>CM056055.1:75741283-77090065 GCA_029574335.1 Rana kukunoris | reverse complement strand
CCTGTCATTACAACCATATCCCCTAGATAACGGAGGGAGCAAAAAATTGCTGCCACCTCACATGCAATTTGTAGGACAGCTGTAGCTCCAAAAAGCAGGATCTGTGACACTTGTGGAGGAATCAGAGGGACATGTCAAGGGGTAGTTTAAATGTACAGTGTCCTGTCCTGGTAGCGAGACTCCTCTGGGTACCCCATGCAGCGGTGCATGGAGGAGGTAAATGCATAAAGAGTGTCCTGACAAGGTAGTGCAGCCTCTGCCAAGTAGCGGGATGATAGAGACTGAGGAGGTTTTCTTGATGTATGAGGCCAGAGGCAGGAAGAAGGATCATTCGCAGAGGCAATTTCAAAGTGTTGCAGTGCATTCACCTTCATTAGATTGTCTGGCCGGGAGTCGCATTGTGGCAAGTAGGTGAACTGAAGAGCTATAAGCATATATCAGCCAGTTCCCCGCCCTTGCAGGAGCATTCTTGCCTCTCCAGCTAGGTTTATAACTTCCTCAGGATCCTCAAAAAAAGATGACTCTGCCTTTGCTCTCAAAAGCGTGCAGGGAATAATATGGAGTGCTTAATTCTCAGGTGTCTCTGGACTTCCGTGAAACCCTGGTGGCTATGCTGCACCTCCGCTGAGAAATTTGGGAAAATGGCCACCTTCCCATTGCCAAGCGGGATATTGCCCTTTTCCCTGGTGAGGCACAGAGTAGCATACCAGTCTGTGTAATTAAGATCTTTGCTTTGAATGTACAGGGGGGAGGGGGCTTAGCAGGCATGCAGTGTGTGCTCTCTCCACTTTGTGTTGGGGGGGAAGGCCTCTCGACCGTAGGTAGTGATAAGCAGCTGTTCCAGGAATGTTGTGGGGTCCTTACCTTCTTTCCCTTCAGGGTGAAGTGGGCATTGCCTCCGCAAACCTGTTTTCCATGTCGTTCTACTTCGTGAATAGCTGGTTAATCTACAGCTGCATACAATCGCTCCTGGTCTGTTGTGGCAGAATGGCATCCTCCACAACTCCCAGACAGTTCATCCGTTCTTCAAGCGGTCACGGGAGCTTCTGCAAGTCTTGTCAGAGTAGTGAAATCGACTTCATCTCCCCTTTTCTTTATCGTACATACGGGACACAGCGCGGCATTGTCATTACTATGTGGGTTATATAGTCTACCTTCAGGTGATGGACACTGGTGTAATCAATTAAACAGGATGTTCCCTCCCTATATAAACCCTCCCCTACTGGGAGTACCTCAGTTTTTTCATCAGTGTCTAAGGTGTGGGTTATGAATTAACATGTGCTCTTAAGAGCTCCACTAGAGGGATCCATGCTGGATGTAAAAAGCCTCCATAAATCCGGATCCGTCCAAGGTGCTTCATAGCCAAAGTGGACAGTACCCGGTCCCCGGTATGAAGAACGAGGTTAGCCTATAATGCCTCTCTGCGGAGGGCTGGATCCTGGGTTCCAGAACTTTGTGCCTTCTAAGGACCAAATGGTTTTCTGCTGCCAGGGTGCTATATAGGTCCAGGGGAGTGGTGTTCCTGCCATGGACCCCGGTTCCTGAAGGTCTAGGACAATACCCACGGTGAAGGTTGGGCCTCTTGCTTGCAATACCCTGCAGCGTGGAAAAGGTAAGAGGAGGGCCTACGGGACTTGGTTCGACAGTAGGTCTTCCGCAGGGGACTATGGGTCTCGCCTATATTATGCTTCTATGCATGGGCAATGTAAACCACGATGTCTTCTGAGACAGGATGGCTCAGGGCACCCATATACCTCCCCTAGCCGGCATGTAGCCTGGGCCACTATGTCACTATGGGCCACTATGTCTGTTGAGACAGGATGGTTGTAATACCTCCCCTTGAAGGGGCTGGTACATAAAAAAATGCTCTAAGTCCTATGCAAAGGATTTTCTTCCATGAGTAGCTGCATGTCTTATCTGTTTTCCCGCCACCAAGGCATGCCTGGTGTTTCGCTTACCATGCGGAAGCTTAAGTGTAAGCTGGTCTATTGTGCGACCCACTTCCTCCGCTTCAGGCTCTACCACAGTGTGTGGGGAGGTCCCTCGTAGTCCCGGGTCCACGGCGCTCCTTGGGGGATCTCTCTCCCCCAGTCTCCACCATTCCCCTACGCACGCGTGTGCAAGGGGGGCGCGCTTTGTAGGCGGAGGGACGATGTGGTTGCCACTGGCACACGAGCACGTGCTCGCCGGCTCATGGCGCAGGGAGGGCTCTCTTCAGAAAGACCCAGACTGTAAAGCCAGGAGGACACAAAAGTTTGGGGCACGTAAGCACCTGGTGTTTGTTGGATACAGATTCATCTAAGATGCCTACTTAGCATCTAGCTGTGCAGGCATTGTTTTTTTGCTAGACTAAGTTCAGCTGTTGTTGCAACCTGGGTTAAGTTCCTCTGCTTTTAGCTTAGGACTTGTCTCCCCATAGAAAGAGGTCGAGGGTAGGAATATAAAATAGCCACCTGAATCTGGTGGCCCTTATCATGCTTGCATGATACTATCCTCCCCTGTAGAGACTTGAGCCAGCAGCCCTTGCAGGCATTGCAGCCTCCCCCAACATTGCAGCTACTCTGCATATGTCTTTTTGCATTGCATAGAGATCCTTGAATGCATAAAAATGGTCTATATGAGGTTAACTGCTATATTCGCAGCATCCTCACAAGGAGCAGAAAAAACAAGCGTGTGCCCCTTTCCTGCTCTAAATCCTTAGGGCCCTTTCACACGGGCGGACGAATGGTCCATTTTTTTAAATGTCGTTTACAGACTCGCAATGCATCCCTATGAGATGGCGGACGTTAGCGGATGATGCATCTGCTAACGTCCGTAATTATCCGCCTCCGTCGAGATCCGTTTTTTCGGACGAAAGAAAAAAAACGTCCGTATTCATCCGATTCCCCATAGGGGAGAGCGGAGAAAAGACAGGCGCGGTCCCCGCACACAGTGCGGGGACCGCCCTGTCAGCCGACAGCTCAGCCTGGATTTACGGATGATCCCTGCTGGGCAGACAGACGGACACACATGGGGCGGATCAATACGGATCCGCTCTGTGTGAAAGAGCCCTTAAACAAAGGGATTAAAAGATCTGGGGATGAAGGTTCACTGTCAGAGACATGGACAGCTGCAGCCTAAACGAGGAGAAGCTATCAGTAGCCCACAGGTTCTGGTTGCACCTGCAGCCTTTTTCAGAGATTCATGCTGCATACAACTTCCCTCAGCCTAGACAGCCTAAGCCTCTGTCTCCTTCTTCTTGGAGTTTAAAGAAGAAAGGTTTTCCTCTAGGTTGCTAGAAAGACCTCCATAAGGTCATCATCCTGGTGTTGGCTTCAGGCTAACCAGATGCACTACTGGGGGATGCACAGTTGCTGGTGCACATTCATAATGTCTCATAATTGCGGAAACGCACATCTGCAGAGGATAGCTTCCTCTTTACCAGTCTGCATGTTTGCATAAGATACATGAGTTTGGAATGTTCAAAATGCATGTGGGGTAAAAACAAGTATGAGAACATGTTTTTATTGTTGATCACATAAGGATACTTGTTTCTGGCTGTGTGGTTTTTACACATTAAAGTGCCTAAAATCGCATAAAAATGCTTAAGTGCATAAAGATGCTGGATCACACACAGTTACCTGATCATCCGAGTCCTGGATTACCCATGGAATGTTTGGTCATCCAGAAAGGCTTGTTTCCACAGAAATGCCTAAAATCGCATAGAGATGCTTGAATGCATAAAAATGCTGGATCACACATGGTTAACTGTTCACCTGAGTCCTGGATTACCCAAGGAGATTTGGTCACACAGAGGGACTTGTTTCCACAGGGAGGCCAAAAAATCGCATTAAAAATGCTTGAATGTATAAAGAAGCTGGATCA
Source organism: Rana kukunoris (assembly GCA_029574335.1). NCBI lineage: Eukaryota > Metazoa > Chordata > Amphibia > Anura > Ranidae > Rana > Rana kukunoris. Next base: position 77,086,201 of record CM056055.1, on the reverse strand, counting down.
CACATGGTGGTCTGATCTACAAGTCCTTGTTTACCCAAGGATACTTGATCACATATAAAGGCTTGTTTTCACAGAAAGTCGCATTAGATGCTTGATTGCATATAGATGCTGGATTGCAAGGGGTGCTTGATCACACAGAGTCCTTGGTCACACAAGGGTACTTGTCCGCACAGTAGTGCTTAAAATGCATTAGATGTTTTGATCGCATTAAAGATGCTGAATCGCATAAGGATGCATGATTACTTAAAGTTGTACATGTTGCCTAATGATGCATAATTTAGGTCTCCTTAATTATACAGGATTCCTTGTGCTTGCATAGGAATACGTGTCTGCATGGGTACAGGTTGCACAATGCTGCATAACACGTTCATAGCGCTTGTTCCATATTATATATGAATTCATGCTTTCATGAACACACGCTTCCATAGAGTCATGTGGCTTTTGCCACATACACATATGGGGGCATTTGCATATGTGATTACATGGGACTGCAGAGGTTGTCTGCGTTTCGGAGGGGAACAGCACTGTCTCCAGTTGGTGGTCTTGCCCTTTGGGTTAGCCACAGTGCCTGGGTTGACAAGGTGCTAGGGCCCGCCTCTAGCAGGTCTAAAGGCCCAGGGTATAGCACTAATGGCATACCGAGGCAAACTCCTGCTGATGGATCAGTCAGTAGCATGCCTGGACCTAAGGGTGTCCAGCATTGTCAAGTATCTGGAACTCCTGGGGTTGGGTTCCCAGTCTAAAGGTACATTCTTTCATTTGACAAGAAGCTGGGTATGTTTGTCACAGCCCAAAAAGGAGAGTTTTTTTTGGCCTCAGACAAGAGCATCGCTATAAGAAAGCTGGTCTATGTGGTCACGGCAAGGAACAGTTCCTTACTTTTGGCTTTTGCTTAAGGCGCTAAGGAAGATGCTGGCTTCATTCAAGACAGGTCCCTATGCTAACTTTTATTTAGGGCTGTTATAAACAGTATTCTGTCGGCCTAGAAAGTGGATCCTGACCTAGCATTATCCAAAGAACCTGGTCCTAGAGATATGCTGGAATTCCTGTTGTCGGTTCTTAACTAAAAGGTTTGCCAGGTCGGGAAGAGAGCATGGCCCAGGGGAAATAGTCAAGCTCCAAGGGAGCCTTATCTGTCAGCTAGAGCTACCGATGGAGCATCTGGCTTAAGGGCCTGAATGTTCAGGTGGCAGGTTGGTTCTGTCAGAGTACAATCGGACTATGCCAGACTAGTGATTTACTAAATTTACCGAGGAGGAGCTTGTGCCTTGCCTATTGACATTCGTCATTTCATGAAATGCAGAATTGGCAGGCGATTCGCTGGAGCAGTCAACAAGTGTCTCCGGGAGAATGACCTCTACACCCCGACTTTTTTCCTGACCAAATGCCACATAAATAGTACCCTGTTCATAAGATGTATTGGCGTCAAGGCTCGACAAGAAATTAAACAGCTTGGGGTCAAGGACAAAGGATCCACCCGCGTACAGGGCAGATGTGTTAGTAATCCAGGGGGGACCAGTTGTCACTGGTTGTGTCTCTCCCCCCAGTGCCGCGACTTTTGTGGCTTTCATGCAACATTAGAGGAGAATGGAAGCTGGCCTGATTACTCCGGCATAACCCCGACGACCTCACTGTGCAGGAACAGTAAGGGTGGTAGTAGTGGACCCAGGGTCCCTTACATCTTGTCCAGGCCTACTTCGCAGGGGTATTCATCCTGTCTTGCAACAAGTGAATTAATGGTCTGGCTATTATAGCCCACATTCTTGAGGATCGGGGCTTTCAGAATCGGCGGCAATTCCTTGATTCATACAGAAGAGCTGGCCTCCAGGACCAGATATCCTAGGATCTGGAAGGCCCATGTTCCTGGTGTGAAACCAGGTGGTGGCATCCTTGGAAGTTTGTCAAAGGTAAAATTCCTGCCTTCCTACATTTGGAAAGGAGACAGAGCTAGCCTTAAGTTGCATCAAGGATCCGATCTCGGCCTTGCTTCCAAAGGTCGCTTGCTTCACACTCTTTGGTCAGGGCCATTTATACAAGGGGTGACATGCAGAAGTCCACCAGTTTGGTCGCCCTTGTGCTAGGAGGATTGGCTCTAGTTTTGTCAGCTCCTTGGGCCGAAGCACCAAATTTCCCTTCATCCTTTAACTGGGAATTGGTGTTCTTGGTTGTGGTAGCCTCCAAGAGTTTCGGTATTGACAACTTCTTGGCATAAAACCATACTTAATTACTCTTACAAGTAGGGTGATGTTAATCCTCACCCAGCCCTTATTTACTTGAAGGATCTAGTATTCATTTGAATCAAGATATTCTTACCTTCCCTTTTTCAAAACCTTGTTTCTCAGAAGGAAAGGTTATTGTTTTTCTCTCAATAGAGATGAGAGCAGTTGAATATCTGTCTAAAAGTTTCAGATATAGAAAGCTGATGTTTTTTTTGTGCTGCCAGAAGACCCTAGATGTGGGCAGGCAGTGTTCAGTTCAGCTATTAAGATGGTTACACTCTCTCTTGTTGGAGTAAGAAAGATCTAGGCCTATCTGAAGCGGCTGCTCGGATACGGTAAACTGATGTTGTTGCGCTACCAGGAGGCCCCAGGAAAGGGCAGGCAGCGTCTAAAATCAACTGGTTTTAATGTTGATTCATCAGGTTATTATTTAGGCTTGTGGTTTAGAGTGGGATTCTAACTCATCGTTTTTTTGACAAGCCTGTCTAGCATGTCTTTTGTGAGTAGTTTTTAATATTATTATTATCCAATAAATCGTCAAAATGGTAATACACCAGGCTGGTGCGCCTTTCTTTTCTTTCTTAGAGTGGGATTCCCCCTCTTTTTGTGGGGGTGCTCCCTACCAGGATGGTAAGCGCTTTATGCGCAGTGCATTACCAAGCCTTTATGACACAGATTTTCAGGGCGCACTTGGCCGTCTGTGCTTACATTCACTAATTCCTATCAGGTGAACATAAGACGGCAAGAGGATGCATGTTTTTGGCGCAGTATGCTGCAGGCAGCATTATAGGTCCTCTCGTCTGATGGCGGTCTCTGCGTTGTTGGTGTCTCCCTCCCCTCAGTAAGCATTGCTTACTATCCCACATAGTAATGACTATGCCGCTCTGTGTCCCGTGATGTACGATAAAGAAAATAGGATTTCTATAACAGCTTACCTGTAAAATCCTTTTCTTGGAGTACATCACAGGACACAGAGCTCCTGCCCCTCTTGTTTGGGGATATTGGGACACTTATTGCTTTGCTACAAAAAACTGAGGTACTCACAGTAGGGGAGGGGTTATATAGGGAGGGAACTTCCTGTTTAATTGATTACACCAGTGTCCAGCACCTGAAGGTAGACTCTATAACCCACTTAGTAATGACTATGCCGCACTGTGTCCCGTGATGTACTCCAAGAAAAGGATTTTACAGGTAAGTTGTTATAAAAATCCTATTTTTGACTAATGAGGGAAGTTCTGCAGAGTGTAATCACCTTAAGGGGTCTGTCTGTGTCTCTAGCCGCGTCTCCCTTCCCGTGTGCAGCGCTGCCATCTTCCTCAGGATAGTCCTTTTCTTGCGGTATTGCTTGAGCTTTGCCGCGGTGGTTTTCCGAGATTTTGTGGGGCCATATATGTGCAGCATAAGGGGTCCCTCACAGGTGTCCCAAGTGTGTTCTGGGTGTCAGGATCGCAGGATTAGCTATCATACAGGAGTAATGGATGAAGCTCTGTGGAAATGTGTCCTACTCCACGTCTTCTCAGGCCACACCCCATCCATGTGATTTAATACATTTTTCTACATTTCTTTGTTTTGGCAGCCCACTACTTTAAACCTGTTGTCATTTTATTAAAAGCAGTATTAATCCCAAAAGCAAACATGTATTATATTGCAGCTTAACCACTTGACCACCGCCCCATTGTAAAAAGACGTCCTGTTTTTAAAGATGGATATCTCGGTAACGGCAGCTGCTGCCCACAACCGAGATATCCATCTCTTCAGTGGGCGGTTCTTGTCAATGATAACGGCAGTCTCGCGCGGGGATTCGCCGTTATCGATGGCAGGAGAGGGGCCCCCCCTCTGGCCCGCTCTCCCGTGCCCTCTGCCGCTTACCGAAGCCGTCGGTAGCGGCGGAAGTGATCGGGTCCTCTTGCTGGCTGTGTGGGGATGTCATCGCCCCCACCGTCCCCATAGCTTGCTGGGCGGAAGTGACGTCAAAACGTCAGTCCCGCCCAGCGTCTTAAAGAAACAGATTTTTTTTTTTTTTTGTCATTTGAAAAAATAACAGTTTCAATTTTTTTTTTTCTTTTTTTGCAGTCTAAATATGAGATCTGAGGTCCTTTTGACCCCAAGATCTCATATTTAAGAGGACCTGGCATGCTTTTTTCTATTACAATGGATGTTTACATTCCTTGTAATAGGAATAAAAGTGATCAATTTTTTTTTTATTTCAGTGTAAAAAATAAACAAAATCAAAATAAATAAGAAAACAAACTTTTTTGAAAGCGCCCCGTCCCGGCGAGCTCGCGCACAGAAGTGAACGCATACGCGAGTAGTGCCCGCATATGAAAACTGTGTTCAAAACCACACAAGTGAGGTATTGCCATGATAGTTAGAGCGAGAGCAATAATTCTAGCCCTAGACCCCCTCTGTTACTCCAAAAATGCAACCTGTAGAATTGTTTTAAACGTTGCCTATCAAGATTTTTAAGGGTAAAAGTTTAACGCCATGCCACGAGCGGGCGCAATTTTTAAGCGTGACATGTTGGGTATCACTTTACTTGGTGTAATAATATTTTCACAATATATAAAAAAATTGGGCAAAATGTATTGTTTTATTTTTGTAAGACCGCTGCGCAAAAACGGTGTGACAGTATTGCAATGACTGCCATTTTATTCTCTAGAGTGTTAAAAAAAATATATATATATAATGTTTGGGGGTTTTAAGTAATTTTCTAGCAAAAAAAAAAATGTATTCTCATAAACGCCGAATCTGAAAAACAAGCCCGGTGGTATAGTGGTTAAAAATTCTTTGATGTGCTGTCTGCGTTTTTTTTTTTTTTTTTTTTTTAAGAATTTCTTTCTTCTATTTTCATCTGGTGATCCACCCAGTAAGGCTGTTTTGCAAGAGGTTGCGGTCATGCAGATGTATCGGTTTACAGGAATGAGAAAAAACATCACTGGCATGGCATTATGTTAGCCTGTTTTTATCTATGTAAAACCTTTTAACTTTAAAGTGGTTCTTAAGGCAAAAGTTTTTTTTTTTTATCTTAATGCAGACGGCACCCCTTGGTCCCCCTAATACTTTCCTAAACCCCATCTTGATCCAGCGATGTTGTATTAGAGACTTGGCTGTACATGACTGAGAAATAGACTTTTTTTTACACAGTTGTCACTTTGAGATATTTGTCACGCAGGTCATGGCTATATATGGTATTACACTCCAAAACACATTCTGCTACGTCTCCCGTGTATGAGGATACCACATGTGTGAGACATTTGAGAGCCTAGTGAAATAAGTAAATTCCCTCCCTTGGAAGACCAAAGGTGGTTTGTCAGGAAGGGCTTGCCAGTAGACAACATGATTCCTCTAGGATGGACTGCTGTACCGCTTCACAGGTTAATTGCTGCTTCCTCTTGTACACGTAGGAGTTTGGCTAATAAGTTTGTGCATGCATATGGGTTGCGCGCATGTGCAATGGTGACAGGTGTTGGCTATTTAACCACTTTTTGGACGCCAACCATCTTTTACATCGCTATATAGCTGCCATAACCCCAGTATCCTCTTCAAGAGTGGGTTGTCCGCTTTACGATTAAGTGGTCTCTCTCTGCTGCTCTCTGGTGCCCTCCGCCGCTTACCGGAGCCCATCAAATCCTCTCACATCGGTGGTATGGAGATGAGTGAGGCATAGATGGGTTCCCACCCATTGCAGGGGGAAAACAACGTCAAACGTCATTCCCGCCCAGTGCTCTTAACCACTTAAGGACCGCCTGCTGCACATATACGTCGGCAGAATGGCACAGGCACGTACCTGTACGTCGCCTTTAATAACCCAGCCGTGGGTCACGCGTGTGACCTGGTCCAAAGCTCCGTGACCGCACCCGCGGTACCTGATCGCCAACGGTGTCCCACGATTGTAGTAATTCATAAAGTGTAGTATCCTCTGATTAGATAATTGATGTATAGATATTGGTAGGATGATTATAAATGATGTTGTTCCGCAGCAACACACCAGGCCCTCCAGAGAACGCATTTATTTCAACAACTTCAATACAGAATAGTCCAAAGTCCAGAGATGATACAAAAATCCAGCAGAGTAATTCAGATTTCTAACCTGCGCCCCCATACTCATACAGAGAGAATACCTGAGTACCTTCTCTCTGACAAGATGACCTGAATGTCAAAACTGACTAACAGAATAAATATCCTTTTCACTGAATAGCTAACAATTTGATTGGCCGTCTTTGATCTGAAAGACATGACCCAGCGTCTTGTCTTGCAGATCGTCAGGTAATTGTCACTCCCAGCAGGAGTCACCAATTAGTATTAGGGAGCCAACTAGTATACATCCTTGCATACCAATTAGCTCTCTTTAATAAGTAATTAGATTACCTGTGGTCTGAGTAGTCTTGCTTCCTTATGTGTGCAAACAATGTACTCTTTGACGTTAACAGGCCAGCTCACACACCTAGTAGTCTTGCATAAGATTAACACGTCAAAGGGTCTTCTGTACCTTTTGATATGTAAGAATTCAGCTGGCTTGGACAGTTCAACTGAATTCTTGGCCAATATGGTATTGCAATATAATATATTGTGCAATACATAATATAACATCATATATAAAATACCTACACATCTATATTAATATTACAACAACGATGGGTCACAGGATCTGAAGAACGGGGAAAGGTGTGTGTAAACACACCTTCCCTGTTCTTCTCTGTGGCAGTGACACTGATCGTCGTTCCCTATATCAGGAAACTGTGACGTCAAGCCTAAAGCCACACTCCCTTAGGGCACACTTAACCCCTTAGCGCCACCTAGTGGTTAACCCCTTCAATGCCATTGTCATTTTCACAGTAATTAGTGCATTTTTATAGCTTTTTTTCGCTGTGAAAATGACAATGGTCCCAAAAATGTGTCAAAAGTGTCCGATGTGTCTGCCATAATGTCTTATTGCTTACAAGCAATTCAGCATTTGGAACTATACCATATTCAGTGAGATTTATAGGGATACTGGAAGAGGTGCCCGTCCCTTACCCATTATTACTGCCGATCAACAAACCGTGCGATCGTCCTACACTCTTATCTTTACATACAACGGTGTTTCAGAGTGCCTACCATATGCCCAGGAGGCTGATTAGGTAACAGCGCTGTATATACCCTACTTTACTATTAATGGTCGGATCCACATACTTTTGCGGATACTTGATTAATCTACCTCTATGCTCCTGATGAAGCGTTCTGTACGCAAAAGCAAGATCTACCATTTCGCATATCGAACTCAGTTTCAAGAATTAAAAGTTTATATCCTGTATAATATGTACTGAGATCATATGCTGATACTATACTGTTTTCACAAAGTTATGTATACAATTTTTTTTTCATATATGCCTTTTTCATGAATAAATATTTTTATAGATTTTTTACATTTAATTACCTGTACCCGCCAAAAAAACATTTTATTAGTCCAGATTAATTCCTATTTCCGTGTCCGCCATAATGTCGCAGTCGGGGGCGTGGCCTGGACATGGCTGAGTTAAGCTGTGTTTTACCTGAGCTCCCGGCCTGTGCCTTCCTCTGCCGGCTACAACGCCACCTAAACAGGCATGCAATCATCTAAAAAGCAGGGAAAGAGCATCTACCAGAGTGTCCCGCTCCGGCACCTCCGCGGGTGATTTACACCGCTATTTCCAGTCCCAGCAGCAGATCTCGCCCGGGGCCCGAGTGACGGTGCCACGAGGCGCAGCACGAGATCATTCGACGGAGAGGAATGGGCAGGGTCAGTGGGATTCCTCTTCGGATATCCTGGATTTACCCGACCAACTGACGCCCGCGCTGCTTTCGGATCATACCGACATGGCAGCCACCTCGCAGCCCCCGGGACACCCACAAGCTGACCAGGACAATCGAGCCCTTCTACAGGCCCTACCCACCAGAACCTATATGGAGGCTCTCATCCTCAAACTGGAGGAAACCCACCGGCGGGACTTCCAAGAGGTGAGAGAGGAAGTCTCCACACTATCGGAGCGAGTAGCCACGGTGGAGACGTCACTTACCGCGCTGGAGCTCCGGGTCGCGGGCCTCAAGAGGTCCAGGGACCAACACAGAGACGCGGCGGTCGCCCTCCAGCTCCACCTGGATGAGGTTGAGGATAGGAGCCGCCGCAATAATTTGCGGATCCGTTGAGTGCCGGAGACGGTGGAGGCGGCGGTCCTGGGGGAGAAGGTACAAGAGCTGTTCCGCTCGGTCTTGGGGGAGCCGACCGGTCTGGTGGAAATTGACAGGGCACACCGGGCCTTGGGCCCCAGATCGCCCGACCCAGACAGACCCCCGCGACATGGTGTGCAGACTCCTGAGATATGCTCAGAAAGATCAGATCCTACGTAGAGCATGGGAGCAGAGGGAGATACTTCTGGAAGACGCGCAGGTTAAGATTCTTCCGGATCTCTCCAGAGCGACCCTGCGCCGCAGAGCCATGCTACGACCCGTCCTGGACCTGGCGAGGCAAAGAGGTTACACTTATAGATGGGGATACCCGCTATCTGCTACGTTCCAGAAGGAGGGCTCGGCCTTTACCCTGCAGACGCCAGCAGATCTTCCGGCCCTTTTCAGGTTCATGGAGACGGAGCAGATAGAGGTCCTGGATTGGCTACAGTTGCTTCCGCGCTCCACCGGCAGATCTGGCCCCTCCATGTACAGAGACGCGGCACAACCCCGGCAGCAGAGGCTTAACAGAGGACGGCAATGTAAGGAAAGAAAAATGGACAGCTGCACTCCAATTGATGAAAAGACTTAAAAATAGTCCCGGTTTATTCCAGTCAAAAAACTAAAACAGCAAACAGTGGGGTAACAAAAGCTGACGCGTTTCACATCGACAACCGATGCTTAGTCATAGCTCATAACAGAAGACGGCAAAGGGCGCCATCTGGAGAGGAGAGACATGAGTAGGCCTAGGGCCACAATCCCCTGATAATGCTGTTTACCTATATTTACCAATGTCTGCCACTCTTCCCCCTCATGTACTCACCATTGATCCCACGGGCCACGAGACATGATTAAGAGACCTAGGACGTGGCGACCCATCTGCTCGTTTCCCACGCCTGCCCTGGACCGGCACGCCGTGCCCATGTCCCTATGTGTAAGATGTTCTGAAGCACGGGGCCCCCCTGACATATTTGCTCAGCCACGGTGACTATCCCTGGTGTCCCCTGTTACATCTCCCTGAGGGCTCCCGCGTTGTTAGGACGCGCCCTGTACGTAGCTGTACCCGAGCTCTGTTCCCCCTGTTGTTCTCTGTTCTGTGCTCTTTCTGTTGGGAACGTCAGGGCTCGGGATCTGAGCAATTGACACTTGATACTCACTATACTTCTCCAGTACATATTGAACAGCATGTAGCTCCAGGATGAACCTGCTTATGTTTACGCTATCTCTCCCTGCGGGAGATGGGACTGTTTGTGGAGACTTAGAATGATGCTGAAGAAGGGACTGAGGGGGGGAGCAGGGGGGGAGAGGTCATATCTGTACCCATTTGTGATAGCAAATCTACCTGTGGGCTCTGGTTGGGATGGGGGAGGCAGGAGGTAAGGTTGGTCTCCGTTTTTTATTCTCCAATTTTTTTGTTTGGTATTGATTAGGGGTAAGATTGATAAATAGGCCCTCAACACTGTTATACCTTCCGGGTGTCCCTTCCCTACCCAGGGAGTTTTAACACGACATAGCAGAGTTTGCACTTCTACTAACCTGTATAAGTAGTACCTTTTCTTAAACTATTGCTCTTATTATACTGAAATGTTTACACTGATTGCATTGCTAACAGCTGACACATTATTCTGACTGGCCGGTGGGAGTTGGCGGGACCGGGGTGCTCGCTCTGTCGGTTCCGTGTCCCCGTCTACCCACATAGGACTGCGCTCAGTACCCAGCGTTTTGCTGGAGGGCGCCTTAGCTTATTAGGCTAAATTAGATTTCCTCTTATTGCCTCACGCTCTAGTGACGGCCTACGGCTCCAAGTTTCTCTTTTCTGGAGCGGTAGCTCATCTCTTTTCTGCTCTTACTCTCCTCCTCCCGATTGGTTTGAGCCTTGCGGGGTTATTCTCTTACCCTCGCACGGTTCTATCCCCCCTTTTGGCCCGGGAGGACCCCTCCCTCCCCCACTTCTTGCGAGCATGGACACACTGACTATTGTCTCACTCAACACCAAAGGCCTAAATATCCCTGAGAAGAGAAGAATGCTTCTTCAGGAAATGCGCCGCCGGAGGGCGGATATTGTCCTGCTCCAGGAGACGCATTTTAAAGATAATCACTTGCCTGTATTGAAAAACAGATATTACCCCACAACATACCACTCTGCGTATGCGACAACCAAATCCAAGGGGGTTTCTATACTGATATCTGCGAGAGTACCCTGGACACACCTAGACGTGAAACTGGACGAAGGGGGTCGCTTTTTGTTTTTGAAAGGTAAGATAGGGGCGACGCTAGTTACATTTGCGAACCTCTACGCACCGAATGACCATCAGGATACATTCCTGAAAAGGCACTTGAAACAACTGACCAGGTTTGCAGAAGGACAGATTGTAGTGGGGGGCGACTTAAACATCCCCCTGACGCCAGCTGAGGACACCTCCTCGGGGCTGTCCTCGACCTCGGGAGTAATAAGTAAAAACATTCAGACGACGTTGCACTCCAATCGACTGGTGGACGCTTGGCGTTTGTGTCATCCAGGAGAGAAGGATTACACCTTCTTCTCCAGACCCCACCAGACCTACTCCAGGATTGACTACTTCCTGGTCCCACACAGGCACCTTGCGGCGGTCAGGGACACTACAATAGGATCCATTACGTGGTCGGACCATGCGCCGATCACACTGGTTTACGCTTTATTGGAAGGTCAGAACGCCCAGAGGCATCCATGGAGTCTGAACGAGAGCCTCCTGCAAGACCCAGATACTATAAAGGAAGTAGTGAGGGAAATAGGACACTATTTCGACACGAACACCACCCAAGACAGTAAACAGGAGGTAGTCTGGGAAGCCCACAAAGCGGTGGTTAGAGGCATCCTTATTAAACATGGGGCTAGGCTAAAGAGACTGAGATCTGAACAACTAACTGCACTCCTTCTTAAACTACAGAACCTAGAAACACAGCACAAACGTACACCGACAGCGCAATTAAGCGCTGAGCTAGACATTACCTGCAAACGAGTTACCGAAATACCTGTATTGCCGCCTTGGCCTTATACTGCAGTATGTAGAAGAAAGGTCTACGAGTCGGGTGACAAATGTGGGCGAATGCTTGCTCAGGCCATCCGAACACAGAACAAATTGTCCTACATACCACACATGTCAGGAGGAGGTCGGAAGGTCTCCACGCCCCAACATATCTCCTGGGAGTTCTGGGACTTTTATCATAGTCTATACAACTTGCCTGCCACGCCTCCGATCCCTGACATGGACTTAACGGGGGACTATATAACTTCCTCACACATGACAACTTTGCCCACAGTGACGAGAGACCTTTTAGACGAACCAATCGCTCTACATGAACTCACGACAGCGCTGACCGCCGCCAAGCCAGGAAAAGCCCCGGGCCCAGACGGACTAACTACGGCCTACTACAAGACCCTTCTCCCGTCCCTGGGCACCCACTTAGTGACCCTACTTAATAACCCGAGTACTGGGTCGAAACTGCACATTTCTACGATGCAAGCGCAGGTAGCCGTAATACATAAAGATGGAAAGGACCCGGGACAATGCGGGAGTTACCGCCCGATCTCATTCTTAAACACTGACCTTAAATTATTCACCAAAATCATAGCATCTAGAATCCAACAATATCTACCAGACCTAATACACCTTGACCATAAAGATCTGCGCTAGACTATTGACACAGACACGTCTTTCATCAGGGACGTCATCATTACATCTGATACTGGGGAACCCCTTCTTCGAGCCGGGCATGCGAGATTCTCCATACTGAAGGAGGCCGGATTGTTCCAAGCATCCCACTTTGGAATAGCGGGCCGCTGGAGGACGGTACCGGAACTGATAGACCCGACGGGCCAGTACCGACTTGACTTCCTGCGAGCACACCAACTCAGTCACTTCCTGAATACCTTACCACCCATCACACAAACTCCTCCCTCACAACTTTCGAGGGGATGTGCTCGGAGACGGGCACCCTGCCACATGCCCTCTCCCTCACTCACACTCTACTGATCACACCGACGGAGGATTATCAGATCCCGAGTTTGGGCAAGTGGGAGCGAGACCTGAACTGTGCGCTCTCTTCTGGGAGGAAACAACACGTCATCACATTCACACACAAATCGTCGATCTGCACCAAAATCCAGGAAAACCTACTATAAAATTCTGACAAGGTGGTATAGGACCCCGGCCTTGTTGAGCAAGCTTTTCCCAACGACATCAGATCTCTGCTGGCGGTGTCAGAAGGAAAGGGGCACGATGTTGCACCTCTTCTGGTCCTGCCCAGCTTTGAGAACATACTGGGAAGAGATAAGACGGATATCTCAAAAATTCACAGATCGAATAATACCAGACGATCCGGCATACTTCCTTCTCCATGCCAACAACGTACCTATGCGTGTATATAAGAAATCGGTCATCCGCCACCTCCTGGACGCTGCCAAGGCGTGCATTCCACTGTGCTGGAAATCTCCACATCCCCCGACAGTTGCTATGTGGCTGAAGAAAGTGGATGACATTAATAGAATGGAGGACCTAATCCTCACGAGCCAAAACAGACACGAGGCATACTCCAGGACGTGGCAACTCTGGACCATATTTACATACTCGGAGGGACAAGCCCTCAGGGGAGCCCGGTAGAGGCCCCAAGTGCACCCCACCACTCGAACGAATACGATTCGTCGGGTGGCCTTGATAACCTACATACTACTTCAGGAACATCGTGTGTCCATGCTCGCAGATCCCTCCCCTCTTTCTCCCCCCTTTTTTTTTCCTCCTTTCCTCACCTCCACTTCGGCTGACTCTGGACAGTGCCCGTTACTTCTCTGTTACTAATTCCTACTACCTCTTTTAGCTGCTATTTCCCTTCTCTGCTGGCTCTCCCCCTCATAGGGGAGAGGCACAATTAAAATAAAAAGAGGGCGGGGGTGGGCCCAGGGGACCATGGTGCTATACTGTGCCGCACGCACGGCGAAGGGTTGGGAGACTGGTCACTTACCCGGTGGCATGAGTCCAGAGATGGTCATGTTAACCACTGAATCTTACCGGGTGTGGGGAAAGTCCACCTTTGACTATGTTATGTTTGTAATCTTGTGTCTCTCATCCATGCTGTTGTGATTGATTTGACTGTACTGATGTTGTGGTCTCTGTGGACCCGTTTTTTTAATAAACAATTTTGAAAAAAAAGTCGCAGTCACGAAAAAAATCGCTGAAGGCTGGCATTACTAGTAAAAAAATAAAATAATAATAAAAATGCCATAAAACTATCCCCTATTTCGTAAACGCTATAACTTTTGCGCAAACCAATCAAATGATTTTTCAGATTTTTTTTTTCTTACAAAAAATAAGTAGAAGAATACGTATTGACCTAAACTGAGGAAAAAAAATGTTTTATATATATATTTTTGGGGATATTTATTATAGCAAAAGTAAAAAATAAAGGGGCAAGGTCCTTAACCTGCATAATGGTCTGGGCCTTAAGTGGTTAAAGAGTCTTTTTTTATTCATTTTATATAGCATTCTAGTGTAAATATCAGATTGAGGTCTTTTTGACCCCAGAATCTCATATTTTTAAGAGGTCCTGTCATGCTTTTTTTTCTATTACAAGGGATGTTGCAATAGAAATAAAAGTGACACTTTTCTTAAAAAAAATAAAAAAAAGAGCGAGAAAATAAAAGATAAAATAAGAAATCAACATTTTAAACACGCCCCGTCGCGCAGAGCTTGCGTGCAGAAGCAAATGCATAAGTGAGGTGTGTAAACAGTGTTCAAACCTTTTTTTATGAATTGTAGTTTGGGCACTTTTTCTGCCGATTTACCTTTAATATTACCTAATATGAAACACACAGCCAGATGCTCTGTCTTGAATATTTGGTAATACTGAAGAATCTGCTTCATCGCATACTATTCTGTCTTCTGTGAACTTCCTTCTTTGCAGTAGGACCTGTTGTCTCAATTTAAGCAGGCACCTGTAGGAATTATGTCACTCTCTGAGATAACCCTGCAAGTAAAGGATGGCCTGTTGTGGTATAAGGTAAAAATGTTTGTACCTGAAAATTTGCGGCCCACTGTTCTTTATTTCTGTCCTGAAACTATAAAACTACCGATCACAGCGTTCCATATTCAGAGAGTTTTCATTGCCCCCTACAAGAGTAGGACACTAGACAGAAAATAGACTTGGCCTATGCCTATATGCAATCCTATCTGGTATGCTTTCCCCTCTCTGCTCGTTTTTTTTTTTTTTCCTCCCGAGTAAGGATCTAGTTCCCTGTCTGGATATCCGGTCCTGACATTTTTTTTTCCTTTTTGAATGTCATTTTTTTTCTCCTAGTTTTTTTCTGAGATTTACAATCAACTGGGCGACGAGCTGCATAGCTAAATCCAGTGGTCCCCCCCAGTCTGGCCAGCACGCAGACCAGAGCTCATCGGTGGGTTGGCAACGACAGAGCCCCACCGGACTGTTAGGGCTGGGCTCAGCCCCTCCTTCTCAGAGCTTAGGCTGCTCCGCTGTCGGGTAATTGCCAGCACTGATCATTTCTCAGTGATTTACCTGGTGATCATATCCTGCTCTTAAAGGGTCACTAAAGGATTTTTTTGATTTTTTTAGCTAAATAGCTTCCTTTACCTTGTTGCAGTCCTGGTTTCATGTCCTCATTGTTTGTTTTTGCTGTAATCCTTCTCTGTTCTGGACACTTCCTGGTCTGTTTCCTGATGAAAAAAGTCATGGGAGCTTCTCTCTGTGGTCTCTAATCAAGGAGGTGTGATTACAGTGTGTCTAAAACCCCTCAGAACCAATCCGTTTAATTTTAAAAACAAACACTGGCCTGTATTGGATCTGTGTCTCTTCACGGAAGCATACAACTAGATGAAAAACAAAACTGAAACTGCAGGCACATTATATGATTTATTTTTATCTATTTGTAATCATTTTAAAAGGAATCGGTTAACTATTATGTCTCTATACCCTGTAAACCGTCATTTCAGCAAAAAAAATCCTTTACAACTCCTTTAACCACTTAAGGACCTTAGGTGTTTTTCAGATTTGGTGTTTGCAAGACTAAAACGTTTTTTTCTTCTAGAAAATTACTTGAAACCCCCAAACATTATATATTTTTTTCTAACACCCTAGAGAATAAAATAGTGGTCATTGCAATACTTTTTGTCACACCGTATTTGCTCAGCGGTATTACAAGCGCCCTTTCTTGGGAAGAAAATTCACTTTTTTTAATTAAAAAATAAGACAACAATAAATTTGGCCCAATTTATTTATATATTGTCAAAGGTAATGTTACGCTGAGTAAAATGATACCCAACATGTCACGCTTAAAAACCCTTAATAATCTCGATAGGTGACGTTCAAAAAATTCTATAGGTTGCATCTTTTAAGTTACAAGGGAGGTCTAGGGCTAGAATTATTGCTCTAGCTCTAACGATCGCGGTGATACCTCACTTGTGTAGTTTGAACACCGTTTTCATATGCAGGCGCTACTCACGTATGCGTTCGCTTCTGCGCGCAAGCTCGTTGGAACAGGGCGCTTTAAAAAAAAAATTGGGGGGTTTTCTTCTTTTTTTTTTAATTTTTCACATTGAAAAAATAAATAAAAAATGTGATCACTTTTATTCCTACTACAAGGAATGTAAACATCCCTTGTAATAGAAAAAAGCATGACAGGTCCTCTTAAATATGAGATCTGGGGTCAAAAAGACCTCAGATCTCATATTTAGACTAAAATGCAAAAAAAAAAAAATAAAAAAAAAAAATTTGAAACTCATTTTTTCAAATGACAAAAAAAAAAAAAGTTTCTTTAAAACTCTGGGCGGGACTGACGTTTTAATGTCACTTCCACCCAGCAAAGCTATGGGGACGGGTGGTGGCCATGTTGCCCTCACTCGCATCCCGACACAGCAGCAAAGAGGACCCGATCGCCTCCGCTGCTACTGACTGCTCCGGTAAGCGGCGGAGGGGGGCCCCTATCTTGTGAAAGCAATCCCTGTAAAAAAAAACTAGTTAAAGTAACCTTAATCCCCATTTCAGTTAAGGGGATCGTAGGTGCCCCGTACGTAGTGCATCAGAAGAGATAATATAAAAATCTGTATGAAAAATATGATGTAGGTGTCGCACGTCGAATCAGTAACAATAGGCAAGCCAGGGTATGTTTTGCTTGATGGATTCCTAAGGGTGAATTTAGATAAAGATAGATAATAAAAAAAAGCGGGGGCAGAAAGAAAGGGGACAAGAATCGCTCCATTATGGTCCCAGGGCGACGTCATCCAGGCCACATTCAGCCCAGGAGATAAACTCGGAAGAGTATCGGAACACGGATCATGAAGTCCAGGTTGGAGAAAACTGTTCCTGTTCCCATATTCCTTTGCCAACAGACGTTCAAGGTCCTTAAATGCAGTCCACTTCAGTAGCCCAATCCCCCAGGGAAGACTTTGTTGCAGATCTCCAATGACGAGGAATAACTACTCTGGCCGCCGCCAGAAAGTGTCGTAATAATTTTTTTTTGATGGATTTGAACGTACCAGGGAGTATAGATAAGAGAGCAACCTCAGGTGAAGGGTGAATATAAGTTGCCATCAGTTTGCAGTATAGTTTGAAAATCTGTTGCCAATACCCCTGCATAGGAGGGCATTCCCACCAGATGTGGAGCATGGTTCCCCGGGAGCTAAGACACCGCCAGCAGGTATCAGATACTGGTGAAATATTTTATAGTCGATGGGCATCTGTACCATCTCGTTATCAGTTTAAACCTGTTTTAAAACCCTTTTTCTGGGTCTTAATGGCTAGGGATAGTTTGTGTGTCAGGATAAAACATTTTTGCCAGCCAATAGGGGGGATGGGGTGATGTAGGTCTGTCTCCCAGGTCACCGTAAATGGTGGGAGGTCATGGGAGGAGATATTGAGCAAAAGGGAGTAAAGTTGAGATACCATATGTGTTGGAGGTTCCACCTGCATGAGCAGTTCCTCAAATCCTGTCGGTTCAGCAAGGATGTCTGGAATGGATGGGAAAGTCCGGAATGTAGGAAGTAGTCTGTTGCCTCTGAAGCCACTGCATGGGGTGTTGGGAGGCTGGACCGGCAGGGGTATCTGTTCTTAAACTCCCTGGCGGTATGATTCTTTCTGATTTTGGGTGCTGAAAGTGGTACCATTATTTGCAAGGAAATTTGGCGTTTAAACTGTAGGCTTGTAAATCTTAGGAATGACTCGCTTAAATCTGACCAAACACGAGTCTAATAGGCATCCCGGGTATGACATTTTTTTAAAAACAAAATTATAATATAATAATTATAAATAATTATAACAAATAATATAATTATAATAAAAATTATTCAATAATGTAATCAACTCAAAAACACTGAAATTTGCTCAGTTGCAGAATTGTCGCTTTCTTTATTTTTATGATGAATTTCCCCACAAGTGGGGAAGTGGGGAAGTGCAAGTGATTATAATTTATTATCGCTGTTATCTAGCTGATCTAAAACCATTTTTGACATAAAGGGACACTTTTGGTTGCTATGGACAATCTACAGTTTCCAGGCAGAAAGAAAATTGTATTATATAAAAGAACATGCAGGACACTGGACAGACCACTAGGGACAAGGGGGGGGGGGTGTATTTTTTACATAAAGTACTGTAATCTATAAGATTACAGTATACTGTATGTAATGTGTTTGTTTACTTTTTTTAATTTGGCGCCGTTCTCCACCCCTGTGCGTCGTAGCGTCGCAGGGAACGGAGATAGACGGGACAATGTGTGAATCGAGCGAGCTCCTGCTCGCTCACACAGCGCGGATGCATCGCCACGCTCGGGAATACCGCCAGGGGGGTTAAAGTGGGGTCTGTTTGAAGGACCTGGGTAAGTCTCCTATGATCTTTTTTTTTCCATGGTCTGAATCTTGTTACATACATAGATGGTGGAAAGACCAGGGTCCCAAAGAAGGGAGTCATAGGCTCCATGTGGTTCGATAAGCCCCTTCTGGACAGCATGTGATCCCAAATCTGGATAGTTTGATGGGTAAGGTCATTGAGGGGGCCCGAATCCCCCCCCCCCCAGACCATGAGTAAGGCCCATGGAAGAGCAGAGTTCAATTGGTTCATGTGGCTTTCCAATTGAACCCAAAGCTTCTTTGAAGAGTGGTGAAACCAATCTAGTATGCGAGTGTGCATTTGCTTTATGGTATAAGGAGGCGTCAGGGCTCCAGCATGCCCCCCCCCCGAACCTTATTCTGGGACGGGCAGCATTCCAAATATATTTGGAAAACAGCTGGTGTAGTTTCTTGAATTACAAATTAGGTATGTGAATAGGAATGGTTTGAAACAAATACAGGAACCTAGGGAGAACATCCATTTTCAGGGCATTCACTCTACCTAGCAATGAGAGCCGTTTCGATGCATAAGTAATTAAATCTGCTTGGGCCTAAGAAGTAGGGGGAGCAAAGTTCAGGGAAAAGAGTTGGGATGCATCTGCCGGTATTTGAATTCCGAGATACCTAATGGAAGTGGAACCAGTTTTGAAGGAGAAAGTAGTCGATAGACTTTGTATGTCCTACGTAGGCAGGCATATGTTAAGGATTTCCGATTTATTGTAGTTTACCTTGAAGTTGCTAACTGCTCCAAATTTCTGAAACTCCTGCAATACGGAGGACAAGGATGTGTGTGGGTGTGTCACAAACATGAGCAGATCATCTGCACAGAGAGCGAGTTTAATAAGGTGGGCCCGACAGTTAAGCCTTGGATAGAGGAATTGTTACGTAGAGCGATAGCCAGAGTTTCCATAGTAAGTACATAGAGGGGGGACAGTGGGCATCCCTGCCGTGTCCCATTGGATATAGAGAAGGCTGGAGATAGTGAACCATTAAGTCTAATTCTAGCAGATGGAGAGGAGTAAAGGGACATTATTCTCGCTATCATATTAGTTTCCAAGCTTATTTGTTGCAGGGATAGTCGAAGGAGCTGCCAGTCTACTCGGTCGAATGGCTTGTCCGCATCGACTGTTAAGAGGCATAATGGGATATTATGGGACCTGGCATAATTAGTTAGTAGAAGGGTCTTTAGGGTATTGGCCCTAGCCTCATGGACACTCACAAAGCCGATCTGATCTAAGTGTATTATCCCAGGTAACAATGGTTGTAATCTATTGGCTAGGATTTTAGGAAAGACATCAAATCGACACCAATCAGAGATTGACCTATAGTTTGCTTAAAGAATAGGGACTTTGTCCAGCTTTGGGATGAGGGATTTGTGGGCCTTAAGTGTTTGTGGAGGAAATATTGAGCCCTCTGTCAAAGAGTTGAACATACTTAGGGTGTGAAAAGGGTAGCAAAAAGTTTAGAAAACTTAGGAGTGAAACCGTCTGGGCCTGGGCTCTTTCCACTTGGCATACCCGCTATGGCTTTGGCAACTTCATCCTTTGTGATAAGGGTTTCCAGATCAGGAATGGTGTCACCATCTAATGTAGCAAGTGTGGTTTCCGAGACATAGGACAATTGGTCTTCCACCCCAGTAGAAGGGGAACCTGTCAATCGAGTCGCAGGGATTGATCGAAGTCCCTGAATTCCTCAGCCATCCCAGAGGGTGAGGAGATGAATTCTCCCTGCGCTCTCCGAATATGGGGCACAAAAGTAGAAGATACATGTGGATGTAGGGAGCGAGCCAATGACCTACCACATTTATCTGGACACTGGATGGAAAGCAAGCTTATCTGCATATGTGCGTGCGGAGGTCTCAAAGTTCTCTGAGTTGTGATCACGCCACCAGCCTTGTTACTATGGGGGATCGTTTGTGCTTAGTTTCTATATGTCTAAGTGTTTGAATTGCTGCCTCTATGGCGGCTGAGCGTTCCTTTTTTAGACTCGTACCCATTTGGATAAAGGTTCCATGTAGAACTGCCTTTAGTGCCTCCCATTGAAAGGGCAACGATGTATCCATGGAGTGCTCAACCATAAAGTTAGGTATTGTATCGGAATCCCTCATCACACACTCCGAATTCGTAAGCAACGAATCGTTAAAGCGCCATGTCCACTCCCCAATCTGAGTGGAGGGGAGCGAGAATGTCATGTGTTTAGGAGAGTGGTCAGACCAGACCATTGGGTCTATGTTGCATTCAGGAGACCAATCTAGACAGCTATGGTCACTCATTGGATAGTCTATGCGACTATAAGTGTGATGTACGAGAGAAGTGGGCAGAATTACGGGATGTGGGGGTGCAACACCCTCCAAACGTCTACAAGACACAGATTGTAGAATGCTTGTTCCAGTGCCCTCAGTTTGGGGATTGAGATGCACAATCACAAGGTGGAGGAATCTAAAAGTGGTTCTAGAGGTGTGTCAAGATCCCCTCCCAAGATGTGCTTACCCTTCATGAATCCTCAAGTACTGCAACGCAGATGACGCGATTAATATTCGGAAGGTAAATGTTAGCTACCGTAAATTTGCTACCCCATAACATGATTATCACAAAAACATACTTTCCTTGAAGGTCAGAGAGAGGATCAAGCACTTCTATAGGGAGTGTCTTATGAAAGGCAATATACGCCAAAGGAGGCTTTTTTGGGTTGGGTGAGTGCTATGGAAACGATCTGTTGAAATATCTGTTGGAACAGGAAGAAGTGGAGGCAGAGTGAAAATGTGCCTCTTGGAGAAGAAGCACATTGACTTAGCGTTTGTGCATTTGATAAAGGATTTGTCCGCTTTTGTTGGCAGCATTGAGTCCATTAACATTGTAGGAACAGAATTGTAGCCTGGGGTCAGGGCAGGACTTAGGGTGGTGGGGGCCCCTGGGCTTGAGTGTTGAAGGGGATCATATTTGTTGAGCGGGGGGTGCGCATTAAAGTTGTTGAGCGGGGGGGATTGAAGTTGTTGAGCCGGGGGGTGACTCTCACCTGTGCCGACAGCCAGGGCCACAGACTGTCATTAGCCCGGCTGTCGGCTTTCTTCCCTTCAGCAGTCACAGTCCTCCACACAGCGCTTCGGTTCCTCCTGCTTCCGTGATGCCTCCTATTGCAGTGCGGGAAAATTAACCCTTTCGCGGGACTGCGGAAAGTCCCCCAGAATCCGTGCATTTTGGGAGGTATGCGCAGGGCCGCCATCAGGAATTTTGGGGCCCCTTACACAGCTTAAGGCATGGGCCCCCTGGAGCAGAGAACCGGGAGGGGTGCTGCCGCTTGAAATTGAGAAGCAAGGGGGGCCTTTACAAAAAAAAAGAAGAAATAAAGAATATATATATAATAAAGAATATATACATATTCTTTAATAAAAAGAAACCTCTGGGCTCTTTAATAAAAAAAAATTTAAAAAAAATATAAAGAAAATGTAAACAAAAAATTATAAAAAAAAAAAAGGGAGATTGCCATCCAGGGGCCCTGGGGACCTCTGGGCCTTTTAATAATATATATATATATTTATATATATTTATTTATAAAAATAAAAACAAAAAAAAAGTAGGGGTTGCTGTCCGGGGTCCTTGGGACCTCCGGACCCCTAAAAAAAAAAAAAGTTTTTTTTTTTTTTTTTTTTTTTAGAGGGGGGCCCCTATTGGGCGGGGGCCCATGGGCTTGAGCCCAGTCAAGCCCAATGGTAAGTCCGGCCCTGCCTGGGGTGAGAAATCACTGTGTGGGCCATGATCGAGTGACAAAAGAGAAGAAAAAGAAAGGCGACTGGAGTAGGGGGAGAGGGGTCAAAAAACTGTTGGAGGAAGAAAGGAGGAGGAAAGAGGTGGGGAAGAGGTTGATCAGAGAGAGCACCTGGGGAAGGTGGCTCAAAAAATACTAAAGTGTCCGTGAAAACGTAGCACTTTGTGAAATATCACGTGGTAGGCACAAACTGTGTCAGTCCTATTTAGGGAGAGAGAACGAGGTTTGAACAGCTGTGATCCCGACAACTTAGCAGGCATATATAACATAAATGTAACACACCCAATGACCATGGCATCTAATGCTCAACTTCCTAGTCACTAAAGAGCAGAGTGTATAACTGGTACCATTGGTAGTCTTGGCCGTAATAAGCAATATAGAAGTATATGAAAAATAACATAATTGAAGAACAGGGTATGAACAAGCTGGGAACAAAATAAAGTATTCCCATGTGGTCATGCAGGGATTGGATACACCAATTACTACATTTATAGCGGCATTATCTATGATCGTCATCACAGCTTAGCTTGGATAACAGTGTAAATGCACATAAGTTGCCATTGATAAGGTCTACTAGTCCCAAACTACAGGGACATATAGGTCTGGTACTGAGGGAAGATCCGGAAGTCCCAGGACAAGCCAGAGGACCGTGTCTGGGAAACACCAAATCAATCTGCAGGTCCAATGCCTTATAAAAACAGTGATAATAGGAGCAGTTCCTTGAGAAGCAACCAGTGGGTCCGCCCGGGTCCAGACCGCAATCCCCCCAAAAGAATCGGAGGTATTAAGGACCAAAATTGATAGAAGGCTCCCAGTGTATCTAAACACACGTAGCAGTTATGATGTTATCAGTGTAATCAGGATGGTGCGGAGATATGGTGAGGGCCAGGGTGGTACGGCGCACAACGTGTCCACTTCAAACTGATAAGCAATATCAACATTACTATCTGCCCTTCCAGAGCCCCAGCAAGCACAACTGTACCAGCTGGAGGCAATGAAAGAATCCCAGAGCCAAGCAAGACAGCTAAACCGTTAGTAGCATTCAAATGACACAGTGATCAGCAGTCAATGGGAGGGGAACACAAGTAAAAAAGGAACACACAACAGAGAAAACATAGTTAAGGCAAACCTGGCCGGGGTCCAAGATAAGAACTGTAACCTCCCCGGTGGAAAAGAAAAACATAGAAAAAATAACCAGTTCAGGTCTCATTTGAAAGTGTTTGGATCAGTCTTCCGGTGATGTGGCTCGCTGTTCTCTAGGACCGAAAGATACCGATCTAGACTGTGGTTGTCTTGAACATTGTAGAGGAGGGCCCGGTAGCCGCTGACTGTCATCTGGACGGTCTAACCAGTTCGGGACGGTGATCGGTTCCTGGTCCAGGAAGAGAAAGGAGGCAGGAAGCTGGTCCGGATCTGACAGGTCACATTTGTGGTTATAATCACGGGTCACTTTGATGCTGAAGGGGTAGCCCCAAGTGTACGTTGCACCTGCTTGAAAAATCTATTTCAGCATTGGGAGGACTACTCGCCGCATGTACAGCGGGTTGCGGGAAAGATCCGGGTATAGATGTATCTAGGATCCGTGGAAAGTCCAGTTGGCCCAGGCCTTGCAAGATCTCTTCCTTCAGGGTATAGTAGTGCACCCGGCAGAGGACGTCACGAGGGCGGTCTCTGCGGTCGCCCCCCATGCCCCCCACTCTATGCACTCTGTCCAATTTGATAGGGGATATAACTTCCCTGCCCAGGACCTGATTGAGGATAGCGATGATGGTGAGTTTGAGATCAGTACCTGAGGTTGCCTCCGGGACACCCTGCAGCCAGATGTTATTCCTGCGGCTCCGGGTTTCACTATCTTCTATTTGGAGCTGGTGTTGCCGTAAATGGGAAAGATGGAGCCATAGATGCAAGTTTTCTTCTTGGGTGGTAGCCATAGCAGAAAATGCGACCTCTAATGCCAAAACCCAGTGTTTAAGGGCATTCAGTTCAACGTGGAGAGAAGTTTTAATTTTGAAAACCCAGGAATCAGTCAGCCCGGAAGGCAGAGAGTAGGGCAGTGGACGTAGAGCTTGGAGCACCACCCGAGGCTGATGAAAGCATCTCTGCTGGCACAGTGTCTACGTTTGTGGTAGGGGACAGTGCGAATCTGGTTAGTGGGGAGCCGGGTGTGCACCTGAGTTGTTCCCGCTGGTAGAGGAAGCAGCTGCAGTCGGGGGAGGAGGCTTTGGTTTGCCTAGAGTTCGAAAGTTTGTCTTTCCCTGTACGGGAGTCCTGTGAGGTTGTACTTAGCAGGTAGCTTTGTATAGTGCCTTGTTGCTGTTCAGCAGAATCAACAGAGGTAGAGCTGGAAGCTGCCATCAGGTCGGGTGTAATTAGTTTGGAACACAGCCTGCGGTTGTCGGGAGAGCACAGAGCTCAGCGGTACATGTCCTCAGCTGTCCATCGTCAGCCACGCTCCCCCATAGGTGAAATAGTAAAGCAGCTAATGCGACCTGTGCTGCAGGTGGAAATTAACTCTTGCTGCAATGCTAC
This sequence comes from Rana kukunoris, assembly GCA_029574335.1. NCBI lineage: Eukaryota > Metazoa > Chordata > Amphibia > Anura > Ranidae > Rana > Rana kukunoris. Next base: position 77,061,636 of record CM056055.1, on the reverse strand, counting down.
TGTCCTGGTAGAGAAAGATGGCCTTCACTCTCAGGAGTTGGAGCTGGGAGCAGTCCTCCCAGGCACCTGCAAGAGCAGGGGAGTGCCAGGGGATGTGCTGCAGGGCAGTGATATGGCAGTCTGGGCAGCTCCAGTGGCGAAGGGGGTGGACTGTGGCTAGGGCTGAGCGTGGGTGGAGCAAGATGGCCGCTGCTTCTAGGCCTGAAGCCTTTCTCTGTCTTTCCAGGCACTTTAAGGACAGCGGAATGCCTGTGCATACACTTCAGGCAGCGGTGTGACAGCCTGGGCAGCTCCAGCGGTCGAGGAAGGGGTGCGCTGTGGCCAGGGGTGATTGTCAGCCCTGAGCTTGGGTGGAGCAAGATGGCCACTGTACCTTGTACTGGAGCCGTGGCCCGTCTGTCAGGCGGCTCTGGGGCCAGAGAGTCCCCGCGATGCTGTAGTCAGGCGGTGCGCTAAGTAGGAGGCTCTGGGGATCGTGTGGAGGAAGGCGAGGTGGATGAGGTAGGAGCTTAACATTCACCTGGAGCAGGGATCTCCAAACTTTCCAAACAAGGGGCCAGTTTACTGTCCCTCAGACTTTAGGGGGGCCAGACTGTGGCCATTGGGAGTAGAAAATGTCCCAACATCAGTGGGAATAAACAATGCCCCTTCTTTGGTGTCAGTGGGAGGAATTGTACCCCAACATTGGTGTCTTTTTGCCCAATTGTTGGTGTCATTGGGAGATATTGTTCCCCATTGTTGGTGTAATTGGAAGGAATTTTCCCCCTTCAATGGTCCCGGTGGGGGGGGGGGTTAATGTTGGTGTTAGTGGATGAAATTGTGCCCCAAGGGCCTGATAAAAGCAAGCAAAGGGTCGCAGTTTGGAGACCACTGCGCCGGATAGCAGGATCTCTCTCGTCACACGTCCTTCCAGGCTAATGTGCGGTCCCGCCTTCGGCTCTTGTGTTAGCGTTGGGATTTTTTTGTTGTCCCGTCCCTATGGTTCTGAATATGGAGCGCTGTGTCCGTCGAGCGGAAAAAAAGTTCATTGATGGACAAAGCATCCACCCCTCTGTGGGGTTTTGATACTTTTGACACTGCTTGTTACTAATCTGAATGCCTATAGGCAGGGCTCGACAAATCCCAGTCGCCATGTCACCATGGCGACTAGAAATAGTGTCCTGGCGACTTGGCTTGGAAGGTGGGAAAAAAACAAAAGAAAATATTTATTTTTTTGTGAGCTGGCACCATTTGGTGGTGAGCCGTTGGTATTACAAGTTTTTACCACCAGATGTGAGCTGGCGCCATCTGGTGGTGGCCGTTGGTATTACAAGTTAAGCATTACAAGTTAAACAGCAATTCTAATGTAATTTTTCACTATTTTAACTGCCATCTTCTTCCCTCTAATTAGAACCCCCAAACATTATATATATTTTTTATCCTAACACCCTAAAGAATAAAATGGCTAGCGTTGCAATACTTTGTCACGCCGTATTTGCGCAGCGGTCTTACAAGCACACTTTTTTGTGAAAAAATTACACTTTTTTTTTTTATTAAAAAATAAGACAACAGTAAAGTTATCCCTTATTTTTTTTAATATTAAGAAAGATAATGTTACGCCGAGTTAATTCATACCCAACATGTCACGCTTTAAAATTGCGTCCGCTCGTGGAATGCCGACAAACTTTTACCCTTTAAAATCTTCATAGGCGACGTTTAAAAAAATCTACAGGTTAAATGTTTTGTTACAGAAGAGGTCTAGGGCTAGAATTATTGCTCTCGTCCTACCAATCGCGGCGATACCTCACATGTGTGGTTTGAACACCGTTTACATATGCAGGCGCTGCTCACGTATGTGTTCACTTCTGCGCGCGAGCTCGTCGGGACTGGGTGCGTTTTCTGGCTCCTAACTTTTTTAGCTGGCTCCTAGATGCCAAGCAAATTTGTCAAACCCTGCCTATAGGACTCCCATAGGCATAGCCAAGTCTCTATTTTACTTAGTTTCCTACTCCTGTAGAGGGCGATGTAACCCTATGGTTCTGAATATGGAGCGCTGTGTCCATCAATGAACTCAAAGAAATTGATTTTTGGGTAAGTACAAAAATTCTATTATTCGCCAATTATGGGTTTCCTCCTTCATTCTTGAATGCTGCAGTTCCTAAATGTCCTGTTCCTGCTGTCCAAGAATACAGTACGTTTTTTCGGTTCCAATAATAAACTATTAGAAGAAACCATGGCTAAGGCACAGGAAGTCAGTTTTTTTGATTATATAAAAAAAAGGAATTGATCTTGGAGCCTGGTGATCAGGTATGGCTGGCCACAACAAAATCTTGCATTAACCTGCCCTTCGAAGGCCTGCGGTCCCCTGAAGATATGCAAGTGCACAAAACGCGTGGGAAGAGCCTGACATGCCTCTGCATGTGATTCTCAATTTTAATCTCATCTGACCACCATAAGAGCACATTGAGGATTCTAGTCACATGTAAATAGGGGTGTTACGGTCAGATGAGTTTAAAACTGAATTATTTGGCCTCAACACCAAATCATATATGTCTGGCAGAAATCCAATAGAGCTCACCATCCAAATAACACCATTCCTATAATAAAGCATGGCAGTGGTAATATGCTGTTATGCAGATGTATCTCTGCAGCAGGGACTGGAGCACGTGTTTGGATAGAAGAAAAACGGATGGGGCGAAATACCATTAAATTCTTGGAAAACCTGCTGCCCTCTGCCAGGAAGTTATTAATAGGAAGTAGGTTTACTTTCCAGTATGACAATGCCCCAAAGCACACAGCAAAAATGACCACACAGTGCTTGGAAAAAAAGGTGAATGGCCTTGCATGGCCTAGTCAGAGCCCATACTTCAACCACATTGAAAATCTTTGGAATGACTTAAAGATTGCAGTCCACAAATGGTCACCATCAAATTTAACTGAACTTTAATTCATGTGCGAAGTTAGTAAATACATATTCCAACAGACGAAAGGCTGTAATTAAAGCAAAAGGTGGTCCAACAAAATACTGATATAAGTGGGGTGGTACTTTTTCCCAACTCTGTGATTCTGTTTTTGAATTTTTTTTATAACATGTTGGTGTTATATTTTTCACTTGGATGTTATAAGTTGCACTAGTAAATACAGCTGGATAATATAAAAAACGTCTGTCTTAATTTTAGGCTGCAAAGCAACAAAATGTGGTTATTTTAACCACTACAGCCACTTCCTGACCAAAGCACTTTTTGCTATACAGCACCGCGTTGCTTTAACTGACAATTGCGCGGTCATGCGACGTTGCACCCAAACAAAATTGACGTTCTTTTTCCCCCACAAATAGAGCTTTCTTTTTGTGGTATTTGATCACCTCTGCGTTATCTTTTGCGTTTATAAACAAAAAATGAGCCAATTTTTTTTAAAAAAAACATTTTTTTGTTATATAAATAAATACAAATATTTTTTCCCTCAGTTCAGGCCGATTTATGTATTCTTCTACATATTTTTGGTAAAAAAAATTGCAATAAGAATGTTTTTGTTTAATCTTTTTTTTATTGTTATTGCAATAAAACAAGACAAATCAACAAACAATAGTATGTCGATAAATACAAATTGGTCAGAGGAACTTGCTCACCGCAGTGTTTGCCATTGTAGGTATTGCATAGCAAGAATACAACCATCAAGAATAGGAAGGCCAATCCCACATATCCAAAATATGCTCAAGATCAAACAAGATAGAAAGACCTGGGTCTTAATAGTGAGGGGGGCGGACAAAGCCCATAGCTATGTAGTATGGGTGTGGTGGGAACACACATAATCCTGTAGAGACATCACCACTGGAGTAAGTACTCTGACAGATCAGCCAAATGAGCACATCCAGGAGCAGCAAAAAAACAAAAAAGGGGGGGGGGGGGAGATGGTGAAAAAAGGGGAAGAGGGCAGAAAACACAAGGGAAAGTGAAGAAAGACCACAAGCATTCACAGAAACAAGAGAATGTAGGCCGATGGGAGGATCCTAGGACAACCCAACATTCTATAGCAGAGTAGAGGCAAACGCATCAAAGGAGCCATATTTATCTTCATTGCATGCTACCATATTCTCCAAATATTATTACATTTGGTTTATTTTACAAGCCCAAGCGGCTAAGGTTGGTGGGTCAGGTTGGCGCCAACATCTGGAAATAACGGAACGAGCTGCGGTTAAGAAAAAATCTAATCAGCCTTTTTGATCTGTTTATAGGAGTCTGCCATTAGGGATAGGCTTGTGTGTTGGGGCTGGTTGGGAAAGGTATCGTCCACCAGGTCAGCATACAATTGCAAAAGAGGTAAGACATGGGCAAGTGCCCCAAATATGAGTCATGGTGCCAGGAGCCTGCAAACAGTGCCAGCATAGTTCAGGGATAGTAGGGTTAATTTTATGGAGAATGTAAGGGCAGCAATACCACCTGGATAGTATCCAATAATTGCAATGGAGGATGCTGAAAGTTTATAAGAAAGTGCAAATATTTAGAGCCAATTTAATTCCTCTACTGGTATATTTAATTCCTGTTCCCATTTGGATTGATATAAAGGTGAATTTGGATAGGATTCCCGTACGAAGATTTGATATAGCAGGTTGTCAGGTCTGGAGGATGGGGAGATCAAGAACTCCAACTCCAAAGTTGGTCTAGTCAGGGTATCCAGAGAGAAGTACTGTTTAACGAAATGTAGCTGAATATATATACCAGTCAGGCACTCTGTGGGTTATGGCAATCCGGAAGGATTCAGGAAAGCGGTACCAGTTTTTCACTAGAAAAGACACAGCACAGTGGAGGTTTATTATTTTTCCACCAAGAAAAAAATGCAGATCTAGGCAGGGTTGGGGTAAAAGCATTTCCAAACAAGGGGGCCAAGTGGCTCAATCTCGATGAGAGCAGTCCCCTACACAAATACCTGTCCCAGATATGCAAGTTAGCACTGGTAAGGGTCGGTAAAAGGTCTCTTGGAGGCATATGACAAGTTAAAGTAGTGATGTCAGGGGAAAGCAAGGCATCCTCAACATGGGTCCACAGTTTAGATGATTTACTATGGTACCAGTCTAGTATGCAAAGTAGGGTTGTCCCGATACCGTTACTAGTATCGGTATCGGGACCGATGCCGTGTTTTTGCGGGTGTACTTGTACTCCCGCAAATACCCCCGATACTGAAATAGAATACTCCCCCCCCCCCCCCCATATTGCAGCGATGCATCCCTCATACCTTTTTAGATATGCTGACGCTGCCGCATACCGCCGTATCCCCCTGCACAATCGCATAGCTTACATTACAAGCATTCATTCTGAATACTTGTAAATGGCCGTGTATTGACACTCCCCTTCTCCGGATTGGAGGGATCCCTCCAATCCCGAGCAAGGGGGAGTGTCTATGCACGAATCCGCGTATAGACACTCCCCCTTGCGTGGGATTGGACGGATCCCTCCATCCGGAGAAGGAGTTTTAATACATGGAGCGCGGCCATTTACAAGTTTTTAGAATGAAAGCTTGTAATGCGCTACGCGATTGTGCAGGGGGATACGGCGGTATGCGGCAGAGGCGGCATCAGCATATCTAAAAGGTATGAGGGACACATGGCTGCAATATGGGGGACATACATGGCTGCATATGGGGGACATACATGGCTGCATATGGGGGACATACATGGCTGCATATGGGGGACATACATGGCTGCATATGGGGGACATACATGGCTGCATATGGGGGATATACATGGCTGCATATGGGGGACATACATGGCTGCATATGGGGGACATACATGGCTGCATATGGGGGACATACATGGCTGCATATGGGGGACATACATGGCTGCATATGGGGGACATACATGGCTGCATATGGGGGACATACATGGCTGCATATGGGGGACATACATGGCTGCATATGGGGGACATACATGGCTGCATATGTGGGGGACATACATGGCTGCATATGTGGGGGACATACATGGCTGCATATGTGGGGGACATACATGGCTGCATATGTGGGGGACATACATGGCTGCATATGTGGGGGACATACATGGCTGCATATGTGGGGGACATACATGGCTGCATATGTGGGGGACATACATGGCTGCATATGTGGGGGACATACATGGCTGCATATGTGGGGGACATACATGGCTGCATATGTGGGGGGACATACATGACTGCATGTGGGGGACATACATGGCTGCAATATGTGGGGGACATGGCTGCATTTGTGGGGGGACACGGCTGCATTTGGGGACACATTTTAAAAAAGTATCGGTATTTGGTATCGGCGACTACTTGAAAAAAAGTATCCGTACTTGTACTCGGTCCTAAAAAAGTGGTATCGGGACAACCCTAATGCAAAGTATTGACGCCGCTTGGGCATACAAGGAGATGTGAAGCAAAGCCTCCTTGGCACTTGGGTAAAGAGAGGGTGGACTGACTAATCCTTGGTTATTATTTTGCCAAATATATGAACCAATGTTTTTGTGAATAGAGCGAAAACACTGGGGGTGGAAGAAGGGGGTGGCTTGAAACTTATAAGTTTGGGCAAGATGTCCATTTTGATTAAATTTATGAAGCCAAACCATGAAATGTGGGGTTTGTCAAAAGAGGCAAGACCATCATGAATGCAATGTAACACAGGGGTATAGGTAAAGGGGTTGTAAAGACAAAAATATTTTCCTCTTAAATTAAAGTCTGACAGTAGCTGATAAAGTAAAAAGTAATGTTTTGCATTATAACTAGTTTGATACCTGTTGAAATCAAGCTGTTTTATTCACCGCCGTCACAGCTGAATCATTATTCTCACTGACTTCCTGGTTTGCGGTGCGCATTCATTCTTGCTAAATCACAGCCTGATGTGAACTTCAGTTCCCATTAGGCTTAGCCTCCATGCCTGTGAGGGATAAGAGAGCATCTTCACGCAGGGCTGTAGTCATAAAGAGGGGGTGAGCACATTCTGCTTTCCACCATGCAAAACGGCTCAGATGCTGGTGGAAAGCAAGAAGAGGAGAGACAGGAAATGGCATTTTCAAACCTGGATTACTGTATTTTGGAGGTCAAAGGAAAAACGAGGTAAGTGATATTTAAGTGCTCTAGCTTACAGCAATAAATTGATCTAATAAAAAACAGACCTTTAGTGTTCCTTTAAGGTCTGTCAGGGTAGATAGATCATGTGGGATTTGAACGCCTAAATATTTTAAGGCTTTGCAATTTAAATGTAATATTTCCCTACCCCACCCTGATGCATCTAGACTTCAAAACAACTTTAAGGGCCTCAGTCTTGTAATTAACTTTAAAATTGCTTACTAGACCAAACTCTTGAAATGCTCCAATTATAGATGGGATAGAGGGGTGGGGGCTCATTATGTATAACAAAAGGTCATCCACGTACAGTAAAAGTTTGTACTGACTTTGACTTGATCGGAAGTCCCTTAATATTGGGGTCTTGTCTAAGGGCAATGGCAAGGTCTTCCATGGACAAAACGCAGAGCAGAGGGAAAAGAAGGCACCCCTGTTGCATGCCATTGTGGATCCAAATAGGTGTCCATAAAGGGCTAATATTTTATGAAGCAAGTTCGGGCAAAGGCCCATCTGTTATAATGAATGTTCAAGAAATGTCCAGTTGATTTACATCAGGGATATCCAATTAGCGGACCTCCAGCTGTTGCAAAACTACAATTCCCATGAGGCATAGCAAGACTGACAGCCACAAGCATGAACCCGAAGGCTGAGGCATGATGGGACTTGTAGTTTTGCAACATCTGGGGGTCCGCTAATTGATTATCCCTGATTTACATGGTACTTTTTTGAGCCGGGGAATGCCCCAAGGCGTTGTTTTGGTAATCTATTACCTCTTTTGAAAAATCAATAAAGAGATAAAAAAAAAATGTCCAGTCAACTCGGTCAAATGCCTTTTTGGCATCCACCGAGAGTAGACATGCAGGGAGGTGGCATCTTTGGGCATATTCCATGAAAAGCAGTGTCTCATGGGTATTATCCTGAGCTTCCCGTCCGAGGGCAAAGCCCACTTGGTCAAGGTTAATCAGGTCCGGTAAGAGGGGCATGAGGCGGGTAGAAATCAATTTAGAGTATAGACGTATGTTGATAATTGTAAAGGAAATATGACGATAACTCCCACATATGGTGGGATCCTTGCCAGGTTTAGGTTGTAAGAGTTGGAGACGAGCGTCCGAGAGCTGCATCAATGTGCTCGGGGATTGATTCCGCTTGAGTCTTGTCCAACCTGGAGATAAGGAGTGACAAGTCTGTGATTTGAGAAGCACGCTCTCGCTTAAGACTTAACCACTTGCCGACCGCGCTATAGCAAAAATACTGCTACAGCGCGGTCGAGTTGCTGTGACACGACGTGACAATTAATCGATTAGTTGATTCGGCCCTAGTTGGGGGTATATAGCTAGGTTATAATTCTTACCATTGATGGTAAGCTTCAGAAAGATGTATCTACCCTCCGGGTGCACACAAGACATCAAACATATGGTATGTGATGGATTTCTAAAATGCAATTGCCACGCCTCTCACTTTTGAGTGATGTGGTGCCAGTTTGCATGCGAAGTGCGTTTGTTGGAAAAATGCAATACTGACCTTGGACTTGTGAAATTCATAAAAGATTTGCGATCTCTTAGAAGGTTAGTTTAACCTTTGTGAGTTGAAAGAACACATTGTAAGGAAATTATCCCCCCCCCCCCCCCCCAGAAAAAAAAGTGGGAAGGGGAAGGTAGGAGTACACTCAAGAGAAAAGATGGGGATGGACACTCGCCTAATGGCAGAAAAAAAAAAACGAAGCTGCACCTGGTACAAAACTTAAAAGTAACAGGCTAAAACAGCCAACAGACGCTTCTGTCCTGCAAGAAGGACAAACAGTCTTCACAAACTATCGGGGATGAAACCAATCATGGAGGTAATGAAGGTAGTTATAAAGCAAGCGAACCAGGGGAGTAACAGTAAACTAAACCCACATCAGGAATATACAGGTAATCCAAACCTCAGTAGAACAAAAAAGGGGGGGCTACATTATCCCTAGTCCTGCACATAGGACAACACAGTATCAGTAACGGTATTGAGACAGTATCCCAGAGATAAGCAGGGGGTGGTAGGAGGAAAGGGCAGGAACAGGGAAAAGGCGGGGAAGGAAACGAGAGCTCACAGAAAATAATTAAACATATGTATGTACATGCAGAGTTCAAAACATGTAAAGGAAATAATCATGGCTGTATAGTAAATGGGCAAGAAAACCTTAGCATAGACCACAAACAATGGTGGCCAGATATATTAATGCTGTAGGGATTCTACAGACAGTTAACGTCCACTCAGAAGTAATAAGAGGTCAGGGTGACATATGGTTCAAATCATATTGGTGTTTCCCATGACGGGAGTGGGGCAATGTCCTCCATACTGTACAAAACAGGGGAAAAAAGGGGGGGGGGACAGGGGAAATGGCGATGAATCAATGGTGAAGTTGGCGATGATCGTGGAGGATAAAGTGTTCAGAACGCAGGTGGATGGTGAGGCCGAAAAGATAATTATAGACATAGGTGCCACCACAGTCTCTTATTTTGTCCAGCAAGAGCCTTATCTGGCGGCGCATAAGCAGGGTCCTGCGGGATAGGTCTGGGAGAAGCTGTATAGAGGTGCCATCAAACTGTATGGGCCCTATGTTCCATTCATGTCTCATGAATTCTTCCTTCATCGTGTAGAAGTGCACCCTACACAGTATGTTCCTGGGCAAGGCAGGTCAGTACTGCCAGGAGCAATTAACCCTGTGTACCCTGTCGATTTTCAATTGGAGATGTAGTAGGTCTGCCAAGAAGCTCATTGAAAATGGCAGTAACCGTGTCCTGCAGGTCTGCTGAGCTGGTTGCCTCAGGAATACCACGGAGCTTTATATTGTTTCGCCTGTGCCGATTTTCCAAATCATCCTGTTGGAGGCAAATTCGGTGCACAGTGTCCTGGTATTTATCATGGAGGGCTTCCAAGGCACCAAGCCTCTGCATAATGGCATTCCTATCATCAGAGTATGGTAACAGTAGTCTCAAGGACAGTGACAGGCTGCGTAACTTGGGATGTGTCATTCCTGAGTGAAGTCTACAGTCTGTGTAACATAGAATCCATGTTCTGTCTTGTGGGGAGAGATCAGGATAGCAGACCTTTCCCTATATCAGTGAACAGACGATCAATGACCGCGCCACAGTGAAGAACGAGGATGCTGTGTTTACACACAGCTCTCCCCGTTCTTAAGCTTCAGGGACCGGGTCGCGGGCATGCGCCCGCGACCCACGACTGGGCACTTAGAGGACATACAGGTACGTGCTTGTGCCCAGGTGTGCCATTCTGCCGACGTATATGTGCAGGAGGTCCACTTCTCCACAACTTTATCCCTTACCTGTCTGGTGGGTTCCTTGGCCTTCATGATGCTGTTTGTTTACTAAGGTTCTCTAACAAACATCTGAGGGTTTCACAGAACAATTGTATTAATACTGAGATTAAATTACATACAAGTAAAGTATTTACTAATTGGGTAACTGCTGAAGGCAGTTGGTTCCATTAGATTTTAGTTAGCGGTATCACAGTAAAGAGGGCTGAATACAAATGTACGCCACACTTTTCAGATAAAACATTTTTTAAATAATTTTTCATTTTCCTTCCACTTCACAATTATGTGGCACTCTTTGTCTATCACATAAAATCCCAATGAAATACATTTCTGTTTTTGGTGGTAACATGACAAAATGTGGAAAATGTCAAGGGACTGTAATCAATACAATTCAATCTTCAACACATTTGTTGTACTTTTTACTTTGGCCAGCCACTACTGTCCTTATTAGCTATTTGCTATTCCTGGGAGGTTATACACACTATAGGATATTGATGAGTCAATGGTTAAGGAGGTTACTCTGTTCCTGACATACATCCACATGGTATATGACCAATAATTACTTTGGAGGGTTTTTTGTTGTGGAGACACAACGTTGTTTTCTTTCTTGTACATCACGGGACACAGGCATATTCATTACTATATGGGTTATATGGAGTACCTTCAGGTGTGGACACTGGCAATCTCAAACAAACAGGAAGTCCCTCCCTATATAACCCCCTCCCCTAGAGGGAGTCCCTCAGTTTTTTCGCCAGTGTCTTAGGTGTTGGTCACGGAATAGCTTTGCTCCACATCCTTGGGATTAAGGGCGGGCTAACCGGATCTGTCCAAGGAGCCTCAGTGCCAAAGTGGACAGTACCCGGGCCCCAAACTGTGGGGTTTTGCCTATAATGCTCCTCTTTGGAGGGCTGGACCCTGGGCCCAGGACTTGGAGTTTGTAAAGACCATAAGTTCCTGTTTGCCAGGGTGCTATATAGGTCCAGGACAGTGGGTACCTTCATAGGACCCCAGGGCCTGAAGGTCTACTACGCTACCCACGGAGATGGGAGAAGATTGGACCGTTTTGCAAAACGTCCTGCGGCATGGAGCAGGTAAGAGGGGAGCCTGCGGGACTTGGTTCGACAGCAGGCTCTCCAGGGGAGATCTTAAGGGGGGGTAGCCTGAGTATGCTCTGCATTGGCACCATGGTCACTATGTCTGATAGACAGGATGCCCTGAAATGTTTCCCCCCATAACTTGATCCCCCTACCTATCTATGTATGTTTGCTAGCTACCTGCTGCTCGCTGGTTGAAGATCTTTTAAAAAAAAAAAAAAAAAAGATCTGTCTCTAGGCTAAAGGGACTCCTTAGGGGCCTGTGTTAGCCTTACCTTGCCGGGATTCAAATCTGCCGCCTGATGCGTCCTCCAACCTGCATTCCTGGGCTCCAGAGTGCGTCTCCTCCTGGGCTCTCCTCCCCCGACAGTCGCGCGCGCGTGCACGCGCGCATGCATATAGAAAATTTTCGCGCCGTTCGGGAGGGGGGGGGGGGGCGGGGAGTGTGACTGCAGTGTAGAGTGGGCGTGCCTTTAATTGCTGTTATACACAGCAGGCGCGTTCTTAGCTCAGTTCAGAGCTGAGCTGGAGAGAGAGAGGACGTAGAGCTGGCAGCACAGTGACTCCCGGAGGCGAGAAGGGGTACTACATACTGGAGTCAGCTCCAATACTTTTTGTTAAGCCAAAATCCCCTTGGCAACAGGTTGAATGCTGGCAAACATGTTGGGGGTGGGGCTGTATGTGGTGAATAATATATAAAAGAAAACATACTGAGCCCCACCGGGTTTGGGGCATTAGTGATCCTATTGTCCCCTAAACCTTATTTTTTTGTACTCCTGGCTATAACAGTCTGTTGTTGTAAGCGGAGTCCTTCGGTTTTGTATTATGGCTTCCAAGGGTTCAGGATCAAAAAATAAAAATAAAATAAAGAGAAAAGGCAAAGACAAAGGGGTTCCTCCTCTGGTTCTGATAATATGCCAATACTTTCCCCACAGGTTATTCCTATAGGGGTCACCCTGGATAAGCCATTAAGGGGGTCTGGTGCTGAGGCTGGCCCAGGTCGGCCCAACCCTGTGTTATCACAGAGGAGATGCTAGCCGTCACCCTAGGGGGGCTAGAGAAAAGAGGTTAACAGCTATGATCGCTGGCTCTTTTTCTGGCAAGAAGCAGACTAGATCCCCATCGCCAAAAGGGACAGAACCTAGAGGGTCTACCACTGTAGAATCGTTGTCAGCCTCCCAGGCGGAGAGTCTGTGGGTCCAGTCTTTGACAGACATGGCCCGCTTGGCATTCAATTTGCCATTTCCAGAGCCTCAGGTTCCTGCGGTATCCTCTTTGGGTTCTTTTAAAAGCGCCTTTAAGCAACGCAGCTTTTCTGGCCCATCCTCTGTTAGAGGAATTGGTTTTTCCAGGATTGGGACGACCGGACAGAATTTTTTCTGCCGCCTAAAGCTGACGAGAGGGTAGTCTTTATGCACGTCTGCCAGGAAATATTTGTGCTTGCAGGCACTCTTTCCCCTGACCAAGTGCTCTTTAAAAGGGGCCCGGATGGCTCAGTTGGTAGAGCATCGGACTTTTGATCTGAGGGTCCAGGGTTCAGGTCCCAGTTCGGGCACTGCTTTTCAACTACCCGTGAGGTCCTTGAGGCCGCATCTCCCGGAAAGCGCCCGATCTCGTCTGATCTCGGAGGCTAAGCAGGGTAGGGCCTGGTTAGTGCCTGGATGGGAGACCACCTGGAAGGTTTTCTGTTATTTACCCTATGGGAAAGACATTTTTCTAAAGAAAGGGGGCGCTCCCAACGGTGGACGCAGCCATCTCATGGGTGAATAAATCATTAACTGGCCTAAGGGGAAACATACAAATGTTTAAGGTCCCGGTCGATAAACGTTTAGAGACACTTTTTCCAGCATCCCTGGCTACAGCCAGCAGTGGCTACAATTGGAGTTTTTTTCAGGCATTAAGGAACCAGACAAAACAGATGCTTAGACATCCCTGCCCGATAGGCAGAGGAGTTATTGGATATTCCCAGAGCTCTGTGCTTTGCGGTAGAGGCTATAAAAAGACTCCATCCAGCAGGCGTCTCGTTGTCACTATTTTTAGTGCATATGAGAAGGCTCTTTTGGTTGAAGAACTGGGCGGCCGAGCCCCATGTAAAAGACTGCTGGCAGGTTTGCCCTTCCATGGAAAGATCTGGATAAATACATTCAGACTGTTTCAAGTGGCAAAAGTACCCTTTTACCAGTCAAAGGAAGTTCTGGGGTTCTGCGTTTAAAAGGGCAGCTCCCCCCGGTTCCAGGGCCCTCAAATTTCAGGCAGTACGGTCCTCCTGCGCGATCAAACTTTTAACAATGGATCGCAAGGACAGGCGTCTGGGGATCGGTCCCCGACAGAAGAGGTCCGATCATCTGTGGCCGCAGGCTACAGATTAGAATTTCTAAAATTTCCTCCACAAGGAAGCAGCATTGGATCACCTGCTTTACCAGGGCATAAGGGTAGAGGTACCAGCCCAAGAACAGGGGCTAGGTTTCTATTCCAATCTGTTTGTCATACCAAGGCTCATCGGCAATGTCAGACCAATTTTGGACCTAAAAGGTTTAAATGCTTACCTAAGGGTTCGCTCTTTCCGGATAGAATCCGTTTGGCCAGCAGCCGCCACACTCCAGAAGGATCGGGCTTCTATAGACATAAAGGAGGGTTACCTTCATGTACCAGGTCTTTCAGCCACATCAAATATTTTTGTTTTTACGCTTCGCAGTGATACAGCGTCACTTCCAATTTGTGGCGCCCCCCTTCGGGCTGGCTACGGCCCCCGGGTATTCACGAAGGTCCTAGCTCCTATTCTAGTCAGTCCAAAGGATCCAAGGGATCTCGGTCCTAGCATACCTGGACGACCTCTTAATCATAAGATCACTCGCTTCCTTGGTGGAATGCGTAGTAGCCCTCATGGTTCAGTACCTCGAGAGGTTCGGCTGAGTCCTAAACCGGGGAAAGATCAGCATTTCAACCTACAAAGCAGTTGGAATATCTCGGCACAAGATTAGACACAGAACAGAAGATGGATGTTCCTGCCCCTGGTAAAGGTCGAGGCTATCAAGAGATTGATTCAGTTGGTTCTAAGCAAAAGAGAGCCAACTATTCGCCTATGTAGGCGATGGCCATGTTCGAGGCAATACCACACGCTTCCACGCTCGTGTCCTACAGGCAGCAATTCTAGCAGCTTGGTTCTGCCCAGTGGTCTGGAAGGCTGGAGAGCGGTCTTGAACAAGTTCACTCGCCAAGGAACTTGGGCAGAGGCAGAGAGGCAGCTGCCCATCAAGGTCTGGGAGTTCTGAGCGGCTCAGCTAGCCCTCCTGGCATAGACATCCAGATTACAGAGGTCCTCGGTGAGAAGTCATTCAGACAAGGCCACAGCGGTGGCATATAGGTGAACCACCAAGGGGGAACCAAGAGTCAAGCCACTCAGAGTGAGAGGAGCTTGGTTTTTCGGTGGGCAGAGGTTTATGTACCCTGCATATCGGCGACATTCATTCCCGAGGTGGACAACCTGCAGGCGTACTTCCTAAATCGCCAAACCCTGTCGCCGGGGGAGTGGTCTCTGCATCCACAAGTTTTTTTCAGACAATCTGCCAGAAGTGGGGAGTGCCAGACGTGGAGGTCATGGCATCAGGATTCAACAAGAAGCTAGACAGGTTCATGTCTCGAACGAGGGACCCTATGGCCTGCGGAACCGATGTGTTGGTTTGCCCTTGGCATCAATCATAACTTCTATATGCATTTCCCCCACTGCAGTTACTACCCCGCCTGCGGCGCAGGATCATACCACAGGCTGGTTATCCTGGTAGCCCCAGCTTGGTACCGGAGGGCATGGTACTCACTAGTCCTGAAATTGGCAGCGGGAGGCCCTTGGACTCTTCCTCTAGGGCCAGACCTACTCTCACAAGGCCCGATCCTCCACCCTGCATTACGGCGTCTAAATTTGACGGCCTGGCGGCTGAATCCCTAATTCTCAGGGGTAGAGGTCTGTCTAGGCAGGTAATCCCTACCCTCATTAAGGCTAGAAAGCCGGCCTCCAGGGTAATTTGTTACAGGGTTTGGAGGGCCTACGTAGGCTGGTGTGAGTCTAAGAGATGGTTTTCCCGCAAATATACCATTGATAGAGTATTAAGTTTTCTCCAGCTAGGAGTGGATAAAGGCCTGGCATTAAGCACGATCTAAGGACAGATTTCAGCCTTATCAGTGTGGTTTCAGAGGCCGCTGGCCGCCCACTCGCTGGTTAAGATCTTCGTACAGGGAGTCTTACGTGTTAATCCTCCGGTCAAATCACCACTTTGTCCATGGGACTTAAATCTTGTTCTGTCAACTCTACAGAAACAACCCCTTGAGCCGTTAGCTGAGGTACCTTTGGTTTTACTGACTAGAAAGTCGGTATTTCTGATCGCCATAGTTTCGGCCAGGAGAGTATCGGAATTGGCAGCCTTATCTTGTAAGGAACCATATCTCATTTTACATAAGGATAGGGCGGGTTTCCGTCCTCATCCTTCCTTTCTACCAAAGGTTATATCCAGTTTCCACCTGAACCAGGATGTGGTACTTCCATCCTTCTTCCAAGACCCACCTCTAGAAAGGAGGGGTTGCTGCATACGTTGGATATTGTCAGGGCCATAAAGGCCTATCTTAAAGCTACAGAGAAGGTTCGGAAAACAGATGTGGTGTTCGTTTTACCGGAAGGGCCCAAGATGGGTCAGGCAGCTGCTTGATCCACCATCGCAAGATGGATTAAACAATTAATCATTCAGGCCTGCGGTTTGAAGAGGTTGCCTCCTCCTTTGTCGGCAAAGGCCCATTCTACCAGGGCCATGGGCACCTCCTGGGCAGCACATCATCAGATCTCTATGGCTCGAATATGCAAGGCAGCAACGTGGTCGTCAGTCCACATGTTTACAAAATTTTATCAAATGGACGTAAGAAGGAATGCGGATACAGCCTTTGGGCAGTCAGTACTACAGGCCGCGATTCAAGCTCCTCAGGATCTGAGGGGGCTCCCTTGATTTGATTTGAGATTTACATTTCTCGTTTAAGTTGGATTTACTAGTATTTGAGTATACCTCTAAATTAAATCCTTCTTTGGAAGATGTCTCCCTCCCCTCATTAAAGCATTGCTTTCGGACATCCCATATAGTAATGAATATGCCGCTCTGTGTCCCGTGATGTACGAGAAAGAAAAAGGGATTTTTAAATACAGCTTACCTGTAAAATCCTTTTCTTGGAGTACATCACGGGACACAGAGCTCCCACCCCTCTTTTTGGGAACATTTTGGGAGGCATACTGCTTGCTACAAAACTGAGGGACTCCCTCTAAGGGAGGGGGTTATATAGGGAGGGACTTCCTGTTTGTTTGAGATTGCCAGTGTCCACACCTGAAGGTACTCCATATAACCCATATAGTAATGAATATGCCGCTCTGTGTCCCGTGATGTACTCCAAGAAAAGGATTTTACAGGTAAGCTGTATTTAAAAATCCCTTTTTTTTAATTGGTGATGGGTGTGGTTCTTTAGGCATTAACACTAACTTTTTCATGTGATTATTAACCACTTCCCGCCCGGCCAATAGCCGATTTACGGCAGGGAAGTGGTTATGAAATCGTGACTAGACGTTCTCAAACGTCTAGCACGATTTCATGCCGCACGCGCCCGTGCGGGCGCGCAGCGCGGCGATCGGTGATGCGGGGTGTCAGTCTGACACCCTGCACCTCCGATCTCGGTAACGAGTCTCCGGCGGAGCCTCGTTACCACGTGATCAGCCGTGTCCAATCACGGCTGATCACGATGTAAACAGGAAGAGCCGCCGACGGCTCTTCCTCACTCGCGTCTGTCAGACGCGAGTACAGGAGAGCCGATCAGCGGCTCTCCTGACAGGGGGGGTTCGCGCTGATTGTTTATCAGCGCAGCCCCCCCTCGGATCGCCACACTAGACCACCAGGAAAATAAAAAAAATACAAAAAAAAAAGACACAAAAAAAAGACAAAAAAAAAAAAAAAAAAGACAAAAAAAAAGGGGTGGCAGTAAAAAAAATGATGCCAATCAGTGCCCACACATGGGCACTGATTGGCAACATTGATCCATCAGTGCCACCCCTCAGTGATCATCAGTGCCACCCCAGTGTCTGTCAGTGCCACCCCACAGTGCCAATCCATGCCCAGTGCCCACCTACCAGTGCCCACCTGTGCCGCCTATGAGTGCCCACCTGTGCCGCCTATGAGTGCCCACCTGTGCCGCCTATGAGTGCCCACCTGTGCCGCCTATCAGTGCCCACCTGTGCCGCCTATGAGTGCCCACCTGTGCCGCCTATGAGTGCCCACCTGTGCCGCCTATGAGTGCCCACCTGTGCCGCCTATGAGTGCCCACCTGTGCCGCCTATGAGTGCCCACCTGTGCCGCCTATGAGTGCCCACCTGTGCCGCCTATGAGTGCCCATCAGTGCCCAATACCAGCGCCGCCTATCAGTGCCCATCAGTGCTACCTAATCGGTGCCCATCAGAACTACCTCATCGGTGCCCATCAGTGCCACCTCATCGGTGCCCATCAGTGCCACCATATCAGTGCCCATAATTGAAAGAGAAAACATACTCATTTACAAAAAAATTAACAGAAAAAAATAAAAACTTTATTTTTTTTTCAAAATCTTCGCTCTATTTTTAGTTGTTGCACAAAAAAAAAAAACGCAGAGGTGATCAAATACCACCAAAAGAAAGCTCTATTTGTGGGGAAAAAAGGACGCCAATTTTGTTTGGGTGCAGTGTAGCATGACCGCGCAATTGTCATTCAAATTGCGACAGTGCTGAAAGCTGAAAATTGGCTTGGGCGGGAAGGTGCGTAAGTGCCTGGTATGGAAGTGGTTAAAGTTCACTATTTTTGATTAAACCTGGCCTATACTGTTATAGTCCTTATAGGTAGCCACTGCTGCAGAGGGTGGATACTCTCTTGTCTACCCGCTGAGACATTTTTTTCGAACACTAGCAACAGCAGTGTTTGGTTCTTATGACTGTGTTAACTTTTACATAGAACTACAGTCAATCCTTCCTTACAAGCATGAATTTCTGCTTTCAGTGGTATCCTGGCACCAGTCACTGGTTGAATATTATGTAGTCTGCTGGGCTACCACCACTGAGTATGTGCTCCATTTTGTTGCCGTTCTAACCTAAAGTAACTATACAATCGATGGATAAAATGGTAAGCCACCAAAGGAATTGAGTATATTTCCCAGTTAATTCATAATGGTACCTTTTGCCAAATTTAAAAATCGACAAGAAAAAACACAGCTTAGACAATGAAATTCTTTAACCCTTTCATGCAGTGTTCATTAAGGTGGACAACTATTTAAAAGCTGTTTTCTTGTATATGCATGGGTTCGGATTGTATAGTTGCATATCATCCATTACAGTGGACACTAGTGTGTCACCCCATACTCTCCCACCCACTGGAAAGCCATTGCAAGAAAAATTTCACAAATCCAAGATGGCCAACAAAAATTCAGAAAGGCTGAACAGCTTACCTTGGAGGGGAAAAAATAAATGTAAACACCTAAAGAAACATACTGTATTGTAATTATATTTTACTAGTGTCCCATCTCAGGTAGAAATTAAAATGAATCATCTGTCGCCTAAACTGGACATCATGCATCACTAGATATATTTCAGCTACAGTTCATACAATTACTGAAACTTTTTTTAATATAGGGTGCAGTAACTTGTGTTGCCTGTAAATTAATGTATTTATGCTATCAAAATGCAATTTGTAATTTTTGTAATAAAAAACATAATTTTGTCCAGATTAGTTCAATTATGTGAGTAAGGCCTCATGCACACTGGATGTTTTGCTAGCTCTTGTAAATGCCTTTCCTCCTGGCCGCAGCAATTTGGCTTAAAATGCTTGACGCTTGTGAACACCTGTAACGTGTTTAGGCGCATGAAGTGTTTTGGGGAATAATTTAATTGGTCAGAATAAGACTTTATTCTGGCCATTTGACATGAATTGACTCTCAAGCGCTAAACGTGCCTAGCATTAACACGCATGTGTACATGATTTTCTTTTTTGCCAAAAAGCAGCTGCTCCTGGATGCACTGTCAGTGGACTTTCTTCCGCCTCTAAATGCCTCTGTCTCGAAAATCCTCTAGACACTTATGTGTGCATGGACACAGACTAACATGCAGGAGCATCTAGAAGCAAGAAAATTGGCAGAAGCCCTTAGAGGCAACATTAAAAACATCCCACGTGAATGAGGCTTAATTGCTAATGACTTAATATTTTGTAGGGCTGACGTGCAGAGCATGTTAGTTAGAAAGGCCTTTATGCCTAATAATGGAGCAAATACCATCTGAATTGTTTCTTTAGTGAAAACCTCAAATACATGCTGGACACTCAAGTTGGACCCATTGAGAGAAATTCAGTTGAGAGCAGCAATTAGAGCATTAAGCCCACAAAGCACTTTGAGTAGAGAACTCTCAGGGTTCGAAGAAACATGCCTGAAGGGTGAATCGCTGAGACATGGTCTGTCATTAATGTATAGCCTGTTGGTAGACATAGAAGCCCCCAAAAACCTACCATTCATACAAGCATGGGAAAGGGACTTAGGGATAGAATTATCAGAGATTCAGAAAACAAAAATTCTCTCCTTCACGCATAAGGCCTCCTTAGCTACCAAATATCAGGAAGGAAGCTACAAGATTTTAACTAGATGGTAAAAAAACTCCTGCCGTACTAAAACGTTTCTTTCCAGAAACTTCAGATCGCTGTTGGCGGTGTGGAGAGGAGAAGGGCACAATTTTACATATTTTCTGGGAATGTGTAAAAGTGAAGGAATTTTGGAAAATGATTGAGGACACGATAAAAGAAATTACTGAAGTGGAGCTGGGAGGGAACCCAGCCACTTACCTATTATACGATTTCCCACTTTCCATGGTAAAGTTTAAAAATTCCCTGCTTAGACACTTACTGACGGCAGCAAGGGCTTGCATCCCAATTTTGTGGAAAAGCACATCTACACCAACTAGACAACAATGGCTAGACAGAGTAACGGAAATCCAGCTGATGGAGAATCTGACGATGGGAATAAAAGAGCAAGAGGAGAAGTATAGACAAACATGGGCCCCATATATAAGGTATAGAGAACGAGATAGCTGAGATGGGGGGGGGGGGGGTAGAGAGAGGAAGAGAGAAAACTATTTTTTTTTTTTAGTTTTGGGGGGGGGGGTAAGGTAAGGTAAGGGGGGGTTGGGGGGAAACAGGAGAACACAATGCTATATCTATAGATGGTAGGAAGGAACAGGATTGTGAAGAGCTTGTCAAGAGGAACAAGGTTTGAAATAACAATCCTAAAATAAATGTCAAAACGGTGTAAATGTTAATGTAAACCACATAGATTTGTAACCAATGTTTAATGTATGAAAAATAAAATAGAGAATTAAAAGTGGACATGCAAAGAACTCCTTAGAAACATGAAGTTAAATGTTTTCTTTTTATGCCCAAAAAGTAGTAAAAGCTGATACCTTGCTTGCTGTCACTAGATACAGTGGATCGTTGAGGGGCTGCTGGAGTGGGACCATGTTGCGTGTTCTACCCTAAAAAGGACTAGAAGATTTAAAAGGTTTCCAAAGGTGACCTTATCCTTAAAAACAGAGCACTAGCTTTTTGCACATTCTTAACAAAATGGTTAATTGTACACTTTGGATATGAACTTTTGCAGCTGTTTTGTTTACATTATTTTTCTTTTGCCTCCAGAACAAACGACTGGGTGCTTTGAACAAGTTCAAGGCGAAATCTCGTTCAGTTCTCCTTGCCACTGATGTTGCAAGTCGTGGACTTGATATTCCACATGTGGATGTTGTGATAAATTTTGACATTCCGACCCACTCTAAGGTGAGTTTAAGGCTCAGGCAATCCAGCCCACCTTTGGATAAAAAAAATTCATGATATCCTGGTCATTTGTGGCTAATTTAATTGCAATGGTAAATACAATATGTATTTGAAATTGTGGGATTCTGTAATCTTCACATTTGACCCTTTATTGGTCAAATCTTAAATTGTTGCTTATGTGGTCTTAAATGATACTGACATGTTTTGGATGTGTGATTTCAAACTGTTACATAGTTGGTAAGGTTGAATAAAGACAATAGTCCATCCATCCAGTCCAACCTGTTTGTGTAGATAATTATTTCTCTTTCGTTCGTGGATGGACATAGTGGGTATTAGCCTTAGTGACTAGGCAGTAACTTATTGTAAATGTTAAACGTATTATACACACCCTACAGCCCCGCCACCTCTGGGTATGACCCCTCTCTCTGCATCTCACAGATCAGTTTTTTTTCTGCCTAGTTAAGGAGAAGACATGGCTCCCTTCTGGCCCATAGGCCTGGAGGCTTTTAGTTCAAATTTATTTTTAGATTTACATTTTTTTTGCTTTTATTTACGTTTTTTAAACATTCCTGTGATCTTCAATCAACTGCCGACTGGGTTACAGGCTGGATCCCATATCCTTGTAGTCTCCCCAGTTTCAGCCATCGAGCGTGTGCCGACCACAGCTACGCACTGGGTCGTCCACGACATGCCCGTCGCTCTATGGGTGGCCGGTGAGCTATACACTCCAGGGCATGCATATGACCTGTCTAGAGGGCCAGGTCGCAGTAGCCAGGCTGAAAGTCGCCTCCATTACCGTGCAGGAGATGGTCTGTCTAGGATGCTTCCAGCATAAACCCACAGGAAGGGTAAGTGGTTACCACCTTGCTTTGGCAGGAAGACAGAGCTGGGCATCCCTGGAGAGGTGAGTAAAAGGCTCTTATGCTTCCCTTCTCCCCTCCCTTCCCTCCTCCCTAGGCTCTCTGAGCTAGCTGCTGGGGAGCTTCACCTGGGGGGAACAATGTACATTCACTAAATCAGTGTATAAGTGCCAAGAGAGATTGCTTACCTGTGTCCTGCTCCATGTTGTTGGCAACCATTTTCCCTGTGATCCATGCTGTATTGTTTGCACTTGCACTGGCAGCCATGTTCTTGTAGCCGCATTGTATTGGCCTCTATTCACGCTCGGCGGACATACTTTTGGTGATTTCTGCATGTTTTACTTCCTGGGGTGTTACGCTTGCATCGGTTTGTAGGACTGTACTGTGTCTAGCGGCGGCAAGTATGCCCCAAGACGGCGCTATAGCAGTGGCATTGCTTACAGCCTTTTGCCTCATGAGGTCAGGGCCTCTAGCTGCCGATCAGCGGCCATTTTCTTGTAGCCCCACTATGTATTTATGCATAACACTGTCGGCCATGCTTTTGTGGCCTCAGCGCTGTTGGCCTCTAGTGTTAGAGCGGTGCCCATCTTTATTATTTAAACGACACAGTCAGACAGAGACACGCTGCTAACTACTCAAACTAAAGAGCTGACAAAAGCAGCAACCCTATTAAGTAACAGCACATACCGACAGACTCACTCTCTGCTAGTGTTCAGAGGACAAGAAGCAGCTCCGCTACAAAACTGCACGTACTACTAAGTTCCTGGGTGGCGAGTACTCTGGGGGGGAAACTCCTAGTCTCTGCTGCAGCTAGGAGGGTGGGTTACTGTACCTTGCTTGGGAGTCCGTGTCAGGCGTGTAGGCAGCATGGCGTCAGAAGCAGAAGTTTTTTCTCTTAAGACACCTGAGCTGGCAATTGATGCCCCTGCACCCGATGTATCGGTGGAAGCTATGTCGGCAATCCTAGATGCCTTTGTTGCCAAGGTGGAAGCAGCGCGTGAGAAAACCGGGGCTAGAAAGTGTCCCCTCCCCCCGGCATCTTCTGGGGACAACTCTGATACGAAGCCAGGCCCAGCTACGGCTCAAGACCCTGGCTCTGAGGTATCTGACGTTGTGGACCTAGATAGGCCAGACAGTGAGGATGACTTCGGACCCAGGTCAGCATGCGAGAGGGCTCTGGTAAGTGACTTTATCAACGCAGTGCGAGATACCCTAAAAATAGAGGGGGTCTGTAGAAGCAACACAATCGCCGGTCCCTTTTGGGTTTCATAAGGAGACCCGCACTGCTAAGGTGTTCCCTTGTGTGTCTTACTTAGACAAACTTTTATACAAGGAGTGGGACAAACCACAAAATACTTTTTCAGTACATAAAAATCTGGCGGTGTATTACCCTCTGGAGGAGAGTTTCTTGAAGAAATGGACCTCACCACCAATGGTGGACCCTCCTGTGTTCAGACTAAACAAGCTAACCACCATACCGGTGGAGGGGGCTCCTGCCTTCAAATACCCTGCGGACAAAAAGTAATACACGGTAGTAGGTTCGGCGGTACGCCCAACCATAGTTGGGGCCCTGGTGTCTCAGACACTCATCGAATGGGCAAAAATGCTGCTGAATGGGTTAGAAGCAGGTCAGGCTTCCCCGAAAAAGGTAGCCCTAGCTGACCAGCTGGTACAGGGCCTAAAATTTCGTTTGCAAATCAGCCTTGGACACAATTCCTCTGCTGGCTGGGGCTTCAAGCCATGCGGTGGTGTTGCGCCATCTACCTTGGTTAAAGAATTGGTCTGCGGACCACTTTTTGGAGCTTCCCTGGATGACATTGTTAACCACTTAACGACCGCCCACTGTATATATACGTCCTGTTTTTAAAGATGGATATCTCGGTAACGGCAGCAGCTGCTGCCACAACCGAGATATCCATCAATTCAGTGGGTGGTCCTGTCAACAATAACGGCGGTCTCTGCGGCGGATTCACTGCGAGATCGCCGTTATCGGTGGTGGGAGAGGGGTCCCCCCTCCCGCCACTCTCCCGCGCCCCCTGCCGCTTACCGTAGCCGTCGGTAGCGGCAGAGGCGATCGGGTCTGCTCGGCTGCTGTGTGGGGATGTGAGTGAGACCAACATGGCACCCACCCGTCCCCATAGCTCTGCTGGGCGGAAGTGACGTCAAAACATCAGTCCCGCCCAGTGTCTTAAAGAGACAATTTTTTTGTTTACCTTTTTTCAAAAGTTAACATTTTTTTTTTTTTTCATTTAAGCCTAAACAAGAGATCTGAGGTCTTTTTGACCCCAGATCTCATATTTAAGAGGACCTGTCATGCTTTTTTCTATTACAATGGATGTTTACATTCCTTGTAATAAAAATAAAAGTGATAATTTTTCATTTATTTTTTTATTTCTGTGTTAAAAATTGTAAAATAAATAAAAATAAATACAAGGACAATTTTTTTTTAAAGCGCCCCGTCCCGACGAGCTCGCGCACAGAAGCGAACGCATACGCGAGTAGCGCCCGCATATGAAAATGGTGTTCAAACCACACAAGTGAGGTATCGCCGTGATCGTTAGAGCGAGAGCAATAATTCTAGCCCTAGACCTCCTCTAACTCAAAAAATGCAACCTATAGAATTTTTTAAAGGTCGCCTATTGAGATTTTTAAGGGTAAAAGTTTGACGCCATGCCACGAGTGGGCGCAATTTTTAAGCGTGATAGGTTTTATCATTTTACTCGGCGTAGCATTACCTTTCACAATATGTAAAAAAATTGGGCAAAATTTATTGTCTTATTTTTTAATTTAAAAAAGTAAATTTTTTCCAAAAAAAGTGCGCTTGTAAGACCGCTGCGCAAATACGGTGTGACAAAGTATTGCAATGACTGCCATTTTATTCTCTAGGGTGTTAGAAAAAATAAATATATATATATATATATATATATATATATATATATATATAATAAATATATGGAAAGGAGCCACGCCGGAGGCAAGGGCCCTACTTCACCGCACACAAGCGTTTTTCCCTTCTCGTCTTTTAGGACAGCCACTATTAAGAGATAGGCTCCTCCTCTTCCTTTAGCAAACACTGCGCCAGTGCTTAAATTCTTACTTCCCCCTGCCAGACCTCAGGTCTTAGTGTTTCCTCCGGTGGGGAGACACTGTGCAGGGAACCAGGCTGAGCAGTCAGGGGACTGAGGCCATTCGGATACATTGAAAGGAAGCAGGGGCTTCCGGGGTACTAGAGGCGGGGTACTTAACCGCCACTTTGCGCCAACCCATCCTCGTCGGGCGCGGCAGCAGGATTGCGGGGGACTCCTATCGCGTCCACAGGGCCGCAGCCGGGGAAGCGGCTCGACTTTCCCTGTACATTGTACAGGCCCCAATATTTTTTGAACCGGGCGGGCCGGATGGCGGGTGACGTCATCTATGGCGTCAGGGCGGATGCTTCCCCTTTGACCCGTGACTTGCGGTTCCGGGTCGCGGAGCAGATAGGTGGCCTGGGCGCACGCTGGAGAGAGTCGGGAACTCGTACAGACGAGTGAGACTCTGCAGCAAGCAACCACCTGCAGCATGTCATGAGTCCTCTGGGGGGCCCCCTGCTCTCTGCTGCAGTCAGGAGGGTGGCCTGTGAGTCTTGCCTTGCAGTACAAGGGTGGCATTACAGTGGGTCAGCATGGCGTCCGAACCGGAGGCTTCTCCCCCAGAAATGTCAGAGTTGATCCTTGGTGCCCCTGTTCCTGCGGCCTCCATGAATGCTATGACGGCAGTCCTTAAGGCGTTTGTTGCAAGAATTTATACGGTGAGTGGCCAGAAGGGGGGTAAAAAGCGCACCCTCCCCTGCCTTGTTCTGGGGATGTCTCTGACACTGAATCGGGCCCTGCTACTGTGTTCGGCCCTGGTTCCGTTATGTCAGAAGATGCAAGCCTAGCCCACACGGACAGTGAGGATGACTCTGCATCAGGGTCAGCGCATGATAAGGCGTTTGTTGGAGCTCTTATCACTGCGGTGCGGGATACTCAAAAACTTGAGTCATCAAAGATGCCGGTCCCTTTTGGGTTCCGCATGCCGCCCCTCACCGCAAGTGTTTCCTTGTGTTACTTATCTAAACAAAATATTATACAAGGAATAGGATCGGCCGCAGAATGTTTTTTCTGTCCCAAAATACTTTGAGTTCCGTTACCCGTTTGAGGAGGACTTCCTAAAAAAGTGAAAACTTCTCCGTCAGTGTACCCCCCTGTGTCCAAACTGAACAAGGCTACCACGTTGCCTGTGGAAGGGGCTCCAGCTTTTAAAGACCCCGCAGATAGGAGGGCTGAGGCTGTGGCCCGCTCCATGTTCACAGTGGTGGGGTCGGCGGTCTAGTGTCAGACACTTGCCGAACGAGCAAAGTTGTTGCTGCAGGACCTGGAGGAGCATAACGCTTCTGAGCTCTGCGTGGAGATGGCGGACCAGTTGGTGCAGGGCCTAAAGTTTGTCTGTGAGTCGGCCCTGGATACGCTTCCCCTGCTTTCCAGGGCCTCCGCCTACGCGGTGGTGTTACGCCGTCTTGTGTGGCTGAAGTGTTGGTCTGCGGACCAGTCTTCTGCAAAGGCATGGTGGACTTAACCTTTAAGGATGAAGGGCTTTTTGAACCGTCTTTGGATGACATCATAAAATAGGCCACGGGAGGTAAGAGTACCCACAATCTAGAAAGGGTAAGAAACCTCGCCGTAAGCAGGGGCCCTCCTTTACCGCCCCAATCGTTTTTTTTCATCCGCCTGGTGTGGCAGGAAAATGTTTCCAGGGCGCGAAGGGCAGAAGCGCACCTGGTTCCGCAAGCCTGCGAATAAGCCTGCCTCTGCATGAAGGTCTGCCCCCGCCCGTTTCTCGAGTGGGGAGCCGACTTTGCGAATTTGCGGCTCGGTGGAGGTCTCTTCTTTACGACCGGTGGGTTTGCGAAGTAGTTTCTGGGTACAAGATAGAATTTCTCCGGAACGTCAGGAGGCCCTGTCAGGGGCTGTTCAGGGGAGTGATTGTGCCAGTTCCCTCACTGGAATGGTTTCAGGGGTTCTACTCCAATCTGTTTGTAGTCCTTAAGAAGGAAGGGGTCCATCCAATCCTGGACCTCAAGGCTCAACTGTTTTGTCAAGGTGCAAAAGTTCAAAACGGAGTCGGTTCACTCTGTAGTGGCGGCACTCCATCTGGCATCCTTGGATATCAAGGAAGCATATCCCCATATGCGCAAAACACCAGGGATTTCTGCGCTTTGCGGAAGGAGAGGACCTCTTTCAATTTGTGACCCTCCCTTTCAGCCTTGCCTCGGCACCACAAGTTTTTGCCAAGGTGCTCGCTCCGATTCTGGCTCTGCTGCGGAATCGCTATAGCAGGATACCTGGACGACCTTTTTCTGAGAGCTTCTTCAAACTCAGAGTAAGAAGGGGATGTGTCCATCACCTGCCAAACCCTCCGGGAATTCGATTGGCTACTAAATCTCCAGAAGTCAGTGTTGGTACCATCTCAGCGACTGGAATTCCTGGGGTTGGTCCTGGATTCCTTGGAGGCGAGGGTTTTTCTCCTAACGGAGAAACTACAGACACTGCAATCTGCAGTGCAGCGGTTGCCGACCCTGAAGTGGTTGTCGCTTCGCTTTTGCATGAGGGTTCTGGGTCTGATGGTGGCCTCTTTCGAGGCGGTTCCGTATGCTCAATTCCACACTCGAGTGTTAGAGAGAAATTGTCACTTTGGGACAAGCTCCCTTTGTCTCTGGATTACCAGGTCCGGGTTAGCCGTCTGGTCAGGTCCTCCCTAGTGTGGTGGCTGACATCTCCGGTACTTCGTACCGGGAAATCTTTTCTGCCGTGCCATTGGACAGTGGTCACGATGGCCAGTCTCTCCGGCTGGAGGGGTGTCTGGGGTGTCCAGTGAACTCGGGAGGAGTCCCGCCTACCAATCAATGTCCTGGAACTCCGGGCGATTAGACTGTGCCTTTACATGTGGTCTCTGGGTCTGCAGGACCGACCGGTCAGCATCCAGTCCGACAACGCCACTGCCGTGGCGTAGGTCAATCATCAAGGGGGCACACGGAGCTCGGCTGCAGCGGCGGAAGTCGCACACATTCTCCGGTGGGCCAAAAAGTACTTTCCAGCTCTGTCGGCCATGTACGTTCCGGGGGTACAGAACTGGCAGGCCGACTACCTAAGTCGCCAAACGCTGGACCAAGGAGAATGGTTGTTACACCCAGAGGTGTTTAGAGTCGGTGTCTAAAATGGGGCACGCCAGACGTGGATCTTCTGGCGTCCCGTCTCAATCGGAAGGTGTCACAGTTCATGGCCAGGTCAAGAGGCCCGTGGTTGGACATGTTGGTGGCGCTATGGGGTCACTATCGCCTAATCTACACCTTCTCTCTTCTGAAGCTTCTTCCTCGCCTGCTGCGCCGAGGGGATACCAACAATCCTGATCGCCCCGGACCTGGTGATTCTGGTGGCAGACGTCCATTGGCGTCTACCTCTGAGAGAAGATCTTCTGTCACAGGGTCCCATCTTTCACACTGCTTTACAGTTGTTGGCTTTAACGGCGTAGCTGTTGAGAACCAGGTGCTGAAGGATCGAGGCCTGTCGGACTGTGATTTCTACCATGCTACGTGCACGGAAGTCTACTTCACGGAGGATTTACCATCGTACGTGGAAGGCTTCCATCTCTGTGTGAGGAGATAAATTGACACCCCCGTACATACGTGATGTCCCGGATTCTGCTGCTGTTGCAGCGGGGAGTGGATCAGGCTCTCGCCTTAAGTACAGTTAAGGGTCAGATTTTGGCCTTGGTTGTTTACTTTCAGCGACCATTGGCGGCGCACTCTCTGGTGCGTACGTTTGTGCATGGGGTTTGGCATGTGGCCCCTCCTGTGCATCCTCCACTGCCTCCATGGGACTTAAATTTAGTCCTCTCGGTGCTTCAAGAGTCTCCATTTGAGGACATTCGAAAAATTCCTTTGTTGACTCCCAGAAGATGTTTTTTCTGGTGGTAATTACTTCGGTCAGACGAGTTTCTGAACTAGCGGCCTCGTCTTGCAAGGCTCCTTACTTGGTCATCCATAAGGATAAGGTGGTGCTGCGGCCGCAGCCATCATCCCTTCCTAAGGTTGTTTCGACTTTTCACATTGAGGACATTGTTTTGCCATCCTTATGTCCTCGGCCGAAGAACCCGAAGCACGCCACGCTGCATTCCGTGTCAGTGACTGGTCCTAAAAAGAGTCTGGCGGTCTCGTTGGCCACCATTTCTAGTTGGATCAGACAGGTTGTGCTCCAGGTCTATGCCCTAAAGGGGCGGGCGCCCCCCTTCCCGGTTACGGTGCATTCGACCAGGGCGATTGGTGCCTCTTGGGCTTTCAGCCATTAGGCGTCTGTTTTACAGGTGTGTAAGG
Source organism: Rana kukunoris (assembly GCA_029574335.1). Taxonomy (NCBI): domain Eukaryota; kingdom Metazoa; phylum Chordata; class Amphibia; order Anura; family Ranidae; genus Rana; species Rana kukunoris. The sequence continues at coordinate 77,032,067 of CM056055.1, read as the reverse complement.
CAGTGACCTGGTCGTCAATCCACACCTTTTCAAAGTTTTACAAGGTTGATGTGAGTGGATCTTTGAATGCCTCCTTTGGCCGCAAGGTTTTGCAGGCGGCGGTTTAAGGTTGAATTTCATCCGTTGAGGAACTCTGGTTTGTTTGGGGTGAAGTTGGTTTGCTGTGTTTTTCCCACCCCTCGAATTTTCTTGACACTGCTTGGGGACATCCCTAAGGTCAATTGCTGCTGTGTCCATCCATGAACGGAAGAGAAAATACAATTTTTGTACTCACCGTAAAATACATTTCTCTGAGTTCATGGACGGACACAGCACCCACCCCTCCTTTGTTTGTACTGCTTGTTTACGAACTGAGACTGCATGAGGCAGAGAAGGGGATGTACCCGGGGGATCCGCCCCCTGGGAAATATTGTACTGTGGGAAGTGTTTTAATATTTAAAGTGCTGTTTTTCTGCCTAGTCAATCTCCTAAAAGGAAGGATAATACCCTAAGGTCAATTGCTGCTGTGTCCATCCATGGACTCAGAGAAATGGATTTTACAGCGAGTACAAAAATCCTATTTTTCCTATATCCCTGTATATTGTGTTTGATGAAATGCACGTCCAAAAGTCTTTTGAAACTATCGATACTTCCTGTTGACAACACTGGTTGTGGAAGAGTTCCACATCCTTAACTGCCTTGACTGTGAAATACCCCTTACTTGGCTTAAGGTTAAACCGCTGGCTAAAGGCTGGACAACTATGTGCAGTTGATATGGGGAAGTTTATGAGCTAGCTGTGGGTGTTTGCAAAGTGTACCTTATTGTGTCTGGCCTTTTTTTACCTGTAGGATGGCGCACAACGTTGCGCCATATCGCCTTGGTGTTACCAGGGCGCACGTGCTTTTATGAAAATCATTATGGCGCAAGTGCATTCGCAAAGGCACCACTGAAACGTAACAGTTTTTTGACAACCAGGGAGCACGTGCGTTTGCAAGAGTGCTGCTATACTCACCAGTTGTTGCCTGACAGCCATGGTGCACATGCATTCGAAAGAGCGCCGCTATACTCGTGTTTACTGGCAGCCACAGCTTATTTTTATATTCCACTTTATTTTTTCTTTTCTTGTTTAATACATAGATATACCTATTCGACATCCATTGCAATTCATTTAGTGTACATTATACAACATTTTTACATTCACATGATATTCCAATGTACATCCCTTTTTTTTCTTTTTTATAACCGAAAAAAATTGCGATAATTTGAGACGCCGAGACTGACACCACAGGAACAGATTTAAGCGCCCTTTCCCACTGGTCTGCGTCTATCTCCCAAATATCTTCTACCCATTTCTTACGGCTTTTAAAGGAGGCATTGTTCTGAATTGTTGTAAGCAGTCCCTCATATTTCTTTCTTGTACATCACGGGACACAGAGCGGCATATTCATTACTATACGGGTTATATGGAGTAACTTTAGGTGATGGACACTGGCAATCTCAAACAGGAAGTCCCCTCCCTATATAACCCCCTCCCATAGAGGGAGTACCTCAGTTTTTTCGCCAGTGTCTTAGGTGTTGGTCACGGAATAGCTTTGCCTCCACATCCTTGGGATTAAGGCGGGCTAACCGGATCTGTCCAAGGTGCCTCAGTGCCAAAGTGGACAGTACCCGGGCCCCAAACCGTGGGGTTTTGCCTATAATGCTCCTCTCTAGAGGGCTGGACCCTGGGCCCAGGACTTGGAGTTTTAAAACCAAAAGATCCTGTTTGCCAGGGTGCTGTATAGGTCTAGGACAGTCGGTTCCTTCCAGCACCCCAGTGCCTGAAGGTCTACTACACTACCCACGGAGATGGGGGAAGATTGGACCGTTTTTGCTAGGCAAACGTCCTGCGGCATGGAGCAGGTAAGAGGGGAGCCTGCGGGACTTGGTTCGACAGCAAGCTCTCCAGGGGATAAAGAAAAGGCTACCAGACAGTTAATCTCCAAGGGAGGAGGAGATCACAGTTGATAAAAGGAGCTACTATTGGCAATAATGGGTCATACACGCTAATATATAAAATAATATAAATTTATTACAGAATTAATTAGAACCTCCGATGCCTAATAAGGTGGCTGGGTAAGCCAATAACATATAGGTCTCCAGAGTGACAAGCAATAGTACATAAGTGAGCAACCAGCTCACTGTGTACGTGTTGGTTACCAACACACAAGGACAAATACAAGCATACAACAAAAATAAATGAAAACAAAAACAAAAACAAATGTCCAGACGTGTGTGTACGCACTAATTGGAATTCCCAGCGGTAATGTCACCGCAATATAATGATAAATCAAATATGTATGTATATGGGAATAATTCCACTCAGTGCGTCCCCGCGGGGTATGGAAATAGTGGAGATGGGGATAACCAAAAGAGGGACTTTAAACAGCAACCAAATTGCTATGTTGCCATAAACCTGAATGAAAAGTAATTGGGCCAGATTCAGGAACAGTTAGGCTGGCGGATCCAGTGACTTGCCAGCCTAACTGTGACTTTGAGTCGGCGTTTCTGTTTTCTGTAACCAGAAAACAAGAAACGCCGGGTTGAAGCTCCGATGCGAGCAGCGTAACTGAGTTTCGCCATCGCATCGTTACTTCAACTTAAAAATGGCGCCGGGGGCGTTCCCGCCGATTTACGCTCAAAAAATGTTAATGAGCGGAAATCGGCAATTCACGATCGAATTCCGGCGCGACGCAATGACGGTACGACGTTTCCGGGTGGGATACGCGGCGCATAGATATACCTACATGGGGTTGGAGTATCCTATGTTAGGTATAGGCGTCGTCATCACGTCGAAAAAAAAAAAAACGTCGCTTGCGTAAAACGTTCATGAATGGGAATGTGACGTCATTGACGTTCATTCACAGATTTTGGAGCATGCGCACGGGGATGTTTTGACACTCGACGCATGCGCAGTACGTTGGCGGCGGGATCGCGCTTAGTTAGAATACTACACGCCCCGTACCCGCCCAATTTGAATTCCGCCGGCTCATTTGTGATGCGCTGCCGCAACTTTAGGAGCAAGTGCTTCCTGAATAACAGCACTTGCTCCTAAAATTTCTGCAGCGTAATGCAGCGTGATGCGTTACTCCAGAGCAAAGATGCTCTGATCTACCTGAATCTGGCCCATTGTGTATAAAACATCGATGGTATCTCAAGGGGATAGCCTGAGTATGCTCTGCATGGGCAGCCATGATCACTATGTCTGAGTGACAGGATGATCTGAATTTTTCCCCCCATCACTTGATCCCCCTGTCTAAGTTTTTGCTAGCTACCTGCTGCTCGCTGGTTGGGAAGGTCTTCTTTTAGAGATCTGTCTCAGGGCTGATAAGGACTTCTTTGGGGCCTTTTTAAGTGTCCTACCTGGCCGGGATTTGAATCTGCCGCCCTGAAGCACCGTCTGGGCGATCCTCTAGCCTGCATTCCTGGGTCTCTCCAGAAGTGCGTCTCCTCCATGTGCTCCCCTCCCCCGGCATACGCGCGCACGTCAAATAGAAGTTTTTCGCGCCGGGGAGCGTTCCTGCAGCGTCAGTAGAGGGTGTGCCTTCAATCGCTGTTATACACAGCAGGCTGCGATCATGGCTCAGTCTGAGGCTGATCTGGAAGGGAGAGGACGCAGAGCGGCAGAACAGTGACTCCCGGTGGCGGAGGAGGGGTAGTACATGCTGGAGTTTGCTCAAATGTAATTGTGTCAAGCCTAAAATCCCCTTGGCAACAGGTTGTATGCTGGAAAACAAATTGGGGTGGGGCTGTATGTTTAAAAAAAAAAAAATATATATATATATATATATATATATATATATACAGTGCAGAAAATAAGTATTTGAACACCCTGCTATTTTGCAAGTTCTCCCACTTGGAAATCATGGAGGGGTCTGAAATTGTCATCGTAGGTGCATGTCCACTGTGAGAGACATAATCAAAAAAAAAAATCCAGAAATCACAATTTATGAATTTTTAACTATTTATTTGTATGATACAGCTGCAAAGAAGTATTTGAACACCTGTCTATCAGCTAGAATTCTGACCCTCAAAGACCTGTTAGTCTGCCTTTAAAATGTCCACCTCCACTCCATTTATTATCCTAAATTAGATGCACCTGTTTGAGGTCATTAGCTGCATAAAGACACCTGTCCACCCCATACAATCAGTAAGAATCCAACTACTAACATGGCCAAGACCAAAGAGCTGTCCAAAGACACTAGAGACAAAATTGTACACCTCCACAAGGCTGGAAAGGGCTACGGGGAAATTGCCAAGCAGCTTGGTGAAAAAAGGTCCACTGTTGGAGCAATCATTAGAAAATGGAAGAAGCTAAACATGACTGTCAATCTCCCTCGGACTGGGGCTCCATGCAAAATCTCACCTCGTGGGGTCTCAATGATCCTAAGAAAGGTGAGAAATCAGCCCAGGACTACACAGGAGGAGCTGGTCAATGACTTGAAAAGAGCTGGGACCACCGTTTCCAAGGTTACTGTTCGTAATACACTAAGACGTCATGGTTTGAAATCATGCATGGCACGGAAGGTTCCCCTGCTTAACCACTTTAGCCCCGGGCCTGTTTTTTAGATTCGGTGTTTACGAGACTAAAATATTTTTTTTTGCTATAAAATTACTTAAAACCCCCAAACATTATATATTTTTTTTTTCTAACACTCTAGAGAATAAAATGGCAGTCATTGCAATACTTTTTGTTACACCGTATTTGCGCAGCGGTCTTACAAGCGCACTTTTTTTGGAAAAAATTCACTTTTTTAAATAAAAAAATAAGACAACAATAAATTTGGCCCAATTTTTTTACATATTGTGAAAGATAATGTTACGCCAAGTAAAATGATACCCAACATGTCACGCTTAAAAATTGCGCCCGCTCGTGGCATGGCGTCAAACTTTTACCCTTAAAAATCTCGATAGGCGATGTTTAAAAAATTCTACAGGTTGTATTTTTTGAGATACAGAGGAGGTCTAGGGCTAGAATTATTGCTCTCGCTCTAACGATCGCGGCGATACCTCACTTGTGTGGTTTGAACACCGTTTTCATATGCGGGCGCTACTCGCGTATGCGTTCGCTTCTGCGCGCGAGCTCGTCGGGACGGGGCGATTTAAAAAAAAAAATTTTTTGTTTTCGTATTTATTTGGATTAATTTTACCAATTTTTAACACTAAAATAAAAATAAAATAAAAAATTATCACTTTTATTCCTATTACAAGGAATGTAAACATCCCTTGTAATAGAAAAAAGCATGACAGGTCCTCTTAAATATGAGATCTGGGGTCAAAAAGACCTCAGATCTCATATTTAGGCTAAAATGCAAAAAAAAAAAAAAAAATGTTAAATGTCATTTTTCAAATGACATTTAAAAAAAAATGTCTCTTTAAGAGGCTGGGCGGAACTGACGTTTGACGTCACTTCCGCCCAGCAGAGCTACGGGGATGGACGAGGGAAATTTTTTCCCTCACTCGCATCCCCGCTGACCAGACGAGCGCACCCGATCGCCTCCGCCGCTACCGACGGCTCCGGTAAGCGCGGGAGGGGGGGGGGACGCTCGTCCGCCACCGATAACGGCGATCTCGCGGCGATTCCGCCGCGGAGACCGCCATTATCGTTTACCCGACCGCCCACAGAAGAGATGGATATCTCGGTTGTGGCAGCAGCTGCTGCCGTTACCGAGATATCCATCTCTAAAGTGCCGACGTATACCTGCGGTGGGCGGTCGGGAAGTGGTTAAACCAGCACATGTCAAGGCCCATCTTAAGTTTGCCAATGACCATTTGGATGATCCAGAGGAGTCATAGTTACATAGTTACATAATTAGTCAGGTTGAAAAAAGACACAAGTCCATCCAGTTCAACCATAAAAAAATAAATACAAATAAAACAAAGTAAAACACAGTACATCCTCCCATACACCCAACTCCATACCCACAGTTGATCCAGAGGAAGGCAAAAAACCCCAGCAGAGCGATGATCCAATTTGCTACCGGAGGGGAAAAAATTCCTTCCTGATCCCCCGAAAGGCAATCGGATTTACCCCGGATCAACTTTACCTACAAAACTTAGTACTCAGTTATATTATGTGCATTTAGGAAAGAATCCAGGCCTCTCTTAAAGCAATCTACTGAGCTGGCCAGAACCACCTCTGGAGGGAGTCTGTTCCACATTTTCACAGCTCTTACTGTGAAGAAACCTTTCCGTATTTGGAGGTGAAATCTCTTTTCCTCCAGACGTAAAGAGTGCCCCCTTGTCCTCAGTGTTGACCTTAAAGTGAATAACTCAACACCAAGTTCACTATATGGACCTCTTATGTATTTGTACATGTTGATCATATCCCCCCTTATTCTCCTCTTCTCAAGAGTGAATAAATTCAGTTCCTCTAATCTTTCCTCATAGCTGAGCTCCTCCATGCCTCTTATCAGTTTGGTTGCCCTTCTCTGCACTTTCTCCAGTTCTCCGATATCCTTTTTGAGAACTGGTGCCCAAAACTGGACTGCATATTCCAGATGAGGTCTTACTAATGATTTGTACAGGGGCAAAATGATATCTCTATCTCTGGAGTCCATACCTCTCTTAATACAAGAAAGGACTTTGCTCGCTTTGGAAACCGCAGCTTGGCATTGCATGCCATTATTGAGCTTATGATCAACTAAAACCCCCAGATCCTTCTCCACTACAGATCCCCCCAGTTGTACTCCCCCTAGCATGTATGATGCATGAATATTCTTAGCCCCCAAGTGCATAACTTTACATTTATCAACATTAAACCTCATCTGCCACTTAGTCGCCCAATTAGACAGAGCATTGAGGTCGGCTTGTAAATTGGAGACATCCTGCAAGGACATTATTCCACTGCATAGCTTGGTGTCATCTGCAAAAACAGAAATGTTACTTTTGATCTCAGACCCAATATCATTTATAAATATATTGAAAAGTAAGGGACCCAACACTGAACCTTGGGGTACACCGCTGATAACCTTGGACCATTCAGAGTAAGAATCATTAACCACAACTCTCTGAATTCTGTCTTTCAGCCAGTTTTCTATCCATTTACAAACTGATATATCTAATCCTGTAGACCTTACCTTACACATGAGCCGTGTGTGGGGAACTGTATCGAACGCTTTTGCAAAATCCAAGTATACCACGTCCACTGCCACGCCTCTGTCCAGGGTTTTACTTACCTCTTCATAAAAGGAAATCAGGTTTGTCTGACAACTTCTGTCCTTCATGAATCCATGCTGTCTGCTGCTTAAATAGTTTGTTTCCAGCAAGAACTCATCCATGTGGTCTTTTATTAAACGTTCCAGTATCTTTCCAACTATAGAAGTTAAACTAACAGGTCTATAGTTACTAGGTAAAGACTTTGTTCCCTTTTTAAATATGGGCACCACATTGGCTTTATGCCAATCCAGTGGTACTATTCCTGTCATTAATGAGTCCCTAAATATTAGATACAGTGGCTTTGAAATTTCAGAGCTCAATTCTTTTAGGATCCGTGGGTGGATGCCATCTGGTCCAGGTGCTTTATCCACCTTTATTCTGTCTAAATATTTCTGGACCATATCACTTTTGAGCCATTGTGGATTTGGGGCTGTGTCACTCCCACCCCCTATATCGACATGAGCTCCCCCATTCTCCATTGTATACACAGAGCTGAAGAAAGCATTTAATAAATTTGCCTTCTCTATGTCCTCAGTCACCCACTCTAGATTATTTTGTAAAGGGCCTACATGCTCAGACTTGACCTTTTTACTATTAATATATTTAAAGAATTTTTTGGGGTTTGTCCTACTATCTTTTGCAATCTGTCGTTCATTTTGAATTTTTGCATCCTTGATTTCCTTTTTACATATTCTATTATATTCTTTGTAACATTTAAACGACACTAGTGTTCCTTCATTTTTATATTTTTTAAAAGCTATTTTCTTATTGTTTATAGCTTTTTTAACTTTAACCGTGAGCCACATAGGTTTTATCTGTAGCCTTTTAAACTTATTGCCCATGGGAATATACTTTGCAGTGAGGTTCCAAAGAGTCTTTTTGAAGAATTCCCATTTCTGTTCTGTGTTCATCGGTGCCAATATTCCCTCCCAGTCCAAGCCCTGGAGAGCAGTCCTCATGCTTTGAAAATTTGCTCTCTTGAAATTAAGTGTTTTTATCTTTCCTGTATGTATTTCTTGCTTATAGTTTACATTAAACGAAATCATGTTATGATCACTGCTACCCAGGTGTTCCTTTATCTGAACATTAGTAATGAGCTCTGCATGGTTTGAGATTACCAGGTCCAACAGAGCATCATTCCTAGTTGGGGCCTCAATAAACTGGACCATAAAATTGTCCTGCAATAGGTTATTAAATTTTTGTCCTTTAACTGTCCCAGAAATTCCATTATTCCAGTCAATTTCTGGGTAGTTAAAATCCCCCATTATTATCACCGTCCCTGCCCTTGCAGCCCTTTCCATCTGTGCAAGGAGCTGAGTCTCCACCTCCTCATTAACATTGGGTGGTCTATAACAAACTCCAATGATTAGCTTTGAACTACGCACATCTGTATGCAGTTCCACCCATAATGCTTCAACTTCATCACACTCTCCATAAACCAGGTCCTCTTTCACGCTTGCTTTGAGGTCACTTCTCACATAGAGACAGACCCCTCCACCTTTCCTTTTTACCCTGTCTTTCCGAAAGAGAGCATAGCCAGGAATATTAATAGCCCAGTCATGTGAGGATTGAAGCCAAGTTTCAGCAATACCGATTACATCATAGCTCTCCTCATGCACCAGAGCTTCCAACTCGCCTGTTTTGCTTGGAAGGCTTCTGGCATTGGTGAACAAACACTTAAATGTATTGTTACATTTTTCGCTGGCGTTTTTCATATGATTCATATAATTTTTAGTAGTGCAAATGGCACTATAATTTCCAATGGCTGTTTGCAACATGGGAACTTTCTTGTCACCTGCCATAACCCCACCTCCATCTATCCCCATTCCACTCTCCATTAATGTCTGACCCCTAACTGACCTGTGTGCCCGATGTAATTCACGTTCACCCTCCCCCCTCAAGTCTAGTTTAAATACTCCTCCAGCATTCCCCTAAACCTCTCCCCCAGCACAGCAGACCCCCTTCCATTCAAGTGCAAACCATCTTTAGCATATAGGTTGCACCCCAATGAAAAGTCATCCCAGTGCTCTAGAAACCCAAATCCCTCCTTCCTACACCAGGTCTTTAGCCATGCATTCAGCTCTCTAATCTCCCCCTGCCTTTCCTGTGTAGCGCATGGCACAGGCAATATTTCAGAGAATATCACCTTGGAGGTCCTTCCCTTCATCTTGCAGCCTAGTTCTTTAAATTGATTCTTAAGGAGCCTCCACCTTCCATGTATACTGTCATTGGTTCCAACATGGACCAAGACAGCTGGGTCATGCCCAGCCCCTCCCAGTAATTTATCCACCCGGTCCACCACATGCCGAACCCTGGCACCAGGGAGACAGCAAACCATTCGGTTGAGGCGATCCTGGCGACAAATTATTCTATCAGTCCTTCTGATTATAGAATCCCCTATTACCACCAACTGTCTAGGCCTACCTGCACTCCCCTCACCACTTCTACTAGATGGGTTGCTCTCCCGGCTGTTAGGGGTAGCAGTAACATCTAGGGCTGCCACCTCTGTATTAGCCACCTCCACATCTTCACCCAACTTGGCAAATTTGTTTTGATGCACAAACACAGGATTGGCCTTCCTTGTCTGCAAGCCCCTTCCACTCCCTCTAACTACATTAACCCATCTTCCTATCTGATAATCCTGACTTGCCCCTCCACCCTCCACATTAACCCTACTGACCACCTGCTCAGCGAGCAGAGGACCCCTTTCAAGGTTGTCCTTTCTGCCCAGTGTTGCAACTTGTTCCTCCAGATCTCTAATGCGAGCTTCCAGAAGGGCAACCTGCTCACATCTGTCACAGCGGTATTCATCCTGGAGCTGTTGCACCAATTTTGTATACATGTGACACACTGTGCACTGAGCAAAACCTTCAACCCTGCTAGCACACATTTCCCAGTTACAATATAATTACTTGTAGGAAGTTTAAGATGTTACTTACAGTTTAGAAGACTCCTGTCTTAACGTCTGTTTTAAACTCCTGTTTTTTAACTCTTCCCACTTGTGTTTAGAAAATCACATGTATACCAGCACCATTAAATGGGAGCCAGCTCCTTATGGGAGTTTTGACTGAGACTTTTATACTCACCTCTTCACCTCTTCACCTGTTTAAAATTAAACACTCCCCACTGATTAGCAGAGAAAAAAAAACCTGATCACAATTAAACACTTTCCTTAGCAGAGAGAAATAAAAACCTGTTTAAAAAGTGTCAGAGAAAAAAATGACACTTGCAAGCAGAAACAGTTAAAAGCAAACTCCTGTTTTTTAACTCTTCCCACTTGTGTTTAAAAATCACACTTCTGTTTAGAAAATCACATGTATACCAGCACCATTAAATGGGAGAAAGTCATGTGGTCAGATAAGACCAAAATAGAACTTTTTGGTCATAATTCCACTAACCGTGTTTGGAGGAAGAAGAATGATGAGTACCATCCCAAGAACACCATCCCTACTGTGAAGCATGGGGGTGGTAGCATCATGCTTTGGGGGTGTTTTTCTGCACATGGGACAGGACGACTGCACTGTATTAAGGAGAGGATGACCGGGGCCATGTATTGCAAGATTTTGGGCAACAACCTCCTTCCCTCAGTTAGAGCTTTGAAGATGGGTCGAGGCTGGGTCTTCCAACATGACAATGACCCGAAGCACACAGCCACGATAACCAAGGAGTGGCTCTGTAAGAAGCATATCAAGGTTCTGGCGTGGCCTAGCCAGTCTCCAGACCTAAACCCAATAGAGAATCTTTGGAGGGAGCTCAAACTCCGTGTTTCTCAGCGACAGCCCAGAAACCTGACTGATCTAGAGAAGATCTGTGTGGAGGAGTGGGCCAAAATCCCTCCTCCAGTGTGTGCAAACCTGGTGAAAAACTACAAGAAACGTTTGACCTCTGTAATTGCAAACAAAGGCTACTGTACCAAATATTAACATTGATTTTCTCAGGTGTTCAAATACTTATTTGCAGCTGTATCATACAAATAAATAGTTAAAAAAATCATACATTGTGATTTCTGGATTTTTTTTTTTTATTATGTCTCTCACAGTGGACATGCACCTACGATGACAATTTCAGACCCCTCCATGATTTCCAAGTGGGAGAACTTGCAAAATAGCAGGGTGTTCAAATACTTATTTTCTGCACTGTGTATATATATATATATATATATATATATATATATATATAATAATAATAAAAAAAAATATATATATAAAAGATAAACATACTGAGCCACACCGGTTTTTGGGCATTAGTGGTCCTATTGTCCCCTAAACCCTAATTTTGTACTCCTGGCCACAACAGTCTGTTGTTGTAGGCGGAGTCCCTCGGTTTTGTATTATGGCTTCCAAGGGTTCGGGATCAAAGGGTACAAAAAAGGCCAAAAAACAAACGGGTTCCCCCTCTGATTCTGATGATATGCCAGTACTTTCCCCGCAGGTTATGCCTATAGGGGTCGCCTTGGAGGAGCCATTAGGGGGGTCTGGTGCTGAGGCTGGCCCAGATCGGCCCAACCCTGTGTTTGTCACAGAGGAGATGCTAGCCGTCACCCTAGGGGGGCTAGAGAAAAGATTAGCAGCTATGATCGCTAGCTCCATTTCTGGCAAGAAGTGGACTAGATCCCCATCGCCAAAATGTGTATTCTCGGATGCTGAAATTCTCTCTCCGGAGGAATTAGAATTTCAGGAGGATCAGTTGGACCGGAACCTAGAGGGTTCAGGGATTGAAGAATCTACCACTGAGGAACCGTTTTCAGCCTCCCAATCGGAGAGTCTGTGGGTCCAGTCTTTGACAGACATGGTCCGCTCGGCATTTAATTTGCCATTACCAGAGCCTCAGGTTCCTGCGGTGTCCTCTTTGGGCTCTTTAAAAGCGCCTTTGAGCAACGCGTTTTTTCCGGTCCATCCTCTGTTAGAGGAATTGATTTTCCAGGACTGGGTACGACCGGACAGAATTGATCTGCCGCCTAAGAGGTTTTCTGTTATTTACCCTATGGAAGAGAAATTTTATAAGAAGTGGGCGCTCCCAGTTGTGGACGCAGCCGTCTCATGTGTGAATAAATCATTAACTTGCCCGGTGGAAAACATACAAATGTTTAAGGACCCGGTTGATAAACGTTTAGAGACACTTTTAAAGGCATCCTTTGCTACGGCAGGAGCAGTGGTACAGCCAGCAGTGGCTGCAATTGGAGTTTGTCAGGCATTAAAAGACCAGACAAAACAAATGCTTAAAGACATTCCTGCCCAACAGGCTGAAGAGTTATCTGATATTCCCAGAGCTCTATGTTTTGCGGTGGATGCTATAAAGGACTCCATCCAGCAAGCCTCTCGTTTGTCACTATTTTTAGTGCATATGAGAAGGCTCGTATGGTTGAAGAACTGGGCGGCTGAGCCCCCATGCAAAAAGCTACTGGCAGGATTTCCCTTCCATGGAGGACGACTCTTCGGAGAAGATCTGGATAAATACATTCAGACTATTTCAAGTGGCAAAAGTACCCTTTTACCAGTCAAAAAGAAGTTCCGGGGTCCTGCATTTAAAAGGCAGCTCTCCCCTGTTGCGGGGCCCTCAAATCCCAGGCAGTATCGACGGCCTCCTGTGCGATGAAACTTTAATAATAAATCGCAGGGACAGGCCCCTGGGGGCAAGAGGCCATGGTATCGCAAGCCAACAAAGCCAGCCCCTAAGTCTGCCTTATGAAGGGGCGCCCCCACACGAGTGGGGGGAAGGCTTTGTCTCTTCTCAGAGGTTTGGGAAGCCAACATCCCCGACAAATGGGTCTGGTCATCTGTGGCCACAGGCTACAGATTAGAATTTCTAAAGTTTCCTCCACCTCATTTTCAGGAGTCAAGGGTACCAAACGCTCCAACAAAGAAGGCCTCGATGCTGGCGGCTTTGGATCACCTGCTTTACCAGGGCGTGATAAGAGGTACCAGCCCAAGAACAAGGGCTAGGTTTCTATTCCAATCTGTTTGTCATACCAAAGCCCAACGGCGATGTCAGACCTATCTTGGACCTAAAGGGTTTAAATGTTTACCTAAGAGTTCGCTCCTTCCGGATGGAATCCGTCCGGTCAGCAGCCGCCACGCTCCAGAAGGATGACTTTCTGGCTTCTATAGACATAAAGGATGCTTACCTTCATGTACCAATCTTTCAGCCACATCAAAGATTTTTACGCTTCGCAGTGGGTCAGCGACACTTCCAATTTGTGGCGCTCCCCTTCGGGCTGGCTACGGCCCCCCGAGTATTCACGAAGGTCCTAGCTCCAATTCTAGCCAATCTAAGGATCCAAGGGGTCACGGTCCTAGCATACTTGGACGACCTCTTAATCATAGATCACTCACTTCCTTGTCTGGAACGAGCAGTAGACCTCACGGTTCAGTACCTCGAGAGGTTCGGCTGGGTCCTAAACCGGGAAAAATCAGCATTTCAACCTACAAAACAGTTGGAATATCTCGGCCTGAAACTAGACACAGAACAGCACAAGGTGTTCCTGCCCCTGGTAAAGGTCGAGGCTATCAAGGTTTTGGTTCCGTTGGTTTTAAGCAAGAGGGAACCAACTATTCGCCCATGTATGCGATTACTAGGCAAGCTAGTGGCCACGTTCGAGGCGGTACCATACGCTCAGATCCACACTCGCGTCCTACAGGCAGCCATTCTAGCAGCCTGGAGCAAGAGAGCACAGGCCTTGGAGTTCCCTTTGACGCTGTCATCAAGGGTCCGGCAAAGTCTGGCCTGGTGGTTAAACCCTCGGAATCTTCTGAAGGGAAAGTCTTTCAGCCCCGTGGTCTGGAAGGTAGTTACCACAGACGCCAGCCTGGTAGGCTGGGGAGCGGTCTTGGATGGGTTCACTCGCCAAGGAACTTGGGCAGAGGCGGAGAGGCAGCTGCCCATCAATGTCTTGGAGATCAGAGCTGCTCGGCTAGCCCTCCTGGCATGGACATCCAGATTACAGGGGTCCCCGGTGAGAATTCAGTCAGACAATGCCACAGCGGTGGCATACATAAACCACCAAGGGGGAACCAGGAGTCAAGCCGCTCAGAGGAGGTGAGCTTGATTTTTGGGTGGGCAGAGGTTTATGTACCCTGCATTTCGGCGATATTCATTCCCGGAGTGGACAACCTGCAGGCGGACTTCGCCAAACTTTGTCGCCGGGGGAGTGGTCTCTGCATCCCCAGGTCTTTCGGACAATCTGCCAGAAGTGGGGAGTGCCAGACGTAGATGTAATGGCATCAAGATTCAACAAGAAGCTAGACCGGTTCATGTCTCGAGCAAGGGACCCTATGGCCTGCGGAACCGATGCGTTGGTTTGCCATTGGCATCAGTTTAAACTTCTATATGCTTTTCCCCCGCTACAGTTACTTCCCCGCCTGTTGCGCAGGATCAGAGTGGAGCACAGGCCAGTCATCCTGGTCACTAGTCCTGAAGATGGCAGTGGGAGACCCTTGGACTCTTCCTCTACGACCAAACCTACTCTCACAAGGCCCGATCCTCCACCCTGCATTACGGCGTCTAAATTTGACGGCCTGACGGCTGAATCCCTGATTCTCAGGGGTAGAGGTCTGTCTAGGCAGGTAATCTCTACCCTGTTTAAGGCTAGAAAGCCGGCCTCCAGGGTAATTTATTACAGGGTTTGGAGGGCCTACGTAGGCTGGTGTGAATCCAAGAAATGGCATTCCCGCAAGTATACCATTGATAGAGTATTACGTTTTCTCCAGCTAGGAGTGGATAAAGGCCTGGCATTAAGCACAATCAAGGGACAGATTTCAGCTTTGTCAGTGTGGTTTCAAAGGCCGCTGGCCACCCACTCGCTGGTTAAGACCTTCTTACGTATTAATCCTCCGGTCAAGTCACCGCTGTGTCCGTGGGACTTAAATCTTGTTCTGTCGACTCTACAGAAACAACCCTTTGAGCCGTTGGCTGAAATTCCTTTGGTTTTACTGACAAGAAAGTTAATATTTCTGGTCGCCATAGTTTCGGCCAGGAGATTGTCGGAACTGGCAGCCTTATCTTGTAAGGAACCATACAGTGCCTGCCGCCGAGAATGTGTTTTTAGCACGCCAGCATCGCGCTGAATCTCGGCGACAGGCTGCCGATATCTCGCACTCGCTGGAATAGTAAAAGCACATTCCAGCGAGCGCGTCATAGAAGCGACGGGGATCCGACGCGGATTCCCGCCAATTCTACACGTGGGCGGAGTTTGTTATGAATCCTGAAGGAGAAATCCCCGCCGGATTTAAAAAAAAATCCGGCATGGGTTCCCCCCTCAGGAGCATAACGGGCCCTTAGGTCTGTTATGGGTTGTAAGGAGACCCCCCCTACGCCGAAAAAACGGCGTGGGGGTCCCCCACAATCCATAACAGACCCGTATCCAAAGCACGCCGGCCGGCCGGTCAGGAAGGGAGTGGGGGCGAGCGAGCGCCCCCCCCCCCCCTCCTGAGCCGTACCGGGCAGCATGCCCTCAACATGGGGGGGTTAGGTGCTCTGGGGCAGGGGGCGCACTGCGGCCCCCCACCCCAGAGCACCCTGTCCCCATGTTGATGAGGACAGGGCCCCTTCCCGACAACCCTGGCCGTTGGTTGTCGGGGTATGCGGGCGGGAGACTTATCGGAATCTGGAAGCCCCCTTTAATAAGGGGGCCCCCAGATACCGGCCCCCCACCCTAAGTGAATGAGTATGGGGTACATTGTACCACCAACCCATTCACCTGCAAATAAAAAGTGTAAACACAAATAAACCACACAGGGTATTGAAATATTTTATTAGTTGGCCGCCGGGGGGGGTGTGTATGATCGCTTTTATAAAAGCGCCCCCCTCCGGCGGGCTTCTGTGGGGGGTGGGTGCCGCCGTCTGGTTCTCTTCCGCCGCCGGGGGGCGCTTTGATAAAAGCGCCCACCACCCGGCGGGCTTCTTTCGACGTCTTCGGCGGCGGGGGGGTCTTCTCCCACTCTCCGGGGTCTTCTCCCGCTCTCCGGGGGTCCTCTCCCACTCTCCGGGGTCTTCTCCCGCTCTCCGGGGGTCTTCTCCGCTCTCCGGGGGTCTTCTTCTTCTTCAGGACTCGCCACCGCTATCTTCGTGTGTTAGCTCAATTACTAGCGGCGGCGGCGGCCCCCTCTTCTGCGACGTCGGCGTCTTCTTCTTCTTCTTCTGCTCTCCAGATGTTGACGCGACGCATCCTTCCGCTGTTATGCCGGGCGCGCGGCTCGCAGCAAAATATATAGGCCTGTCTTGTGACGTCGCAGTCCCATCATGCTCCGGTAGGTACCACGTGCTACCTACCCACGTGATACCTACCGGAGCATGATGGGACTGCGACGTCACAAGACAGGCCTATATATTTCTCTGCGAGCCGCGCGCCCGGCATAACAGCGGAAGGATGTGTCGCGTCAACATCTGGAGAGCAGAAGAAGAAGAAGACGCCGACGTCGCAGAAGAGGGGGCCGCCGCCGCTAGTAATTGAGCTAACACACGAAGATAGCGGTGGCGAGTCCTGAAGAAGAAGAAGACCCCCGGAGAGTGGGAGAAGACCCCCGGAGAGTGGGAGAAGACCCCCGGAGAGTGGGAGAAGACCCCCGGAGAGTGGGAGAAGACCCCCGGAGAGTGGTCGAAGACCCCCGGAGAGTGGTCGAAGACCCCCGGAGAGTGGGAGAAGACCCCCGGAGAGTGGGAGAAGACCCCCGGAGAGTGGGAGAAGACCCCCGGAGAGTGGGAGAAGACCCCGGAGAGTGGGAGAAGACCCCCCCGCCGCCGAAGACGTCGAAAGAAGCCCGCCGGGTGGTGGGCGCTTTTATCAAAGCGCCCCCCGGCGGCGGAAGAGAACCAGACGGCGGCACCCACCCCCCACAGAAGGCCAACTAATAAAATATTTCAATACCCTGTGTGGTTTATTTGTGTTTACACTTTTTATTTGCAGGTGAATGGGTAGGGGTACAATGTACCCCATACTCATTCACTTAGGGTGGGGGGCCGGTATCTGGGGGCCCCCTTATTAAAGGGGGCTTCCAGATTCCGATAAGTCTCCCGCCCGCATACCCCGACAACCAACGGCCAGGGTTGTCGGGAAGGGGCCCTGTCCTCATCAACATGGGGACAGGGTGCTCTGGGGTGGGGGGCCGCAGTGCGCCCCCTGCCCCAGAGCACCTAACCCCCCCATGTTGAGGGCATGCTGCCCGGTACGGCTCAGGAGGGGGGGGGGGGGGGCGCTCGCTCGCCCCCACTCCCTTCCTGACCGGCCGGCCGGCGTGCTTTGGATACGGGTCTGTTATGGATTGTGGGGGACCCCCACGCCGTTTTTTCGGCGTAGGGGGGGTCTCCTTACAACCCATAACAGACCTAAGGGCCCGTTATGCTCCTGAGGGGGGAACCCATGCCGGATTTTTTTTTAAATCCGGCGGGGATTTCTCCTTCAGGATTCATAACAAACTCCGCCCACGTGTAGAATTGGCGGGAATCAGCGTCGGATCCCCGTCGCTTCTATGACGGCTTTGTCTCCATCGCGGCAAGCCAGCTCGGCGCTGGCTCCCGCGATGGGGCTCGCAAGTGCTCAATCTCGCCGAGAAAGGGAGCGAGATTGACACAATATCCCAGTCACCTACTGTATCTCATTCTACAGAAGGACAGGGCGGTTCTCCGTCCTCATCCTTCCTTTCTACCAAAGGTTATATCCAGTTTTCACCTAAACCAGGATTTGGTACTACCATCCTTCTTTCCAAAACCCACTTCTAGAAAGGAAGGGTTGCTGCATACCTTGGATATTGTCAGGGCCATGAGGGCCTATCTTAAAGCTACAGAAAAGAGTCGGAAAACAGATGTGTTGTTCGTTTTACCGGATGGGCCCAAGAAGGGACAGGCAGCTGCAAGGTCCACCATCTCAAGATGGATTAGACAGTTAATCATTCAGGCCTACGGTTTGAAGAGGTTGCCTCCTCCTTTGTCAGTAAAGGCCCATTCTACTAGGGCCATGGGCGCCTCCTGGGCAGCACACCATCAGATCTCAATGGCTCAAATATGCAAGGCGGCAACTTGGGCGTCAGTCCACACGTTTACAAGATTTTATCAGTTGGACGTGAGAAGGAATGCGGATGCAGTCTTTGGGCAGGCAGTACTACAGGCTCCGATTTAAGATCCTCGGGATCGGGGGCACCCTTGATTTAAAATTTGAATTTATTTTCTTGACTAAGTTGGATTTATTATTATTATTTGAGTATACCTCTAAATTAAATCCTTTTTGGAAGATGTCTCCTTCCCCTCATTAAAGCATTGCTTTCGGACATCCCGTATAGTAATGAATATGCCGCTCTGTGTCCCGTGATGTACGAGAAAGAAAAAGGGATTTTTAATACAGCTTACCTGTAAAATCCTTTTCTTGGAGTACATCACGGGACACAGAGCTCCCACCCCTCTTTTGGGGAACATTTTTGGGAGGCATACTGCTTGCTACAAAACTGAGGTACTCCCTCTATGGGAGGGGGTTATATAGGGAGGGGACTTCCTGTTTGAGATTGCCAGTGTCCATCACCTGAAGGTACTCCATATAACCCGTATAGTAATGAATATGCCGCTCTGTGTTCCGTGATGTACTCCAAGAAAAGGATTTTACAGGTAAACTGTATTAAAAATCCCTTTTTTTGTTATCAGTCCTCTCTGAGCATCTGCTTGCAGAACCGCCGTCATCAAAGATGACGGTGATGTTACCACCAGCGATCGTGTTTGTTGTTGTACCTGTAGAGCATGCCAAAGCTGGAGATACTGATAAAAGCCCCGCGGGGCTAGTTGGTATACACAGCTGTTCGTATGTTTTCAGTACCTCACCTCCGTATAACTGCGAAAAGAACCAAATTTCCCTCTTTCCAGAAAGTGAAGCCTGGTCCTGTAGTTCTGCATATCTAGGATTGTTCCATATTGGAGTGAATGGTAACACACCCTTTGTCCTCAGAGTCTTCCGTAAGTCCCCCCATACCTTTTTGAGGAGGATTCCTGTGGGTGCTGAATGTGGAATACTGGGCAAGTACATCTCAAGATGAGAGGCTGCCTTTAATGAGGGAACCGTACTGATCACCAAGTTTCTATTCGGATCCTCTTTCTTCCCGTCCCCATCCTGCCAGCTATTGTATCTGAGAGGCCTAAAAATACATTCTGGGGTGGGATACCGCCAGTCCCCCCTATCCTTTTCATATTGTAGAGTGGTTAAACTGATCCTAGCTACTTTTTTCTTCCATATCAGCCCCCGCATCTGGGTGTTAATTCTTTCGAACCATTTGTTCGATATCCACATCGGTAAATTATGGAAGATATATAGGAGTTGTGGAGCCCATACCATTTTTAATAAGTTGGCCCTACCTACCACCGGTAGGGGGAGTTTGCACCAGCTGTTACATTTCTCTTTGTTTTACCAGCAGTGGACACAGATTCAGCCGAAGATATTCGGCCGTGTCCGGGGAAACCACCACACCCAGATATCAAAAACTACTTGATATAGTAATCTGCTCTGCTCCTACAGGTTACTGTTCCCTCAAAGAATCTATAGGCATTAATATTGATTTGGACCAATTTATATTAAACCCAGAGAAACCTCCAAATTCTCCTATTATCCCCATTGCTGTTCGCAGCGATGCTGCCGTATTGCCTAGATATATAATTAGATCGTCTGCATATAGGGACATTTTTTCTTCCCTCTGGCCCCTGCGAAACCCGACCACCTCTGGTATAGTTCTAAGCAGTGCAGTAGCCTTAAACAATCACGGCTGATCACAATGTAACCAGGAAGAGCCGTTGATCGATTGATAGAATAATTCTTCCCTTGTGATCAGTCAAACTTCAAGTGTTCCAGAAGCAAAATAATTTATTTCAAATGTACCAGTACAAGTGGATGAGCTTACATGCTAAGAGAAAAAGCAGAAAGTCACATACAGACACGAGGAGTGTGACCTTCTTTATAGGATCAACAGGAAGAATACTATTGGCTAAAAGACCACCGGTGGCTCATGACGCAAACAAGCTTTATTGCCAATCACAGTGCCTTCTTTACAATTCTTAGCAAAGGTTGATTTAACCACTTAAGACCCAGACCAAAATGCAGGTAAAGGACCTTGCCCCTTTTTGCGATTCGGCACTGCGTCGTTTTAACTGACAATTGCGCGGTCGTGCGACGTGGCTCCCAAACAAAATTGGCGTCCTTTTTTTCCCCACAAATAGAGCTTTCTTTTGGTGGTATTTGATCACCTCTGCGGTTTTTATTTTTTGCGCTATAAACAAAAATAGAGCGTCAATTTTAAAAAAAATGCAATATTTTTTACTTTTTGCTATAATAAATATCCCCCAAAAATATATAAAAAAAACATTTTTTTCCCCTCAGTTTAGGTAAAAAAAATCGCAATAAGCGTTTATCGATTGGTTTTCGCAAAATTTATAGCGTTTACAAAATAAGGGATAGTTTAATTGCATTTTTATTATTTTTTTTTATTTTTTTTACTACTAATAGCGGCGATCAGTGATTTTTTTCATGACTGCGACAATATGGCGGACACTTCGGACAATTTTGACACATTTTTGGGACAATTGTCATTTTCACAGCAAAAAATGCATTTAAATTGCATTGTTTACTGTGGAAATGACAGTTGCAGTTTGGGAGTTAACCACAGGTGGCGCTGTAGGGTATGTGTGACCTATGTGTTGTGTTTACAACTGTAGGGGGTGTGGCTGTAGGTGTGACGTCATCAACCGCGTCCCCCTATTACAGGGATGACGCGATCGATGCTACGGCCACAGAGAAGCACGGGGAAGCCGTGTGTACACACGGCTCTCCCCGTTCTTCCGCTCCAGGGACGGATCGCCGCACTGCAGCGGCGATCGGGTCCGCGAATCCTGCGGTCCCGGTCCTGGAGCTTCGGACCCACGGCTGGGTACTAAAATCAACGTATATATACGTTGATGTGCCCAGCCGTGCCATTCTGCCGACGTAAATGTGCAGTAGGCGGTCCTTAAGTGGTTAAGGAAGTAAAACAAACAATAGAATTAGGCAAGTTAAAGCAACCTGTCTTTAGAAGCCATTACAGAAACTGGAGTCCATTTTACATTCTTATAGTCACACAATACACACAAACTTTTCCAACATATTCCCTCTTGTGTGGCTATTTTATTTCAACACATTTCGATGATGGTCCCTGTTTTTTATACACTATATATGTCATTAAGTTGAGCTTCAACGTCCACACAGGTCTCCTCGGAGGTAGGAAGTGCTTGATACATTGTTCTTGAGATTGCAGTTTCGATCACTTTTTGTGAAAGTCCTTGAACACGGGGAATGCAGCAACATCCGCAAGTGACCAGAATGGCCAAAGCCACAGCAATTGAGATCAAACATGATGCGATAAGTCCAGTCCATTTACCAAACCATCCTTCAAGCCAGTTTGTGAATGGATCATTAATACCTGAATTCTCTGCTAATTCATTCGATAGAGCAGTTTGTCTTTCCAGGGCTTTGGTCACAGTCCCCCCAGGGGCTGTATTGTTTGGGATAAAGGTACAACACATGCTACCAAACATTTTGCATACCCCTCCTCTTTCAGCCAGGATCATATCTAAAGCCATTCGGTTCTGCCATGCCATTAGAGAGGTGGGCCCAGCTGTTCTGCTAGACCTTTTACAGCATCCCTGGTATAGTTTACAAATCGTTGTTGGTTGTAATATATAGTTAATCCAGTCAACATTTTTATTTATAGTCACCCACCAGAAAAGAGTCTCAAACCCAGCCGTTACCTGATTCCTGGCCTTAAACTCATTCGGCACCCCTCGAGGAACTCCAATCTCATCTATGTAGATCTGGGAGTCAAATGACCCTTTGTGACGCCTACGCCGTCACTTACACTAGAATTGAGAATAGTCAATAACAATGGAGAATTCTCAGTATTAAACCACCAGTTAACTCTATATTTGTACAGAGAGTGAGGGGTTAATTCATCACATTCTCCTGGAGACTATCTCGCAACAGTGGTATTGTGAATGTACTATAGGTGGAAGGTGATATCTGGAAACTATCAGTACAGTCACTAAACATAAGATACTGGGAACAAGGTCCTATAGTGATAGCATACACAGCTTATATAGCAAATGTGAGTTCAAGCTTGAAATGACTGATTGCTATGGTACTTGCGGTTTTGGAGGCAGTGAGCTTAATAAATCTTCCAGCAGAGAGAGAGCAGGGATTCAGGATGATCGTAGAAGATGTAGAGTGTCAGCTCTGTGGTCTAGGCCTCGGGATCCGGATGGACAGAGTCCTGGCGTTGCAACCTACTGTCTCCTTGCAGGCAGGAGGTGAAATGGTTCTTTAGTGGAGTTTGTTCAGATCACAGATGGCGGCGGGTGTCGACTTCAATAACCGAACACCCAGCCGCCATCAGAGAGGGTTTAAATAGCCCGCCCAACATGGGGAACGAGCGAACGCGCTTCCGCGTTCCAGCTTGGAACGCAGGGCGCACCGGAAGTGACGCTGACAAGGCATTGGATGGAGCGCAGCTGTCTAAAGAAGGTACAGCTACGCTCGTTTTATGTAGAATAACGCCGATGGCGTTACACCCTTTGGGAGAGGTGTCCCTAGGATACCTTTGGTGACTCTTAGTCCACGGGTCTTCTGACAGGATTCTCAGGGGCATAGCCAGCTGGACCATAGCACAATCCCCTCGGGCATTGGCCGGGATCCTAGATCGCAGTTTCTTATCCCCACACATCCACCAGACATCAGCTCTCTGAATGTCATGTTCCACCCAGTCACCGTTATCCTTGCTAATCCTCTCCTCACAGCAATCAGGTAGTGATCCAAGATCCACCGTGCTACTGTTCCCCGGGAGTGCAAAACAAGTAAAATTGCCCAGATACGTAGCAACCACTGGATGTATCTGAGGTCTCTGCACTGGGGGAAACAACAAACTCAATGTGTGACAGGTAGAATTTGTTTCTGGTTTATAACTCCTATTATACAACCGCAGCATACATTTTAAATCTTCTGGATCTATATTGTAATCTAGAGGAAAAGGGACTGTTGCTAAATGTGGTCTAGCTCCAGCACAAACTAAACAGTTTTCCCTTTTTAGAGTTTTAACCGTGTATCTTAACCATTCTAACCACTCTTTTTTTTTTTTTTGGTAACCCGTCTCCAAAGCTATGGGATCTTCTACTGTTAGGTTAGTAAATCGTACAGTGTTACTCAGAACTTCTATCTTACTATGGCCTTCTCCTTTCTCTTCTGTGTCTACCTTTTCCTGTTTGGTTTTATTGGGTGGTAATACCTTGAGGAAAAATGTATCTAAAGGATCTGTTCCCGACACCTATGCTCCCATAGAATATAACCGTTGATCCTTTTTTTGAGGTTCTTTTAATGTTATCAGCAATTGATTGCAATCTCTGCCATGTGTACAGGGACAGTTGGCCGCCTTTGTTATGGTGAGTCTTTATTTTAAACCTTTTATTCCTAGAATGTTGTACACCCAATCTTGGTGTGCTGTGGTCCACAGGACCTGGTTCCATACTGAACAGTCAGTTCCACTTGGAATATAACAAACATATTTATCTGCCCATTGGAGCCTTCTTGCTTCAGTTAAGTCCCCACAGTCCACCATTTGGCAAAAATCAACTAAAATGGCACTAGTTACTCCTATGAAAATTAGGTTCAAGGCCTTCCCCGTACTTGCCCATTCTAGAGGTTTTTTTCTCTTTCCAGTTTTTGCCTCCACGTATAGACGTCTCACCTAGAGTCACCAGTAGACCCAAGATAAGTACTGTCCCTTTCATCCTAACCAGCTACAGAGCCCTGAGGGGGTAAGGTAATGGAGTTCTTCACCGGTTTGAGATAAGCCCCACCTTGTGCAGAACTTTCCTTTGTAGCCGGACTTTACCAGAGCTCTGCCGCCAACTGACCCTGCTCTGCCTGTAAAACCTTTTTGCAATGGGACTGGTGAGTCCAGGTAAACGTCTCTGCAATCCTTATTGCCGTGGAAGTGGTGAGAAGAACCTGATATGGCCCCTCCCACTTAAACAAGTGCCAATGTTTCCTTTTTATTACTTTTATCAGAACCCAGTCTCCTAAATGGATTTTCTCTTCTCCTTGGATTGGACCTTCTGGAATAGAACAGACCTCATTAATTTGTTTCTGTTTCAACAAGTTAGACGTATATTCTGCTAAGGTACGTTCAGATTCTTCAACTGGTGTTTCATTTAGTAGTAAGGGTGTTCTATATGGCCTCCCATGTATCATTTCGAATGGACTCAAACCTCCCTGTGTGGGTGTAATATGCATGCTAGTCACAGCTAATGGTAGGCAGTACATCCAATTTTTACCTGTTTCTTCCATAGCTTTTCTCAGTTTATTTTTCAGGATTCCATTGTGTCTCTCCACCAATCCAGCTGATTGGGGGTGATAGGCGCAATGGTTTTTTACTTGGGTACCCATCACTTCTGTCAGATGTTGTATAGTTTTATTTACAAAATGGGATCCATTATCGCTGTAGATCTTTTCAGGGATTCCAAACCTAGGAATTATATCTCCTAGTAATGCTTTGGCTACAGTCTGTGCGTCCACATTTCCTGTCGGGAATACCTCCACCCATTTGGTCAAAGCATCTATTATTACCAGACAATATTTTTTCCTTTCACATTTGTCCAATTCAATAAAATCCATGCAAATGTGTTGGAATGGATATTGTGGTGTGGGAAACTTTCCTTTCCGTGGTCTTATGCCTCCCTGAGCTTTGTATTTTGCACATATAATGCATTGAGAACAAAACGTTTTTGAGTAGTTTGTGAAGCCATAGGCATACCTTATTTAACATCTTAGTCATACCCCTGTTTGCCACATGAGTTACTCCATGTGTCAACACGGCTGCATACCTAAATAGGGATTTTGGCAATACCGGTTTTCTTTCAGGTGATGTGTAAATGTTATCCATCATTGTGCAACCTTTTGTTTTACAATATTGTTTCTTCCTGAGGGGTGCGTCCTGCTGCATATCAGTAAGGACTGTATGATCTATCTCTGATTTCCAGTTATGTCATTATTTGATGTGTGTGTTGTGCCGCTATTTTAGCCGCTTCATCTGCTCTTTTATTTCCCTCCGAGATATGTTTTGTGTGTGCTTGACATTTGCATATTGCAAGCTCTTTTGTTAACTGTATTGCATCTAGAAGTTCTAGAATGAAGTCCGTGTGTGAAATTGGCTTACCACTAGAGGTCACCACCCCCCTGTTTTTCCATTGTTGTGCAAAAACATGTACAGTTGAAAATGCATATTGACTATCTGTGTATATAGTTACAGATTTTCCTTTTGTAATTATGCATGCTCTTGTCAGTGCTACAAGTTCTGCTACTTGTGCTGAATAATGTTTTGGTAATGGCCTAGCTTCCAAGATTTCACCCTGTGTCACTACTGCATAATCCAGTTGCATTTGTGCCATCTGGATTTCTCCTACTGGAGCCATCAACAAAAAGTGTCATGTCAGGATTAGATAAAGGTACATCTTTCAAATCACTTTGAGGCATTACCTTTTCAGCGATGGCAGCAGTACAGTTAAGTTTATGGCCATCAGTAGGGAGTGGTAGTAGTGTGGATGGGTTTAATGTAGTACACCTCTGTATTGTTAAGTGAGGTTGTGTCAAGAGAATTGTCATACAGGAAAGTTGTCCTGCTGGGCTCAAATGTGATATCTTTTGTTGTAAAAGAATAACAGATACTGCATGAGGTACTTTGAGTGTCAGTGGGTGATATGGTACTATAGATGCTGAGGCCTTAACTGCTTCGGCTGCAGCTACCACTGCCTGTACACAGGGTTGAAGTGCTCTAGTTACACGGTCTAGTTTTGTAGAATAGTAAGCAATTGGCCTCTGGCGCTCGCCATGTGACTGTGTAAGTACCGATGTCATGTGACCCTCCCTTGAATCCACTGTTTGTTTGAAAGGTTTGTCATAGTTTGGTAAGGCTAGCACTGATGAACTAGAAAATAACTTGTTTTAGGTCAGTGAAAGCTGTCTGTTTCCTCACTCCATTTTATAACATCCTGGGGGGCCATAGGGCTCCCATGTATTGCCTAAACCAACGGGGCCGTTAGTATGGAATACCCAGAAATCCAGGCTCTACAAAAATTTGCCATACCCAGGAAGGGTCTTTGCCCCTGTCCGTCTGCTAGGCCGCAAGGGTCCCAATCCCCCTTTACGGAAGCCTAATCTGATCCCAGTACTCTCCTCAGGGCTCTCTACCTCCACCCCGTTCAACTTATAACTGTTCCGTAATCCCTCTATGTTTTCAATAAATTCCACTGGATGTTTTTATGTGTTCTGTAGCCTTTTGTATGTCCTTCTCAGTCCATGGCCTAAAAAGTCATTGTCAGGGGGTGCTGTCCTCCCACCCCATCCGCCTGTCCTCCCCTGGGGTTTGGGACTTCTATCAAGGGGTATGTTCACCATCATCTACACCATACCTAATAGGAGGTTTACTTGATCTCTTGGCTCCAGCTGAGGCACTCAGTGCATAGGGTATGGCATCAGTTAAAGTTTCAAGGATTGATCTGTTCAACTCCGAGATTATGCTGCTATCTGAAGAGATTAAGGAAGTAGGGTTATGGTCTTGTTCAGAGGCGGTTCCTTTGACAGGGGTGGATGTCACAGGGAGGGTGGTACTCTGGGCAGTGGCTTGCACCTGAGGGGGAGGACCATTATAAGGAGGTGGTCTCTGAGTGCTACAAATTAAATCATCCTCTTTGTCCACTAGGGGAAGTTGGGCTTGGCATTTTTCTTCTGTTCTTCTTTTAGCATGCTCAAGCCAACACTCCGACATTTCTAGCCCACACCTTCTCTGATCTTTGGGTCCTAACAATTTAAGCATATCCACCAAATTCTGGCAACCTTTTACAGTTAATTTATTCGTAAAACCCAATTTTCTTTCCCATATAGCACAATATTTCACAAATTTAGGGTCTTTGCTATGCATACATTTCTCATCTCCTTCTAATGGTGCATTAGGAATACAACAGCAGCACACACAATACATCCCTTTACAGAAATTATTCCCCATGGTGCTCTGTTCGTTTGCTTCAGTGTTGAGTTTAGAATACAAGACTGGTAATTCTACGCTCAAACCCCACCAAAATCTATATAAAACAACAAAGTCTAAATTCCCCAAACAGGAAACCTATGCACACATATATACATACATACATACATACATACATACATACAGTACAGACCAAAAGTTTGGACACACCTTCTCATTCCAAGAGTTTTCTTTATTTTCATGACTATGAAAATTGTAGAGTCTCACACTGAAGGCATCAAAACTATGAATTAACACATGTGGAATTATATACATAACAAAAAAGTAGCCACCTTTTGCAGCAGACACATCTCTAGAACAAATGTTAAGAGGAGACTGTGTGAACCAGGCCTTCATGGTAGAATATCTGCTAGTAAACCACTGCTAAAAGGCAACAAGCAGAAGAGACTTGTTAGGGCTAAAGAACACAAGGAATGGACATTAGACCAGTGGAAATCTGTGCTTTGGTCTGATGAGTCCAAACTTGAGATCTTTGGTTCCAACCACCGTGTCTTTGTGCAACGCAGAAAAGGTGAACGGATGGACTCTACATGCCTGGTTCCCTGGTGTGATGGTGTGGGGGTGCTTTGCTGGTGACACTGTGGGGGATTTATTCAAAATTGAAGGCATACTGAACCAGCATGGCTACCACAGCATCTTGCAGCGGCATGCTATTCTATCCGGTTTGCGTTTAGTTGGACCATCATTTATTTTTCAACAGGACAATGACCCCAAACACACCTCCAGGCTGTGTAAGGGCTATTTGACCAAGAAGGAGAGTAATGGGGTGCTGCGCCAGATGACCTGGCCTCCACAGTCACCGGACCTGAACCCAATCGAGATGGTTTGGGGGTGAGCTGGACCGCAGAGTGAAGGCAAAAGGGCCAACAAGTGCTAAGCATCTCTGGGAACTCCTTCAAGACTGTTGGAAGACCATTTCAGGTGACTACCTCTTGAAGCTCATCAAGAGAATGCCAAGAGTGTGCAAAGCAGTAATCAAAGCAAAAGGTGGCTACTTTGAAGAACCTAGAATATGACATTATATATATATATATCTTGGAATGAGAAGGTGTGTCCAAACTTTTGGTCTGTACTATCTATCTATCTATCTATCTATCTATCTATCTATCTATCTATATATATATATATATATATATATATATATATATATATTACTGTTGTTAAAAAAAAAAAATGGTAAAGTTCGCAAGGTTAACCATTAGAAAGAGAGAAATAGAGATGGTACTACACCACCTATTACAGAAAAAGTCGGGTCCGCAACCTTTGACATTCGGTATACCCTTCAAATCTTTTTTTATCTTTCCTGGACAGCAGGTGACGTCTATTTCCTTGGGCAACGCCCCAAATGCCTGTTAAGGACTATTAAGATATACAATCAATCCCAATGTCTGTTATTACAACTCATCTATAACATATAACCAGAATCAAGCATATCTTACCTCCCAAACACACTAGAAGGTTCGGAACCAGATGGTTGGACCCGGGTCCTGTTAGCAATCGGCCCCTATTTGACCGCTAATGTTAAGTGGGGGGACTTATTTTCTCAGTGAGTTTTGACATCTGATACTCACCGATTTCTGATCGATCAGAATCATTGGACCTGGGCTTCACATTGGTTGCAGCTAGAAGGACCAAAATTATAGGATAATTCTTCCCCTGTGATCAGTCAAACTTCAAGTGTTCCAGAAGCAAGATAATTTATTTCAAATGTACTAGTACAAGTGGATGAGCTTACATCCCACCCAGGACCACCAGGATGGCCACCCCACTGGACTACCAGGTATGCCCCGCCTAGACCAGCAGTAAATTGATTGGCGACTGCCCAGGCAGCTACCAATCAGTGCCCACCCTCAATGCCTGCCAGTGCCACTAGGGGTGCCATCTACCAGTGCCACATAACAGTGCTCATCGGTGCCGCCTATCTGTGCCCATCAGTGCCACTGATAAGTACCCATCAGTGCAGCCTATCGGTACCCACCAGTGCCACCCATGAGTGCTCGTCGCTGACGCCTTATCAGTGCCCATCAGTGAAGAAGAAAACATACTTATTTACCAAATGTTATAACCAAAACAAACTTTATTTTTATTTTTTGTCTTTTTTTTTATTTATTTAGCGAAAAAATAAAAATTGTAGAGATATTCAAATACCACCAAAAGAAAGCTCTATTTGTGGGAACAAAATTATACAATTTTTGTTTGGGTACAGTGTAGCCTGACCGCGCTATTGTCATTTAAACAGCGACAGTGCTGAAAGCTGAAAATTGGCTTGGGCAGGAAGGTGTTTAAGTGCCCTGTATGAAAGGGGTTAAACAAGAACGTAACTTGTCCAGTGGATAATGCACATGGCTTGAAACACCCTGTTAAGAAATTGGAGTCATTAGTAAAAGCTTATTTTTCTTTGGCCAGTTCAGCTATTCAGCCAGCTGTTGCAGCAATTGGTATCTACCAGTCCATAAAGGATCAGATCAGACGGCCTGACAGGCCCAACCAGGAGGATGATCAGCCTGAAAATAAGGCAGATATTCCTCAAGCGCTGTATTTTGCTGTTGACAACTTAAAGCAGGGGTCTCAAAGTACCGGCCTGCGGGCCATTTGCTGCCCGCGGACCGTTTATAAATGGCCCGCAGGCAGGGCGGGGGGTGCCGCGGCAGTGGGGGAGTATATTTTCTTCACATGCAGAGTAGCGCAGGAAGCGTCTGTCATAAGTTCACTTCTCTGTCTTGTCACGCTGCGGCTGCTCCCCGCCCCCCAGCGGCCCCCTTTCTCCTTGTCCATCCCCATTTGCTTGTGATATCATCTGGGATTGACGAGAAGAGAGGGGGGGCCGGCGGGGGAGCAGCTGCAGTGTGACATGACAGAGAAGTGAACTTATGACAGACGCTTCCTGCTTTAATCTGCATGTGAAGAAAACGATAAGTAAACGCTGACATGTTCCCCCTATGTACCCTGATTGTGCCCCATGTACCCTGATGTGGCTGATGTGCCGCATGTTCCCCATGTGCCCTGATTGTGCCCCAATTGTGCTCTGATGTGCCGCAGGTACCCCGATGTGCCGCAGGTACCCCGATGTGCCCCATGTGCTCTGATGTGCCCTCATGTGCCCCATGTGCTCTGATGTGCCCTCATGTGCCCCATGTACCCTGAGGTGCCCTGATTGTGCTCTGATGTGCCCCATGTACCCTGATGTGCCGCATGTGCCCTGATTGTGCCACATGTGCCCTGATTGTGCCACATGTGCCCTGATTGTGCCCCATGTGCTCTGATGTGCCCCATGTGCTCTGATGTGCCCCATGTGCTCTGATGTGCCCCATGTGCTCTGATGTGCCCCATGTGCTCTGATGTGCCCCATGTGCTCTGATGTGCCCCATGTGCTCTGATGTGCCCCATGTGCTCTGATGTGCCCTGATGTGCCCCATGTGCTCTGATGTGCCCCATGTGCTCTGATGTGCCCCATGTGCTCTGATGTGCCCCATGTGCTCTGATGTACCCTGATGTGGCTGATATGGCCCATGTGCCCCATGTACACTGCTGTGCTGGGCTCTGTACCCGGATGTGCTGGGCTCTGTACCCTGATGTGCCATGTGCCCTGTCCTGATGTGCCCTGTCCTGATGTGCCCTGTCCTGATGTGCCCTGTCCTGATGTGCCCTGTCCTGATGTGCCCTGTCCTGATGTGCCCTGTCCTGATGTGCCCTGTCCTGATGTGCCCTGTCCTGATGTGCCCTGTCCTGATGTGCCCTGTCCTGATGTGCCCTGTCCTGATGTGCCCTGTCCTGATGTGCGGTGCCGTGATGTGACCTGTACCCTGATGTGGCCTGTTGTGCTGTGCTCTGACGTGCTGTACCCTGATGTGCTGGGCTCTGTACCCTGATGTGCGCTGTGCCCTGTACCCTGATGTGCGCTGTGCCCTGTACCCTGATGTGCGCTGTGTCCTGTACCCTGATGTGCGCTGTGCCCTGTACCCTGATGTGCTTGGCTCTGTGACCTGATGTGCTGTGCCCTGATGGTGAGTGATCAGTGTGTAGTGGTCAGTGGGGTGTGTAGTGGTCAGTGGGGTGTGTAGTGGTCAGTGGGGTGTGTAGTGGTCAGTGGGGTGTGTAGTGGTCAGTGGGGTGTGTAGTGGTCAGGGTTAATAATGTATCCACTGACACCAGTGCTAGGGGGGATAATGCGTCCGCACACAAGTGCTGAGGGTAATAATACATCTACTGACACCAGTGCTGGGGGTAATATTGCGTTCGCTGACACCAGTACTGTATTTGAAGTTTAAAAGTTTGCATGCGGCCGCCTATGGGATATGAAAACTTGTCTTGTGGCCCTCAGGTAATTTGAATTTGAGATCCCTGCCTTAAAGGATTCAGTACAGCGGGTTTCTCGTTTGGCTCTCATGTATTTACATATGCACAGACTTTTGTGGCTTAAGAACTGGTCAGCTGAGCTTCCTTGTAAGAATCTACTGGCAGGTTTTCCTTTTCATGGTGAATTTTTGTTTGTTTGGCAAGTATATCCAAAAGATTTCTGGATGGAAGAGTTCTTTACTTCCTGTGAAGAAAAGCACCAAACGTCCCTTCTTTAAAAACTCAGGGACTGCTTCCTCAAATGCCTCAGCACCAGGGCGGTTCTGCCGTCAATAGAGCGCTAGAGCCAGAGGCAAGCCTTTAGGGCCAGGAAAAGCCCTGGGTCCAAAACTCTTCTAAGCCCAGCACCAAGCCCTCCTTTTGAGGGCCCCCCTCTATTGGGTGGGGGAAAGGCTGCTGCACTTCGCGGACATTTGGAGAACAATAGTTCAGGACGACATGAATATAGTTCACCTAAACTATATTCATGCGGTTCCAAGGTGGAGTTGCAGGGGGTCCCTCTCAGAAGTTTTTAAGATCCAACATTCCTTCGGATCCTCCAAAGAGAAACGTATTACTTCAGGCAATATATAATTTAGTGCATCAAGGAGTGATTGTAGAGGTTCCTGTAACCGAAAGGGACACAGGGTTTTACTCTAACCCTTTTAAGGTTTCAAAAAAACAAACGGGGACACAAGGCCCATCTTGGACCCAAGATCCCTGAACCAATATCTACCGATCAAGTCCTATCCGATGAAGTCTGTCTGCTCAGGAGTAGCCTCCCCTCCGTATGGGAGACTTTCTAGCCTCCGTCGATATAAAGCAGGGGTGCCCAACCTTTTGAAGAGCGAGGGCCACTTAAGCGACTTGGTAACCGGTCGTAGGCCTCAATGAGCGGAGCGGAAACGGACACAGCCCACGATACTTTTTAGCGGATCATATTGGAGATAGAACCCAAGTCAGTTTATGTCTGCCACTACTTAAAGGGTGGATGGAGGGTCCAATTGGTCAGACTGTCGGACTGACTATGTGAAAGGGTGCAAAGGCTGCTCTCACGCTGATCCGCTGCTGTTTACCCACACCATGGGTGCAACGCAGTGTACCTTTTGGCTTTCCTTGACTTTGCAGTAGACTTCTATTATATTCTGCGGGTTTGGTGCACTTTCAGAAAGCTCACCAAACTCGCAGGTAGTTTAAGGCTCAGTGCAGGAAACTCACAGGTAAAGTGCTCCACACCTGTGGATCAGTTTGAAAGCAGCCCAGTAACCACTGCAGAAAAGATATGCTCATATATACACTTTGATTTTAGTAATAAACTGACCTTTAATAACAGTATTCTATTCTATCCCAGAACAGCAGGTTGCGCGCCACATCAGAAGGCTCCGAGGGCCACTGGATGGGCACCCCTGATATAAAGTAATCTTGCGTATCTAAACGTACCTATCTTTAAAACTCAGAGGTTCCTATGGTTTGCAGTAGAGGAATGTCACTTTTAGTTCGTGGCTCTACCCTTCGGGCTCGCTACAGGCCCCCCCCCGGTTTTCACAAAGGTCCTAGTGCCAGTGCTGGGTCTTTTAAGGGCCCAAGGAATTTTGGTGCTCGGGTATCTGGATGACCTGCTCAGAGATCACTCACTACAAGCTCTGTAACAGAGCATAACATGCACAGTGCGGTATTTGGAAAGCTTAGGCTGGATCATAAATACGAAAAATTCAAACTTGAGACCAGCTCAAAGTCTAAATTATCTAGGTCTGACCCTAGATACAGTGCAAACAAGAGTATTTTTTCCACCCGCAAGGATCTGAGCCCTGAAGACTCAGGTGCGTCAGAAAAGGGACACCAGACAACCCTCCATTCGACTCTGTATGAGACTTCTAGGGAGGATTGTATCCTCATTCGAGACATGTACCAATTATGGGCTAGATTCAGAAAGGTTTACGCCAGCGTATTTTATAATACGCCAACGTAAGTACAAATGTGCACCGTCGCATCTTTACGCCGATTCAAAAAGCAAGAAAAACATGGCTTCAACCGTCCAACATAACTTGCCTACGCCGGCGTAGAGTGGGCACATAGTTACGCTGGACGCATTCGGCGTTCCAATGTTAAATATGCAAATGAGCAAGATACACAGATTCGTGAACATACATACGCCCGTCGCAGTAAGCTACGCCGTTTACATAAGGTGTTTTTCAGGCGTAAAGATAAACCACCAAAAAGATGGCGCAGCCAATGTTAAGTATGGACGTCGGAACAGCCGTCGAATTTCACGTCGTTTGCGTAAGCCGATTCGGAATGGGGCTGGGCGTAGGTTACGTTCACGTCGAAAGCATTGACTATTTGCGACGTGATTTTGGAGCATGCGCACTGGGATACGTCCACGGCCGGTGCATGCGCCGTTTGTTCGGTGCGTCATTTACGTGGGGTCACAATTCATTAACATACAACACGCCCACTACCAGCCTACTTTGAATTACGCGTGGTTCCGCCGGCACATTTACACTACGCCACCATAACTTAGGGCGCAAGTTCTTTCTAAATTCCGTACCTGCCGCTTTAAGTTACGGCGGCGTAGTGTAAATGAGATACGCTAAGCCGCCGTAAAGATACGAAAATGTATCTGAATCTGGCCCTATGTCGGCAGTCTATATTCTGTGAATATAGAACTGGAAGGCAGATTATCTCAGACGCCAGCAGATCTGGCCGGGGGAATGGTCCCTACACCCAGGAGTGTTCCAGGAAATTTGCCAACGCTGGGGATGGCCAGAGGTCGACCTACTGCCATCCCGGTTCAACAACAAGCTACAGCAGGTTGTGTCCCGAACAAGAAATCCTTTGGCAATCGGAGCAGATGCTCTGATAGTGCCATGGGGCCAATACCCCCTGGTTTATGGTTTCCCTCCGATCCCTCTCCTTCCACTTTTGTTGCGCAGGATTCGGAAAGAGGGAGTTCCAGTCATTCTGGTGGCACTCGCCTGGCCCAGAAGGCCCTGGTTCCTAGAGTTTGTGAGACCAATAATGGACGGGCCATGGACGCTTCCACAGCGCCACAATCTATTGTCTCAAAGTCTTATATACCATCACAATTTACAGTCTCTACATTTGATGACTAGTAAAATGGAAAAAAAACACTGCGCTAAACCAAAAAAGGTGGAAGTGCTGCTAGTACCAAAAATATAGATACATATATTGGACGAACTTGGAAGGGAGTGAGGTACAGCGCAAAACCAATATGTGTGAAATTTGTGATGATGATATCAAAATATAAAAAATTAAGTGAACAATCAAAGGCCAATCTGGTTATCACGATTGGTAATGTGAAACATATGTCAAAATTAGTGAAAATTAATAATAATTATACCATAAAGTGGTTGGATAAGTACAACAAGGTATGTGAAACCTGGAATAAAAATGCAACCAAAAAAATAGGATAACATGCACATCAAAATAAATAAATATGAAACGATGAAGAGTCCATAAATGTTCCCAAGTGCATGAAAAAAAAAAGTATTTGTGTACAAGTGAGCTATGAGAAGTCTTCCAAAAAGATGTTCAAAACTTGGCACCACCTTCCACCAAGGATACACCTGAGTGTCAGGAATAAAATCTCCTTACCAGACCTTCTGACCACAGCTGCGGTCAGACTGCACACGGGTTGGTTTAGAGTCACCCAAACGACTATGAGCTGGAGCTACTTCAGATCGCAATCAGCCAGAGCGGATGGATATCTCAAATGCAAGAGGAAAACAGAGAGCCCATAGTGCAGCTTTGCAATGCAATTTTTAATAAAAAAGAATGTATTGCACTTACAAGAAGGTTCAAACGAATCCACCATATGCGATCTGCAAACACGAGATCTCGGCGTCCTCTCTGATTCTCTTTCCTGGGTCAGTTCAAAAAAACGTGATGACATCAAAAAACGCAGGCCACACCTACATGTTTCGTCATATGTTGACGTCGTCTGGGATTGGCTGCCAATCCCAGATGACGTCAACATATGACGAAACATGTAGGACGCCGAGATCCCGTGTTTGCAGACCGCATATGGTGCATTCGTTTGAACCCTCTTGTAAGTGCAATGCATTCTTTTTATTAAAAATTGCATTGCAAAGCTGCACTATGGGCTCTCTGTTTTCCTCTTGCATTTGAGATATCCATCCGCTCTGGCTGATTGCGATCTGAAGTAGCCCCAGCTCATAGTCGTTTGGGTGACTCTAAACCAACCCGTGTGCAGTCTGACCGCAGCTGTGGTCAGAAGGTCTGGTAAGGAGATTTTTTTTTCTGACACTCGGGTGTATCCTTGGTGGAAGGTGGTGCCAAGTTTTGAACATTTTTGGAAGACTTCTCATAGCTCACTTGTACACGGATACTTTTTTTTTTTTTTTTCATGCACTTGGGAACATTTATGGACTCTTCATCGTTTCATATTTATTTATTTTGATGTGCATGTTATCCTATTTTTTTTGGTTGCATTTTTATTCCAGGTTTCACATACCTTGTTGTACTTATCCAACCACTTTATGGTATAATTATTATTATACACTTGTTATTGTTATTAATTTTCACAAATTTTGACATATGTTTCACATTACCAATCGTGATAACCAGATTGGCCTTTGATTGTTCACTTAATTTTTTATTTTGATATCATCATCACAAATTTCACACATATTGGTTTTGCGCTGTACCTCACTCCCTTCCAAGCTCTACATTTGATGGCATGGCTATTGAAGCCAAGGTTTTAAAGGACCGTGGCATCTCGGGACCAGTCGTGTCTACCCTAGTGAGCGCTAGAAAAACTGTCGCTAGGAAGATCTATCATAAGGTCTGGGAAAATGATATTGCTTGGTGTGAAGCCAAAAAACGTCATCCTCAGAAATATGTGATTGCGAGAATTCTCTTTTCTACAGTCAGCTGTGGAAATCAAATTGGCTTTGGGTACAATCAGAGGTCAAGTTTCGGCCCTATCAATATTCTTCAAAAGGCTTTCAGCCTCCCATTCACTGATTCAAACTTTTATGCAAGAGGCAACTCTCTTGCTAACCACCATTAGGTCACCTAAGTGTCCTTGGGACTTGAACTTTGTGCTGTCTGTTTTACAGAAACAACCATTTGAACCTATTAAGGACATTCCATTAGACTTGCTGTCACGCAAGCTAGCCTTTCTGATGGGCTATCACCTCAGCTAGGAGAGTGTCAGAGTTGGCAGCCCTGTCATGCAGGGAACCGTATTTAACCCTTCACCATGATAGGTCCGTGTTACAACCTGTTCTATCCTTTTTGCCGAAGGTGGTGTCTTCCTTTCATTTAAATCGGGACATTATTTTGCCTTTTTTTTTTTCTCTAAGCCTCTTTCAGCAGAAGAGACGACTGCACTCCATGGAATTTGTCCAGGCAGTAAAGGTTTATTTGTCTAGATCTATGGAGATCCGAGGATCAGACTCCTTTGCTTTATCATACATCACGGAACACAGAGCAGCCATAGTAATTACTATGTGGGTGATGCACCACCTATGGGTGAATGGACACTGGTACACTCAAAAGACAGGAAGTCCCCCTCCCATACAAGGGAGTAACTGTGTTTTTTCACCAGTGTCTAAGGTGTTTGTCACGGTTAATGAAGTGCTAAGACTAAGCTCTGCAAAGAGATCCTTTACAGGATGAAGGGACCCATGCAGTTGGCTCTGTTTAAAGTGCCAAAATGGATGGTACCCGAGCCTTCGAGGAAGAACGATGAGGTTTCCTGTCTGTAATGCTTCTCTTTTGAGGGCTGGACCCTGGGATCCAGCACCTTGGTCACATATACTAAACCAGAGGTTGCTCTGGCAAGGTGCTGTACAGGTCCAAGGGAGAAGACCCCATATACAAGGGGGACCCAGTCCTTGAAGGTCCGTCATGACATGGCCCGCCGGGATGGGTGAAGATTGGGTCTGTCTGATTTCTAGCAGTATCCTGTGGCGGGAATGGCAAGTTAAGAAGATCCTAAGGAGCTTATATGGTTCACTTATGGACTTATTTTTGAGTAGACAATTTCTTGCCTGTTTTTCACCACTAGAGGGTGTAAAAGTGTAAAATGACCATGCTTCCCCAGTATTGTGCTCAGTGTTGGCAACGCTCTTGTGGAACAGCCTTGCTCCTTGCTCTGTCATAGCCACCAGAAGGGGTGTGGGGGATCATCCACCACCAGGCGCTTGGGCATCCCTGTGGTAGGAGCCCCCCGCCATCCTGATCGTGGGACCGTGGTCTACATGCGCGCGGGAATTGGCCCTTTTTTTAAAAGAAAGGAGGTGTTCCTATGATGCAGAGGCGTGGCTTAGCGTAGCTGGCGTGCACGTAATGCACGTCACAGGTGCAAGGCTTACTGCCTTTATGTTTCACTCTGGAAAGAGTCTGGTGGCTGGCGGAAGGGACACAGAACATATGTGCATGTAAGCTGTATGGGTGTTTGATAAGGCATTCTTAAGGCACGTCTACTCGGCATTAGGCTTTGTAATTATAGCTGCATAGTACTTATTGCTGGACAAGAGCTCAGCAGTGGATGCATTGTGCTAGTACCTCCATTTTTTGAGATTGCTGGTATAATCCCTTACGGAATTGGTCCATTCTGGATATAAGTTGCTCCCAGCAGAGTTGGCTGAAGCCCCTTTTCCTCTTTGGGTTCTCCAAGGCCTCCACAGGGTCCACATGCTTTCCCTGTACACCCTTTGCTGGAGAAGCCAATATATGGAATCTTTTCCCTTTTTCAATCCCTAAAGGACCAGGTTAAGCAGGTTATCATAGGAGTACCTGCTCGAGGAGAAGAGAGGCCTGTGATTTAGCTGAGCTACCAGGGGACTTCTGTTTTGCGGTTGATGCTTTCAAAGATTCTATTCATCAGGCATCACGCTTTGCTCTCCTGTGTTAGTACATATGTGTAGAATTCGTGTGGCTAAAGCATTGGTCAGCTGATTCGCCATCTAAAAGGCTATTGGCTGGTTTTTCCCTTTCATGGGAAGATTTAGATAAATATATCCCCAAAGAATTTCAAATGGTAAGAGTACCATTCTACCGGTTAAGAGAAGGAGTATTCTTATTATACAGGATTTATATAGCGCCAACAGTTTGTGCAGCGCTTTACAACATCAGGGAAGACAGTACAGTTATAACACAATTCAATGCAGGAAGGATCAGAGAGCCCTGCTCGCTAGAGCTTACCAGTCTACAGAGTAGGCGTCCTTCATTCAAACCTGCTGCCTCTCCGTTGCCAGGGGCGACAGCTTTTAGGCAGTTGCGATGGCCTCCGCCATTGGTGTCAAAGGGTAGGCCTCAGGACCAGAATAAACCCAAGGACTCCTTATGAAGGGGCTCCCCCGCTTGATCGAGTGGGGGAAAGACTTTTGTTGTTGTTCAGGGGCTTGGCAATAACAGATCCAAGACAGATGGGTCATCTCTGTGGTAGCCCTAGGCTACAAACTAGAGTTTCAGAAGTTTCTACCGGTTTGTTTTCTAAATTCTAACGTCCCCAAAGACCCGGCCTTTTTTCTGGCGCTAGACCGATTTGATGTCGTCTCGGGTGTAATAGAGACCCCATCAGAAGAACAGGGCATGGGGTTTTATTCAAATCTCTTCACGGTAACCAAACCAAATGGTAATGTCAGACCCATTCTAGATCTCAAAGATCTGAATCAGTTCCTAAACATCCGCTCTTTTTCCGCATGGAATCAATCTGGTCAGTCGTATCCACCTTGCACCTCAAAGATGCATATCTGCATGTGCCAATTTTTCCTGTTTACCAGAAGTTTCTGTGTTTTGCGGTAGAACACTGTTACTTTCAGTTCGTGGCCTTGCCCTTCGGGTTAGCCACCACGCCCCGGGTGTTTACAAAGATTCTGGCCTTGCATTTGGCGAGACTAAGAGCCCAGGTTATAGCAGTAATGGCATACCTGGACGACCTTTTGCTGGTAGATTAGTCTGTGGCACAGTTAAACCAGAATATGTCCAGCCCGGTCAAGTATCTGAAACACCTGGGTTGGATTCTCAACCTAGAGAAATCATCATTGCAACCAGTGAGGAGGCTGAAGTATTTAAGTCTGGTTATAGCCACAGCCCAAAGAAGGGTATTTTTACCTCAGACAAAAGTCAACAAATAAGAGAGCTGGTCTAGGTGGTCAGGGCAAGGAAGGATCCTTCCATTCGCCTTTGCATGAGGTTGCTAGGGAAGATGGTGGCTTCATTCAAAGCAGTTCCCTATGCCCAGTTTCATTCAAGATTGTTGCAGAACAGTACATTTTGTCAGCTTGGAACAAAAAGACCCAATCCTTCGATTACCCAATATATCTGGCCCCAAGGGTGCGCCAGAGTCTCAGTTGGTAGTTGATCACCAAAAATTTGCAGAAGGAAAAATCCTTCATACCAGTTACCTGGAAGGTTGTAACAACGGATGCCAGCCTCTTGGGGTGGGGTGCAGTCCTGAAAGAGACCACTGTCCAAGGGAAGTGGTCAGAGTCCGTGAAAATCTTGTCCATCAATATCCTAGAGATTCGGGCGCCACGTCTGGCTCTAATGGCCTAGATGTTCAGGTTGTCCTGTCAGGATACAATCTGACAATGCTACAGCAGTGGTCTATATGAATCACCAAGCTGGCACCAGAAGTCGTGCAGCCCAGGAGTTGAATCATATTCTGGCCTGGGCAGAGGAGCATGTACCTTTCTTATATCAAGCTATATTTCCTATTTCCAGGGGTAGAGAATTGGCAGGTGGATTTCTTGAGCCGTCAAAAACTTTTTCTGGGAGAATGGTCTCTACATCCTGAAATTTTTCTGGCCATATGCCAAAGATGGGGTACCCCGGACATAGATCTATTGGCATCCAGGTTCAACAAGAAATTGGACAGCTTTGTGTCAAGAACAATGGATCCACTTGCATATGGGACAGATGTCACTGACCTATGCGTACCCCCACCCAGTTCAGCTGCTAGCGCAGCTTCTTTGCAGGATCAAAGAGGAAGGGAGGCCGGTAATTCTAGCATTCCCAGCATGGCCCAGAAGATCCTGGTTTGCAGAGATTTTAAGGTTGACAGTAGGGGATTCATGAACTCTTCCATATTGTCCGGTCCTGCTTTCACAAGGGCTGGTATTTCACCCTGCCTTACAATTACTAAATTTAACGGTTTGGCTATTGAAGCCCACGTTCTAAAGAATCATGGGCTTTCAGGTTAAGTGGTAACTACCCTGATTAAGGCAAGGAAGCCCGCCTCTAGGACCATTTATTATAGGGTCTGGAGGGGCCTGTGTTTCCTGGATAGATACCCTCAGAAGTATGTCATAAGTAGAATTATTGCCTTTCTACAGTTGGGGTTGAAATGAAGCTGACCTAGAGTATGATCAAGGGTCAGATCTCAGTCTTGTCAGTGTTATTTCAAAGGCTGCTTGCATTCTTTGGTCCGGCCTTTATAGAAGGGGTAACACGTATAGCTCCACCTAGTAGGACACCCTTGTGCCCATGGGATTTGAATCTAGTTTTGTCTGTTTTACAGAGACAGCCTTTTAAGCCAATGCACAAGATTCCCTTGGTTCTGTTGACAAGGAAATTGGTGTTATTAGTTGCGGTAACCTCTGCAAGAATGGTATGTGCCTATGGTAGTGTCAGGTTTTCATTTAAATTAAGATGTTGCTCTGCCTTCCTTTTTTTCCAGAACCTCATTCTGCGGAAGAAA
This sequence comes from Rana kukunoris, assembly GCA_029574335.1. Lineage (NCBI taxonomy): Eukaryota > Metazoa > Chordata > Amphibia > Anura > Ranidae > Rana > Rana kukunoris. Next base: position 76,990,777 of record CM056055.1, on the reverse strand, counting down.
AATTGTTGGACTCTCATGATGTAGTGAGAGCAGTTAAAGCCTCTCTGAAAGCAACAGCTCAGATACGGAAAACTGATGTTTTGTTTGTGCTGCCAGATGGCCGCAGGCAGCAATTGAAATCTACTATTTCAAAATGGATTCATCAGGTTATTATTTAGGCTTATGGCTTGAAAAGAAAGGTTCCACCTTTTCAAGTTAATGCGCACTCTACTGGGGCAGTCGGTGATTCTTGGGCAGTGCATCACCAGGCTTCTATGACTCAGATTTGCAAGGCTGCAACTTGGTTGTCAGTGCATACATTCACTAAATTCTATCAGATGGATGTAAGATGGCAAGAGGATGCCGCCTTTGGGTGCAGTGTGCTGCAGGCAGTAGTATAGGTTCTCGCGTCTGATGGCAGCCTGCTTTTGATTTGTGTCTCCCTCCCCTCAGTCATTGCTTTGGGACATGCCACATAGTAATTACTATGGCTTCTCTGTGTCCCATGAAGTACGATAAAGAAAATAGGATTTTTATAACATCTTACCTGTAAAATCCTTTTCTTGGAGAACATCACAGGACACAGAGGTCCCTCCCCTCTTATTGGGATATATATATATATATATATATATATATATATATATATATATATATATATATATATATTGCTTTGCTACAAACACTGAGCTACTCCCTGTATGGGAGGGGTTATATAGGCGGGGACTTCCTGTCTTTTGAGTGTACCAGTGTCCATTAACCTATGGGTGGCGTATAACCCACATAGAAATTACTATGGCTGCTCTGTGTCCTGTAATGTACTCCAAGAAAATGATTTTACAGGTAAGGTGTTATAAAAAATTTTTAGGTCATATTTACCTGTAAAATCATTTTCTTTGAGTACATCATGGGACATAGAGATCCCTCTCCTATTTTTTATGATTAAGTGCTTGCTACAAAGTTGAAGTAACTTCCTGTAAGGGAGGGGATATATAGGGGATCACTTCTAAAGACCTTTGGTCTACCAGTGTCCATTCACCCGATGATGGCGTATACCCAGCAGGTGATTAATATTAGCCTGTTTCTGTGTCCCACGATGTACCCAAAGGAAAGGATTTTACAGGCAAGTATATAATTTTTTTGTACCAAGTGATTGAATAATGACAAAAAAATAAAAATACAAAAAGTTGTCACTAAATTATAAATTATATATTGCTCACACATGCCATGGTTATATGTGGAATTGCACCCCAAAATACATTTTGCTGACAGTTTTGAAGGCCATAAAATGCCCAAATAGCACAACCCCCCCCCCCCCTCCCCCAAATGACACCATTTTGGAAAGTAGACACCCGAGGCCATTTGCTGAGAGGCATGTTGAGTCCATGGAATAATTTATATTTTGCCACAAGTTGCGGGAATATGAAATTTTTTTATTTTTTTTTTTTGCACAAAGTTGTCACTAAATGATGTATTGCTCACACATACCATGGGCATATGTGGAATTAGCGTTACGTTCTGTTGCTTCTCCTGAGTACTTTTTGGGAGCCTAGACACGTACGGGACCCCGATAACCAATCAAGATTTCTAAGGGCATACCTTTTTGATTTCACTCATCTCTACTAGAGTTGAGCGGACACCTGGATGTTCGGATTCGGACCCGAACTTTGAAAAAAAGTTTGGGTTCGGGATCCGAACCCGACCCAAACTTTGACCCGAACCCCATTAAAGTCAACAGGGACCCGGACTTTTGACTACAAAAATGTCTCTAAAAAACTAAGGCAAAGGGCTGGAGGGCTGCAAATGGCAGCAAAATGTTGAGAGGAGCATGGCAAGTACTCTGAAAATAAATGTGGATAGGGAAATAACATAAAAATAAAAAATAAATTCATTTTGACCTAGGAGGACGAGGTCCATATGTATTAGGAGGTTGAGGTGGATGTGGCGGTGTAGGTGGAGCCGGCGGTGGAGGAGGAGGTAGCCAACACAGCAGGTTTTGGTTTTTAATATATGTATTTTTTAAATTGGGGTAAACCCCAAAAGAGTGAGAAAGATCTAGGGTTGCTACTTCATCCCTGTGAACCTGAACACAGAGTAATTACACAGGTTCTGGGGCTAATTTACTGTCGATAAGGCACCAAGTGAGTTTATTAGCAGCACCTTAATCAGCCAAAGAACCTGTGTAATTAATATGTTTTTGCTTTTAAAAAAACAATGGCTGGGTAAGGCCGGCCCAGTGTCTATTCTGCACGAGGTACAGACAAGTCCTCTGGGATCCATGCCTGGTTCATTTTGGACAGGCGGCTGCGCTTGTCTGCGATAACGCCCCCCTGCCGCGCTAAATACACGTTCAGACAATATACTGGCCGCAGGGCAGGCCAGCACCTCCAAGGCGTAAAGGGCAAGCTCAGGCCATGTGCCCAATTTGGAGACCCAGAAGTTTAAGGGGGTATAGCCGTCATTCAGTACATGTAGGCGTGTGCACACATACTGCTCCACCATGTTGCTGAAATGTTGCCTCCTGCTAAAACGTTCCATATCAGCTGGTGGTACTGTTTGTTGTGGCGTGCTGACAAAGCTTTGCCACATTTCGGCCATGCTAACCCTGCCTTCTGAGGTGCTGGCGGTGCCCCTGCTGCGTTGGCGACCTCATCCTCCTCCTCTACCTTCGCCTTGTGATTTCAATGTGCCCCCGCTGCCAGGTGGGAATTGAACCAGCAGTGCGTCTACCAGCGTGCGCTTGTACTCGCGCATCTTGCGTTCACGCTCCAGTGAGGGAATTAGGGACGGTACATTGTCCTTGTAACGGGGATCCAGCAGCGTGGCCACCCAGTAATCAGCACCTGTCAAAATGTGGGAAACACGACGGTCATTGCGCAGACACTGCAGCATGTAATCGCTCATGTGTGCCAGGCTGCCCAGAGGCAACGAAAAGCTGTCCTCTGTGGAAGGTGTATCATCTGTGTCCTCTGTATCCCCCCAGCCACGCACCAGTGATGGCCATGAGCTGGTCTGCATGCCATCCTGCTGTGAACATGGTTCCTCCTTTTCCTCCTCCTCCATGTTTTCCTCCTCCTCATCCTCCACCGCGTCATCCTCCAGAACTGTGCCCTTGATAGACAATTGTGTACCTGGCCTTTGTTGGTGCACAAACCCACCCTCTGAGCCACTTGTGAATGACTGTCCTGAAAGCCTTGGAAATGATCCCGATTCTTCCTCCTCCTCCTACTGTGCCACATCCTGTTCCATCATCGCCCATAGCGGTTTTTCAAGGAGGCATAGAACTGGGATAGTCACGCTGAGAGCGGCATCATCGGCACTGACCATGTTGGTGGAGTACTCGAAACAGCGCAACAAGGCACACAGGTCTCGCATGGAGGCCCAGTTATTGGTGGTGAAGTGGTTCTGTTCCGCAGAGCGACTCACGCGTGCATGCTGCAGCTGAAACTCCACTATCGCCTGCTGCTGCTCACACAGTCTGGCCAGCATGTGCAAGGTGGAGTTCCACCTTGTGGGCACATCACATATGAGGCGGTGAGCGGGAAGGCCAAAGTTACGCTGCAGCGCTGACAGGCGAGCAGCAGCATGGTGAGAACGCCAAAAGTGCGCACAGACGGCCCGCACTTTCTGCAGCAGCTGTGGCAGATCGGGGTAAGTTTTCAGGAACCTCTGCACCACCAAATTCAGCACATGCGCCAGGCAAGGGATGTGCGTCATATCGGCTAGGCTACGAGATTTCGCCCGTTATCGCACACCACCAGGCCCGGCTTGAGGCTCACTGACGCCAACCACTCATCGGTCTGTTGTTCCATGTCCCTCAACAACTCCTGCGCGGTGTGTGGTTTTTCCCCCAAACAGGAAAGTTTAAAAACTGCCTGCTGGCGTTTACCCATGGCTGTGCTGAAGTTGGTGGTGAATTTGTTACGCTGACTGGATGAGGAGGCGGTAGAGGATGAGGAAGCGGAGTAGGAGGAATTAGGAACAGGAGGCAAACTGAAGCGCCCTGCAATCCTCGGTGGTGGAAGGAAATGCGCCATACTGCTATCCGCCTTGGGCCCAGCCACCACTGCATTTACCCAGTGCACTGCTAGGGAGATATAACGTCCCTGACCGTGCTTACTGGTCCACGTATCCGTAGTTAGGTGGACCTTGGCACAGATGGCGTTGTGCAGTGCACACCTGATTTTGTCCCCCACTTGGTTGTGCAGGGAAGGGATGGCTCGCCTGGAAAAGTAGTGGCGGCTGGGCATGACGTACTGTGGGACAGCCAATGCCATCAGGCTTTAATAAACTCTGCGTCTCCACCAGACGGAATCCCAGCATTTCAAAGGCCAGTAATTTTGAAATGCTGGCATTTAGGGCCAGGGATCGCGGGTGGGTAGGGGGGTACTTCCTCTTCCGCTCCAGTGTTTGGGAGATAGAGAGCTGAATGTTTCCATGGGACATTGTGGAGATGTTTTGTGACCCAGGTGGTAATGTTGCTTGCCGGTCCTCTAATTGAGGGGTGGGAGGTGGCACTGTCACTACAGAGGTGGGTGAAGAGGCCGAGAGGCCCGAGACTGAGGCAGAAGAGGAGCCAGAGACCTTTCTTGGTTTTTGAGGGGTCTACTCCACTGCAGCGCGTGCTTTGCACTTAGATGCCTGGTCATGCAGGTTGTGCTCAGGTTGAGAACGTTTATGCCTCGCTTCAGCCTCTGATTGCACAATGTGCAAACCACTCGTGACTTGTTATCAGCACACTGTGTGAAGAACTGCCACGCTATGGAACTCCTTGGACCTGGCTTTGGTGTGCTCCGTCCCTTGCTGCGTTGGGAAGTAGCAGGCGTACTGTCTAGGGGACGGATGCTCTTCTTTGGCACCCTGCCCCCTCTTCTGCTGTGCTGGTGGCTCTGTGCGACCACCGCCTCTTCCTCCGAACTACATGGGTCACCTGAATGAGGTTGATTCCATGTTTGGGTCGAGGACCTCATCGTCCTCCACATCACCTTCCACCACTGCCCTCCTTGTCGGTCTGCACAATTGCAAAAGCACCAGCAGTTGGCAACTGTGTTTCATCATCATCCAAGACGTGCTGTGATGGTCCCCCCATGTACTCATCTTGAAATATAAGTGGTTGGGCATCGATGCACTCAATCTCTTCCACTTCTGGGGCTGGGCTAGGTGGATGGCCCTGGTAACACATGCTAACAGACTCATCCAAAAGCAGAAGAGACTGCTGCATGATTTGGGGCTCAGACTGCTTGGCTGATTTGCAAGGGGGTGAGGTGAAAGACTGATGGTGGACATCAGCTGCAGGCACCAACTCTGAACTTTCAGCACAAGACTGGTTGGGAGACAATGTGAAGGAACTGGAGGCACTGCCAGCAACCCAATCTACTACCACGTCCTCTCCCTGTAACAGGAGCTCCACCAGCAGCACCACAACTGCAGCCACGTCCTTTATTTGACGTTGTCCTCATATTTCAAAAAATTTGGATCTTGCCCTAAATGGGTGTTTTTTAGATACAACAATAGTGTAATATGGTGTAATATGCAGAGATTTACCTATATCATTATTTCCCTATAGCAAGAAGCATGAACCTAGCCCTAAACAATGTACTGCACAGACAGTACATCACAGGGGACAGGTGGAGTGCTGGTGAAATAGGCAGAGTCACCTATATTTTGCTGTCCCTATAGAAAATAGCTGGAACCTCTCCCTGAACTATAACATGCAGATCTCACAGAAATAAACAGTGCTGGTGAAGATTTCTGAAGCAGCAAACATCTATCCGACACTGTCCTTTAATCAACAGCAGCCTCTCCCTACGCTAGCTAATGCAGAGTGACGAGCCCTCAACGATGTAATGCACAGTCCCTAAACGAAAAGATGCAGATCTCAGAGAAATAAATAGTGCAGTTGTAGATTGCTGAAGCAGGATAAACATCTGACACTGTCCCTCAATCATCAGCATCCTCTCCCTACACTAGCTAAAGCAAAGTGACGAGCTGTGCTGTGTGCCTCTATCTTATATAGAGGCCGGTCACATGCTGCACTGGCCTATCACAGCCATGCCATTAGTAGGCATGGCTGTGATCACTTCCTAGTCACAGTTGTAAAACGAATGGCGATTGGCTATCGTGCAGCGCGCCATAACATAGCCGAACTCCGAACCCAAACTTTTTCCAATTATTCGGGTTCGCTCAACCCTAATCACTACCTATCACAGTTTTGAAGGCCATAAAATGCTAAGATGGCACAGAACCCCCCCCCCCCCAAATGACCCCATTTTGGAAAGTAGACACCCCAAGATATTTTTTGAGAGGCATGTTGAGTCCATGGAATATTTAATATTTTGCCACCAGTTGCTGGAATATAACAAACTTTTTTGTTTTGTTTTTGCACAAAGTTGTCACTAAATTATATATTTCTCAAACATGCCATGGGCATATGTAGAATTACACCCCAAATTACATTCTACTGCTTCTCCTGAGTATAGGAATACCAGATGTGTGAGACTTTTTGGGAGCCTAGCGGAGTATAGGACCCCGAACACCAAGCACCGCCTTCAGGCTTTCTCAGGGTGTAAATTTTTGATTACACTCCTCACTGCCTATGACAGTTTTGGAGGCCATGGAATGCCCAGATGGCACAAAACCCCCCCAGATGACCCTATTTTGGAAAGTAGATACCCCAAGCTATTTGCTGAGAGGCATGGTGAGTATTTTACAGCGCTCATTTATTTTTGAAAAATTAAAGAAAAATATATATATATATATATATATATATATATATATTTTTCAATTTTCAAATCTTTGTGACAAAAATTAAGATCTGCAAAATACTCACCAAATAGGTTGGGGTGTCTACTTTCCAAAATGGGGTCATTTGGGGGGGGGGGTTGTGCCATCTGGGCTTTCCTCGGCCTCCGTTGCGTTGAACCCCCAAACAATATATTAGCTAGGAAAGGACACATATCAGAAGAGACAAGAAGGCTGTGAACCCCGAGATTTAGACATGTAGGAAAAAGAAGTTTACCCCATGGGGCTTTGGACAGCCAAAATATAAATATAACAATATAGTCTAGTAAAACATGATTTATTTTCTGATCTATACCATACAGATAAAATATAATGACAATAAAAGAACCCCTTACGGATCAAGTGATACAATGCAGATCATACAATATGAGTACAGTTACATACAACATTGCATAAAAACTGCGTGGTGTGCGTGCTCCTGGGGTAAACTTATTTTTCCTACATGCCCAAACAATATATATGTTTTTAAAGCAAAGCCCTACAGATTAAAATGGTGGGTGTTGCATTTTTTTTCCATACAGTATTTGCGCAGCGATTTTTCAAGCGCATTTTTTTGGGCAAAAATACTTTTTTTTTATTTTAATGCACTAAAACACACTAAATTGCCCAAATGTTTGATTAAATAAAAAACATGATCTTAGGCCGAGCACATAGATACCAAACACGACATGCTTTAAAATTGCGCATACTACATTTTTTTAAAAGCCTCTACAGGTTACCACATTAGATTTACAGAGAAGGTCTACTGCCCTCGATCTGACCTTCACGGTGATACCTCACATGCATGGTACAATTGCTGTTTACATATGACGCCAGACCGACGCTTGTGTTTGCCTTTGCAAGAGAGCAGGGGGGGACAAGGGTGCTTTTTTTTTATTATTATTATTTATTTTGCTTTTTTTATTTTATTTTTAAACTGTTTCTTCCATTTTTTTTTTTATTCTCTCAGGGAATGTAAATATCCCCTATGATAGAAATAGTTAGTGACAGGTACTCTTTTTATTTATTTTTTTAATTGGGGTATTAGACCCTAGATCTCTCCTCTGCCCTCAAAGCATCTGACCACACCAATATCGGTGTGATAAAATGTTTTCCCAATTTCCCAATGGCGCGGTTTATATCCGGGGGGGGGGTTATTCCCTCCCGCTGCTTGTAAAAGCAGTCTAGAGGCAAATTAGCCACTAGGATTGCTTTTACATGAAACCTGACCGCTGGCTGAAAAGAATGATACCAAGATGATACCTAAACCCGCAGGCATCATTCTGGTATAACCATTCGAAGTCCAGCAACTTACCATATGTTGATGGTTCTTGTTGGACATGTATTCCTTTTTTCTTTTTTTTTCATGCAGCCTGTTGGTTGAACAAAAAAAAAGTAATTGATTGGTGGGTATGCCCACCTCCCTTCATCCACCCACTTCTAATGATGGGCATAAATACACCATTTTTATATGCCGAAGCATTGGGGCATCCTCCCGCAAAAAAGGTAATGCCGCGTACACGCGGTCCGGGTTTTCCACGGGCAGGCCTCCGTCGGAATTTCGACCATATGTACGTGGCATTAGGAGCAAAATCGCTCCAATGCCCCATGCTTCGGCATATATGCTCCTTTTTTTTTTTTTTTTTTTAACTGTGGTGGTAAAATCGCCTCCTACAGCGTTGGAGTCGCATCTTTATGTATCGTGGGAGTAACCGCTGTTGCTCTCAAGCTAAATAAATCCACGCTGCAAGTGAATGGCGTACCTGCTAAGTTTTAATTTGATGGTTAACATTAAAACAAGATGAAACACATTTTAACCACTTTAGCCCCGGACCATATTGCTGTCCAAAGACCAGAGCACTTTTTGTGATTCGGCACTGCGTCGTTTTAACTGATAATTGCGCGGTCGTGCGACGTGGCTCCCAAAGAAAATTGGCGTCCTTTTTTTCCCACAAATAAAGCTTTCTTTTGGTGGTATTTGATCATCTCTGCGGTTTTAATTTTTTGCGCTATAAACAAAAATAGAGCGACTATTTTGAAAAAAATGCAATTTTTTTTACATTTTGCTATAATAAAAATCCCCAAAAAGATATAAAAAAAACATTTTTTTTCCTCAGTTTAGGCCGATACGTATTCTTCTACATATTTTCCGTTAAAAAAAAATCGCAATTAGCGTTTATTAATTGGTTTGCGCAAAATTTATAGCGTTTACAAAAAAGGGGGTCGTTTTATGGCATTTTTATTATTATTTTTTTTACTAGTAATGGCGGCGATCAGTGTTTTTTTTTTTCGGTACTGCGATATTATGGCGGACACATCGGACACTTTTGACACATTTTTGGGACCATTGGCATTTTTATAGCGATCAATGCTATAAAAATGCGCGCGCCCGACAAGCTGCTAAAGGGAGGACGTAGAGCAGGGATCTCCAAACTATGGCCCTCCAGTTGTTCAGGAACTACAATTCCCATCATGCTTAGTCATGTCTGTGAATGTCAGAATTTTACAATGCCTCATGGGAAATGTAGTTCCGAAACAGCTGGAGGGCCGTAGTTTGGAGATCCTTGACGTAGAGCTACGTGATCCCGCGTAGCAGTGCCACCGTCCCGCAGTAATATGACGGCGGGCGGTCGGCAATCAGTTAACAGTAAGACCTTACAGTACCATACCATACCTGCAAAGCAAATACCAAAAAAAAAAAAACTGTAGAAAATAAAAAAAAATTTAACGCAACCTGTGCCTATATATATATATATATATATATATATATATATATATATATATATATATATATATATATATATATATATATATATATATATATATATATTGTGACAAAGTCGTAGAAATGGCGATAATGTTATGCAGCAAAGTCGCTGATCTTAAGCAATAAATAGGGCTTTATTGCACTCAAAATAAATACAAAACCAAATGGCCTACTCCAATTTAGGAGGCTAACTGACAGTAGTGTCCCTCACTACACTGTACTGGAGGGGCTATTCCGGCATATGGGGAATTGGGTCAGTGGCCCAATATGACCTCAACTCACTCTTTTTAGTAATGCCCATAAGGAGGGATAGGCCCAGGAAGGTTTTAAATTTGAAAACCGTAATTGGTTTCCAATATCTGCCAAGGGTCAGCTGGGGATTAGCGGCGATGTATTGAACAGCATACAAATTGCTTTGGTCCACAATAGATCTATAGAGATCTTTGGTGAAAAACAGCGAATAAAAATCAAGTGCCGTAAAATCAGCTGTTTCCACCTGAATTTCGAGTTGGCCAGTGACTAGGGGAAGTATGGGTGCTGCAGAAGTGGTGGGTACCCAATCAGGATTAGGGAATGAAGCAGGATGGGCACGACGGGCCTGTCTTTGTCTTCTTCTTCTTGGTGGCAGCGGGACAATACTTGTGCTTGCCACCTCGCCAGCTTGAACTGCACTTATGGGACTCGCCACGTCACCACGTGATACTGCAGTGCTGGATGTACGACCAGGATGTACTAGGCCGCTGGTGCTTGCCAGTTCACTAGAATGAATAGCGCTGCTAGTACTTCTCTGCTCCATACGAGAGCCATGCGGTTCTTGCACCTCAACAAAAGCAGAAGATTGGGGTCTGTTACGCCTGACCCTAGCAGGGACCACAACTCCGTCGTCAGAGCTATCTGTCAGGGAGCCGCTGTCATCTACAGGATCGTTTTCTGAGCCAGAATCTGACAGATGCGTGACCTCCTCTTCACTATCTGTCAGGCTCAGAAACGTGTAGGCCTCTTCAATAGTGTACCTTCGATTAGCCATTTTGGGCTCTAAATTTAGTGGTACACTAGTAAGATTCAAAGGTAAAAAAGTACCTGACTGTCAGCGACTGAGTCAAACGCTACCAAAAAACTCTTAGCGATCACAGAGATCAGGCCTGGCTCTGCGAACACTGCAGTTATGTGTTTTGTGACGGTGATCGATTCTGCACTTGGGTGTGCTGGGCGAAGGGGCTAAACGCAGGTGCTAGCAGGTATCTGGGCTGATCCCGCTAACAATGCATTTTTGGGAACCATAAACTGCAGGGGACGCTAGTATAGATCTGATCAGATCAGGTATCAATCTGTTCAGATACTATACCACTAAGGGAGGCGTATGATGCGTGCGTGGGTGTTGGCGCTACTGGCACTAATATGACGCTGCCTGGGGCGATGCAGACCCTATCTGGCACTAAAACCAAACTTTGATCACCTGCCGGGCGATCAGGGGGTTAAACCTTTATTGGGAAAAATATGGTGGGTGCCTTCAGGCTATAAATAATAAACTAGCTAAACTGCGTCACCCGTGACACTTATATTATGATCACTGGTGATGGGGTAACCAAGGGGTTAAACCTTTATTGAGGGGGTTAGGGGGGATCCCTAGACCTATCAGGGCCTAAGACTAATTACCCTAACACTTATTTTAGTCACTAATGACACTAGTACAGCGATCAAAAAAAATCTGATTGCTGTACTGGGTGACACAGTGACAGGTGGTGAAGGGGTGAATTGGGGGGGGGGGTGATCGGGGGGGTGCAACTCACTTTTAGATGTTTTCTCATCACTTCCCCTGTCAATGTTTACAGTTACAGAGACAGGGGAAGGATGTCATTGGCCAGGAGTGATCACCAGGTCCAGGCCAGATTTCATTGGCCTGGGCCTGGAGATTGATCAGTTCTGCAATAAATCTGATCGTCGGGAATGGCGGGGGGGTGTCGCGCACCCCCTAGCCGGCCACGCGCGTGACTTATACCTACGTGATTTTACGCAGGGGAGCTGACCTGCCGCCGTATAACTGCAGCGGCTGGTCGGCAACTGGTATTCTATTTATTTATTTTGCAAGTTTTGTAGAAAAAAACTAGGATGGCCGCACTCCAAAAACAATGTTGTTCCTTTTTAATAAAACTGGTCACAAAACAAACATGTCACAGCAAAAAATCAGATGAAAAAGCTGACACGTTTCACACTATCATACAGTGCTTATTCATAGCTGGTCCCAGTTATGAATAAGCACTGTATGATAGTGTGAAACGCGTTCGCTTTTTCATCAGATTTTTTGCTGTGACATGTTTGTTTTGTGACCAGTTTTATTAAAAAGGAACAACGTTGTTTTTGGAGTGCGGCCATCCTAGTTTTTTTCTACAAATCTTGCATATCATTGCAGCGATGGTACCCAAGTGTTTGGATTCAGTCATCTAGTTCTCTGGGACTTTGAAGCCGTTAAACTCTTCTTCTCACCATATTTATTTAGTTCGTCATGGTAAATATAAGGTGACAGCAGTGATGGGAAAGTTTGTGGTTAGAACTCTCATACTGTTTGTTTCTTTCACAGGATTATATACACAGAGTGGGAAGGACTGCACGTGCTGGAAGATCAGGAAAAGCAATTACTTTTGTAACACAGTAAGTAGTTTGTATCATTTCAGCTATAGATACGACACAAATGTATTCAAAGTATATCTAAAGCCATTTTTTCAAGTTTTGGATAGTGATGGAATGGTTACTTTTACTCCGTTTTTTTTTTTTTTTTTTAATGTGTCTGTCTGAAACTACCTTCTGTTGCTTCTTAAGCCCCATACACACTATCAGTTTTCCTGACGGTTTTCTCTTCAGGTTTACCAAAACCATCTAATATGAGGTCAAACCTCAAGAGTTTCAATGTGTATGCAATCAGGCAGGCCCTTGCACTACATGGTTTTGGTAAACCTGATGAGAAAACCATCAGGAAAACTGATAGTGTGTATGGGGCTTAAAAGCTATAAGTTAAAGGAAATCCCCTGTTAAAGTCAAGGTTAATTTTTCTTTAACCACTTCAAGACCAAGCCTATTTCTGGAACTTGATTGATGGTGTAAAGGTGTGCTGATTCTATGTAAAGGATGGGAAAAACCCACAGTAATATAAAATGTATTGCACAATAATGTTGCCCAATGTGGACACAATGGGAGATCCCAGTTGACACCTGCTTAGGGGAAACATGTTGGAAGGAGACAGTTGTTAAGTCAGAGAGCACGGTCCGCACTGCAGTTTTTTTTATGTAACATTTTTTAGGTGCTTTTAAAATAGATTTTTTTTTTAATCAAAACTTTATGCATGTTTAGGGCCCTTTCACACATTTCAGATCAAATACGGACATACATGTATCCCTATGGCATAGCAGGTGTCAGCGGATGGATATCCGCTGACACCGGATCTCATTGATCCCCTCTCTGGTCTGATTCTGCAGGCGGAGGAAAATCCTATTTTTCTATCCGTCATCGGATCAGGTAAACACAGACAGATGGTCCGTGTTCATCCGATCCCCCCCATAGAGGAGAGTGGAGATCTGACAGGGCGCAGGGACTGCCCTGTCATCTGCCGGCTCAGCAGGGATCAACGGAGCGATCCACACTGAGCAAGCAGATAAGAAAGGTACGGATCCTCGCGGGATCCGTACGTGGAAAAGGGCCCTTAGTCTTCCTCACAGTTTTTTTTTTTTTTTAATCATTCATCATGAGCTGTTAACTGGGGATCCACTTGTGCGCTTCGAGGAAGGTATAGGTGAATCCAATTTATCAGCCGCAGATGAGCTACCATGCTTACTCGTCCACCCGGGTCTTCTGGGAGCTGTTGTCCAATGTGAATCTCTGAAATTCGCCAGACAGAGGAATGCATCCCTAAGCTGTGGATCAGCACACACGCTTGTGACCAATGTGGGTCTGGTAAGCAGCTATTTTTTTATTTTGCGCACAGTGGTGTCTAAATATTAAAGGGTCCACACACCTTGGGATTGGCATCTGTTTGATTTGGGACTCGCAAGATAATTGGATGTATTTTCCGTTCAGCGCATTCACTCTGCTGAATTTGATTTCACATAGACTTTTTGAACCTCAAAGAGACTGCTGATATATATATTTGTTACAGGTCAATCTAGACCACACACTTGTTTCCAATTGACCCATTGTGTCCACGTTGGGAAAACGTTATTGTGCAATATATTTGATATCACTGTGGGTTTTTCCCGCCCTTTACATAGAATCGGCACACCTTTACACTATCAATCACTTTTCATTCCTGGTAATTCAAGGTTTTTTAGGTGCAGTAAACTTAATGAATTGGATTGTCAGTGGTTCCCTTCACCTACATACATTTTTGACACTTGTTTACAAGTTAAAACCAGTATTTTTGGCTACATACTTAGAACCCCCAAATATTATGTAGCATGTTTTAGCAGAGACCCTAGAGAATAACATGGTGGTCATTACAATATTTTATGTCACACGGTATTTGTCACACATTTTTGAATAAAAATAGGAAATTGGTAAAGTTAGCCCAATTTTTTGGCATATTGTGAAAGATGATGTTACGCTGAGTAAATGGATACCTAACATGTTGCGCTTTGAAATTGCACGCATTAATGAAATGACAACAAAGTACGGTACTTCGAAAATCCCCAAAGGCAAAGTTTATTTTTTTAACGGTTACCAGCTTAGAGTTACAGAGAAGGTCTTTTGCTAGAATTATTGCTCTTGCTGTAACGATCGCGGCAATACCTCACATGTGATTTGAATACTGTTTACATTTGCAGGTGCGACTTACAAATACATTTTCTTTGGTGCGCAAGCATGCGGTGTAGGGGGCGCTTTCACGATAAATGTAAACATCCCTTGTGACAGTAATAGGCAGGGACAGGTACTCTTTACGGAGGGATTTGGGATCTAAACCCCAAACCCCTCCCCTGCAAAATCTGCATTTCTTTATCATGCATCACAGGACACAGTTAAGCTATTATTTCTTACTGGGTTATATGGCATCTTTAGATGAATGGACGCTGGTAGACCAAAGGCTTAGACAGGAAGTCCACCCCTATATGAACCCTCCCGTATATAAAGTACTTCCGTTTTTTCTTTTTATCAGTGTCTGCAAGGTGGGTGGGCACGTTTTGTTTGAACTCTCTCGAGCTCCAGGTCTTGAATCCCAAAACAGGTTCTTTGCTAAATCAAGGGATTGACCAATCGGATTCATTTAAGAAAAGCTTATATGCTTAAATTGATGGTATCTGAGCCTTGCAAAGTAGCCTTAAAAGGTTTATGCAAGGTTTTGCCTGTAACATGACCTTTTGGCACTGGACCCTGCGTAGTGTTGTCCTGGACACTACAGAGCTAAGGCATTCCTGCAGGGTGCTGTACAGGTCCAAGGGAGCGGACCCTAAAACATGAAAAAGGGTACCCAGTCCTTGAAGGCCCTCAAGCGACTGAACCCTTCATTATGGGTGAAGATTGGGCTCTTAGTTTCTAAGGTTGCCCTGCGCCTGAACGAGTAAGTGAAACCCCCTTATTATATATTGTGGGGTGACCCATGTATTGTAACAATCTGTGCTAGACATCGCTGCCATTCTTATGGATGAGTCCGCGCACAGGGATCGCCATTGCGCATGTTGGTTCGTCATGGTGCATGCGGGTTCTCCATGGTGCACGTAGGCCTGCTGTATCCATGTGTCCCAGTGCATAGCCATCTTATTTAAACAGAAATTGGCTGACATGCGGCGCTTCCAAAGGGACAGCTGTGGGACACAGAGCAGGCCCTGAAGCCAGTTCACTTCAGCAGTTCTTTTTCATCTTACCTGGGTCACGCAAGTCCTCCAGGTGTTGGTTAGCAAGCTAAAGTGCTTAGCAGGATTGTTGCCTAGGGGCTTGGTGAGCTCCCAGGGTCTCCCTTCTGGGGTGGTGTGAATACTAAACCCAGGTACTACCTTTTTGTGGCTTTTTATTTATGTCTTAAAAAAACACTACAGGTGATCAGTAGATCCTGATGAGCCTAGTCAAAACCCTAGTGTTGTATCACCTTAAAGACCAGAGGCTTCCAGGCAGTCTGGTATTGTACCTTCAGCCTTTGTCACCAGGGATGATCTGTCCTCAGCTCTAGTCGGGTTAGAGCACATGTATGGCTCCATCTTGCGTGACAGATCCCCCTCCCCTGAGTTTCCTAACTTGGAGCAGGAATGGGTTGATGAAGAGGAAGAGCTAAATGCTAGGGATTCTGTGGAGGGCCAGAGTCTGCTTCTGAGGAATCTGGGTCAGAGGATGTCTAGTTGGTATTAGCCTCCCAGTCGCAGAGGTATTTGTTCCAGGCTCTTACCGAGATGGTTCGTTCTCTCTCTTTTTATATATAATTTTATATTATATTTTATTATTTTTCAAGTGAAACAATATCATTACAAAATGGGTGTCCCCTATCTTTTAGCTTCATTACTATATCATTACATTTTTAAATATATATAAACCACACACCCCATCCCCCCACCACCATCTCTCTCTCCCCCCATACTCCGTTTCTTGCTAGGCCATTTACAAATCCTATTTTATACTCAAGCCTCTTCTTCCAGGGATCTGTCCTCTCCCATTTCCCCAATTCTCCAAAGACTCCATCGTTATGTATTCTAGTGATTTTTTTAAACTTTAACCGCTTCCCCCAAGTGCTGTTATACTTCTATGGAGTCCCCAATTCTATGTATTGTTTTTCTATTTATCTCAACCAATCTATCTTTACTGCCCATTCCTTCATAGAGAGGGCTTTGGGAGTTCTCCATAATCTTGGAATCAGGCTTTTGGCTGCATTCAGGAGATGTGGAACTAAAGTGTTCTTATATTGAGCTACTGTTTTGTCCGTATCATGGAACAAACATTTTCCAAGGATCTCTCAGAATTTATCAAATGACAGGGGAACAAATTCAATCTATAATTCTCTCCAAATAAGGCTGTATCTTCGCACATTCCCACCATAAGTGCGCAAAGGTCCCGAGGGCACCACATCCCCTCCAACAGGTTGGGGGGGGGGGGGGGTCTCTACACCAAGCTACTGTGCTCTCTGCGGGGTGACATACCACCTTGCTAATAATTTATAGCACATTTCTGTTGTCTTAAGATCACTGGAAGCAAGGCACCCATTTCCTCCTCCCATTTTCCCAAATAGGGTGGGTATTTCGGTTCTGTTTCCTCTATCAATATTTTAGATATACTCTGCTCTAAACACAAAATAATTTCTCTAACCTCATATTTCCTTTTCCCCGCAGTGGTTGGGGAAGGGTTTGTGTACAGTGCTGTATTTTTATTTATCTCCATCTATCTAATGGTTTATCTATTGGTTACTTCCCCTAGTTGTGTGTAAATTCAGTGGGCATAATCTATATCCTTTCATCACATCTTAATATTATATCATAATATTTCCTCTTTTCTTGCCCATCTGGTAAAGTATATATAATCATCTTTCCCAGGTTTAAAATAATTTGTGTCTAGCAAAGAAATTAAAGGTGCATTGTATTGCCAGTGGTACATTCTAATCAATCCCATATCCTAAAAGTATTTTTAGTTAATGAATTTGTGCTACTCGCTAGTTTGTGTTGTCGTGGAATCCACACCATCTTCCCTAAATCTACTTTACTTTGAGCCATTTAAATACCCACCCAGCCTTTCCCCTCCTTATTTTGTGTCCATTCTGCTATCCATGAAATAATAATTGCCTGACATTTCTTAAAATCCTTCACAAGTGTTGCATATGAAATTCTAGGGTGCTTGTGCCTATAGCTCATAATTTCGCAAAGTATTCCCATAGGACTCTTATTGGGATCATTTGGAATATACTGTATATATTTTGTCAGGATAATTTTTTCATAGCATTTATTCTCCCTAGCCATGAGAGGGGTTTATATCTAAAATAGTTGAGTTGTTCTTGAAAGATGCGCTAGGCCAAAAATTATTCATTTTATGATTAAAAAAAAAAGTACAATCCATCCAGTAAGGTAAATAAGTATCCCACAAAAATTGGACAGTGGACAAATAAAATACAAAATAAATTAAAGTAACTTATAGTAACAGTACTGTACATATCCGGTATTTGCACTGTTGTTTATAGCGTTAAAAAATAGAAGAACCATAAAACAAGACAGAGCGCACACGGGCTATTCTACACATCATACTACTACTAAGCCACCAGGTCAGTTGTATCAAAGCTTGTTGTCAAAGTAAAACGAACACCAGCTTCCAGCCCACGATACATCATCATTCACATCACATAATGGAAGTGGGACAAGTGGAAAACCCAACAGGCTAAGGCGTTTCAAGGGCTTGTCTCTTCCTTCGAGCCAGAGCTCTGAGGATAGGCAAGTCCTCAAAGCATGTTAGCCTTTTGAGTTTTCCAGATGTCCTAGGCCAGGTGTCTCCAAACCCCGGCCCGCAGGCCACATTTGGCCCGCTTGTGTGTTTTATCCAGCCTGCCTGGGGCCCGCCCGCAGCTGGCATGTCCTGCAACCAAAGCCGCACAACTGCCCATGCTGTCACGCCTTGCTTTTTGATTGGCTGCTGGGAACGCCGATGTCCCGGCAATTAGTCACGTCACTTCCCCTTTTCCCGCCCGCTGTTTGAAATTATGATTCTTCCACGTGTTTAGCAGCGGGCGGGATTTGGGACTCAGGAGTTGCAGAAGAAAAAAAAGAGGAGGAGCAGAAGCCGGCTACAGCGGAGGTAAGTGTTGCACAAAGCTGCTGGGGACACATGCTGCTGGGGACACATGCTGCTGGGGACGCCGTTGATGGGGACATTGCTGTGCTGATGGGGACACCCATGTCCATATCAGCGGTGTACCCATCAGCACAGCAATGTCCACATCAGCGGTGTCCCCATCAGCGCTGATGGGGATGCTGATGGGAACATTGCTGTACTGATGGGGACACCATTGATGGCGACACCCTTGTGTCCCCATCAGCACAGCAATGTCCCCATCAGCACAGCAATGTCCCCATCAGCACAGCAATGTCCCCATCAGCACAGCAATGTCCCCATCAGCACAGCAATGTCCCCATCAGCACAGCAATGTCCCCATCAGCACAGCAATGTCCCCATCAGCACAGCAATGTCCCCATCAGCAGTGTCCACTGCAACGTCCCCATCAGCACAGCAATGTCCCCGTCAGCGATGATGGGGACGCTGCTAATGGTGGGACACAGGCGTGTGAAAGGCTCTGATGGGGACACAGGCATGTGAAAGGCTCTGATGGGGACACAGGCGTGTGAAAGGCTCTGATGGGGACACAGGCGTGTGAAAGGCTCTGATGGGGACACAGGCGTGTGAAAGGCTCTGATGGGGACACAGGCGTGTGAAAGGCTCTGATGGGGACACAGGCGTGTGAAAGGCTCCGATGGGGACACAGGCGTGTGAAAGGCTCCGATGGGGACACAGGCGTGTGAAAAGCTCCGATGGGGACACATATTTCAATCTTTAACAAATAAAAAAATGAAAAATTGGGCGTGCAAAATTATTCAGCCCCTTTATTTGAAGTGCAGCAAACTCTCTCCAGTAGTTCAGTGAGGATCTCTGAATGATCCAATGTTGACCTAAATGACTAATGATGACAAATAGAATCCACCTGTGTATAATCAAGTCTCCGTATAAATGCACCTGCACTGTGATAGTCTCAGAGGTCCCTTTAAAGCGCAGAGAGCATCATGAAGAACAAGAAACACATCAGGCAGGTCCGAGATACTGTTGTGGAGAAGTTTAAAGCTGGATTTGGATACAAACAGATTTGCCAAGCTTTAAATATCCCAAGGAGCACTGTGCAAGCGATAATATTGAAATGGAAGGAGTATCAGACCACTGCAAATCTACAAAGACCTGGCCGTCCCTCTAAACTTTCAGCTCATACAAGGAGAAGACTGATCAGAGATGCTGACAACCGGTCCATGATCACTCTGGAAAAACTGCAGAGATCTACAGTTGAGGTGGGAGAGACTGTCCATAGGACAACAAACAGTCATATACTGCACAAATCTGGCCTTTATGGAAGAGTGGCAAGAAGAAAGCCATTTCTTAAAGATATCTATAAAAAGTGTTGTTTAAAGTTTACCACAAGCCACCTGGGAGACACACCAAACATGTGGAAGGTGCTCTGGTCAGATGAAACCAAAATCGAACTTTTTGGCAACAATGCAAAATGCTATGTTTGGTGTAAAAGCAACACAGCTCATCACCCTGAACACACCATCCCCACTGTCAAACATGGTGGTAGCAGCATCATTGTTTGGGCCTGCTTTTCTTCAGCAAGGACAGGGAAGATGGTTAAAATTGATGGAAGGATGGATGGAGCCAAATACAGGACCATTCTGGAAGAAAACCTCATGGAGTCTGCAAAAGACCTGAGACTGGAACAGAGATTTGTCTTCCAACAAGACAATGATCCAAAACATAAAGCAAAATCTACAATGGAATGGTTCACAAATAAACATATCCAGGTGTTAGAATGACCAAGTCAAAGTCCAGACCTGAATCCAATCGAGAATCTGTGGAAAGAACTAAACGGCTGTTCACAAACGCTCTCCATCAAACCTCACTGAGCTCGAGCAGTTTTGCAAGGAGGAATGGGCACAAATTTCAGTCTCTCGATGTGCAAAACTGATAGAGACATACCCCAAGTGACTTAAAGCTGTAATCGCAGCAAAGGGTAGCGCTACAAAGTATTAACTTAAGGGGGCTGAATAATTTTGCACGCCCAATTTTTTAGTTTTTTATTTGTCAAAAAAGTTTGAAATATCCAATAAATTTTGTTCCACTTTATGATTGTGTCTCACTTGTTGATTCTTCACAAAAAATTACAGTTTTATATCTTTATGTTTGAAGCCTGAAATGTGGCAAAAGGTTGCACAGTTCAAGGGGGCCGAATACTTTCGCAAGGCACTGTAAGTGTGTGTGTGTGTATATGTATGTATGTATATATATATATATATGTGTGTATATATATATATATATATATATATATTATTTTTTTTATTATTATTATAGGGCCCAGAGGTCCCCAGGGCCCCCGGATGACAACCCTCCTTTTTTTTTATAAAAATGTTTTACATGTTTTTATATTTTATTTCTTTTTTTTTTTATATATAGACATATTTTTATTAAAGGGCTCAGAGGTCCCCAGGGGCCCATGTGTTAAACCCCCCTATTTTTATAAATGTTTTTATTTTTGTTTATTTATTTTTTATTTATTTTTATTAATGAGCCCAGAGGTCCCCATGGCCCTGGAAGGCAACCCCCTTGTTTTTTTTATATATGTCTTTTTTTATTCATTTTTTATTAAAGGGCCCAGAGTTTTCTTTTTATTAAAGGACCCAGATGGAAAGCCCCCTTTTTTTGTCATTTCTATTTATATATAATAAAAATGATTAAAGGGCCCACAGGTCCCCAGATGGCAACCACCCTTTTTAAACAAAAAAATGATTTTTTTAATATATATATATATATATATATAATATATATATATATATATATATATATATATATATATATATTATATATTTTTTTTTATTATAGGTCCCCAGGGCCCCCCCACAGGCTTATTCTCTATTTGCGGGAACCCCCCCACTTCTCAATTTCAGGCGGCAGCACCCCCCCCCCCACCGGTTCTCTACTTCAGGGGGCCCATGTCTGAAGCTGTGTAAGGGGCCTCAAAATTCCCTGTCCAATAGCACAGACCAATACCATTTAATTTACTATGTTCAACATGGTAAACTAGAAAATGCATTTCCTGAGGAAAATGAGTGGGAATGCTGAATTGCTAAGCCTGCACAAATGCCATTCACCATAACCACTATACTATCTTTAGGACATACAAGCAGTGTTCCTTCAGCCTCTCCTTGATCATTAAAGGTGTTGTAAAGGTAAAATTATTTTCCCTAAATAGCTTCCTTTACCTTAGTGCAGTCCTCCTTCACTTACCTCGTCCGTTGATTTTGCTTTTAAATGTCCTTAATTCTTCTGAGAAACCCTCACTTCCTGTTCTTCTGTCTGTAACTCCACACAGTAATGCAAGGCTTTTTCCCTGGTGTAAAGAAAGCCTCTTGAGGGTGGATGGAATTAGCAGGATGCCCACTAACACACAGCTCTTTTCTCTACCTGCAAAGTAGAGTGTCCTGGTCGCGCCCCTCCCCCCTCAAGAGAGAATTACCATTACAAATGCCTTTAATTCACAGACCAAATGAGTTACCGAACCCTTCAAACAAACCTTAATAAATCCTCAACTGTACATGCGATCGATACAGTGACTTCACCGTTTTAAAGACAAGACCCTTGTGAACTTATCGATATGAAATTTATGTTGATAAACCTAAAAATGTGGCCATGTCAGCGATTTAGAAAAAAATGGCTTTGTGTGTCTTACTAACAAATTTAAAAGTCGGTTATAATGAAGGCATATGGGAGAAATCTTGGAACTCTTGTCCTTTAGAAGCTCCAGCAACGAAAAGTAAAATGCATATCACAAAACTGATCACATTGCCTGAAAGCAGACAAAAATACCTACAATTTGATATATAAATTGTGTATGACAAGTAGATCTTGTGGGCGTGAGCAATTTGTTCCCCCTTTTTTATATATAATCCGAGTTTTTTCAAAACTCACACTCTAAAGGTCACATGACACACTCTAGCAGCTCTCCATAGACACGCAGTGTAATCGATAACATTTTCTGAAAAAATCACTAAACGTAAATTGCTTTTTCACAAAAACTATAAAAGATTTCAATCTGAAAAGTCATAGCCGGATAGCTGAATATTTTGTGACCGTGGTAAAGTTTGTTTGGTGTCTGTCAGTGAAAGTATGAAGGAGGAGATACATTTTGTACGGCATTAGATTTTAAGCAGGAAAAAGCATGTTCTCATTGACTTCAATGTTAAAAAAAGCGACTAAAAGCTTAATATTTTAAAAATTATAAATAGTACAAAAAAAACTTGAAGTTCCATCGTTAGCTGAATGAGATGAACATTTTAAAAGTTGAATGGTCTCAATCGCTGAAAGTATGGCGAAGTTACGCAGAGCCAAAAAACGTACGGAATAATAAAATTAAAACTAGAAAATGCATTTCCTGAGGAAAATACTTGGGAATGCTGAATTGCTAAGCCCGCACAAATGCCATTCACCACAACCACTATACTATCTTTAGGACATACAAGCAGTGTTCCTTCAGTACTTATAAAGCCTCTCTTTAATCATTAAAGGTGTTGTAAAGGTACAATAATTTTCCCTAAATAGCTTCCTTTACCTTTGTGCAGTCCTCCTTTACTTACCTCATCCTTTGATTTTGCTTTTAAATGTCCTTATTTCTTCTGAGAAACCCTCACTTCCTGTTCTTCTGTCTGTAACTCCACACAGTAATGCAAGGCTTTTTCCCTTATCGTCTTTCAGGATGACACCTTGAGAGCGTGGCTCCACCCACTTGACCGGAAACACACCTTCACCAAACTTCTTAAAAGGGAGGCTCCCTCCACTTATCAGTTTTTGTGTTTCCTCCGGCGGGAACACATGTAGGGGTTAGGAGCTCTCCAGGTTTCTGGAGAGGTTTTTTTCTATCTCCCTACTCCACCTATTTTTTCCTACCTCAGAGAGTCTGTTCCTCCCATTCACGGATTAGAGAGTGCCTTGTGCATGGGCTCCTTCTCCCTCATCAGTGCTCAGTGAGCCAGGACTGCTCCAGGACGCTGCCCCCTGGCTAGGCACTCGTGCGGACGTTCTTTTACTTTTTTCGTCCAAACCGACGCCGGTGCCATTTGGGAAGGTCAGCCAGCTGCTTCCCCCGGAAGTGAGGTTACCTGGAAGGGGCGGGCTTCTTACGAGCAGGCGCGTGACGTCATTTCCGCCCGGAAGCGCTGAGGGAGGAGGGAGAAATGGGTCTGGTGCCTTATAAGCTTGTTCTGGTCCGGTGAAGCTGCACTAGTGGAGTCCGGAACCGGCGTTTCTGCCACCAGCATCACACTACTGCCCTCAAGCATGGAAGGGGGATCCGCAGCGAGTGGAACAGGCACTGGCACCAGCAAGACCCAGGTAAGGGGTAGACTTGAGTTCTACCCTCATTTACTATGAGGTCTCTCTCCAGCTCTCTCTCTCCCTTGGGGGGGTGTGAGTGGCTTTTTTCCCCCCTGGTGGCGGGGGCCTGCTTGGGCACGGGAGTGTAGAAAGATCTCTGTGTGCACTATTGGTGAGCACCTTGATGGTTTGTTCAGGTTATCTCACGTGGTTGGTTTTTTGTTTTCTCTCCCCTTTGTTTCTTTTCCTATCAGGCCAAGGGCTCTGAACCTGGAAACAAAAAGAAACGTCCTTCATGCAAGGCTAAACTCTCTGAAGGATGGCAAAAATCTTTGTCAATCATGTGTTGACTCATTCGTGAAAGAGGAAGCATCTGCTGCCTGCAGTGACATAATTGCTTCTGTAAAGAAGGAGTTGGATGCTACGATTCAATCCTTTAAATCCTCACTCATGAAACCATCTGTGAGTCAAGCCTCTACCTCACAATCCTCACCTTTAGTTCCTGTAGTGGAGGCAGAAGAGCCCTCTGAACCAGGACGGTCCTCCTCCCTCACATTCCCAGGAGTCGGAAGAGGAGGAAGATTTAGAAAATATGTCTTCTAAATACAAATTGTCTTTGGATCAAGTGGATGGCCTCCTTAAAGCTGTACATGCAACTCTAGGCTTAGAGGAGGAACGTAAAGAGCGATCTTTACATGACAGGATGTATGCGGGTCTCTATGAGCCCAGAATACGCACCTTTCCTGTTCATTCTGTGATTTCTGACTCAATCATGAAGGAATGGGCTGATCCAGAAAAGAAACCCTTCTTTGCTAAAGCTCATAGAAGAAGGTTTCCGTTTGATGAGGACCCAGCAGCTCCTTGGAATAAGACTCCAAAAATTGATGCAGCCTTTTCTCAGGTCTCAAGGTCTTCGGACCTGGCGTTTGAGGACATGGGGATTCTAAAGGATCCTATGGATAAGAAGATGGACCAGCAGTTAAATAGGGCCTGGCAATCCATCTTAGGCAACCTTAAGCCAGCAATGGCAACCACCTGCGTCTCCAGAAACATGCAGTACTGGTTGAGCCAGCTTAAGGCTCATATATTAGCCGATTCCCCGATCGCCGATTATGCCTCGTTTCCACTGAGCAGATCGGTTCGGGTGGCTTGGAACGGAACGGTTCTGAGGGGCCAGGTCTATTCTGGTGAGCGTTTCCACTGCCAGTCGGACCACCAGGGCCATACAGGTTTTAGAAAAAAATCCCTCTCGTGATGTCACACTGTTGCGACGAGAAACGTGATGCAGCGTCACTCAGCGTCAACCAAACACCAAAAAAAAATAAACAACAATGGCGGTCATTCAGGAGCTTGTGTTTTCTCTGCTAGCCTTTTGGTTCTTTATAGGCAAAATACATGCCGCATTGTATGGGAGAAGGTTGCGAGCGGCCAGGAGAAACACAGCAGAAAAGAAAAGGAAACTTTTAGCTTGGATGTGTAGCCGGGAGGAGAAGTACACATTGGTGCGGCTAAGACGGCAGCGCTATAGGGTAAGCACAACTGACCGACTTAACTGAAACGCACACACACTGACCCTCCCACACACACTGACCCTCCCACACACACTGACCCTCCCACACACACTGACCCTCCCACACACACTGACCCTCCCACACACACTGACCCTCCCACACACACTGACCCTCCCACACACACTGACCCACCCACACACACTGACCCACACACACTGACCCACCCACCCACACACACTGACCCACCCACCCACACACACTGACCCACCCACACACACACTGACCCACACACACTGACACACACACACACACACTCTGACTCACACACACACTCTGACTCACACACACACTCTGACTCACACACACACTCTGACTCACACACACACTCTGACTCACACACACACTCTGACTCACACACACACTCTGACTCACACACACACTCTGACTCACACACACACTCTGACTCACACACACACTCTGACTCACACTCTGACTCACACACACACACTGACCCACACACACACACACACTGACCCACACACACACACTGACCCACACACACACACACACTGACACACACACACTGACCCACACACACACACACTGACCCACACACACACACACTGACCCACACACACTGACCCACACACACACACACTGACCCACACACACACACACTGACCCACACACACACACTGACCCACACACACACACTGACCCACACACACACACTGACCCACACACACACACTGACCCACACACACACACTGACCCACACACACACACTGACCCACACACACACACTGACCCACACACACACACTGACCCACACACACACACTGACCCACACACACACACTGACCCACACACACACACTGACCCACACACACACACTGACCCACACACACACACTGACCCACACACACACACACATTGACCCCCCCACACACACACACATTGACCCCCCCACACACACACACATTGACCCCCCCCCACACACACACACACACACACACACTGACACACACACACACACACACTGACCCACACACACACACACACTGACCCACACACACACACTGACCCACACACACACACACACACACTGACCCACACACACACACACACTGACCCACCAATATGACACACACACTCACTGACCTACCAACCAACCTTGACATACACATTGACTTGAAAGATGTTTATTTTTTGAGATCTGTTACCATTTAAAAAAAATTTCAGGTGCTTCTCCTTTTGGCAAAGCAGCGCCGCAGCCCAGTGATTTGGGCTTTCCCTCGTGCCAATGATTGGTGGAATGTGACCGTCCCAGGATTTACACACAGACAGTGGGTGCAGAATTTCAGGATGTCAGAGGAAACCTTCTCCTTCCTTTCTGCAAAGCTACGTCCAGTAATGGAAAAGAGAAATACAAACTTCAGAGCCAGTTTGCCTGTGAGGAAGAGAGTTGCCATTGCACTGTGGAAGCTGGCTACCAACAGTGAATACAGGAGTATAGGCCATCTTTTCGGTGTGAGCAAATCTTCAGTGTGTCGGTGTGTGCAGGACTTCTGTAAGGCTGTGTGCACATTGCTAGCTCCTGACATTGTGCATTTTCCGGACAGGGAAAAGCTAAAAGACATGGCTGAGTACTTTGAGAACAGGTGGGGCCTTCCACAGTGTGTTGGTGCTATTGATGGCTCACACATACCAATAATAGCACCACAAGAATACCACACCGACTACTTCAACCGAAAAGGCTGGCATTCCATCATCCTCCAGGCAGTAGTGGATGGCAAGGGACTGTTCTGGAATGTGAATGTAGGAAAGCCAGGTAGTTTGCATGATGCTCGGGTTCTCCGATTGTCAACACTTTGGGATTGGGTTGGCCAGGGAGGACTCTACCCGGTGAGCACTAAGAACATTTGTGGGGTGAATGTTGGCTACTATGTGCTTGGAGACTCTGCCTACCCTTTACAAAATTGGCTTCTGAAACCATTTCCTGACAATGGGCGCCTAACAACAGAGCAGCAAACCTACAACAAGAAAACATCCAGGGCACGTGTTGTAGTGGAAAATGCTTTTGGAAGACTTAAGGGTAGGTGGAGGTGTCTTATGAAGAGGAATGACAGTGACATTCACCTCACCAAATCCATGGTCCTAACTTGCTGCACTCTTCACAATCTTTGTGAAAGTCATGGAGAAGACTTTGACCAGGATTGGAATACATCTCCAGAAGAGCCAGTACCAGTAACAGCAGCACAGGATGTGGAAGAAGAGTGCAGTGAAATACGTCAGGCTCTGATGCGGCACCTTAACTTTTAATTTTTTCTCATTTATTAGTACAATGTTTATTTACTTTATGAATTATGCCATAAGTTTAATAAAATGTTGCAGAAACGACATACTCGTAGAAGTCTATTTTGTTTTTTTATTCAACAAAAAATTCATCTTCATACTTTTTTTTAAAGTAAAAATTTGGGGAATGTACAATCTCTTAAACAGTAACCTAAAGAGGTTGTAAAACATTTTTTTCAACATCACTTGTAAATGTTTTTTGGAATATTTGTCTGAATTTCTCAATTTCTGTTCCTCCTCAGTAAGCATGTTGTAAAGTTTACTGAGAAGGAACAGGAAATGAGAAATTCAGACAAAGAAAAAACATATGAAGCCACCGGGGGTGCCTTTTGGTGAAATCCAGGCTGCACCTTCCAAGGCGTGGGTGATAATGCAAAGGTGCCAGGAGGGAAGGTGCCAGAGCAGCACTACAACTAAAGCCATGTGCAGCAAGGAGGAAATGTGTCCAATCTTGTGTGATTGGTGCTGGCTCAAAAGTAGCCTATTAATAAAATAAAATATAACTTTTTAAACACAAAATAATTAAATTTCCTTTAAAAGTAAAAATGGGTACAGGTCCTGTGCTGCATGAAGGCACTACTGTCTGGGTGGTGACCTGGGTTGACGATTGGCTCCAATCACTTGAACAAGCTGACCAAGGACACCGAGGAAGGCCTGGTTGAAGGTAGCCAACTGCTCCATCTGCATCCGGGCAATTTCTGCCTCCTGGCGCATAGCTTCCTGTGCATCCAGACGTAGTGCTTGAAACCTTCTCTCAGAAAGGTTATCCATTCTTTCCAGCTGCCTTTCTTCTGCTGCCCGCATATCCTCCATGACTGTGCGCAGATCCAACTGCAACCTTCTTCTTTCACCTGTATTATACAAAAAAAAACATTGTTTTTGTCATCTGTCCAACCAATACTGTAAGCCCCTTTCTCATCTGCCCCACCAGACTGTACCACACTGGCCCACTTTTGTTCCCCCCTCTCATCTGCTACACCAATACACAGCACTGCTCATCTGCCCCCCAGAGCTGAACCCCCCCTCTCATCTCTTCCACCACTCTACCTCCTGCACATCTCCCCCAAAACTCATCACCACCCCCCCTCTCATCTGATACACCAATACACAGCACTGCTCATCTCCCCCAAAACTCATAATCACCCCCCCTCTCATCTGATACACCAATACACAGCACTGCTAATCTGCCCCCCAGAGCTGAACCCCCCCCTCTCATCTTTTCCACCACTATACCTCCTGCACATCTCCCCCAAAACATCACCACCCCCCCTCTCATCTGCTACACCAATACACAGCACTGCTCATCTGCCCCCCAGAGAATTTGATTATCATCATGTCTTACCATTGTGTCGGGGTGCATTGGGAGTACTCGGTGGTTGGCTACTCGGTGGTTGGCTGCTCGGTGGTTGGCTACTTGGTGGTTGGCTACTCGGTGGTTGGTCTAATGAAAAACTACTGTTGCTGTTGAAAGACGTTGAAGGTCCATCATCTGAAATGTTTGATACATCATTGGAGAGTCCATCAACTGTTTCTGAAAATAAACATATGTTTAGATATTTCATTTAAAATGGTTAGCAGAGCGATATGCAAAGTTTAAAACAAATTAACTTACCAAAGGGGTCTACCATGGATTCCAGAATTACAGTTGCAGAGTCCAGATCTCCCTCCCTGCCTTTGCTTGCTGGCCGATGACCGTACATGACGTCCATGGCGTCGTACCACCTCCAAGCAGTTGGACAATTTCCACTACGGCTGTTGGCGTCCTTAATTTTTTTATATTGAGCTTTAAGCTTTTTCAGCTTTGCCCTACACTGGCCCGACGTCCGTTCGAATCCCTCGGCTGCCATCCGCTGAGAAATTTCTTTATAGACCTTCTCATTTCTCACTGATCCATCAAGCTCACTCTGAATAACGCCATCACCAATAATTGATAGGAAAGTAGATAGTTCCTCAGATAACCAAAGCCTGTTGTTTGCTGCCATCCTTCTCCTTTATATGGACTAGCGACGTGGTGATTGGTTGGCGCTTTGCTTTGACGTCAGCATAGCTGTTTTCTGTCCACCAATCAGTGGAATGAACCATGTGACGCCAGTAGCTCCGCCCTAACCGTACCGCTCCACTTTTCTTTGGACCCTCATCTGAAGCAGGACCCTTGCTGGCGCGGTACGGTTCGCTTTTATGGCGCGCTTTCATAATGGAAACACCCAAAATAGCGAACCGTACCGATCCGCTCAGTGGAAACGAGACAATAGATTCCTTCTCTACCCTATCAGCTGCGGTAGCATATGTCTCAGATGCCTCTGCAGAGTCTATTAGGATGACAGCAAGATCTGCGGCCCTTACTAACTCAGTAAGAAGGGCCTTATGGTTAAAAACCTGGCCCGGGGACACAGCGTCTAAGAACAAGCTGTGTGGGATACCCTTTCAGGGGGATTTCTTGTTTGGTCCCGAGTTAGATACAGTACTCGATAGGACTGCAGACAAGAAAAAATCTTTCCCGGCCAAAAAAGGTCAGTCGGGTAGAACGTTTTTTCGTCCCTCAAGGGCTCAACAACAGGGTAAGCCTCAAGAGAGAAAAAAGGTCTGGTCAGGGCAGAGGGGAAAAGGCAATGTCCTTTTCAATCCTCCTGCGACAACCAGCAAAACCCAGTGACAGCCAGTTGCAGGTAGGGGGAAGACTTCAACGTTTCCTCCCTTTTTGGGCCAGCATAACAGAGAATCGGTACATTCTCGCTATGCTGTCTCTAGGCTACAGGATAGAATTCTCGGACCCTCCCCCAGAGAGGTACCTACTGACAGACTTACCAAGAGATATTGTCAAGTCCCTAGCCATGAAGAACCTTTTGAAGGATCTGATGGAGCAGGGGGTTGTAGTCCGAGGGGGAACTTTACCAGGGGTTCTATTCCCATGTATTCAGGGTAAGAAAACCATCCGGAAGCTTCAGACTCATTCTCAATCTGAAGCCTTTGAACAGATCGGTCGTGTACGAAAAATTTTGTATGTATGATCGGGTTGGCGTCAAGCCTTAAAAGGGCGCAGGAAATTGTCGTTCCAACCTTCTGCTCCAATCCATCAGGGGAAAAGGAGAGCCAGTTTCATATGTTGGACGTGAAAAGAACGTTGCTACATTACCTCAAATTAACCAAGGATTTTTGATCTTCAGACTCCTTGTTCATACTTTTCTCAGGAAAAAGGAAGGGCCACCAAGCATCTAAGGGGTCAATTGCTAAAAACCGCTATTCTAGAAGCCTACTCCCAAACAGGACTATCTCCCCCTTTGGGAATTAAAGCACACTCTACTAGAGCTCAGGCCACTACATGGGCAGAAATAGCTGGTGCCACCCCAGATCAAATCTGCAAGGCGGCTACGTGGTCAAGTTACCTTACGTTTGTCCGTCATTATAGACTGGATCTTCTGTCAGCAAGCAATCAGGCTTTTGGCAGAAAGGTCTTGCAAGCTGTGGTCCCTCCCTAAAGTGGGTAAGTCTCTATTATCCTCTCAAGGTGCTGTCCTGTAAGACGATAAGGGAAAAATCAAGTTAGTCTTACCGGTAACTTGTTTTCCATGAGTCTTTTAGGACAGCGGCAACCTGCCCTTAATGTTTTAGGAATATTATACTGTGACTAACCATACTCTGTTTATGTGTTCCAGTTTGGGCCCGAGGTTTCTCTACTACTACTGATAAGTGGAGGGAGCCTCCCTTTTAAGAAGTTTGGTGGAGGTGTGTTTCCTGTCAAGTGGGTGGAGCCACGCTCTCAAGGTGCTGTCCTGAAAGACTCATGGAAAACAAGTTACCGGTAAGACCAACTTGATTTTTCCCTGGTGTGGAGAAAGCCTCCTGAGGGGGAGGGAGTGAGCAGGACGCCCACTATCACACAGCTCCTTTCTCCATCTGCAAAGTAGAGTGTCCTGGTCGCCCCTCCCCCTCAAGAGGTTTTCTCCCCCCCAGGTGAGTGAGGAGGAATATTGCACTGAGGTAAAGGAAGCTATTTAGGGAAAGAATTACCATTACAAACGCCTTTAATTCACACACCAAATGAGATACCGAACCCTTCAAACAAACCTTAATAAATCCACAACCGTACATGCGATCGATACAGCGATGTCACCGTTTAAAAGACAAAGCCTTTGTGAACGCATCGATATGAAATTTATGTTGATAAACTTAAAAATGTGGCCATGTCAGCGATTTAGAAAAGAGTGTCTTTGTATGTTGGCAAATTTTAAATGCAGTTTAGAATGACAGTCAATGGGAGAAATTTTGGAACTCTTGTCGTTTAAAAGCTCCCGCAGCTAAAAGTAAAATGCATATCACAAAACTGATCACATTGCCTGAAAGCAGACAAAAATACCTACAATTTGATATATAAATTGTGTATGACAAGTAGATCTTGTGGGCGTGAGAGCAATTTGTTCCCCCTTTTTTATAGATAATACAATTTTTTTCAATACTTACACTCTAATGATCACATGGCACACTCTAGCAAAGCCCCATAGACACACTGTTTAATCGATAACATTTTCTGAAAAAATCAGTATGCGTAAATTGCTTTTTCACAAAAACTATAAAAAGATATCAATCTGAAAAGTCATAGCCGGATAGCTGAATATTTTGTGACCGTTTTAAAGTTTGTTTGGTGTCTGTCAGTAAAAGTATGAAGGAGCTGAAACGTTTTGTAGAACATGAGATTTTAAAAGGAAAAAAGGATGTTCTCATTGACTTCAATGTTAAAAAGTGTCTAAAAGCTTAATATTTAAAAAAGTATAAATAGTACAAAAAAAAAAACATTTTAAAAGTTGAATGGTCTCAATCGCTGAAAGTATGCCGAAGTTACGCAGAGCCAAAAAACTTACGGAATAATAATAATAAAGGATAAGAATAATAAAAAACGAATATCAATACTGGGAATGCTTATTAAAGCATTCCCACTAATAATAAAAAACTAATATCAATACTGGGAATGCTTATTAAAGAATTCCCACTAAATAGAAATACCGGGAATGCTTATTAAAGCATTCCCACTAATAAAAAACGAATATCAATACTGGGAATGCCATTGATAGCATTCCCACTAATAATAAAAAACGAATATCAATACTGGGAATGCTTATTAAAGCATTCCCACTAATAATAAAAAACGAATAACAATACTGGGAATGCTTATTAAAGAATTCCCACTAAATAGAAATACCGGGAATGCTTATTAAAGCATTCCCACTAATAAAAAACGAATATCAATACTGGGAATGCTATTGATAGCATTCCCACTAATCATAAAAAACGAATATCAATACTGGGAATGCTTATTAAAGCATTCCCACTAATAATAAAAAACTAATATCAATACTGGGAATGCTTATTAAAGAATTCCCACTAAATAGAAATACCGGGAATGCTTATTAAAGCATTCCCACTAATAAAAAACGAATATCAATACTGGGAATGCCATTGATAGCATTCCCACTAATAATAAACGAATATCAATACTGGGAATGCTTATTAAAGCATTCCCACTAATAATAAAAAACGAATAACAATACTGGGAATGCTTTTTAAGCATTGTTGGGGTGAATATTACCGCGCTTACCATAAACGGGGGGAGGGGGGGAGAGGGGAGTGGGTGGGGGGGAGAGGGGAGTGGGTGGGGGGGGAGAGGGGAGTGGGTGGATACAGCTGCTGCACTGAATGGTGTATCAACCAAGGCAGATAAAAATGGGGGGGGGTGTAGTGCTGCGCTGTAAGGAAGAAAGTGGGGATGGGATAAAATGAAGAGGAAGTGTGGCAAAAAACTAGATACGTGGAAAAAAGAAAAAAGGAATTACCTAACTATTATACATAGTATGTCAGAAAATGACAGTGGTGTATATAAGAAATATATATTAAACGTGCTAAATGCAGCCTAAGCCGGCTGCCAAACCAATGACAGTGCAAAATAACATATAAAGTGTAACTTCCTTATAACAATCTGGTGCACAAAGTGCCAGAAATCGCACACAACAGTGTTATTCAGGGTGAATGTCCATACAACAGGTAACAATGAGTCAATGCAATGTATAAATGCAATATGGATATAAAGTTCAAAAAGATTGCTGATGTAAAAGCCAAAATGCCGTGATGACCAGTTGCAGATGCTATTTCCAAAATAAGTAAAGATGTCCCCTTACCTTACTGCTGTAAGGTAACAGCAGAAAACAAAGCCCAGGAGCACTTTTCAGGTTGAGTCCACTTGTGGACGTCACGTGGAGTGACGAATGCGCGTATGAGGTACCAGAGGTGACGTTGGCGGATGCCCTGTGTTTTTATGCCTGTTTTTTATTTCAACTTTGTGAGTACCCATTTATTGTTTTAATAAAACCCCCCTGTTTTAATGGTACTACACTATTGGCATTTTTTTGTTTTCCTGGATGTGAGCGACTATTATCGTTTGGAGGTGATTACCAGGAAGGATCCATTCTCACCACATTTACCTATTTGGATGACACCACAAGTGGACTCAACCTGAAAAGTGCTCCTGAGCTTTGTTTTCTGCTGTTACCTTACAGCAGTAAGGTAAGGGGACATCTTTACTTATTTTGGAAATAGCATCTGCAACTGGTCATCACGGCATTTTGGCTTTTACATCAGCAATCTTTTTGAACTTTATATCCATATTGCATTTATACATTGCATTGACTCATTGTTACCTGTTGTATGGACATTCACCCTGAATAACACTGTTGTGTGCGATTTCTGGCACTTTGTGCACCAGATTGTTATAAGGAAGTTACACTTTATATGTTATTTTGCACTGTCATTGGTTTGGCAGCCGGCTTAGGCTGCATTTAGCACGTTTAATATATATTTCTTATATACACCACTGTCATTTTCTGACATACTATGTATAATAGTTAGGTTATTCCTTTTTTCTTTTTTCCACGTATCTAGTTTTTTGCCACACTTCCTCTTCATTTTATCCCATCCCCACTTTCTTCCTTACAGCGCAGCACTACACCCCCTCTTATTAAGCATCCCCACTAATAATAAAAAATGAATATCAATACTGGGAATGCTTATTAAGCATTCCCACTAATAAAAGGATAAAAAGAATAATAAAGAACGAATATCAATACTGGGAATGCTTATTAAAGCATTCCCACAAATGAATTGGTCTATGCTATGAATTTCTAAATCTATTTCAGTAAAAGTGGCAGATTTTGCTTTAAGAACAAAAGTTTTTCAGCTTTCTCACAGGAGAGACTGTTTCTCTTCTCATCAAGAATGAGATGCTAGACTGAATAGAGTCTCACGCTCTGTACTGGTGCTTGGGGCAGATAAATATCTGTGTGCAATCTGCGATGGGCTGTACAGCTAAATAAATGTCCAGCTGTTGGGTAGCTGCACTTGTTGTGGCACTGCTATGGACCTGGGTGCATTCATGTAATATTTCTTCAAACATCAGATATCATGGGAGTGTGTTCCTCTTCACATGTATGCAACTGTTTCTTCTCACTCTACTCTGTCCTACACCTCGAAACTCCTTCACCAGATGCTTTCACCACCTCCATTTGTGCCTGTATCATTTCCCGTGCACGCTGCTTTTTCTCCACATTAAAATAATACTTTAAATCGAGGATCTAGAACTGTTGCAATGCAGTACAGAGGGTTGTGTCTTGAAACCGGTTGGCAACAACCTCCAGTAGAGTGGTTTTAGACGTTTTACGCCATGTTCTGTTTCTAACTCTTCCTAGCAGCCGCTTAAGTGCAGCAATCAAGGGAATAACTTCAGCAATGGAAGCATTAGTTGACCTTTTTTATATTGTTAACTGTTCAATCGTTGATAGAAGAGGCATACTATATTCAACTAACATCCACTGATGTGCACTCCGTGTTGCTGGCAACTCGTAAGCTGCAATTTCGCAGCAATGTGTCAAGCATGGTTTTTTAAAGAGTCAGATATTGCTGCTGCAGTATGTGATCCAACAAACTCACATGCGTTAAGTAGGATGTTTTGCAATTGAAATTTGGCATCTATCCACTGCGCTGTTAGGCTAAGCATGCTTGTTAAACTGACGTCTGAACTCCAAATGTCGGTAGTAAAACTGATTGCTATAATGTCGATAGTCTTGAGCTCATGAACGTATTTTCTAACACTGCAAAACAATTTCTGTATCTGCAAAGTAGTGTCTGCTTGGTAGTGTGTAACACGGCTCAATATGTTGCATGATCCTACAAAATCCGATGTACTCCACAACACAGAATGGCTGGGTAGTCTAATGCAATAAATCCCATAATTGTATCTGTAATGCCTCGAGCTTTGCGTATGTCACTTGGAAATGTGTTAACCTTTTCAAAGACTGTGGCCACAGATGGTGTTAAGGCACAGAGGCACTTTTTGGATGTGGTATTGTTTTCTTGTATTCTGTATGCTAAACTGGATAATGTGTTTTCAGATGGTGTATCAAACCTGTTGTTTAAAAATGCCTTGGCACTGTACCCCTCTCTTGAAATTTCTGCTGAGCAAAGACTGCAGATTGCAAATTTAGGGTCTTGATCAGAGACGTTAAAATATTTCCACACTGCAGACATGGTTCACCTTTGCTGGTAGCGCAGAAGTATAGCATGGAATAATCTGTAGTAGTGGGAGTGGAATCTGAGGGGGCATAAAAACTAAACTAAAATCCATTTAAAAACAAAACCCCAGGAAGCTATCGGAAAAAAATAAAATAAACCTAATCAATTTGTGCAGCTCTCCTGCCATGCAAGGTAGTTATGTCTGCACTGCAGTAGATCTGACTTGTACCAAAGAATATATTGATTGCTTAAATTTTATTCAAAATTGATTGCATGCGATTTGTTTAAGTAATGTAGTAGTAAACTATAGAGCTGCACGATTTGGGCTAAAATGGGAATCACAATTTTTTTGCTTTGAAGATAGATCACGATTCTCGCGGCGTAACATCTTTCGTATTAAAACCCCCAAAAATTGGGCTAACTTTACTGCTTTTGTGTTTATTTTGTTTTGTTTTTTATTATTAATTTTTCCCCAAAAAATTGCATTTGAAAGACCAGTGGGCAAATACAGTGACATAAAATATTGCAGCAATTGCCATTTTATTACCTAAGAATCTAGCAAAAAATATTGATTTTTAACTTTACAATCAAGTGTCAGAAAAAGATTTGGGCTTTAAGTGGTTAAACTTCCTGCATTTAGCCCTGGTTCACACTGATGCTACTTTGAAATCGTGCTTCTTTACTTGAAGTAGCGCGATTTCAAAGTAGCAAGGTCAGCGCGATTTCAGGTGCTACTTGATAGACATTTGTGTGGCTTCATACACAGATGTCTATAGAAATCGCACCTAAAATCGTCAAAAGTAGTGCAGGAACTACTTTTGCAAATCGGTGCCGCGCCGCAAAATCGGTGTCGCACCGATTGGAACAGTGCCATTGCCGGCAATAGGCTGCGACTTGTCATGCGATTTGATCTCTCAAATCGCAAAACAAATCGCTCCAATGTGAACGTAGGCTTACACACAGAAGTGTTATCTAAGAAGGAAATTGGTTACAATGTTTCATCATGTTACAAACTTGGCAGACTGCCCAGATTTTTCCTGTGTACACACACACACACACACACACACACACACACACACACACACACACACACACACACACACACACACACACATTTATCCCTTTCATCTAGGAAGGTAGCATTAGTTACAATGTTTCCTGTTAAAAACTTGGCAGACTGCCTGGATGTTTTCTTTAGACAGCTGAGTGAGCAGATGGTCTCTTGTTGTATGAAAGAAATGGGAAACTCTGCATTGGAGATTGTCAGGGGTTTGAATCGAGATCACAATGTTTTAACAATTAATTGTACAGCTTTAGTATACTATATTGCGTACTGTCATGTCTACAAAATGTATGCGCTTGGAGTCACTGTAGTATAACATACTGAAATGCTATCTTTCTTTCTAAAAGCAGTTCAAACATGCATTACCTGGCCTGTTAGCTTAGTACTAGTAGACCTAACTACCGTATATACTCGAGTATAAGCCGAGGCACACAATTTTACCCCCCAAAAAATGGAAAAAAAATTGACTCGAGTATAAGCCTAGGCTGGGAAATGCAGCAGCTACTGGTACGGTAAATTTCAAAACTAAAAATGGTTACCAATAAAATTACATTAATTGAGGCATCAGTAGATTAAATGTTGTTGATATATTTTTTTCAAAGACAAACGGTTAACTAGCTCTGTAATTGCAAAAGAGGGTCAACAAAAACAATATGGTAGCTCAATCGACAACCAAGCTAAATACTAAAACACAATTTAAAATCCTTCAAAACTGGATTCCTTCTAATCTGTATGTCCAAAGAGAGCTTCAGCGTTGGCTGCTGTCAGGTTATCAGCGTAGACATTGTCATTATTACCGAGTTCGCAGTCATCACCATCACTGCTGCTGTTCTCATACAAAACGCTGTCTTTGCTGCCATCCATAGCAATACTAATGCCACATTTCTTGAAGGCGCGTTTCACCAGTTCCTTTGTGATTTCTTCCCATGCATCACAAACCCACTTTGCTATCAATTCTATGTCGGGCTTCACCAGATGATATCCATTCATGCCACATCTTTCGCACACCGTCTTTAAAAGGTTTATTTAAACAAACATCTAGGGGCTGCAATACAGATGTAAGCCCACCTGGAATAACTGTCATAGTAACTTGAGAAGACTTTGCCAATTTTTTTATGTCTTCAGATGTGTGGGCTCTGAACATATCCCAAACTAACGATGTTTTTTCCTTTAAGGCTGTTCCTGGTCATCCGTTCCAAATTTCTTCCAACCATTTTTTTGTTCCGTCTTCATATATTCAGCCTTTAATATGTGCGCGCACTGTAATTTGTGGTGGGAATTTGACCTTTTTAGGCAAGGTCTTTCTTTTAAAAATGACAGGCCGCAGCTTAGTTCCATTAGCCAAACATGACAGAACGACTGAAATGTTTTGTTTCATTTCCTGTTGTTCTGAGAAAAAAAAAAATCTTTATCGTACATCATAGGACACAGACCCTAGTAATTACTAAGTGGGTTATATACCACCTTCAGGTGCTGGACACTGGTGTAATCAATTAGACAGGAAGTTTCCTCCCTATATAACCCCTCCCATACTGGGAGCACCTCAGTTTTTTCGCCAGTGTCGGTCATGAGTGAAGATGTGCTCTGAGGAGCTCCACTGGAGTGATCCATGCTGGATTTAAATAGCCTCCATAAAAAAACAGATCCATCCAAAGTGCCTTGGGCCAAAGTGGATGGTACCTGGGGCCTCGTCTCCGAAGCACAAGGTTTTTGCCTGTAATGCCTCTCTTGGGAGGGCTGGATCTTGGGTTCCAGTGCTTTGGTCAGACCCAATACCAAAAGTTTTCTGGCAGGGTGTGATACAGGTCCAGGGGAGTGGTGATCCTGACCAATCTCTCTCCCCCCGCCTCCACTATTTCCCTACGCGCGTGAGGGAGGTGCGCTTTTGTAGGCGGGGGACGACGATGTGGTTGTCGCTGGCGCACGCGGCCGTGCTCGCTGGCTCATGGTGCAGGAATTAATGGTCTGGCTGTTATAGCCCACATTCTTGAGGATCGGGGCTTTCAGAATCAGTGGCCGACATGCAATGTGGATACCCCCCAAAAGATGCCCGACGTGTGAACCGGGAGGTGTACTGCGTCCCTCCTATGATGAGGCGAGCTGACTACAGACCACCAAGGCTCTGAGGAAAGGGGTATGCCCCTGAAACGCGTTGGTCATACCACTGGTCAGATACTCTTTGATCCATGTTGTCACCGTGTTCTTCTAGCGTTGCTGCGTATCAGCTGTACTGTTTGTCAAAGCGCGTTTTACAACTCATTTTGTGAGTATAACCATTGTTTTAATATGTAATAAAACCCTTTTATACAGTATCGCACTAGGTCGGTGCGCCCTCTTTTATTTTCTCTTTTACAGCAGCCGACCTGCTGCATGGCCGTGACACCGGATGTGACGCGAAAAACACCCGGCCGGAAGTGATGTCAAACCATGAAGAAACGCGACACCGCACCTGAGAGGGAAGGAGTCTAAATACTCTGACTCCTCCCACAAATTCAGGCTGGCCTGCGGCCAGCCTTCCAACATGTACATTTTCCTTGACTTGAAAGCTGACATTAGCTTATCAGAGTAAAGTTGCTATTATGAAAAGTGTTTTTAGTCAGGTTAGACCTGACACATTTTAAAGTTTTCAAAATATGAAAGGCGCCAACCCTATGTAAATGCATGTGACAGCTGCCCCTTTAAGTGTGAATCACACTAATAAATCAAACAAAAAATATAAACTAGGCACTAAATAAACTACAAACATCCTAAAATTAACATATGTTGTGTAATAAAGATTACACCCACTGTAATGATCACTATTGTACAATACAAAAAAATAACAAAGAAATGCACAAAAAAATCACACAAAGATGCTGTGATTTTTTTTTGTTAATGCCAGTGTTCTATCAGTGATAACTTAGTGCATATACATTCTAAATAATGTTATAATCAATATTGTGCAATGCCAAAAACAGAAAATTTCACAATGATGTGTGATTTTTTTTTTCAAATATTAACCACTTCAGACCCTGCGCTTTTGACAGAATACGTCAAGAGCGCGGATCTGAGGCGCCAACCTGACGTCTTTGGACGTGATTTTTCTTTTGTCTCCCTGCGCGTCCCCGTGAGCGCGCATCGGGGAAAAACTGTGTTGGCCGTGTCCCTAGGACACAGCCAATCACAGATCGAGCTGAATGGCCAATCGCAGAGGCCATTCAGCACTCGATCCCGCCGTCCAATGAGAGATGATCTGAAATGTAAACAAATTGGATCATCTCTCATCGCTGCCTTTCTCTCCTCACACATAGACAGCGTACCTGTGGGTTGTCACCTCAGTCCCAAAGGGTTAGGTCCCATGCCAGCCTTCCCTATTCTCTTCAGTACCCCCTGTGGCTTCCTCCTAATTCAGGAGAAATCAACATTCCCCCTTTCACTGCCCAGCCAGGAGTCCAGGTGGACACAGAAAATTTTGCTCCGATTTGATTTTTTCAATTTAATTTTTACTGACGACATGCTTGCCTCAATTGTGGCCCAGTCCAATCTTTATGCCGAACAATTCATATCAAGTAACCACACGTCCTATTATGCCCGTCCCTTCCAGTGGAGAGCCATAACAGTGGAGGAGTTTAAAAAAAATTTGGGCATCATATTCTGTATGGGACTAAACCATAAAAACCAACTACGGTCATATTGGTCAAACCGCCCCATCTACCACATGCCCATCTTTTCCTCAAAAATGCTCAAGTCCAGATATCAAAGTATAATGAGATTCCTACACTTCAATGACAATACCCAGTGCCCTCCCCGAAATGACCCAAATTTTTATAAATGTTTACCCCGGACCAACATATGTGTGGATGAATCCCTAGTAAAATTTTCTGGCAGGCTCGGCATAAAACAATTTATTCCCAGCAAAAGGGCCCGCTATGGGGTGAAGCTCTATAAATTGTGTGACCGAGCCACGGGGTATACGTATGCCTTCAATGTATACGAAGGAAAGGACAGCCAGTTACACCCCCCTAATTGTCCAGACTACGTAGGAACCAGCGGGAAAAATTGTTTGGCAACTCCTAAACCCACTCATGGAGAAAGGATACCACTTGTATGTGGACAATTTTTATACAAGTTTGCCCCTGTTCCGAAACCTTTTCCGAAAGAACACCCCAGCATGCGGCACCGTGCGATCGAACCGGAAGGGCTTTCCTCAAAGCCTCGTCACCAAAAAATTTAAAAAAGGGGAGATGGCGAGTTTACGCAATGAGGAAGTTCTGGCCGTAAAATGGAGGGACAAAAGGGATGTGTACGTGCTTTCTACAATCCACAAGAACACATTCGTTGAGACCAGAACGAGGAATGGGCGCATTCAGAAACCAACATGTATTCAAGAATACAATAAGTTCATGAGGGGTGTCGATTTGAACGACCAGATGCTGGAACCCTACCTTTCCACAAGAAGATCATACCAGTGGTATAAGAAAGTTTCAATTTATTTGTTCAATTTGGCCACATACAATACCTATGTAATATATCGGAAATCCACTCCAAGACCCAAATCCTACCCTTTCTACTAGGAGGAAATCACCACTGCCCTTTTATACCCCAGCAACCCACCAGCAAACATTCGATCCGATGTGGTTAGCCGGCTCAACGAGCGCCACTTTCCAGATAAAATCCCTCTCAGACCAACAGGCCAAAAATGCCAAAAAATATGCAAGGTGTGCTCCAAAGCAGGAGTGAGAAGAGACACCGCTTTTTAGTGTCCTAAATGCCCTTCCCAACCAGGCCTCTGCGTAGTTGGTTGTTTCGCCCGTTACCATACCTCACTAAATTATTAGTCACTTCCTGCCATTTACCTTCACACCCCTTATACCCCTGCTTATGACCCCGGCTTGTTATTTGACCACGATTCTGCCTACCGATTCTGTTTATACCTCTGCCTGATTTGGAACTGACCCTGGACTGTTATTTGACCATGCTTATGCCTACCGATTCTGTTTTCCTCTGCCTGATCTGGAACTGACCCTGGACTGTTTGACCATTCTTTTTGCCTGCCTCTTGGACTGATCTTTTACCCTGCCAGTGGACTAGTGGGATTCATAACACAGGGGTCTCATATGTGAGGGGCTCCAGAATTGTTTTTCTGGATGAAGAAAACAATTGTTTTTGTTTTCTTATTCTAGATTAGGGTCTGGTTGCCCGGAGGCTTCAAAGAGATTTGGGTGGGAGAAGCCTCTACCTCTGTCCCCATTCTGTCCTGAACGAGGCCCTACTTCTGCCTGCTGCCTGTAGGACCTATGCCATCATGCCTGCTGACCAAGTCCCTGCCTGGACCAGTGCTATCGTCCGGTGGACAACTGCGCTACTAAAACCACAGGTACATTTTTTTGTTTACCCTTTGCTTAGCATAATGTGTTTTGGGGTGTAATTCTTGCCATGTGCATGCTATGTGTCCCTAGGACACCTTTTGGTGTTCCTTGCATTTTGGGCCTCTGTATGTGGTCAGGCTGTGAAAAAGTCCCACACATGTGGTATCGCCATACTCGGGAGGAGTAGCAGAATGTATTTTGGGGTGTCATTTTTGCTATGTACATGCTATGTGTTGGCAATATCTCATGAATGGACAACTTTACATAAAAAAATTGCGTTTTAATTTTTTTCCACTTTTTCCAAAAACTTCTGGAAAAAAATGAATTCTTCAAAAGACTCATTATGCCTCATAGATTATACGTTGGGGCGTTAGCTTTCCAAAATGGGGTCACTTTGTGGGCATTTCCATTGTCCAGGTGCTCCAGGGCCTTCAAAAGTGTAATAGGTAGTCAACAAGTTAGATGTGTAATTTATGCTCCTAGAACACCTGATGGCGCTCCCTGCATATTAGGCCTCTGTATGTGGCCAGGCTGTGAAAAAGTCCCACACATGTGGTATCGCCATACTCAGGAGGAGTAGCAGAATGTATTTCCGGGTGTCATTTGTGGTATACACATGCCATGTGAGAGAAATAACCTATTACAATGACAATTTTGTGAGGTGGAAAAAAATAAATAAAAAAAATATTCATTTTGCAAAGAATTGTGGGAAAAAATTACAACATCAAAAACCTCATCATGCATCTTACTAAATACCTTGGAATGTCTACTTTCTAAAAAGGGGTCATTTGGGGGGGTATTTGTACTTTCCTGGCGTGTTCGGGTCGCAAGAAATGAGGCACCGGTACAACAGGTGTGATAATTTTTTTATGATTTGCGCCATAGCTTGTAGCCTCTCTAACTTTCACAAAGAGCAAATAATACCCACTAATTTGGGTTATTTTTACCAAAGATATGTAGCAGGATTAATATTTTGCTAAATTTTATCGCATAAACTAAAAAGAAATCTTTTTTTTTTTTCTAAATTTTCCGTCTTTTTTCATTTATAGCGCAAAAAATAAAAAGTCCAGAGGTGATCAAATACCACCAAAAGAAAGCTCTGTTTGTATGAAAAACAGGACAAAAAGTGAATTTGGATACAATGTTGTATGACTGAGTTATTGACATTCAAATTGTGAGAGCACCGAAAGCTGAAAATTGGTCCGGGAACGAAGGGGTTTTAAGTG
The DNA here is from genome assembly GCA_029574335.1 of Rana kukunoris. Classification (NCBI taxonomy): domain Eukaryota; kingdom Metazoa; phylum Chordata; class Amphibia; order Anura; family Ranidae; genus Rana; species Rana kukunoris. The sequence goes on along the minus strand of CM056055.1, from coordinate 76,947,128 downwards.
CCCAGTAACAAAGTGGTTAATACCAGTGTTCTATCAGTGATGGCTTAGTGCATATACATATCAAAGATGAAAAGTACTGTAAAAGTATGCAGTTTGAAGTCCTTATTCAACTGTAACCATTTCCAAATCATTGTGCTCTGGTGAATGATCATTTGCATTATTGGTGGTGGAGCATGCCTTTTCTTGGAATACACAGTTTATTGGAATAATTTAAAGTGCAAGGATTTGGATTTGGAAATGTTTACAGTTGAATAAGGACTTCAAACTGCATACTTTTACAGCACTTTTCATCTTTGCTATGTACATGCACTAAGCTATCACTGATGGAACACGGTTATTAATATTTAGAAATGTTGTTAAGAGTCGTGGAATTATTTGTGCGATTTTAGTTTTTTTGGGCATTGCCCAACAGTGATTATAACATTACTTTAAATGTATATTGCAAAGTGACTGAAGATGAAGAGACTACCTGTCACTAGGGATGGTCCTGATGGTGATGTCGAATGCAAGTTTGCATTACAAACCAACATATGGGACGTTCGCAGCAAATTTGAGCACCGCAGAGTGCCCCATAATGCACTGCGAGATCACAGTGCATTAATAGCTGCTGGTCGGCCAAAGCATGCATCTGACTGCATGCATGCCCAATAACAGTGCAATCTGCTGTGAAAGCCAGGATTGGCCAAAGGCAGGGTGCCTTAAGCCAGTCATGGCTCATCGGGCCAAGTCCACGCTTACACAGTGGCCGTATGTAGTGTGACGTTGAGATTGAGACTTGAGCTAGACTAGGCAGGTTAGTGGCATGCAGGCAGTTTAGTATGTGAGTGTGTGTGTGTGTATGTGTATGTGTGTATATATATATATATATATATATACCGTGTTTCGCCGAAAAAAAGCCCGGGTCTTATATTATTTTTAGGAACCAAAAATGCGGTAGGGCTCATTTTCGGGGTAGGGCTTGCATTCCAGGAATCCCTAGTGTGAACAGAGTAAACGTGCCTGTAAAATGCTGCTTGGCCCTTCCATGGCTGCCTGAACTTTCTTCCACAATTCTGAGCACTGTAGAGGAAGGGTGGCAGAGATCCTCCACTGACACCAAGGAGGCAAGTAGAGCAGCGGAGCTGAGAGCCTGCAGACGGGGGGTTAGATCCCCCACTGACACCCGGGAGACGATACGAGCAGTAGAGCTGGGCGCCTGAAGAGGGAGGGGGCCGACATCCCCCGCTGACACCTGGGAGACCATGAGAGTAGCGGAGCGGAGTGCTGCAGACCGGGGGGGTGAGATCCTTCAATGACACCCGGCAGATGATAAGCGGAGCTGAGCGCCTGCAGAGGGAGGGGGGCCGACATCCCCCGCTGACAGCCAGGAGAAGAAAAGGAGAAGAGATCAGCCGAGCGCCGCTGTACCGAGGGGTATGGGATACGATTGTATTGCAGAGGCACACACCTTTTGAATTGTGTACTATTATAGGACAGTGGATTCTTCCTTTTTCCAACCACTTTCAACTAGGGCTTATTTTCGGGGTAGGACTTATATTGCAGCCCCTCCCAAAAATCTAGGTAGGTCTTATTATCGGGGTAGGTCTTATTTTCGGGGGAAACACGGTATATATTATGTGTGTGTGTGTATATATATATATATATATATGTGTGTGTGTGTGTATATATATATAGCATGTATTGCGTAAGTGCTTGTTTGCCTGGAGAGCTCTAGCCACTAGAGGGTGCAGGTCGCTCAGTATGGCCTATTTTTATATAGGCAGGAGAAATGTGTGACCAGACAAGTCATAATATACTGCATACTAACTGCTTAATTTGGGGGGCCTGTACAACTGTAAGTTGATACACCCCTAGCAGTGCATTTTAAAGTGTTGGGTCTCCAGAATACTGTGCATTTGGCACAAAAATAGTATGGGGTCTGGTGCAGTTTAACCACTTAAGGACCGCCTACTGCACGTTTACGTCGGCAGAATGGCACGGCTGGGCACATCAACGTATATATACGTTGATTTTAGTACCCAGCCGTGGGTCGCGGGCGCGCACCGGCGACCCGGTCCGAAGCTCCGGGACCGTGGGATTCGCGGACCCGATCGCTGCTGCAGTGCGGCGATCCGTCCCTGGAGCGGAAGAACGGGGAGAGCCGTGTGTACACACGGCTTCCCCGTGCTTCTCTGTGGCTGTAGCATCGATCGCGTCATCCCTGTAATAGGGGGACGCGATCGATGACGTCACACCTACAGCCACACCCCCCTACAGTAGTAAACAAAACACATAGGCACACATCCCCTACAGCGCCACCTGTGGTTAACTCCCAAACTGCAACTGTCATTTCCACAGTAAACAATGCAAATTTAAATGCATTTTTTTGCTGTGAAAATGACAATTGTCCCAAAAATGTGTCAAAATTGTCCGAAGTGTCCACCATATTGTCGCAGTCACGAAAAAAATCGCTGATCGCCGCTATTAGTAGTAAAAAAAAAATAATTGATAAAAATGCAATAAAACTATTCCTTATTTTGTGAACGCTATAAATTTTGCGAAAAACCAACCGATAAACGCTTATTGCGATTTTTTTTACCAAAAATACGTAGAAGAATACGTATCGGCCTAAACTGAGGAAAAAAAATGTTTTTTTATATATTTTTGGGGGATTTTTATTATAGCAAAAAGTAAAAAATATTGAATTTTTTTTTAAATTGTCGCTCTATTTTTGTTTATAGCGCAAAAAATAAAAACCGCAGAGGTGATCAAATAACACCAAAAGAAAGCTCTATTTGTGGGGAAACAAGGACGCCAATTTTGTTTGGGAGCCACGTCGCACGACCGCGCAATTGTCAGTTAAAGCGACGCAGTGCCGAATCGCAAAAAGGGGCAAGGTCCTTTACCTGCATTTTGGTCCGGGTCTTAAGTGGTTAACAGGTGCACACTTACAAACTTCAGAATAATGTGCATTTGGTCTGCAGGAGCTTACTTTTAGACTGAAGCAGGAAAAGACTGTGTATCATGCACATGTGTCAAACTAGTATTGGGCCAAGTGCAGTTGGGCAGGTGCAGCATAGTAGACATGCTTGCAAGCTTGTTGCCTAAACACATGCTTGAATAAACTCATGTTTTGCATATATGATAGATACATACATACATACAGCATAAGCACATTGGTTTGGAAGACCATGGGCATTGGTGCATTTGAAAGGAGTTGTCTCCAGAATATCATGCATTGGGTCTGCAGGAGCTTGGTTTTAGGCTCCCTTTTCACACTTGTGCAATTTGAAAGTCCTGCATTTTGGCTGAAACTTTGATGCAGAGATGTGAAGCAGTGCCTGTGTAATCTTGAGGTCTATGGACCTCAAGTTATGCCAAGGTTGGACCGAATTGGTGCAGAGGCTGCTTAAGTACCGTTAAGGGTTAGAGTTTGTTTTTATATTTTTTTTTTCCAGAGGCCGTTGTTTCACACGCCTTGATTCATACTTCATACAGCGTGTAACCTAGACAGTCCCGCCTGTCAGGCCATTCTTGTGTCTTTGGGACTTGAATTTGATCTTGACTGTCCTTGCAGAGGCCATTTTTATTAACCAGTCGGGGGATTCTGTTGGTCCTTTATCTCAGAAAGTGGATTTTTTGGTGGCTATCACTTTAGTAAGTGGAGATTCATGCAAGGAGCTGTTATTGATCTTGCATCATGAGGTGATGTTGCGTCCTCATCCATTTTTTGCCTAGACTGGTGTCTAGTTTTCACTTAAATTAAGACAATGTATTGCCGCCTTTTCTGATCCTGACTTGACAGGAGTTGGATCACTGAATGCTCTGGAGATAGTTCTGGTTCAGAATTGCTTGATTTGTCGGTACAGGTCAGGAATCCTGGTTTGTGCTGCCAGTAGGCCCAGGATGGGCAGGAGGCATCCAAATAACGATTTTCATTGGATTTGCCAGTTAATTATTCGAGCCTATGGTTTAAAATGGCGAGGTCCTCCACCCCTTTTTTTTTTTTTATAAAAGCGCTCGCTACCAGATGTGTGGGGGCATCTTGGGCCACCCGCCATAAGGATTTTGAGAGGGACCCCATGTGTTTTTTTATTTGTTTTTTGGTGTGGAGGGCCTGGTACGGACTGGATAGGGGGAGCCAATGCCAGTTCTTTCCTTGTGTTTTTTTTATGTTTATATTGCTGGGAGGCGGCAATACATTGCAGCCACAAGCCATATTTTCCTTTTAGAAATGTAATTTTGGTGCAGCATTGCACAGGTGCACTACTTTACAGGCAGACTAAGGGGACCCCCCAGGCGTGCTATTTAAAGGAATATTAAATGTTTGTTGTTCCACATTGATTCATGCCCCCTTGGGCAGTACCCAGGTCCCCATACACTTTTTATAGCAATTACTTGCATATAAGCCTTTAAAATGAGCACCTTTTTGCTTTTTTATGTTCAGGTCCCAATTTAATAGGGTTTTAATGTTCACTCATACTTTTTGCCTGTTCGCATGTTCTGGTGCAAACTAATCCTGGCTATAGGTAAGTATTAGTAAGTCGTTTATGAGTTTTAGCTAGTCAGTGAAAAGGAGATGTGGACCACCATGTTTAAAAAACTTTAAATGGTGCACTAGATTTGATATTGTTGAAATGTTACATTTTGGACACAAGTATTTTTGTTATTAAAACTTTAAAAGGATTGTTTAATTAAAACTCCTGTACTTCCTTTCCAAGGTATGATGTTGAGCTATTTCAAAGGATTGAACATATAATTGGTAAAAAGCTTCCAGCCTTCCCTACACAAGAAGAAGAAGTGATGTTGCTGAGTGAAAGGGTAGCAGAAGCTCAAAGATTTGCCCGTGTTGTAAGTTTTTTTTTTTTCTATTTTTATCTTTTAAGTGCTTTGAAATATATATGAAAAAAATGTCTGTCTTGCTATTAGGGTTGTCCCGATGCCTCTTTTTTAGGACCGAGTACAAGTACCGATACTTTTTTTTATGTACTCGCCGATTCCGAATACCGATACTTTTTTTTAAATGCAGCAATGCGCCCCAAATGCAGCCTTGTGTCCCCCCCATATGCAGCCATGTCTCCCCCCAAATGCAGCCATAACTCCCCTCTCATATGCAGTCATGTCTCCCCCCCATATGAAGCCATGTCTCCCCCTCATATGCAGTCATGACTCCCCCTCATATGCAGCCATGTCTCCCCCCCAAATGCAGCCATAACTCCCCCCTCATATGCAGTCATGTCTCCCCCCCATATGAAGCCATGTCTCCCCCTCATATGCAGTCATGACTCCCCCCCCATATGCAGCCATGTCTCCCCCCCATATGCAGCCATGTCTCCCCCCCATATGCAGCCATGTCTCCCCCCCATATGCAGCCATGTCTCCCCCCCAAATGCAGCCATAACTCCCCCCCATATGAAGCCATGTCTCCCCCTCATATGCAGCCATGACTCCCCCCATATGCAGCCATGTCTCCCCCCCATATGCAGCCATGTCTCCCCCCCAAATGCAGCCATAACTCCCCCCCATATGAAGCCATGTCTCCCCCTCATATGCAGCCATGACTCCCCCCATATGCAGCCATGTCTCCCCCCCATATGCAGCCATGTCTCCCCCCCATATGCAGCCATGTCTCCCCCCCATATGCAGCCATGTCTCCCCCCCATATGCAGCCATGTCTCCCCCCCATATGCAGCCATGTCTCCCCCCCATATGCAGCCATGTCTCCCCCCCAAATGCAGCCATAACTCCCCCCCATATGAAGCCATGTCTCCCCCTCATATGCAGCCATGACTCCCCCCATATGCAGCCATGTCTCCCCCCCAAATGCAGCCATGTCTCCCCCCATATGAAGCCATGTCTCCCCCCTCATATGCAGTTATGTCTCCCTTGCCGTCTAGTTGTTCGGCGCTCAGCAGAACATAACAGCTTTCATTTGAATAGCTGCTGTTCCCTGCCGCGCGTCGTCATGGCCCCTCCCCCTTGTCCGGGCACTTTGATAGACAGATCACCTGTCCAATCCTGGGAAAAGCGCCCGACAAGGGGGAGGGGCCATGACGACGCGCGGCAGGGAACAGCAGCTATTCCAATGAAAGCTGTTATGTTCCCTGGCTTAAGCGCCGAACAGCTAGACGGCGGCGGCAGCGGCAGCAGAAGCAGCTCTCCAGTGATTTTATACATACCTGGGGACTGCTCTGCTCTCCGCTTTCTTCTTCGCTTCCTCTCCGCCTCCTCTCCGCCTCCAGTCCGCCTTCCTCGCTGCCCCCTCAGTCTCCTCTGCGATCGGTTCCCGCCCCCTTTCCGCCCACTCTCTGCCCTCTCTCCGCCCCCATTCCGCCCCCACTCCGGAAAAAAAAAAAAAAAAGTATCCGGATTAGGCATCGGGGGTATTTGCGGGAGTACAAGTACTCCCGCAAATACTCGGTATCGGACCCGATACCGATACTAGTATCGGTATCGGGACAACCCTACTTGCTATGTATGGATTTAAATTGCCTCATGTAGAGAATCTGAAGGCGGAATTATGGCAAAATATGCAAACAAGGTTTTAAGGTATTTTACGTGAGTTTTCTTCACCCCGTTTACCCTTTGTACATTTTGTAGTTTTGCATCCTTAAATAAATTAGGATATACCTTTATCATACAGAACACAGGTCTTCATATCATACCACCTGGTTTAATGTACTGCAACTACAGGTGAGATTGGAAACGGGCAAAGCCACTTAAAGCTTTTGACACACTCTCATATAACCCCTGCCTCCATGTAATCCTCTGTTTTTTGCTAGTGTCTGTAGATGATAGATGCATATCTCTGTGAGAAAGAAGTTAATTTTTCGTAGCAACTATGAATACTTTTAGCAAAACTATTTTATGAACCTCATCAAGCCCCTGCAGCAGAGGTTGTCCGTTTTCCGAATCAGTGCCTATCGGCTTTGTGCCACAGGAACTGTACCCAAACTCCACACAAAAATGAGAGCAGATAAATCAAAAAGATACCTACGCGCCACTCCAATAAAGTGATAATGAAAAGCCTAAAAGCTGCTCACACATCACAATTCTACATTTGTAACAATAACATTTAAACAATCAACTGCAGGGCTTAAAACTAAACACACTAAAGTGCATCTATAGTGAAAATATAAGTATTCTGATACAACCACAAATATCACTTCATATGTGAAACCAATACCAATACTATTTCTCTTTTATTTATTGCTCGGAACTGAACCAGGCCCCCCCCCCCCCCCCCTGTACTGACTGACCTGGCGGGAGCCACAGAGCGTTGTCCCTGTAAGCCTGCTTATACCCCCCAGGGTTTTTATGGGGGGGCAACTTCGCCTGCCTGCACAGGCCCTCATTTGGCGGCCAGCGAGCCGACATGTTTGGGTTGGAGACCCTCCTCAGTTTTGTGAGAACGGGTGGGGTGGGGGACGTTTAACCCTATGGGGGTTGGTATCTTTTTGGGATTTTTTTTGTTGTTTATTTTACTGTTATGCCTTATTTTTCTGTTCAGACAATTGTTTCAGCATTGCACCATTGTCAGTTCTGTCCGTCCGAGGTCCTGAGTCTAGCTCCGGGAGCAACTATGCACACTTATCCTCATCTGATTATTGACCTTAACGTCTGTGAAGGACTTTTATACAATTGCCTATATACTTCAGTCTAATCCTCTCCCTGCTAATGTTAATGTCTGTGCGTTATGGGGTTCTGCCTCTAGCCTGGATAATTGGATTACTTTCCCCTTTGTAGAGGCATCTGTAAAACCTGTTTAAACCAGATTGCCATGCTGCCAGTACGGGACAATGACCTTTCAATGCTAAGTGGCTTGTGAAATACCTTTCCATTGTGTTCTGCAGATGAATAGCCGTGTCACAGACGAGACGACCTAGCCAACCGATTAGATAATTGACTCATGTTAATTGTTGTTCTGATTGCTTCATTGTAGTAATTACCCCCTGGGGGCTTCTCTCTCTGGGAGATAATTACTAAATGTCTTTTAGATCTGTGATTGTGTATTCTAAAGGTTAATTGAATTCAACTTCAAGAATGTGATGTGTCAAGCCTTGCGGTGCCGAAATGCCTCTGTATGGAAACCCCCAGTGTGTGGAAAAGGGGGTGGAGATTTCATTGTTCTTTGATTGATGACAAGCTTGTAACTGTGTATAAATTTGCAGAGTTTTTGCCATTAAAGTGTGTCCTGTTAGATCCAGTATTAAGCCATGGCTAATGTGTGGATTATTCGGCGATTCCAGGGATATTCCTAGTCGGGGAATATTGGGGTGATTTCTTTTATGGGAGAAGAAGGGAGAGGATGGCGGAGATATGCTCTAATACCGTCACACTGGTAACCTCGGACTAGAAGCTCTGAACCCGTCAACTCTACTGGACCAGGAAAGGTCCAACCGAGTTGCCGGAGCAGGGAGAAAAGGGGGGGCCATTGTGAAGGACTTTTATACAATTGCCTATATACTTCAGTCTAATCCTCTCCCTGCTAATGTTAATGTCTGTGCGTTATGGGGTTCTGCCTCTAGCCTGGATAATTGGATTACTTTCCCCTTTGTAGAGGCATCTGTAAAACCTGTTTAAACCAGATTGCCATGCTGCCAGTACGGGACAATGACCTTTCAATGCTAAGTGGCTTGTGAAATACCTTTCCATTGTGTTCTGCAGATGAATAGCCGTGTCACAGACGAGACGACCTAGCCAACCGATTAGATAATTGACTCATGTTAATTGTTGTTCTGATTGCTTCATTGTAGTAATTACCCCCTGGGGGCTTCTCTCTCTGGGAGATAATTACTAAATGTCTTTTAGATCTGTGATTGTGTATTCTAAAGGTTAATTGAATTCAAATTCAAGAATGTGATGTGTCAAGCCTTGCGGTGCCGAAATGCCTCTGTATGGAAACCCCCAGTGTGTGGAAAAGGGGGTGGAGATTTCATTGTTCTTTGATTGATGACAAGCTTGTAACTGTGTATAAATTTGCAGAGTTTTTGCCATTAAAGTGTGTCCTGTTAGATCCAGTATTAAGCCATGGCTAATGTGTGGATTATTCGGCGATTCCAGGGATATTCCTAGTCGGGGAATATTGGGGTGATTTCTTTTATGGGAGAAGAAGGGAGAGGATGGCGGAGATATGCTCTAATACCGTCACAACGTCCATGTCCACACTTAACATTATATAATGGAACACTAGGGGGCTCAATTCACCTACCAAACGTTCTCTTGTATTCCAATTTCTTAGGGCACATAACCCGCACATATGTATACTCTTGGAAATATACCTGGTGGGGAGCAGAACTCTCTAAAAACCCTGGGTGGGCCACCACTACCACTCTACATACTCTAACTGTGAAAGGGGGGTCAGTGTACTGGTGCTCAAGTCCCTTTCATTTAGGCTGTTGGATCTGGTCTTGGACCCGGACGGTAGATTTGTTATACTTCATGCTAAGATTCACTCCTTAACCTGGACCTTGGAGGTGGGCTGTACTTGCCACCTCCGGCTTCCTTAACCCTGTTGAACCATGTGATGACCAAAATTGCTGAATTTGCTTCTGATAACACTGTTATTCTAGGAGATTTTAATCTGGTCCCTGACCCTGGCATGGACAGGATGTCGTCGGTGGGACAGGCCTGCCCTGGACTGGCCAGCTAGGTGGACACCTATGGGCTCACCGATAGGTGGAGACACCCCAAGGCCCGAGCCTATACATGCCACTTGGCATCCCACAGGATGTTCTCCCGCATCGCTCTGGTATATGCGGGAGCTCCTGTCCCGTCAAGGGTCGTGGATGTACGTATACTGCCTAGGGGGATCTCGGACCATGCGCCATTGCTTCTGGCTCTAGATCTCTCTGTAGGCCTAATGCCTAGCTTGTGGAGATTGTCAAGATTCTGGATTTTGGATGCTGATGTGGATGGGCAGTTTGGAATGGAATTGGCCGGCTATTGGGCAACCAACGCTGGCTCCGCCGCAGCCACAACAGTGTGGGATGCCTTTAAGGCTACGACCCGGGGACACTACCAGACCATTATCACTACAGTTCGCAGAGAGCTTAGGGCAGAACTGACAAGAGCAGAGAGGGAAGCGACAGTGGGGGAGGTGATTTTTGTTAGAACCCCCAACATTACGTGCGACTGCAGGCCCTGACGAAGGAGGTCCTTCACCTCCGTACCTCACTTACCCAGAAGAAATTGTTAGCTCAGTCCCAGAGAATATTTGAACCGGGGGAGAGGGCGGGTGGCTTCTGGCCTGGCTCTCTAGGGAGCAGACGGGGGCCTGTGCATCTCACAGATCCAGAATCCTGCTGGTGTGGCTGTCTACTCTCCGGTTAAGATCAACCTCTGCTTTGCTGAATTTTACCAGGCCCTGTATAGCTCTAGAGTGGATTATGGGGAGGATGACCTGACCTATTACTTGGCTGATATTGATTTGCCGGTTCTCACACCTACGTACCAAGACAGATTAGACTCCCCTATTACGATAAAGGAGATTCTACAGGCACTGAAGTCTATGCAGCCTGACAAGACACCAGGGCCTGATTCCTATAGAATTCTACAAGCATTATGCGTCAGAGCTTGACTGCAGGCCATGTTTGCCTCGTCGACGGGGTCGGGGGACTTCCTGACACCATGAGGGAGGCGGTCATTATTGTGATCCCCAAACCCGGGAAAGACCCGATGGTCTGCTCCTCATACTGCCCCATTTCCCTCCTGAATGTGGACGTGAAAATATTGGCCAAGGTTCTGGCCACCAGATTAAACACGGTTATAACAGCTCTGATCCACTCTGACCAAACTGGGTTCATGACAGGCAGGGGTACCGCCATAAACATTCGGTGACTCCTCACCCACATAGACAGGGCGGCCAAGGGTGGTAACCTCACTAGACGCGGAGAAAGCCTTTTACTCTGTCGAGTGGGGCTACCTTTGGAGAGTCCTCTCGGGCTTCGGGCTTGGTTCGGGCTTCCTGCACTGGGTGCGTATGCTGTATGCTAGCCCTGTGGCTAGGATCCGCACTAATGGATGCCTCTCTGAGGCTTTTCCACCAGGCCGGGGCACGCGACAGGGGTGCCTACTTTTCCCGGGTCTATTTGCACTTGCGTTGGAACCACTGGCCATACATCTCAGGGCGGAGGAGAGGGTGCGGGGGATACGGATAGGCCCGATTGAGAAGAAGCTGTCCCTGTACGCGGATGACACTCTGCTATACTTGGAAGATGCTTCGTCCTCGTTGCAGACGGCGCTGGAGATGTTCGACCACTTTGGTCGCTATTCAGGGATACGCATTAACTGGGACAAATTGGTCCTGTTTCCGCTGCATCCCATGTCCCCGCGACCCACGTTGAACACTCCGCTCAAGTGGGTAGACAAATTCACTTATCTGGGTATTAAAATTGCGGGCAAGACAGAGGACTATGTGGGTACTAATATACAACACCTCATGTCGCAACTAGTATCTAAATGCACAGTTTGGCGTTCCCTACCCCTGACACCTGTGGAAAGAGTCAACCTCTTTAAAATGTTTTTTTTTGCCGAAGTTTCTTTATTTTTTTGGAGCACACCATCTCATCTTCCTGGTTCCTTCTTCCAAAGACTAGAGAGTGTTGTGCTGTCCTTTGTGTGGACTGGACGGCCCTACAGAGTGGCGAGACAAATTCTATACCTCCCTATGTCGGGGGGGGATTGGCACTCCCAAACTTCCGTATTTATTATTGGGCTGCAGTGTTGGTCACGGTGAGGTGGTGATTCGCCCAGACAGAATCCAGCGGTGATGCTGGAAGCGGCAGTTTTGGGTTAGTATGCATCGCTAAGCAATTTGGCATTCGGGGGGGGGGTTAGGGCTAGCCCCTCCATGACATTGCTTATGCGTACTACTGTGAGAGTCTGGCAGGAGGCTAGAACAATTTACTGGGAAACCGAATCGCGTCTCCCCGCACATCCCCTTGTCGGGCAACCCTATGTTGCCCCACTTTGATAACATTCCAGACCCATCTCTTTGGGCGAAAAATGGGATCACTACGGTCAAACACATAGTTCTGGATGGTAGACTCCGGACCTTCCAGGAGCTGCGCAGCAGCTGCTCTTTGCTGGCCTCTTTCCAGTTTCGGTACTGGCAGCTGAAGCATGCCCTCAGAGCCTAATTCCCTGAACCTCCAATAGTGGAAACGGACTCCATAGAGCGCCTTCTGATCTCTGCTGTGATGGGGCCCCCTCTCTCGTCCCTATATCTTTATTTCATGGTCGGGTACGATACTCAGCTCACTAGAACTTGGGATAGGTGGAGATCGGATATCCCGTCTCTGGAGGAGGAAGAGTGGCAGGACTGCCTTTCTACGTTTATCCCCTCTTTAATTGCTGCTAGGGACAGATTTGCGCAGCTTAAATTTTTTGCATAGAGCATGCTATAAGCCGCAGAGGCTGGCGCATGTAAATCCCCAGAGAGATCCCCACTGTCTGAGATGTAAGTAGGAACTTTTTGGCATATGGTCTGGTCTTGTCCGAAACTTCAGCCCTACTGGGCGGCTGTGGCTTCCACTCTCGGTGATATCTGAAAGATTAGGATACAGGCTGACCCGAAACTTTTATTGCTGAGCTATACGGAGGATGTGGAGGGTGATAGATACTGCAAGTTATGCTTGACGTTCTCTTTATATTATGCTAGGCGGAAGATTATGTTAAAATGGAAGTCAGAGGATCCCCCCACTCATGACTCCTGGCGGAAGTCGGTGACCTTGGTGTTGCCTCTGTACAGGCTGACCTATGAAAGTAGGCAGTGTCCAGGAAAGTATGATAACATATGGCCTGCTTGGACTGATACCTGTGCGTTTTTTGACCCTCTATCCACCTGATTGTACGTTGGGGGCGATTATTGTGGTGGCCTCCCCCCTTCCTCTGCCCCCCCCTGTGGCCCCCTCCCTCTTTATCCTCTCCCCTTACCCCATTTCTCCCTTTTTTCTAGTCCCCTCCCAGCCCCCGGCTTCATGCTGTACATGCTATTTTATGTGCTGTAGGAACTGTTGGGGATGGTGATGTGATTGGCTTCTTATGCTATAGTGGATGTTAGATGGAGTTATATTCCTTGCTGGTATATGGGTGGGATTTTTCCGCGCACTTACGGACGTTCTGAATATGTACTTTTGTATTATTGTGTTCTGTAAACTGATTAAGATGTAATGCTGTATTTTCTAATAAAAAGCTTTTTCTGTTAAAAAAACAAAAACAAAAAAAACATCATTAAAAATGTAATATAGAAGAAATTTGTCTATAAAAACCCCACAATGTAAGTCCTATATAATAAGTGCTCAAAATGATGAATCCAGTCCTCTGTGCTCAAAGATCCAGGCTGTGCGTCACCACAGGTGCCCCCCACCCCCTGCAGGAATATTCTCATCTGAATCAGTGTGATCATTACAGCCAAGTAGGATCAGAAAGCGCTTTCTAGCCTCACCATGGGATATAACATGCCAGCTCCTCTCTACTCCTTGCTCCCAGGTGGCCAGTGATTTCCACTGGTAAGTAGAAGAGAAAAAAAACGATAGTGCTTATATCATTTAAAAAGCATTTATTTGCATACAAAGCGATGACAAGGTCCTCACATTTTTCTGGTGCTACACGCACACAAGTCTAAACAGCAAAAATAAACTCAGTGTTTGGGAATCACCTCTCCACTTTACACAGGCCCCTCTGGCATTTCTCATGGAAATAACTAGCTCCATGCTAGTTCCTGGTACCGCGATCATCCATGCCCCTCCCCTCCACACAAAAATGAGAGCAGGGATGGCCTGTAATGTCGCAACTGCACTGGTTCTGAGATGCTGAATGAAAGAAAAAACATAGTTGTAGCACAAACTGCAAAAATAGGCAAAAGATAATCGGGCAGCATAATCTGTTTAAAATTTGAGAATTGATTAAAAATGGTACGGAATTGATTTGAGTATATGAACCAATACCTTCCAAAAGATTACGTAACATTAACCAAACATACATACATTAAAACCAATCCAGGTAGTGATCCTGTATGAAGGCGATGTCAAACAATCATCAAACAGTGGGAATGACTCAGAAACTGGTGTCAAAGTCACAAAGGCGTATCACACGAAAAGTAAAAGGCGTAGCACAAAACTGAGCACATTGTCTGAAACCAAACAAAAATACCTACACTTTGATCTATAAATTGTGTATGACAAGTAGATCTTGTGGGCGTGAGGGCAATTTGTTCCCCCTTTTTATAAAGATTTTTTATTTTTTAAATCTCTCTGCTCTAATGATGTCGTCCTCCACTGTACCCCAGTTCCATAGAAACACTGTATAATCGATACAATTTTCTGAAAAAAATCACTAAACTTAAACTGCTTTTTCACAAAAACTGTAAAAGATATCAAACTGAAAAGTCATAGCTGAATATTTTGTGAACGTTTTAAAGTTTGTTTGGCATCTGTAGGTGAAAGTATGAAGGAGCTGAAACTTTTGGTAGCAGATAAGATTTTAAGGAGTAAAAAAGATGCTCTCATTGACTTCAATGTTAAAAAAGGTGTCTAAAAGCTTAATATTTAAAAAAGTATACATACAAAAAAAGTTCCCATCATTAGCTGAAAGAGCTGAACATTTTAAAAGTTGGATGGTCTCAATAGCTGAAAGTATGCAGAAGTTACGCAGAGCCAAAAAACGTACGGAATAATAAGAATAATAACTAGAAAATGCATTTCCTGAGGAAAATACGTGGGAATGCTGAATAGCTGAATTGCTAAGCCCGCACAAATGCCATTCACCATAACCACTATACTATCTTTAGGACATACAAGCAGTGTTCCTTCAGTACTTATAAAGCCTCTTGTTGATCATTAAAGGTGTTGTAAATGTAAAATAATTTTCCCTAAATAGCTTCCTTTACCTTAGTGCAGTCCTCCTTTACTAACCTCATCCTTTTGATTTTGCTTTTAAATGTCCTTATTTCTTCTGAGAAATGCTCACTTCCTGTTCTTCTGTCTGTAACTCCACACAGTAATGCAAGGCTTTTTCCCTGGTGTGGAGAAAGCCTCTTGAGGGGGGAGGGAGTGAGCAGGACGCCCACTAACACACAGCTCCTTTCTCTTATCTGCAAAGTAGAGTGTCCTGGTCACCCCTCCCCCTCAAGAGGTTTTCTCCACAGCAGGTGTGTGAGGGGGAATATTGCACTGAGAAAGAATTACCATTACAAATGCCTTTAATTCACAGACCAAATGAGTTACTGAACCCTTCAAACAAACCTTAATAAATCCTCAACCGTACATGCGATCGATACAGCGACTTCATCGTTTTAAAGACACATCCCTTGTGAACGCATCGATATGAAATTTATGTTGATAAACCTAAAAATGTGACCATGTCAGCGATTTAGAAAAGTGTCATTGTGTGTCTTACTAACAAATTTTAAAAGCCAGTTGTAATGAAGGCCAATGGGAGGAATTTTGGAACTCTTGTTCTTTAGAAGCTCCAGCAACGAAAAGTAAAATGTGCATCACAAAACTAATCACATTGCCTGAAAGCAGACAAAAATACCTACAATTTGATATATAAATTGTGTATGACAAGTAGATCTTGTGGGCCTGAGAGCAATTTGTTCCCCCTTTTTTATAGATAATCCGATTTTTTTTCAATACTCACACTGTAAAGGTCACATGACACACTCTAAGCCATGTCCATAGGAAGACTGTTAAATCGATACAATTTTCTGAAAAAATCTGTAAACGTAAATTGCTTTTTCACAAAAACTATAAAAGATATCAATCTGAAAAGTCATAACCGGATAGCTGAATATTTTGTGACCGTTTTAAAGTTTGATTGGTGTCTGTCAGTGAAAGTATGAAGGAGCTGAAACTTTTTGTAGAACATGTGATTTTAAGCAGTAAAAAGCATGTTCTCATTGACTTCATTGTTAATAAAAATAGCGACTAAAAGCTTAATATTTTTAAAAGTATAAATAGTACAAAAAAACTTGAAGAAGTCCCATCGTTGGCTGAACGAGATGAACATTTTAAAAGTTGAATTGTCTCAATTGCTGAAAGTATGCCGAAGTTACGCTGAGCCAAAAAACGTACAGAATAATAACTAGAAAATGCATTTCCTGAGGAAAATACGTGGGAATGCTGAATAGCTGAATTTCTAAGCCCGCACAAATCCCATTCACCATAACCGCTATACTATCTTTAGGACATACAAGCAGTGTTCCTTCAGTACTTATAAAGCCTCTCTTTGATCATTAAAGGTGTTGTAAAGGTAAAATCATTTTCCCTAAATAACTTCCTTTACCTTAGTGCAGTCCTCCTTTACTTACCTCATCCTTTGATTTTGCTTTTAAATGTCCTTATTTCTTCTGAGAAACCCTCACTTCCTGTTCTTCTGTCTGTAACTCCACACAGTAGTGCAAGGCTTTTTCCCTGGTGTGGAGAAAGCCTCTTGAGGGGGGAGGGGGTGAGCAGGACGCCCACTAACACACAGCTCCTTTCTCTATCTGCAAAGTACAGAGCGTCCTGACTTCCTGGTCGCCCCTCCCCCCTCAAGAGGTTTTCTCCCCTCCCCCGGGTGAGTGAGGGGGATAATTGCACTGAGGTAAAGGAAGCTATTTAGGGAAAGAATTGCCATTACAAACGCTTTTTATCTACACACAAAATAAGTGAAATAACCCTTCAAACAAACCTTAATAAATCCACAACCGTACATGCGATCGATACAGCGACTTCACCGTATAAAAGACAAGGCCCTTGTGAACGCATCGATATGAAATTTATGTTGATAAACTTAAAATGTGGCCATATCAGCGATTTAGAAAAGAGTATCTTTGTGTGTCTTACTAACAAATTTTAAAAGCGCGTTATAATGAAGGCCTATGGGGAAAAATTTGGAACTCTTGTCCTTTAGAAGCTCCAGCAACGAAAAGTAAAATGCGCATCACAAAACTGATCACATTGCCTGAAAGCAGACAAAAATACCTTCCATTTGATATATAAATTGTGTATGACAAGTAGATCTTGTGGGCGTGAGAGCAATTTGTTCCCCCTTTTTTATAGATAATCCAAGTTTTTTCAAAACTCACACTGTAAAGGTCACATGACTCACTCTGAGCCATGTCCATAGGAAGACTGTTTAATCGATAACATTTTCTGAAAAAATCACTAAACGTAAATTGCTTTTTCACAAAAACTATAAAAGATTTCAATCTGAAAAGTCATAGCCGGATAGCTGAATATTTTGTGACCGTGGTAAAGTTTGTTTGGTGTCTGTCAGTGAAAGTATGAAGGAGGAGATACATTTTGAATCGGGTACGTTTTTAAGCAGGAATAAGCATGTTCTCATTGACTTCAATGTTAAAAAAAAGCGACTAAAAGCTTAATATTTTAAAAAGTATAAATAGCACAAAAAAACTTAAAGAAGTCCCATCGTTAGCTGAATGAGATGAACATTTTAAAAGTTGAATGGTCTCAATCGCTGAAAGTATGGCGAAGTTACGCAGAGCCAAAAAACATACGGAATAAAATTAAGACATAAGAATAATAAAAAACGAATAACAATACTGGGAATGCTTATTAAAGCATTCCCACTAACTAGAAAATGCATTTCCTGAGGAAAATACGTGGGAATGCTGAATTGCTAAGCCCGCTCAAATGCCATTCACCATAACCACTACACTATCTTTAGGACATACAAGCAGTGTTCCTTCAGTACTTATAAAGCCTCTCTGATCATTAAAGGTGTTGTAAAGGTAAAATAATTTTCCCTAAATAGCTTCCTTTACCTTAGTGCAGTCCTCCTTTACTTATCTCATCCTTTGATTTTGCTTTTAAATGTCCTTATTTCTTCTGAAAAACCCTCACTTCCTGTTCTTCTGTCTGTAACTCCACACAGTAGTGCAAGGCTTTTTCCCTGGTGTAAAGAAAACGTCTTGAGGGGGTGAGCAGGACGCCCACTAACCCACAGCTCCTTTATCTGCAAAGTAGAGAGTGTCCTGGTCGCCCCTCCCCCCTCAAGAGGTTTTCTCCCCTCCCCCAGGTGTGTGAGGGGAATATTGCACTGAGGTAAAGGAAGCTATTTAGGGAAAGAATTACCATTACAAACGCTTTTTATCTACACACAAAATAAGTGAAATAACCCTTCAAACAAACCTTAATAAATCCACAACCGTACATGCGATCGATACAGCGACTTCACTGTATAAAAGACAAGACCCTTGTGAACGCATCGATATGAAATTTATGTTGATAAACTTAAAAATGTGGCCATGTCAGCGATTTAGAAAAGAGTGTCGTTGTGCATTTTATTGGCAAAAATTAAATGACGTTTATAATGAAGGCCTATGGGAGAAATGTTGGAACTCTTGTCCTTTCGAAGCTCCAGCAACGAAAAGTAAAATGCGCATCACAAAACTGATCACATTGCCTGAAAGCAGACAAAAATACCTTCCATTTGATATATAAATTGTGTATGACAAGTAGATCTTGTGGGCGTGAGAGCAATTTGTTCCCCCTTTTTTATAGATAATACGATTCTTTTCAAAACTCACACTCTAAAGGTCACATGACACACTCTAAGCCAGCTCCATAGACACGCAGTGTAATCGATAAAATTTTCTGAAAAAATCACTAAACGTAAATTGCTTTTTCACAATAACTATAAAAGATTTCAATCTGAAAAGTCATAGCCGGATAGCTGAATATTTTGTGACCGTGGTAAAGTTTGTTTGGTGTCTGTCAGTGAAAGTATGAAGGAGGAGTTACATTTTGAATCACGTACGTTTTTAAGCAGGAATAAGCATGTTCTCATTGACTTCAATGTTAAAAAAAAGCGACTAAAAGCTTAATATTTTAAAAATATAAATAGCACAAAAAAACTTGAAGAAGTCCCATCGTTAGCTGAATGAGATGAACATTTTAAAAGTTGAATGGTCTCAATCGCTGAAAGTATGGCGAAGTTACGCAGAGCCAAAAAACGTACGGAATAATAAGAATAATAACTAGAAAATGCATTTCCTGAGGAAAATACGTGGGAATGCTGAATAGCTGAATTGCTAAGCCCGCACAAATCCCATTCACCATAACCGCTATACTATCTTTAGGACATACAAGCAGTGTTCCTTCAGTACTTCTAAAGCCTCTCTTTAATCATTAAAGGTGTTGTAAAGGTAAAATCATTTTCCCTAAATAACTTCCTTTACCTTTGTGCAGTCCTCCTTTACTTCCCTCATCCTTTGATTTTGCTTTTAAATGTCCTTATTTCTTCTGAGAAATCCTCACTTCCTGTTCTTCTGTCTGTAACTCCACACAGTAGTGCAAGGCTTTTTCCCTGGTGTGGAGAAAGCCTCTTGAGGGGTGAGGGGGTGAGCAGGACGCCCACTAACACACAGCTCCTTTCTCTATCTGCAAAGTAGAGAGTGTCCTGGTCGCCCCTCCCCCTCAAGAGGTTTTCTCCACACCAGGTGTGTGAGGGGGAATATTGCACTGAGAGAGAATTACCATTACAAACGCCTTTTAATTCACACACCAAATGAGATACCGAACCCTTCAAACAAACCTTAATAAATCCACAACCGTATATGTGATCGATACAGCGACTTCACCGTATAAAAGACAAGACCCTTGTGAACGCATCGATATGAAATTTATGTTGATAAACTTAAAAATGTGGCCATGTCAGCGATTTAGAAAAGAGTATCTTTGTGTGTCTTACTAACAAATTTTAAAAGCGCGTTATAATGAAGGCCTATGGGGAAAAATTTGGAACTCTTGTCCTTTAGAAGCTCCAGCAACGAAAAGTAAAATGCGCATCACAAAACTGATCACATTGCCTGAAAGCAGACAAAAATACCTTCCATTTGATATATAAATTGTGTATGACAAGTAGATCTTGTGGGCGTGAGAGCAATTTGTTCCCCCTTTTTTATAGATAATCAGAGTTTTTTCAAAACTCACACTGTAAAGGTCACATGACTCACTCTGAGCCATGTCCATAGGAAGACTGTTTAATCGATAACATTTTCTGAAAAAATCACTAAACGTAAATTGCTTTTTCACAAAAACTATAAAAGATTTCAATCTGAAAAGTCATAGCCGGATAGCTGAATATTTTGTGACCGTGGTAAAGTTTGTTTGGTGTCTGTCAGTGAAAGTATGAAGGAGGAGATACATTTTGTACGGCATTAGATTTGAAGCAGGAAAAAGCATGTTCTCATTGACTTCAATGTTAAAAAAAGCGACTAAAAGCTTAATATTTTAAAAAGTATAAATAGCACAAAAAAACTTGAAGAAGTCCCATCGTTGGCTAAATGAGATGAACATTTTAAAAGTTGAATGGTCTCAATCGCTGAAAATATGGCGAAGTTACGCAGAGCCAAAAAACGTACGGAATAAAGGATAAAATTAATAAGAATAATAAAAAACGAATAACAATACTGGGAATGCTTATTAAAGCATTCCCACTAATAATAAAAAACGAATAACAATACTGGGAATGCTTATTAAAGCATTCCCACTAATAATAAAAAACGAATAACAATACTGGGAATGCTTATTAAAGCATTCCCACTAATAAGAATAATAAAAAACGAATAACAATACTGGGAATGCTTATTAAAGCATTCGCACTAATAATAAAAAAACAAATAACAATACTGGGAATGCTTATTAAAGCATTCCCACTAATAATAAAAAACGAATAACAATACTGGGAATGCTTATTAAAGCATTCCCACTAATAAGAATAATACAAAACGAATAACAATACTGGGAATGCTTATTAAAGCATTCCCACTAATAAAAAACGAATAACAATACTGGGAATGCTTATTAAATCATTCCCACTAAAAAACGAATATCAATACTTGGAATGCTTATTAAAGCATTCCCACTAATTAAGAATAATAAAAAAACGAATAACAATACTGGGAATGCTTATTAAAGCATTCCCACTAATTAAGAATAATAAAAAATGAATAACAATACTGGGAATGCTTATTAAAGCATTCCCACTAATAATAAAAAACTAATCATACTGGGAATGCTTATTAACCACTTACCTACTGTGCACCTACACCCCCTTCCTGCCCAGACAAAATATAAGCTTCCCGCACTGCGTCGCTTTAACTGACAATTGCGCGGTCGTGCAACGTCGCTCCCAAACAAAATTGGCGTCCTTTTTTTCCCACAAATAGAGCTTTCTTTTGGTGGTATTTGATCACCTCTGCGGTTTTTATTTTTTGCGCTATAAACAAAAATAGAGCGTCAATTTTTAAAAAAATGCAATATTTTTTCCTTTTTGCTATAATAAATAACCCCAAAAAATATATAAAAAAAAATATTTTATTTTTTTAGGCCGATACGTATTCTTCTACATATTTTTGGTAAAAAAAAAAATGCAATAAGCGTTTATCGGTTGGCTTGCGCAAAATTTATAGCGTTTACAAAATAGGGGATAGTTTATGGCATTTTTTTTTTTTTTACTATTAATGGCGGCGATCTGCGATTTTTTTATTGGGACTGCGACGTTATGGCGGACATTTCGGACACTTTTCTGACATTTTTGGGACCATTTACATTTATACAGTGAAAAATGCTATAAATATGCATTGATTACTGTATAAATGTGACTGGCAGTGAAGGGGTTAACCACTAGGGGGCGGGGAAGGGGTTAAATGTGTGTCCTATGAGTGTTCTAACTGTAGGGGGAGGGGGGGGTGACTGGGGGAGGTGACCGATTGTGTCCCTATGTACAAGGAACACAACCGCTCCCCTCTCTCCCTGACAGGGACGTGCAGCTCTGTGTTTACATACAGAGCTCCACGTCCCAGCTCACTTACAGAGCAATCGCGTGTGCCCGGCGGCGATCGTTGCCGCCGGGCACCGGCACGGGATCCCCGCGGAGCGGCGGGTGCGCGCGCGCGCCCGCGGCTTTAAAGGGACATCACGTCATATGACGTGATGTCAGAACAATGGAGTCGTCTGCCCGCCGTCATTTGACGGCGGGCAGATGACAAGTGGTTAAAGCATTCTCACTAATAAAAAACGAATTACAATACTGGGAATGCTTATTAAAGCATTCCCCCTAATAACAATACTGGGAATGCTTATTAAAGCATTCCCACTAATAATAAAAAACGAATAACAATACTGGGAATGCCTTTTAAAGCATTCCCACTAATAATAAAAAACGAATAACAATACTGGAAATGCTTATTAAAGCATTCCCACTAATAAAAAACGAATAACAATACTGGGAATGCTTATTAAAGCATTCCCACTAATTAAGAATAATAAAAAACCAATAACAATACTGGGAATGCTTATTAAATCATTCCCACTAAAAAACGAATATCAATACTGGGAATGCTTATTAAAGCATTCCCACTAATTAAGAATAATAAAAAACAAATAACAATACTGGGAATGCTTATTAAAGCATTCCCACTAATTAAGAATAATAAAAAATGAATAACAATACTGGGAATGCTTATTAAAGCATTCCCACTAATAATAAAAAACTAATAACAATACTGGGAATGCTTATTAAAGCATTCCCGCTAATAAAAAAAACGAATTACAATACTGGGAATGCTTATTAAAGCATTCCCACTAATTAATAAAAATAATAAAAAACGAATAACAATACTGGGAATGCTTATTAAAGCATTCCCACTAATAACAATACTGGGAATGCTTATTAAAGCATTCCCACTAATAATAAAAAACGAATAACAATACTGGGAATGCCTTTTAAAGCATTCCCACTAATAATAAAAAACGAATAACAATACTGGAAATGCTTATTAAAGCATTCCCACTAATAAAAAACAAATAACAATACTGGGAATGCTTAATAAAGCATTCCCACTAATTAAGAATAATAAAAAAACAATAACAATACTGGGAATGCTTATTAAAGCATTCCCACTAATAATAAAAAACAAATAACAGTACTGGAAATGCTTATTAAAGCATTCCCACTAATAATAAAGGATAAAATTAAGAATAATAAAAAACGAACATCAATACTGGGAATGCTTATTAAAGCATTCCCACTAAAAAACGAATATCAATACTGGGAATGCTTATTAAAGAATTCCCACTAATAAAGGAAAATAATAAAAAACTAATATCAATACTGGGAATGCTTATTAAAGCATTCCCACTAATAATAAGAATAATAAAAAAACGAATATCAATACTGGGAATGCTTATTAAAGCATTCCCACTAATTAAGAATAATACAAAAAACGAATATCAATACTGGGAATGCTATTTATAGTATTCCCACTAATAAAAAATGAATATCAATACTGGGAATGCTATTAATAGCATTCCCACTAATAAAAAACGAATATCAATACTGGGAATGCTATTTATAGCATTCCAACTAGTTAAGAATAATAAAAAATAGCATTCCCAGTATTGATATTTGTTTTTTACTATTCTTATTATTGGTGGGAATGCTTAATAGCATTCCCAGTATTGATATTTGTTAAGCATTCCCACCAATAATAAGAATAGTAAAAAACGAATATTAATACTGGGAATGCTGTTTATAGCATTCCAACTAATTAAGAATAATAAACGAATATCAATACTGGGAATGCTATTAAGCATTCCCACTAATTAAAATTAAGAATAATAAAAAACGAATATCAATTCTGGGAATGCTATTCATAGCATTCCCACTAATAAGAATAATAAAAAACGAATATCAATACTAGGAATGCCATTAAGCATTCCCACTAAAAAACGAATAATACTGGGAATGCCATTAACTATTCCCACTAATAATGAAAAAACGAATATCAATACTGGGAATGTCACCAATAGAATACGGTGATGCGTTTAGATAGCTGCTTACTGATTTGCATCCAGTATAATCAATGGTCATTTAACCACTTCCATACCGGCCTATAGGGGAATCACGTCATGGTGATCCCCTTGCCGATGAGACAGGACGTTGCACAACGTCCTGTCTTCACGGCTTTTTAGGGCGCGCGCGCGCCCGCGGCACCACCCGCGATCCCGCGCGCGTGCCCGACGGCTGTGATTGCCGCCGGGCACCCACGATTTCCGGAAATCATGGCAGGAGTGTGGATCTGTGTGTGTAAACACACAGATCCACCTCCTGTCAGCGGTGAGGAGACTGATGTGTGTTCCCAGTACAGAGGAACACACATCGATCTCCTCCCCGTGAGTCCCCCTCCCCCTACAGTTAGAACATACTTTAGGAATCATTTTAACCCCTTCAGCGCCCCCTAGTGTTAACCCCTTCCCTGCCAGTCACATTTACACAGTAATTAGTGCAGTTTTATAGCAATAATCGCTGTGTAAATGTGAACGGTCCCAAAAACGTGTCAAAAGTGTCCGATATGTCCGCCGCAACGTCACGGTCACAAAAAAAAAACGCAGATCCCCGCCATTACTAGTAAAAAAAATTAAACAAAAATGCCATAAATCTATCACCTATTTTGTAGACGCTATAACTTTTGCGCAAACCAATCAATATACGATTATTGCGTTTTTTTTTTACCAAAAATACGTAAAATACGTATCGGTCTAAACTGAGGGGAAAAAAAGTTTTTTTTTAAAAAAATATTGTGAGATGTATTAAATAAAAAGGAAAAAATATTGTGTTTTTTTTAAAATTGTCGCTCTTCTTTTGTTTATAGCGCAACAAATAAAAACCGCAGAGATGATCAAATACCACCAAACGAAAGCTCTATTTGTGTGGGGAAAAAAACATAATGATTTAATTTGGGTACAGTATTGCCTGACCGCGCAATTGTCATTCAAAGTGCAACAGCGCTGAAAACTAAAAATTGGTCTGGGCAGGAAGGGGGTGAAAATGCCCTGTATGGAAGGGGTTAAGGAAAGTCCTTTCATGTGTGATGATTAGGGATGAGCTCCGCGTTCGATTCGAACATATGTTCAACTCGAACATCGTCTGTCTGTACATTAGTCTAAATTCAAACAAAACGGGTTGTTCGCGCTAAATTCGAGTGACGCGTCACGGCCCATAATTCACTGCGGCATTGCGCGCTGATGATTGGCCAAGCATGCACTATGACCCGCATGCTTGGCCAATCACAGCGCGCAAAAAACGGAGAAACATAATTGGCCAAAGCCAAGGTGGCTTTGGCCAATTATGGCTCAGGGGGTTTAGTTCACGCCCCACACTATAAAAGGCTGCCGGCAAGGCGGCCTTGTGTAGTGTGTTGCGGCGTTGTTAAAGAGATCAGTCCTGTAGAGAGAGAGAGACAGTGGGCCAGAATTACAGAGCGATTACTCCTGTATCTCGCGTTAGACTGGAGTACTTTCGAATTACGTGCATTTTTTCACTACTCTGAAACCTCAAACCATGAAAATACGGCTGCGGGCTTCAATCTGACTGGTTTACGTGTTCGTACGCCTTCGGATCTACGCTGCAATAAAATTGCGGCCGCTGGGTGGAGTTCCCGTCGTTTTCCGCGTCGGAGTATGCAAATGAGCTTTACTGGCAGTCAGGTGATTGTGCTATTTAAAGACATTATCACAGGTATAGACACCCAGCAGGTACAATATTTAAAGGAATTTTTTTATTTAAGCATCATTAAAATCACTGCTCCTGTTTTTTAAACTTTTTTTCCATTGATACATGTTCCCTCGGACAAGACCCGGGTTCTCAAAGACGTTTTCACAGGCAAACTATAGACACCCAGCGGGTACAATATTTAAAGGAATTTTAATGGAGCAGTGATTTTAATGATGCTTAAATAAATAAAAAAAATTCCTTTAACCACTTAAGACCCGGACCAATATGCAGGCTAAAGACCAGAGGTGTTTTTACAATTTGGCACTGCTCTGCTTTAACTGGTAATTGCGCGGTCATGCAATGTTGTACCGAAAAAAAATGTGCGTCCTTTTTTTCCCACAAATAGAGCTTTCTTTTGATGGTATTTGATTGCCTCTGCGATTTTTATTTTTTTGCGATATAAACGGGAAAATTTCGAAAAAAAATGATCTTTCTTATAAAAATATCGAATAAACTAAATTTTAGTCAAACGTTTAGGCCAAAATGTATTCAGCCACATGTCTTTAGTAAAAAAAAATCGCAATAAGCGTATATTTATTGGTTTTCGCAAAAGTTAGAGCGTCTAGGGTACATTTTCTGGAATTTACACAGCTTTTATTTTATGACTGCCTATCTCATTTCTTGAGGTGCTAAATTTGCAGGGCAGTACAAAACTCCCCCAAATGACCTGATTTTGGAAAGTAGACACCCCAAGGAAACTGCTGAGAGGCATGTTGAGTCCATTGAATATTTTTTTTTTTGGTCCCAAGTGATTGAATAATGACAAAAAAAAATAAAAAATTTACAAAAAGTTGTCACTAAATGATATATTGCTCACACATGCCATTTGTTTTGTGGAATTGCACCCCAAAATACATTCTGCTGCTTCTCCTGAGTACGGGGATACCACGTTTGGGACTTTTTGGGAGCCTAGCCGCGTTTGGGGCCCCAAAAACCAAGCACTGCCTTCAGCATTTCTAAGGGTGCAAATTTTTTATTTCACTCCTCACTACCTATCAGTTTTGAAGGCCATAAAATGCCAAAATAGCACAACCCCCCCCCCCCCAAATGACCCCATTTTGGAAAGTAAACACCCCAAGCTATTTGCTGAGAGGCATGTTGAGTCCATGGAATATTACATTTTTTTGCCCCAAGTCATTGAATAATGACCAAAAAAAAAATTACCAAACTTTGTCACTAAATGATATATTTCTCACACATGCCATGGGCATATGTGGAATTGCACCCCAAAATACATTCTGATGCTTCTCCTGAGTACGGGGATACCACATGTGTGGGACTTTTTGGGAGCCTAGCCGTGTACGGGGCCCTGAAAACCAAGCACTGCCTTCAAGATTTGTGTGAGTGAAATCCAAAATGTATGCCCTTGGAAATGCTGAAGGCGGTGCTTGGTTTTTGGGGTCCCGTACGCGCTAGGCTCCCAAAAAGTCCCACACATGTGGTATGCCCGTACTCAGGAGAAGCAGAAGAATGTATTTAAGGGTGCAACTCCACATATAACCATGGCATGTGTGAGAAATGTATCATTTAGTGACAACTTTTAGATTTTTTTTTTTTTTTTGTCATTATTCAATTACTTTGGACAAAAAAAAAAAAAAATTCAATGAACTCAACATGCCTCTCAGCAGTTGGGGTGTCTACTTTCCAAAATGGGGTCATTTGTTTGTTTTTTGTGCTATTTTGGCATTTTATGGCCTTCGAAACTGATAAGTAGTGAGGAGTGAAATCAAAAATGTACACCCTTAGAAAGCCTGAAGGCGGTGATTGGTTTTTGGGGTCCCGTACACGGCTAGGCTCGCAAAAAGTCTCACACATGTGGTATCCCCGTACTCAGGAGAAGCAGCAGAATGTATTTTGGGGTGTAATTCCACATATAGATTGATCGGTGGGTATGCCCACCATTAGAATACCTCCCTTCATCCACCCACTTCTAATGATGGGCATACATGCACCATTTATATATGCCGAAGCATGGGGGCATCCTCCCGCAAAAAAGTAATGCCGCGTACACACGGTCAGACTTTTCTATGCCGTGTACACATGGTCAGACTTTTCCACGGGAAAGCCTCCGTAGGAATGTCAACCGTATGTACGGGGCATTAGGAGCAAAATCGCTCCTCCGTCCCTAATGCCCCCATGCTTCGGCATATATGCTCTTTTTTTAACTGTGGTGGTGAAATCACCTCCTACAGCACTGGAGTCACGACTTTATATATCGTGGGAGCACTGGAGTTACGACTTTATATATCGTGGGAGCAAACGCTGTTGCTGTCAAGATAAATAAGTCTGTGCAACAGCTGAATGGCGTACCTGAAAACAGTAAAGTAAATTACATACCTGAAAAGCAAGCATGAAAAAACATAACAATAAAACTTTGCAGAATGGAATACAGTAAAAAAGAGCAGAACAATAGAGAGGGAGAGAACAATAAAACGACAACTATTTTTGTTTTTTTATTTTATATTTTTTTTTTTGTGTTTTTTTACTTTTTACTTTTTTTGTTTTAAAACTTTTTTTTGTAACTAACAGTTCAACTTTTCGGTTCCAGGTTTGGGTTTCTCAAAATGTGATGGCATCTTGGGAGACCCTGTGTACGTGTGCCTAGCCTGTGAAATGTTTTACCCTACGCTAATACTTCACTTGTGTGTGAAAGCGTTCAAAACATTTACCAATACAAAGACCAGGATCGGCAGGACATCGGGGACAAAAATAACGGGTGTCGCACCTAAATCCGCTCTTGCTACAGACACGACATCTTCTTTGGGGGGCTTTTTGGGTAGGGGTACTCAAGGGCATATATAAAATGCCTCTCCTGCAGTCGGCTTACTGCATTTGTTAGGGGATGGTGAGGTGCAGAACCGCCTGGATACAGGAGTTCTGTGATGATATCCTTCTGGAATTGAAGGAAGGATCCATTCTGTCCTGAAGCTTTGTATAAGACAAAAGCATTCAGTAGAGTCAATTGAAATAAATGTAGAGACACTTTTTTTGTACCAGCGTCTCCATTTACGGACAATATGATACCCCCTCCCATATTTTGGTTATATTCGTGGACACAGAGGGGTTTCTCAACAACATCAGTCGCCGTACGAATTTGTACTGTCGTGTCTGCGTGAAAGGTGGTGAGAACGAAAACATTCTTATTGTCCCGCCACTTCACAGCAAGCAAATTATTACATCTGCAGCAGGCTCTTGCCCCCAGCCTAATACGGGCATCTACAAGCCGCTGGGGAAAGCCACGGCAATTTGGTCGCACGGTGCCACATGCTCCAATCTGACGATCAAACAAGTGACTAAAAAGTGGCACGCTGCTGTTATAATTGTCCACATACAAGTGGTACCCCTTTCCAAATAAGGGTGATACCAAATCCCAAACAATCTTGCCAGCGCTCCCCATGTAATCTGGGCATCCTTCCGGCTCTACATCACTATCTTTGCCCTCATGTGTGTTGCCCTGTCACAGAGCTTATAGAGCTTGACCCCGTATCTGGCACGCTTGCTGGGAAGGAACTGCTTGAAAGACAAGCGGCCAGAAAATGTAATCAGGGACTCGTAAACGCAGACAACTTGCTGGGGAATAAACAAGGCTGCATAACGTTCATTCAAATGGTTTATGAGGGGCCGAATTTTGTAGAGCCGGTCGAATTCAGGGTCTCCACGTGGACGACAAAGTGCCTTGTCGCTGAAATGCAGGAACCGCAGGATCATCTCGTATCGTTTCCTGGCCATGTGAGCAGAGAATATGGGCCTTTAGTCAATTGGCTCTGTGGACCAATACATGCGCAATTAAGGAAATTTGTGTATGCCCATATTGAGGGTAAGGCCCAGAAAGGTCTTAAATTCGGAAACCTCAAGAGGTTTCCATTCTTTGGCAAGGAGGGTCTGGGGATTAGCGGCGATGTAGGTACCAGCATATAAATTAGTCTGGTCCACAATAGATCTATAGAGATCTTCTGTGAAATACAGCGAATAAAAATCAAGTGGCATTAAATTCGCTGTATCCACCTGAATACCGGGTTGGCCAGTGAATTGGGGAAGTACGGGTGCTGCAGAAGTGGTGGGGACCCAATCAGGATAGGTGAATTCTGCAGGAAGGGCACTATGGACACGACGGGCCTGTCTTCGTTTTCTTCTTGGTGGCAGCGGGACACTACTTGTGCTTGCTACCTCGCCAGCTTGAACTGCACTTATGGGACTCGCCACGTCACCACGTGATACTGCAGTGCTGGATGAACGACCAGGGTGTACTAGGCCGCTGGTGCTTGCCAATCCACTAGAAGGAATAGCGGCGCTAGTACTGGCTCTCTGCTCCATACAAGGGTCCTGCGGTTCTTGCTCCTCAACAACCTCAGAATGGGATTGGGTATGCCTGGCCTTAGCAGGGACCACCACTCCGTCGTCAGAGCTATCTGACATGGAGCCGCTGTCGTAAACAGGATCGTATTCTGAGCCCGAATCTGACAAATGCGTGACCTCCTCATCACTATCTGACATGCTCAGGATCCTAACAGCCTCTTCACCAGTGTACATTCGCTTTGCCATTTTGGGCTCTAAATTTAGTCGTAGACTGGTGATGATTCACAGGTAAAAAAAGCACCTGGCTATAGAAACGCAAAAAAAAACTGTTGGCGATCGCAGGGATCAGGCCTGTCTCTGCGAACGCTGCAGTTGTGTGTGTTGTGTTTTTGAAGTGACAGTGATCGATCGATACTGCACTTGGGTGGGTTGGGCTGGGCGGAGGGGCAAAACGCAGGTGCTAGCGGGTATCTGGGCTGATTCCGCTAACCATGCGTTTTTGGGTACCCTAAACTGCTGGGTTACACTAGTATAGATCTGATCAGATCAGGTATCGATCCGTTCAGATACTATACCACTAAGGGGGGTGACGCAGACCCTGACAGATGCTAAAATTTAATTGATATATAACCCTTTATTGGGTTATATATGGGGGTACCTGAGGCTTTCTAAAAACCTTAAAAAAATAACTGGCTAACCTGCGTCACCAGTGACACTTATATGGCGATCACTGGTGAAAGGGTTAACTCTAGGGGCAATCAGGGGTTAAAAACTTTATTTATGGGGGTACCTAACGCTATTGAACCTAGCGGCAAACCTCAAAAAAAACTGCTTAGCGGCAACAGTGACACTAATACAGCGATCAGAAAATCGATCGCTTAGTGACACTGGTAATAGGGGGTGAAAGGGTTAACTAGGGCGGTGATCAAGGGGTTAAACCTTTATTAGGGGGGGTAGGGGGCTACCCTGGACCTAAATGGGGCTAAGACTAACTGCCCTGATACTTTTTACTGTCACACCGACACTAAATGCAGTAATCAGAAATAAATGATTATTGCATTCAGTGACACAATGTGACAGTGGACAGAGGGGGGTGATCGGCGGTGACTGGGGGGGGGGGTTAAGTGTGCCTATGTGTACCTGTGTCAGTGTACTGTTAGGTGCAACTTACTGTGTGATGTCTTCTCTCCTCAGTGTCGGACGAAAAGACCGACACGAGGAGGGAACACATCACTTCCCTCTTCCTGTGTTTACAGTTAGCACAGGAAGAGGCGGGGGGAGCGCGCATTGGCTGGGAGCGATCGCGAGGGGGTGGCTGAAAACGAATAGCCGCCCCCTCCTCCCGGATCGCTCCCAGAGCTCAAGGAACCGTCGCATGTACCGGGGGGGCTCCCCCCGAACCCCCTCTAGGCACCAACGTGTATATATATGTTGATGTGCCTGTCGGTGCCATTCTGCCGACATAAATGTACATGCAGCGGTCCTTAAGAAGTTAAATATTGTACCTGCTGGGTGTCTATAGTTTGCCTGTGAAAATGTCTTTGAGAACCCGGGTCTTGCCCAGGGGACATGTATCAATGGAAAAAAAGTTTTAAAAACTGTAGTTTTTCAGGAGTGGTGCTCACGAAGGTGATGGCAGAGGCTCTAGAACCCTTGAGACTGAAGGGAATTCCAATAGTACCTTACCTGGACGATTTTCTACTGTTTGCAGACTCAAGAGATCAGGTGGAGGTCAATCTGCAAATAACCCAAGAACACCTAAGGGGTTTGGGTTGGCTTCTCGACCTCCAAAAGTCCAATCTTCTACCATCTCAAAGGGTAAGGTTCTTGAGCTACGAGATAGACTCAGTAAAACAGAGAATTTTTCTGCCACAGGAAAAGATAGAAAAAATGTAGTCCGCTCTGAAAGCCCTTCAGTGTGGTCCAGAGATCTCGGTAAGGAGCGCTATGTCCACTCTCGGTCTCTGGACAGCGGCAATTCCTTCAGTTCAGTGGCCCGATTTCATGCCCGTCCTCTGCAGGCAGACATTCTGAAGAATTGGTCCTATCAGGAATCCCTAGAAAAAAGGTTCAAAATAGGACAAAAGACAAAAAGATCACTCTGGTGGTGGAGAAACCAAAGAAACATCTCAAAACGACTGCTTTGGAACTAACAATGGACGCAAATGCATAGGGGTGGGGAGCCCACCTGGAAGAACAGACAACTCAGGGCGTCTGGTCAAAGTTGGAGGCAAGGAGATCCTCCAACTGGAGGGAATTGAAGGCTATACATCTAGGTCTTCTCTCTTTTCAGCTAACCCTAAAGAATCAGCATGTACAAATATTATCGGACAACATGATGGCGGTAATGTATTTAACAAAACAAGGGGGTACAAGAAGCAGGACACTGATGGACCTAGCTCATCAGATTCTGAGATGGGCAGCAAACAACTTGCCCTCAATATCGGCAGTCCATCTGAAAGGTACAGAAAAAAGTCTAGCAGATTTCCTTAGCAGGAAAGAAGAGAAGCAGAGTGGTCTCTGAACCAGGAGGTGTTAGAGAAAATCCAAATAATGTGTGGGTTTCCTCAGGTGGACCTCCTTTGCAAAACAAGAAAATGCAAAGACACCGGCTTTCTTCTTTCTTCAGAGGCAGGATCAAGCTATCGGGATAGACGCGTTGGTCCACAAGTGGGACTTCCCTTTGTCTTGCGCATTCCCCCCCATTCCAACTGGTACCAAGGGTACTGGCAAAATTCAGAGTGGAATCCACAGAGCTAATCTGGATAGCCCCCTACTGGCCAAAGAGGCCTTGGTTTGGTTCCCTGATGAACCTTTCAGCAAAACCCCCCTGGAGATTGCCGATCAGGGCAGATCTGTTGTCTCAGAATCAGATTCTTCATCCAGATCCAGGCTATCTGAACCTAACAGCCTGGTTTCTGAAGAACAAATATTAAGACGAAGGGGATTATCAGAAAAACGTATTAATACCCTCCTGGCAAGTAGAAAATAAGTCACCAGAGCTATATATTTTAAAGTCTGGAAAGTCTATAATACCTGGTGTTACAACAAGAACTTTAATTTTAGTAATACTATTTTGGTTCTAGAATTTCTTCAAGAATGATTGAAGAAGGGTTTAGCAGCAAGTACCCTCAAGACGCAGGTAGCTGCCTTATTTTTTTTTTTTTTAAAGAACCCTGTCAAGAGAACCTTTAATAATCAGATTCTTTAAGGCTATGGCAAAAGTAAAGCCTAGACCTAGTGTTAATTTTCCCAAATGGGACTTGTCTTTGGTTTTCCACGCTCTCACTAAATCTCCATTTGAACCTATAGAGTCTTCATTAACATTTTTGACATTCAAAACTATTCTGCTGGTAGCAGTAACTTCTGCTAGAAGAATAAGTGAGTTACAAGCTCTTTCAATTAAAGAACCTTTTATGAGTTGCCTACCAGATAGGCTAGTCTTAAGGACGGACCCAGCTTTCATGCCAAAAATATCACCATTCTTTCACTGTGCACAAAAGATAACTCTCCTTACCTTTTGCCCCTGTCCTTTGGGTCCAGGGGAAGAAGCTTTTCACACTTTGGACATCAGGAGGTGTCTTCTAAAGTATCTAGAAGTTACATAAAGTTTCAGGAAGTCTCCTTCACTATTTATCCTGATGGAAGGTGCTAACAAGGGCAGTAAGGCTTCCAAGAGTACCCTGGGAAGATGGTTAAAGCAAGCTATTAGAGGCATACATCTCTTTAGGACTGGAACTGCCGGTGGGTATTTTACCTCATTCTACCAGAGCAGTGGCAGCATCATGTGCAGAAGAGGCCAGGGCATCTCCTGAGCAAATCTGTAAGGTGGCCATCTGGTCCAGTTTTTCAACCTTCAATGGACACTACCGCTTGGATCAGATGTCAGCCTCGGACCAGTCCTTTGGTAGGAAGGTTTTACAGGCAGTGGTCCCACCCTGAAGTAAGTTGCTCGGTTATCCTCTCTAAGGTGCTGTCCTGAAAGGCGAAGAGAGAAAACCTTAGTTAGACTTACCGGTGACTGTATTTCTACGAGCCTTTCGGGACAGCAGCCTACTTCCCTCCCTTGGTTATCATAAGTAAGATATTATGTGTGGAACTTGGTAATTGTCTGCTTATATATTCCAGCATGTCGGAGGACTTCTCGATAACAACTGAAGGCATTGTGGAAGCAGCTGCTTTTTAAAAGGGGTGTTGTCACGCAGTGTTTTCTGTGAAGGGTGGAGCTTCGCTCTCTCTAAGGTGCTGTCCTGAAATGCTCGTAGAAATACCGTCACCAATACTAACTAAGGTATATAGAGAGGCCTTTGTTAGAGGAGAACTCCCACATTCCATGTATGAAGCAACAGTAGTTTTATTATTAAAAACAGATAAGGACCCAAGTGAATGTACCTCATATAGGCCAATATCTTTGTTGAACTGTGATTATAAAGTTTTGGCCAAGATATTGGCCAAAAGGCTAAATACTGTAATAACATCTATAGTGCATCCCGACCAGACAG
Organism: Rana kukunoris; assembly: GCA_029574335.1. Lineage (NCBI taxonomy): Eukaryota > Metazoa > Chordata > Amphibia > Anura > Ranidae > Rana > Rana kukunoris. The sequence continues at coordinate 76,912,785 of CM056055.1, read as the reverse complement.
GTTTTATAATTGGCAAATCAACATCGATAAACATTCGTAGAACACAATTGGTAGTACAGATGAAGGAGTATATTCCAGAGACAGGGACTTTGGCATCTCTTGATACAGCCAAAGCCTTTGACTCGTAAAGTGGAGATTCTTGAAGGCAACACTGGGGAAGTTTGGATTCGGGACCAGATTTAAGCAATGGGTAAGGATACTATATGCAGCCCCGGGATCTAAGCTATTGATTAATGGGATATTGACCCCTTTAATTAACTTATTTAGGGGTATGAGGCAGGGGTGTCCGCTGTCTCCTCTTCTATTTGCTATTACAATTGAGTCATTAGCTTTACAATTCTGTCAGTCTGAAGAATATAAGGGGATGGAAATGGGCGACAGTACAGAGCAGATTGGACTGTATGCAGATGACATCATATTGTATATGCGAGATACACAGGATACCCTGAGGAATGCTATGAGTATAATAGATACATTTGGTAGGTACTCAGGACTTAAGATTAATTGGCAGAAGTCTTTTCTAATGCCAATGCATTCGAGAGGGGGAAATGGAGGAGATAATGGATACCCCACTTAAGATAGTGGACTCCTTTAAATATTTAGGGATTCATATAACAAGACAATCCCAGGCGGCATTGAAGGCCAATGTTTATCCATTGATGGAGTATATCAAAGTCAAGTTGGGGATTTGGAGTAAACTTCCTTTTGTCAGTGGTGGGAAGAATACATTTAAATAAAATTATCCTACTACCAAAGTGTTTGTATATCTTCTTATATGGGCAAAAGGTAGATGTAAAGTAAAGCTAACAACATTACAGCGCCCAAAGACAGAGGCAGGGTTGGCGCTGCTAGATGTCTATTTGTATTACTTGGCAGGACAAATGAGACATTTGCGTAACTGGTTTACACAGGAACAAAGCTCGGGAGTAGAGAAGTATTTGGTAAATTATATTACAAGCTGAGAACTTTTTGGTAGTATTAGAGACAAAATGTATACATACACCAGGGGTCAAGTTACCGATGCTCTCATTGATACGATCAGTATGGCGGGAGGTCAAAAAATTAATGGGCTTCAGGGATATCCCTGCTGAGCTATCTATGTGGGATAATCCCTTGTTCGGAGAACTATATACATTCGAGGATAGTATATTTTGGAAACAAAAAGGAATAGTAGCTCTGGAACAGGTATACCAAAGTGGGAATATAAGCTCATTTGATTATTTGAAAACACAATAAAAACTAGTCGATAGATTCTTTTATAGATTTTGACAGTTAAGACATGTGTTAAGTGCCCAATTTGGTAGTAAAAGTATAGATATATCTAGATTCCCCCTTATAGGAATTATGAGAACTCAAGGACCAAAGGGATTAGTATCCAAGTTGTACACATATTTTATGCAGGCCAAGATACAGGCCTCCCCGCCTCAGATTAAGAGGAAGTAGCAAACGATATTCTATCTATGACCGATGAGATTTGGGGGGAAGCCTGCAAATCACATTTGACAGTATCACCTGCAAGAAATAATAGATTGATAGTTTTACATAATACACCAGGTTTATCTTGCACTGTATAAACTAAGCCTGATAGGGAGAGGTGTGCAAGATGTCACCTACCACGGGCCGACTTCGAGCACATGATGTGGTCTTGTCCGGGCATCAGTAGATATTGGAGACAGGTTTTGGATATACTATCAGAAGTGGTGGGAAGATGCGTCCCATTTTCTCCAGAAGTATGTCTAATTAACCACTTCCATACCAGGCACTTACGCACCTTCCCGCCCAAGCCAATTTTCAGCTTTCAGCACTGTCGCAATTTGAATGACAATTGCGCGGTCATGCTACACTGCACCCAAACAAAATTGGCGTCCTTTTTTCCCCACAAATAGAGCTTTCTTTTGGTGGTATTTGATCACCTCTGCGTTTTTTTTTTTTGTGCAACAACTAAAAATAGAGCGAAGATTTTGAAAAAAAAATAAAGTTTTTATTTTTTTCTGTTAATTTTTTTGTAAATGAGTATGTTTTCTCTTTCAATTATGGGCACTGATATGGTGGCACTGATGGGCACCGATGAGGTGGCACTGATGGGCACCGATGAGGTAGTTCTGATGGGCACCGATTAGGTAGCACTGATGGGCACTGATAGGCGGCGCTGGTATTGGGCACTGATGGGCACTCATGGGCGGCACTGATGGGCACTCATGGGCGGCACTGGGCACTCATAGGCAGCACAGATGGGCACTCATAGGCGGCACAGGTGGGCACTCATAGGTGGCACAGGTGGGCACTGATAGGCGGCACAGGTGGGCACTGATAGGCGGCACAGGTGGGCACTGATAGGCGGCACAGGTGGGCAATGATAGGCGGCACAGGTGGGCACTGGTAGGTGGGCACTGGGCATGGATTGGCACTGTGGGGTGGCACTGACAGACACTGGGGTGGCACTGATGATCACTGAGGGGTGGCACTGATGGATCAATGTTGCCAATCAGTGCCCATGTGTGGGCACTGATTGGCATCATTTTTTTTTACTGCCCCCCTTTTTTTTTTGTTGTCTTTTTTTTTTGTCATTTTTTTTTTTGTCTTTTTTTTGTATTTTTTTTATTTCCCTGGTGGTCTAGTGTGGCGATCCGAGGGGGGGCTGCGCTGATAAACAATCAGCGCGAACCCCCCCTGTCAGGAGAGCCGCTGATCGGCTCTCCTGTACTCGCGTCTGTCAGACGCGAGTGAGGAAGAGCCGTCGGCGGCTCTTCCTGTTTACATCGTGATCAGCCGTGATTGGACACGGCTGATCACGTGGTAACGAGGCTCCGCCGGAGACTCGTTACCGAGATCGGAGGTGCAGGGTGTCAGACTGACACCCCGCATCACCGATCGCCGCGCTGCGCGCCCGCACGGGCGCGTGCGGCATGAAATCGTGCAGGCCGTTTGAGAACGGCCTGTCACGATTTCATAACCACTTCCCGGCCGTAAATCGGCTATTGGCCGGGCGGGAAGTGGTTAAGGTTAATTGAGAGTCAGAGGTGGAATGCATATACTAAGACTTGTTTACAAGAAACTTTATTTATGGCCCACAAACAAATTGTACTCTGATGCAACCTACGCCTCCTTTGAAGGGACAATGGCTTGGGGCGGTAAATCAAATCCTTCCATATGAGAAACTATTGTACGAGCATATAGGAACACCCCAGAAATATTATAGAATTTGGGATGAGTGGTTGAACTCGGGGTCAACTCTTAGGCCGCATACACACGATCTAATCTATCTGCTGGAAACGGTCTGACAGACCGTTTCAGCAGACAAATTCGATCGTGTATACGGGCTGATAGACATATTTTTCCAGCAGACAGATTTTAAAGCATGCTTTAAAATCTGTCTGCTGGGAATCCGTCCGTCCGATATGTCTGCTGATTAGTACGCTAACCAGCAGACATATCTGCCCGCACATGCGTCGAATGGATTCGACTCATGCGCAGAAGTGTTTTACTTCCTGGTGCGGTGACGTGGCGGCGTCAACGTCATCGCCACGTCACCGCGCTGTCTGCCGGCGGGGATTTTGGTTTGATCGTGTGTACAGCGATCAAACCAAAATGGCCCAGCAGACAAATCTGATCCAATCGGTCTGTCGACCGATTTGAACAGATTTATTTAATGGTGTGTACGGGGCCTTTGTGGTGAATAAGTAGAAGAGGGGCACTAATAGAAGGAAATTATGATTATTGGAAGTCAGTAAAGAGGAGGGAGGGGCGCTGCAACCAGGGTAACAGGGTAGTTTGTCTTTATTGTTTTGTTTCCTTTTTGTTATGTTTTTTTTTTCTTCTTTTTCAATGTGGAATGTAATGTATAATGATACTTTTTCTGTTGATTTGGTTGTATTTATGAAATGGGAAAATTTTTAATGAAGAAACATAATAATATTGATGGATGTAGACATGTGAAAGAATAAAATAAAAACGTATTTAAAAAAAAAAAAAAAATACAGTCACTGGTAAGGCCGCGTACACACCACTAAATTAATCCGATCAAATCGGTCTGATAGACCGTTTTGATCGGATTTGTCTGCTCGGATATATTGGTTTGATCGTGTACACACAATCAAACCAAAATCCCCACCGGCAGACAGCGTGGTGACGTTGACGCTGCCACGTCACCGAACCAGGAAGTAAAATAGTTCCGCGCATGCGTCAAATCCATTCGACGCATGTGCGGACAGATATGTCCGCTGGTTAGTGTACTAACCAGCAGACATGTCGGACGGACGGGTTCCCAGCAGACAGATTTTAAAGCGTGCTTTAAAATTTGTCTGCTGGAAAAACCTGTCTGCTCGCCCGTACACACGATCAAATTTGTTTCCTGAAACGGTCCGTCGGACCATTTCCAGCAGATAAATTTGATCGTGTGTACGCGGCCTAAGTCTACGTTTTTCCCCACAAATGGAGATTTCTTTTGATGCTATTTTATTGCCCCTGCGATTTTTATTTTTTGCAATATAAACGGAAGAAGACCGAACATTTTGAAAAAAAAAAAATTATATTTTCTACTTTTTGGTATAAGAACAATCCAATAAACTAAATTTTAGTCATACATTTAGGCCAAAATGTATTCAGCCACATGTCTTTGGTAAAAAAAAATGTCTAAGCATTTATTGTTTTGCGTCAAAGCGTCTACAAACTAGGGTACATTTTCTGGAATTTACACAGCTTTTAGTTTGACTGCCTAATTTCTTGAGGTGTTAAAATGGCAGGACAGTACAAAACCCCCAAAATGACCCCATTTGGAAAGTAGACACCCCACGGAAATTGCTGAGAAGCATGTTGAGCCCATTGAATATTACATTTTTTGTTTCAAGTGAAAAATTACAAAAAAATAACATTTTACAAAAAGTTGTCACTAAATGATATATTGCTCACACATGCCATGGTTATATGTGGAATTGCACCCCAAAATACATTCTGCTGCTTCTCCTGAGTATGGGGATACCACATGTGTGAGACTTTCTTTATCGTACATCACGGGACACAGAGCGCATAGCCATTACACTTGGGTTATATGGGTACCTCCAGGTGTGGACACTGGTGTAATCAATTTCACAGGAAGTTTCCTCCCTATATAACCCCCTCCCACTGGGAGTGCTTCAGTTTTTTCGCCAGTGTCTTAGGTGTTGGTCACGTCTAGCTGTCCCTCGGAGGTCTCGGGACCCAGGATAGCTAGCCGGATCCGTCCGAAGTGCTTCAAAGCCAAGGTGTACGGTGACCCGGGCCCTGCTGGAGTGGGGTTGTGCCTATAATGCCTCTCCTTGAAGGGCTGGATTCTGGGCTCCAGTGCCTTAGTCTCTTCCAAGAACTAAACGCTACTGATGCCAGGATGCTATATAGGTCCAGGGGTGTGGGTTCCTTAACACAGGACCCCGGTCCCTGAAGGTCCAAGACAATACCCACGGAGATGGGGGAAGGCTGGGCCTCTTGCATTTTGCAATACCCTACGGCGTGGAGCAGGTAAGAGGGAACCTGCGGGACTTGGTTCGACAGTAGGTATCCCCCTGGGGGTTCTGGGTTGGCTAATGGTATGCTTGTGCATCAGCCACTATCTCCACTATGTCTTTTGAGGCAGGATGGGATGTACTAATGTTTACCCAGATAACATGTAGATATATATATGCTTTTAAAGATATGTATTTTGCTACTCCCCCCAGACTTGCCTGTTAGCATGATACTGCAGCCCCACGTGTTATAAGGAGGAAATGCTGACAAAACTCCTGTTTCCTAGGAAGCCTATGGGGACAGCTTCCTCTATGTGTGCACTACAAAGATTAGTGTCTTACCTGGTGTCTGTTGGGTTGCTAGCGCTGGTCCAGGCTTCTCCTCTGCTTTCTGCTTCCTCCATGTTGGTTTCAGCGTGGGGGGGGCGGGCCAGCAGCGTCAGGTCTCAAATAAAGCAAAAAAGCATTTCCTGGCTGGTCTTTCCCTCCTGAGAGCAGTGGAGGCTGAGGACATAGAGCGCGCAGCTGAGCCAGTTCTGGCTAACAGTGACACCCAGTGGTGGTTTGTGGATCTTCAGGTCTGGACTTAGTCCACACTGACCAGAAAAAAAAAAAAAAAAGTTTTTTTCTTAAAGGGACTCAGCCTTATATCTGGCAGTATCTGAGTCGGTGCAACCTTGGGCTCCAGCTAACGGGCATTGGTGTGGCAATACTCACAGGACTTTCCTCGGTATTGCCGCCTTCTCAGGCGTATGAAAATTTAGATTTTTTTTTACCATAGCCTGTCCTTATTAATGGTTCACTTCTAGCTACAACAGTTGGGTGTTGGCTGTAGGGGTGTCTCAAGGTTGTGCAATGGCTCCCAAGGGATCAGGACCAGCTAAGGCTGCAAAAGGTACCAAAAAAGTAAAGGGGTCTCCATCGGGGTCAGAGGATTTGGGCCAGGCTCCAGTGGTCCCACCCTCACCAGATAGACCACCGAACAGCATCTTGCAGGAGCCATTGAGGGTGCTAGGGGCAGAGGCGGCCCCCAATCAACCCATTCCCGTTTATGTTACGGAAGAAATGCTAGAATCCACCCTGGGTGGGCTAGAGAAAAGGTTAACTGCTTTAATTGCCCGCTCTTTGCCGGGTGGCAAACGGGCTAGATCCCCATCACCTAGAGCGGTGTGTTCGGATGCAGAGGTCCTCTCTTCGGAGGAATTGGACCCACAGGGGGATCAAGCGGACCTGAGTCCCGACGGGTCAGACATTGAAGATTCCACTATAGATGACATTTTTTCAGCTTCTCAAGCAGAGAGTCTGTGGATCCAGTCTCTGACGGATATGGTTCGCACTGCTTTTAAACTTCCAGTGTCCGAACAATTTGCCCCCGCGGTATCCTCTTTAGGTTCCTTGAAGGCACCGTTGAGTGGTGCGTCTTTCCCGGTTCACCCCCTTCTGGTGATTTTTCAGGATTGGGCTCGACCTGATAGGATTTTTATCCCTCCTAAAAGGTTCACCATTCTCTATCCTATGGAAGAAGAATTTGCAAAGAAATGGGCACTCCCTACCGTGGACGCAGCCATTTCCTGCGTAAATAAATCCCTGACCTGTCCGGTGGAAGATGTCCAGATGTTTAAAGATCCAGTCGACAAAAAATTGGAGACCCTACTGAAGGCTTCTTTTACCACAGTAGGTGCCGTGGTTCAGCCAGCGGTGGCAGCCATTGGCGTTTGTCAGGCTTTAAAGGATCAGACTAAACAGATATTAAGGGACATACCGGCTCAGCAAGCTCGTGAATTGGCTGACCTCCCAAGAGCTCTCTGCTTTGCAGTAGATGCTATTAAGGACTCCAGGCGTCCCGTTTATCTCTGCTGTTGGTTCATATGCGTCGCCTTTTGTGGCTGAAAAACTGGTCAGCAGAGGCACCCTGCAAAAAGCTTTTAGCAGGATTTCCCTTTCATGGTGGGAGACTATTCGGTGAAGACCTAGATAAATATATCCAGACCATATCAAGTGGTAAAAGTTCTTTCTTGCCTGTCAAGAAAAGATCGCGTGGGCCCGCGTTTAAGCGACAGGCCTTCGCAGGCTCGGCCCCTTCAACTTCCCGTCAGTATCGACGGCCTCCCGGGCGTTCAGCATTTAATAGCCGCCCACAAGGACAAGCCACGGCAGGCAAGAGGCCATGGTCTCGCAAGCCGGTTAAACCAGTCCTCAAGTCAGATTCATGAAGAGGCGCCCCCACTCTCTTGGGTGGGGGGATGGCTTTGGTTATTCTCCGAAGTGTGGAAGGCCAGAATTCCCAACTCTTGGTTAATGTCTGTGGTAGCCACGGGCTACAAGCTAGAGTTTCGGGAAGTCCCCCCTCCTCATTTTCAGGGGTCAAGTCTTCCAAGCGACCCATTAAAGAGGGCCTCTCTTGTAAAAGCATTGGATCGTCTCTTGCTCCAAGGAGTAATTGTAGAAGTACCAACCCAGGAATGGGGTCTGGGATTCTACTCCAACCTTTTCATAATACAAAAGCCCAATGGCGACGTCAGGCCTATCTTAGACCTCAAACGCCTAAATCGCTTTCTAAACATTCAGACCTTTCGTATGGAGTCCATACGTTCGGTGGCAGCCAGCCTACATCAAGACGACTTTTTAGCATCTATAGACATAAAAGATGCGTATCTGCACGTGCCGATCTACCCGGCACATCACAGGTTTCTTCGTTTTATGATAGATCACCGCCATTACCAGTTCGTAGCCCTCCCTTTCGGGTTGGCAACAGCTCCGCGGGTATTCACAAAGGTGTTAGCCCCGGTGCTAGCCGTCCTAAGGACAGAAGGCATTTTGGTCTTGGCATACTTGGACGATCTTCTGGTTATCGACAGCTCAGCTTCCAGCCTCAATCAGGCAGTAGGTCGCACAGTTCAGCATCTAGAGGAATTCGGATGGATTGTAAACCTAGAAAAATCGATATTGAAACCCACAAAGCAGTTGGAATACCTAGGCCTTCGGTTAGATACAGACTGCCAGAGGATAATTTTACCTCAAGCAAAGATCAGATCAATAGCTCAAGCAGTTCAAGTGATCTTAGGCAAGAAGAGGCCGACTATTCGCCTATGTATGCGACTGCTGGGGAAGATGGTGGCCGCCTTCGAGGCAGTACCCTACGCCCAGATCCATACCAGATATCTTCAGGCAGCCATTCTCTCTGCTTGGAACAAGTCCATTCAGGCGTTAGATCGTCCGTTAGTGCTCTCCCCGAAGGTCCGGCGCAGCCTGTTTTGGTGGCTGGTCCCTCAAAATTTGTCAAAAGGGAAATCCTTTTCCCCCATCACGTGGAAGATCGTATCCACGGATGCCAGCCTGTCAGGTTGGGGGGCAGTTCTAGAAGGACAGACCCAGCAAGGGCAGTGGTCAGAGGCAGAAAAACTGCTTCCCATCAATATCCTGGAGATCAGAGCTGCTCGGCTGGCCCTGATCGCCTGGACTCTCCCCCTTCAGGGTCTGCCAGTAAGGATACAGTCCGACAACGCCACGGCGGTGGCATACATAAACCACCAGGGGGGCACGAAGAGCCCAGCAGCCCAAAGAGAAGTAAACCTGATTTTCTCATGGGCTGAAGCCCATGTACCCTGCATCTCGGCGGTGTTCATCCCAGGGATAGACAATTCTCAAGCAGATTTTTTGAGTCGTCAACAGTTGCTCCCGGGGGAGTGGTCTCTTCACCCCCAGGTATTCCAAGAGATTTGCCAAAGATTCGGAGTCCCAGATGTGGACATTATGGCAACGAGATCCAACAAAAAGTTGGACAAATTCATATCCCGAGCCAGGGATCCCTCGGCCTACGGGACTGATGCCTTGGTTTGCCTTTGGCACCAGTTTTCTCTTCTGTATGCGTTCCCTCCACTGCAGATGATTCCCCGCCTTCTACGGAGGATCCGGGTGGAGCGCAGGCCTGTGATCCTGGTGGCCCCAGCCTGGCCCAGGAGGGCTTGGTACGCACTCATCGTGAAGATGTCAGTCGGGGCGCCGTGGCCGCTCCCCCTGCGCCCAGATCTGCTGTCTCAGGGCCCAATCTGCCACCCTGCTTCACAGCAGCTAAATTTGGCGGCTGAATACCTAATTCTTAAGGGCAGAGGCCTCTCAGATCAGGTCATATCTACGTTGATTCAGGCTAGGAAACCGGTCTCCAGAAATATTTATTACAGAGTCTGGAGAACCTATGTGGAGTGGTGCGAGTCTCAAAAATGGCATCCTCGAAAGTTTTTTATTGACAGGATCTTGCGATTCCTCCAGGTTGGCGTTGACAAAGGGTTGGCTCTTAGTACTCTAAAGGGGCAGGTGTCGGCTTTATCAATATGGTTTCAAAGACCCTTGGCCACATTCGCTTATGAAAACCTTCTTGCAGGGGGTCTTGCATGTGAATCCCCCTATTAGAGCTCCCCTCTGCCCCTGGAATTTAAATCTGGGCTTGTCAGCTTTACAAAGGCAGCCGTTTGAACCTCTGACAGAAATCCCTCTTGTGCTACTAACCCGAAAGTTGGTTTTCTTGGTGGCTATGGCTTCGGCCAGAAGGGTTTCCGAGCTGGCAGCCTTGTCATGCAGGGAGCCATACCTTATTCTGCATAAGGACAGAGTGGTTCTGCGGCCTCAACCTTCTTTCCTTCCTAAGGTCATATCCAGTTTTCACTTGAATCAGGACCTAGTCCTACCATCCTTCTTTCCTACTCCCCAGTCCAGAGAGGAAAGACTGCTTCATACTTTGGACGTGGTTCGAGCCATGAGGGTCTATCTCAAGGCTACAGAGAAGATTCGGAAAACAGATGTGCGTTTTGTTCTTCCGGATGGCCCCAAGAAGGGTCAGCCGGCTGCCAAGTCTTCCTTGGCTAGGTGGATTAAGCAGCTGATTTTTCAGGCCTATGGTCTGAAGCGCGTTCCACCTCCCTTATCAGTTAAAGCCCATTCTACGAGGGCCATGAGTGCCTCCTAGGCGGCACACCATCAGATCTCTATGGCACAGGTTTGCAGGGCGGCAACCTGGTCTTCCGTACATACGTTTACTAAATTTTATAAGTTGGACGTTGCAAAGGGTACGGACGCAGCTTTTGGGCAGGCGGTCCTACGGGCAGCAGTATAGAATCCTCTGGTCCGGGTCACGCCCCTTTTTTTCTGTTGGTGGAGTTACTTTACTTCCTGATAATGTTTTATTTGGCTATTCTTGGCCTTACGGTCTCCCTCCCTTCATAGAGCATTGCTTTAGGACATCCCAAGTGTAATGGCTATGCGCTCTGTGTCCCATGATGTACGATAAAGAAAAAAGGATTTTTAATAAACAGCTTACCTGTAAAATCCTTTTCTTGAAGTACATCACGGGACACAGAGCTCCCACCCCTCTTTTGGGGAACATTGTGTAACCTCGGGAGAATTGCTTGCTACAAAACTGAAGCACTCCCAGTGGGAGGGGGTTATATAGGGAGGAAACTTCCTGTGAAATTGATTACACCAGTGTCCACACCTGAAGGTACCCATATAACCCAAGTGTAATGGCTATGCGCTCTGTGTCCCGTGATGTACTTCAAGAAAAGGATTTTACAGGTAAGCTGTTTATTAAAAATCCTTTTTTTTGGGAGCCTAGCCACGTACGAGACCCCAAAAACCAAGCACCGCCTTCAGGGTTTTTAAAGGGCGTACATTTTTGACTTTTGACTTTTTTTCAATTTTCAAAACTTTGACAAAAAGCAAGATTTGCGAAATGCTCACCATACTTCTCAGCAAATAGCTTGGGGAGTCCATTTTCCAAAATGGGGTCATTTGGGTGCGTTTGTGCAATCTGGGCATTCCATTGCCTCCGAAACTGTTATAGACAGTGAGTAGTAAAATCAAAACTGTACAACCTTAGAAAGCCTGAAGGCGGTGCTTGGGTTTGGGGTCTTGTACACGGCTAGGCTCCCAAAAAAGTATTCTCGTACTCAGGAGAAGCAACAGAATGTATTTTGGGGTGTAATTTCACATATACCTATGGCATGTTTGCGTTATATATCATTTAGTGACAACTTTCTTAAAAAGAAAAATAATAATAATAATAATAATTTTCCACAAACTTGTGCCAAAAAATAAAATATTCCATGAACTCAACATGCGGCTCAGCAAAGAGATTGGAGTGTCTACTTTCCGAAATGTGGTCATTTGGGGTGGGTTTGAACTGTCCTGGCATTTTATGCACAGCATTTAGAAGCTTATGTCACACATCACCCACTCTTCTAACCACTTGAAGACAAAGCCCTTTCTGACACTTTTTTTGTTTACATGAAGAAAAAAAATTGCAAGAAAATTACTTTGAACCCCCAAACATTATATATTTTTTAAAAGCAAAGGGCCCTACAGATTAAAATGGTGGGCATTTCATTTTTTTTTTTCACACAGTATTTGCGCAGCGATTTTTCAAACACATTTTTTGGGGAAGCACACTTTCTTTATTTTAATGCACTATATTGCCCAAATGTTTGATGAAATAAAAAAGATGACCGAGTACGTGGATACCAAACACAACATGCTTTAAAATTGCGCACCAACGTGCTTTTTTCTTTTCTTAAACTGTTCCTTTCATTTTTTTTTTATCATTTTTATTGTTATCTCAGGGAATGTACAGTAAAGATCTGGTCTCTGATCAACTCTATGGTCAGCTGGCAAGCTGGCAGAACCACTGGCTGCATTCTCAGGTTTTCTGTTGGGATAGGAGAGTCAGAGAAAACCATGGAGTGGGAGGGAATGCCCCCCCCCCTCCACCGCTTGTGAAAGCAGTCTAGAAGCAAATTAGCCACTAGGATTGCTTTTACATGAAAGCAGTCTGCTGGCTGAAAAGAATACCAAGATGATGCCTAAACCCGCAGGCATGATTCTGGTATAACCGCTCAGTCCAGCAACATTACCAGTACGTTGCTGGTCCTTGTTGGGCATATATTTTTTTTTCATGCAGCCTGTGGTCTGAACGAAAAAGATTGATCGGTGGGTATGCCCACCATTGGAATTTCTCCCTTCATCCACCCACTTCTAATGATGGGAATACATTCACCATTTATATATGCCAAAGCATGGGGGCATCCTCCCCAAAAGGTAGGAGCAAATCGCTCCTCCACCCTGCTGCCCCCATGCTTCGGCATAAATGCTCTTTTTTTTTCTTTTTTTTTTTAAACTGTGGTGGTGAAATCACGGTCTACAGCATTGGATTCATGGCTTTATGTATCGTGGGAGCAAACGCTGTTGCTGTCGAGATAAATAAATCCACACTGCAGCCAAATGGCATACCTGAAAACAAAAAATGGTTAACAATAAAACACAGCAAACATGATAAAACATAATGACAATAAAACATTGAAAGAAGTATACAGACACTTTTTTGAACCAGCATCTAGCTGGTCGTTGAGGTTCACCCCTCCCATATTTTGGTTATATTTGTGGACAACACCATTTGCTGTATTAATTTGGACCATTGTGTCTGCGTGAAGGGAGGACGGAACGAAAACATTCTTATCCCTCCATTTCACAGCAAGCTACATAGTTACATAGTTAGTAAGGTTGAAAAAAGACACAAGTCCATCCAGTTCAACCATAAAAAAATAAAATAAAAATAAAACAAAGTAAAACACAGTACATCCTCCCATTCCCCAACTCCATACCCACAGTTGATCCAGAGGAAGGCAAAAAACCCCAGCAGAGCGATGATCCAATTTGCTACCGGAGGGGAAAAAATTCCTTCCTGATCCCCCGAAAGGCAATCGGATTTACCCCGGATCAACTTTACCTACAAATCTTAGTACTCAGTTATATTATGTGCATTTAGGAAAGAATCCAGGCCTCTCTTAAAGCAATCTACTGAGCTGGCCAGAACCACCTCTGGAGGGAGTCTGTTCCACATTTTCACAGCTCTTACTGTGAAGAAACCTTTCCGTATTTGGAGGTGAAATCTCTTTTCCTCCAGACGTAAAGAGTGCCCTCTTGTCCTCAGTGTTGACCTTAAAGTGAATAACTCAACACCAAGTTCACTATATGGACCTCTTATGTATTTGTACATGTTGATCATATCCCCCCTTATTCTCCTCTTCTCAAGAGTGAATAAATTCAGTTCCTCTAATCTTTCCTCATAGCTGAGCTCCTCTATGCCTCTTATCAGTTTGGTTGCCCTTCTCTGCACTTTCTCCAGTTCTCCGATATCCTTTTTGAGAACTGGTGCCCAAAACTGGACTGCATATTCCAGATGAGGTCTTACTAATGATTTGTACAGGGGCAAAATGATATCTCTATCTCTGGAGTCCATACCTCTCTTAATACAAGAAAGGACTTTGCTCGCTTTGGAAACCGCAGCTTGGCATTGCATGCCATTATTGAGCTTATGATCAACTAAAACACCCAGATCCTTCTCCACTACAGATCCCCCCAGTTGTACTCCCCCTAGCATGTATGATGCATGAATATTCTTAGCCCCCAAGTGCATAACTTTACATTTATCAACATTAAACCTCATCTGCCACTTAGTCGCCCAATTAGACAGAGCATTGAGGTCGGCTTGTAAGTTGGAGACATCCTGCAAGGACATTATTCCACTGCATAGCTTGGTGTCATCTGCAAAAACAGAAATGTTACTTTTGATCTCAGACCCAATATCATTTATAAATATATTGAAAAGTAAGAGACCCAACACTGAACCTTGGGGTACACCGCTGATAACCTTGGACCATTCAGAGTAAGAATCATTAACCACAACTCTCTGAATTCTGTCTTTCAGCCAGTTTTCTATCCATTTACAAACTGATATATCTAATCCTGTAGACCTTACCTTACACATGAGCCGTGTGTGGGGAACTGTATCGAACGCTTTTGCAAAATCCAAGTATACCACGTCCACTGCTACGCCTCTGTCCAGGGTTTTACTTACCTCTTCATAAAAAGAAATCAGGTTTGTCTGACAACTTCTGTCTTTCATGAATCCATGCTGTCTGCTGCTTAAATAGTTTGTTTCCAGCAAGACTTTGTTCCCTTTTTAAATATGGGCACCACATTGGCTTTATGCCAATCCAGTGGTACTATTCCTGTCATTAATGAGTCCCTAAATATTAGATACAGTGGCTTTGAAATTTCAGAGCTCAATTCTTTTAGGATCCGTGGGTGGATGCCATCTGGTCCAGGTGCTTTATCCACCTTTATTCTGTCTAAATATTTCTGGACCATATCACTTTTGAGCCATTGTGGATTTGGGGCTGTGTCACTCCCACCCCCTATATCGACATGAGCTCCCCCATTCTCCATTGTATACACAGAGCTGAAGAAAGCATTTAATAAATTTGCCTTCTCTATGTCCTCAGTCACCCACTCTAGATTATTTTGTAAAGGGCCTACATGCTCAGACTTGACCTTTTTACTATTAATATATTTAAAGAATTTTTTGGGGTTTGTCCTACTATCTTTTGCAATCTGTCGTTCATTTTGAATTTTTGCATCCTTGATTTCCTTTTTACATATTCTATTATATTCTTTGTAACATTTAAACGACACTAGTGTTCCTTCATTTTTATATTTTTTAAAAGCTATTTTCTTATTGTTTATAGCTTTTTTAACTTTGACCGTGAGCCACATAGGTTTTATCTTTAGCCTTTTAAACGTATTGCCCATGGGAATATACTTTGCAGTGAGGTTCCAAAGAGTCTTTTTGAAGAATTCCCATTTCTGTTCTGTGTTCATCGGTGCCAATATTCCCTCCCAGTCCAAGCCCTGGAGAGCAGTCCTCATGCTTTGAAAATTTGCTCTCTTGAAATTAAGTGTTTTTATCTTTCCTGTATGTATTTCTTGCTTATAGTTTACATTAAACGAAATCATGTTATGATCACTGCTACCCAGGTGTTCCTTTATCTGAACATTAGTAATGAGCTCTGCATGGTTTGAGATTACCAGGTCCAACAGAGCATCATTCCTAGTTGGGGCCTCAATAAACTGGACCATAAAATTGTCCTGCAATAGGTTTTTAAATTTTTGTCCTTTAACTGTCCCAGAAATTCCATTATTCCAGTCAATTTCTGGGTAGTTAAAATTCCCCATTATTATCACCGTCCCTGCCCTTGCAGCCCTTTCCATCTGTGCAAGGAGCCGAGTCTCCACCTCCTCATTAACATTGGGTGGTCTATAACAAACTCCAATGATTAGCTTTGAACTACGCACATCTGTATGCAGTTCCACCCATAATGCTTCAACTTCATCACATTTTCCATCAACCAGGTCCTCTTTCACGCTTGCTTTGAGGTCACTTCTCACATAGAGACAGACCCCTCCACCTTTCCTTTTTACCCTGTCTTTCCGAAAGAGAGCATAGCCAGGAATATTAATAGCCCAGTCATGTGAGGATTGAAGCCAAGTTTCAGCAATACCGATTACATCATAGCTCTCCTCATGCACCAGAGCTTCCAACTCACCTGTTTTGCTTGGAAGGCTTCTGGCATTGGTGAACAAACACTTAAATGTATTGTTACATTTTTCGCTGGCGTTTTTCATATGATTCATATAATTTTTAGTAGTGCAAATGGCACTATAATTTCCAATGGCTGTTTGCAACATGGGAACTTTCTTGTCACCTGCCATAACCCCACCTCCATCTATCCCCATTCCACTCTCCATTAATGTCTGACCCCTAACTGACCTGTGTGCCCGATGTAATTCACGTTCACCCTCCCCCCTCAAGTCTAGTTTAAATACTCCTCCAGCATTCCCCTAAACCTCTCCCCCAGCACAGCAGACCCCCTTCCATTCAAGTGCAAACCATCTTTAGCATATAGGTTGCACCCCAATGAAAAGTCATCCCAGTGCTCTAGAAACCCAAATCCCTCCTTCCTACACCAGGTCTTTAGCCATGCATTCAGCTCTCTAATCTCCCCCTGCCTTTCCTGTGTTGCGCATGGCACAGGCAATATTTCAGAGAATATCACCTTGGAGGTCCTTCCCTTCATTTTGCAGCCTAGTTCTTTAAATGGATTCTTAAGGAGCCTCCACCTTCCATGTATACTGTCATTGGTTCCAACATGGACCAAGACAGCTGGGTCATGCCCAGCCCCTCCCAGTAATTTATCCACCCGGTCCACCACATGCCGAACCCTGGCACCAGGGAGACAGCAAACCATTCGGTTGAGGCGATCCTGGCGACAAATTATTCTATCAGTCCTTCTGATTATAGAATCCCCTATTACCACCAACTGTCTAGGCCTACCTGCACTCCCCTCACCACTTCTACTAGATGGGTTGCTCTCCCGGCTGTTAGGGGTAGCAGTAACATCTTGGGCTGCCACCTCTGTGTTAGCCACCTCCACATCTTCACCCAACTTGGCAAATTTGTTTTGATGCACAAACACAGGATTGGCCTTCCTTGTCTGCAAGCCCCTTCCACTCCCTCTAACTACATTAACCCATCTTCCTATCTGATAATCCTGACTTGCCCCTCCACCCTCCACATTAACCCTACTGACCACCTGCTCAGCGAGCAGAGGACCCCTTTCAAGGTTGTCCTTTCTGTCCAGTGTTGCAACTTGCTCCTCCAGATCTCTAATGCGAGCTTCCAGAAGGGCAACCTGCTCACATCTGTCACAGCGGTATCCATCCTGGAGCTGTTGCACCAATTTTGTATACATGTGACACACTGTGCACTGAGCAAAACCTTCAACCCTGCTAGCACACATTTCCCAATTACAATATAATTACTTGTAGGAAGTTTAAGATATTACTTACAGTTTAGAAGACTCCTGTTTTAACTTCTGTTTTCAACTCCTGTTTTTTAACTCTTCCCACTTGTGTTTAAAAATCACTTAAGCCAGCAACATGAACTGGGAGCCAGCTCCTTATGGGAGTTTGACTGAGACTTTTATACTCACCTCTTTACCTGTTTACAATTAAACACTCCCCACTGATTAGCAGAGAAAAAAAAAGAAAAAAACCTGTTCACCTGATCACAATTAAGCAGAGAGAAATAAAAACCTGTTTAAAAAGTGTCAGAGAAACAAATGACACTTGCAAGCAGAAACAGTTAAAAGCAAACTCCTGTTTTTTAACTCTTCCCACTTGTGTTTAAAAATCACACTTCTGTTTAGAAAATCACTTAAGCCAGCAACATGAACTGGGAGCCAGCTCCTTATGGGAGTTTGACTGAGACTTTTATACTCACCTCTTTACCTGTTTACAATTAAACACTCCCCACTGATTAGCAGAGAAAAAAAAGAAAAAAACCTGTTCACCTGATCACAATTAAGCAGAGAGAAATAAAAACCTGTTTAAAAAGTGTCAGAGAAACAAATGACACTTGCAAGCAGAAACAGTTAAAAGCAAACTCCTGTTTTTTAACTCTTCCCACTTGTGTTTAAAAATCACACTTCTGTTTAGAAAATCACTTAAGCCAGCAACATGAACTGGGAGCCAGCTCCTTATGGGAGTTTGACTGAGACTTTTATACTCACCTCTTTACCTGTTTACAATTAAACACTCCCCACTGATTAGCAGAGAAAAAAAAAGAAAAAAACCTGTTCACCTGATCACAATTAAGCAGAGAGAAATAAAAACCTGTTTAAAAAGTGTCAGAGAAACAAATGACACTTGCAAGCAGAAACAGTTAAAAGCAAACTCCTGTTTTTTAACTCTTCCCACTTGTGTTTAAAAATCACACTTCTGTTTAGAAAATCACTTAAGCCAGCAACATGAACTGGGAGCCAGCTCCTTATGGGAGTTTGACTGAGACTTTTATACTCACCTCTTTACCTGTTTACAATTAAACACTCCCCACTGATTAGCAGAGAAAAAAAAAGAAAAAAACCTGTTCACCTGATCACAATTAAGCAGAGAGAAATAAAAACCTGTTTAAAAAGTGTCAGAGAAACAAATGACACTTGCAAGCAGAAACAGTTAAAAGCAAACTCCTGTTTTTTAACTCTTCCCACTTGTGTTTAAAAATCACACTTCTGTTTAGAAAATCACTTAAGCCAGCAACATGAACTGGGAGCCAGCTCCTTATGGGAGTTTGACTGAGACTTTTATACTCACCTCTTTACCTGTTTACAATTAAACACTCCCCACTGATTAGCAGAGAAAAAAAAGAAAAAAACCTGTTCACCTGATCACAATTAAGCAGAGAGAAATAAAAACCTGTTTAAAAAGTGTCAGAGAAACAAATGACACTTGCAAGCAGAAACAGTTAAAAGCAAACTCCTGTTTTTTAACTCTTCCCACTTGTGTTTAAAAATCACACTTCTGTTTAGAAAATCACTTAAGCCAGCAACATGAACTGGGAGCCAGCTGATTATTACATTTGAAGCAGGCTCTCCCCCAGCCTAAGATGGGAATCTACAAGCCTCTGGGGTAAGCCCCGGCAATAGGTCGCATGGTGCCACATGCGCCAATCTGATGATCAAACGAGTGACTAAAAATTGGCACGATCGTGTAAGAATTGTCCACATGCAAGTGGTACCCCGTTCCGAATAAGGGTGACATCAAGTCCCACACAATCTTGCCAGCACTCCCTATATAATCTGGACAGTTCTTCGGCTCTACGTGACTATCTCTTCCCTCTTAAACCATAAAACTATATGTATAGCCTATTGCCCTGTCACAGAGCTTGTACATCTTGACCCCATGTCTGGTACGCTTGCTGGGAAGATAGTGTTTGAAAGACAAGCTAGGCAGAAAATGTAATCGGGGATTCATCAATGCAGACAACTTGATCAGGAGTAAACAAGGCTGCAAAACGTTTATTGAAGCGATTTACGAGGGGCCAAATTTTGTAGAGCCATTCGTATCCAGGGTCTCCACGAGGACGACAGATTTCATTGTCGTTGAAGTGCATGAACCGCAAGATCTGCTTGTATCGTGCCCTGGCCATGGAGACAGAGAACAGGGGCATATGGTAAATTGGGTCAATGGACCAATATGACCGCAACTTACTAATTGTAACTATTTCCATGTTGAGGGATAGGCCCAGAAAGGTCTTAAATTTGGAAACCATAATTTGTTTCTATTCCCTGGCAAGGGAGGACTGGGGATTAGTGGCGATGAATTGACCAGCATACAAATTACTTTGGTACACAGTGGATCTATAGAGATCTTCCATGAAAAACAGCGAATAAAAAATCAAGTGCCGTAAAATCAACTGTTTCCACCTGAATTTCGGTTTGGCCAGTAAATGGGGTAGGTACAGGTGCTGCACAAGTGGTGGGCACCCAATTATGATTGGCGGATTCTGCAGGAAGTGCACTATGGGCACAACGGGTCTGTCTTTGCGGTTCTTGCACTTCAACAGCAGAAGAATGGGGTCAGGTACGCCTAACCTTGGCAGGCACCACCGGGACATTTGCCTACCTTCAAGCCCTTTATGGCGCCTAGAAATTGAGACGTGGTTAGAGGTCTATCCAGTTCAGCCACATCTGAGGCAGCGATGGGGGGCAATGCCGTTTCAATAACATAATCCCGCATATCGTCTCCTGGTGGTGTGGCACACGTGATTTCTATGGAAGTGGTAAAGGATCTGACTCCGCTTCTCAGGTGTATTGAACCCCCTACAGTTGAAGGTTGTGAAGGATAATGGGCAAACAGAAGCCATGGCGCAAGCAGGTGTGGGGGAAGAAGAAAAGCATATGAAGCTGATTTATCATGTATTCGCAACTCACAGAGATGGAAACAATGACAGTTAAGACCCAAAGCGAGATGAGAGAAAGGGTAGAGGAGAGAGGGGAGAAATGCTGAGAATAGACAAGAAGGGGAGAAAAGGGAAGGGACAAAAAACAAAAAGGACCAGAGAAAATATGATACGGTTTGGTCCTGGTCACCGTCCACACCGCCCTTACAGCAAGGCAGGGATGGCAAGAAATAGACAGAGAGGGGAGGTGGGGGAAGTAAACCAATTCAACCAATCAAAGACAGAAAATAATAACAAAATAAAAAGAGCAATAACACTACACTGCGAAAAAAGAAAAACCCCTGGGAGGGGGGGGGGCGATGGAAATTCGCCAGGCAGGGTGGACCCCCGGACCCCAGCTCCACGGAAAAACAATTGTGAAGCAAAACCAACATCTGGCATACATGACATTAAAAAAAAGCATTAGCGTAAACTAAACAACATTAGTCCGGCACAGGCAATAGGAACACAATGAACAGATAGGTACATTCTATAATTAAGTGCATATTTAGCATGAAAAACCCAGCAATGATGATGCTGTAAAGAACAGGCAAACTTTCTGAGGTACTTGCTGGTACGCCAACGGCTGCAGTATGGGAATTCAGAATCTTGTCATGCATCTGCACTGCATCCCTGAGACTTTCTGTGGTGGCATCCAGGTCCTCAAAGCGTGCTCCCACATCCTTTTTAAAGTCAGAAATTTCTTTCTGGTATGCCTTTTCAATTCTGTGCACACAATGTTCAAAATCAGCCTTAGTGGGCAGGGATCTAATATAACTATGCAGGGAACGGATCTGTGCTTCCATGTCCTATCCCTCACCTGAGCCCAGGGAGGCATTAGAGTGGCTTCTGGTGAGCACAAAGTCGGATTCCACATGGAGAGGGAGATGGCTGTGTGTGCTCATGTGTGACAGCAGGGATGATTCAGAGCGGGCTGGGGACGGAGTTGCCGACGCCATCTTGGATTCCGAACGGCGCTGTGATGCGGCCCGGGGACGGAGGTGCCGACGCCATCTTGGATTCCGAACGGCGCTGTGATGCGGCCCGGGATCGGGCAAAATACTCCCCCAGGTCGCCTCCTTTCCGCTCCCCACCAATGCCCTTCTGTGCCCGGAGCTTATCCTTGCCCATATGCCGAGTTTGGGCCGGTTTTCAGCTGATATTCAGCCCGTGGAGGAAGCGGTCCAGGGAGCCAGGAGTAAGCACTTCTCACTGCTCCATGCGTTAAGCCACGCCCCCGAATTAGTCCATTTTAGATAGATTTTATAATTATTCCCAGTCAGACATCAGTGGGCTAATATATTGCCCTGTCATGCTTTTAATTACCTTGTCCCACATTCTTAATGTTTCTATTGTAAATGGTGCTAAAGCCCTAGGGAGATCTCTGTATTTTTTTGGTATCCAGATAATCTGACCCAGAGCCGTTATAACTGCCGCTTCATGGTATTTCTGAAAATCTGTCTCTGGATCTACTCATTACTTTATAAGAGACACGGCTTCCTTTCCCATTCCATATAAACTTCTGTATTAAAGTTCTCATGGTTCTAAAATACACCCCTAGGATATATATCGGGAGGCTCTGGAAAATATATAGGGCTTTCGGAAGGGTCAGGGCTGATTCGCCCTATAGACTCGCTATGCAAGCCGCTTAGGGCCCCGCAAAGCTGCGAAGGGCCCCCCAAATTACTAGAGGCCCCGTCTGGTGAGTAGTAATTTTCGCCCCTTTACCCCGCTTCTCAACTCGCTGGCTGCATGGGAGAAGAGTTAAGAAGTCGGGACCCCCCGCTTCTCAATTTAATGTAAGATGTCATTTCCAACAGCAGAACACCCCCCTCCCCCCGCTTTTCAACTTTCTTTAATGTGACATGTCCCTGTCATCAGTGCCCCCCGCTCCTCATTTTTAATGTGCCATGTCATTTTGCTTAGGGCCTTAGGGAGGTCAGGATCGGCACTGGGCATCATTTTAATTACATTTATCTTTACTACCCATAACAATCTATATGCTTGATATCCTGTTTGATTTTATTCAAAAGAGGTATATAGTTGTCCTGGTATAGATCTGCAGATATCGATGAAAGGAATACTCAGAAGTACTTCAGTCCCCTCTCTCTCCATACAAAGGGAAAGAGGGCTCTGAGTTCTCTTTTCTCCCTTAAAGGGGTACCAATATTTAATATCTCGGTTTTTCCCATATTAATTTTAAAATTCAAAACCCTTCCGTATTCATCCATTTCTTCCATAATCTTGGGGAGTGATTGCCTAGGTTTTGATATAAATATATAATATAATCTGCATAAGCAGATATCTTGTATTCTTGCCCGGCGACTTCAATTCCCCCTATTTCTCGGTTCATTCTTATAGAGGCTAATAGGGGTTCCAAGGATAGCACAAACAATAAGGGATAAAGTGGACATCCCTGCCGTGTCCCATTGTAGAGCCTAAATGCCTCTGATAGTGTTCCATTAACCTAGATTTGGGCCATAGGGCAAGAGTAGAGGGCCTCTATCCACCTGAGCATTCGTGTTCCCAGGCCAAATTTGTGTAGTGTCTGCATCATATATTCCCAATCAACCCAATCAAAGGCCTTTTTCGGCATCTACTGATGAGAAAAAAACATGTTTCCTTCCCTTTTTTACTTCATGTATTAATAAGATTGTCCTTAATATATTATCCTGTGTTTCCCTTCCAGGGACAAAACCTGCCTGGTCCTTCTCTATACAGTCTAGCATATATCGCTTCGGTCTTTCGGCCAAAATCCTTGCATACATTTTTATATCTTCTTTGATCAGGGAGATTGGCCTAAAGCTGAAGCATGTTGTTGGGTCCTTCCCTTCTTTTGGCAATATTGTTATATGGGCCCCTAAGGCTTCCTTGCGTATCTTCATTCCTCCCCCAATAGAATTCATATAGAGATGAAAATAAGGCGCCAGTACAGAAATTTTTTAAACTACAAAGATGTGTACCTGTCTGGCCCCGGACTTTTCCTGTTCTTACTATTTTTAATTGCCTGCTGGATCTCATCACACTTAATTTTACTTAAATCTTCTTTTGATCTAGCTGCCAGCTCTATCTTCCGAAGATACTTTTCAATTTTATTTTTTCTTATTTTGTTTCTCACCACTATCTTGACTCTCGCTTACTTTATATAATGATTGGTAATACTCAATTTTTTTTTTTTACTGATATCTCTAGTTGAGTGTTTCAGCAGACCCCTTTTATCCTTTATTTTTGCGCTATAGTTCCGGTTTCGTCTAGGTTTAATTACCCCTGCCAGCAGTCTCCCAAGTTTATTACCAAATTCATATTGTCATTTGGCCGACTTTAAAAATACCCTTTTGGTATCCTTTTCCAATAAGTTCCTCAGTGCTTCCCGCTTTCCTCTTAATTCTTCCATTGTTTTACCGTCCATTGACGCTTTATGTAACTGCTCCAGCTCCTGAATTTCCTGTAGGATTAGTTGTTTTTGTGCTTCCCATATTTTCCTTCTCTTTATCCCCTCTGCTATTAATCTTCCTCTCATGAATACTTTGAGTTTCCCATAATGTAGATGGTGCTATATTTTCCACATAATTTTCTTCAAAAAATACTGTATATGTAATGCCCTTTCTAAAGCATCAAAAACATTATGGTCATATAGAAGAGATTCATCTATCCTCCAGGTTCTCTGCCTATCTGGTATGTCCCCTAAATCTAGACTGCCCATAACCAGGGCGTGATCCGAGAGGGTTACTGGTTTCACCTCTACCTTCACTAGACCTTCCATTAAGCTGGTGGTCTAGGAAGATATAGTCAATTCTCGAGTAAGTGGAGTGTACCTGGGAGTAGTATGTAAAATCCCCTCCCTTAGGGTGTAAAACTCTCCAAACCTCCACTAGTTGTTGGTATAGTTTTCTTTTAATTACCTTGAGATGCTTTCCTTCTCTTCTTTTTTTTTTTTTCACATCAGGCTTAACCCAGGGTTATGAGGTGTTGGAGGGGTTCATCTTTGTTCCGCCCTTCATCTTTCCACCTCGGAATTGCATCATTTGTGGATACTTAAGTATATTTTAAATTATTTTATTTTATCTCTTATTTTTTATTTATTTTTTTTTTTTATTAAAATTGTTATTTTTTTTTTTTTTTTTACCATCTTCTTTTTTTTTTTACAGTTACAGATGTCTATACAATCTCTTGTTGCTTGGGTCTAGTAGGGTTATAGGAACTAATTTCTCCCCTCTACACCTACCCCCCTGGATCTCTTAATGTGTGATATTATTTATTGCACCCCCCTCCCTATATTGTATCTCCCCCCCCCCCATTCATGCTTCATTTCCCTATTGGATCGGGTCCAAACCATTTACTGATTTATTTCTAGTGGTGTTAGTGTGAATTTTTCAGATGTTTTGTAGGTTCTCCACTGGTCCCATATCCTTCCACCTCTTCCGCTATCCTCTTCTCCCAAGTCTACCCTTCTTAAGTACTCCATCTCTGCTATATGATCAACCCTATGTATAAATTCTTTTAGGGGTGGTTTATGTGGGTGGAGCCAGAATTTCGGGATCAGTCCCTTTGCTGCGTTTAGTAACACTGGGACCAATGTTGAGGCGTATTTTTTTCCCCTTTTACTAAGCCTTGTCTATGGAAAAGGCAGGTCAAGGGATCTAATGGGATCTTTTCTCCGGAAATTTCCTCAATTAATTTGAGGATCTCCATCCAGAATTCCCGGATTGTCGGGCAGTCCCACCATATATGTAGAGCAGTCCCTACTTGGTTACACTTCCTCCAGCAGAGGGGGGAGTTAGCTAAAGATATTTTAAGTCTAACAGGTGTCAAGTGCCATCTCATCATGCATTTGTAGTTAGCTTCTACTGTTGTTATATCTTTTGCGTAAGAGAATGTCGCTCTGGTCAATTGCACTTCCTCTAATCATTCTCCAATTTCTTTCTCCCAGGCCTCTATACTTTGTAGTGTATCTTTTGTCCCTATATCTGTAAGGATTTAATAGATCTTCGCGATTCCATGTGATAGTGGTTCTACCCTTGTGCAAAGTTTTTCTATTGGGTTTTGTGCTGTATCGTCTCTTATTGGTGCTGGAAGTGTGATTACAAAGTGCTTTAGTTGTAAGTATTCCCAATCGGTTATTTGTTGTGCCCCTTCTACTACGTGTATCTCTTCTTTTTTTTTTATCTTTCCTTGTGCTACTATATCCCCTAGTCTTTTGCTGCCTAATTTTTTTCCTAATTTAGTCCTATTACCCGGTGCAAATAGTTTAGTGTTTACTAATGGGATTAAGGGGGAATTATATTCCCATTTTTCCCTCTTATGTGCCAGATCCCATATCTTATAAACCTGTTTTGTGATACTGTGTGTATTTAAATTAATTATTCTAAATTTTGGTGGGATCCAAATATTTGTGTTTAAGTGCTGTTTACTTATCACATTTTCCAGATGGGCCCATTTTTTTGTGAGTTCTTATTTGTCCATTCAACTAGTCTCGCAAGGATTACGGCTTGGTAGTATCTTTTTATGTCTGGGAGAGCCAATCCACCTCTTTTTTTCCCCCGGGTTAGGATTGCATAACTTATTCTAGGTTTTTTTTCTTGCCATATGAATTTTGAGATGATATTTTTTATTACCTTAAAAAAACTTTGTGGGACATTTATTGGAAGCATTTGGAATTTGTAAATTATCTTTGGTAAAACTACCATTTTGAATAAATTAATCCTCCCCATCCAGGAAATCTGTTTGTAGGAGAGGTTTTTTAAATCTCGTCTTACTTCATTAAGTAAGGGGATATAATTTGCCTCAAAGAGGCCTGCTACTTTGGGGGTTATTTTTATCCCTAGATAAGTGAGTGAATTTTGTTCCCACGTAAAAGGGAATGCTCTTCGTAGAGCCATCTCTTCCTTTTGTTCAATCCCTATATTCATAATTACTGTTTTTACTGGATTTATTTTGAAGTTTGAGAGTCTACCGTATCTTCCTATTTCTTCTAATATATTAGGGATTGATATTTTAGGTTTGGACACATACAGGAGGACATCGTCAGCATATGCTGCCAACTTCTGTTCCTCTTCTCCTACTCTCACCCCCCCTATATCAGGATTATTCCTAATCATGCACAGCAGTGGTTCCAAAGATATTACATATAGGAGGGGGGGAGAGCGGGCATCCCTGCCTTGTTCCATTCATCATATCTATCGCCAAAGAGTCCCTCCCATTTACCTTTACTTTTGCCGTAGGAAACTTATATAAATTTCCTACCCAATTCATGAATCTAGGGCCCAATCCTATGCTTCTTAAGGTCTCCATCATGAACCCCCAGTCGACTCTGTCAAACGCTTTTTCAGCGTCTAATGACATGAGTACGGCTGGGGGTCCTTCCCTTTTGTCGTCTTGTAGCATTAAGAGTGTTCTTAAACTGTTGTCCCTCCCTTCTCTGCCTCTTACAAATCCCGTCTGATCTGAACTTATTAGGTCAGGCATATATGGTTTTATCCTTGTTGCCAGGATCTTTGAGAAGATTTTTATATCAGCATTTAATAATACGATTGGGCGATAGTTAGAACAAAGGGTCTTATCTTTTCCTGGTTTAGCTATTATAGCAATATTAGCAAGGAGGGATTCTTTCCTTACTTCTTCTATTCCCCCTAATTTGTTAAAGTAAATGCACATCTCTGGGATTAATGACTCTTTACATTTTTTGTAGTATTTTATTGGCAGCCCATCTGGACCTGGGCTTTTCCCCCCTGGAGTTCCTTGGATCGCTTGGCTAATTTCTGTTTGTGTAATTGGCTTTTCTAGGGTATCTGCTATTTCCTGCGTTAGTTTTGGTAAGTTGGCCTCCCGTAGATATTCTCCTATTTTTTCCTCTCTAATTACCTTTTTCCCTTCTGTCTCCCCTTTCCTGATAGAGTATAGTGAGGCGTAGAACGTCCGAAAAGCTTCAGCGGTCTCAGACGCCCTGAACCGCATCTGTCCTTCCTGATCTTTTATTTTTTCTATATAATTTTAGTTTCTCTTTTCTTTTGAGATCCTGGCCAGGTATTTCCCTGGTTTATTCCCCCAGAGGTACCTTTCTTTCATAACATTTTTGAATGTATTCCTGGTTTCACTCTCAATTTGATCTCTTAATTGAGTCCTCTTATCATTTCCTGGTAAACTTTTTTGTTATTTTTTTGATTTTTATGTTTAGTTTCTAGATCTTGTAGCTCTTTAATTATCCTGTTTCTGTTGGAGTCTCTTTCCTTTTTTTTTGTTTGCTCCTAAGGAAATTAATTTTCCTCGGATACTAGCCTTATGGGCTTCCCAAATAGTTGCTGTGCTTACATCGGGGGTGTTGTTTATCTTAAAGTACTCGTCTATATCCGTCTTTATTATGTTAAATACTTCTATATCTTCCAATAACTCCTCGTTTAATCTCCAGGATCCCCTTCTCTCTTCTATTTCTGGGAAGTGTATACTTACCGTAACTGGTGCGTGGTCTGAGATTGTCACGACCCCTATTGCGGCATTATCTATATACTCTAAGGTTTCGTGATCAACCATTATGTAATCTAATCTCGAATACATATTATGTACCGTAGAGTAGAATGTATAATCCTTTTTGGTTGGATTGAGAACCCTCCAGGGATCTATCAACTGATTTAAAAAAAGTTTTTTTTTTCACTATTTGTTGTTGCTTAGTGTTCCCTATGTTAACTGACGATATTCTGTCTAGTTGTAAGTCTAGGGTGAAATTAAAGTCCCCGGCTAGGACTACGTTTCCGTGTTTAAATTCCATTAGTTGGTTCAGGATCATTGTTAAGTACTTCTGAGAGAGTTTATTTGGGCAGTAGACATTGGCCAGCGTATATCGTTTGCCTTGTAAGAGACCTCTTAGGAACATATATCGACCTTCAGGGTCCACTATCCTGTCTTCTACTTGAAAACTTAAATTTTTCCCAATCCCTATAGTGACTCCTCTAGATCCTCTCTGCAGGGAGTCTCCATAATACCATGATGGAACTGCCCGAGAACTAAGCCTCACCCTGGAATCCAGGGTTATATGTGTCTCCTGAAGGAAAACTACGTCAGCAGAATATTTCTCAATCTCTTTTAGGATCATGTGTCTTTTACGCGGAGAGCTAAGACCCCTTACATTATATGTGATTAGGTTTACTTTAGGCATATGTATATTTCTGTTCTCGTTATATTCTTTCCCTCACAGTTTCGTCTTCTCTTTGTGTTCTGGTAATCGCCCGATCCAATATTCCTTCTCATTTCCCTCCCCTCCCCAGGACCCCCTTTCCCTACCCCCCCACCCCCCCCCTCCTCCCCTGATTCCTCCCCCCATCCCTTCCGCCCCTCCCCACCCCCGGTCTTACCCTCCCCCTGTCCCATGATGGTAGAATCTTAACCCTAAGGTCCTGTTTCGGAGCATCTTCTCTTACACTTCTTGTGCAAGGGTGCTCCCTCTGTATTAAGGCGGAGTACAATTCGACGCCTCCTCTAATCCCCCCGAACCCAGGGAGAATTTCCTCAGGCGATCAAGGACTCCTGAACCCTGGTGTCTCCACAACGCTGTACCCAGCTACCCCGCGACATTTTCCATAATTGGGTATCTATAATTTGTTACCCTCCCCTCCCTCCCTCTCTCTCCCCCCCCCCCCCAGTGGTTATGGCCCTTCTCTTCATATTCAATTACTTGGGGTTGGGATTCCCAACTTTTGACAGAACTCAGGAATTTCATCTAGGAATCTTAACTTTGCCGTGACCCCCTCTTTTCTAGCTATCAGGCATGACGGGAATCCCCAATTATACTGTATTTCTAATTCTTGTAACACCCGCAGTAATGGCTTCAGGTTCCTTCTTCTTCTAAGTGTCTCTTGTGATAGGTCTTGATATATTTGTATACTGTGTTCCTCAAATTTAATTGGGGACTTCCCTCTCAGGTTTTTCCATAGTTGTTTTTTTTCTTCCCAACTTTCAAATCGTATTATAATATCTCGGGGTTTATCCTGAGGGATTTCCCGGGGCCTCCTTATCCTATGGGTGCGTTCTATCTTTAATGGGAGTGTTACTTCTCTGTCAAGTATTGGGTTACATATTTTCCATATAATTTCTGGGAGATTTTCTGACTGCGAGGAGTCGGGAACTCAGCGTATCCTGATGTTTTTTCGTCTGTCTCTGTTTTCCTGATCTTCTGCTTTATATGCGTGTTCCCTTTGCTCTTTTTTTATTTCTGATAGCTCCTCTTCCAATTTTCTAATGGTGTTAAAGTTGTGGTCTGTTTTTTTTTCAACTTCCTCCAATCTTTCTAGCATAAATCCCATATTTCTCTCCATTCTCTCCATTTGTGATGACAGCACTTTTTCTAAGGCAGCAAACATTTCCTGCATTTCAGTTTTTGTTGGTAATGCAAAAACTGTTAATTGATCTTCTACGTCAAGTATTGTAGCTGTTTCATATTCGCAATCTGTCGCTGACTCTGCTTGAGGTTCTGGGTTTGCTGAGCTGTTTGGATTGATTAGGGCTGGTTTTGTCTTGTCTTTTTTTTTCTCCCTCTCCCTTCCATTCGTTCCCTGCGTTACGTACTTGCTCATTGGCCCTGGGCTTTGGGTCAAGCGGGGGGTCGCGGAGGAACCCCCCCTGGTGCCCCTCGCCCTAGTACTCATATTTATAGGTTAACACAACTGAAGACAAAATTATTTTAATACTGTCTGACTCCCTACGGAGGTTGTTGTTGTACCCTTAGGGAGGATTGTTGAATGTGAGGGAATGAATTTCGTTTAGGGGGATTTTTTCTTTTATTCCTCTTTTCCTTTCTCCCTTTATTTATAATTGAATGTCAGTTCTCTTCCATTTGAGGGACCGTGATAATCCGTGTTTCTATCAAATGGAAAATATTGGAGGAAAGGGAGAAAGGGGACAAGCCCTTTCAGATTAATATCCCGTGTTCCGCTATATATTTCACAAGAAGCAGGGACTGGGTACCTGGCGTGTTACAGAGTGTTGTAGTTCTCTTCTTCCTCCCAGTCTTATATTTACCGCCTATTAATAGCGGCTATATTTAATGTTCAAAAATATTGCCATAAAAGACTCTCTTCTATGGACCTCATCCATATATTTGTTGTCATATAGTATCTTAATATCCTATTCGCGAACCAGATATCCCTAGGCCACAGTTCTCGTGATCCAGACCATATGTCACCTTATATCGCCTTATGTCCCCGTACAGTAATGAAGATTAGAGTGTGGTAGTTATATTGGTAAAGTCTGTAATTGAGTTTAATAAGTAAATAATAGTGGGCTATATTCGCTGCCCCAAGATAGCAGTATGCTATCTTTTTTTTTTATGTGATGGAGCAGAGAGAAAGAAAGATTGGTGTATTCACTTTAAGGGTGTACAAACTTCTTATCTTAATCTCATATTCAGGCACATCTGCTATTCTTAGCAAGCTCACATTTATTTATTTATACTGTAGATACTGTAGGATTCGGTTCCAAAGAAAAGTACACACTGATGTAGAAAAATATGGAATTACTCAGTCCTGCAGACCCCCATATCCTGGACCGGCTTCCTTATTCTAAGTTCCTTTGGATTTAGTACTTACTGTTTCATTTGATTGCGGTTTTACAGATTGGCTGTGGCTGTGGCTGTGGCTGAATTATGAAACTAAGTACCAGGCAGGAGGCTTAGGTGTTGATGGTACCAGAGTATCCAGTCCAGTGGATTACAGGTCTATATGAATCTGCAAGTCCACTGCAGACTTACAGGCTTACTTGTTTGCTGGGCCCCTGTAATCTTATTTTCATGGAAGATCGAAGCCTCCAGCCCCGCCTCCTCCGCCGGCTGACCCCCCCCCGTCTGCGCCCGACACCTCACCGGCACCTCCTCCCGTTCCCCCGCATCCCTAGCTCGCAGGCTGAAACACACGCCGCACCTTGCGGCCACGCAATCTGGAAGCAGTTCCGCGGCGGGGCACAAGAGCCCAACAGAAGACGCCGCATACACGAGGATGCTACTGACGCTACTGACGGGCAGGTACCAGCAGCAGCCTCAACCCCCAGCAGAACAGAACCACAAACCCGCGGGCGGGGGAGGGGAAGGCCGGGATCCACGGCTGCGCTACGGAGACTTGCGGAGACTTGCGACGCTCGAAACCCAGAGCCAGATCCGGACAGCGGGAGAGCCGACGAGCGCAGCACAGCACGGTGAGCTTTTCCTATGGGAGATTTGAGAATATGAGTTTTGAGAGAGCCTGGGGGGGAGAGAGAGCGAGGGAGAGGAGACACTCAATGGGGACGCTTAAGATTCGGCATAGTTTTCGGCAGACAGGTAAACAGGCAGCTAGGCAGCTGGTTGAACGGCTTGATGCTCGACCGTCTCAGCCATCACAGCGTTGCGGGACCTTCCCAGGGCTCCTTCCCTAACCAGCCTGAGGTGAGACTCGCGCCATCCTAGACTCCTCCCTCCTGTGTGGGACTCTGTTACTCGAGATGCTTTCCTTCTGAGTGTAGAGATAGGGGTTGGGTATCGAGAGCTGGGTCAAACACAAAGTTAAGGTCCCCTGCCATTTGCCATCTGAGAATTAGAACCGTTGAAATAATAAACTGTGTGTAAACTGATTCTTATTGTAGAAATAACCATTACCCTAGAGTATTGGTTTATTATGATCGTGCCTGTGCAGTGTGCTTGTAGCTGCTAGAATGTTTTGCTGTAGGAGGGCGCATCAGACTACTTAAACTCGGTTAATATAGCACATCATCCTCACCCATATTGGCAAATAAGCTCCCACTGCTCTGGAACGTAACAGGCTTCTGGCTGAAAGCTTCCCCTACTGCAAAGATAAAAGGCAAGATGGCACCTGACCCTCTGGAGCCAGGCGACTCAACATGGCTCTTCATGGTGGACCCAGTCTCTCCTGCTGACAGCCTAAGCCCTCTGCCAATAGACTCTGATGTCCTATTAACAAAATTCCCCTCTATGGTGACGGACAAAATCACCACAGCCTCCCGTAAGCTCTCATTTGACCTAATGAAAGGTCTTAAAGAGCTAGGCCACTGCACTAATCAGCGCAAGGCATGGACCTAGCAACCACAGACCTTGAGGGTCATGAAGAGGTCGATAAACTAAATACTGAATTGTAAAGTTTGCAGATAAATGTGAAAATCTGCAAAGTCCCTGAGGCCATTACAAACCTATAAGGCACCGCTACTGCTTTTTTCCAGGAACTGGCACTGGGGATCCCACCTGAGCATGTAGAATTTGACCGCATTCACAGATCTCTGGCCCCCAAACCAACTGACGGCCCTCCAAATGATCAAATGCCATTATTATCGCATTAAAAAGAGTCTTCTGCAGGCAACCAGGGAATGCCAAGATTTTTCTTTCCAAAGCTATTTCCTCAAATTATTTGCAGACCTTTCTCCGGTCACTGTCGCCAAAAGGAGATTGTTGAAACCGTATCTGTGGATATTGCAGACCCAAGGAGTAATGTACAGATGTGGGTTTCCTTTTTATAATCTATTTTTCTCACCAAGGCTGCCAGTTTCACAGCTGACCTGAGACTATACTTCCAGTAACTGCAGCTGGGCGTTCCTCAGATGGAGGCGTCTTCTTCATCAGCCTTTCCAAGATCGTCTCAAACCCCCACAATTCATCCCAGCCTTCAACTATCCCAACACTCTTCTCAAGCATTATGCTCCCTTCAAGAGCAACATTTCCAGGATCAGCCCAAGGGATGACATCCCAACCTTTGCCCATTAATTGATTGCTTCTCCTTGATTTCCTGCCAGGCTGTTTGATTGTGCTATACTATCTCTGGGCTCCAGATCGGCTAGCCCTGGCCCTGCCATTTTGTGCTTTTTATCCCCTAACCTCCATTTTTTCGGGGGTTCTTCTTGGCCTCTTGATGTTTTTGTTTGACCTTTCTCCCTTTACTAGACTCTCTTTTCCTTTTTCCTTGAGTCTGTGGGGTCTGTGCTAGAAAGTACTACTGTATGTTAATTCTTTTTTCACTCTTGACTCCTCTCCAGACCCCCTCTCAGAGATTTCAGACATGATATAAGACAAGAGATGGTCAGAGGTTGCAGGCATGATGAAAGAGATGTCAAAGACTGCAGGCATGGTACAGGAGATGTCAGAGGCTACAGGCATGGTACAGGAGATGTCAGAGGCTACAGGCATGGTACAGGAGATGTCAGAGGCTGCGGACATGGTACAGGAGATGTGAGAGGTGAGGCTGTGGGAATGGTACAGGAGATGTCAGCGGTGAGGCTGCGGGCATGGTACAGGAGATGTCAGAGGCTGCGGGCATGGTACAGGAGATGTCAGAGGCTGTGGGCATGGTACAGGAGATGTCGGAGGCTGTGGGAATGGTACAGGAGATGTCAGAGGCTGTTTGAATGGTACAGGAGATGTCAGAGGTGAGGCTGTGGGAATGGTACAGGAGATGTCAGAGGCTGCTGGCATGGTACAGGAGATGTTAGAGGCCTGTACCATTCCCATAGCCTCTGACATCTCCTGTACCATTCCCATAGCCTCTGACATCTCCTGTACCATTCAAACAGCCTCTGACATTTCCTGTACCATTCCCTCTGAGGCTGCGGGCATGGTACAGGAGATGTCAGAGGCTGCGGGCATGGTACAGGAGATGTCAGAGGCTGCGGGCATGGTACAGGAGATGTCAGAGGCTGCGGGCATGGTACAGGAGATGTCAGAGGCTGCGGGCATGGTACAGGAGATGTCAGAGGCTGCGGGCATGGTACAGGAGATGTCAGAGGCTGCGGGCATGGTACAGGAGATGTCAGAGGCTGCGGGCATGGTACAGGAGATGTCAGAGGCTGCGGGCATGGTACAGGAGATGTCAGAGGCTGCGGGCATGGTACAGGAGATGTCAGAGGCTGCGGGCATGGTACAGGAGATGTCAGAGGCTGCGGGCATGGTACAGGAGATGTCAGAGGCTGCGGGCATGGTACAGGAGATGTCAGAGGCTGCGGGCATGGTACAGGAGATGTCAGAGGCTGCGGGCATGGTACAGGAGATGTCAGAGGTGAGGCTGTGGGAATGGTACAGGAGATGTCAGCGGTGAGGCTGCGGGCATGGTACAGGAGATGTCAGAGGCTGCGGACATGGTACAGGAGATGTGAGAGGTGAGGCTGTGGGAATGGTACAGGAGATGTCAGCGGTGAGGCTGCGGGCATGGTACAGGAGGTGTCAGAGGCTGCGGGCATGGTACAGGAGATGTCAGAGGCTGCGGGCATGGTACAGGAGATGTCAGAGGCTGTGGGCATGGTACAGGAGATGTCGGAGGCTGTGGGAATGGTACAGGAGATGTCAGAGGCTGTTTGAATGGTACAGGAGATGTCAGAGGTGAGGCTGTGGGAATGGTACAGGAGATGTCAGAGGCTGCTGGCATGGTACAGGAGATGTTAGAGGCCTGTACCATTCCCATAGCCTCTGACATCTCCTGTTCCATTCCCATAGCCTCTGACATCTCCTGTACCATTCAAACAGCCTCTGACATTTCCTGTACCATTCCCTCTGAGGCTGCGGGCATGGTACAGGAGATGTCAGAGGCTGCGGGCATGGTACAGGAGATGTCAGAGGCTGCGGGCATGGTACAGGAGATGTCAGAGGCTGCGGGCATGGTACAGGAGATGTCAGAGGCTGCGGGCATGGTACAGGAGATGTCAGAGGCTGCGGGAATGGTACAGGAAATGTCCGAGGCTGCGGGAATGGTACAGGAGATGTCAGAGGCTGCGGGAATGGTACAGGAGATGTCAGAGGCTGCGGGAATGGTACAGGAGATGTCAGAGGCTGCGGGAATGGTACAGGAGATGTCAGAGGCTGCGGGAATGGTACAGGAAATGTCCGAGGCTGCGGGAATGGTACAGGAGATGTCAGAGGCTGCGGGAATGGTACAGGAGATGTCAGAGGCTGCGGGAATGGTACAGGAGATGTCAGAGGCTGCGGGAATGGTACAGGAGATGTCAGAGGCTGCGGGAATGGTACAGGAGATGTCAGAGGCTGCGGGAATGGTACAGGAGATGTCCGAGGCTGCGGGAATGGTACAGGAGATGTCCGAGGCTGCGGGAATGGTACAGGAGATGTCCGAGGCTGCGGGAATGGTACAGGAGATGTCCGAGGCTGCGGGAATGGTACAGGAGATGTCCGAGGCTGCGGGAATGGTACAGGAGATGTCCGAGGCTGCGGGAATGGTACAGGAGATGTCCGAGGCTGCGGGAATGGTACAGGAGATGTCCGAGGCTGCGGGAATGGTACAGGAGATGTCCGAGGCTGCGGGAATGGTACAGGAGATGTCAGAGGCTGCGGGAATGGTACAGGAGATGTCAGAGGCTGCGGGAATGGTACAGGAGATGTCAGAGGCTGCGGGAATGGTACAGGAGATGTCAGAGGCTGCGGGAATGGTACAGGAGATGTCAGAGGCTGCGGGAATGGTACAGGAGATGTCAGAGGCTGCGGGAATGGTACAGGAGATGATTAGAGGCTGCGGGAATGGTACAGGAGATGATTAGAGGCTGAGGACATGGTACAGGAGATGATTAGAGACTGAGGACATGACACTAAAGATAAGAGAATGTAGACATGATACAGGAAATGGTCAGACTGCAGACATGGTACAAGAGATGGTCAGACACTGCAGACATGATAGAAGAGATCAATGCAGCCCCCCGCGCCCATCGTTGCAGCCCCCCCGTGCCCATCGTTGCAGCCCCCCCCGTGCCCATCGTTGCAGCCCTCCCCCCCCGTGCCCATTGTTGCAGCCTCAGCATCTTCACCATGCCTATCGTTGCAGCCTCACCATGCCAATCATTGCAGCCTTTTTGTGCCCATCCATAATGCAGCCTTACCAGTCAGTGTCTGGATTACGCATAGCGGGCATGACCCGCTGTGTCACGAAGCAGAGTGTAAAATGTTTGGCTGCGCTGTGACAAAAGTCCCGCCCTCCACCTAAACCAGCTCATGTGAGACAGAACATTGCGTCTATCATACGAGCTGGTCTAGGACTTTTGTCACATTGTGGCTGAACATTTCACGCTCCGCTCTGACACAGCAGGAGATGCCCGCTATGCGTGACATGTAAACAGGAGGGGGAGGGGTAGGAGGAAGGGGAGCACTGCAGCCACAGCTCCGCTCAAAGCGGCCCCAGAGCAGGCAGCCTACCTGCTGAGCATTGACACCGGAGTCATCCGTACCTGCCTCCGTCATCTGAAGCCTGCTCTGTCTCCTGTGTGTGCTCCCCCTTCCTCTCCCACATCTCCTCTCTGCCTGACAGCACCCGATCCTCTCCTACCCTGAAAAAAAAAGTATTTCTTTCTCGTACATCACGGGACACAGAGCAGCATATTCATTACTATATGGGTTATATGGAGTACCTTCAGGTGTGGACACTGGCAATCTCAAACAGGAAGTCCCCTCCCTATATAACCCCCTCCCATAGAGGAAGTACCTCAGTTTTTTCGCCAGTGTCTTAGGTGTTGGTCACGGAATAGCTTTGCCTCCACATCCTTGGGATTAAGGCGGGCTAACCGGATCTGTCCAAGGAGCCTCAGTGCCAAAGTGGACAGTACCCGGGCCCCAAACCGTGGGGTTTTGCCTATAATGCTCCTCTCTAGAGGGCTGGACCCTGGGCCCAGGACTTGGAGTTTTCTAAACCAAAATATCCTGTTTGCCAGGGTGCTGTATAGGTCCAGGACAGCGGTTCCTTCCAGGACCCCAGTGCCTGAAGGTCTACTACGCTACCCACGGAGATGGGAGAAGATTGGACCATTTTGCAAACGTCCTGCGGCATGGAGCAGGTAAGAGGGGAGCCTGCGGGACTTGGTTCGACAGCAGGCTCTCCAGGGGAGATCTTAAGGGGGGTAGCTCTGCATTGGCACCATGGTCACTATGTCTGATGGACAGGATGCCCTGAAATGTTCCCCCCCCCCCCATCACTTGATCCCCCTACCTATCTATGTATGTTTGCTAGCTACCTGCTGCTCGCTGGTTGAAGATCTTTTAAAAAAAAAAAAAGACAGATCTGTCTCTAAGCTAAAGGGACTCCTTAGGGGCCTGTTTTAGCCTTACCTAGCCGGGATTCAAATCTGCCGCCTGATGCGTCCTCCAGCCTGCATTCCTGGGCTCCAGAGTGCGTCTCCTCCTGGGCTCTCCTCCCCCGACAGTCGCTCGCGCACGTGCGCATGCATATAGAAAATTTTTCGCGCCGTTCGGGAGGGGGGGCGGGGAGCGTGACTGCAGTATAGAGTGGGCGTGCCTTCAATTGCTGTTATACACAGCAGACGCGTTCTTAGCTCAGTTCAGAGCTGAGCTGGAAGAGAGAGGACGTAGAGCTGGCAGCACAGTGACTCCCGGTGGCGAGAAGGGGTACTACATGCTGGAGTCAGCTCCAATACTTTTGTTAAGCCAAAGATCCCCTTGGCAACAGGTTGATTGCTGGCAAACATGTTGGGGGTGGGGCTGTATGTTGTGAAAAACAATAATATTATAAAGGAAAACATACTGAGCCCCACCGTTTTTGGACATTAGTGATCCTATTGTCCCCTAAACCTTATTTTTTTGTACTCCTGGCTATAACAGTCTGTTGTTGTAGGCGGAGTCCCTCGGTTTTGTATTATGGCTTCCAAGGGTTCAGAAAAAAAAAAAGAAGAAAAGGCAAAGACAAAGGGGTTCCTCCTCTGGTTCTGATGATATGCCAATACTTTCCCCACAGGTTACTCCTATAGGGGTCACCTTGGATAAGCCATTAAGGGGGTCTGGTGCTGAGGCTGGCCCAGGTCGGCCCAACCCTGTGTTATCACAGAGGAGATGCTAGCCGTCACCCTAGGGGGGCTAAAGAAAAACAGCTATGATCGCTGGCTCTTTTTCTGGCAAGAAGCGGACTAGATCCCCATCGCCAAAAGGTGTATCCTCGGATGCTGAGATTCTCTCTCCGGAGGAATTAGAATTTCAGGAGGATCGGTTGGAACCTAGAGGAAGGATCTACCACTGAAGAATCGTTTTCAGCCTCCCAAACGGAGAGTCTGTGGGTCCAGTCTTTGACAGACATGGTCCGCTCGGCATTTAATTTGCCATTTCCAGAGCCTCAGGTTCCTGCGGTATCCTCTTGGGGTTCTTTTAAAAGCAGCTTTTCCGGTCCATCCTCTGTTAGAGGAATTGGTTTTTCCAGGATTGGGACGACCAGACAGAACTTTTTCTGCCGCCTAAAGCTGACGATAGGGTAGTCTTTATGCACGTCTGCCAGGAAATATTGTGCTTTCAGGCACTCTTTCCCCTGACCAATTGCTCTTTAAAAGGGCCCGGATGGCTCAGTCGGTAGAGCATCGGACTTTTGGTCTGAGGGTCCAGGGTTCAGGTCCCGGTTCGGGCGCTGCTTTTCAACTACCGCGAGGTCCTTGAGGCCACATCACCCTGAAAGGCCCGATCTCGTCTGATCTCGGAGGCTAAGCAGGGTCGGGCCTGGTTAGTGCCTGGATGGGAGACCGCCTGGAAGGATTTCTGTTATTTACCCTATGGAAAAGACATTTTTCTAAGGGGCGCTCCCAACTGTGGACGCAGCCATCTCATGGGTGAATAAATCATTAACTGGCCTGAGGGGAAACATACAAATGTTTAAGGTCCCGGTCGATAAACGTTTAGAGACACTTTTTCTAGCATCCTTTGCTACGGCAGGAGCAGTGGTACAGCCAGCAGTGCCTGCAATTGGTGTTTGTCAGGCGTTAAAGGACCAGACAAAACAGATGCTTAAAGACATCCCTGCCCAATAGGCAGAGGAGTTATTGGATATTCCCAGAGCTCTGTGCTTTGCGGTAGAGGCTATAAAAGACTCCATCCAGCAGGCGCCTCGTTTGTCACTATTTTTAGTGCATATGAGAAGGCTCTTATGGTTGAAGAACTGGGCGGCCGAGCCCCATGCAAAAGACTACTGGCAGACTTTCCCTTCCATGGAAAGATCTGGATAAATACATTCAGACTGTTCAAGTGGCAAAAGTACCCTTTTACCAATCAAAAGAAGTTCCGGGGTCCTGCGTTTAAAAGGCAGCTCCCCCCTGTTCCGGGGCCCTCAAATTCCAGGCAGTATCGGGCCTCCTGCGCGATCAAACTTTTAACAATGGATCGCAAGGACAGGCCTCTGGGGGCAAGAGGCCATGGTATCGATCCCCGACAGAGGGGGTCTGATCATCTGTGGCCACAGGCTACAGATTAGAATTTCTAAAGTTTCCTCCACAAGGAAGGCCTCAATGCGGGCGGCATTGGATCATCTGCTTTACCAGGGCATAATGGTAGAGGTACCAGCCCAAGAACAGGGGCTAGGTTTCTATTCCAATCTGTTTGTCATACCAAAGCCCATCGGCGATGTCAGACCAATTTTGGACCTAAAAGGTTTAAATGCTTACCTAAGGGTTCGCTCTTTCTGGATGGAATCCGTTCGGTCAGCAGCCGCCACACTCCAGAAGGACGACTTTCTGGCTTCTATAGACATGAAGGATGGTTACCTTCATGTAC
This sequence comes from Rana kukunoris, assembly GCA_029574335.1. Classification (NCBI taxonomy): domain Eukaryota; kingdom Metazoa; phylum Chordata; class Amphibia; order Anura; family Ranidae; genus Rana; species Rana kukunoris. The sequence goes on along the minus strand of CM056055.1, from coordinate 76,873,151 downwards.
CAATCTTTCAGCCACATCAAAGATTTTTTACGCTTCGCAGTGATACAGCGTCACTTCCAATTCGTGGTGCTCCCCTTCGGGCTGGCTACGGTCCCCGGGTATTCACGAAGGTCCTAGCTCCAATTCTAGTCAATCTAAGGATCCAAGGGGTCTCGGTCCTAGCATACCTGGACGACCTCTTAATCATAGATCACTCGCTTCCTTGGCTGGAATGCGCAGTAGCCCTCATGGTTCAGTACCTCGAGAGGTTCGGCTGGGTCCTAAACCGGGGAAAAATCAGCATTTCAACCTACAAAGCAGTTGGAATATCTCGGCATGAGATTAGACACACAACAGCAAAAGGTGTTCCTGCCCCTGGTAAAGGTCGAGGCTATCAAAAAATTGATTCAGTTGGTTCTAAGCAAAAGAGAACCAACTATTCGCCTATGTATGCGATTACTAGGCAAACTAATGGCCATGTTCGAGGCGATACCGCACGCTTCCACACTCGCGTCCTACAGAAGCGAGGCGCTGTGGCTTAGTTGGTGAAAGTGCCTGTCTAGTAAACTGGAGATCCTGGGTTCAGATCTCAGCAGTGCCTGCCGTGGCGTCCTTCCAAGCAATTCTAGCAGCTTGGAGCAAGGGAGCAAAGGCCTTGGAGTTTCCTGTGACGCCGTCATTAAAGGTCCGGCAGAGGCTATGCTGGTGGTTAAACCCTCAGAACCTTCTGAAGGGGAGTCTTTCTGCCCAGTGGTCTGGAAGGCTAGCGAGCGGTCTTGAACGAGTTCACTCGCCAAGGAACTTGGGCAGAGGCGGAGAGGCAGCTGCCCATCAATATCTGGGAGATCGGAGCGGCTCGACTAGCCCTCCTGGCATAGACATCCAGATTACAGGGGTCCTCGGTGGGAATTCATTCAGACAATGCCACAGCGGTGGCATATATGTGAACCACCAAGGGGGAACCAAGAGTCAAGCCACTCAGAGAAAGATGAGCTTTGGTTTTTCGGTGGGCAGAGGTTTATGTACCCTGCATAACGGCGATATTCATTACCGGGGTGGACAACCTGCAGGCGTACTTCCTAAGTCGCCAAACCCTGTCGCCGGGGGAGTGGTCTCTGCATCCACAGGTCTTTCAGACAATCTGCCAGAAGTGGGGAGTGCCAGACATGGACGTCGTGGCATCAGGATTCAACAAGAAGCTAGACAGGTTCATGTCTCAAACGAGGGACCCTATGGCCTGCGGAACCGATGCGTTGGTTTGCCCTTGGCATCAATCATAACTTCTATATGCATTTCCCCCGCTGCAGTTACTACCCCGCCTGTTGCGCAGGATCATAGCACAGGCCGGTTATCCTGGTAGCCCCAGCTTGGTACCGGAGGGCATGGTACTCACTAGTCCTGAAATTGGCAGCGGGAGGCCCTTGGACTCTTCCTCTATGGCCAGACCTACTCTCACAAGGCCCGATCCTCCACCCTGCATTACGGCGTCTAAATTTGACGGCCTGGCGGCTGAATCCCTGATTCTCAGGGGTAGAAGTCTGTCTAGGCAGGTAATCCCTACCCTCATTTAGGCTAGAAAGCCGGCCTCCAGGGTAATTTGTTTCAGGGTTTGGAGGGCCTACGTAGGCTGGTGTGAGTCTAAGAGATGGTTTTCCTGCAAGTATACCATTGATAGAGTATTAAGTTTTCTCCAGCTAGGAGGGGATAAAGGCCTGGCATTAAGCACGATCTAGGGACAGTTTTCAGCCTTATCAGTGTGGTTTCAGAGGCTGCTGGCCGCCCACTCGCTGGTTAAGACCTTCATACAGGGAGTCTTGCGTGTTAATCCTCCAGTCAAATCACCACTTTGTCCATGGGACTTAAATCTTGTTCCGTCAACTCTACAGAAACAACCCTTTGAGCCGTTGGCTGAGGTACCTTTGGTTTTACTGAATAGAAAGTCGGTATTTCTGATCGCCATAGTTTCGGCCAGGAGAGTATCGGAATTGGCAGCCTTATCTTGTAAGGAACCATATCTCATTTTACATAAGGATAGGGCGATTTTCCGTCCTCATCCTTCCTTTCTACCAAAGGTCATATCCAGTTTCCACCTGAACCAGGAGGTGGTACTTCCATCCTTCTTTCCAAAACCCACCTCTAGAAGGGAGGGGTTGCTGCATACGTTGGATATTTTCAGGGCCATAAAGGCCTATCTTAAAGCTACAGAGAAGGTTCGGAAAACAGATGTGGTGTTCGTTTTACCAGAAGGGCCCAAGATGGGTCAGGCAGCTGCTTGATCCACCATCGCAAGATGGATTAAACAATCGTTCAGGCCTGTGGTTTGAAGAGGTGGCCTCCTCCTTTGTCGGTAAAGGCCCATTCTACCAGGGCCATGGGCACCTCCTGGGCAGCACATCATCAGATCTCTATGGCTCGAATATGCAAGGCAGCAACGTGGTCGTCAGTCCACATGTTTACAAAATTGTTATCAATTGGACGTAAGAAGGAATGCGGATACAGCCTTTGGGCAGGCAGTACTACAGGCCGCGATTTAAGCTCCTCAGGATCTGAGGGGCTCCCTTGATTTAGATTTGAGATTTACATTTCTTGTCTAAGTTGGATTTACTAGTATTTGAGTATACCTCTAAATTAAATCCTTTTTTGGAAGATGTCTCCCTCCCCTCATTTAAGCATTGCTTTCGGACATCCCATATAGTAATGAATATGCTGCTCTGTGTCCCGTGATGTACGAGAAAGAAAAAGAGATTTTTTAATACAGCTTACCTGTAAAATCTTTTTCTTGGAGTACATCACGGGACACAGAGCTCCCACCCCTCTTTTGGGGAACATTTTTGGGAGGCATACTGCTTGCTACAAAACTGAGGTACTTCCTCTATGGGAGGGGGTTATATAGGGAGGGGACTTCCTGTTTGAGATTGCCAGTGTCCACACCTGAAGGTACTCCATATAACCCATATAGTAATGAATATGCTGCTCTGTGTCCCGTGATGTACTCCAAGAAAAAGATTTTACAGGTAAGCTGTATTAAAAAATCTATTTTTTTCTTCTATATTTCCCTCTCGTATATAACACTAAGCTCCCTAGTGTGTGTCATTTATAAAAATATGCTGTATAATTACTTCAGAGCGCCTTTGGCACTCATGTGACTGCCCGTCTATCTCCTCGCCTTGTCTCGGCTGACATCAGCGGGGGTTTCCCAGCACCTCTCCCTGCAGCTATCACATCAGGAGAGGAGACAGCGGACAGTCAGCTGAGCGCTCTGAAGTAAGCTATTATACAGCATATTTTTATAAATGACTTTCACTGGGGAGCTTACTGTGATATATCAGGGAACTATAGAAGAAAAAAATTTACATTAACAAACACTTTAATGCCCCGTACACACGATCGTTTTTCGGCATGAAAAAAATACGTTTTTAAAGACGGCATTTAAAATGGTATTTTGTGGGCTTCACATTGTTTTTCATCTTCTGAAAAACGACAAAAAAAATATTCGCGCATGCTGCATTTTTTAACGTTGTTTTAAAAAATGTAGTTTTTAGGGTTGTAAAAAATCGTGTGTGGGCTAAAACGACGTTACAAAAAAACAACGTTTTAAACCAGCGCATGCTCAGAAGCAAGTTAGGAGACGGGAGCTTGAATGGAACTTCCCCTTTAGAGTGCCGTTGTATGTCAATGCGCTTTGCTAGTCATTTTTTTTTAAACGATGGTGAGTAGGCAACGTCGTTTTTAATGATGAAGTTGGAAAACGTAGTTTTTTCTACATGCTGAAAACTGTTTTTTTTTTTTTTTTTTTTAATGACGAAAAACGATCGTGTACGCGGCATAAGCTTAAAACTAGATTGAAATTTGCTGCCAAAATTAACACTGGGGCCAGCACAGAATCCATGGGGGGGGCTGTGTATCACTCCCTAGATTCGGCCACACTGAACACCACTCACTGCATGCAAGCAGCATGAGGTGGGCAGGATTCTAGATGGGCAGGAACTGAGGTGCGAGGTAAACAGCCGTGATCCCCCTGATCTAAAGAGTTCTCAGTCACCCTTTATTTAAGGTACAATAATCTACAATATATTCGTTTCAATACAAAAAATTTGAGGAATAATCTATACAATTCGTAGGAAGAACTTTGAGGTGAAATTTTAAATCTTAAATGCCTCTAGATATATAGATTAAATTGACTTATTTCTCTTTAACCATGTCTTTTAATTTTTGTTTTGCACCAAGTTTTAGAGACACCTAACCTGGTAATATGTGAGGCAAATCACTCAAGAAATGTATACCAAAATATTCAACGTGTGTTGCATGTAAATAACAGGGCCTTTGGGTATAATGTAAATGGTTTATTTAAAAAGATGTTCAGATCAGCTGCATCATACTTATCTGAACATCTTTAACCACTTAAGACCCGGACCAATACGCTGGTAAATGACCCAAGGTGTTTTTGCGATTCGGCACTGCGTCGCTTTAACAGACAATTGCGCGGTCGTGCGACGTGGCTCCCAAACAAAATTTGCGTCCTTTTCTTCCCACAAATAGAGCTTTCTTTTGGTGGTATTTGATCACCTCTGCGATTTTTATTTTTTGCGCTATATACAAAAATAGAGCGACATTTTTGAAAAAAAAACACTATTTTTTACTTTTTGTTAAAAAAAAAATCAAATAAACTAAATTTTAGTCAAACATTTAGGCCAAAATTTATTTAGCCACATGTCTTTAGTAAAAAAAAAATCGCAATAAAAAAAAATAGCTACCTAGCGGGAACAGCGACACTAATACAGCGATCAGAAAAATGATCGCTTAGTGACGCTGGCAATAGGGAGTGAAAGGGTTAACTAGGGCGGTGATCAGGGGGTTAAAACTTTATTAGGGGGGGTGGGGGGGCTATCCTGAACCTAACACTAATTGTTTTTTACACTGCCTGTCACACTGACACTAAATGCAGTGATTAGATCACTGCATTCAGTGACACTGTGACAGGGGGGTGGGGGGGCGATCACAAGGGGTTAATATGCCTGTGTGAGTGTGTGTCAGTGTTGTGTTGGTGCACACTTACTTGTGATGTCTTCTCTCATCAGCAGCGCTGGGAAACAGCGCTGCGATGAGAGAATACATCATTTCCTCCTTCCTGTGTAAACACAGGAGGAGGAAGTGACAGGTTGGGAGCGCGCTCCCATTGGCTGGGAGCGATCGCGGGGGGGGCGGGTATTCGCCGACAATCGCCCCCAGATCCCGGATCGCTCCCGGAGCCAGGGGGACCCCCGCACGCCGCGGAGGGGGTCCCGATGGGACCCCCGAACCGCACTTAGGCGGGGACGTAAATTTACGCCCTTCTGCCTGTACGTGCCATTCTGTGGCCGTATATGTGCGTGCGGGGGTCCTTAAGTGGTTAAAAATAAAACATTTACATTTATACATTTTATGCAGGTGTGCTTGCTTATTGGGTAAGGCTTACTCAATATCCAATATTGACTAGGTGCTGAATGCATCAAAACACACTAGGACTGCCACTCATATGTGATACTTCTTAAATTCATAATAAACTCTATTTTTTAAATTGTACCTACAGGTAAGCTTACAATAAGGCTTACCTGTAGGTACAATAAATAACATGTACAATTTAGGAGATCTTCACATTGAAAATAGCCCATGATGTCACCCGCTCATGCGTAGTAACGCTCTGCATTCAGGGCATCCAGTATGCCGTAGAATGCAGAGCAATGTGCCGTTGTTGGGGCTCCTGTTCATATACCTGAGAGTGACGTCACTGCCATTTAAAGAACCCGAGCTTGCAAACTCAGAAAGAAGACCAGATAAAGGTGAAGGGCCAGGAAGCAATGACACGGCTGTGCTGTAGAGCTCTGTGCTCAGGTAAGTCTGTCATAATGTGCATATTGGTACATTATGACTTAAACCTGCATGGGGGCCAATTATTTGTATTCTCGTGGCTGTTTACTACTGCTTTAATGATGCATCTGGTTTCTTGATGTGCTATTAACGCATACATTTTTTTTGCTGGTTTGTTTCAGCATCCTTGGTTAGAAAAATTTCCACCAGGTGACACCTGGGATATTACCTTGTGCTAACCTTTATGCTCTGAAGTGCTCTCTCCATATTCATTATTTTAAGGGCATACTAGGGGGTCGTTTGTTTTCCAGTCTACAAAAGTTATGTGTAGCGCCCTCTAGCTGAGAGCCAGGCCTGGGTAAATCTGGGGTTTAGTGACTGAGGAAGGCTTGACGACTCGGCAATCAGAACCTTTGGTAACGCCCCCTGCTCTCTGGAAGCTTGGAGAAGTAATAGAGGGTTGAGTTTAGGAGGAGCCGCTTGGAGTATTGATGAGGGCCCCAGCCAATCCCCAGCAAAATTGGCTGGCAGGGGACAGGTACCTCATAAATACCTTTGAGTCATGCCAGCAGGAGCAGTAAGGTATGGAGTGCTAAGGAGGCTGTCTGTGGCCCTTGAGAATGCCCCCTAGTCTGGGGGGTGACCTGTGACTCAGGTGCTGGAGAAACTCTCTACAACAGTGTTTCTCAACTCAGGTCCTCACATTGCCCCAAAAGGTCATGTTTTCAGGATTTCCCTCATAGGAAACAGCTGTGGTAATTATTAAGGCAATGAAATGGATCAAATCACCTGTTCAAAATAATGGAAAGCCTGAAAACATGACCGGTTGGGGCACCTTAAGAACTGGAGTTAAACACTGCTCTACAACATGGTGGAAACCTTTCCTGGATGCACTGAAGTGTGATGACAGCGGAAGAGTCAGCATGCCCGGGAGACCTCCCAAGGAGTCCAGTGAGTGAGCCGTCAGAGGACTGGAGAGATAAAGTGTCAGTCTGGGAGGACTGTGGAGAAGTAGCCAGCAGGGCTGGTGAAAGGGGCAGCTGCAGCCAGGAGGGCTGGCAGTGCCTGAAGAGGTAGTGCTGGGATGGCTGTATGCTGGACACTGAATTTTTGCCACGTGGCTGTATGCTGGACACTAAATTTTTGCTACACATCTAAAGGAGCCTCGGGTTCCTGCCTGTAAAGGGCCATTGCTAAAGATCTGACTGAGTGCTTTGTGTCAGATTAAAGTTATCCGTAGCAGTATCCATAGCGATCTATGCAAGGTCCAGTCCCTGCTCCGCCCCCCCACTGTTTTTTGGGAGAGACGCAGGTAACAAGACGGCAAGGACCACTCAGAACGTGTGGTGCGACTCACGTATGCGCAGTAAGGAAACCAGGCTGTGAAGCCGTAAGACTTCACTTCCTGATTCCCTTACTAGCAATGCTGGCACCTCCACCCGGAGTTGGGGGACCAGTTGATTTTGGATGAGGACATCGCAGGCGCCCTGGACATGTCCTTATTTTAAAAGTCAGAAGCTGCAGTATTTGCAGCTGCTGACTTTTATTTATTTATTTTTTAGGTGGAATTCTGCTTTAACCATCAGTGTGTCGGCTGAAGTTCTGCAAGCCAGTTGGTGCTGGGGGACGAGAAGGAGTGTATATAGACTGTAGATAGAAGTTGTCCCTAGTCAAGTGGGCATTCCATAATTTCCCCAACCCCTTTTCAAGTTTGAAAACAAAGTGCTGGACTGTTTTCTGTCTCTGGAAGACTGTGAAGATTTGGTGTGTCTGGCTGTGCAGGGTGGGGAATCCCTTTTTACCTGCGGCTCCTATGTGAGGTGCTCTACATATGTGTTGTATTTTTTAATGGGAGGAAAACAAGTGTGCATTTTGCTGTGGTATCAAATAGCTGGACGTGTGGTTATGTACAGTATTATGGCCATCACATTTCAATATGACTTGTGCACATAGCCTAGTTTTCTTTAAAGCATGTTAGACAAAGATGATGCTTTCTTATTGTTTGTGTTTTTATTTGTAAAACGTTGATTGATAATTTTTAGTACTATAGGCATACTGAGAATAAAATGTTATCTTTTTTAAAGGAGTTAAGAGAACACAATGAAAAGAAAAAGCGTACACGGGAAGAGGAAGAAGACACAGAAAGCTCTTTTGGAGTGAGAAAAAAAATAGCTGGAGGAAAATTTAAAAAAATAAAAATTCACTGACTGGAAAAAACTGAAAAGAACAGATTTTTGAACATGCTAGTAAACGTACATTTTGTAAAGGTGTCCATAAATTACGTTTTTATGTATTTGCATATTGAAAAAAAGTATATAAAAAAAAAAAATCCTTTTTCACTCGGTGTAAACAATGTGTGAAAATTTACCAGACAAAATAAACATAACATTAGAACACTGCACTCGCTATAATGCCAAGATAAATAACCGCAGAATAACTATACAAATATACGTGTGTGCTGTTTCTGTAAATTAAGTCTCAAATTTAAATATGTGCTAAAAATGCAATGGGGTTGATTTGACAAAAAAAATAAAAAATGGAAGTTGATTTCTGGTTTCTAAGCACTGCTGCATCAGATTTTGCACTCTCCAGTTTTAGTAAAAGCTTAATTGAACATGCTGAAGTTACAGTCACCGGCCATTTTATTAGTTACAATACAACAAAAAAAATCCAGCATTATGTTTCAACAATAAAACCTATACAATTTTATTAGATTATCAATTAAAGGGGTTGCAAAGGTTTGTTTTTTATTTTCTAAATAGGTTCCTTTATGCTAGTGCATTGTTGGTTCACTTACCTTTTCCTTCGATTTCCCTTCTAAATGTTTTTTTTCTTTGTCTGAATTTCTCACTTTCTGTTCCTCCTCAGTAAGCCTCCTCTGAGCTGTTCTGGCTGTGTGAATACAGCGTCTCCCCGCAGGGATGTATTCCCAAGGAAGGGGACGAGCAGGCTGACTAACCCCCAGCCAGAACGGCTCGAATGATCAGGGCAAGCTTACTGAGAAGGAACAGAAAGTGAGAAATTCAGACAAAGGAAAAAAACATTTAGAAGGGAAATTGAAGGAAAAGGAAGTAAGTGAACCAACAATGCACTACCTTATAGGAACCTATTTGGGGGGAAAATTAACCTTTACAACCCCTTTAAGAGCAATCAATACCTGTAATTGACATGTTTAAGCCTGTTACATGGGCCCAAGTCAATATGAATGCCTGAGTAAGAGTCTCCATCTCATCATGTCTAGTATAGGCTATTTTGGGGTAGTAGCACGATTCTAAGAGATGTATGGACTTTTAGATATAACTTGCTAGTACCGTCGGTTGGACCCCCCTTTTTGCCTGCAGAACTGGCTTAATACTTCATGGCATACATTCAACAAGGTGTTGGAAATATTCATCAGACATTTTGGTCCATATTGACATGATGGCATCATGCAGTTGCTGCAGATTTGTCAGCTGCACATCCATGATGCAAATCTTCCATTCCACCACATCCCAAAGATGCTCCATTGGATTGAGATCTGGTGACTGTGGGGGCCATTGGAGTACAGCAAACTCATTGTTATGTTCAAGAAACCAGGTTGAGATGATTTGAGCTTTGTGACATGATGCATTATCCTGCTAAAAGTAACCATCAGAAGATGGGTACACTGTAGTCAGAAAGGGATTGACATGGCATTTAAACTATGCTCAATTGGTACTAAGGGGGCAAAAGTGCCAAATATCCCACACACCATTATACCACCACCACCACCAGCAACTGTTGACACAAGAAAGGATGGATCTATGCTTTCATGTTTTATTCCACATTCAGAGATGGTTTGCATACATTGGTTGTAATTGTCCTTTTTTTAAGGTCCTTTTTACCCGCACAGTAATTTATTTTGAATTCTTTTCTAACGAAGATATTTTTAAATACAAGTCAATCTATATGACATAGTCTATAATATGTAGGGTTGTCCCAATACTAGTATCGGTATCGATACCAAGCATTTGTCCGAGTACTTGTACTCGGGCAAATGCTGCCGATGCTTCACCCGATACTTGTACTGTCAGCGGTGATCAGTGCATGGGGAAGTTCCAAGCACCGATTACCGCTGATTTGAAAGCTGCTGTCCATCCCGCCGTGTATCCTGTGTATGTATAAAAAAATTATTGTAAAAAATAAAAAAAAACATTATAAATATAAAAAAATGTAAAAAAAAAATGTTAGATAATAAATAAATAAAAAAACATACTGACACATGTGCCGCTGTCACATGAGATTAAAAAAAAGTATCGGTATTTGGTATCGGCGAGTACTTGGGAAAAAAAGTATCGGTACTTGTATTCGGTCTTAAAAAAGTGGTATCGGGACAACCCTAATAATATGAAACGTATTCACGGAGACGTATGATCATACAAAATAGCTAATTTATTGGTTGACAAAATATGAATATTTACATGAAATTGAAATACCAATTGCATTACATGAACGACTTGAAAATCAATATACTACCCCCAAAATGGGCATTCAACACCTTCGATCTGTGTGTCATGGTAAGTTCTCAAAATAACTTTATATGAAACAAAAGCGTCTATTTCACATGCCCAACCATTACTATACTGCAGGTAAGTAAGTGGTTAACAATGTGAAATATATTGAACGTTTGTTTTGTCAGTAAAATTGGAACTATGTAAAAAAATAAAAAGATAATGAAAACTTGTACTCTTTTTAAGGAAAAACCTACCAGTTATTGATAATGAGAACAAACCATGATTACACGATATTCAATACTTTGTACTTTAGATAACAACATCAATACTTGTACATCTTATAAGGAACAACAATAGTTTCAAGATAAAAATCTAAAATCTAAAATTGCATAATTACCGATACCAAGATGACCATTTTCTTACTGGCAAGTGACTAGAGCTAAATGGTTGCAGTCTGTGGATCTTCATTGTCTTCATGCATTGTGCTTGTGTGCCCCTCCCCATTGGAGTCAGTCCTCAGTCATCCCTGCATCTCTCCTCTCATGAGGGGTCCCTCTCCATGGGGTTTCTCTCTCTCTCTCTCTCTCATTTTATATATATCAGGACAATAAGCCCATAAAGTTATACACAGTTCTGCCTATTCAATACGTGTCCTCCACTCATAGGTTTGTGGCACATATGGGAGTTGCTGTCACGGAGTGTCTGGTTTCTATTGGTTGGCAGCTTAATGATTAACTGTTCCCTAGACTTGGAGAAGTAATATCACTTTCAACCACCAGGTGTCTCACCTATTGTGAGATTATCTATACGTTAATATATACATTATTGGGGAGACTATGCATATGTATATATAACTCTGGTAACTTTATATTTCATAAAATACAATTCGTATACTTTTGCATCCTACATAACATGCTTCTATTTTAACTCACATTTCTCATATATCTTCTTCTTCTAGCAAAGTTTCCAAATCAACAGATGCAATGATCATCTTTTTCCTCTGTCCTAAGATGTTGTTGATAATCTAAACATTATTATACCAATTTTTTCATGGTATCCTTTTAACCACTTCGCGTCTGCAGCATCGTCGAAAGACGTGACCCGCGCTCACATGAGGCGCCAGGTCGACGTCTTTGGACGTGACTGCCTTTCCCCGCTCCCCGCGCATCCCCGCGAGCGCGCATTGGGGAAAAACTGTGTTGGCCGTGTCCCTTGGACACAGCCAATCACAGATCGTGCTGAATGGCCAATCGCAGAAGCCATTCAGCACTCGATCCCGCTGTCCAATGAGAGATGATCTCAATTGTAAACAAATGAGATCATCTCTCATCGCCGGCTTTCTCTCCTCACACACAGCGTGTGAGGAAAGAAAGAGTGACAGCAGTAACAAAGTGAGTTAAAAAAAAAATTTTAAAGTTAAAAACAGTGCCACAGTCTGCCAGTGCATTCGCATCAGTGCCACCTGCCATCTGCCGTAAGTGCCACCTGCTTGTGCCATCTGCCATCAGTGCCACCTGCCAGTGCAATCTACCATCAGTGCCACCTGCCAGTGCAATCTACCATCAGTGCCATCTGCCTGTGCCATCTGCCCCTGCCATCAGTGCCATCTGCCCGTGCCAGCTGCCATTAGTGCTACCTGCCATCTGCCATCAGTCCGTGCCATTTGCCGTCAGTGCCACCTGTCAGTGTCATCAGTGCCAACAATGGCTAAAAAATCATTTTCACTTGAGGAGGCGTATGAAATTATTGCGGCTGACGAGAGCAACGGGGAGCTCTGCGATTCGGATTCCCCTGAAAATTCAGACAACAAATCTGACATCACCTATGAGCCGATAGTCAGCAGTGGAGCAGAGACATCCTTGGAGGAGGAAGAAGAGGAGGAGGGTCCACCCGCCAGAAGAAGGCGTATTGCTAAGGAGGCAGTGCCATCCACCAGCACCGCTGTGCCATCCACCAGAACCGCAATACCTCAGCAAGCAAGGTCACGTACCAGTGGGGTGTCACCTCAGTCCCAAAGGGTTAGGTCCCATGCCAGCCTTCCCTATAGAACCCCCTGTGGCTTCCTTCTAATTCAGGAGAAGCCAACATTCCCCCTTTCACTGCCCAGCCAGGAGTCCAGGTGGACACAGAAAATTTTGCCCCAATTAACTTTTTTAATTTAATTTTCACCGACAACATGCTTGCCTCAATTGTGACCCAGTGCAATCTTTATGCACAACAATTTATTTCCAGTAACCCCACATCCTATTATGCCCGTCCCTTCGAGTGGAGAGCCCTAACAGTGGAAGAGTTAAAAAAAAATTTGGGCCTCATATTCTGTATGGGACTAAACCATAAAAACCAACTACGTGCCTATTGGTCAAACCGCCCCATCTACCACATGCCCATCTTTTCCTCAAAAATGCCCAGGTCCAGATATCAATTGATCATGAGATTCCTACACTACAATGACAATACTTTATAAAATTCGGCCACTACTTAATTATTTTTCCGAAATTTTCCCCCAGTTGTTTACCCCGGACCAACAAATATGTGTAGATGAATCCCTAGTAAAATTTTCTGGCAGGCTGGGCATAAAACAATTTATTCCCAGCAAAAGGGCCCGCTATGGGGTGAAGCTCTATAAATTATGTGACCGAGCCTGCAGGGGTGACTGCTTCTGGTGAGTGGGGACCCATAAGGGGGAGCACCGGATCCACTGCGATATCCACTTGATGTATCACCTACCTATATAGGTGCACCTTGATCGTCACATCACCCACATTCACCTGCTTTATAACCTATGGACTATTCTATGTGAATCATTTGTGTTTACCTGACCACTTTTTCATCATTCAATGTGAATCAACTTACTGCACATTTGCGCAATTGTAAATCAGCCTTTGCCAATTGTCAATTTATTGCACTAGATCGTGGTGTAATTTTCTCATTGCAAGTACACACTTAGTACTATACCCTTTTATTTTTTTATTTTAATTTTAAATAACTTTTTTACTGGTGACACACCACTGGCAGCACTGGGAAGCACCATCACTACCACTTATTATAGGATATTTCTTTTATTACACCTGTTATATTTTTATTTTTCACTTGAGGGAATGTTGTACCATTAAAACATACCCATCACTCTACTGGGTTAGTCAAACAACATATTAGTGACAGCGCCACTACCCCCATCACCTATACACACGGGGTATACGTATGCCTTCAACGTATACGAAGGAAAGGACAGCCAGCTACACCCCCCTAATTGTCCAGACTACATTGGAACCAGCGGGAAAATCGTTTGGCAACTCCTGAACCCACTCATGGAGAAAGGATAGCACTTGTATGTGGACAATTTTTATACCAGTTTGCCCCTGTTCCGAAACCTTTTCCAAAAAAACACCCCAGCATGCGGCACCGTGCGATCGAACCGGAAGGGCTTTCCTCAAAGCCTTGTCACCAAAAAATTAGAAAAAGGGGAGACGGCGAGTTTACGCAATGAGGAAGTTCTGGCTGTGAAATGGAGGGACAAAAGTGATGTGTATGTGCTTTCTACCATCCACAACATCACATTAGTTGAGACCAGAACGAGGAATGGGCTAATCCAGAAACCTAAATGCATTCATGATTACAATAAGTTCATGGGGGGTGTCGATTTGAACGACCAGATGCTGGAACCCTACCTTTCCACAAGAAGATCATACCAGTGGTATAAAAAAGTTTCAATTTATTTGTTCAATTTGGCCGCATACAATACATATGTGATATATCGTAAATCCACTCCAAGACCCAAATTCTACCTTTTCTACCTGGAAGAAATCACCACTGCCATTTTATACCCCAGCAACCCACCAGCAAACATTCGATCCGATGTGGTTAGCCGACTCAGCGAGCGCCACTTTCCAGATAAATTCCCTCCCAGACCAACAGGCCAAAAAAGATGCAAGGTGTGCTCCAAAGCAGGAGTGAGAAGAGACACCACTTTTTATTGTCCTAAATGCCCTTCCCAACCAGGCCTCTGCGTAGTTGGTTGTTTCGCCCCTTACCATACCTCACTAAATTATTAGTCACTTCATGCCATTTACCTTCACACCCCTTATACCTCTGCTTATTACCCCGGCTTGTTATTTGACCACGATTCTGCCTACCGATTCTGTTTATACCTCTGCCTGATCTGGAACTGACCCTGGACTGTTATTTGACCACGCTTATGCCTACCGATTCTGTTTATACCTCTGCCTGATCTGGAACTGACCCTGGATTGTTTGACCATTCTTTTTGCCTGCCTCTTGGACTGATCTTTTACCCTGCCAGTGGACTAGTGGGATTCATAGCACAGGGGTCTCACATATGTGAGGGGCTCCAGAATTGTTTTTCTGGATGAAGAAAACAATTGTTTTTGTTTTCTCACTCTAGATTAGGGTCTGGTTGCCCGGAGGCTTCAAAGAGATTTGGGTGGGAGAAGCCTCTACCCCTGTCCCCATTCTGTCCTGAACGAGGCCCTACTTCTGCCTGCTACCTATGCCATCATGCCTCTGCCTGTTGCATGAACTGACCACCTGCACTAACCCTGACGGGACAGTATCCCTGCCTGGACAATTGTGTATGCCGTTGCTGACCAAGTCCCTGCCTGCTGCCTGGACCAGTGCTATCCTGCTGTGTAGAACTGCGCTACTATTACCACAGGTAATCTTTTGTTTACGCTTTGCTCAGCATAATGTATTTTGGGGTGTAACTCTTGGTATGTGCATGCTATGTGTCTCTGGAACACCTGACCGTGTTCCTTGCATGTTTGATCTCTGTATGTGGTCAGGCAGTGAAAAAGTCTCACACATGGGGTATCGTTTTATTCAGGAGTAGCAGAATGTATTTTGTGGTGTCATTTTTGCTATCTAAATGCTATATGTTGGAAATATCTTAGAAACGGACAACTTTGTGTAAAAAAAAATGCGTTTTCATTTTTTTCCACGTGTTCCAAAAACTTCTGGAAAAAAATGAACCGTTCAAAAGACTCATTATGCCTCATAGATTATATGTTGGGGTGTTAGCTTTCCAAAATGGGGTCATTTTGTGGGTAATTCCATTGTACTGGTGTTCCAGGGCCTTCAAAAGTGTAATAGGTAGTCAACTAGTTAGATGTGCAATTTATACTCCTAAAACCCCTGATGGCGCTTCCTGCATGTTGGGCCTCCGTATGTGGCCAGGCAGTGAAAAAGTCTCACACATGGGGTATCGTTTTACTCAGGAGGAGTAGAAGAATGTATTTTGGGGTGTCATTTTTGCTATCTAAATGCTATGTGTTGGAAATATCTTAGAAACTGATAACTTTGTGTAAAAAAAAAATGCGTTTTCATTTTTTTTCCACGTTTTCCAAAAACTTCTGGAAAAAAATGAACCGTTAAGACTCATTATGCCTCATAGATTATACGTTGGGGTGTTAGCTTTCCAAAATGGGGTCATTTTGTGGGTAATTCCATTGTACTGGTGTTCCAGGGCCTTCAAAAGTGTAATAGGTAGTCAACTAGTTAGATGTGCAATTTATGCTCCTAAAACCCCTAATGGCGCTTCCTGCATGTTGGGCCTCCGTATGTGGCCAGGCAGTGAAAAAGTCTCACACATGGGGTATCGTTTTATTCAGGAGGCGTAGCAGAATGTATTTTGGGGTGTCATTTGTGGTATGCACATGCCATCTGAGAGAAATAAGCTATTACAATGACAATTTTGAGAACATTTTTAAATAAAAAATAAAAATCTTAATTTTGCAAAGTATTGTGGGAAAAAATTACAACTTCAAATGCCTCACCATGCCTCTTAATAAATACCTTGGCATGTTTACTTTCCAAAAATGGGTTATTTGGGGGGCATCTGTACTTTCCTGGCTTGTTAGGGTCTCAAGAAATGAGATAGGCCTTCAGTACATCAGGTGTGATCAGATGTAATAATTTATTATGATTTGCACTATAGCTTGTAGACTCTAAAACTTTCACACAGAACTAATTTCGAAATTTTTGGGTAGTTTTTATCAAAGACATGTAGCAGTATAAATTTTTGCCAAAATTTATAAAGAAAAATTAATAATTTGCAAAATTTTATCACAGAAACTAAGAAAAAATCTTTTTTTTTCAAAATTTTCAGCCTTTTTTAATTAATAGCGCAAAAAATAAAAAACCCAGAGGTGATCAAATACCACCAAAAGAAAGCTCTATTTGTGGAAAGAAAAGGACAAAAAAATCATTTAGGTACAGTGTTGCATGACTGAGTAATTGTCATTCAAAGTGTGAGAGTGCTAAAAGCTGAAAATTGCTCTGGGCAGGAAGGGTGTTTAAGTGCCCAGTAAGCAAGTGGTTAATACCATGTGTATTAACCACTAGCCGACCAGCCGCCGCAGTTATACGGCGGCAGGTCGGCTCTCCTGCGCGAGAGCCCGTCATCCTACGTCGGGACTTTCGCGGCCACTAGGGGGCGCGCGCGCGCCCCCCGCTCGCCCCCGAGTCCCACGCGCGTGCCCGGCGGGCGCGCGCGCTCGTTCGTTACAGAGCGGGGAACGAGAGCTGTGCGTGTAAACACACAGCACTCGTTCCTGTCAGCGGGGGAAACGCTGATCTTCCGTTCATACAATGTATGAACGGAAGATCAATGATTCCCCCTAGTGAGTTCACCCCCCCCCCCACACAGTAAGAACACAAATAGGAACACACTTAACCCCTTCCCCGCCCCCTAGTGTTAACCCCTTCACTGCCAATGGCATTTTTATAGTAATCCAATGCATTTTTATAGCATTGATCGCTATAAAAATGCCAATGGTCCCAAAAATGTGTCAAAAGTGTCCGATGTGTCCGCCATAATATCGCAGTACCGAAAAAAAACGCTGATCGCCGCCATTACTAGTAAAAAAAATATATTAATAAAAATGCCATAAAACTACCCCCTTTTTTGTAAACGCTATAAATTTTGCGCAAACCAATCAATAAACGCTAATTGCGATTTTTTTTAACGAAAAATATGTAGAAGAATACGTATCGGCCTAAACTGAGGGAAAAAAATGTTTTTTTATATCTTTTTTGGGGATATTTATTATAGCAAAATGTAAAAAATATTGGATTTTTTTCAAAATAGTCGCTCTATTTTTGTTTATAGCGCAAAAAATAAAAACCGCAGAGATGATCAAATACCACCAAAAGAAAGCTCTATTTGTGGGAAAAAAAGGACGCCAATTTTGTTTGGGAGCCACGTCGCACGACCGCGCAATTGTCAGTTAAAGCGACGCAGTGCCGAATCACAAAAAGTGCTCTGGTCTTTGGACAGCAATATGGTCCGGGGCTAAAGTGGTTAAGATAATTCTGACTTGTATCATTTCAAATTTCTTTTGCTGTGTGTATGGATGAATTGAGGCAGCATTCAAGGATATTTTAAAAGTGACACATCTTGTTTAAACAGTTCTTTACTGTAACACAATGGTTTTTCTCGGATAAGGCTTATTTCCATGTGATATGCTTAGTTAGCTATCTGTGCAAACTTTTCCGATGGCAGGATAACTAACCAACACTGGTAGTAAACATTTCCTTGTTTAACTATTACGATTGGGACAACATTTCTTTGTCCTGTGACGAGAACCGTCATTGTTTCAAACTTTCACCCAAGCTTGTAAAAGTCATAGATGGCTAATTCAATTGTTGAGCCCCATACACACTATCAGTTTTCCTGAAGGTTTTTCTCTTCAGGTTTACCAAAACCATGTAGTGCAAGTGCCTGCCTGATTGCATACAAATTTAAACTCTTAAGGTTTGACCTCATATTATATGGTTTTGGTAAACTTGAAGAGAAAAACCTGCAGGAAAACTGTCTTGGATGCTTAACAAACATGGGCTCAGGTGTGTTTTTTTTTCTTCGTTTCTGAAAGGCTTCCATTTCAATGTTTCCCCTCAGATTTGAGGCCTAATGGACTTTAATCTTCTCCAGCAAAAATATGAAAATTATTATTATTTGCGCCAGAACCCATTACATGAGTGGTTATTTGAGTTACTGTTTCCTTTCTATCATCTTGAACATTTCTCTGACATCAACAAGGCATTTTTTGTCCGCACAACTGTCACTCAATGAATATTTTTTCTTTTTCGGACCATTTTCTGTAAACCCTAGAGATGGTTGTGTGTGAACATCCCAGTAGATCAGCAGTTTTTTAAATGCTCTGACCAGCCTGTTTGGCACCATAACAATGCCTGGTTCAAAGTCGCTTAAATCCTCTTTTTTCCCCCATTCTGATGTTAGGTTTGAACTTCAGCAAGTCATCTTGACCACGTCTAGATGCCTAAATGCATTGAGTTTCTGCCAAGTGATAGCAATTTCTGTTACCAAGCAATTGAACAGGTATAACTAATAAAGTGGGCCGTGAGTGTACATGTCATCATCTTTATTGTGATGATACACTATATCCACCGTGCATAAGTTAACTCCTCTAACATGCAATTTCCAAAGTAAGTTTTACCACCATTCATGCAGTGCGCTCACCTGGTTGTATTGATATATCAAATAAATACTGTAGGTCACTAAGCGCATTCCCTTTTAAGGGGTCTCATCCATCACCTTAGAATATCACTAACTTTTTTTTATCAAAAAGGTGTTTATTTAACATATAAAAAAAACAGCAATACTTTCCAATGCACAGACAAATAATGGACCCAATTAAATGTACAGCATATATGTATAGACAATTGCCCTTCACTCCACCCATAACCATCATCCTCCCCACTCCACCATGTACTATACCAACCGCCACGATACAGGTCAACTCAATTCAGGTTCCATCACGGCACCAATTATATTCCCACCTATAAACATCGTAAAAGTCTAGTCATGACAAGTTCCCTGGGGCTCAAACCTGGCGTATCCAGCCACATTGACCATATCCGCTCAAACCTGACCGGACACCCCCTATGCTGGTATTCATATTTTTCCATAACTAGAGTATTCCCCACATGAGTAATCCAGGGGGAATGGGCGGGCGGAGAGGCGGACTTCCATCCCATTAAAAGTAGTTTCCTAGCTTGGAATAGCGATCTAGAGATTTCCACCCTAGTCGGTTCCTCAGGAACCACGTCTTCCAGCACCCCGAATAGACAGCACCGAGGGTCGACAGGGATCTTGGTCTGGAATGCAGAGTTTATTGTCCCCACCACTCCATTCCAATACCTGTGTAGCTTTGGGCAGCGCCACAGAAGATGTATAAGGTCCCCATTGTGCTTTTGACAACGGCAGCACAACGGGTCCGCCAGTCTACCCATCCTATGCAGTCTCACCGGAGTGTAGTGCACTCTTAATAGTATATACAATTGGGAAACTTTTTGCGCCACATTCAGAGAGTAGTTAGGGACTGAAGAGCCTCCTCCTATTGGTCACCTGTAATCTGGCTGAGGTCCCGTTCCCACAAAGAAAGTGCCTTATATGGGTATGCCCTCAAGTGTTTCGGACAGTAACATCTGGTAGCATTGGGATATAATCCCTTTTGGTCTCAGAGGTAGAGTGCAGCATGTGAAATACCGGAGTGGGCGACGGTGTCCACACTCCCGCATCTCCCTGCGCCACAACAACATGCCGAAGCTGAAGGTACGGGAACCACGTAGTGGCCGGCTGGTCAAAAAGAGCCTGCAGTTCAGAAAATAACAGCCTACCATTGTGGAATATATGAAATAGCAATGTCACACCATAGGCCCTAAAGCGGGGCCCCTGTTGCAATGTAGCAAACTCAATATACGAGCAGTTGTCCCATATTGGGCTATGGTCTGTGAACCCCCACACCCCCTGGAGCTGCCTACCCTTGTTCCATATTTTTTAAATTAACGACATTGTCGGGTTCTGTTTGTTGGACCTAAAACATTTGTGCCTCCAAGCCCAGGGGGATGGTCTCAGCTCCTGAAGCAAACAGCATCAGCCGTGCCCACCAAATGCTGCAACTGGGCAGCAATGTAGTACAGCCAAGGGTTGGGGACCGCCAACCCTCCTCTATCCGTAGCATGCTGAAGCTGATCCTGGGGGGGCCTTACCATTCCAGATCAATCTCCGAAAAAGGGTGTTCACCACTCTGAAAACTTTCAAGTGAATAACCACCGGGGAATTGTGTAGAAAATACAATAGCTGGGGGCATTTAGAATCATTTTAATCAAGTTCGCTCTGCCTGCCAGTGACATTTTAAGGTTATTCCAAGTATTGATCTTATCCCTAAAGCAGGACAGCAAGGGGTACACATTAAGCGAACAGTACTCTTAGAGTTTGGGTGATTTTTGTACACCAAGGTATATGAAGCTGTTAACCACTGGAATGGGACAAGAGGCCGGGAGGACCACCTCCCGGTCCTCATCTAACATTATCAGGGCAGATTTGGACCAATTAATGGTCAGGCCTGAGAAGTGACCAAACTGCGTTATGACGGATATAACCCCCGGCAGTGACAGGGTAGGGTCTCCCAAAAACAGTAGCATGTCATTTGCGTAGAGCATACGTTTCTTGTGAAGGTTTCCATACCAGAAACCATCAATCAGGGCACTTGACCTTATCAAGGCCGTCAGAGGTTCTATAGCAATCGCAAAGAGCAGGGGAGACAGCGGACAGCCCTGCCGCGTTTCCCTACCCAGAGTAAAAGCAGGCAACATTTTATCCGCCATCCTAATGGCCGCACGAGGGGACGCATACAGTAGCTTAGTCCATGCCATAAAACGGTCCCCAAACCAGACCAGCACTGCCCATAGGTACTTCCAACTGATATGGTCAAATGCCTTGTTGGCATCTAGCGACAGCAGAGCCCTGCGACCCCCATTATACGCCTGAATTTGCATGTTTAAATACAGCCTGCGTAGATTAGCAGCCGTGGACTTTTGCAGCATGACCCGAAGCACCAAGACTTTAGCCAGGATCTTCACATTGCTCTGAAGCAATGAGATAGGCCTATAAGAGCCAGGGTTCACAGGGTCCTTCCCTGGCTTTAACAGTAGGATCACGTTAGCCCTATTCAAGGAGGCATTAAAAACTTATAGTACAGTGCGGAAAGTAAGTATTTGAACACCCTGCTATTTTGCAAGTTCTCCCACTTGGAAATCATGGAGGGGTCTGAAATTGTCATCGTAGGTGCATGTCCACTGTGAGAGACATAATCAAAAAAAATTCCAGGGGGCGTGGCCTGGGCATGAGACGGTGAAGACGCGTCTCGTGTGAGCTCCGGCGCCGGCACTTTTGTTATTAGCTTTTTCGGTAACCAGCTTGTGTCCTACACTAATGGCCAGCATGGTCAGGAAGTCGGGGAAGAGCCAAGCCAAGAAGCCCGCTACGGAGGGCTCTATTAAACGTTTTCTCGCCCCCGATCCTGAAGACCCCGCGGAGACAGATGGTCTAGGCCGCTCGCCGCGTGGATCGACTCTTGGCTCCGCCTCCCGCAATAGGCCTGCAGCCAGCCGCCGGTCTCCCCTGTATTCGGGCGGCTCAGAAGGTGAAGGAAGCCCGGATAGGAGATCGGGAGTAGCGGAGCTGGTAAGCGGACTCCCCACCAAATCGGACTTGGCGTCTATGCTCCTAAGCCTTGAGAAGGCCATCAAGAAAGAGCTGTCTGGGTTACGTTCAGATCTCGGTCAGGTTCTAGAGCGTGTGGAGGAGACGGAGCATCGTCTAGATAGACACGCCACAGCGATCAGAGATCTGCAGGCCTCCACCCGAGCTCTGGCCATAGCCCACAGGATGGCTATGTACAAAATTGAAGACCAAGAGAACCGGAACCGGAGGAATAATATCCGCGTTCGCGGACTACCGGAGGCGACAGGGGATGAAGACCTCGCGGCCTCGATCCGTGGCATCTTTAACAAATTGTTGGGTAATGATGCGGATTATCCCCTGAAACTGGACCGGGTCCACCGCGCCCTCCGTCCCCGTAATATGGCCTCTGAGGTCCCAAGAGATGTAATCTGCCGGGTACACTATTATGAGGAGAAAGAACTCATTATGCGGAAGGCCAGGGAGGCCACCACGCTGGATTTTGATGGCGCCTCGCTATCGTTCTTCCCGGACCTCGCCAGAGAAACCCTGGAGCGGAGGAGAGCCCTTAAACCCCTGACGGAGAAACTCCGGGAGGCATCTATCAATTACAGGTGGGGGTTTCCTGCAGCATTGATTGCTTCCAGAGATGGGAAAACAGCAGTACTGCGTTTTCCGGAAGACCTCGAGGTTTTTTGCATGGGTCTGAACATAGATCCCCCGGAGCTCCCTGGTTGGCAGGACGTGATCCCTGCGGTCTCTACTGTGCCTGAAGCCCCATGGCAGAAAGTTACGGGCAAACGCCGCTCTAATACACCGGCTTCCACGCAGAGGGTCGTTTGAGTTTGTGGAATGCCTGTCTGGTCTAAGTTCCCATGTGTTCGTTGACCCTGGTCACGCAAGTATACATCAGCCTACATTACTACGATCCCCCCTGCATCATTCTGAACGGATGTCTGTTCCGCGGTTATGAGACTGGTGGCACAATTTTTATTTTTTCTTATATTTTTTTTTGTTTTAATTTATCTTTTCGGTTTTTCAAGGTACTTTGTTCTTTCTGTTTGCGCACGATTAACCTACGCTGAGCTTGGTGGGTGACTTGTCTATGTGGGGAGGGGCTGGTTTTCTGTGCTCTAGGGTCCATATGACAATTTTTACACTGTTACTATGTTTAGTATTGTTATGACTGGTTACCTCCATGATTAAAATGTTTCTGTGCCGGGCCCTGCGGTCTACGTGCGTCGGTTATGGACGCGCGCAGCCCGGTTGGGGGCACGACTCCGCTTTTTGACGCGGGGCGGGCGGGGGGCTGGTTCCCCATCGGGGCTGCCCTTCTGGGGGTGGCTCTTGGGGGGGCGCCGGGTCCCGGTCGTCCCGTGTATTGCACTGCAATATCTTGCGTGCAGCTTGGTATTCGTACCTTTGTTGTCCTGTTTTACTCTCTTTCTGTTTCTTTCCCTCCCTTAACCTCCTTTTCCCACCTGTCTTCTTGCTTGATTCCCTTCCCCCCCTCCTGCCAGCACAGTGGGTTATATATTAGTGGCTCTCCTCTTACAGATACCATGGCTACAATTAAGCTAGTTTCTCTTAACGTCAGGGGACTTCACGCTTCTGGTAAGAGACACTCGCTTTTCAGAGAACTCAAACGCCTGCAGGGAGACATTATCTTTCTGCAGGAGACGCATTTGACTTATACATCCGAGGTAAAGCTTTTTGCCCCTCACTACCCTCTGTGGTTTTATAGCCTTTCTGATGTATCAAAGGCAAAGGGTGTAGCTGTTGGGTTCCGCAGGGGATCCTCCTTCGTTCTGGAGGACTCTCTGGCGGACCCCTACGGTAGATACCTCTTTTTAAGGGGCAGTCTGGGTAAATTACAATGTACGCTAGCCAATGTCTATGCTCCGAATCATGGTCAGGCAAGCTTTCTGTCCGCTACTTTAGCCAAATTGACTGAATTTGCAAAGGGTTGTATTCTGCTGGCGGGCGATTTTAATGCCCCACTGGAACCTTCCCTGGACACCTCATTGGGTAGATCCTGTATTTCTCATAGGCAACTCACGTATGTCCGCAAGAGATTACATGAGGCACAACTGATAGATATTTGGCGTATTATGCACCCAAAAGAGAAGGATTACACACATTTCTCGCACCTACATAACTCCCACTCCAGGATAGATTACCTCCTTATAAACCATCACTTTTTAAATTTGCTTATTCACTCCAAGATTGAAGTATCCACGATTTCTGATCACTCCCCGATTAGTGTATCCTTGCGCATACCCTCTCTACCTTTAAATTCCACCAACTGGAAGCTAAATGACTCCCTTCTTTCAGATGACATAGACAGACAGGAGATGGAGGCAGCACTCACTTGTTATTTCCGGGACAATGGTCCCTCGGTCTCGTCTCCGGGGGTCTTGTGGGAAG
Source organism: Rana kukunoris (assembly GCA_029574335.1). Lineage (NCBI taxonomy): Eukaryota > Metazoa > Chordata > Amphibia > Anura > Ranidae > Rana > Rana kukunoris. Next base: position 76,848,927 of record CM056055.1, on the reverse strand, counting down.
CGCACAAAGCGTACATACGCGGTAAACTCATGGAGCTAGGCTCAAGGAAAAAGAGGGAGAAGATTCGTTCACAACTTCACCTAGTGTCTGAGATAGAAGTGTTAGAGCGGAACCATAAGATATCCAGTTCCCCCACGGTTTTTCAGTCCTTGACGCAGAAAAGAGAGGAGTTAAGAGATCTAATACATAAAGAGAACACTGCTCGACTGCGTCTAGTATCCCAGCAAATTTATGAATGGGGAAATAGACCCAGCAGGCTGTTGGCAAAGTCCCTGAAACAAAAGAAATCGGCCTCATATATAGCCAAAATTAAATCCCCCCCAGATACACTGGTACATGAAACTGGGGAGATAGCGCAGGAATTCCGTACGTTTTATCAAAATCTTTATAACGTGAGTAGGCCAGATTTGGACGGGGAGGATAGACCTGCTCTCATAAGGGACTACCTAGAGCGGGCCCGCCTGCCAAAGTTGCCTGTTAGTGCGCTGGAAGCCCTAGAGGGGGAACTCTCCTCTGCTGAGCTTAAAATGGCCCTGAAATCTATGGCCTCGGGTAAAGCACCAGGGCCAGATGGCTTTACCGTTACTTACTATCGAACATTTGCTGATACGCTACTTCCTTTTCTAACCTCTTATGTTAATTCCGTTTCAATGGGAGGGACCTTCCGCCCTGAGACTCTACATGCCCATATCACTGTCATCCCAAAACCAGATAAGGACCCTACCCTGTGTAGTAACTATAGACCGATCTCTTTACTAAACATAGATACCAAGTTATATGCCAAGGTCATTGCACTGCGCCTGTTGCCGTTTCTGCCCCAATGGGTGTCCAGAGATCAGACTGGGTTTATCCCGGGTAGGGAGGCGAGGGATAATTCGTTGCGGACGCTGTCTTTGATTGCATATGTGCGTCGGTGCTCCCAGCCCACCCTCCTTCTATCGACAGATGCTGAGAAGGCGTTTGATAGGGTGGACTGGGAGTACCTGATGTATACATTAGAGCACTTGGGCCTGGGCCCGAAAATGCTGTCTAGGATTTCGGCACTATATAACACCCGTCAGCTGAACTGCGAATCAATGGTACTCTCAGTGACCCTTTTTTCCTACACAATGGGACCAGGCAAGGCTGTCCCCTCTCGCCAATACTATTTGCCCTTTCCTTGGAGCCCTTTTTGGCAACAGTTGGTGCGACCCCTGATGTTCAAGGGATTACAGTCGGAAAGGTGGAACATAAATATGCAGCGTACGCGGATGATGTGCTTTTCTATGTCCAACAGCCCCAAATTACACTACCCGCTCTCATGTCGGCCCTCCACAAATTTGGCTCAATATCCAATTTCAAAATTAACCTTCCCAAATCGGAAATCCTGAATATTTCCATACCCCGCCGAGAAGTCTCTCAACTGAAATTGAAGTTTCCGTTTGCTTGGCAACCTCACTCCCTAAAATACTTAGGCATTTACCTGACCTCTAAATTAAACGCCCTGTTCCGCGCTAATTATATCCCTCTACTAAACACGATTAGAACAGATCTGCAGAAGTGGACTCAGTTGGCCCACTCATGGCTAGGACGCATTGGCATTGTGAAGATGAATATTTTGCCCAGACTGCTCTTTTTGTTCCAGATGATCCCATATGGAGTTCCCCTTGGGTTCTTTAAGATTGTGCAATCTCTGATCCGTAGATATGTTTGGAACCGCAAGCACCCCAGGATCGCCTATAATTGGTTGATTAAGCCAAAAAGAGAAGGGGGCCTTGCGCTTCCAGACTTCAGGAAGTATTTTTATGCTATTGTTTTGACGAGGTTGTCAGATTGGAAATATCATGCTGATACAAAACTGTGGGTACAATTGGAGAATGAAATGTCTGGGGTGGACCTGTTTCCCATGTTATGGATACCGCCCAAATTTCGCTCCAGGTCCCCGGAGGTGTCCCCCCTATCCATTTCATCACTTGCAATATGGGACTCCTTGTGTAAATCTCAACTGGCCCTATAACTCCCCGTTGATGCACATTATGGGGCATAATTATTTCCCTCCAGGGAATATTGATCGTAGTCTGGGTTCCAGGACTTCCCATGACCCATTGTTGCTGCATCATGTGTCCACTGCAGGGGGGATCATACCATTGTTGGACTTATTTACGTCAACGCCAATTACCTTCCTGGATCAATGGAAACACCATCAGCTCTCCCAATTTGTGCGGTCCCTTCCTCAACCACTACGTTCGATCTTGCACTTGACTCCTATAGAATCTCTATTTGAGGGCACCCTCCCTCCGGACCGACCTGTGTCGAATTTCTACCATGCCCTGTTGGCCCTGCCTCCTTCTGCCTCGCACTCGTTCCTCGATAAGTGGGAGTCAGTTACCTGAGTCACAACGGATGTCTCTGTTTCAGTTAACTCATGTTTTCACCATATCCTCCAGAACGACGGAGGTTAACTATAAACTGTTAATGCGTTGGCACTATACACCGGAAATACTTCACAAGACGTTCCTTTCGGTCTCTGACCGCTGCTGGAGGGGGTGTGGGGAAATAGGCTCCCATGCACATATTTGGTGGTCCTGCCCTCTGATCAAGCCTTTCTGGTCCTCAGTGTTGTATTGGATTGAGCAGATCCAGGGGTCAAGGGTTCTTGCGGACCCGTGGGTGGTGTTGTTTCACTGTACTAACGAACCAGCAGGATCATATTTGCGATCGATTACCCCCCATCTTCTTAATGCGACCAAGGCGGTCATCCCCAGGTTTTGGAAGCAATCGAATACCCCTACTCTCCGCCACTGGTTGAGAGAGGTAGACCATATTTACTATATGGAAGACGCTACGCTGACACTGAGAAACAAGTCAGATTTAGCCCGGAATATATGGTCCTGCTGGTTTGCTTTCAAGTTCTCTGCATCTTATGCTGATATTTTGGCGCAATCCTCATGATATGGGAATTAATGTAATGTATATCTGTGTTCGCTTATGGCCTACTGGTGCTGTTATCTACCCCCGCCCCCCTTTCTCCCCCTCCTCTCCCTCCCCTCCCCCACTGCTTATTCTCTAATCTGTTCTTTGTTTTCTCCCTTCCTTACCCATCGTTCTTCCTTCTGTTGCTGCTCTGACACACAGGTGTTGGAATACATAGTCTCTGTTTAAGGGGTTGGTAATAGTATATGTTGGACCGTTGAATGTTATTTTGAGATGCCAATTGTATTTTCTCGACTAGATTAGCGGGACCACGCGGGTCATGGTGATATCCTTGATGTGTTGTGGGCTAGGCCCATTGTGCCTCATCCGCATCGAACCACCTTGGCCCGCGGGTTCGATTGGTAGCAATGCACGTTTTATTACTGCGGTCCCCAACAAACAAACAAACATATTTTGTATACAGATGTGTTGGAGTGTGCTACTGTGTATTTCATCTATTTTCTATATTTTTCAATAAAAACTTATTAAACAAAAAAAAAAAAATTCCAGAAATCACAATTTATGAACTTTTTTAACTATTTATTTGTATGATACAGCTGCAAAGAAGTATTTCAACACCTGAGAAAATCAATGTTAATATTTGGTACAGTAGCCTTTGTTTGCAATTACAGAGGTCAAACGTTTCTTGTAGTTTTTCACCAGGTTTGCACACACTGGAGGAGGGATTTTGGCCCACTCCTCAACACAGATCTTCTCTAGATCAGTCAGGTTTCTGGGCTGTCGCTGAGAAACACGGAGTTTGAGCTCCCTCCAAAGATTCTCTATTGGGTTTAGGTCTGGAGACTGGCTAGGCCACGCCAGAACCTTGATATGCTTCTTACAGAGCCACTCCTTGGTTATCCTGGCTGTGTGCTTCGGGTCATTGTCATGTTGGAAGACCCAGCCTTGACCCATCTTCAAAGCTCTAACTGAGGGAAGGAGGTTTTTGCCCAAAATCTCGCAATACATGGCCCCGGTCATCCTCTCCTTAATACAGTGCAGTCGCCCTGTCCCATGTGCAGAAAAACACCCCCAAAGCATGATGCTACCACCCCCATGCTTCACAGTAGGGATGGTGTTCTTGGGATGGTACTCGTCATTCTTCCTCCAAACACGGTTAGTGGAATTATGACCAAAAAGTTCTATTTTGGTCTCATCTGATCACATGACTTTTTCCCATGACTCCTCTGGATCATCCAAATGGTCATTGGCAAACTTAAGACGGGCCTTGACATGTGCTGGTTTAAGCAGGGGAACCTTCCGTGCCATGCATGATTTCAAACCATGACGTCTTAGTGTATTACCAACAGTAACCTTGGAAACGGTGGTCCCAGCTCTTTTCAGGTCATTGACCAGCTCCTCCCGTGTAGTCCTGGGCTGATTTCTCACCTTTCTTAGGATCATTGAAACCCCACGAGGTGAGATTTTGCATGGAGCCCCAGTCCGAGGGAGATTGACAGTCATGTTTAGCTTCTTCCATTTTCTAATTGCTCCAACAGTGGACCTTTTTTCACCAAGCTGCTTGGCAATTTCCCCGTAGCCCTTTCCAGCCTTGTGGAGGTGTACAATTTTGTCTCTAGTGTCTTTGGACAGCTCTTTGGTCTTGGCCATGTTAGTAGTTGGATTCTTACTGATTGTATGGGGTGGACAGGTGTCTTTATGCAGCTAATGACCTCAAACAGGTGCATCTAATTTAGGATAATAAATGGAGTGGAGGTGGACATTTTAAAGGCAGACTAACAGGTCTTTGAGGGTCAGAATTCTAGCTGATAGACAGGTGTTCAAATACTTCTTTGCAGCTGTATCATACAAATAAATAGTTAAAAATTCATAAATTGTGATTTCTGGATTTTTTTTTTTGATTATGTCTCTCACAGTAGACATGCACCTACGATGACAATTTCAGACCCCTCCATGATTTCCAAGTGGGAGAACTTGCAAAATAGCAGGGTGTTCAAATACTTATTTTCCGCACTGTAGTTCTGGCAGTAAGTGCTCTCCATATTGAGTAAACACCTCCATAGGCAGGCCATCATCGCCAGGTGCCTTACACGTGGGAAAAGAACAGGCGGCCCCCTGGAGCTCCTCCAAAGTAATCAGAGCATCTAGTTGCCTTTGTGCCTCAGCGGACAGCGAAGGTAGATCAATATGGAACATATAGGTGGCCAAATCGTCATCCAAGTAGGCCTCTCTCGACCCATACAGGTCCTCCTAGAAAGCGGCCAGCTCGGATATAATGGTGTCGGGAGAGTTAATAATTTTACCAATAGATGCGCGAATGGCACCAATAGCCGGTGACTGTTTTTGGGAGCGAGCAATTTTAGCAAGTAGGCGGCCCGTCTTCTCCCCCTCCTCATAGAATGCCAGTTTCGTAAAGAACCTTTTATGTTCCGCAGTGGAGGATCTCAGGCGGTCCAGGGAATCCTGGCCGGACATCCATGCCTCCCGTGCTGAATCAGAGCGGCTAGTCACATATGTCAGTTTGAGCTGTCTCACCTGGTCCCCCACCTGCTCCAGCAGGGCCGACGAATTTTGTTTAACAATTTTGGTTTTCATAAATGAACACTCCTCTAATATGTGCTTTAAAGGTCTCTCACTTCTGAAGGCTATTATTGTAGTGAGAATGTGCCCTAAAAAAATCCTGTATCTGGGAGGCTATCTTTTCCTAAGAGATGAACAGTTTGAGCCAAAAATAATTAAGCTTCCAGGAATCCCTAGGCATCGAGCTGGGCGGTTGCGTGACTAACCAGAGGGCCAGTGAGGAGTGATCCCACACCCCGTGTGGAAAATATTCCACCCTAGATGCACTATTAGCTGGACTCGGTGTACCCACACAGAGATCAATTCGGGATAGGGACCCATGGGTTTTGGAGAAATGGAAAATTGTTTACTATCGGCTTTACGGAATACGCAAAATGTCTGTCCAACCCACCTCATTCAGCAGCTGGATGAGAGCAGTGCCCTGGCCTCCCCCAAGGGGAGTCACCGGAGGGTGCCTATTGAGTCTGGGGTCTAAATAACAGTTGAAGTCACCCATAATCAAAACCGGGGTATCAGGTTTGTTGGCCAGGAAAGACGGCAGCAACTGCAACACCTCTTGAGAAAACGGGGGGGGGGGGGGGGAATATATACAAAAGCTAAAATCAATGTTATCATCTAACGCCTTATGTATCGATACACTCATTCCGTGGGAAAACACAGAGTAAGTGGAGTGATATGCCCGTCCCACCCAGGCAAACTGCAAAAACCCCACTGTATCCTTCTGCAAATAAGTCTCTTGCAAGCCAATTATGACTGGATGGAACTTCTTTAAACCCGCAGAGATCATTGTCCTTTTCAGGGAATCATTTACTCCCCGGACATTACAAGTCACTATGGGTGTAGTAGACATTGTGTAAATACAGTCATCCACTCGTAAGGACAGGGGGGCCCTCATGCTCAGGGAGCAGTCCCATATACCTTCCTTCTCCGGATCGTGGGCAACCATCAAGGGGTGCAGTACATAAAGGGCTGTCTTGAAAAAAACTGTGCATTGGAAGAAAATGAGAAAGTATAAAAACTGAGGAAGTGTAGCACGCACAACAGCGCAACAAAACACATGGAAACAGGTGTTAAGGTAACATGTGGCCTGCGGCTCGCACCTCATGAAAGGGGCCTCCCACATTTCGTGAGGCTGGGCCTGAGAAAACCCAGCTTGTGCCAACACTGGAACCACACTATCACATATACAAGGCCCCGTACAGGCAGTGTATACAATTGCATTTCGCTCTTGCACAGGGACTAAATGTAGAAAAAGAATTGGGAAAAACAAGGAACAAAAAGCGTTGTGGAAATTTCACTCGCCTTAAGTAGGAATCAGGTCCCTCAACTGGCCAAATGGACACTTCAAAAGGAAAGTATGCACCCTTGATGCCTGGTGAAGTCGGTCAAAACAGCATCAACCTTCTCCCTCGTCCCGGCCTCGTCGGCGTAAAGCTTGTTCATTGTGATCCAACTAGCCGACTGCATCCTGCATGGATTCAAAAGTGGTGGTACTGGTCTCTGGCCGTTATGTGAAGTTTTGCAGGAAATAACATGGCGTAGGGGAGCTCTAATTTTCATAGTAGTTTCTTGTCATCAGCAAATTTGGAGCATCTGCATTGCACCTCTGCAGAGAAATCCGGATAGAAGGAAACCCTTGTATCATTATGCATCACAGCGCCTTTTTCTCTCGCAAGTCGCAGCACCACTTCACTGTCCCTGGAATTCATGAGTCTTGTCAGCATTGCTCTTGGAGAAATACCAGGTGGCACGGGACGCGATGACACCCTGTGCGCTCTTTCAATCGCATACAAAGAGGAGAATGTTTCCTTCCCGAACACCTCCTGCAGCCAACCTTCAACATAAGCTGTTGGGTCCTGCTACTCCTTTTTTTTAGGAAGTCCCACTATGCGGACATTGTTGCGTCTGATGCGATTTTCGATGTCATCAGTTTTATCATAGGCTTGTCGGGCCTGCTGGGCCACAACCTGCGCATCCCGGGTTACATGGGGCATCTGATCTTCAATGTCACTCGCCCTTCCCTTCCACAGTGGTTCGCTCCCTAATCTTTTGTCCTGACGGAGCTGACACCTCTTCCAGTCCCTCCAAAGCGATCCTTTAAATCATTCACAGAGGCAGTGCACTTATGGACAGCATGCAGGATTTCACTGAGTGTGGGCTGGGGACTGTCCTCTGACTGTGTATCCAGCATAGCTAGCATGGGATCAGGGATTGACTCCATAGGCTCAGAGTCATCCATCCCTTCTGCAGTGTCTTTGTCGTGCTGTCCTGGCATGCGTGAAGTCTGTGGGGCCCGCAAGTTTCTGGGCATAGTACAGCATATCCCTGGCCTGGTCTTTGGTCTTAGGGGGCTTAACAAACTTACCACCCTTCTCCGTTTTTTTCTCCTGGCCTTGTGGTGTCTTTGGAGGCTGAGACATCCAGGCGCCATCTTGGGAGGCCGAAGCCGCGGCATCTCCGTGTTTTCCTCGGGTCATCATGCCCGGTTTTCTGGAGGTGCCTGGGGGTCAGTGTGCACCGTTCAGTGGCAAAATCAGGCGTCAAATTCGGCGAGGGAAGGATCGGTTTAGTATCATCGGCGGGAGCTCCGTGCAGCACGTCTGCTCACATGCCTCGTCAGGCCACGCCCCATCACCAAATTTTTTAATACTGGATTTCCCCCATTCTCAGAACACTCTCAGAACAGCCATAAACCACTAATATTTACCAGGAAACTCCTCTGCTCAAGGCAAATACAGAAAATGTTAGTGCTATACTGCTTATAAAGCTTCAAGTTTACATAAAACAAATAGAAAAGTGAAAAAAAGTTTTTAAAACAATCGTTTTTTCAGGAGCAGTGATTTTAATAATGCTTAAAGTGAAATAATAAAATATTCCTTTAAATATCGTCCCCTTAGTCTGCCTGTAAAGTGACACAACTGTGTGATGTGTTTTACAGTGCTGTAGCAAAATTACATTTCTAAATGAAAAAAAAATTGAAAACAAAATAAATCTGCGCTAACTTATGAATAAGCAGCTACAAAAACCAGTGAACAGGGGAATAAAACAAATGCAACATACAAATAATTATTTTTATTGAGCCATTTGTCCATATATGTATTCATTTGTGCTGTTCGCGACATACTACAGCTTGAATTTGCATTATACATAGTAGCATCTAGACTGTTTTTATATTAAGAATGATCAGGGTCTTTTAAATATATCAGGGTATCTATTAAGTTCACGTAATGACAGTACATGTTCCTTGTAAATATTAGCTATGAAGATCACAATAGATTGTAAACTGGTGAATCATGGTTGCGGGGACACCTGGGAGGCTGTTGTAGAAGGCATGGGAGTTCCGTCTTCATAGATTGCCACTACCAATGTTACTTCCGCCAGCTGTTTAGGCAGTGCGTGTGTGATATTCACACGCAGGTCATGGGTGTTCCACCCTTTTTGCTGCTCTATTGCAGGTGCCGCTTCCGCCCTGGGCGGTTGCGGCGCGCATGCGCAGTTGAATCTGGCCCAGTTTACCGATTAGAAGGGTTAGTATATAAAGGAGGCATCAGGAGCTGTGTAGCCAATCCCATAAGTAAGTCCTATGTGACGAAACATGTCGGGGCGTGGTCATACAGTTAGCTTTTGAACCGACGTGAAACGTCAATACGTGTGGCACATCAAGCTTGAGCAGGAATCAGGAAAGAGAGCTTCCAAACAGAGTGATTGCAGTGCTGTGGAGGGGTGAGAATACCTATAGCTGATCGTAGGTCCACCGTGACCATTATTACACCAGTTGAGGATATTGAAGAAGATTGCTTTGCTGTGATTCACTGCTTAATTTTAAAGTTTGTGTGTGAGTGCAACTTTTGAAGATTTGTGCGTGGTGTTTTATTAAAACTGACCATTCGGTATTACACTATTGTGCACTTTCTTTTTCTTATCATTTATGTGGAGTCATTTGGATCACACTGTTGGGAACGGAAAACCTGTTTAACCTAATTTGAGAGGTCCTGGTTTATGTCTTTTTGCCAAAGCACGCGAGTGTCAGGCATATTGTTCTGGTGAGTGGTCAATCTGATGGGTGAAGGAATCACTGAACACATTTGGTGTGGTGGAAGACTCTTTGAAGATTAGAAGATCATTTATCATTCATGAACTTTTTGTTTTTTCACTTATTATATATATATATATATATATATATATATATATAATTTCACGGGTTCTATATATATATTTTTTGGTCACTTATAGCATTTCACAGTAATTTTTTGAAAGATATTTTCACAATAGTTACATTTATTTTGTATCTATTTATTTGTGTCTACAGTTTTGAGAGGAATATACACATATTTACTTAAGCGCTGCTTAATATTGCTGACACTAGAGTAGGTTTTAGTAGTCACTATTTGTTTCACATTATTTTCTGTTTAAAGCTGCAGCTAGGATCCTTGAGGTATTTTTCCAGCCAGCGCAACGGTGGGAAGTCAGGAGGGCGCACTTATCTTAATTATCTATCATTTTCATTTACAAAATACAAATAGTAGCGCTAAAATATGATGATGAAAATCAAATGACTGATAAAAAAGGGGAGGAAGAAGTCCAAATAAGAGTGAAAAAAACTGGATAAGTGAGTACATTAAACGTGTAGTTCAAATATCAGAAGACTGATGGATAAAACCAGAAGAGGAAAAATCCAAATATATTTGGTAAAAGAAAACTTGATTTATGTGTGATCACAGTGAGTGACGTCAAATCAATGGTGATTATCTCTTGAACATGAAGAACACTAGTGGTAAACCCACCACCAATAAAGCAGAGGCTTACCAGATGTATAGGACCCAAATGAGCTTACGCCCAGAGGGTCTTAAAGGGCTGGATATATACAAAAGCTGTGTCGAGATAGGACTCGATCTTCACACAACAACACCGCCAAGATGGAGGAAGATTTTCAATGTTTAAAGTTGGTCACTTTTAAATGGTCAAATCATAACACAGATGTATGGAGAAAGGTAAACAGAATAGGCACATAGCATATTACCGTAGGCACTGAGTTTTAATAATGGTTATAAACACTTACATGAAAGTAAGTCTCTTTACCTATTAGCCTAATGTAGTGCTACCCCTGACGGAGCCACTGGTAGATTTGGGTCATCTGCTCTTTTCTTGGCCCTAAGTGGAGTCCCACTTTTGCTGACATTACCAAAATACCATGACTGAAAAATACACACCAACTATGATAAAAGAAATAGCCAGGTTGTACTGGTAGCAATGTTATCTGTTACAAAACCACCGGCAGCACTGAATGCCCATTTCTGAAAGCATGCTGGAAGCAGGGCAGCCCAAATGCATACTGGGCATGTTCTGGCCAGTGGTCTATTCTCATGACCCAGTAACTCAGTGGATCGTCAACTGGAAAGCTCTACATGTCTGTTTTTGCCTGTAGATAAAAAGATTTTGAAATGCATCATTAAGACTAGGGTTGTCCCGATACCGAGACTTTGCCAGAGTACTTGTACTCAGGGCAAATGCTCCAATACTTCACCCGATACCTGGGCAGTCAGGGTGATCAGTGCTGTGGAGGAGTTACAAGCACTGATCACCCTGTATAGATTTAAAAGTCTGACAACCACAGCCGGTTCTCTCTCTCAAACCCCCCGCTGCGGCTTTCCGCAGTGATCGGTGCTTCTCTCCCACACATAATCACAGCTGATTGTCCCCTGCTCCTCCAGTCCCCATCCGTCCTTTTCCATGCATCTGTCCCCCCTCAATGCTGCTCCTTGCATCTGCCCCCTCTCTCTTCCGTGCATCTGTCCCCCTCCATGCTGCTCCGTGTACCCCTCTGTGCATCTGTCCCCCTCTCTCTTCCATGTCACCCTACATGCATCTGTCCCCCTTCATGCTGCTCTGTGCATCTGTTCCCCTCCATGCTGCTCCGTGTCCCCCTCTGTGCATCTGTCCCCCTCTCTCCTCCGTGTCCCCCTCTGTGCATCTGCCCCCTCCGTGCTGCCGCCCCCTCGTTATCTGAGGATGGAGTCAGTAAACCCAGCTCCTTCATTTTCTGAATAACCTCCTGTGATTACGATGTCTCAGTTAATAAATGAAGAGGAGCCGCTGTCTTCTCTCCATTCATTTTCATCTGAGGCTGCTGAGAAAGGGACTGGGGAATATGTGTCCTAGTCCCTTTCTCTGTCTCAAAGGGGAGATGTCGGGGGTCTGTTAAGACCCCTGATATCTCACCATAGCCCCCCAACAGGGCTGGTTACAAAAATTTATTGCAATAAATAATAAAAAAAAACATACTGACACTGTCCCCACATGCTCCCAAAAGAAGAAAGCACTGTAAAAAAAATACTGACGTGCCACTTTCACATGAGATTAAATTAAAAGTATCGGTATTCGGTATCGACGAGTGCTTGAAAAAAAGGTATCGGTACTTACCTGTGGTATTGGGACAACCCTAAAATTTAAGATGTACCCCTTCTCCACTGCTCCTCTCTGGAAAGGAATTACATAAACTCCTCTTAAGGTATCCTCTTAAGTATCCTTCTGTGGAGATGGTATGAGTTCCGAGGCTGTCCCCTTGTAACTGTGGTCAAGGATTCTTCGCCTTGATGCCACAAATTCTCAGGTCCTTTTGTAAGCGTTGAAGAATGAGGAAGCCATGCGCCATAAGTTTGTGGCGGCATGAGAAGTGGAGTGCTCTTGTGTACAGTATGTGTGTCTGTAGGCTGGGAAATCCCTCACTGCCTATGGTTGGGGGTGTGCGGTGGCGGCTTCCTGGCGGGGTTGCCTGGGCGGGTTGGGACTAGGAATCTGAAAAAAATTTACATGAGATAATAAACTAATCCCTTAAAGCAGCCAATGTGACTCCCTAACTACAATACACATTATCATACATATCAACACAGAACTCCTTCAAACAATTGCAGGGTTAATTAGCACAAACAATGGGTGAAAGACTCTTAGAAGCCACTCTAGACTTATTTACATTATAACCGACAGACAGGTGGCTGGAGTTGACATCCGCATCTTCTAACAGTATGTGTTCCAACATTATGAATCGGTCACTATTTCTAATATGACATATACAGGGTTTCCAGAGTCTGTGTGTCTTGGGGGGACATAGTGCCCATAATCGGTAGGCATTCAGTCCCCTCCAACAGCTTCTGTCCTGGCTAGATCTGTCACATTTTTCTCCCATCAAAAGTTGACTAACAAGGTCCCAGACCTCCACCTCCATGTGTTATGTTGTGCTTTTTAAGGAAAGTTTTCATGCACAGTATTTATTAAGTAATTTTTAACTATGGTACTTTTAAAATATAAAATGAATCAATATGACCATATATGTATTCACGGAAACATGTTAGCATACAAAATAGTTACATATATTGGTTGAAAAAACAAACATTTACATGAAATTAAAATACCGATTGCGTTACATAAAATTTTGAATATCTGCTGAAACACCCACAAAATGGGAGTGTAGTACCTTTGCCATGACGCAGCAATAATACATTTCTCTGTAGAATCAATAACCTTGTAAAAATGACAATTAAACAGAACGTCTCCTGGAGGGAGGAGTCTAGGATGGCGCGAGTCTCACTTCAGGCTGGTTAGGGAAGGAGCCCTGGGAAGGTCCCGCAACGCTGAGATGGTTGAGCATTAAGCCGCTCAACTAGCTGCCTACCTGCCGAAAACAATGCCGAATCTTAAGCGTCTCCATTGAGTGGCTCCTCTCCCTCCCTCGCTCTCTCTCCCCCCCAGGCCTCTCAAAACTCACACTCTAAGATCTCTCATAGGAAAAGCTCACCGTGCTGTGCAGTTCTCGTCGGCTCTCCCTGCTGTCCGGACCTGGCTCTGGGTTCCGGGCGTCGCAAGTCTCCGTAGCGCATCCGTGGATCTCGGCCTTCCCCTCCCCCCGCCCGCGGGATTGTGGTTCTGTTATGCCGGGGGATTGAGGTTGCTGCTGGCATCTGCCCGTCAGTAGCGTCCTCGTGTTTGCGGCGTCCTCTGTTGGGCTCCTGTGCCCCGCCGCGTGGCCGTATGGAGCGGTGTGTGTTTCAGCTTGCGAGCTAGTGATGCGGGGGATCGTGAGGAGGTGCCGGTGAGGTGTCGGGTGCAGACGGGGGGGGGTCAGCCGGTGGAGGAGGCGGGTGGGGGCTGGAGGCCTCGATCTTCCACGTAAATAAGATTACAGTGGGTCCAGCAAGCCTGTAAGCCTGTAGTTGTTCCGCAGACTTGCGGATTCATATAGGCTTGTAATCTACTGGACTGGATACTCTGGTACCATCAACGTCTAAGCCTCCTGCCTGGTTTCATAATTCAGTCACAGCCACAGTCACAGCCAATCTGTAAAACCGCAACCAAAAGGAACAGTAAGTACTAAATCTAAATCCAAAAAGGAACTCAGAATAAGGAAGCCGGTCCAGGATACGGGGGTCTGCAGGACTGTGAGTAACTCTATTTTTTTTACCTTGTACTTTTCTTTGGAACCGAAATCTACAGTATTTACACAGTATTTACAGTATAAATAAATAAATGAGAGCCTGCTGAGAAAAGCAGATGTGCCTGAATATGAGAGTGTGAGATCAAGATAAGAAGTTTGTACACCCTTAAAGTGAATACTCCAATTCTCTTTCTTTTTTTTTTTATTTATTCTGCTCCATCACACAAAAAAAAGGAGAAAACACACCGTCATCTGGGGGCAGCGAATAGAGCCCACTACTATTTTCTTATTAAACTCAATTGCAGTCTTTATCAATATAACTATCACATTCTAATTAACCTTCATCACTGTACGGGGACATAAGGCGATATAAGGTGACATATGGACTGGACCGTGAGAACTGTGGCCTAGGGATATCTGGTTCGCGAACAGGAAATTAAAATACTATTTGACAACAAATATATGGATGAGGTCCATAGAAGAGAGTCTTATAGGGCAATACCTTAGAACATTAAATATAGCCGCTACTAATAGGCGGTAAATATAAGACTGGGAGGAAGAAGAGAACCACAAACACTCTGTAACACGCCAGGTACCCAGTCCCTGTTACTTGTGAAATATAAAGCGGAACACGGGTTATTAATTTAAAAGGGCTTGTCCCCTTTTTCCCTTCCCTCCAATATGTTTCATTTGATAGAAACACGGACTAACACGGTCCCTCAAATGGAAGAGAACTGACAAATAATTATAAATAAAGGGAGAAAGGAAAGGAAAGAAAAAGAGTGGCATCATAGTAAAAATCCCCCTAAACTAAATCCATTCCCTCACATTCATCAACTCTCCCTAAGGATATATCAACAACCTCCGTAGGGAGTTAGACAGTATCAAAATAATTCTGTCTTCAGTTGTGTTAACCTATAAATATGAGTACGAGGGCGAGGGGCGCCAGGGGGGGTTCCTCCTCGACCCCCCGCTTGAGTCAAAGCCCAGGGCCAATGAGCAGGTACGTTACGCAGGGAACGAACGGAAGGGAGAAGGAGAAAAAAAAGACAAGACAAAACCAGCCCTAATCAACCCAAACAGCTCAGCAAACCCAGATCCTCAAGCAGAGTCAGCGACAGATTGCGAATACGAAACAGCTACAATACCTGACGTAGAAGATCAATTTAACAGTCTTGGCATTACCAACAAAAACTGAAATGCAGGAAATGTTTGCTGCCTTAGAAAAAGTGCTGTCATCACAAATGGAGAGAAATATGGGATTTATGCTAGAAAGATTGGAGGAAGTTGAAAAAAAAACAGATCACAACTTTAACACCATTAGAAAATTGGAAGAGGAGCTATCAGAAATAAAAAAAGAGCAAAGGGAACACGCATATAAAGCAGAAGATCAGGAAAACAGAGACAGACGAAAAAACATCAGGATACGCGGAGTTCCCGACTCCTCGCAGTCAGAAAATCTCCCAGAAATTATACGGAAAATATGTAACCCAATACTTGACAGAGAAGTAACACTCCCATTAAGGATAGAATGCGCCCATCGGATAAGAAGGCCCCGGGAAATCCCTCAGGATAAACCCCGAGATATAATAATACGATTTGAAAGTTGGGAAGAAAAAAACCAACTATGGAAAAACCTGAGAGGGAAGTCCCCAATTAAATTCGAGGAACATAGTATACAAATATATCAAGACCTATCACAAGAGACACTTAGAAGAAGAAGGAACCTGAAGCCATTATTGCGGGTGTTACAAGAATTAGAAATACAGTATAATTGGGGATTCCCGTCATGCCTGATAGCTAGAAAAGGGGGGGTCACGGCAAAGTTAAGATTTCTAGATGAAATTCCTGAGTTCTGTCAAAAGTTGGGAATCCCAACCCCAAGTAACTAAATATGAAGAGAGGTGCCATGAACACTGGGGGGGAGAGAGAGAGGGAGGGAGAGGAGGGTAACAAATTATAGATACTCAATTATGGAAAAGGTGGCGTGGTTGCTGGGTACAGCGTTGTGGAGACACCAGGGCTCAGGAGTCCTTGACCGCATGAGGAAATTCCCCTGGGTTCAGGGGGATTAGAGGAGGCGTCGAATTGTACTCCGCCTTAATACAGAGGGAGCACCCTTGCACTCGAAGTGTAAGAGAAGATGCTCCGAAACAGGACCTTAGGGTCAAGATTCTATCACCATGGGACAGGGGGGAGGGTAAGATCGGGGGTGGAAGGGGTGGGGGGAGGAATCAGGGGAGGAGGTGGGGGGGTGTGGGGGGTAGGGAAAGGGGGAGAGGGGGATGGAGGGAAATTTGGGATAGGGAAGGGAGTGGTAGGGAGATGAGACGAAAGATTTTTGGACCGGGTGATAACCAGAACATAAGGAGAAGACGAAATAGGGAGGGAAAGATTGTAAGCGATCAGAATTATCCATATGTCTAAGGTAACCCTAATTACCTATAATGTAAGGGGCCTTAGTTCTCCGCGTAAAAGACACATGATCCTAAAAGAAATCGAGAGACTTTCCGCTGATGTAGTTTTCCTCCAGGAGACACACATAACCCTTGACTCAAGAGTGAGGCTTAATTCTCGGGCAGTCCCAACATGGTATTACGGAGACTCTCCGCAGAGAGGATCAAGAGGAGTTGCTATTGGTATAGGGAAAAAATTAAGTTTTTCTGTAGAAGACAGGATAGTTGACCCTGAAGGCCGATATTTGTTTTTAAGAGGTCTTCTACACGGTAAACGATACACGCTGGCCAATGTCTACGGCCCAAATAAACTTCCTCAGAGGTACCTAACATCGATTCTGAACAAACTCATGGAATTTAAAAAAGGAAACGTGGTTCTAGCTGGGGATTTTAACTTCACCCTAGACTTACAACTAGACAGAACATCAACAGTTAACATAGGAAACACAAAGCAACAACAAATAGTTAAAAATAAACTTTTTTCGTGCCAACTAATAGATCCCTGGAGGGTTTTTAACCCAACTAAAAAGGATTACACATTTTACTCTACAGTCCATAATATGTATTCGAGGCTAGATTACATAATGGTAGATCATGAAACCTTAGAATTTGTGGACAATGCCGCAATAGAGGTAGCGACAATTTCGGACCATGCCCCGGTCACACTGAACATATATTTTTCAGAAATTGAAGAGAGAAGGGGATCCTGGAGATTAAATGAGGAGTTAATAGAAGATATGGAAGTTGTAGACATAATAAGAACAGATATAGACGAATATTTCAGGCTAAACCACACCCCTAATGTAAACATAGCTACCATTTGGGAAGCCCATAAGGCTAATATTCGAGGGAAATTAATTTCCTTAGGAGCAAAAAAAAAAAAGGAAAGAGATGCAAACAGAAACAAGATAATCAAAGAGTTACAAGACTTAGAAACAAAACATAAAAATCAAAAAAATAACAAAAAAGTATATCAGGAAATGTTAATAAAGAGGATTCATTTAAGAGACCTAATGGAGATTGAATCCAGAAATACATTCAAAAACGTCATGAAAGAAAGGTATCTTTGGGGAAATAAACCAGGAAAGTATCTCGCCAGGATCTCAAATGAAAAAAGAAACTTAAACTATATAGAAAAAATAAAAGATCAGTCAGGACATATGCGGTTTAGGACGTCTGAGATAGCGGAAGCTTTCCGGACGTTCTATGCCTCACTATACTCAATTAGAAAAGGCGAGACACATGAGGAAAAGGCAAACAGAGAGGAAAAAATACGAGATTATCTAAGGGAATCTAATTTACCTAAACTAACAAACGAAATAGTAGAAACCCTAGAAGAGCCAATAACTCATGAAGAAATCAGACAAGCGATCCAAGGAACCCCAGGGGGGAAAAGCCCAGGCCCAGACGGTTTGCCAATAAAATACTATAAAAAATTCAAGGAGTTATTAATTCCAGAAATGTGTATTTATTTTAATAAACTAGGAGGTACAGAAGAAGTGAGGAAAGAATCCCTTCTGGCTAATATCGCTATCATTGCCAAACCAGGAAAAGATAAGACGCTCTGCTCTAATTACCGCCCAATTGCACTGTTAAATGCCGATATAAAAATCTTTGCAAAGATATTGGCAACAAGGATAAAACCGTATATGCCTGACCTGATAAGCCCAGACCAGACGGGATTTGTAAGAGGCAGAGAAGGGAGGGACAATAGTTTAAGAACACTTTTGTTGTTACAGGATGATAAAAGAGATGGACCCCCAGCCGTACTCATGTCATTAGATGCTGAAAAAGCGTTTGACAGAGTCGACTGTGGGTTCATGATGGAGACTTTGAGAAATATAGGATTGGGTCCCATATTCATGAAATGGGTAGGAAATTTATATAAGTCCCCTTCGGCAAAAGTTTAAGTAAATGGGAGGGAATCTCAGGTGATTGACATGATGAACGGAACAAGGCAGGGATTCCCGCTCTCCCCCCTTCTATATGTATTAGCTTTGGAACCACTGCTGTGCATGATTAGGAATAATCCAGAGATAGGGGGGGTGAGAGTGGGAGAAGAGGAACAGAAGCTGGCAGCATATGCTGATGATGTCCTCCTGTACGTGACCAAGCCCAAAACATCAATACCTAACATATTAGTGGAAATAGGAAGATACGGTAGACTCTCTAATTTTAAAATAAATCCAGTAAAAACTGTAATTATGAATATAGGGATTGAACAGAAGGAAGAGGCGGCCCTACGTCGTGCATTTCCCTTTACGTGGGAACAAAAATCACTTACTTACCTGGGAATAAAAATAACCCCTAAAGTGGCGGGCCTCTTTGAGGCAAACTACATCCCCTTACTTAACGAAATAAGACGAGATCTTAAAAACTTCTCCCACAAACAGATTACCTGGATGGGGAGGATTAATTTATTTAAAATGACAGTTCTACCAAAGATCATTTATAAATTTCAAATGCTTCCAATAAATGTCCCACAAAGTTTCTTTAAGGTAATACAAATATAATTTCAAATTTTATATGGCAAGATAAAAAACCAAGAATAAGCTATGCAACCCTAACTAGAGCAAAAAAAATAGGGGGACTGGCTCTCCCAGATATAAAAAGATATTACCAAGCTGTAATTTTAGCGAGATTAGTTGAATGGACAAATAAGGAATCACTAAAAAAATGGGCTCACATAGAAAATGAGATAAGTAAACAGCACTTAAACACAAATATATGGATACCACCCAAATTTAGAATAATTAACCCAAATACACATAGGATAACAAAACAGGTCTATAAGATATGGGATCTGGTACATAAGCGGGAAAAATGGGAATATAATTCCCCATTAATCCCATTAGTAAACACAAAACTATTTGCACCGGGAAATAGGACTAAATTAGGAAAAAAATTAGGTAGTAAAAGACTTGGGGATATAGTAGCACAGGGAAAAATAAAAAATAAAGATGAGATACACGTAGAAGAAGGGACACAACAGATAACGGATTGGGAATATTTACAACTAAAGCACTTTGTAATTACACTCCCTGCACCAATAAGAGATAACACAGCACAAAATCCAATAGAAAAACTTTGCACCAGGGGAGGAACATTACAACATGGAATCGCGACGACTTACAAAATCCTTACAGAAATAGGGACAAAAGATACACTACAAAGTATAGATGCTTGGGAGAAAGAAATCGGAGAAAGAATAGAAGAGACACAAATGGTCAGAGCGACATTCACCTATGCAAAAGATATAACAACAGTAGAAGCAAATTATAAATGCATGATGCGATGGCACTTGACACCTGTCAGACTTAATAAAATATCATCAGCTAACTCCCCCCTTTGCTGGAGGAACTGTAATCAAGTAGGAACTGCTCTGCATATATGGTGGGATTGCCCGATAATTCGGGAATTTTGGACTGAAATCCTCAAAATGATTGAGGAAATCTCAGGAGAAAAGATTTCACTAGATTTTTTGACCTGCCTTTTTCACAGACAAGGTCTATTAAAAGGGAAAAAAAAAATATACGCCTCAACATTGGTCCCAAGTGCTGTTAAACGCAGCAAAGGGACTAATCCCGAAATTTTGGCTCCACCCACATAAACCTCCTCTAAAAGAATTCATACACAGGGTTGACCATATCGCAGAGATGGAGTATTTAAGAAGGGTTGACCTGGGGGAGGAGGCGGGAGGAAGAGACGGAAAGATTTGGGATCAGTGGAGAATCTATAAAACATCGGAAAAAGTCACTGAAATACTACTAGAAGCAAATCAGTAAACGACTCGACCCGATCCAATATGGAAAAGAGGGAAAGAAGGGGGGGGGCTTTAACAATAGGGGGGGGGATAAATATATACATAGTGATTCAGGGAAGGGGGTGCTGGGGGGAGAAATGGTTGCGTCATCTATTATGAACATGGGTAGTCATTTGTAACCATATTTTTAATATATTGAGTAAAAAAAAAAAAAAAAAAAAATACATATCAACAATAATAATAAAACAAAAGAAACAAGTGAAAAAAAAAAAAAAAAAAAAAACCAACACAAAAAAAAAAAAGAGATAAAATACAGAAAACATAGAGAACTACCCACAAATGATGCAAATCTGAGGTGGAAACATGATGGGCGGAATAAAGATGAACCCCTCCAACACCTCTCAACCCTGGGTTAAGCCTGATGTGGAATAAAGAAAAAAATAAAAATAAATAAAAAATAAAAAAAATTAAACAGAACGTCTGTATTTCACACATCCAACCGTTACTATACTGCAGGTAAGTAAGTGGTTAACAATGTGAAATAAATTGGACGTTTGTTTTGCCAATAGAGATGGAAACTATGAAAATGAAAAACTATATATTGAAAATTGAATCTTTCGAGAAAAAGCCACAAGGCAGTTATTGATTTGGGCGAAAAATCATCAATTGTATAATATTCAATAAAGCCAAAATTTTAGAGAACACAAATGAATACAAGATAAAATCAACACAACATAATTATCCATTCCAAAGCTACTGGTCTGAATAGCTGGTTAACAGATTTTTTTAAATTGCTGCCGTGGCTTTCAAGATGGATACTCTGAAAGAGGATTTACTTCTTGCGACCTTTGAGTTCCAAAGCATAGTGTCAGTCCCTCCATAACATCTTTCTTGTGTCTAAATACTATCTCAGACAATAAGATCATAAAAATTGCGGGTGCAGAGGCAAAGCTCAGCGGTGAGGTAATGCCTGCCTAGAGCTCCCTACACCACGGACCTGAGGAGCCTGATAACGGCAGAGGGAACCCCCAAACCTGCCCAAAAAAGCCACACAGCCATCTACCTCACAAGGGTGCCCTTTTCGGGGGGGTTTTGAACCGCATTTTGTGCCAAAAACAGGCGTGAGAGAGCCGGCTCACAGTGCTACAGTGTTCCTGTCATGGCACTGAAGCCATCTTATGCAGATGTAACAGAGAGGGAGTTGAAACAGCAGACAGCCCCTCCTGCTGTGTCACACAATGAAGATCCGGCCCCATTAAAGGAAAAAAGCCAAAATAAATACTCTCCAGGGAATATTATGGAGAACTGTGATAAAATATTACAGAAGGACTTGCCACCACAAGTAACACTGGAACAAAAAGAGCTGCTGTTACAAAAATCATTAAAGGCTACCTCAGACTATATCACTACAAGCCTTACTAAGGAGATAAGGGAACTAGGACAGCGAACATCAGCACTAGAATTAAGGACTGATGATTTGGAAAAATGTACAGCTGATTTCTCCTCAGAAATCGATAACCTTAACCACTTAAGGACCTGCTCATGTATATATACGTCCTTTTTTTATAGATGGAGATCTCGGTAATGGCAGCAGCTGCTGCCACAACCGAGGTATCCATCTTTAGCATGAGCCGTCCTGTAAACAATAACGGTACGAGATCGTCGTTATCGGCGGCGGGAGAGGGACCCCCTCCCGCCGCTTTCCCGTGCATTCCGCCGCTTACCGAAGTGAGGGGGTCATGATCAGGTCCTGCTGCCTGCTGTGTGGGGATGCGAGTAAGGGCAAGATGGCCCCCACCCGTCCCCATAGCACTGCAGGGCGGAAGTGACATCAAAACGTCAGTCCCGCCCATGCGTCTTAAAGAAACTTTTTTTTTAAATGACAACAAATGCTGTTTAAAAAATCTAAATATCAAAAGACAAAAAGAGAGTATCCTCACATGTAGATACAATTATAGATCACGTGCCGCGTCCTAAAATTTCAATGAACACAAAGATTGAAGGGCATATCATGGACTTTGGAGGCACAGTAGTCTGGTATGGATACAGTGCGGGAGAGACAATCTCTTTAGTTAAAAAAGTTTCTAATACAGCATAAGCATTAACATTAACAAGGATATTCACATACCAAACTCAACTGCATTACATCAAAGTCCCACATACTTCACAAATGATATAAAAAAAGGTAAACCATAATAAAGATACAGGGCCAGTTTCACGTACATCTGCGCATTATTGGACCGGCGTAGCGCACCGCCTTTACGTTAGACTGGCGCAATGTAGCGGCGCAATCACCCTATTCTCGTCGGTTTTGCGCAGAAATTTGCGCCTGCGCAACGTTATTTCAGAGGCGCAAGGCAGAGTAATTCAAATTGGGAAGGACGTGGGCGTGTTACATTGAAATGAGCCGTGACCCCATGCAAATGAAGGGCCGGCCGGCTCGCGCATGCGTGCTTGAAGCAGACCATGGTCAGCACCTCTGTGCGCATGCTCACAACTCGGGAACGGCGCAATCAGTGAAATTGGAAGTGGACTAGGGCAAATTGGTGAACTACGCAGACAGCATAAATAGACAGACACAAACGCACTTCCTTTGCAAAAGTACATCCCTTTGTATCCCTCCCTATACAGCAAGGTGCTATTGTTCTGTTGTTAGTTGCGTTGTGATTTGTCTTTGTTATATTTGTGGACTGTTTGATCTAGTGTTTGGTAGAATATATTTGAAAGTGTTTTTTGGTGACTGCTTGTGAGACTTTTTGGTTGATAGATTTTTGTTTGTTTGTTTTCTTGCTTGATTTTTCCTGCTTGTTTTTGTGAGTGATTTTTGCTGATTGTTTGGGAGAGAGTTTTTGTATGAGTATGACTGAGAGGAAGAGGAAGTTAAATTTTACTTTGGGGGAGAAACAAATTCTTGCCCGGGCCATTTCCCAATATGGGCGTTTCCTCCACGGCCGGGAGAGTGCCAACACCACCCCGGCCAGGAGGCATGATATCTTGCAGAACATTACTGACGAGGTGAATGCATCGGGGGGGAGACACGGTCGGGGATTGAAAAAAAGATCAATTACCTCCGTCGTCTGGTCAGAAAGAAGCTGGCCAAAATGGTAGCCCATGCCAGGGCCACAGGAGGGGGCCCACCATGCCCTGTTAGGCTGACAGCAGAGGAGCGTGCGGTGGCCCAGACCTTTCATAGACAACAGGTGGAGGGCCTGCCCGGCTATGATTCAAGTCATGAAGGCGTGATGCCAGGTAAGGTTTTTTTGCCCTATCAGGTGTGTAGCATGTGTGGGGGAGGGGGTGAAAGGGAATATGTGGCAAGTGTGTGGATCCTCCAACCTGTGAATGTTTTGTGTCATCCACAGATGAGCAGGAGGGTGCTGGGCCATCTGGGCTGACCGCACCATCCCAGGGACAACAGCCTGATGAGGACCCCCCGACAAGGAGGAGGAGTTTGAGGAGGAGGAGGATGTCATGTCAGCCAGTGGATTGCTATTTTTGGAGGAGTCTTCCTCTCTGGCTGGCAGCAGCCAGCCCCCCATAAGGGCTAGCCCCTCCCACTCCTCCCCCAACAGGGCTCCTCTCCCAAGGGCCTCCCCTTCTCCCCGGCCACAAGCCTCAGCTGGAGGCAGGAAGTCATCCCAGAAGACCAGGGGGGTGGCCGAGCTTCTGCCTGCCATTGGGACAGGTCAGCCAGACTTTGGGGCAGATGGAGGAGAGCCTGTCCTCCATAAAGGATACGCTTGGGGACCTAGACTGCCACTCCCGGGCTCTTACAAACTGCCTAAACGTACTGCAGACTACAACAGCAGACATCGGGCAGGATGTGAGGGCCCTCACCCAGGCTATCCAGGCCAACACGACAACACTAGGTGCTGGCCTGAACAGAATTGCCGTGGAGGGCAGGCCGCCAGGTGGGCAGAGACCAGGGTTGCTCCTCCTTCCCAGGATTACCCTCCCCATGAGTCTCCCCTGAGGATTTTTTTTGCTGGACATTTTTTTTTTGTGATGTGAATGTTTTTGGAATGTGGGGGTGATATTCCTGCCGGCAAAGGGGTGTCACCCTCAGTTTTGGTGGAGAAGGGTTCCCCAGGACCAGGGAGAAGTGATTCCCAGGTTCGTGTGAATGGTGTATGAATGTACAGTGACATAATTGGAGCCGTGGCGTGGCGTTGCTGCTCACAAGTCCAGCATGGTGGGCTTGTGCTAATCCAATTAGATGAGGATGTGATGTGTCTGTGCTAGGGACCACAGTGGTGTGCATGCATGCATTCTCATTGTGCCATGATTAATGTGTGTGTTTAACGTGCAAAGATGCCTAATGTGAGCTGTCTCCTGGCTGCTCTTACCTCAGAAGACGGGGTAGCCTCGGTTAGGGGGGGATTGTCTGGTTCAGGGATCAGGTCATCACGTAGGTCAATCTGCAGGCCCTTTCTCACTACGAAGTTGTGCAGAATGCAACATGCACCGATGATCTGGCACACAAAGTTGGGGGAATACAACAGGGTCCCCCCAGACTTATCCAGGCATCGGAAACGTGACTTCAGGAGGCCAAAGGTGCGCTCCACCACTGCACGTGTTTGGGCGTGGGCTTCATTGTATCTTTCCTCTCCTGGGGTTTGGGGGTTCCGGATAGGAGTCATGAGATGGGGTCCCAGTGCATATGCAGAGTCACCTGTAAGGGAAAAGACAGGAGGATGTTAGTCATGCATGCCACCCATGTCACTCACCAACCAGCCAGGTGTCCCCATACACGTTCTGTTCGAATTCCATTCGGATGGGGCTCTGATTGTATATGTAGCTGTCATGGCTGGATCCGGGGTGTTTGGCACGGACATGCCATATGAGGCCTTGGGCATCGACTATCACCTGTACGTTGATGGAATGCCAATGCTTCCGATTGCGGTATATGTGCTCTGTCTCATGGGGGGGCTGGAGTGCCACATGTGTGCAATCAATGGCCCCCATGGTGTGTGGGAATCTGGCAATTCTGTAGAAATCTGTCATTGCCTTCAGCCGCAGGTCCTCAGTGGTGGGTTTGATGATTTGGTTGGCCATGCGTCTGAGGATTGCAGGGATAACCTGGTGCACACATCTGCTCATGGAGGATTGTGGCATCCCAGCCACCACTCCACTTGTTCTTTGAAAAGAGCCATTGGCAAGGAAATGGAGTGTTGCCATGACCTTGACCAGTGGCTGCACTGCATGTGAGCGGTGTGTTGGGCTGGTGAGGTCCTCCCACAGGGCTATGGTTAATTCCAGGATGGCATGAGGGGTGAATCTGAAGATGCGATACACCTCAGAATCACTCATGCCAAAGAGATCCATGCGGGTGCGGTATATCCTCTCCCGTGCCATCCTCCGTGCCCTTCTCCTTCTTTGCTCCTCTAAAGTCAGTACTATGAGTGAGGATGTCCCTGGCATGTTGGCATACAGATTGTTGTGCAACACGTGTGATTGCTCAGCTCCTCACTAACGGTGTTGCTTTCTCTGACATGTAGACGAATTGTCTAATTTTAGACCACCTTTTATATGGTCTAATTTTAGACAGGCCGTGCAGCTGTTGCGCACAGCGCATAGCCTGCGCTGCACCAACGTTCTTTTGTGGATCCCCGTAACTCCCTCATTAGCATATTTGAATAGCAAATCAATGGTGTGTCTAGCGCAGTTTTGCGCGGACGGATGCGCCTGTCTATCGAAATTACGCTGGACAAAAAAAAGTAGATTTCTTGCGTATCTCGTTTCGGGGATGCGGAGTATCGAAACGCATGCGCAAATTTAGACTTGAGCCGCGCATCTCCTGTTACGCCGGCGTAATCGCTCTGTGAATCTGGCCCACAAATCTTAGATGGAAATCAAGGATCCATTGTGAGGTAGATATGTTCAAGGGAGTATGGAAGGGACAGAAGGCTTGATGTTACGAAGAACGATGATGTAATACTACGGCTCTGACCGGTTTCGCGTTAGTGACAACGTTTCTACAAAGAGCTCCTTAAATGAGATTGGCTGAAGAACACAGTACTAAAGTTATACAGCAGAAAAAGTTCAGAAGAACATAAACATTAGATTAACATTTTTATACACATCATTATATATATATAGTGGTTATGCGGCAGCCTGCAGGAGGGACAGCTGGGTACCACATGAGGCTCCGAGGAAGGGAGAACACCCCTGAAGGGTGCTCCCCAAGGGCACAGGGCACATCAACTGACTACACATCTCAAAGACACATAATGGGGACAGGGAATTAATGGTAAGCTGATAGGTATAATGTGTAGTGGAAGAGGGTAGGTAGGGAAGGTATAAACGTTATATGACTTGCATATATTAAAAATCGTTTAAAAATTTGTTGTCCATAGGGAGATATAAATCGACCGGACAGTTGACGTCAATGCACTTAATGTTATCGGCTTCAATGGGTAAGATGTCCCCGAGGGGCAGAATTCCAAGAAAGGGAGCGCAAAAATAGTACTATATGGACAAAAACAATCAAGAAAGTTGTAATAGGCAATGGAATAGTTAAATCCTATATGCGTCAATAAGAGAAACAGATCTCCATAGTGTGAACCTTACCTCCCAAAAGCCAATAAGTGTTTTGATGTCACTATAATAAACCACTAGCCAGCCAGGGGTATATAGAGGAACAGAAAGGACACTCAAAATGTGCTGACACAGCGTCACAACGGGGGTAACCTAAGGGACAAGTAAGTACAAGGTAGAGATAAACTGTCTGTCTAAAAAGAGAGGAACGTCCATAGAGGTTGCTGTTATAGGTTAGAGCAGTGATGGCAAACCTTGGCACCCCAGATGTTTTGGAACTACATTTCCCATAATGCTCAGCCACTCTGCAGTGTAGTGGAGCATCATGGGAAATGTAGTTCCAAAACATCTGGGGTGCCAAGGTTTGCCATCACTGGGTTAGAGTGTAATCGGCTTACCCAGAGTGGCGGTCGCGGCTAGTTTGATTGTCCACAAGCCTCCTGAGGGGGCTGCAGCAGTCTGTGCCTACTGATCCCCAGTCCCTGTCCCATCCAGATGAACATACAGCGCGGCGCGGCCGCGTGACGTCATCGGGACTGGCCGCACGCTTAACCCCCTGTGAATCCAAAACCGACGTCACATGGGGAAACAAAACACCTCAGAGGGAGACAAGCTCCATCTTGTGCTGAATCTTGATATCGCAGCATAGGCTGTGATATCCTGTGTGGCCACACTGTATGTAAGAGGAGCGTGATAGTAGTCAAGGGAGACGTGTCCTGGGGGTTGCCTAGCTGGAAATGGCAGAGCCTAACCAGGGCCCAGAGACACCACTGTAATATGACCGTGCATACCACAATTATCCACACAAAAAAATAGAGAATTCATATTGAAATAAACAAAATATTGCTATCAATAGCAACATTGGTAGGAATAAGTTTATATACTTGTGCTATCCCTTTTCTTTTGGAAATTTCTGTTTATTAAAGGTTTTATACATACACAGTAAAACATTTCTTGGCACAGCACCAAGCTTACTTAGCGGTCAACATGTCCTGAACATACAACCCGCCATCGCAGATGGCATGCTCCCAACCAACCCTCCCTCCCCCCCATCACCCCTCTACTCAGTTCCCTTGACCCTTCGACACATTATATTGGCTGCATAGTAAGTGGTAGCACTCCCTCCCAATGGCTGTTTCACAACATTTTACCCGATGCACCCGAATGAGATTCTTTATCCCTCAGCACATGTGACAATGGGATTCAATTATCCGTTTCTTATCAAACCGTGTGATCAGCTTCATACCATGCCCTCCACACCTTCTCGAACTTCCCAACACACCCCCTAGCTAGATACATTGCCTTGTAGTATGGGAGCATTGCATTCACCAAACCTTTCCAAAAATCGACCTCCGGGGCCCCTGGACTTCTCCACTTAAGTAGAATAGCTTTCTTCCCATAGAACAACAGGATACTTAATAATGTTCTGTGGGCCCTGGTAGGGACTACTTCGTCCACCAGGCCAAGTAAACAGACACTAATTTCTCGAGGAACAGGTACCCCCAGAGCCCCTTCAATACAGGCCGTGACCCCAGTCCAAAACAGTTGGATCTGGGGGCAGTCCCAAAACACGTGATGCGCGTCCGCAGGAGCGAATGTGCATCTCCAACATTCAGCGGGCACTGAGGGATATATTGATGCCAACCTGGCAGGAGTATAATACACTCTGTGCAGAAATTTAAATTGAATTAACCTGTCCCTCGCCGCTACTAGATACTTAAAGGGACGGTCCCACATATCCTCCCACTCCTCCCCCAATATACCCGGGACCTCCGCCTCCCACCGTTCTCTGCATTTAATCAGTGCTTTGGGACTAGTTTTGAATAGTTCTTTATAGGTTACTGACAAGGTCTTGGGCAGGTCCTCAGTCATAAGTAGGTCTTCCAACCTAGAGGGAAAGGACTCAACAGTCTGAGTTCCAAACTGAGTCAAGTAAGCATGTCTCAGGCTCAAATAGCGAAAAAATTGCGTGTTCGGCAGGTCATGTTTAGCTTTCATGTGGTCAAACGTCAACAGTTTCCCATCCCGGGTAATATCCTTCAGCTGCTTGACCCCCCTTGACGCCCACCCTGCCGCATCTCCTGATTTGTAAAATTGTTGGAGTTTAGGATTCATCAACAGTGGGGTTGAGGGGGAAAGCCCTTTATAACTAGGAGAGGCCAGTTTTCCCACCTCCTCCCACGCCTTAACTGTAGCCTTCATTGAGCCCGTAAGGGGGAGATCCCTGCCCGTGCCCCTGTGAATGGCCAGGCGGAGAGATTCGTAAGACCCTAGATGTGCTGCTTCCAGCACAGTGGCTGAGTCCCCAGCATCAGAGATCAGCCACCTATGTACGAACACCAACTGACCAGCCAAATAGTATTTACGCCAGTCAGGTAGCGCCAGACCACCCTGACCCCATGGCTCCTGCAGGACCTTCAACCCCACCCTAGGCAATTTTGGTGCCCACAGAAATGAGCTGGTGATACTATCAAGTTTCTTAAAGAAAGACTTCGGTATCCATACCGGGGCATTTCTTAGAAAGTACAGTATAACTGGGAGAATCTTCATTTTAAGGAGATTAACCTGTCCAATTAAAGACAGCGGGAGCTTCTGCCAAACCAGCGCTTTTTGTTTGAAGAACGTCAAAAGTGGCTGGAGATTGAGAGACATGTAGTCTCCCACGTTTGCCGTGACTTTCACCCCAAGATAGGTTATTTGCGTGACCCATTGAAGTGGCAGGTTGGGGTTTGCTCTCACTTGGGCTTCATCATCCAAAGGAAGTATGGATGACTTCCCCCAATTGACCTTCAGCCCAAAGTATGTGGTAAACTTGTCCATAATATTTAAAGCGGTGACCAGTGAGTCCCCGGGGTCCCTCAAGAACAGTAGAAGGTCATCAGCATACAATGCCAGACCCTCGTCAATACTACCAACTCTGATGGCCTTGACCTCTTCCGATGCTCTCAGAGCCACCGCCAGAGGTTCCATCATGAGGGCAAACAAAAAAGGTGACAGGGGGCACCCCTGTCTGGTCCCTCTCCCTAACGTAAAATATTCAGAAACCGCCCATCCTATACGGATGGCCGTCCTAGGTGCACTGTAAAGCATAGTGATCCACTGCCGAAATAACCTGCCAAAGCCCAAAGAGTCCAGGACTGTATGCATGAAATGCCAGTCCACTGAATCGAAGGCTTTTTCTATATCAATAGAGACTATTATCCTGCAGGACGAGTCCAAGTTGGGCAGCTGTAGATGTGTAAAAAGTCTCCTCAAATTTGTGTCTGTGGACTTGCCAGGCATAAAGCCTGTCTGATCCACATCCACCAATGATGATATCACCCGTGCCAGCCTCTTTGCCAGCACCTTCATCAGGATTTTAAAATCCATATTGAGAAGTGCAATGGGCCTGTAGGACGAGCATTCCAGCGTCCTACAGGCCCTTACCCAGGTCCTTACCCGGCTTAGGTAATAGGATAATATAGGCATCCAGCATGGACGCCGGAAGTTCCCCTTTCGCTATGCAGCACTCGAACAAGGTCGTGAGTCTAGGGGCCAGTTGTTCCGCACACAATTTATAAAAGTCCGCCGGGAAACCATCCGGACCCGGCGCCTTATTGGGTGGGAAGGCAAAAATCGCCGCCTCAATTTCCTTCTTAGTAATTTTGGCGTCTAAGGCCATGCATTCTTCATCCGTAAGTTTGGGAAGGGACAAACTACCCAGTAGATCTTCCAGTGCGCCATGGTCATACGCCGGAATGGGGGCGTAGAGGGCCGAAAAATATGCCTGGAACTCAGCTAAAACCGCGGTCGGGTCCCCAACCAAGTCCCCACCAGCCCCCCTAACCACCGAAATATGTTCAATGTGGTTATGGTCCGCCACCAGCCTAGCCAGCAACTTCCTGTTTTTATCCCCCTCAGAGAATAGCGAGTTTGTTCTATGTTTAGCTTCGGTATGTGCTAGGTCATTGTAGTGGAAGGAAAGTCTCCGTCTAGCATCCAACAGAGCAGCATATGTGTCCTCTGTGTTAGCAATGGCATGGGCAGTCGCACAGTCTCGCTCCTTGTCCTGCAACCCCAGAACTACTGAGTTCTGGTCTACTCTCACCCTCTTTATGGCCGTGATAGATTCCCCCCTAATCACTGCCTTAAAGGCGTCCCAAACCACCTGCGGCTCAGCCGAATCCACATTCAGAGCCCAATAGTTTCCCACCCCCTCATGGAGATACTTAGATACCTGCTCTTCCTGTAGCCAACCCGGGGACAGCCTCCAACTCCTCACCCCCCCAACCGCCGGAAATAGCAAGGAGACAGCGAGAGGATTATTTTTTTTTTTTCAAAAATATAGTTACAGATAACTACGCATACTCTTGTTGTTTGGCGCTAGTGGGGTTTTACACTCTCGTTTCTCACCTCAACATCTACCTCCCTGGGTCTCTCTATATATATATATTTATTTGATTATTACCCCCCCCCCAGTTCTTATTCTTACCTCATTTCCCTATTGGGTCGGGTCAAAAGCATTTACTGATTTATTTCTAGTAGTATTAAAGTAAATTTTTCAGATGTTTTGTAGGTTCTCCACTGGTCCCAGATCTTTCCACCTCTTCCGCCGCCGTCCTCTCCCAGATCAACCCTTCTTAAATACTCCATCTCTGCAATATGATCAACCCTATATATGAATTCTTTTAGGGGTGGTTTATGTGGATGGAGCCAAAATTTCGGGATCAATCCCTTTGCTGCATTTAACAGCACTGGGACCAATGTTGAGGCATATTTTTTCCCCCCTTTTACAAGGCCTTGTCTGTGGAAAAGGCAGGTCAAGGGATCTAATGGGATCTTTTCTCCGGAGATTTCCTCAATAAATTTGAGGATCTCGATCCAGAATTCCCGGATTCTCGGGCAGTCCCACCATATATGCAGGGCAGTCCCTACTTGATTGCACTTCCTCCAGCAAAGGGGGGAGTTAGCTGAAGATATTTTATTAAGTCTAACGGGTGTCAAATGCCATCTCATCATGCATTTATAATTAGCTTCTACTGTTGTTATGTCTTTTGCGTAGGTGAATGTCGCTCTGGTCAAATGCACTTCTTCTATTCTTTCTCCGATTTCTTTCTCCCAGGCCTCTATACTTTGTAGTGTATCTTTTGTCCCTATATCTGTAAGAATTTTGTAAATCGTCGCAATTCCATGTGATAGTGATTCTCCCCTGGTGCAGAGTTTTTCTATTGGGTTTTGTGCTATATCATCTCTTATTGGTGCTGGAAGTGTGATTACAAAGTGCTTTAGTTGTAGATATTCCCAATCAGTTATCTGTTGTGCCCCTTCTACTGTACTACGTGTATCTCTTCTTTATTTTTTTTTTTTCCTTGTGCTACTATATCCCCAAGTCTTTTGCTGCCTAATTTTTTTCCAAGTTTAGTCCTGTTTCCCGGTGCAAATAAATTTGTGTTTGCTAATGGGATTAATGGGGAATTATATTCCCATTTTTCCCTCTTATGTGCCAAATCCCATGTCTTATAAGCCTGTTTTGTGATACTGTGTGTGTTTAGACTAATTATTCTAAATTTAGGTGGGATCCATATATTTGTGTTTAGGTGCTATTTACTTATCACATTTTCCAAATGAGCCCATTTTTTTAGTGAATTCTTATTTGTCCATTCGACTAGTCTCGCTAGGATTACGGCTTGGTAGTATCTTTTTATGTCTGGGAGAGCCAGTCCACCTCTTTTTTTCCCACGGGTTAGGGTTGCATAGCTTATTCTAGGTTTTTTATCTTGCCATATGAATTTTGAGATAATATTTTTTATTACCTTAAAAAAACTTTGTGGGACGTTTATTGGAAGCATTTGGAATTTATAAATTATCTTTGGTAAAACTGTCATTTTAAATAAATTAATCCTCCCCATCCAGGAAATCTGTTTGTGGGAGAAGTTTTTTACATCTCGTCTTATGTCGTTGAGTAGGGGGATATAGTTTGCCTCGAAGAGGCCTGCTACTTTGGGGGTTATTTTTATCCCCAGGTAAGTGAGAGATTTTTGTTCCCACGTAAAGGGAAATGTTCTACGTAGAGCCTCCTCTTCCTTTTGTTCGATCCCTATATTCATAATTACAGTTTTTACTGGGTTTATTTTGAAGTTAGAGAGTCTACCATATCTTCCTATTTCTTCTAATATATTAGGGATTGATATTTTGGGCTTAGTCACATACAAGAGGACATTATCGGCATATGCTGCCAGCTTCTGTTCCTCTTCTCCTACTCTCACCCCCCCTATATCTGGGTTATTCCTAATCATGCACAACAGTGGTTCCAAGGCTATTACATATAGGAGGGGGGAGAGCGGGCATCCCTGCCTTGTTCCATTAATCATGTCAATCACCATGGAATCCCTCCCATTTACCTTTACTTTTGCCGTAGGGGACTTATATAGATTTCCTACCCATTTCATGAATCTTGGGCCCAATCCTATGCTTCTTAAAGTCTCCATCATGAACCCCCAGTCGACTCTGTCAAACGCTTTTTCAGCATCTAATGACATGAGTACGGCTGGGGGTCCATCCCTTTTGTCATCTTGTAGCATTAAGAGTGTTCTTAAACTGTTGTCCCTCCCTTCTCTGCCTCTTACGAACCCCGTCTGATCTGAACTTATTAGGTCAGGCATATACGGTTTTATCCTTGTTGCTAATATCTTTGCGAAGATTTTTATATCAGCATTTAACAATACGATTGGACGATAGTTAGAGCAGAGGGTCTTATCTTTTCCTGGTTTGGCTATGATAGCGATATTAGCAAGAAGGGATTCTTTCCTTACTTCTTCTATTCCCCCTAGTTTATTGAAGTAAGTGCACATTTCTGGGATTAATGACTCTTTAAATTTTTTATAGTATTTTATTGGCAGTCCGTCTGGGCCTGGGCTTTTCCCCCCTGAAGTTCCTTGGATCGCTTGACTGATTTCTGTTTGTGTAATTGGCTCTTCTAGGGTTTCTGCTATTTCCTGTGTTAGTTTTGGTAAATTGGTCTCACGTAGATATTCTCCTATTTTTTCTTCTCTATTTGCCTTCTCCTCTTGTGTCTCACCTTTCCTGATAGAGTATAGTGAAGCGTAGAACGTCCGAAAAGCTTTGGCGATCTCGGACGTCCTGAACCGCGTATTTCCTTCCTGATCTTTTATTTTTTCTATATAGTTTAAGTTTCTCTTTTCTTTTGAGATCCTGGCCAGGTACTTCCCTGGTTTGTTCCCCCAGAGATACCTTTCTTTCATAACATTTTTAAATGTATTCCTGGTTTCATTCTCCATTTGGTCTCTTAATTGAGTCCTCTTTATTAACATTTCCTGGTAAACTTTTTTTTTTTTTTTTTGGTTTTTATGTTTAGTTTCTAGGTCTTGTAGCTCTTTGATTATCCTGTTTCTGTTTGTATCTCTTTCCTTTTTTTTTTTTGCTCCTAAGGAAAATAATTTTCCTCGGATACTAGCCTTATGAGCTTCCCAGATAGTTGCTGTACTTATGTCGGGGGTGTTGTTGAGCTTAAAGTATTCATCTATGTCTATCTTTATTATATCGGAGACTTCTATATCTTCTAAAAACTCCTCATTTAATCTCCAAGATCCCCTTCTCTCTTCAATTTCTGGGAAGTGTATGCTCACCATAACAGGGGCATGGTCTGAAATTGTCACGACCCCTATTGCGGCGTTATCTACATACTCTAAGGTTTTGTGATCGACCATTATGTAATCTAGCCTCGAGTACATGTTGTGTACTGTAGAGTAAAATGTATATTCCTTTTTAGTTGGGTTGAAAACCCTCCAGGGATCTATTAACTGACTCAAAAAGAGTTTTTTTTTCACTATTTGTTGCTGCTTTGTGTTCCCTATGTTAACTGTCGATATTCTATCAAGTTGTAAGTCTAGGGTGAAATTAATGTCCCTGGCTAGGACCACGTTTCCTTGTTTAAATTCCATAAGTTTATTCAGGATCGTTATTAAGTACTTCTGAGAGAATTTATTTGGGCAGTAAACATTGGCCAGCGTGTAACGTTAACCTTGTAAGAGACCTCTTAGGAACATATATCGACCTTCAGGGTCCACTATCCTATCTTCGACTACAAAACTTAAATTTTTCCCTATCCCTATGGCGACTCCTCTAGATCCTCTCTGTGGGGAGTCTCCATAGTACCATGATGGGACTGCCCGAGAATTAAGCCTCACCCTCGAGTCAAGGGTTATGTGTGTCTCCTGGAGTAAAACTACGTCAGCGGAATATCTCTCGATCTCTTTTTGGATCATGTGTCTTTTACGCGGAGAACTAAGACCCCTTACATTATAGGTAAT
The DNA here is from genome assembly GCA_029574335.1 of Rana kukunoris. NCBI lineage: Eukaryota > Metazoa > Chordata > Amphibia > Anura > Ranidae > Rana > Rana kukunoris. Next base: position 76,813,941 of record CM056055.1, on the reverse strand, counting down.
TAAGTTTACCTTAGACATATGTGTATTTCTGTTCTCTTATATCCTTTCCCACACTATTTCGTCTTCTCATTGTGCTCTGATGGTTGCCCGATCCAATATTCCTTCTTCTCATTTCCCTCCCGCCCCCCTATTTCTAGGATTTCCTCTTCTAATTTCCTGATAGTATTAAAATTGTAGTCTGTTTTTTTTTCAACTTCCTCTAATCTTCCCAGCAAAGATCCCATGTTTTTCTCCATTCTCTCCATTTGTGTTGTTAACGCTTTTTCTAAAGAAGCAAACATTTCCTGCATGTCAATCTTGGTTGGTAATGCCAATCCTAATGTTTGTTCTTCTGCATCCTGTATTGTGTCAGTCTCGAGCTCTATTGCTGTCTCTGATAGGGTATCGGGGTTTGCTGAGCTGTTTGGATTAATTGGAGTGAGTTTTGTCTTTTCCTTTTTTTTCTCCTTCTCCCTCTCGTTCGTCCCCTGTGTTACATATTTGCTCATAGGCCCCGGGCTTTGACTTAGACGGGGGGTCGAGGCCGCTCCCCCTCTGGCGCCTCTTGCCCTAGTACGCATCTCGATAGATTTCTCTATGAAAATTTTTGAAGAAAATGAAAAATAAGAAAAAGAACAACTATCTCCCCCTACTGGAGGGTCTTCTTCCTGTCCTCCTTCCCCTCACTATTCTGAAGAGTTTTTTAGGGTTAGGGGGCTGAGGTGATTGTTGAGTACTTGATTGTACTTGGGTGTATGTAAATTAGCCACACTTGAAAGTGTGGCTAAGAATTTGGGTTTTAAAGGGGGAGAGAGTACAGTACAATATAGTATTTTAATGATTGTTTGTTACGTCAACTTTCACTGCAGTGGTCAGCTATGTCATATTATGACGATAATGCTGTTGTGGTCTCCAATAATAAAAAAAGGAAAATACAAAAAAGGAAGGAGAGCGCAATAACTCTTCCAGCGTCCAAGTAGTTTACTTAAAGGAACACTAAAGGTTAGTTTTTTATTAGATCAATTGATTGCTGCAAGCTAGAGCATTTAAATATCACTTACCTCGTTTTTCCTTTTGACCTCCAAAATACAGTAATCCAGGTTTGAAAATGCCATTTCCTGTCTCTCCTCTTCTTGCTTTCCACCAGCACCTGCATGGTGGAAAGCAGAATGTGCTCACCCCTCCCTATGACTACAGCTCTGTGTGAAGATGCTCTCTTATCCCTCATAGGCATGGAGGCTAAGCCTAATGGGAACTGTAGTTCCCATTAGGCCGTGATGTAGCAAGAATGAACACGCATCGCAAACCAGGAAGTCAGTGAGAATAAAGATTCAGGGGTGATGAAGGTGAATAAAACAGCTCGATTTCAACAGGTATCAAACTAGTTATAATGCAAAACAATACTTTTTACTTTATCAGCTACTGTCAGACTTTAATTTAGGAGGAAAATATTTTTGTCTTTACAACCCCTTTAAGTAATTTACCTATAGTTTACCTATAGATTACTAGTTCTTTCGTCTTATTATGCTGCTTGCATCGCCAACTTCACCAACTTCACCAACTTTACTTATTTTATTAATCTCACATTATTTCGTTTCAAATCATGCTCGTGCTTTCCTTGTCACAATAATCCAAGTCACAGTAATTCAGCAATAATTCAGAAAGGAGTGATGTAAATGATGTAAGTGATGTTTTTACTTACTGTCAGCAGAGTCAGTTTCTGTACAGGTCTTTCAGGGTCCTAAGTCCCTGTCCAGGTCCATTTTCTTGGGACTGAAATACTTTATATATATTTTTTTTTGTACTTACAGTTTTGCTGGCTCTGCTGGTTTTCTGTGAATTTTGATCGTTGGTGGTGAGTTGGTGGTTTGGGCAGTATTTGATGGTATTTGATGGTATGCAAACTGCTGAGATATTCAGGGCTGTCCGTGACCGCCGTTCACCAACCCCTCTCTAGTTTGCAAAGTGGCTAACTCCCCACTCGCCTCTCTCACACCGCTCAGGAGAGCCGCCGTCGTGCATCCGGTGTCCGGGGCACCCCCACCGCTACTGCGATTCCTCTGATTCCACTGTCACTCCAGCCCACCGTTCAGCTCCCTGCAATCAAGCCAGGCGCAGCGCAGCAGCCGGAGACGCCGCGTCCACGTGACCTAACACAGAGACGGACTGCAGACACAGGCACTGCGAGGGTAGTGAGGCACCAACAAGGTAATCTTCGGTTCAGCAGTGGAGGGAGTGAGGGGGTGAGGGGGAGCGGAGGGGTAAACAGGAGAGCGGGGCTAGAGCGGGGCTTACGGGGTCGTCTGCCATATCCGCCTAGCCATCGCAGCGCCGCGGGACCTGCTGGAGCTCACATTCTAGCCACCCCGACGTGAGGACCGCGTCATCCTAGACACCTCCCTCCATCTTGCCCATAGAGCGAGAGGATTATGATCAGATAAACCACCCGCCAAATATTCCGTGCCTCTCGCATATGGCAGTAAAGCCTGATTCCCAAATGCTAGATCGATCCTAGCAGAGGAACGATGGGTCTGTGAAAGGTGGGAATAGCATGTAGTCGTTGGGTTCTTAGCTCGCCATATATCTGTTAAACCTGCCATGGAAACCCAAGCCACCAAGTCCTGAGAACCACCCCGTCCAGGATTAGAGGAATCCAGCAACCCCAATGTGGCATTAAAATCCCCCATCATCAGAAGCGGCAGATGAGCATGTGGTGCCAGCTTCACATACAAATCATACAGCAATTGTACAGTAAAAGGAGGCAGTACATATACATTTACAAGCAACATTTTACAATTACCTATTTCTAGGACCACGACCGCATATCGCCCCCCCGGATCAGTTATCACCTGATGGACCGAGCAAGGAAGTGTCCTACTAATGAGCATAGACACTCCCCTGGCAAATGTGGAGTATGTGGCATGGAACGCCTTTTGAATCCAATTCTTGCGCAAGGCCAAAATTCTACTCCCCTCCAGGTGAGTCTCCTGCAGGAGGACCACATGCGGCCTGACTGTCTTCAAATATTGGAACATCGAGGCCCGTTTATATTTGCTATTCAGCCCCCGGATGTTCCATGAAACAAACTTAACCACATTAGCCATATTCTTTCTTACCAAACATTCCCCGGATGCATCGAAAAATTGCCCAGCATTTTAGAGCAGGACACCATATCATAACCTGGAAAGAGGCCCACGCTGATCGAGGGCTGGGAACTGAGTAGGAAAACCCTAGCACAAAAACATCCCCCCCCCCCCCCCCAACCAAAACACCCCACCCCCCCTGCCATTATACCAGAACTAAACCTTAAAAAAAATAAAAAGGAAGCAAACAGGCTTCAAAAAACCCCATTGTCTGGTATGCAGCTTTACACCCCAAAAACAGTGCAATCACCCAAAAGAAAAAAATTTAGGCGATTCTGGAAGTTCCTCCGGACGATCACTTGTCCAACAGTGAAAACCAAAACAGTCTTCTTTGGCCCCAAAGAGCTCCGCATATACAACTTCAACATGGAGCCACAAAACAGGGTTAAATCAAAAAGCAGAAAAAGAAAAATAGGGGAAAACATATCCAGTGGAGGAAAACATAGTACACCACCGCCATCTAGTGACTTCAGGCTGACATGGCAGATAAGGCACATATTTGTCAAAAATGCTGTAACCCGGCTACTCTCAATGGTATTCTGTAATTGCAGTGTAAGCCCTGGGACAAACATCCGAGGAAAAAATAAAGCACAGGGGTAGCAGAGAAAATCAAAATCTTATATAACATTGGGGCCAATGACCAGCAGCATCAGGCAGCAGATAATAAAAGAATTGTTGTTGCAAGCAGGTGTAGAGAAGGAAAAAGAAACATGAAAATAGGAGAAAAAATAGAATATCATAGACCGGGAACCATGCAGCTTTGGAAACGGCAAAAGTAGCTAGTCAAGTCAGACACAATCAGATCCCTATTAAGTAGAGAGGAATATGAATGATGCTCTTATCTACAACTTGAGATGCAGCCTCAGCGATGGTTCCTGTCAAGCCAATCACAAGCATCACGCGGGTTATCAAAAAATTTCACAGCGCCCTGATGCTGAACCCGGAGTTTGCTGGGGTACAGCATGCTGTACTGGATATTCAAGTCGCGGAATCTCTTCTTAACCTCATTGAACGAACGCCGCCTTCTCTGCGTTTCAGCCGAGAAATCTGGAAAAAGCATCACCCTTGCATTTTCATACTTCAGGTCCTGAGTCTTCCTGGATGCAACTAGGATCATATCCCGATCCCTGTAATTCAGGAACCTCACCAAGAAGGGACGCGGGTATTCACCAGGGGGTCTTCTACCCGTAGGCACCCTGTGTGCCCTTTCTACCACATATGTCAGCGGTCTATCCCCCAAGTTAAGCAGCTGCTTGAAAAAGTCCTAAGCAAAGGTGGTAGATTGGGGGCCCTCCGCTCCCTCCGGCAATCCCACCACACGAACATTATTCCTTCTCTGTCTATCTTCAGCATCATCTGCACGTGCCTGTAATAACTTCACCACCTCCTGTAGTTCACAAGGGCACCAGCTAAATCCACCCCAGAAATCCTCTCCTCTGCCTCTGTAATCCTCCCCCTGATCTTGTCTAAATCATGCCTGATCAGAGTACACTCCGTGGCCAGATGGTCTATGCTTACCATGACCGCAGCCTTGCTGGCATCGATCGTCTCCAGGATCGGGCGGGTGATCGCGTCTTGCGCGGCATCCGGAGCCGAAGGGGCGGCCTGAGGAGGTTGGGGGTCCACCGCACAAGGATTCTGTGGAGCAACAGCAGCGTTGGCCATCTTTTTGGCAAGTTTTCTGGCGCTCCTGGAGGAAGGAGGGGAGTGCAAGATGGCGGCGGCTGGGCCTGCGTCTGAGCCTCATGTAGAGCAGGTTTGGCGGTGACTTCTCGGGGTCTGGTGGCCAGGTTTCGTCGCCCCCCTTCTCATGACCAGGCGTTCCCCCCCCCCTAGTATCCGGGCATTAGCAGCGAAAAACAGGGCAGAAAAGCTCCAAAAACCGGATAAATCAGCAGGAGTGATGCGGAGCTCTCTGTAAGCACGTCCTGCCGCGATCACATCCGGACACGCCCCCCCTTTGTGCTATCCCTTAAAGGAAAATATCAAAAGAAACAATCAACAATAAAGTGCTGGTGCTTATGCTGAAATATTCAGCGTGAAGGTGGTGCAGAGAAGGAATTCCAATATCCTTTTGACGTTTCAGTGAGGGTGTCCCCTTAACTTACTGCTGTAAGGTAACAGCATGTATATTATAGCCAACGGTTTTCCAGTCATTTCAGAATGTAGTATGTCCCAGTGAACGTGCATGCACTATGCGTGTTACCCTGTGTAAAGCTACACTGTTTGTATATACTCATTAGAACTTGCCTGTCCATAGCTGCTACTTCAACGATTTATTGGTTGATGAAGGAATTATCATATCCCTTTTGTATGAAGTGTTCCCCCATATCATTAGCTTGGATGAAAAAGGTATCTTTATCTGTACAGTTTTGTCTGAGACGCATTAGTTGCCCCTTAGGTATGTTATAAAGCCAACTTTTATGGTGGCAGCTTTCTATCGGCAAATAGCTATTTCGATTTACATCTTTGAAATTAGTTTTGGAACATAATACATTGTTCTCTTGTTCGATTTCAAGATTCAAAAATGTGATCTTTTTATTGCTGATTTCCCCAAAAAGTTTGATGTTTCTATCGTTAATGTTTAAATCTTGCAAGAAATCAAGCAAAGTCTCTTTTTCACCCTTCCACATAATGAAGATATCATCAATATATCTCCTATATGTGGACAGATCTTCAGGTGGTTCAGAGAATATTCTTTCTTCTTCCCATTGAGCCATAAAAAGTCCAGCTACACTAGGGGCAAATTTGGCCCCCATGGATACACCGGTCTTCTGGAAGAAGTAATTGCCGCCATACCAGAAATAACTGTTTTTGAGGCAAAAATCCAAACATTTAACCAGATATTTGCGTTGAATGCATGGCAGTTTGGAGTGCTTCCTTAAACCCCACTTGACGGCTTCACGCGCTTGATGATGTAATATAATAGTGTATAATGATGATACATCCGCCGTTGCTAGCCAAAAATGTCCATCTTCTTTCGGGATATTTTCTAAATGCTGTAACAGATGTTTAGTATCCCTAAGATACGCTCTTGTATTTTGAACTGCTGGCTGCAAATAATAGTCGATGTATTGGCCCATCCTTGCTGTGAGGGAGTCAATACCATTTACTATAGGTCTAGGTGGTGGATTAACACTATCTTTATGTATTTTTGGAAGTGAATACAAAATAGGTGTACGACACGACTTCGGAATCAGATACTGTGCTTCTTTTTTATTCAGAATATTTCTCTTTAATCCTAAATGGACAGTCTGTTCCAGGGCTTTTCTGCACTTAAACATAGGATTACCTAAAAGGCGGTTATAAGTATTGGTGTCTCCCAGCATGAGGTCCATGCTTGTTTTATATTGATCCTTGGAGAGCACCACTATTCCTCCGCCTTTGTCGGCAGGTCGAATTACCAGGTCTTCCCTCTTCATAAGTTTGTGTATGCCACTCTTGATGTGTTTGGGTTCTTCATGTTGCTTCAGTTTCAAGTCCTTTAGTTCTCCTGTGACTAATCTTTTAAATACTTCAACGCATTTATTATCTTTCACGGGGGGGTTGAAGATAGATCTGTTCCTTAGAGTGCTATGTCTAATTTCTTCATCTTCATCAGGGATCCTCATTTTGCAAGGGTTACTAATCATATACTTTTTTATATTCAGTTTCTGAATGTATTTCTGAATCCTGACATACGTTTGGAATTTGTCCATATTTTTTGACGGTGCATATTTCAAACCCTTATCTAGAACCCCCGATTTCTTCATGAGGAAGTGGATGTCCGCTTAAGTTGAAGATTCCCTCGCCCCTTTCTACTCTTTTTCTTTTGCGTTCTCCTTCCTCCTCGTTGTCCCCTTTTCTTTCTGGGCTTCCTCTGGTGCTCCTTGTCTCCTCTATGTGGCGAGGTGGGTGGTATTCTCGACCCCTCTCTAAAAAAGATCTCTCATTTGGCTCTTGGGTGGGTCTATTGTAATTTATTTCTCTTTGTGGCGAGTGGACTCTCACTGTTCTCTGTGGTGTGGAGTAGGTCGAAATAGGGTCTGTCCATCCCAATTGGCTCTGCCATTTGAAAGTATGGAAGTCATCCGGTGAGAACCATCTCCAAATTAGAAATGTCCTGGGTCTATAAACTAAAAAGCTATACACCTTTTGGCCTAAACATAGAAGTTGACGTCAACTGTTTTATAGCTAATTCATGATTGATATGTTTTTATATTGTTTATTCCTTGTTTTTCTTAATCATTAATTTTAGTTTTATTTACAATAGTATATCTGAGATTACAAACATATGCAGGCTCGATGTGGAGTGTAGCCAACGTTGAGTGCCCCCTTTTTTGTTTCATCTACACATTGGGGTTAGTGTGGCCTCCCCCAGTCCTTTTTTCTATGGGGACTGATTTCGGACCTCCATATATATATTTTTGTATGGCAATTTTTATAGACTCACAGTCCCAAGTGTAGTCTATGCAATTGTAGATATTATGATATATATTTTTTATTATATATATATTTTTTCAATTTTGGAACTTTATGTTTTCAGTTTTGACATAACTGTTCCATGGTAGGATTTCTACATGGGATTCCTAATACAACACACAGCTGCGTTTGCTGCAGTTTGCCATTGAGAGTGATAGCCGTGTTCTCTCGATATGTCTCAAAAAGCAATGCAATAGTATGTTTTAAATCGTTTAAAGATGATAGCATTTTTTATAATTTTTATATAATTATAGTTCGTGACAATTGCGTTTTTCAGAAATGTTTCTCTGTTCAGTCAATTGAAAGAGTCACTACATATCCCCTTTTTTTTTTTTTTATATGTATTTCCGAGTGTGGGCAGAGCGCGGCTAATATCGCTAATCTTGCCTAGCCTCTATCCAGTAACCAATATGGCGACAGTGCGGCTGGGTGCTTTCATCCACATCGAGGCTGCATGTGACGTCTGTTTACATTTATTGCGGTGAGTCAGAACGCCGCCTGTTGTTGACAGTGATGAGGAGGGAGGGGGTGATGAGGTCACTGACTCTACCTGGGTGCCTGATAGGAGATAAATGGGGAATGAGGAAGGAGAGTCTAGAATCCTTAATAATCGTAATACCTAAAGAAGGCAAAGATAATAGTCTATGTTCCAGTTATAGACCGATCTCGCTCCTCAATATAGATCTAAAAAAATTTTCAAAAATTCTCGCTAATAGGCTGAAAAACATCATGCCAGATGTAATACATATAGATCAGGTGGGGTTTATTACAGGAAGAGAAGGGAGAGATAACGGAATTCGTTCGCTTATGATTATTGAGGAAATCAGAAGAAGGGGGACCCCAGGCTTGTTAATGTCTGTAGATGCAGAAAAAGCTTTTGACCGAGTGGACTGGGGTTTTATGCAGAATACTCTAGAAGAACTAGAAATTGGACCTAGAATGAGGCAATGGATAGGAGCTCTGTACAACAAACCGATGGCAAGAATTAAAATCAACGGGAAGATATCAGATCCTTTCGAACTAAGAAATGGGACTCGACAGGGATGCCCATTGTCCCCGCTGCTGTTCACGCTGGTATTGGAACCCCTTCTGAATAAAATAAGGTGAAACGTGGACATCAGGGGGATAATGTTGGGAGGGGAGGAACATAAAGTGGCAGCATATGCCGACGATATTCTATTTTATATATCAAATCCTAGGACAAGCTTGCCGAGTGTAATTAAAACAATAAAAGAATATGGTATGTTGTCTGGCTTTAAGATGAACCCAATTAAATCTGAAATATTGAATATTAATTTCTCTAAAAAAGAAGAGAAGGCCTTGCAGAAAGATTTCCCATTTTGCTGGAAAAAAAACTTAAATTACCTTGGAATTAGTTTAGGAAATTCTAAAGAGACCCTGTATAAATCCAACTTTATACCATTACTGAATAATATTAAAGAAGACCTTAATAGAATAGCACCAGGACAATTATCATGGACGGGGAGAATAAATATCTTTAAAATGATAATATTACCTAAAATTATTTACAAAATTCAGATGCTCCCAATTCGGATCCCGCAAGATTTTTTAAAAAACTACAAGCAATGTTTCTGAAATGTATATGGAGGGGGAAAAAAACACGAATTAAGTTAACACTTTTGACAAAAGATAAGACACAAGGGGGGCTGGGAGCACCGGATTTCAAAAATTATTATTATTCAATTATTTTATCACGAGTTATAGAATGGGCAAAAAATAATGTAGAAAAAAGATGGGTAGCTATGGAAAATAAATTAAGTAAAACTGCACTTGGGAAAATAATCTGGATCCCACCACAATTTAGAGGTCTAAGCCCTGAAGTTCACGACATTACAAAACACGCTTTAGCACTTTGGGACCAGATTCATAGGAAAGAAAGATGGAGTTTTAATTCACCATTTATACCCTTAAAGAACACAAAATTTTTCCCTCCGGGAGAAACTTTTGTGTTTGGTAACTGGATTAAGAAAGAAGACACCCAATTAAAAGATTTTATGGAGCAAAATAGACTATTATCATTGCAGGAGATGGAAGGGAAGAGAGATATTGTGGTGATTGATGAATGGAGATACGCTCAAATAAGACATTTTTTTGAAAGTCTCCCACAGCCTATAAGATCTGAAACAAATTTACGGCCATTCGAAAGACTTTGTACAAAGAAATTCGATAAGGGAATAATCTCGATGATGTATGAAACCTTGAATGCCTTAAAAAAACAGAGCGTACCCCCATTCATCAAAAAATGGGAAGAAGAAACAGGCTCATCAATAAATGAATTTGAAATAAGACAGATAATAAACAGGGTCCATGTCACCTCTATAAACAACAAAGTAATGGAACAGAATTATAAATGTTTGGTAAGATGGTATCTTACACCAGATAAATTACACTCATCTTTAGGAAATGATTCGTGTTTCTGTTGGAGAGGATGTAGAGAGGTGGGTACAATGACACATATCTGGTGGTCTTGCCCAAAAGTAAAAAACTTTTGGTCAAAAATTAGACAAAAAATTAAAGAAATAATAAACATAAATATACAGGAGGACTTTTGGGTTTGTGTCTTGCATGGGGCACGAATGCCAACTAAAAGATATCTAAAGACCCTAATTCCAGATTTTCTCAACGCCGCAAAAAGCCAGATCTCGAGTAATTGGAAAAGAGAAGAGAGTCCTACATTAAGAGAATGGGGGAAAAAGGTCGATGAAATTTATTACAATGATTATTTAAGATACAGAGAGGAGGAAACTTGGGCAGATTTCGAAGATAAATGGGATCCCTGGAAAAAATATAAGGTTAAGATGGAATATGCAGAAATGATGGAAGCTTAAGCAATAAAGAGGAGAGGAAATTATTAAATGGAAGAGACGATAGAGGCCTAGTAAGAGGATCGGTGGGAGGTTGGATGAGGAGGGAGGGGAAAAAAAAAAAAAGAACGCCGCCTGTATCCCGTGATCAAGTCTTTCAGACGAAACGTAGGGAGGAGACGTTCTGACGTCACCGCGTGCTCCAATCTCTCTACCCGGAATACGGGCTGTTTGTTTTTAGCCGGCCGGCTGATATGTTTCATGCGATGTTTTCTTCACTTTGATGTAAGTGCAAGCCATCTATTTTTTATTTAATAAATTAAGGTTTTATGCTATGTGAGGCCTTTGTTTTTTATGTGCCTGTTGATGACCTATCGGGAGATACCTTACATCTGATAACCTGGCTGTGTGCAGTGGAACTCCCCTGTGACCATCACCCAGCATCATATATCGTATCAGGCTTATATTTCATGTCTTTTTGGTAAGAGGCTACATATGATTTCGGTGGAGGTTTCATCTATACTACACTTTTCCAAGTTGATTTGCTGTCACCTGTGGGATCACTGGATTATGAATTCCTTCATACGCTGATGGACTTATATATGTTGAAATTATTCACCTGTACACATGCTTAATCAGCATTTCTATTCACTTATATGTATTATTTAGCGCAATCTTATTTTTTGTCACATTTGAAAGTATGGTCAGATTTAAAATCATTAATATCCCGACTGTATTTCTTACTTTTCCTTTGTTGTACTTCCTTTATATATATGTTAAGTTCTTCTTTGACCTCCAATATGATCTGTTCAATTATTTTTAACTTTTTCTTTTTCCTCTCGAGTAGAAACATCAGTAGTTCAGATCCCTTATTGTTAAAAAATCTGAACCATTCATCTATTGACTCCTGGTCTTTCAGACCATCATTAGGGGTTATGTCCCATTGTAGACCGCGTGGGACAATACTATCCTTAATGTAGCGTTCAAAAGTGTCCCACCATAGACTGACCTTCTTTTCCATATTATGCCCTAGCTTCCTCATAAGGCTCTCTAGGTCACTATTTTTCTTAGTGGGGGCAGTAGTGGTGAAAACATCTTCTAGGTTAACCCGCGTCTTATCTAAAAATGAAAAGACATTGGGGGTGACAGGTGATGACGTGTGTGAGTAGGTGAGCGTGAGCGCGCTGTGTGATGGGCGGGCTTTTCGAAGTGGTTCGACGAGTCTACGGCTTCCGACAATGCCGCAGACAAGGAATTGAAGACACCGGCTATACTCTTGCTGATCTTCTGGCAATGCTGAGTGACTGCGGTCTCATTGTCTGCCACTGCTGATCTCTCAACGGCCAGATCTCTCCAGTGACTGTGTAGGTCCGTGTCTGTCCCTGCCTATCTGCCATTGCCGGGTGCTATTGAAGTGCTGGAGGCTAAGGTAAACAGAGAGGAGGGGGGTCGGAGGTTGCCTCTGTTGCCGCATATCTCTACATATTGCCTTACTAAGCTACGGTTGTTAATGCGGGTACAGATGCTGACTATTTACCACCACTGACTGATATTCATTGCTCCTTTTATCTGCTACCTGCCGCCTCTACCTATAGGCTATCTGCTTATCTATGCTATTTACGCTAAATACCTGTGGCTGTCTACTGCTGATCTGTTCGCTGCTGCGGTCTGCCTGCTATTGTCATCTCCTGTCTGTGGTCGCTGTGTGTCAGGACGCTATCACCCCCATTCCACCACTGTAAAGCGAGAGAAGGAAGTTTTTGAATTGCTGCCGCTGTTGGATGCACCTGGGGCTGGCGAGCTAGCCGGTAGAAGTGAGGAGCAGCAGGAAAAAAAAACAGCTGAAGATTGTGCGGGACAGTAGTCCCGTATATACATGACATACAAGATACTCGGATCCAAAGGCACCAGCTGGCTGGTTATCCCTCTCCTCCTGAACAGACCATAGAGATAAGTATATAACTGCTGTAATTGACTGGCTATTATTATCGCTACTTTGCTGGCTGCTACGTAGCGTTGCTGCTATAGTAACTTTTTTTTAGATGGCTGCTTACCTTTTTCTGCCTCTATGGATGTCCAGTGGTGCTATTTGATTGCTGTTTTCTGTTGTTGTCTGCTGCTGCGGGTGCTGCTAATTTCGACGCTGCTGGTCACTGCTGCCGACCTTTGCTGACTTTTGCTGGTTATTATTCCATATTTACGATATGTTATAGACATTGATACGGATGTACACTGGAGTGTTGCTCCCATATCTAAGCGTATTCAACCTGTGCATAGCGCATTGATACAGAAAGTTTCTGTATAGGCCTGAACAGCTTCTTAGATGGCTCCAAGTAAGGCAAAAATAAAAACTCAAGCTGCTACGCCTAATGTTTCCCCCTCTCACCAATCAGCTAAGGAGGTAGAAGGAGAACATACACCATCTGGGAAGGACATTGTGGCAGCTATTCAGCTATGTAGTGAAACACTAACAACTAAAATCGATGCATTAGCTATAGACATTAATATCGTGAGACATGAATTTGAAAAGGTCAAACAGAAAACATCAGAGATGAAAGTTCGGGTACAAAAATTGGAGGATACAGTAAAAATAGATAATAAAGAGATATATACATTAAAAAAAACGAATTGATACACTAACAGAAAGGGAAATAGACACAGAAGGACGCCTAAGAAGAAACAACATTAGGATCATAGGCCTACCGGAGAGAGCAGAAGGAGATAGGCCGGCGGAATTTATAGAAAATTTATTGCTGAACGTTTTGCATTTTTCAAATATGTCTACAACTTTTGTAGTAGAGAGAGCCCATAGAATCTCTTTCTGAACACCAAAACCGGGATCTCTGCCCCGCCCCTTTCTTTTAAGATTACTAAATTATAGAGATCGGGACTCTATATTAACAGCAGCTAGGCTAAGACCGGATATACAATATGAAAATGCTAAACTACTTTTTTTTCCAGACTATCCACCTGAGATACAATCCCAACCCAGAGCATATACCGAAGTACGAAAAAGACTACGAGAATAATAGACGGAGATCGCACACGTTTTTTCGATACACAAAAATCCCCCCCCCCCTTTTTTATTTTTTATTTCATTATTATATATATTTTTTTTTTTTGGAAGGAGAGGAGGAGGGGAGAGAAGGGAAGGGAAGAGTGTAAGGGAAGGAGGGAGGGAGGAGGGTGGGAAAAAGGGTAGGGTAAGTAAGGAATATAGTATTAAGAACACAGGAATAAAATGAAGGAGTATAAAGGGTAGGGGGGGTTGGGAATAGTAAGAGGGACTCCAAATCTCCATCCTTTATTGGTGTATTTATGTATGTATTATATTTTTTTTGTATATGTGTGTGTATTGTGAGGGATAAGCTCGGTAGCGGGTGTGTGTGACCCCCTGGATGGGTTCACTACACATTGAACTGTACAAAAAGGCAGTTGAGGATGGTTGAAAACAAATGATATGGTTTATTTTTCCATATTGCTGGATACAAGTGCAAGCATCAAAACAGCATAAACAACACATAAAATAAACCCTTGCCACTTGGGGCGTCTATCTTCCCAACACAGGAACCTACCTATGGAGTCTGGCACAGCCTACTGCTGGTCCTACAGCAGAAAACAAAAAGTCTCTGATATTTATCACACAGAAATATCAACCAGCACCTCACCTCTTCAGTAGTCTTTGTGACTGCTCCTTAACTCACACAGCCTCAGGATGCAGAAATCAGTCGTCATCCTTAGGCTGTCTTTATAGAGGCTTTAATTGCTTCATTCTGAACAGCTGAAGCCTTCCAATGCCCCAAAGCTCTCTGGCCATCTCTGCAACCGACACCTAATAGTAATTGGTGTATTGTCTAAACAAGGCAGAACTGTATCTCCCGTCTGTGACAACATACACAGATTTATCTGACTTCCTGTCACATACCTCCCCATCTTGTTTCAACCCTAGGGTTGGGACACAGGTTGCCAGGCACGCATGCACTCGGGATAAACCATCTGCATTCCCCATTTTAACACCGGAGTGATGCGTTATGACAAAACTAAATTCCTGAAGGGCCAGGAACCACCTATTTATTCTCCTATTGGTCTTCAACTTTCGGCTGAGGTACACAACAGGGTGTTTCTTGCTCTGTAATATACTCATTTTCAGTTGTAAACCATGCAAAACCGTAATTGTTTTTTCAATGGACACAAGGGTTTCCCTCGATAGCTCAATCCCTGAAGAACTCAGCGAGTCATAACCAATACCAAGAGCTGATAACACTGTGCTTTGTAATGGATCATCCATGTGGATGCCTTCTTCAGATGTAAACACACTAAGACTGGAATCCTCCAAGGCATGGTGACACTCAACAAAAATCTGTTAGTTTATGAACTGGACTAAAGTCTGACGCAGATGACCTCTGATAAACCGATGTACTAGGCTGTTTTTCTTCCCTTTTGTGCTCTAGACGGAAATCATTACTTGTCAATTCTGTATTTCCAAGTTTCTTACTTTGTGATAGTTTAGACTCACAAGTATGGTGAAAATCTATTAAACCCAATGTAAGGTTTGCAGAAACTGAATCCTCGTCACTTTCTTGATCCAACTGCTTACTCTGTGCATCACTTGTTCGCACATCCCTATTCTCACTAAGAACTTGACAACTGCTATCGGACACATCATTAACTGAGCTAGACAACATTTCTTGTCTAGCAGCTACAATCACTTTTGAAATTATGTTTATGGCTAGTTGTTCAACTATCTTTGCCTCATAGTCTCCCAAAAATGTTTTAGTATTTGTTTCTTTGAAACTATCGACTATTGGACACAAATTCTCATACTCTTCATTTCTTTCAAGACATTTGGAAAAAGCATCCATTAAATTAGTACAATTAGCCTCTCTAGCCACTTCAGTGATGGAGGTTTCACAACTTTCAGAGGGCCCACCTGCCATTACAGATTCTACACTTTAAAAAATATATTTTGCTTCCCGAGGAATCTTGGTAGTCAAGTCCAAAGTATTATCCTTCGTTACATGCTCTGACAGAACACTTTCTAAAGACTGGGTTTCACAGAATGTGACATTACCTTTATATTCAAATCCGATTTTATCATGTATTGACTGGCAGCACTGTACTACATCATCTAACTGTGTTTCAGCCACAGAAGGCGGTCTATCCAAGTCTTGGACAGAACCTGCACTGGTTATATCAGACTTTGCAATATCCTCACTGTGGGAGCGTGGTTTTCCAGATTCAAGATCACAGATGTCATCACTCTGCCGATTTAAGGTATCACAGGTGTCCCCTACCACAGGCAGGATCTGTAGAGAGGGGTTTAGTGTCCACCGAAGTAGAAAAAAATTGTTTTGAATCTTCAGAATTTATAGTACCAGCATGTCATGATCGGAATAGAATTCAGAAAATTCCTGAATTCTTTTCTGATCATGACATGCTGGTACTATAAATTCTGAAGATTCAAAACAATTTTTTTCTACTTCAGTGGACACTAAACCCCTCTCTACAGATCCTGCCTGTGGTAGGGGTGACATTGTATTTACTGCTTTAATTTCATCAACAAAAAAATGAACACACTGCTCTTTAACAGGCAAATAATTCACAGAGGCAAACATAGCTTCAGTCTGGGTGCATATTTCTTGCAATTCAGATTCCTCAATAACCCTGCTCTGCTGATCATCAATTATGGGAAAGTTGAAGGGGCGTGACCGGATGGAGGAGTGAGCGTGTATGTGGCTGTGCGTGTCTCCTTACCTCTCCCTCCATGCTGGCTCTCCATGTGATAGACACTGCCCGCACGCTGCCTACAAGCTGACCGGATCGGATGCCTCTGTCCCCCCTGAAGGAGGAAAGCTAGAGGAGGGTATATCCAGCTACCTTGTTGTATCCGCGGCCGCCCTCTGCCTGTCTCTGTCTGTCTCTGCCCCTCGGATGGTGGCTGTCTGCACGTCGCGCACTGGTGTCAGGCAGTGGCAGATGCCTGGAATGATCGGAATGTGCCTGGAAGCCTGATCCCCGCTTTGAACTACTCTCTGCTCTGCTCATCTCTCCCCCCCTGCTTTCTCGCTGCTGGTTTGCGGGAGGATTGCAGTGGCAGACGGGGGATTATACGCTGGTCTGTATGCTGAGCGTGGAGCTCCCAGGAGGAGACGACAGCGCGCTGTAAGGGGGACGGCAAAACCTGGGAGGTGAATGGAGGTGAATGGAGGCTTAGAGGTAAGAAAGTAACCCTAAGCTAAGGTTCCACGGACTACTGCTGGGCACAGCAATATTCAAACTGGATAGCGGACAGTGTTTCTGAATGGACAGTGGATCCCTGCGCGATCCTGTGCCTGAGGACCCCCCTCCTTCCTTCTGTCTGATAAACGGACACGTGAGTAATGACTTGCTACAGAATGGTGCCTTAGGAATACTACTGGAATGTCTCTGCTGTCGGAATGTTGAACTATATTAATCTCACTATTTGTCTGAGAGTTCTTAACTGTTTGGTCACTGGGCTGCTCTTTTTTTTTTGGTGACCTTAAATGCTGCTACTGACTGCTGTTGGCTGCTACTAATTACTATATAAGGACATTGCTACTAAGCACTATATATAGCCAATGCTATAATATAAGGCACTATATGAAGGTAGAAAAAAAAAGAAAAAACTGAACCAGAGATATCTTTGTGTGTTTTCTGGTCTGTGTGCAAAACCAGTATGACAGATATACAGATACACATGCTTGATTTTAAAGTGTGCGGATTTTAAAACGTTGTCAATGTTTGCCACTAACCGATACTAACTGCTACTAACTGGGAAAGGGAAAAACTGACTCAGAGATATAAGTGTGTGGACTCTCTGTGTGCCCTCTGCATTGTGTGCAAAAACCTGCTTGTATCTCTTATTGAAGGATAACAGCTATATAGATAGCCTTGCTTGCTGACTCTAAAGCGCTGCCAATGACTGTCACTGCCGCTACTAACCGCTATTAATTATTATTAATCGTTATATACCATTATATATTGCTATTGTTATTAATTTTGATACACTCTTTTTTGAGGATTGTGGGGTGGTGCTCCCTGCATATTTTTTTTTCTCCTCTCCTGTGGGTTTGTAGCGATGCAGAAACTACACTCCGCAAAGGAGAAGAACTCGCAACAGGCAGCAGCAGCAGCGGCAAAACTTAAACAATATGCCCACTCCTCTGCGCAGTTGCCAATGTCAACCAAAAGGGGGACGCAGCCTAAAGTGCAGCAGACAGAAAAAGCTTGGGGCAACCTCCAAATACAGCCCTGCTGGGTATAGTGGGGTCTTCAACAGGCAAAGCCTCAAGTAATAAAATCCCAGGGCCTATAGAACAAAGTAGCAGTGACCGACCCGTGCTTACCATCAGAAATGGAACCAACATTAAAGGACGTATTCACAGTGGTGAATGCATGTAAGAGCACATTATGTGAACTTTGTGCCCAGATGAAGGAGGTTAAGGAGGATCTAGTAGCGGTGCTGTCAGTTACAAAAAACGGCAGAAAGAACATCTGCCCTGGATCCACGGACTAGCCAACTGGAAGATGATGTATTCTCATTAATAAATGAAGTGAAATATCTGAAGGAACAGATGGGCAGATATGCATCTAAAATGGATGAGATGGAAAACAGGATTAGAAGAGACAATGTCAGATTGGTTGGGATGCTGGAAAAGAGCGAGTGCGCTAATCCTGTGGAATTTTTGGAAAAATGGCTCATTGAGACTTTTGGAAGAGAAACATTCTCTTCACAACGTTTTCATTAGAAGGGCACATAGAGTTCCATTTAGGGCTCCCCCAATAGGGGGGCACCCTAGGCCTCTCTTATTGAAATTCCTTAACTACAGGGACAAAGTGACATTACTACGGATAGCTAGAGAGGCGGGGAAGATTACGTTCAAAGAAGCTCAAATTTCAGTATACTCTGATTTCTCACCGGAACTGCAGCGGCGCAGAGTTTATGGCTGTTAAGCGCACACTGCAGAAATACAGGCTGACATATGCTCTGCTGTACCCGGCGCGGTTAAGGGTAGTGGCATTGGGAGGCTCACAGATCTTTGACACCCCAGCAAGCATAGAGAGGTGGCTGGAAGAAAACAAGGATAGGTGGTAAATGGGGGAGGGGATCAGATGGAAGTTAGTCAGGGGTTACTCAATTTTTTTTTTCATCTTCCCTCTCCTTCCACCTTTCTCTAATGTTCTTGTAGCTCTCTGCTTCTCCCCTCCTTATTATTAGGGGGAGCTGGAGGTGAGAGCGGAGAAAGTGGTGGGTATATGTCCAAAAGGGGGGGGTGGGACACGCACAGATTCTGAAAGGGAATGTGGGAGTGAATGAAGTGTGGTGTGGGAAAAGGTCACTCTAGGCCCCTTAGAGGTACACCAGGAAGGTGGAAGGGGGAGGGAGGGGGTGGAGGTTGGGAGAGGAGAGGGGGGAGGTGAGAGGGGGGAAGAACGGGAGAGGAGGGGGGGAGGATGAGAGGGGAGGGGGGGAGGATGGGAGGGGGGGAGGATGGGAGAGGAGGGGGGAATGGGGAAACTAAGGATATCCAGGGGAGAATTGTTCATTAAGGTATGGAAAAAATTATCTGAAGGAGAGTACGGAAGTTAATGGTGTTGCTCAAATAATGGAAGGTTGTATGGTAATGCACAATGTGAAGGAGAAAGCTACACAAAAATAGAGTTTGAAATTTGTATAGAAATAATTTTTTTCGATATGGAGAACGCGAAAATCAATGTTACTGCACAAATAATGAAATACACTGTAAGATGGCAAGGTAATACACAATGGGAAGAAGATTGTTACACAAAAATAGAGATTGAAATTTGCACAGAAATAATTTTTGATGATATATACACATATATGTACATATGAGTCACAATGCTTGAGCGACACGGTTAATGAGTAGTAGGTATAGGATCGCTGGTCACGATAATGAAATAGGGATAGCAATGAGTTATGTATTTGAGCTTGTTTTTTTCTTTCCTCTCCTTCTTGTTTTTCCTTTTTCTTTCTTCTTTTTTTTTTCCGTAGTGATTTTTGCTCTTTTGGGAACTCCCATGGGTCAGGTAGTCAAGATTCTTATCGATATACTCCTTGTTGCTGAATGCAGAATAGGACAATAAAGATAGGCTCATGGAATGTTAGGGGACTGGGAACAGTAGCCAAAAGAGCAGCAGTACTCTCCACTATGAAAAAATATGGGGCGGACCTGATCTGTCTGCACTTAACAAGGGATACAATCCAACAGCTCTACAGTAGAACATTTCCAACTCAGTTTCACTCATTACACTCTTCCTATTCGTGAGGGGTGGGTGTAATGGTTGGAGCTGGAGTGGGGTTTTCCTGCAGGCAGATCAGCATAGATGAGAATGGTCGATATGTTTTTTTTGCATTGTACAATTCATAGCAGAACCTATGTAATAGCGAATGTTTATATCCCTCCGCCTTTTAAAATGGATATAATGTTAAGATTAAATGAATTTATGCAAGGGAAGGAAGATATACCGGTAGTAGTAGTAGGAGATTTTAATGAGGTCTTAGCAGTGCTGGGGCAAGGCCATTTGGTGCCCAGGGCGAAGATGGCAAACTGCGCCCCCCCCCCCCCCCGTTTTGGGGAAATTCACTCTAATTTAATTTCCCCATGGCCAGACGTGAAGAGAGATTTCTGCAGAAAGACACCGAAAGCAAAAAAAAATAAACCTGATAGGGGTTTCAATTCCTCCCTATTCTATGTAAAATCTAAGAAAAAATATTGACATTGGGGTCAATTCACAAAGAGAAACGTTATTGGTTTTCTTCAGGTGTTAAATTAGCACTCCTTATTTAACGCTAGCAAACATGGTATTCACGAAAGCTATAATCGTTATTTAACATAGTCGTTATGGTTTTCAAGTGACTCTTTATCCAAACGTTATGCTAACTACTCAGACGTTATTATTAACATTTGGGACGTTAAAATAACTCTTAAAGTGGAGTTCCACCCATTTTTTTATGTTTGTCTGTGCTGCATGCCCTAATCTCATAGTGTTCAGAATGGACAATTTTTTTTTATTTTGTTGCTTGTAAATACCTTTATTTTGTAGTCCTTCATTACTTCCTACTCCTTATTAGCCTAGGCTATTAAGTCACATGGCTATTTGCAAGGGTTTCTGGGATAGGCATCATGTTTCCCAGTAGTCCTTGCAAACCTGAATGAAACCTCTTACATTTCTTGAGCATCACTGAGCATGTGCGAGATATGCAAAGCTGAAATCCAGGAAGTCATACAGTCTGGCTTCATGATGCCCACACTTAAGATGGCCACGGTCAATTTCTAAATTATAAAGTATCTAAATGCTGTAACAACCTAACAAAACAGACCTTAGTTTACAGACTAACTTTACTAGAATACATTAAGCTTGTGTATTACAGGGGTATTTATATTTAAAAAGTGAAATTGTGGGTGGAACTCCCCTTTAAGATCGTTAAATAATGCTGGAGAGATGCATTCTGGGAGCAGAAGGGGAGGAGAACAGCTGCATGTGGAAAAGAGCAGATACAGAGAGAGAGAGAGAGAGAGAGACACAAGCAATACACATGGAGATTGAGCATGTGATGTGCAAAACTTCTAGTGTGTGCTTTTCTAAAGCCATGTGTATTTCCTCATACAGAGAATAAATCATGGGAGATGATAATCGGAATTTAGCTATCACCTGGGTTTCAGAAAAGTCATCCAAAATAGTATGTGAACGGAATACACGTTTATAAATCTGAACAACATTCTAACGTGTTCTTCTTCGCCTCTGGATAATTTTAAGTTCAAATAGAGCACGGTTCTAGCTTGCCCAACACTACACTACACTACAAAAATCGCCAGAAGCTTCCTCTAACAACAAAATATCGCCTGGGAAATGTCATAACGCCACCCTGAGGGAGGTGTTAATTTAACGATTGCTTAACGATTGATAACTGTCAAAAAAATGTTTGTGAATTGCACTTCTGTACATATTTAACGATTTGACTCTTTAAAATAACGTTTTGAATCTTTAAAATAACGTTTTGACTCTTTAATAAGGATCCACACCTTAAAATATCGGTTCTGTGTAGGGAAACGTTATTTGATGATTTTTCAAAGCGTTAAATCGTTTAGTGAATTGAACTAGCTTCAATAACGTTCAAAATCGTTAAAATAACACTCGCAATCTGAAAATAAAGCTTTGTGAATTGACCCCATTATATACTGTACATTTTAATTGAAGTACGGTACCTTGTATATATCTGAGAGCCTGCTTCTTACTTTTGATTAGCTTTCCTTCATTTGGCTGAAATAAAATCTTTTTAAAAACTGTGAGGTCACATTGTTGGATCATAGCCAACATCCTGTTAATTTATCAGTAACGCAAAAACATATTTTTTTATCTGTCTTTTCTTAATACAGTGGTCATTAACCTTGCCTCAGAAGCCTCCTCCCCTCCCCTCCCCAATCCAGACAGTTCTTCTTACTCTAAGGAAGTCATGTGACATGACGAGACGCGTAGGGATCGAGGAGCATCAGAGTCCACACGCCTGACGCAGCAAGACCCCCCTGCCGTCCGTTTGTTTTAATAAACCTGTTCCATTTTTGCGGGGCTGTACTATGGTCTTTCTTTCTCCCATCCTATATGCTGTGTGAGGGTCCCCGCTATCTGCTCCAAGTGTCCACCCAGCTCAGACACAGAAGAAGAGGAGCCAGGTGTGCATCCAGGACTTAGGACGAACTCGGTGTTCGTGGGAGATAGGACCACCATCCATCACCTCCATAGGTGGTTTTATTTGGCTATCCGTGCCATAGCCGTGAGGTGAGGGGCTAGGGACCACCTGAGGTGTTCACTGTACCATGTCCTTTCCCGGCACCATTTCTTCCATCTTTTAGAAACTGTCTTCTGGGACATCTTTGGAACCTGTCTTCTGGGACATTTGGGAAGGGAAACACTTTCAGAGACTTTTTTGCATTTCTTCACTGATTTATATATTATTATTTGTATTGTTCACTGTGTTACACATTCAGGGGCGCCCCTAGCGATAGTCTCCCTGATTTCACATTACCTGGACCAGCACATTGTGTACATTTTACTGCTTGTGAATTTGTACTCCTTCTTTGTCACTTGCCATTGTTTAGTATTCAATATTATTTTTTGTGCTACATTTTGACGGTTTACGTATTGACACTAAACTTATGTACGCTATCACTCTGTTCTAAAAACATTAACCCCTCCACCCCCCCCTCCCCCCACGTTCACCCGCCCAGGGATTTATTCCCGTACCACCCTTGGATTTCACCCACTGTTCACAGCGCAGACACCACCCCCCTTGTTTTCCAAGCAGGACCACTGTCTGGGTATAGGGGGCCTTGAGAGGTAAGGAAGTCCTCCTCTTCTTCCCTCTGTTCTGCCTCAAGGGCCCTGTCCATTATTCCACGTAGCGTGTGCTCCAACATGTGAATAAGAGGGACAGTCTCACTGATGCATGCACTGTCACTGCTCACTATCCTCGTGGCCTCCTCAAATGGTGACAGGACAGTGCATGCATCCCTGATCAAGGCCCACTGGCGTGGTGAAAAAAAACCTAGCTGCCCTGACCCAGTTCTGCTGCCATATTGGCACAGGTACTCATTGATGGCCCGCTGCTGCGTGTGCAGCCGCTGCAGCATGGCCAACCTTGAGTTCCATCTGGTGGGCATGTCACAAATTAGGCGGTTCTTGGGCAGGTTGTATTCCCTTTGGAGGTCAGTCAGCCGAGCAGTGGCATTATATGACCTCCGAAAATGCACACAGACTTTCCTGGCCTGCTTCAGGACATCCTGCAAGCCGGGTACCTGCCCAAGAACCGCTGCACCACCAAATTGAGGACATGCGCAAAACAGGGCACGTGGGTGAGTTTTCCCTGTCGCAGGGCAGAGAGGAGGTTGGTGCCATTATCGCTGACCACCATTCCAGGCTTCAGCTGGCGTGGCGTCAACCACCTCTCAGCCTGACCCTGCAGAGCTGAGAAAATATCTTCCCCAGTGTGGCTCCTGTCTCCCAAGCACACCAGCTCTAGCACCGCATGGCATCTCTTGGCCTGCATTCCTGCGTATCCCCTCGTACGCCTACGGAGCACGGCTGGTTCGGAGAAAACATACCCACAGGAAGAGGCCACAGAGGAGGAAGAAGAAGAGGAGGGGGTGGAGGAAAGAGGTGTGTCACAAGCAGTAGTATTTTTTTGGAGGCGTGGTGGCGGAACAACCTCCAAAACTACTTGACCTTGCCCCTGCGTCCTTCCCAGCTGCCAGCAGAGTCAACCAATGCGCCGAAAAAGAAAGGTAACGTCCCTGTCCATGCCTGCTGGACCATGAGTCAACGGTAATATGCACCTTACTACTGACCGCCCTGTCCAGCGAGGCATGGACATTGCCTTCCACATGCTGGTAGAGAGCCGAAATAGGCTTCCGTGAGAAAAAGTGGCGTTTTGGTACTTGCCACTGAGGTACTGCACATTGCACAAACTCACGGAAGGGGGCAGAATCTACCAACTGAAAAGGTAGCAGTTGAAGTGCTAGCAATTTCGCTAAGCTAGCATTCAACTGCTGGGCATGTGGATGGCTGGGATTGTACTTCTTTCGGCGCTGCAGCAGCTGGGGCAGGGAAATTTGCCTGGTACTATCAGTAGATTGACCGCTACTACTAGCTTGTGACACACCTATTTCTACACCTTCACTGCAGGCTTCAGAAAGGACTGGGGGTCTACTGGGGTTGGAGGTCCCAGAAGGGCAAGGGGGGGTACTCTTCTGTCTTTGGTGTGGGTCTTTCTGGTGTGCTTGCCAACGAGCTGCATGGCAGGTCGACATATGTCTGGACAAGCATGTGGTACCCAGGCGGTTGATGTTTTGGCCACGCGAGATACGCTTGCGACATAAGTTGCAAATAGCAAAGGTACGATCTTGTGGACATGTTTCAAAAAAGGCCCACACCAAAGAACTTTTGCTGTACCGGTCAGACACAGCAGCGCCATGCACAAGCGCCGTAGAAGTGCGCTGTAATGCAGTGGGTGTGACCTTAAGCTGACCCCTGGAGGGCATCCTGCCTCTTTGGAGATGTGCCTGTGCCTCGTCATCCTTCTCCTCCTCCTCTCTCCTATCAGGCACCCAGGTAGAGTCAGTGACCTCATCATCCCCTCCCTCCTCATCACTGTCAACAACCTGGCAGTATGCTCCAGCTGGGGGAACATCATCACTGACAAATTGCTGTCCCTCTCGGCCACCCCCTCTCCCTGAGCTCACATCAATGCTTTCCTCTATCAGTGTTCCGTCATCGGAGTCTTCAAAACGCTGCGCATCTTCCTGCAGCATGTACCCCACACTGTGTTGAAACAGTTTGGGGGACTCCTCAGGAGGACATGGTGGTACTAGGGAAGTATTGTGTGAAGCCATTGTGCAGAGGGAATAGGACGCCTTGGCAGCTGCTTTGCCAGATAAACTTTGATCTGTCTGTGTGAGAGAGGATGAGGAGGATGAGGACGGCTTGGTCATCCACTCTACTAATTCCTCTGCATGTTGAGGTTCAACACGGCCAGCTCCCGAAAAGAAGGACGAGCGACCACGGCCACGGGCTGAAGAGGATGCACCACATCCACTACCAGCGTTAACTCTACATGCAGAGCCTGCTTGCCCTCCTGACTCTCTGCCTCTCTTTGTTCTCCTTCCAGACATATTGAAGTGCTCAGGTGGTATGTAACAGCACAAGCGGAGTGACACCAAATGCGCTCAGGTGATATATAACAGCACACGTACAGTGGCACTACCTGCGCTCAGGTGGTATATAGCAGCACACGTACAGTGGCACTATCTGTGCTCAGGTGGTATATAGCAGCACACGTACAGTGGCACTATCTGTGCTCAGGTGGTATATAGCAGCACACGTACAGTGGCACTAACTGCGCTCAGGTGGTATATAGGAGCACACGTACAGTGGCACTATCTGTGCTCAGGTGGTATATAGCAGCACACGTACAGTGGCACTAACTGCACTCAGGTGGTATATAGCAGCACACGTACAGTGGCACTAACTGCGCTCAGGTGGTATATAGGAGCACACGTACAGTGGCACTAACTGCGCTCAGGTGGTATATAGGAGCACACGTACAGTGGCACTATTTGTGCTCAGGTGGTATATAGCAGCGCACGTACAGTGGCACTAACTGCGCTCAGGTGGTATATAGGAGCACACGTACAGTGGCACTATCTGTGCTCAGGTGGTATATAGCAGCACACGTACAGTGGCACTAACTGCGCTCAGGTGGTATATAGGAGCACACGTACAGTGGCACTATCTGTGCTCAGGTGGTATATACAGTAGCAGCACACGTACAGTGGCACTATCTGTGCTCAGGTGGTATATAGCAGCACACGTACAGTGGCACTAACTGCTCTCAGGTGGTATATAGGAGCACACGTACAGTGGCACTATCTATGCTCAGGTGGTATATAGCAGCACACGTACAGTGGCACTAACTGTGCTCAGGTGGTATATAGGAGCACACGTACAGTGGCACTATCTGTGCTCAGGTGGTATATAGGAGCACACGTACAGTGGCACTATCTGCGCTCAGGTAGTATATAGGAGCACACGTACAGTGGCACTATCTGTGCTCAGGTGGTATATAGCAGCACACGTACAGTGGCACTATCTGTGCTCAGGTGGTATATACAGTAGCAGCACACGTACAGTGGCACTATCTGTGCTCAGGTGGTATATAGCAGCACACGTACAGTGGCACTAACTGCTCTCAGGTGGTATATAGGAGCACACGTACAGTGGCACTATCTATGCTCAGGTGGTATATAGCAGCACACGTACAGTGGCACTAACTGTGCTCAGGTGGTATATAGGAGCACACGTACAGTGGCACTAACTGTGCTCAGGTGGTATATAGGAGCACACGTACAGTGGCACTATCTGTGCTCAGGTGGTATATAGCAGCACACGTACAGTGGCACTAACTGCACTCAGGTGGTATATAGCAGCACACGTACAGTGGCACTAACTGCGCTCAGGTGGTATATAGGAGCACACGTACAGTGGCACTAACTGCGCTCAGGTGGTATATAGGAGCACACGTACAGTGGCACTATTTGTGCTCAGGTGGTATATAGCAGCGCACGTACAGTGGCACTAACTGCGCTCAGGTGGTATATAGGAGCACACGTACAGTGGCACTATCTGTGCTCAGGTGGTATATAGCAGCACACGTACAGTGGCACTAACTGCGCTCAGGTGGTATGTCACAGCACACGTACGGTGACCCCAAATGCGCTCAGGTGGTATGTCACAGAACACGTACGGTGACCCCAAATGCGCTCAGGTGGTATGTCACAGCACACGTACGGTGACCCCAAATGTGCTCAGGTGGTATTAAACAGCACACGCACAGTCAGAGCGACTGCGTTTCTGTGCAATTCAATAGCCCACTTGCATTAACAGCAACTGCCTTTCTGTGCAAATAAATAGCACACATGCAGTAACATTTAATGTGTCTATGTGCAATGAACTAACACGTGTACACTAACACGTTAGAGCATCAAGCACAATCTCCTGCCTGACAGATACTAATAGCAGAACTAGCTAAGCTATACAGTTTATAAATATATTGACAACTCCTAGGGATGTCAATATATTCTCTACAAATTGTACATTTAACTATACTAACTAGTAGCCTCCCTGATCTATCTATCTATCTATCTGAAAAGACACTGTGTCTATATCTATCTATCTCTCTCTCTCTCTCTGTCTGTCTGACTTCTCTCTCTGAAAGCAAGCCGGAACACACTACACGAGGCCGCCCGGGAGGCGGCCTTTTATAGTGTGGGGCGTGTGCTAAAGCCCTGAGCCCTAATTGGCCAAAGCACCCAGGCTTTGGCCAATTAGGTCTCTTCGTTTTTTGGGCGCTGTGATTGGCCAAGCATGCGGGGTCATGGTGCATGCTTGGCCAATCATCAGCGCGCAACGCCGCAGTGAATTATGGGTCGTTGCGCGTCATTCGAATTTGGCGCGAACGACCCGATTTGTTCGTTTTCGACGAACAATCGAACGGCCGATGTTCGATGCGAACATGTGTTCGCATCGAACGCGAAGCTCATCCCTAATGGCCCTGGGGAATGAGAGAGCACTAAGGAGCATAGGAAAGATAGAGTATTTGCCACGAGGAGTCTCGGACCACTCTTCAATGATTCTAATAATAAATCTAGAAGGACAAAAAATTAGGAAAGAATGGCGAATTAACCCCTACTGGTTGGAGATAATAAAAGAAACAGATGGGATTTTGCCCAAATTGAGGGAATTTGTGGATCTAAATGAAGGTTCCACAGGGACGGGAATAATATGGGCTACCCTGAAGGCGTACCTGAGGGGTATCCTGATCCAACAGGTGGCCAAATTCAATAAACAAGCGAGAGAAGGAGAACAAAATACCCGTAGAGAAGTACTGGTGGCAGAAAATAACTATGTTACTGACCCAACGCTAGAGAAAAAAGCAATATGGCTAGAAAAACAATTAGCGTATAGGATGGTAATTATGAGAGAGGTGGAGACTAGACGTGTCTTTGTGCGACAGTCCTCCTTCGTAGAGGGTGAGAGTGTTGGAAGGATGCTCACGCAATTGGTGAACTCGAACTCCCCACCCTCTGATATTCGGGCCATCAGAACTGCAGGAGGGGTAATAACAGCAGACACAGCAGAGATAGTGCGGACATTTCAGGGATATTACGAAAAGCTGTATACCGCACAGAAAGTGGGGATAGAAGCAGAGATGGAGGAGTTCCTGGGGAGGTTAGAGATACCATTTATCACCCAAGCAGAAAGAGATGAGTTGGAAACTCCGATATCACTCATAAAAATCCAGCAGGCAGTGACTGATATGGCAAATCAAAAGTCACCTGGCCCAGATGGACTTCCGACAGAAATTTATAAATACTATGGAGAAATATTACTACCTAAGCTGTTGTTAAAAGCATTGAATGGAGCAGACATTGAGGGGAGACTCCCAGTGTCAATGATGGAGGCAACCATAATACTTATATTAAAAGAAGGCAAGGACCCCTTAGGCTGCGTACACACGACCAAATTTGTCTGCTGGAAACGGTCTGCCAGACCGTCCCAGCAGACAGATTTGATCGTGTGTACGGACGAGCAGACGGATTTGGCCAGCCGACAGATTTGAAAGTACGCTAACCAGCAGACATGTCTTCTCGCACACGCGTCGAATGGATTCGACGCATGCACGGAAGTGATTTACTTCCTGGTGCGGTGACGTGGCGCCGTCAACGTCACCGCCACGTCACCGCGCCATCTGCCGGCAGGGATTTTGGTTTGATCGTGTGTACACGATCAAACCAATACGTCCCCAGCAGACAGATTTGTTCAAATCGGTCTGCCCGACCGATTTGAACAAATCTGTCTGCTCGTGTGTATGGGGCCTAAGACCCGGCCGCATACAGACCAATTTCCCTCTTATGCTCGGATGCTAAAGTCTTGGCAGCGAGGCTTAATAGATTGATTTCAAAATTGATTCATCCAGATCAAACGGGATTCATAGCTAATAGATCTACCAGTACGAATATAAGAAGGACCTTTTTAAATTTGCAAACCCCCGAAAGAGTCAGGCCGCGTACACACGATCAAATCTGTCTGCTGGAAATGGTCTGCCAGACCGTCCCAGCAGACAGATTCGATCGTGTGTACGGGCGAGCCGACGGATTTGGCCAGCCGACAGATTTGAAAGCATGCTTTCAAATCAGCCGGCTGGGAACCCGTCCGCCCGACATGTCTGCTGTTAATACGCTAACCAGCAGACATGTCTTCTCGCACACGCGTCGAATGGTTTCGACGCATGCGCGGAAGTGTTTTACTTCCTGGTGCGGTGACGTGGCAGAGTTAACGTCACCGCCACGTCAGCGCGCCGTCTGCCGGCGGGGATTTTGGTTTGATCGTGTGTACACGATCAAACCAATACGTCCCCAGCAGACAGATTAGTTCAAATGGGTCTGTCCGACCGATTTGAACAAATCTGTCTGCTCGTGTGTATGGGGCCTCAGAGGGAACGAGAGCTGTAGTGTCACTAGATGTGACAAAAGCATTTGACAGTGTAGAATGGGGATATATTTGGAGGGTGCTGGGAAAGTTCGGATTTGGTCCGAAATTTACTGGCTGGATAAAAATGCTTTATAATAACCCTAGTGCCAAAATTAGAATCAATAATGAATTTTCAAAAAAGATTCTCTTAGAGAGGGGGACGAGACAGAGGTGTCCTTTATCGCCCCTGCTCTTTGCCCTAGCGATGGAACCACTGGCGATTGCCATAAGGTCAAGTACTGAGATAGTTGGATTCCAAAGAAAGACGGGGGACGAAAGAATCGCACTCTATGCCGATGATATCCTTCTCTATCTGGGCGATACGGAACATTCCCTGGTATGATCAATGAACATAGTGGAGGAATTTGGTAGCTTCACGGGATTGGAGATGAATTGGGGAAAATCAGAGCTACTACCGGTATATCCAATTGGAGAAGCTGGGATAGTGGGAATACCACAAGTGAAGGTGGTGGATACATTGAAATATCTAGGGATACGGGTAACGAAAGACCCCAAACAATACATAGATAAAAATCTAACCCCACTATTGGTTAAATTTAAACAAAAAATTGGTATCTGGAAACGGCTCCCGTTATCAGTGGTTGGCAGATGTAGCTTAATCAAGATGATCTGGCAGCCACAGCTGCTGTATATAATGCATAATAGCCCGGTCTGGGTTGGTAGAAAATGCTTCAATAAAATTGAAACGCTTTTTTTAGAGAATTAATATGGAAAGGGGGACAACCCAGGATTCGACTACTTACATTGCAGATTCCGGTACAGGAAGGGGGACTGGCTGTCCCCCACCCCAAGGCTTATTATCTATCGGCACAATTGCAACAACTAATGGGATGTAATACCCAGGGAGGGGAGACCTCTAGTGGGAGAGTAATGTTGAGTGGGGCCCCACATGACTCGGTTATTGAACTGCTAGAAGCAAACTCCTTTAGATATAGGACTCCAACAATTAAAATGATAATTAAAATATGGGAAAAAGTTAAGAGGCTAATGGGCTACACTGGATTTACTGAGTATACTCCCCTGTGGAATAATGCTAAGCTACAAGAAATACGTTTAGGAAAGGTGGGGGAATGGGAAAGATGCGGTATAAAAAGGCTGATACACCTGTATGAGGGAGATACCTATAGGAAATTTCAGGATCTGAGGGTGGAATTTAATGTCCCGCAACACTCATTCTTTACCTATCTACAAGTAGGACATGCTCTTGAAGCCCAGTTTAGGACACAAAAATTAGTGTGGAACAAAATGCTCCTATTTCAAAAGTTAGCTAAAGGGGGCCCAACTAAGGGCCTCATATCTGAAATATACACGCAGATAATCAAAAAGATCAACACAGGGGCACATCTGCTGAAAGTAAGAGAAATGTGGGAGGAAGATATAGGGGAAATATCACAAGAACAGTGGAAGAGAATACTAGAGATGGGATCAAAGGTTTCACTTTCACCTCCTCAGAAAATCTCCCACCTGATGCTGATAAATAGAGCTTATTATACGCCTAAGAGACTATTTAAATTTGGTAAAAGACCAGATGATAAGTGTCCTAGATGCCAGGGGCAGGGAGACCTAGTACACATGGTGTGGCGCTACCCAAAGCTGGTTCGGTACTGGAAGGGTGTGCTTGACACCCTGAGAGATATATTTGGAATCTCACTAGAGATGGAGGCCACACTGTGTGTACTGGGTTATAGGCAGGAATGGAAGGAGAAAAGAAATACCACAGTCGTAATATTAAGATGCTTATTCCAAGCTACAAAAGTAATAGCTTTTCAACTTCACCACCGGCAGTAAGTGAATGGATTGGGGCAATCAATGAGTCCATCTGTAAAGAAAGAGCAGTTTATATATAAAGGGGAAAACTTAGAGACTTCAAGGACATGTGGAAACCATGGCTGGAGAAAAAAGGGTGCATCCCCTGAGGAGATAGGAATGTTGGCTGGAGAGGGCTAAACGGAGAGTGGCCAAGGAGTAAAACCGATAATATCAAATAGAACTAACAGATTAACCCCCCCCTTAACTAAGAGATTACTCACCTTCTGATATGATAAGTCAAGACTTATGATATGACAGTGTATATCAATGCTTAAATTATGTGTTTATATTTATAATGAACAGTTTTCTCTCGCTTTTTATATAAACAAATTATGGGAAAGTCATGAATATCACCTGCCTTACTACATTCACAAGGCTCAAGTGGATATTGGACACACTTTTTCTACATCATTTAGTGCAGTGTCAGAATTAAGTTTTTCAGCTTTATTTCCATCAAGCAACTGACTGATAACTGAAAAAGTGCAAACCCTTACTTCCTGCACTTCAGCCACTTCATTTGCCCTGAAGCGGTCAGGGATTTCACTTTCAACATCATTTCCAGAAAGTTCAGCTTCATTTTCCATACAGTCCTTCAGATTTAGCTTTCTCTTCTTGCTTTGCTTTCTGAGAATTGCCTCCTCCTCACCGTCTTCATCTTCCACACATTCTTCATTATCCTCTCCCTCCTCTTCATCTTCTGCACCACTTTCAATTTCTGCAAGCTCTTCGCTGTCAGAATCATCACATGGTAGAAGATGGAAATCCTCAAGCTCGGCCTCATTTTCTTCATTTTCTCTGTTGGTGAAAGAACCGGAACAGAGAGCAACTGCTTCAGACATTAGGTAATTAGGTAATTTTTCTCATTTTCAGCATGAGCCTTTGTACAACTAAAAGATTCTTGATTTGAACCATCATCTTGACAGACACATTTTCCAGAGCAGAATGCCAGCAACTCATCCATAGCCCCTATCTTGGAGTCATTTGCATCAGGCTGGCTGTGCTTCCTTAAACTTTCTTGAGCAGAGATCTAATGCCCGTACACACAATCACTTTTTGTGATGAAAAAAAACGACGTTTGATGCGACTAAACAAAACAACGTTTTTCAAACTTAATTTTCCAAAACGACGTTGCATACACACCATCGTTTTTCCAAAATGCTTTAGCAAAGCATGGTGACGTACACCGCGTTCGACGGCACTCTGTTCCATTGAAGCTCCGTCTCATAACTTGCTTCTGAGCATGCGCGGGTTTAAAAACTTAGTTTTAAATGTCGTTTTGCCCACACACGATCACTTTTTATGACACAAGAAATGACATTTTGAAAAACGACACAAAAATTTCAAGCATGTTCGAATTTTTTTTTGCCCGTTTTTTTGAAGACATAAAACTACGTTTTGCCCACACGATCATTTTAAATGACGTTTTTGAAAATGTCGTTTTTTTTCATCACAAAAAGTGATCGTGTGTACGCGGCATAACAGTTCGCCCATATTTGCATCCATAGCATTCTCATCCATATTGTCCATCACAAGTCTTTGCTTGGCAGAGCTGTACTTGCTCCTGTTGCGGCCAACATTTAGAAAACCATCAGCATGTGTGACAACGATCTCTTCGTTGTAATCCTCATCACTCCGTCTTGTATATGGTCGGCGTCCATGATCGCTGCTTTTACCGGAACACGGGGCCTTATAATCACTGTTGAGCTTTAAAGATTGTATTTTTTTGATGAGAGCTCCTTAGAAATCTCTATGTTCTCTTCACTACCAGACAGCTCTGACTTTGCTTTCTTTTTCTTCTTCTTTTTCTTTGACTTCAGACTCAAGAAATCTTTGAACTTTTCTCTCACTTTTTCTTTAAAACTTTCAGACAGCTTGTCTGGCTTGCGATGAGACTTCTGGATTAAGTTCTCCTTGCTTTTGTCTTTTAGGGACGGTCGGTGGTAATTTGAACTGTTTGTGGCTGGGCTTGAATGACGCCTCTTTTCAAACAATCTATCCCTGCCATCATGAGGTGAGCTTCTTAGGGAAATCTGAAGTGGAGTATACAGAGAACCGGATGTGGTGTGTCTTCTCTTTAAACTTTGCTGAATGGCCTTTTCATGAGCCAAAGAGCCTCTTGTCTGCATATGCCTTGTGAAAGGACTCTGATCCTGCTCTGACTTGTCAATGCCATGGAAATACTTCATATGGCAAAGCAGCAACTTGGCCTTGCGAAAAGATCTGGAGCAATCCAAAATCTTGCACTTAAACTTGTTGGGTTCCAGTTCCAAGGTAACAGCTTTGGTAGCTGGATCATCAAGATTCTTCAAAGTATTTGTTAAAGGTTCTCTACTGTATTTAGCAGAACTGTCAGAACTTCGATTCAGCTTCATAGGAGCTGCTACTGCGGGGACAGCCGGGACCTCCTCAGCATCTTCTTGTACAGGAGGGTCTTTCTCTTCTGGTTTGGTCTCTGGAACGCCATTCACAACATTGGTTTCAACAGGCTCTACAGACTCTTCTACTACTAATGGCGGCTCTTTCACTTCGGGAGTTTCAGGCTCTGCCAGGGCACACTCCTCTGGCTTCACTTCTTGTTCCCCTGGTGAAGTACTACACTCTGGTGATGATTTCGTCTCAACAACAGACATGGTAACCTCCATAGCATTATGGTCCTCTGGACTCTCAATCGGAGAGGGCTTGCTATCCTTTTCCGCTGTTCTCTCAAATAGTTTCACAATGGCCTCCATTTGCTGCTGGTGTCTCTGTTCCCAACCTGCAATGGTGAGCCTGTTGTTGAGCTGCAATGCTCTCTTGGAAAACCTGTTGATTTGCATTTGCTATAACCAGCTGTTTCAGAATTTCCTCAGATTTTGGGTTTACTTTAACTGCCCGCATTCTCCACGTTGTGTGAGGGATTAGCTCGGTAGTGGGTGTGTGTGACCCCCTGGATGGGTTCACTACACGCTGAACTGTACAAAAAGGCAGTTGAGGATGGTTGAAAACAAATGATATGGTTTATTTTTCCATATTGCTGGATACAAGTGCAAGCATCAAAACAGCATAAACAAAACAAAACATAAAATAAACCCTTGCCACTTGGGGCGTCTATCTTCCCAACACAGGAACCTACCTATGGAGTCTGGCACAGCCTACTGCTGGGCAGACACTGCTGGTCCTACAGCAGAAAACAAAAAGTCTCTTTGATATTTATCACACAGAAATATCAACCAGCACCTCACCTCTTCAGTAGTCTTTGTGACTGCTCCTTAACTCACAAAGCCTCAAGATGCAGCAATCAGTCGTCATCCTTAGACTGTCTTTATAGAGGCTTTAATTGCTTCATTCTGAACAGCTGAAGCCTTCCAACGCCCCAAACCTCTCTGGCCATCTCTGAAGCCGACGCCTAATAGTAATTGGTGTATTGTCTAAACAAGGCAGAAATGTATCTCCCGTCTGTGACAACACACACACACACACAGATTTATCTGACTTCCTGTCACAGTATGTATATATATATATATATATATATATATATATATATATGTATACATATAGGTATACAACATAATGATGTTGTATATTAATATTCTGTAGGTGTCAATGTTTTTTTTGGGGGGGGGAGTAGCGTAAAGCCCATCACACTGTTGAATGGAAGGAATTGTTTTTTTTCTGTTTTGCTATCTGTGGGGGGGAGGGGGGAGTTGCAGGTATGGTGGGTTCTGGTTATGAAATAGATATGATAACCAGTGGAAAAAGGGTTAATCAAAGTGCCTCTCCATTCTCATCCAGGTATGGACGAGAAAATAGAATAAAGGAAGAGGTGGAGAGGGATAGGGTGGAAAGGAAGGAGGGGAAGATAGATGTGGTAAGAATGATGTGTGTAAAAGCCCAGAGGTGCTTTCACAAGATATTCTGTGCCCCTTTGCAAATAAATATGGATAACAAAGATAATGTCAGATAAAAAGAACAGTTATTCAGTAATTTCGTGGAATGTCAGAGGATTAAATTCTAAATTTAAACGAGCCCTGATGTTTCAATATATAAAAAAAATACAATAAAAGGAATACCATGCCACCTATTCTTCCTATGCTAGAGGAGTATCAGTTTTAATTAGTAAAACTTTCCCTGGAAAAATAGAGGAAGCCTATATAGACTCACATGGAAAATATGTGATCATAAGATACATGATTGGACAACAGACATGTGTTGTAGTAGCAATATATATCCCACCTCCATTCTCTGTCGGAATCCTGAATGAAATAATGGAAAGAATTATTCAGTTTTTGCCAGCAAAATTAATGTTTATAGGAGACTTTAACTCGGTACTATCGACCAAGCTAGATAGACCAGGACCTCCTAAGTATCAGTCGGCAGACTTATATAATTGGGCATAAGCAACAGAGATATGGAGATGGATAAATCCAGAAAAAAGAATGTACTCTTGCTATTTTACATCCTATAAAACAGCATCTAGGATAGATTTGGCCTTTGCAGATTCAACAATGTTAAACGATATTATAGATGCAACGTACTTACCAAGCGGTCTTTCGGATCATGCCCCTTTGTTAGTGTCAATACGCATCCCTACCCCTAGAAATACAGCACTGTGGAGGTTATCCCCACAGTGGATGGAATATCCAGAGATAGCAGAAAAGATGGTAACTATAATAAATGAATACTGGGAAAGCAATGAGGGATCATCCTCAGCAGATGTAGTCTGGGATGCGTTTAAGGCGTATATACGAGGACAATATATTTAAAATATCTCAGCAGTAAAAAATAAATAAAATAAAAAAGTATTGGAGCTGCAAATACAGGTAGAGAATAGTAATGAAAAGTATAGTCAAGACTCAAGTAACTTTAACTTTGATTTTATTTTTTTATTTTTCCTTAGCATGGTCAGCATTTGAGATGCTTTGCCGATTATTATAACTTCCATTGGTCATTGCAATGTAACTAGTTTCAATCTTTGCCACCATTGGATTTTTTCGCAAGTAATTTGGATACTAGCAAGCGCGTAGGCTAGTTTAGGAGCACATGTACTCTATATTATACATAACAATATGGTTCATAAATATTTCCATTTCCATTTGTTACAATTCTGTTTAGGTCAGGGCTTTTTGAACCTGCCCCGTATTGTCTTAGGAATATCATTTCATTTGTTTATTGATGCTACTTTATGATTTAGTGGTATATATATATATATATATTTGCAATTACTGCATCTCAACCATATTTGCTCCTTTATGCTCCACGACAGGACATCCAGTTTTTGCAGGATTCTCGCACCTAATCTTTTTTCCTGACCCAGCTACACTAAGCCATACATCTTGGCTGATCTGTGACGGTGATTTATTGTGGCCCCTGTCTGCGTTCACTGCGGAGGTACACCGTTCTGCTCTGTCCTTATTTTCATGTGGGTTATGGCAACACTTTTGGGCGTATCTAGTTATACACCTATGTTCTTATAATCCATTCAAATTTTCTTTTTCTTTTGTAAATGCATACATACTCTATTATCCCTTTTTTCTGATACTATTTCACAATAAGCTCTTAAAGTGATGCTAATACTGTTCTTAATATCGATGGTTGTACCTTATTGTAGATAGAGGCTCCTGCGCTACCAAGGGGGGTGGTGGAGTGGGATGGGGTCACTGCTGCAAACACCTGGCACTCTGTCCTGGGCAGAGAGAAGTAGCAAATGGAAAAACAAGGGGGGTGGTGTCTGCGCTGTGAAAAGTGGGTGAAATCCAAGGGTGGTACGGGAATAAATCCCTGGGCTGGTGAACGTGGGGGGAGGGGGGGAGGGGTGGTGTTTTTAGAACAGAGTGATAGCGTACATAAGTTTAGTGTCAATACGTAAACCGTCAAAATGTAGCACAAAAGATAATATTGAATACTAGACAATGGCAAGTGACAAAGAAGGAGTACAAATTCACAAGCAGTAAAATGTACACAGTGTGCTAGTCCAGGTAATGTGAAATCAGGGAGAACTACCGCTAGGGGCGCCCCTGAATGTGTAACACAGTGAACAATACAAATAATAATATATAAATCAGTGAAAAAATGCAAAAAAGTCTCTGAAAGTGTCTTTCAGAGACTTTTTTGCATTTTTTCACTGATTTAAAAAAAGAAAAAGGGTGGATCTCAATTCTGTATGACCATTTAGTAAGAATAGATGCATCAGATATGAACAAGCTATGTGAGTGCTGGTTGAGGGACGATCCCAAATTGTCACTACAGAACTGGGGGGAAATATATAAATTTCCATTCCAGATCTTAGTTTCTCTCCGAGACAAACTAATTCAATTTAAGATAACACATAGATGATATTATACACCATATAAATTATTTAAAATATTTCCATCAAACCCCCAAAATTGCTGGAGATGTGCAGGTACTCCTGGAAACTTCATACATATATTTTGGACCTGTTAGAAAATAAGGTGGTTTTGGAGAGAGGTTCTGAGAGTAATCAATGAGGTGACGTTAGTACAACTTGATATGGAGGTGGGACTCTGCCTGCTAGGACTTGTGGGAGAAATTGTAGCTATGGAAAGACACATATAGAGAGACTGGAAGGCTGCGAACCCCAAGATTGAAACGTTGTAAGAAAAGGAAATTTATCCCATGGGGCTTTGGACAGCCAACGTGTAAATATAACAATGTAATTAAGTAAAACATAGTTTATTTGCTGATTGTCGATATCATACAGATAAAATACAGTGGGAGAAATTGTGGCCTCTACAGAAAAGAAAATACAGGCGGGTCTTCTACTTTTTTATGCAAGAAAGGTCATAGTGGTAAATTGGAAAAAAGCGGAACCCCCCTCGGTGGCACAGTGGGAAAACTTGATAAATAACAATTTGTCACTGTATAAGGAGGCATATCATAATAGAGGAGATGGGGAAAAGTATATAAAAATATGGGCATCATGGATAGAGAATATGGCAACAGCTTCAGGGTAGGGGGAAGTGAGACAGAACTACTGTAAGGGAAGGGTGGAAGAAAAGGGTAAATGGAATAGAATGTGAGGTATGTAAGGGGATGATTTTGTTAATGTGATTTTAAGATGCTGATAAATGAAATGTGAAATGAATATTGATATGAAAAAGGAAAATTTAATAAAGAGATAAAAAAAAAAAATGAAAAGACATCCATGGTGGCTGCAGTAATGAATGTGAATAAAAACTGAAAATAGTGGATAGGATATTACCGCACTACCAAAGAGAAGGCAAGGGAGTGAAAGGGGTTTAGGAGGGGGAGGGGGAGGGAAAAGAAAAAAGGGGGAGGGGAAAAGAAAGATAGAAAAGGAATACTGCTGCAACACTGAAGGTGTATCAAACCCAAAATTGTTAAAATAAATAATTAGTGCTGCGCTGTGTGAACTGATATGAATAGTGCAGTATCGACTTCTTCAGGAGTGGTGAGAGGTACATTAGGGATGCATTATATAATATAGTATAGGGGGAGTTTGTCAAACAGGCAAGCTCCAGGACGTGGGGCAAGGGCCATCTTCCAAAAACAGGAAGTAGGGCAGCGGCCATCTTATCAAAACAGGAAGTGGGGCAGTGGCATTTTTTTGAAGATCTAGTCATGGGACCAGGGGAAAAAAATCCCCTAAAGGTAAAACCAAGGCCAGCGGGCAAAAAATATACTGGATTTTTTTTTCCCTGGTCCCATGACTAGATCTTCAACAAAATGGCCGCTGCCCCACTTCCTGTTTTTGGAAGATGGCCGCTGCTCTACTTCCTGTTTTTGGAAGATGGCCCATGCCCCACATCCTGGAGCTTGCATGTTTGTTCGACCGTCTGGTTGGACGAACTCCCCCTATACTTTACTATATAATACATCCCTAATGTACCTCTTACCACTCCTGAAGAAGTCACGTGTTGTGACGAATACGCGTAAGAGTCCACTAAGAGGTTACGGAGGTGACACTTGCGAACTCACCACTTGTTTTTATGCCTGTTTTTATTGCATCCATGTGAGTACCATAATGTATGCCTTTTTTTTATTATTAAAAACTTTTAAACGATACTGCACTATTGGCTGAAATCTGAAATGAGGGTGCTGGACAAGGGTCTTAAATACGTTCCTCCTATTCTATAGACAAATTTAAGACATACATGGATATACACAAATATGTGCGAGAACTAAATATCCAAAGATATATCATTTCCAATCCCTTTAACCCTTCAACAACTTCTTCTTTGAATTATACACACTCAGGTTTGGATAATGCCTCTGTGTATAACCCCCCTGGGCACCTACCAGCTGCACTAAAGGTCTTCAGACACCTGACGTTGAAAGATCTGGATAACATAGAGGTAAAACGAGTACGATGCAAAATGGAAATTGTAGAGGGCATTGAGTCCTTGTGTAAGAATAAGAACTTGGTGATCTGCCCCGCGGACAAGGGGGGTGGGATTGTTGTTTTAAACAAAACTGACTATCTACAAGAGATGGAACGCATCCTTGGAGATAGAGAGACGTATATCCCCCTTGTGTTGGATCCGGGTGTGAAATACAAGAAAACCCTGAAAGATATTGTGAACAAAGGTTTTCGTAATAGGATTCTAAACGAGAAAATATCCGCTTTCTTAGTCCCCAAGGCCCCAAGGACACCTGTAATGTACTACCTCCCCAAGGTACACAAGAATCCTACTTGCCCCCCGGGACGCCCCATTGTAAGTGGGATTGATTCAATCACGTCCCGGGTGGGCAAGTATATCGATTTTTACTTACAACCCTTGGTAAAAAAGATGCCTTCATATATAAAAGACACTAAACATGTCGTCAATCTGCTTTCTGCCTTGAAACCTTCTCCTGACATGTGGATAGTGACGGCAGATGTTACGTCACTGTACACTATTATCCCTTATAGTCTGGGCTTAGATGCAGTTTCGTACTATCTTAATAGAGACAGTGGTTTGACAGTGGAGCAGATTTCTTTTATTATGGAATTACTAATATTTGCCGCGACTCATAATTTTTTTTGGCATGAGGGTTGTTTCTATAGACAAGATAGAGGCGTCGCGATGGGCGCTAAATACGCCCCTAGCCTGGCCAATTATTTATGGCTAGGTGGGAGGAGGATGTCGTCTGTGGGCCAGATTCTTCTGTGGGCCAGATACATAGACGACATCCTCCTCCTGTGGGACGGTACTGAAGGGAATTTATCCCTGTTTTTTGACTCACTTAATGCCAATGAACGAGGGATTACTTTGAGTTATGAAGCTAATAAGGAAAAGATCAACTTTCTTGATCTCACAATTTCGGTTGAGGATGGCAACTTTGTGACATCCACACACTTTAAAACTACCGATAAGAACTCTTATTATTCCAGTGATAGTTGCCACCATAACTCTTGGCTTAAATCTGTGCCAAAGAGCCAGTTTCTCTGTCTAAAAAGAAACTGCACAATAGCTGCTACTTTTGTGAGACAGGCGGAAATTTTAAGTGAACGATTTCTGGCAAAGGGTTATGATAGTGTTTTTTTGTCTGAAACATTGGAACAGGTGATCAGTACGGACAGAGACGATCTGCTAAAAGATAAACCTCGTTCTGGTTCTTCTGGTAAATTCAAAACCCCTTTTTGTTACGGATTATTCGTGCCAGTATGCTAATGTTAAACACATTATGTCTAAACATTGGCATATCTTAAAGAGTGACAGTGTTCTTAATGGCCTGTTACCTGACAAACCACAGGTTGTCTTTAGAGGTCTTCCCTCGTTGAAAGACAAATTGGCACCCAATGTATTGAACCCCCCTGAAATACCTTCAATGTTCTTAGCAGGTTTAACAGGTTTTTATAAATGTGGTAGATGCCAGAGTTGTGCTTTAAATGGTTGCAGATCCAAACGTAGTACTGAGTTTAGCTCCAGTTGTACCAACAGGCGCTTTAGCATTAGGCCTTTCATCACCTGCACAACTGTGGGTGTTATATATATGCTCATGTGCCCTTGTGGCCTACAATACGTTGGTAGGACTAAACGTCCTCTTCATATCTGTTTAAATGAGCATATTGCTAACATCCGCAGTGGCTTCACGGAACATTCGGTGTCAAAGCATTATTTGCTTGCTCATGACAAAAATCCAAGGAATACAGGGCCAGATTCAGAGAGCCATTACGCCGGCGTTACAGGAAATGCGCGGCGTAAGTCTAAATCTGCACATGCGTATCGATGCGCCGCATCCCCAAAACGATATACGCATGAAATCTAATTTTTTTCGACCAGCGTAATTTCGATAGACCAGCGCATCCGTGCACGCAAAACTGCGCTAGACACACTATTGATTTGCTAGTCAAATATGCAAATGAGGGAGTTACGGGGATCCACAAAAGTGAGTTGGTGCAGCGCGGGCTACGCGATGTGCGCAACAGCTGCACGTCCTATCTAAAATTAGTCCATATAAAAGGTGGAATAAAATTAGACAATACGTCTACATGTCAGCTGTTAGTGAGGAGCTGAGCAGTCACAATTGCTGGACAACAAACTGTATGCCAACATGCCAGGAGCATCCTTGCTCATAGCTATACTACTGACTTTAGAGGAGCAAAGAAGGAGGAGGGCACGGGAGAGGATATACTGTACACGCATAGACATCTTTGGCATGAGTGATTCTGAGGTGTATCGCATCTTCAGATTCACCCCTGCTGCCATCATGGAATTAACCACAACCCTGCAGGAGGACATCACCAGCCCAACACACCGCTCATATGCAGTGCAGCCACTGGTCAAGGTCCTGGCAACAGTCCATTTCCTTGCCAGTGGCTCTTTTCAAAGAACAAGTGGAGTGGTGGCTGGGATGTCACAATCCTCCATGAGCAGATGTGTGCACCAGGTTATCCCTGCAATCCTCAGACGCATGGCCAACCAAATCATCAAACCAACCACTGAGGACCTGCGGCTGAAGGCAATGACAGATTTCTACAGAATTGCCAGATTCCCCACGCACCGTGGGGGCCATTGATTGCACACATGTGGCAGTCCAGCCCCCCCATGAGACAGAGCACATATACCGCAATCGGAAGCATTGGCATTCCATCAACGTACAGGTGATAGTCGATGCCCAAGGCCTCATATGGCACGTCCGTGCCAAACACCCCGGATCCAGCCATGACAGCTACATATACAATCATAGCCCCATTCCAATGGAATTCGAACAGAACGTGTATGGGGACACCTGGCTGGTTGG
Source organism: Rana kukunoris (assembly GCA_029574335.1). NCBI lineage: Eukaryota > Metazoa > Chordata > Amphibia > Anura > Ranidae > Rana > Rana kukunoris. The sequence continues at coordinate 76,771,394 of CM056055.1, read as the reverse complement.
TGAGTGACATGGGTGGCAGGCATGACTGTCCCCCCCCATGATGCACACATCACAAGGGGCACATGCATGACTAACATCCTCCTGTCTTTTCCCTTACAGGTGACTCTGCATATGCACTGGGACCCCATCTCATGACTCCTATCCGGAACCCCCAAACCCCAGGAGAGGAAAGATACAATGAAGCCCACGCCCAAACACGTGCAGTGGTGGAGCGCACCTTTGGCCTCCTGAAGTCACGTTTCCGATGCCTGGATAAGTCTGGGGGGACCCTGTTGTATTCCCCCAACTTCGTGTGCCAGATCATCGGTGCATGTTGCATTCTGCACAACTTCGTAGTGAGAAAGGGCCTGCAGATTGACCTACGTGATGACCTGACCCCTGAACCAGACAATCCCCCCCTAACCGAGGCTCCCCCGTCTTCTGAGGGAAGAGCAGCCAGGAGACAGCTCACATTAGGCATCTTTGCACGTTAAACACACACATTAATCATGACACAATGACAATGCATGAATGCACACCACTGTGGTCCCTAGCACAGACACATCACATCCTCATCTAATTGGATTAGCACAAGCCCACCATGCTGGACTTGTGAGCAGCAACGCCACGCCACGGCTCCAATTATGTCACTGTACATTCATACACCATTCACACAGACCTGGGGATCACTTCTCCCTGGTCATGGGGAACCCTTCTCCACCACAAATGAGGGTGACACCCCTTTTCCGACAGGAATGTCACCCCCACATTCCAAAATCATTCACAACCCAAAAAAAAAAATGTCCAGCAAAAAAAAAAAAAAAAAAAGTCCAGCACAAAAAAAGGGGGGGGGAACCAAATTAATGCCGCTGGCGTGACCCACGCCTGGGGCCCCCACGGCCACGGCCCCGGCTCCTCAGGGGAGACTCATGGGGGGATAATCCAGGGCAGGAGGAGCAGCCCCTGGTCTCTGCCCACCTGGCGGCCTGCCCTCCATGGCCACGGCTATTCTGTTTAGGCCAGCATTTAGTGTTGCCGTATTGGCCTGGATAGCCTGGATGAGGGCCCTCACATCCTGCCCAACATCTGCTGTAGTAGTCTGCAGTTCGTTTAGGCAGTTTGTAAGAGCCCGGGAGTGGCAGTCCAGGTCCCCAAGCGTATCCTTTATGGAGGACAGGCTCTCCTCCATCTGCCCCAAAGTCTGGCTGACCTGTCCCAGATGGTGGGTCTGAAGGGCCTGGTCCCTTCTGAGATTGGCGGGCAGAACCTCGACCACCCCCCTGGTCTTCTGGGACGACTTCCTGCCTCCAGATGATGCTTGTGGCTGGGGAGAATGGGAGCCTCTTGGGAGGGGAGCCCTGTTGGGGGAGGAGTGGGAGGGGCTACCCCTTATGGAGGGCTGGCTGCTGCCAGCCAGAGGGGAAGACTCCTCCAAAAACAACAAGCCACTGCCTGACATGACCTCCTCCTCCAACTCAAACTCCTCCTCCTCAAACTCCTCCGAGGACTCCGGCCTTGTCTGAGGGTCCTCATCAGGCTGGTGTCCCGGGGATGTTGCAGTCAGGCCAGATGGCCCAGCACCCTCCTGCACATCTCTGGATGGCACAAAACATTCACAGGTTGGAGGATCCACACACTTGCCACATATTCCCTTCCCCACCCCCCCACAAATGCTACACACCAGATAGGAAAAAAAAACCTTACCTGTCATCACGGCCTCCTCAATGGAGTCATAGCCAGGCAGGCCCTCCACTTGCTGCCTATTAAAGGTCTGGGCCACCACACGCTCCTCCTCTGTCAGCCTAACAGGGCATGGTGGGCCCCCTCCAGTGCCCCTGGCATATGCTGCCATCTGCCCCAGCTTCTTACAGACCAGACGCCAGAGATCATTGATCTTCTTGATGATCCCCTTGCGTGTCCGGGTCTCCCCCCCCCACAGAATTTACCTGGTCGGTAATGTTCTGCTAGATCTCCTTCTTCCCGCCCCTAGGGGGTGTTGGCACTCTCAGGGCCGTGTAGGAAACGCCCATATTGGGTAAGGGCCCGGGCAATAATTTGTTTCTTCCCCAAAGTAAAATTGGTCTTGCGCTTCCTTTCAGTCATATTCATACAACAACTCTCTCCCAAACAATCACCAAAAATCACTCACAAAAACAAGCAGGAAAAATCAAGCAACAAAACAAACAAAGAAAATCTATCAACCAAAAAGTCGCACAACCAGTCACCAAAAGACACTATCAAATATATTCTACAAAACACTAGCTCAAAGACAAGTCACAAAGCAACAAACGCGAACACACAACAGAACAAAAGCACCTTGCTGTATAGGAAGGGATACAAAGGGATGTACTTTTGCAAAGGAAGGGCGTTTGTGTCTGTCTATTTAAGCTCTCTGTGTAGCTCACTAAGTTGCCCGGGTCCACTTCCAATTTCACTGATTGCGCCGTTCCCGAGTTGTGAGCATGCGCAGAGAGGTGCTGACCATAGTCTGCTTCATGTGCGCATGCGCGATCCGGCCGGCCCTTCATTTGCATGGGGTCACGGCTCATTTCAATGTAACACGCCCACGTCCTTCCCAATTTGAATTACTCTGCCAAGGTGTACCTTGGGAATTACGTTGCACCGGCGCAAATTTCTGCGCAAATACTACGAGGATACGGTGATTGCACCTGTACATTGCGCCGGTCTAACGTAAAGGAGGTGCGCTACGCCGGTCAAAATATGCGCCAATGTACCTGAATCTGGCCCACTGTCTTTTTAGGCATAGATAAGTTTAGTGCACACTGGAGGGGTAGTGACCTTGTTAGAAGTATCTCTCGTTCCGAAATGGCTTGGATACATAAGGTTAAATGTTACACTCATTAAGCACCAGCACTTTATTGTTGATTGTTCCTTTTGATATTTTGATTCTTTAAATAGCATTTGTTTTTTGCTTTTTTCTGCATGGACACTGATGAGATTTCTTATTATCATTTATGTGTGTTGCTTTAGGTTTGCTACTATACTGTATAGCAGTACATGCTTCAATATCACTGAGCACTCTGTATTTTTGATTGGATGTCATTTGTATCACCATTATCAGCAATTCATATTTTTTGATGTTCACATATCAGTTATAGCAACTGTCTTTTCATATACCCTATCACACAGCGCAGCACTATTTATTTATTTTAACAATTTTGTGTTTGATACACCTTCAGTGTTGCAGCAGTATTCCCTTTCTATCTTTCTTTTCCCCTCCCCCTTTTTTCTTTTCCCTCCCCCTCCTAAACCCCTTTCCCTCCCTTCCCTCCTCTTTGGTAGCGCGGTAATATCCTATCCACTATTTTCAGTTATTATTCACATTCATTACTGCAGCCACCATAGATGTATTTTCATTTTTAGATAAGAGGCAGGTTAACCTAGAAGATGTTTTCACCACTTCTGCCCCCACTAAGAAAAATAGTGACCTAGAGAGCCTTATGAGGAAGCTAGGGCTTAATATGGAAAAGAAGGTCAGTCTATGCTGGAACATACTCACTTTTGAACGCTACATTAAGGATAGTATTGTCCCATGTGGTCTACGATGGGACATATCCCCTAATGATGGTCTAACAGACCAGGAGGCAATAGATGAATGGTTCAGATTTTTTAACAATAAGGGATCTGAACTACTGATGTTTCTACTCGAGAGGAAAAAGAAAAAGTTAAAAATAATTGAACAGATCATATTGGAGGTCAAAGAAGAACTTAATATATATAAAGACACAGCCGACTTTGTAACCCTTACAACACAACTCAATACGGATCTGAAAAAGAAAGACCAGGAAGTACAACAAAGGAAAAGTAAGAATAGTCGGGATATGAATGATTTTAAATATGACCATACTTTCAAATGGTAGAGCCAATTGGGACGGACAGACCCTATTTCAACCTACTCCACACCATAGAGAACAGTGAGAGTCCACTCACCACAAAGAGAAATAAATTACAATAGACCCACCCAAGAGCCATATGAAAGAAATAGGCAAGAAACTCCTTGACACTATAGATATGAGGAAAGGCAGGGTAATTATAATTAACATACCCCCTACCGGAATGAGAGAAGACCACCACAAAATGAACGCACACCCCAGAATGGCTGGAAGAAACCCTTTTGGAAGAAACATAAAAATAACAAAAATGGCCCTAATCATGGGCAAAGATCATCACAAGATCAGAGAAACAATAGACCATACTCTCAAAACCAGCGAGACAATAGAGGGGCAGTACACGAAAATAGAGGACACCCATACGAAACAAGCAATAACAAGGGGCGCCCATATGACTCTCATGACAATAGAGGATATCCACAGGACAAATATGAACAAAGATGAAGAAGCCCTATTTCGATCGGAGAGATGGAGATGGCAGATGTCCACCCCCACAAAGTGCCCATCGCCCACAAGAAAGGAGTCCCATCCCCACACAAAAATATTTCGCACCTCTAAGCCAGAGACCTATGGAAGACAGATCAGATAGATACCAGTACCCCAATTCTGAATATGAGAGATCTTTTTTAGAGAGGGTTCGAGAATACCACCCACCCCACCACATAGAGGAGACAAGGAGCACCAGAAGAACCCCAGAAAGAAAAGGGGACAACGAGGAGAAAGGAGAATGCAAAATAAAAAGAGTAGAAAGGACGAGATAAGGGTTTGAAATATGCACCGTCGAAAAATATGGACAAATTCCAAACGTATGTCGGGATTCAGAAATACGTTCGGAAACTGAATATAAAAAAGTATATGATTAGTAGTAACCCTTGCAAAATGAGGATCCCTGATGAAGATGAAGAAATTAGACATAGCTCTCTAAGGAACAGATCTATCTTCAACCCCCCCGTGAAAGATAATAAATGCGTTGAAGTATTTAAAAGATTAGTCACAGGAGAACTAAAGGACTTGAAACTGAAGAAACATGAAGAACCCAAACACATCGAGAGTGGGATACGCAAACTTATGAAGAGGAAAGACCTGGTAATTCGACCTGCTGACAAAGGCGGAGGAATAGTGGTGCTCTTCAAGGATCAATATAAAACAAGCATGGACTTCATGCTGGAAGACACCAATACTTATAACCGCCTTTTAGGTAATCCTATGTTTAATTGCAGAAAAACCCTGGAACAGACTGTCCATTTAGGATTAAAGAGAAATATTCTGAATAAAAAAGAAGCACAGTATCTGATTCCAAACTTGTGTTGTACACCTATTTTGTATTTACTTCCTAAAATACATAAAGATAGTGTTAATCCAACACCTAGACCTATAGTAAATGGTACCGACTCCCTCACAGCAAAGATGGGCCAATACATCGACTATTATTTGCAGCCAGCAGTTTAAAATACAAGAGCGTATCTTAGGGATACAAAACATCTGTTACAGCATTTAGAAAATATCCCAAAAAAGATGGACCTTTTTGGCTATCAACGGCGGATGTATCATCATTATACACTATTATATTACTTTATCAAGCGTGTGAAGCCGTCAAATGGGGTTTAAGGAAGCACTCCAAACTGCCATGCATTCAACGCAAATATCTGGTTAAATTTTTGCCTCAAAAACAGTTATTTCTGGTATGGCGGCAATTGCTTCTTCCAAAAGACCGGTGTAGCCATGGAGGACAAAGTTGCCCCTAGTGTAGCTGGATTTTTTATGGCTCAATGAGAAGAAGAAAGAATATTCTCTGAACCACCTATATAGGAGATATATTAATGATATCTTCATTATGTGGAAGGGTAAAAAAGAGACTTTGCTTGATTTCTTGCAAGATTTAAACATTAACGATAGAAACATCAAACTTTCTCTGGTCCCATGATTAGAACTTCAACAAAATGCCCCACTTCCTGTTTTTGGAAGATGGCCGCTGCCCTACTTCCTGTTTTTTGAAGATGGCCCCTGCCCCACGTCCTGGAGCTTGTTTGTTTGTTCGACCGTCTGGTTGGACAACCTCCCCCCATACTATACTATATAATGCATCCCTAATGTACCTCTCACCACTCCTGAAGAAGTCACGTGTTGTGACGAATACATGCAAGAGTCCACTAAGAGGTACCGAAGGTGACGCTTGCAAACTCGCCACTTGTTTTTATGCCTGTTTTTATTGCATCGATGTGAGTACCATAATGTATACCTTTTTTTATTATTAAAAACTTTTAAACGATACTGCACTATTGGTGCTTTTTACCTCTCTGGGTGAGGGTCATTGTTGTTCATTGGGCGTGACTCCTGACGGGGACTTTATCCACAGAGAAAGATTATAGTTCACTGGGACATACTACATTCTGAAACGACTGGAACACCATTGACTTTAATATACATGCTGTTACCTTACAGCTGGGAGGTAAAAGGGACACCCTTACTGAAACGTTAAAAGTATTTTAGAATTCCTTCTCTGCACCACCTTCACGCTGAATATTTTGGCATAAGCACCAGCACTTTATTGTTGATTGTTCCTTTTGATATTTAGATTTTTTAAACAGCATTTGTTTTTTGTTTTTTTTCTGCATGGACACTGATGCGATTTCTTATTATCATTCATGTGTGTTGCCTTAGGCATGCCTCAATATCACTGAGCACTCTGTATTTTTGATTGGATGTCATTTGTATCACCATTATCAGCAATTAATATTTTTTGATGTTCACATATCAGTTATAGCAAATGTTTTTTCATCTACCCAATCACATAGCGCATCACTATTTATTTATTTTAACAATTATTATTGCATTTATCTGTATTTCAATGCTGTATCTCATTCTAAGTTGTTGTCATCTGACATACTGTAACTGTTGTAATCTATTACTTTAAAATAAAAACATTATAAACGAAAAAAGATCATAAAAATTATAATAGATTCCCACATATCGGGGGCGTGACCGGATGGAGGAGTGAGCCTGTGTGTGGCTGTGCGTGTCTCCTCTCCCCTCCATGCTGGCTGTCCACATGTTGCACGCTGCCTGGATGCTGTTTGCTGGCTGATCGGGTGATTCTGACCGGGTGATTCTGCCCCCCCTGAAGGAGGAAAGATAGTGGATGACACATCAAGCTATTTAGCTATTCCCGCAGCCGCCCCCTGTGTTAATCCTGGCTCCCTGGAGGGTAGCGGTCTGCACGCCGGCATCGGACACTTTTGAAGCCTGACCCCTGCTCTGATCCCCGCTCTGTTCTGCCCTGCTTCGCTTCCCTCCGCTTCGTATGACTAGATCATAGGAGGATTGCGCGGGCAGACGGGGGTGTCACGTTACTTTGTATGTCGACCCTGGAGCAATCAGGAGGCATGAAGGGAGAAAGACAGTGTGGCGTGGCGTAAGGGAGGAATACAACTGCAAAGCTGGGCAGTGTCTGGAGCTTAGAGATCCTGGGAAAGAAGCCTTGAGGTACGGATCCACTGATAACTGCTGGGACCAGATATGCAGCAGTGAAGCATAGTGCACACTATTTCTGAACGGACTAGTGGATCTCTGAGTTCTTATGCTTTTTGGGCTCTCCTTCCTATCTCCTATCCGCTGGCCGGGACTTGTGAGTAATGTTTTGCTACAGACTGATATTCAGGATGTTCAGGAATAGTATTGGAATGTCACCGTTGCCGGAATGCTGAGAGCCATTAATCTTATTATCTGACTGAGCGCTCTTAACTGTTCACTTGCTGGGTTCTTTACCATTTTCTACCCCCCCCTTTTGCTCAGATACATTTGTTTGCTGACTTTAAAGCACTGCCAATGACTGTCGCTGATCGCTACTAACCGCTATTGATCGCTACTAATTGCTACCAACCGCTATATACAGCTATTGCTATTAACCATTATATGCTCTTTTTGAGGACTGTCCGGTTGCTGTTTCCTCCTTTCTTTTTTTTTTTTTTTTAGGTCCGATATATTTGTTTGTCAACTTTAACTAAAGTGACTTTAGAGTGTTATTCTTGTTCAATAAGCAACGCTAAAGTGCTGCCAATGCCTGCTACTGATCGATATTAACAGCTAAGATTGAGTGTAGCTATTGGGCTTGCTGCATAGGGGTGCATAGGGTATAGCGGTGTGCAGGGCCACCATAATGAGAATACGTATACACTGAAACTCGGTTGATAAAACATAAGAATAAATATAAAGCGGACAGCCCCTTTCTAACTTTGGGTCTGTGTGCTTACCTCCCTTTATTTCATCTCTAGGAAGGGTAACAAGTAATAAATATACAGGAAATCAGGAGCCTTGCACTCTCTGCATTTTTTTTTGTGTGTTTTTTTTCTTTCTCCGCAAGTCCATAGTCATGCAGCAGCTACGCTCCGCAAAGGAAAAGAATCCACAACAGACGGCAGCAGCCGCGGCAAAACTTGAACAATATGCCCAATCTTCTGCGCGGTCGCAAACGTCAACTAAAAAGGGGACACAGCCTAAAGCACAGCAGGGAGGCGAAGTAGACAGAAAAAGCTTGGGGCAACCCCCACTCACAGCCCTGCAGGGCACAGAAGGATCATCAACAAATAAACCCTCAAGTAATAAAATCCCAGGGCCGATAGATCAAAATATAGAGGCAACCACCGACCCGTGCTTACCATCAGAAATGGAACCAACAATAAAGGATGTATTTACAGTGGTGAACGCATGTAAGAGCACACTAAAAGAACTTTGTGCGCAGATGAAGGAAGTAAAGGAGGATTTAGTGGCGGTTCGGTCAGAGCTACAAAAAACGGCAGAAAGAACATGTGCCCTGGAGGCACGGACTAGCCAATCGGAAGACGATGTATTCCCATTAATAAACGAGGTGAAATACTTAAAGGAACAGATGGGCAGATACGCATCAAAAATGGATGAGATGGAAAACAGGCTCAGAAGAGACAATGTCAGACTGGTTGGGATGCCAGAAAAGAGCGAGGGCGTTGATCCTGTAGAATTTTTGGAAAAGTGGCTCATTGAAACCTTTGGAAGAGAGACATTTTCAGCAACGTTCTCAAAAGAAAGAGCACATAGAGTACCATTTAGAACTCCCCCAATAGGGGGGCATCCTAGGCCTCTCTTAATGAAATTTCTCAATTACAGGGACAAAGTGACATTATTGCGGATAGCTAGAGAGGCGGAGAAAATTACGTTTAAAGATGCTAAAATTTCTGTGTACTCTGATTTTTCGCCAGAACTGCAGAGGCGCAGAGCAGAATTTATGGCTGTAAAGCGCATACTGCAGAAACACAGGTTGAGGGGGAGGAAGAGTAGGATACCCAGGAAAAAAATGTTCATTAATGTACGGAAAAAATGAACTGAAGGAGAGTATGGAAATCAATGGTATTGCACAAATAAATGAAAAATATCGGAAGGCTGTACGGTAGGTAATACACAATGTAAAGAACGCTACACCAAAATAGAGTTTGAAACTTGCACAGAAATATTTTTTGATGATATGGAGAGTACGAAAATTAATGTTACTACACAAACAATGAAATACACTGTAAGGTGGCATGGTAATACACAATGGGAAGAAGATTGCTACACAAAAATAGAGTTTGAAATTTGTATAGAAATAATCTTTGATGATATATATATATATATATATATATATATATATATATACCTCCTGTTAGGGGGCTGAGTCACAATGTTTAAAGAGGTATGGTTAATGAGTAGTAGGCACAGGATCACTGGTCACAATAATGAAATAGGGGTAGTGATGAGTTATATATTTGTGTTTTTTTTTCTTTTTTCTGTAGGGGTTTTTTGTTTTTTGGGTTAGCTTCTTGGGTCAGGTATCTAAGATCCTTTATGATATACTCCACACCTCTGAATGCAGAATAGGATAATAAAGATGGGCTCATGGAATGTTAGGGGCCTGTGGACAGCAGCCAAAAGAGCAGCAGTACTCTCCACTATGGAGAAATATGGGGCGGATCTGATCTGCCTGTAGGAAACACACTTAACAAGGGATACAATCCAACACCTCCAAAGTAAAAAATTCCCAATTCAATTTCACTCAGTGCACTCTTCCTATTCGAGAGGTGTAGGAGTAATGGTGAGAGCTGGAGTGGGGTTTTCCTGCAGGCAGACCAGCATAGATGAGAATGATCGATATGTTTTTTTGCATTGTACAATCTATAATAGAACCTATGTAATAGCGAATATTTATATCCCTCCGCCTTTTAAAATAGATATAATGTTAAGATTAAATAAATTTATTCAAGGTAAGGGAGATATACCAGTAGTAGTGGTAGGGGATTTTAATGAGGTCTTAGATCCAGGTTTCCGGTACCGTCGTATTCAGACTCCATAGGAAAAAGCCGTTTGTGCCAATTTATAGAAGAAGTTGGACTAGTCGATATGTGGAGAGTGAGGAGCCCAGGCATCCAGCAATACTCCTGCTATTCAAGCACGCACTCCACACTCTCCAGGATAGATATGGCCCTGGGGAATGAGAGAGCATTAAGGATCATGGGAAAGATAGAATATTTGCCAAGAGGAGTGTCGGACCATTCTCCAATGGTTCTAACAGTAAAGCTAGAAGGACCAAAAATTAGGAAAGAATGGCAAATTAACCCGTATTGGTTGGAGATAATAAAAGAAGCTGATGGGATATTGCCTAAACTGAGGGAATTTGTGGATCTGAATGAAGGTTCTACAGGGACAGGAATAATATAGGATACCCTGAAGGCATTCCTGAGGGGTATCCTGATCCAGCAAGTGGCCAAATTAAATAAACAAGCGAGAGAAGGAGAACAAAACACCCGCAGAGAAGTACTGGCGACAGAAAAATAACTATGTTACTGACCAAACGTTGGAGAAGAAAGCAATATGGGTAGAAAAACAATCAGTGTATAAGATGGTAATTATGAATGAGGTGGAGACTAGACAAATCTTTTTGCGACAGTCCTCCTTTGTAAAGGGTGAGAGTGTTGGAAGGATGCTGGCGCAACTGGTGAAGTCGAACTCCCCACCCTCTGATATTCGGGCCATCAGAGCTGCAGGAGGGGCAATAACAGCAGACACAGCAGAGATAGTGCAGACCTTTCAGGGATATTATGAAAAGCTGTATACCGCACAGAAGGTGGGGATGGAAGTAGAAAGGGAGGAGTTCCTGGGGAGGTTAGAGATTCCATCTATCACACAAGCAGAAAGAGAGGAGTTGGAAACCCCGATCTCACTTATAGAAATCCAGCAAGTAGTGGCTGATATGGCAAATCAAAAGTCGCCTGGGCCAGATGGTCTTCCGACAGAAATTTATAAATACTATGGAGAAATATTATTACCTGAGCTATTAAAAGCATTGAATGGAGCGGTCATGGAGGGGAGACTCCCAGTGTCAATGTTGGAGGCAACTATAATACTTATTTTAAAAGAAGGCAAGGACCCCTTAGGCCGCGTACACACGGAGGGACATGTCCGCTGAAACTGTCAGACGGACCGTTTGCAGCGGACATGTCTCCTCCGGATTTTCATCCGACGGCGTGTACACACCATCGGATCAAAATCCCCGCCGGCAGACAGCGCGGTGACGTAGCGGTGACGTTGACGCCGCCACGTCACCGCACCAGGAAGTAAAAAACTTCCACGTATGCGTCGCATCCATTCGACGCTTGTGCGGGCAGATATGTCCGCTGGTTAGTGTACTAACCAGCGGACATATCCGACGAACATGTCTCCGGCAGACAAATTTTAAAGCATGCTTTAAAATTTGTCCGCCGGTCAGACATGTCCGCTAGCCCATACACACGATCAGATTTGTCTGCTGAAACGGTCCGTTGGACCAGTTTCAGCGGACAAATTCGATTGTGTGTATGCGGCCATAGACCCGGCTTCATACAGACCAATTTCCCTCTTGTGTTCGGATGCCAAGATAGTGGCCAAAGTTTTGGCATCGAGGCTTAATAGACTGATCTCAAAATTGATTCATCCAGATCAAACGGGATTCATAGCTAATAGATCTACCAGTATGAATAAAAGAAGGACTTTCTTAAATTTACAAACCCCGACGGAGTCAGAGGGCAAGAGAGCCGTATTGTCATTAGATGTAACAAAAACATTCGACAGTGTAGAATGGGGATATATTTGGAGGGTGCTGGGAAAGTTCGGATTTGGTCCGAAATTTACTGGCTGGATAAAAATGCTTTATGATAGCCCCAGTGCCAAAATTAGAATTAACAATGAATTTTCAAAAAGGATCCGATTAGAGAGGGGGATGAGACGGGGTGCCCTTTGTCGCCCCCTGCTCTTCGCCCTAGCAATGGAACCATTGGCGATCGCTATAAGGTCAAGTACTGAGATAGTAGGATTTCAAAGGAAGTCGGGAGACGAAAGAATTGCGCTTTATGCCGATGATATTTTCCTCTACTTGGGTGATACAGAACATTCTCTGGTAAGAGCAATGAATATAGTGGAGGAATTTGGTTGTTTCACGGGACTGGAGATAAATTGGGGAAAATCAGAGCTGCTACCGGTAGATCCAATTGGAGAAGCAGGGGTAGTGGGAATACCACAATTGAAGGTGGTGGATACATTGAAATATTTAGGGACACAGGTAACGAAAGATCCCAAACAATACATAGATAAAAACCTAATTCCCCTATTGGTTAAATGTAAACAAAAAATTGGTATCTGGAAAAGGCTCCCGTTATCAGTGGCTGGCAGATGTAGCTTGATCAAGATGATCTGGCAGCCACAATTGTTGTATATAATGCATAATAGCCCGATCTTGATTGATAGAAAATGGTTCAATAACATTTGAAACACTTTTCAGAGAACTAATATGGAAAGGGGGACAACCCAGGATCCGATTAGGCACATTGCAGCTTCCGGTACTGGAAGAGGGACTGGCTGTCCCTCACCCTGAGACCTATTACTTATCGTCACAATTGCAACAACTAATGGGATGCAATACCCTGGGAGGGGAGACCCCTAGCGGGAGAGTAATGTTGACTGGAGCCCCACATGACTCTGTTATTGAAGTACTAGAAGCAGACTCCTTTAGATATAGGACTCCAACAATTAAAATGATAATTAAAATATGGGAAGAAGTTAAGAAGCTAATGGGCTACACTGGATTTACTGAGTATACCCCCCTGTGGAATAACTCTAAGCTACATAAAATTCTACAGATAGGAAAGGTGGGGGAATGGGAAGGATGCAGTATAAAAAGGCTGATACACCTGTTTAAGGGGGATACCTATAGGAAATTCCAAGATTTGAGGGAGGAATTTAATATCCCGCAACACTCATTCTTTACCTATCTCCAGGTAGGACATGCTCTTGAAGCCCAGTTCAGGACACAAAAACTAGTGTGGAATAAAATGCTTCTATTTCAAAAGTTAGTTAACGGGGGTCCTACTAAGGGCCTCATATCTGAAATATATACTCAGTTAATCAAAAAGATCAATACAGGGGCACACCTGCTCAAAGTAAGAGAAAGGTGGGAGGAAGATATAGGGGAAATATCACAAGAACAGTGGAAGAGAATACTAGAGATGGGATCAAAGGTTTCACTTTCTCCTCCTCAGAAAATCTTCCACTTGTTGGTAAATAGAGCTTACTACACCCTTAAGCGCCTATTTAAATTTGGTAAAAGACCAGATAAGTGCGCTAGATGCCAGGGGCATGGAGACCTAGTGCACATGATGTGGCGCTGTCCAAAGCTGGCTTGATACTGGGAGGGTGTGCTTGACACCCTGAGAGATACATTTGGAACCCCACTGGAGATGGAGGCCACACTGTGTATACTAGGCTATAGGCAGGAACGGATGGAGAAAAGAAATACCACAGTTGTAATATTAAGATGTCTATTCCAAGCTAGAAAAGTAATAGCTATGAGGTGGCAGGCAACTTCACCACCGGCAGTAAGTGAATGGATTGGGGCAATAAATGAGTCCATCTGTAAAGAAAGAGCAGTTTATATAAAAAGAGGAAAACTCAGAGACTTTGAGGAAATGTGGAAACCATGGCTGGAGAAAAAGGGCGCCTCCCCCGAGGGGATAAGAACGTTGGCTGGAAATAACTAAACTGAGGGTGGCCAAGGAGCAAAATTGATAATATTGGATAGAACTAACAGACCTGGTGTCCCCCTTAACTAAGAGATTTACCACCCTCCGATATAGTAAATTAAGATTTATTATATGATAGTGTATATCAGTGTTTAAATTATGTGTTATATTTATAATGAACAGTTTTCTCTCGCTTTTTAAATTAACAATTGAAAATTTGTATGCTATGAAAATTAATAAAGAATGAATATTCAAAAAAAAAAATTATAATAAGCTCTGCCCAAAAGGTATGGCTTCTTTTTCATTGGTAAGCAAAACCTAATCATTTACTTTCCAAGGAGTTCAGTGAGTTTAGGGTAATATCGCCTTTAACCACCAGTGGCCAGATTCAGGTAGATTTACGACGGCATATCAGTAGATACGCCGTCGTTACTCAGAATCTGCGCCGTCGTATCTTTAAGCGTATTCTCAAAGTGAGATACGCTTAAATGTTGCTAAGATACGACCGGCGTAAGTCTCCTACGCCGTCGTATCTTAGCTGCCTATTAAGCTGGCTGCTAGGGGCGTGTACGTGTATTTACGCCTAGAATATGTAAAGCAGCGAGATACGCCTATTCACAAACGTACGCCCGGCCATCGCAGTAAAGATACGCCGTTTACGTAAGGCGTTTTCAGGCGTAAAGATAAAGCTGCAACAAGATGGCACAGCCAATGTTAAGTATGGACGTCGGGACCGCATCAAATTTTTCAAATTTTACGTCGTTTGCGTAACTCGTCCATGAATGGGGCTGGACGTAAATTACGTTCACGTCGAAACCAATGAGTCTTGGCGGCATAATTTGGAGCATGCGCACTGGGATACGTCCACGAACGGCGCATGTGCCGTTGGTAAAAAACGTAATTTACGTGGGGTCACACTTAATTTGAATACAACACGCCCACATCAAACACATTTGAATTCAGCGTGTTTACGCCGTGTGACGGTGGTAGAACATATCCCCGTCAAGCCTTCCCTTCTTCTCCCATAAAAGAAATCACCCAATATTCTATGAGTAGGAAAATCCCTGGAATCGCTGAATAATCCACACATGAGCCATGGCTTAATGCTGAATGTAACAGGACACACTTTATTGAAAGTACACAGCACACTTTTATACAGGATTTGGAACATCCCACCCCCAACAACCGCTTTCTTATTGGTTCTTTTTACAGTCCCATCAGTTCCCCCTCAGGTCCACCTTCCATGCAAATGAGGACTTGAAAATGACACAGCAGAGATTGGTCACAACGGTTTCAATAGAAGCCTGTGATGTGTATTCAGACAAAACCCCCGGGGGGTCAATCAATGTACACAATAGCCAGCCACAGAACAATGAAACTGTCTGGAGAATTGAGACAGGGCAGAAGACATTTACACCTGATAATCAAAAGGCGTTAGATAGGGTTATCACACAATGGACAATGAGTATCTCTTATGAGTCTGTTGACCTGGCTGGAGTTCAGAATAAAATCTCCTGTAATACATGAATTAGGATTTCAGTATTTCATGGTCCATGACATGAACTATCCGTAATGTCCCATCTTCTGTAATACATGAATTATGATTTCACTTAGAAACACTTCAGTATTTCATGGTCCATGACACGCCGGCCCATTCACGCTACGCCACCGTAACTTAGCTTGGTGAATACAGCACTTGCCTCTCTAATTTACGGCAGCGTACGTGAATCTAGCCATAGGTGTCTCTGATAGTAGACACGTGTATTGAGCTTATCTTTTTAAGTAATATGTTCTATTTTTCATACTGTGTATCAGTTTTTATATTTGTTCTGATGAATATAGATATAATATTCAGGGACGCTGATAACCGGCATAATATAAAATACGCTTAGTATAATCTTGATTTATCGCTATTACATAAAATGGTTCTGTATCTATATATAAATGTATATCTTATAAAGTGGTCTATCTAGGAAAGACACATGTTATATATATTAATCAATTTCACATAAAATGATTATCTAGATGAATAAATGTCATAATTTTGGAATATCCGATTAATATATGATTATCTAACATAGATTCAATTCTTATACAGTTATAATTACGATTATGTGTCTTTCATAATGCTAATTAGCTTTTTAAAACATTTCTGCTTATGATCACAACTGTTATATTTTTTCATATACCAAAGTGGTTAGGTCCGCAGATACTAAACTTATAATCATCTCTGTGACCTAAAATATCATATATCGGGGGGGCTTGGCACATGGAGTGAAAGGACGTGCTTCGCGGCAGCTCCTGGTCCTGTCGGCATTCACGGGGCTCTACCTTCTCCATCACAGCCTGCATTAGCACTAAATTGCACCAATGGGCAAGGTACAATATACACCCATCGGCGACTGAACACAGGACAATCTCAGACGATTTGTGACCCGAGCTTCTGCGGTCTCCACGAATTAGGGGAAATCCAAGATGGTGCCGGCGCCTCCATCTTCGGCCCACTCTGAGCCAGCAGACGCCATGCAAGTACGATTAAGAGGACACTCTGCCTCCCTTACAGACCTTGAGCCCACCCTGCACAGCCCACATGGCCTCTCACAAGCCTCCCTGTGCTCCGGTGCACACATGCAGTCCTTACCCACAAAATCTGACTTTGAACACTATGGGCCAGATCCACGAAGCGTATATCATTTACGCTATGCCGCCATAAGTTAGAATGGCAAGTGCCGTATTCACAAAGCACTTGCGTCCTAAGTTATGGCGGCGTAGCGTAAATGGGCTGACGTACGTGCATCTAATTCAAATGGGGAAGAGGTGGGCGTGTTTTATTTCAATTATTTGTGACCCGACGTAAATTACGTTTTTTTTAACTGTGCATGCGTTGTTCGTGGAGGTACCCAACAGCACATGCGCGAAATCACGTCGCAACTAGTCAATGCTTTCGACGTGAACGTAACGTACGCAAAGCCCTATTCGCGAAAGTTTTACGCAAACAACGTAAATGACGGAAAATTCTACGCTGTCCCGACCTCCATACTTAACATTGCGTATGCCTGACATACGCTTACGCAAACGACGTAAAAAGAATGCGCGGGGCGTACAAACGTTCGTGGATCGGCGTATCCATCTCATTTGCATATTTTACGCTAAACATTTACGGAAGCGCCCCTAGCGTCCAGAGTAAATATGCAACTAAGATACGACGGCGTAATCCCGGCGTATATGGTTTTGTGGATACAAAACAAAGATACGCCGGCGCAAATTTGAAATTATGGCGGCATATCTGGAGATACTCCGTCGTAATGCTTCGTGGATCTGGCCCTATGTCTCTCGCATATAAAAAGCATACAGGCAAGAGATAACTGAACTTAAACAACATTTATGGGTCCACATGGAGGATGTAGAGAACACCAAAGATGGTATCTGCAACACATTGCAATCCCATGAGGAGATTCTCAATTCCCATACTATTATGATACAGCAGCTCATGTACCACCAGGATGATATAGAGAAATGTATTAGATGGAACAATATCAGGATGTGTGGCATCCCGGAGACTGTGGAACACAAGGACCTGGCGGCGGCAGTTACCACTATCTTTAACCAGCTACTCCAGCAACCTAAAGATACCCACATTCCTAGAACCTCAGGCCTGCGGAATTCTGATTCCTCCATTATCCGTGACACGCTTTGCAGAGTGCACTTCTATAAAGTTAAAGAAATCATCATGCGGGTCACTAGCACACAGGATTCCACCCCTGTCATGCTGCTCCCGGACCTCTCAAGCCAAACACTGGCCATGAGACATGATCTTAAACTACTCACATCTCTTCTCTTGGACATATGACCACCCGGGCCTTCCATTCAACTCACAATGGCAGAAGGCCAGCAAGAGTAAGCGCCCCCCGGCCCGCCACTCAGATGCCATCCAACAGCTGACTCTGCTTGGGCCCCGGCCAATTGCTTACCTTTTTATCCTGTACCCGGGACTGTTTTCTTGGCCCTGACTTAGGGTACATAGCCCACCCATGATTCTTTGAGACTAACATCCAAGATCACCCAACTGATGCCCCCATTGTACCTGTTGCCCCTTCAAGAGAACCACCCCATTTTCTCCCCATACTCGGGACAATTTTTCCTTGATCTTTATCTTTTATTTATTTTTTTCTCTTCTGGACTATTTAATATTTTTTTCCCCTCGGGTACTTGGGCAACAGGGATCCTCCTCCATACTGTAGACTGCCCTGATCGACTATGATGGTATTGACTATCTTTCCCCCCAGTGTCCCAGCTACATGTTGCTTCCCATTGCTCTGCTACTCTGCCCCTGAGGCAGACCTTGATTTTCAACCTATTTGTTGTTCGATCTCTATGGAGAATTGTCCTCTCCTCTCTGT
Source organism: Rana kukunoris (assembly GCA_029574335.1). NCBI lineage: Eukaryota > Metazoa > Chordata > Amphibia > Anura > Ranidae > Rana > Rana kukunoris. The sequence continues at coordinate 76,753,049 of CM056055.1, read as the reverse complement.
TTCAGCATGATGTCCCATGATCACATAACCTTGTCTTCCTTTAACTGTAGAGGCCTCAACACCCCAGAGAAGAGGCGCCAGATACTATACCAGTTTCACAAAGCCAGAACTCAAGTTTTACTCCTACGGGAGAATCACTTTTCAGGCATGGCCACCCCGATCCTCAATAACCCTTATTACCACCAGTGGCACCACAGTACGAACCCGTTGGCTAAAGTTCTGGACTCCCTTATTAACCCCCAGGGCCATTTTCTTTTTCTTAAATTAAAAACAAATTTGTACAGTGGCTAATGTATACGGACCAAACCAAGACCAAGGGAGCTTCCTATCTGCGATTGTAAACAAACGAATCTCTTTTGGCAGCCCTTGCTTCATCCTAGGTGGGGACCTCAATGTAACATTTTCCCTGGCTGTGAACTCCCTGTACTCTATGAGTGGACAGGCGATCTCCTGGGACTTATCACGTGTCCCTGGAGATCACCTAAAGGGAGGGGCCGCCTAAGGTGATAAGAGAAGTCACCGAGGCGGTCCCTGGGTGGAAGGAGGAAGTAGGACAGGAAGTCCTACTCCTACCAAAGCCCCCACTCCCCCCCAAAAAATGACATGCCAAATGTGGCATGTAAGGGGGCAAGGAGTGCTTAATGCAGAAGTTCCACTTTTGGGTCAAACTCCGCTTTAACATAGATGTTTTTTTTTTTTAAGTGTATTTTTGTGTGTGAACTTGAGAGAGAGGAGCCAGACTGCAGGAGTTGGGAGTAGGTAGACCCTCCCCCCAGAGGCAATCGCCATCCTTCTCCATGCCCCCGGTGGCAATGGCGGGTGTGAGGGGGGCCTTTTCTTTTTTTTTTTTAAAGTGTATTTTTGTGCGTGAACTCGAGAGAGAGGAGCCGGACTGCAGGAGTTGGGAGTAGGCAGACCCTCCCCCCGGAGGCAATCGCCATCCTTCTCCATGCCCCTGGTGGCAATGGCGGGTGTGAAGGGGGGCCTCCCACTCACCCCGCCCTACCTGCTCCTCTTGGGAGCCCAACTGGGGCCCAACGGGACCCCAATGGGGCAGAGGGACTCCCCCTATGAGGGAGTGAGGGGGCCTAGCCCACCCAGCCAGCCCCGTAGGTCCTTCGCCTCTCTTTATTTTAGGAGACCGCATGGCCAAAGTGCATGTGTTTTAAACCAATTTTGTGTGCGTGCAAGTGTGGTGGTTTTTGTGGGGGGGGGGTGGGCGTACTAAGCACAGGCGTACCTTGCATAGCACACCCACCGGGAGCCGGGCTGAGACCACCAAACTCAATTCACATGAAGCCGAGACCGGGATCCGAACCCTTGGCTGCAGAGGTGAATGGCTTGTCAGCGCAGTGCCAATCACGTTGAGCCACCACAGCTCCCTTAGGGGGGCCTTTTCGACGGCACTCTGTTCCATTGAAGCTCCCGTCTCATAACTTGCTTCTGAGCATGCGCGGGTTTAAAAACGTCGTTTTAAACGTCGTTTTGCCCACACACGATCACTTTTTGTGAAACAAAAGACGACATTCTGAAAAACGACATAAAAAATTCAAGCATGTTGGAATTTTTTTTGGTCGTTTTTTTTAAGACATAAAACGATGTTTTGCCCACACACGATCATTTTAAATGACGTTTTTTAAAACGTCGTTTTGTTTCATCACAAAAAACGACCGTGTGTACGCGGCATAAGGATCAGATCTTTCAGTCGAGACCCAATGGACAGTAGTAGATAACCAACAAACCCACAATAGAGATTACATTCCTAAAAAAAAAAAAATAGACAAATAAAAAATACTAAACACCCAATGAATCAATATCACCTCCACCCGTAGGGTGGCCCTATAAATGTGCTCAATCAGTCTGGGGCTGCCGTGGAGGCCTCCGCTAGCCATTTGGCCCACACTTTGTCATATTTTTTTGGGCATCCTCTATTTTGGTAGGTTTCCTTATAGAGCGGTAGCACTTTGTTGACATGCGCTTTCCATAGCAATATGGACGGGGGGGGGGGGGGTACATTTTTTTCCAGCAGAGAGTGATAATTTTTCTGGCATAAAATATCAGGAGCCCTATCAAAGTTCTCTCTGCCACCCTAGGGGCCAATTCTTCTACTAAGCCTAGAAGACATATCTGTGGGGTTGGGGCTATATCTATTCCCACCACCTCCTGTATTACCTCTAGAACTTGCGACCAGTAGTTTCGGATTGCTGGGCAGGACCAGAAGATGTGTATAAAGTCGCCCGGATCCCCGGTACATCTCCAACACTGTGAGGACAAGAAGGAGTTCATTTAATGCATTCTATATGGGGTAAAATACTGTCACGTACCTGGTGGAAGAGTCTGGTATGCAGAGGGAGGCCTCCCTTACACCTCTGACTCAAGGCCCCTGGTAGGGAAGACAGGAGGCGCAGGAGTGCAGAGTCGAACGAGAGCCTGGCAAACTTGCTGGTAGACGAGCTGGACCGGAACCAGAAACAACAGGCTCAATTCAGAGGACTGGAACAGCTTGGACTGGAACCAGGGATCGTTCAGCAGACCGGACTGGATCTATTCAGCTGGACCGGAACTAGGAGCTCAGGCAGGTGCAGGCAGATGGACTGGAGCAGTAGACACACAAGTCCAAAGCAGGTGAACACTGGAGCAGGGTCAGATACAAGCGGGTTCAGCAATAGGCTGGCAGCAAGGTAGCAGGAGGAACAGGCAGGGACGTAGTCAACACAGGCCGAGGTCAGATGCAGGCAGATAAACAGGGTAGTCAGAGTAAGCCGGGTAAAGTCAGCTGGAGCAAAGTGCAGGTAAACAACAATCAGAGGTCTCAGGTAACGCTGTAGACCAGACAGCACCGATTCAAGGAAGTAAGGCAGTTTAAATATTGGGGCGGGACAGAGGAACGACCATAGTCGCCATCTTGATTGCTGGCATGCCCTTCCTGACAAATACGCTCGATGTAGTATTTTATATTGTATGAGACGGTCTCTAAGGGAGACCAGGATTTTAAACGGGAAGTCCCACATGTCCTCCCAATCCTCGGAGTCCAGTCCCAGGACGTCCTGTGTCCACCGCTGACAGAGCTTTGACAGATCTGGAGAGGAGACCCTAAGGAGATGCGCATAAAGGACTGAGGTCGGCTTCCTAGTGCATTTATATCTAGTGACCCTCTCCAGATCGGATTGTACAATTTGCGTGTCATTGGCCTTCATTTGGGCTTTAAACGCATGAGACACCTGCATATAGCGAAATAGATGCGAGGGAGGCACATTATTGTAGGATACTAGATGATTGAAGGTGTGCATAGCCGTGCCGGTGGTGAGGTCGGATATCAGCTTAATACCACATTTGGCCTATATTTTAGGGTCCGGTAGCGAGTAAAGATGGGACAAAGTAGGATTGTTCCATAGGGGGGCGTGCGGGGAGACCGCATTCCGTGGGAATCGCTCGAGTCCCAGTCCCGCCCTCCAGGCCTTCAGAGTAGTGTGCATGGAGGCGGTCAAATCATATGGAGCCCTGGGACCCCGAAGGGGTAAATGTGTTAGGGCCTCTACAGACCCGACCACCGCTGCCTCCAGAACTGCCGCCAGGTTGAACGCATCCGGTACCAGCCACCAAATTGTCGTGACCAGCTGGGCTGCCAGAAAGTATTTCCGACAGTCCGGAAACGCTAACCCCCCTTGCGACACCGGTCGCATCAGTGTGGACAGTTTAAATCTAGGATGGTTTGGGCCCCAGAGGAAGGAGAAGAATACTCTGTTCAGTTTCGTAAAAAAATTAGCAAGGTATTTATTGTGGGGAGTTACGGAATAGGTAAGTAAATTTAGGTAAGATATTCATTTTAATTAAGTTAACGCGACCTAATAAGGATAGAGGAAGGTTCTCCCAGGCTTTTAGTTTGGTCTTGACTCCTCGGACCACCGGCTCTAGGTTAAGGGGGATAAAGCTAGACGCGTCCCTCAAGACGCGCACCCCCAAGTACACCAGCTCGTCCACCCATTGCAGTTGGAGGTCTGGCGGGGCCATGTGTTTCGCCTCAGGGTCAATAGCTAGTAACTGGGATTTTGTCCAGTTCACCCGCAATCCTGTTAGATGAGAGAAATCTGTCAAAACTTTCAACGCTCCTCTAAGGGAGGAGTCTGCGTCATTCAGAAAAAGTAGGAGGTAATCTGCGTACAGAGCTACCCTCTCCTCCAGCCACGCTATTTTTAGTCCTTTGATGTGTGGCGAGACCCGCAGTGCCTCTGCCACCGGTTCCATAGCAATTGCGAACAATGCCGGAGAGAGAGGGCAGCCCTGCCTAGTGCCCCTGGATAGCGGGAAGGGGGCAAAGACATCACCACCCAGTCTGATGGCCACTTTTGGGGATTTGTACAGTGTTTGCAGCCAGGAGATCAAAACCAACGGAAATCCCATCCTCCGCAGAGTTTCCCAAAGAAATGACTTTCGAATCGAAAGCCTTTTCGATGTCAAAAGAGGCAACCGTCCTAGTGCCCACATTGTCATGTATGGCATGCAAGTTGGTAAATAGTCTGCGGAGGTTGATATCCATTGATTTATGGGCCATGAACCCAGTCTGGTCCGTATCTATAATGGAGGGCAGAAGTGGGATAAGTCTAACAGTAATTCATTTAGATAATATTTTGAAATCAGTGTTGAGAAGTGCTTTGGGCCTGTATGAGGCACACTGTTTGGGATCTTTATTTGGCTTAAGGATTAGTATAATGTGCACATCTGTCATAGAGGGTGGGAGCTCTCCCCCCTCCAGACAGTGGGTATACAGGTCTGCCAGCAGGGGGGCCAGGAGGTCCGCATGAGGCCAGTAAAATTCGACCGGTAGACCGTCAGGGCCCGGGGTCTTCCCAGCAGCCAGTGAGTGAATAATAGCATGCACCTCCTCTGCCGTGATAGGCCTGACCAACTGGGACCTCTCCTCATCTGATAGCCACCCCAGAGCCAGGGGGTCCAGGAGAGGCGCCATCTCGCCAGGACCCACACCCTGAGGGAGCGTGGTACTGTATAGTTTCTGATAAAAGGCCTGGAACTCCCTGAGGATACCCTCCCGGGAAGTAATAGAGTTACCTGTAGGAGAAACCAGTTCAGGGACCAGGGTCATAGGGGTGTAATTTTGGGACATCATTGCTAACAGTCTACCATTTCTATCCCCTTGCTCAAAGAATCTTTGTTTGGTATGAAATAACCCTAAGCGAGTGACCTCAACGAGGTGGAGTTTGAGATCCCTTTTAGTGGACTGAAGCCGTTCAAAATTGGAGACCGAGGGGTCAGACCCATAGTCGGCCGTTGCCTCCTCGATCTACCCTTCCAACCGCGCTGTGCTGGATTGCTGGTTTACCTTCACTGCCTTAATTGCTGACATATAGTGTCCTCTAGTGAATGCCTTGAAGGCGTCCCACACTGTGGTGGGGGAGGAGGACCCCGCATTGTGGTCCCAAAATTCACGCATGAATTGTGGAGTCTGCCCTGATATGTCGTCATGGGAGACCCAATGGGCCCCAAGGCGCCACATGGAGCCACTGCGTTGTTCTTGGGTCCGTATAGTGACCATGAGGGGGGAGTGATCAGAAAGCCCACTAGGCAGGTATTTAGCCTCCACTATGTCAGTTAACATAAGTTGATTTGCAAACGCGTAATCAATTCTGGAGGAGGTTTTATATGAGGTTGAAAAACATGAATAAGCTTTAGTCCGGGGGTGTAACCACCTCCACACCTCAGTAACCCCTGCCGAGTGTGTCCATCCCAGCAGGTCCCCAGTAGAGGACCGCGATGGCGTGGGCCTGTCAAGATCAGGGGAGAGGATGTTATTGAAGTCTCCTAGGATTAACAGTTTAGCTGGACAGTACGGGGAAATCCTCTCCAAGATAGTGTACAGCACTTCCAGTTTGAAAGGTGGTGGGATATAAACTCCTACAACAATATACCTTTGCTGCCAGGCTGTCAATACAACAATTACAAATCTGCCATGGGGGTCAGTATGGACCGCCTCCAGTGCACACGGGAGGGATTTGTTTATCAGAATTGAGACCCCCCTGGCATATGTGGAATACGTGGCATGAAAAGTTCTCTGAACCCAGGGCCTCTTCAACGCCATTAGTTTGCCACCCACCAAGTGGGTCTCTTGTAGGATCAGTATTTGAGGGTTGTGCGCCTTGACATACTGGAACATCTGTGCCCTTTTAAACTTGGAGTTGAGGCCTCTGACATTCCAGGATATCACCGACAGTGTTTCCTGATTATGTGACGCCATGATCCCAGGGGAGAATCACCAACTGCAAAGTGAAAGAATCCCAATGGAGTCCCAACTGATGAGCGTTTTTAGAGCCAGAGCCAACCACACTTAACATAGAGAAAACATAGAGAACAGTACAACTTCCCAAGCACTGCGTGCTTATCCTACCGAAACCCGACCCCCCCTAAAACACTGGGGGCGGACCGGGAGCCGGTCTATACCCAAAACTGCAAACATTGCCTACATGAGGCTCAAAGTTCCAGGGAAGATCCCTGTTAGTTCCTGGTCCGCAACAGTAGGTGAGGGTGAGGGGACGTGTATCCCATCACATCCGGCGGGGAGCCGAAGTATTCAAGAGAGCGCTGTGTCCTCGAGAGTGTGCGTTGAATTGTCATGCTGTAGCTCCGATTAACTAGGAACAAGTAAGATCAGGATAGAACTTTTGCCCAGGTAGAGGGGTGAGAGAGAGGAAAAAAAAAAAACAGGATCGTAGGCTTGAGCAATTACAGAGATTACCCCAAAGATAATAGCCAGGTATCAGCCTCCTCAGGGGATTCAAAAAACTTCCACGTCCAGACGAAGCTTACGCACTAACGTTGCGAAACGCGTTGACGTAATACGGCATCGGACGCCACGCCACGCCCACAATCCCCAGCGGGATCGGGATCTAACGGAGGAGACTTACACGCTGGAGAAAAGGATCAGTGCATAGCTCTTGTCTAAAACCGGGACCAGTACCTACCTCCAAAAAGGAAAAGGGCACCTCATTGGGCACTTGCAAGCCATAAACGTGTTCCACGTAGGTACACCCGGCCAGGCTATCCACTGCACATGCTGCCAAACTCTGAAAGACCGGATGATATTTGTTACGGCCAGCAGCATTTTTACCATTCATGAGCTGGGAGACAAACACCGTTGTCTGTTATCAGATCCTCTTCACAAGAGTCCGGTAAGACTGTTCCTTTCACTATATTGACAACTGTTAGGACTGCCCATACCCGGAAAAATAGGGGACACTTTACAATTATCCAGTCCACCTCTATGACAGTGTCAATCAGGTTACATACGAATGGGATCATCTGTGAACTATGTCAACATTATAGTTAATGAAACCTACACTGAAATCGTAGGAAAAGTATCTCAACACGTGTAGTGTCCTCAATAGTGGCTGTAACTCACTTAAAGTTACTTATACTGTGTTCTCAATCTATTGGATGCAGTTATACTTATACCACCATACATGATATTAAGTTGCAACCACATCTCTCTCCTGCAGGGGCACTCCGGCTGGAAATTCCTATATATGATATAAATTTATTTTTATTTTTTGAATATTATTTCAAGCGGTAATCACCGCACGGAATCTCCAGCAGCAGTGATGCAATTGGCGTCCGGATCGCCCGAGTTACATGTTTTTTAATGTTTGTTATATGTTTGTGTCCTATGTGTGTCGCATGGTTGCTTGTTGCATGAACTAGGTTCATGTGTGCAGCACCGGCCGGCTGCTGTTAGTAGTTATACTGGTTAAATAACATACATATAGTATTTAATTAGTGTCTTAATCTCTTATCCTGAAATTTTGTATATTTATACGATCAATAAATTTATTTTATCTATATCATTGCCCTTCTCTGCCTTGGTAGCCCCTTGGTTGCCCACTGGGGATACTCTGTCTTAGTTTCCCCATAGTGCAACTCTTTTTTTTTCTTTAGAGTCAAAAAACTTAACCAAGCTGCCATGTTGAAAACGCAGGCGACTTGGGTAGAGCATGGAGTATTTGATGTCTCTCTCCCTGGAGCCGTCGTCTGACCTCATTGAAGGTTTTGCTGCGTCTTTGTAGATCAGCGGAGAAGTCAGGATAGAGATGTACCACCGTGTGCTCAAAGGGAAGGGTAGGATGATTGCGGGCCTCGCGGAGGATACAGTCGCGGTCCCTATAATTGAAAAAAACTGCACGAGGAAGGGTCTTGGTGGGGCCCCTGGGGTGCCCCAGCCAGTCGTGACTCTGTGGGCCTTTCTACCACGTAGGTCGGGGGGACCTCAGCCAGGTTAAGAAGTGTCTTAAAGAAGGCCTCTGCGAACTCAGCTGGGTGATCCCCCTCCGCCCCCTCCGGGAGACCCAGGACCCTGACATTATTTTTATGAAGGCGATTTTCCCCATCATCAGACTTTGCCACCAGGGATTGAACGGTGCGCTGTAATGTGAGGAGGGCGTCGTCGTGAAGGGCAGTGAGATCCTCTGTGGTAGAGATCTGTGACTCAGTCTCCGAAAGTCTGCCCCTGATTTATCCAAGTCCGCTCTGATGAAGTTGCATTCTTCCGCAAGGTGATCGATGCGGACCAGTAAGGAGATCCTGCTCTGTTCAATGGCTGCAAGGATAACATTGGTGTCGCTTAATTGTGTAGGGGCCTGAGGGGGTTGAGAGGCCGCCAGGTTCGCTGACTGCTCCATGTCTGCCACCAGCTCTCTAAGTTGGTCCAGAATGGCACTGGGGCACTGGCTAGGCTGTGTGGGTGCCTTTTTGGTTGCAGACTTGCCCTTTGAGGGCATGAGTAGACACTCCAGGGGCCTTCAGGCTAGAGTGCAGGGAGGTTTGCCCCTTTAAGAGCCTGGAAAGTGCAGAGGAAGAGACTAGCAGGCAGGGATGGGAGACACCTGAGACTGGTGTAATGCTGAACTTCTCCACTTAGTCCAGTTGGGCCTGACAGACAGGGTCCAGCAGCTGCCAATCGTCTGCCTCCTCCAGGAGGAGGAGGAGGGGGGCTCGGTAGGCCGCAAGATGGCGGCGGGCCTCGAGGAGGCAGCGGGTGAATTAGGCGATCGGGTCCCCCAGGCAGTCCTGCTATGCCGCACACCTGCTCCGGTGATGACTCCACAGGTGGGTGAAGGAGGGATGGCCGTCCGTACCGTGGAGTGTGGGCCAGGCACCAAAAGTCAGGCTGGGGCTGGGGCTGAGGCAGGGGACTTCCGTGAGCAAGCTGGGCAGTCTGGAAGGCTACCCGGGGGCTTGCTGTGAACAGGATGGCTGCAGATGAAGTCAGGATTCGCGGAGCTCTTGGACAGCACGTCTACCTCCGACTACATCTGGACACGCCCCCGTTCCTGTGATTAACTTTAATATGTTGTACTAGATATATAAGCAAGCTAAGAAACCATTAAAGCGTTCATACATTTTGAAACCAGAGGATAGAGCTGTCAGTCTCATTTTCTGGGGAATTGATATGGATCGTGTCTGCTGGATTGTGGTGTGTCGTATAAGCTGTCTTGGGTGGATGGAAGGTCGTAAATGGTGGTGACCGTTACAAGTGGTGGCACAGCAGTGGGATGATTCCATCGCCAGAAGGACGGCTACAAGGACACAGGACAATGGAGACACATTATGAACGGATGAAGCTCTCTTCCCTCTTGGACTTACTGGAGAGCCGGGGCAGACCGGCCAGCAACCATAAGAAAAGGGACATTATCGCAGAACTTGTCTAAATGGATATAGCTGAAAGGCCTGGCGTAACAGACAGGACACCTAAGGAAGAATTTTTTGATCGGGCTGTTAGACGTGGACTGGCACAATATGGTCCTAATCCTCCAACGGAGATCATAGACCGGGTTATAGCGGCTGTGGATGCCACCTTGCTACAGCGAACAAGTGCTGCAGCAGCTGAAGTCACAGCAGCACCAACTGAAGAGCGAGGAGAAGTGCAGATACCAGTCTCCATGGAAGAGGAATTCAGGAGGAGGTTACATGAGATGCAGATACAGCACAGAGGACCAGTATCAGAGGAAGCCCTGCTGGGAATGTCGGATGTGATTCGTTGCCAACTCTGGAAGGAAGCGCTTGCTCTGGAGCAGCAACACCAAGGAAAGGTCCTTCCCTCCATCTATGTAAGGTACTGGCCGCAGTATGACGTACGAATGCCGTTGGTGGGGGAACAACCGAAGCAGGAGTGGATAGCGGAGTTAAAGGGTCACTAAAAGAAAAAAATGTTTTGGCTAAATAGCTTGCTTTACCTTATAGCAGTCTTGATTTGATGTCCTCATTGTCCGTTTTTGCTTTGAAGTAGCTGCAATCCTTTGCTGAACTCCTCACTTCCTGGTTGTCTGGCTCCATAGTAAAAATCTCATGGTAGCTTCTTCACTGTGGTCTAAGCCGTGCTCGTCCCCGTTCTCTGAACTACAGCACTGCGTGTGAATGTGTACTAGAGAATTGAAGGGGGTGCGAGCATTGTGTGGCTAAGACCATAGTACCGCCGCCTCCCTTTGAATAACTTGTTTCTTCTGTCTGTATGCAGGGTGTCTATGTCTGCTGCTGCTGTGTCTGGCTGGCTGGCTGTGTGGGTGGGTGGGTCGAATAATTGTAATATTCATCGTTAGGCGGTATAGTGGGAGGTATAGTGGGCGGGCTATTCAAATCTTTGAACAGAGCGCGCGTCACGTTTTTTTGTAACTGTGCATGCGCGATGTGCAAAGCATACTGGGAAATGTAGTTCCCGCAACGACTGCAACGTCGCTCTCACGAACGAGCGGCGAGGATCAGAAAGTAAAATACTGAAATGAAACCAGCTAGACGCAGGTAAGAGATAGGATTGAATTGAATGACTTTTCACTAATTAAAAAAAAAAATCAATAAACTATTATGAGTTTAGAGGATACCGCAGGTCATTTTAGCTAATACATTTTTTTTTGTTTAGTGATCCTTTAAGCAGGCTGATCCGGGCAGAGATGCAGCTGGACGAGAGCTACAGAGCTCTCCAGTGGTATGTAGCCCAAGAGTGCCCGTGGTCAGCGGATGACAGCCCCATGGAAGGCTATGACTATGATGGCCTGTGACTTGTAGTCTTAGTTTCCCCATAGTGCAACTCTTTTTTTTTCTTTAGAGTCAAAAAACTTAACCAAGCTGCCATGTTGAAAACGCAGGCGACTTGGGTAGAGCATGGAGTATTTGATGTCTCTCTCCCTGGAGCCGTCGTCTGACCTCATTGAAGGTTTTGCTGCGTCTTTGTAGATCAGCGGAGAAGTCAGGATAGAGATGTACCACCGTGTGCTCAAAGGGAAGGGTAGGATGATTGCGGGCCTCGCGGAGGATACAGTCGCGGTCCCTATAATTGAAAAAAACTGCACGAGGAAGGGTCTTGGTGGGGCCCCTGGGGTGCCCCAGCCAGTCGTGACTCTGTGGGCCCTTTCTACCACGTAGGTCGGGGGGACCTCAGCCAGGTTAAGAAGTGTCTTAAAGAAGGCCTCTGCGAACTCAGCTGGGTGATCCCCCTCCGCCCCCTCCGGGAGACCCAGGACCCTGACATTATTTTTATGAAGGCGATTTTCCCCATCATCAGACTTTGCCACCAGGGATTGAACGGTGCGCTGTAATGTGAGGAGGGCGTCGTCGTGAAGGGCAGTGAGATCCTCTGTGGTAGAGATCTGTGACTCAGTCTCCGAAAGTCTGCCCCTGATTTATCCAAGTCCGCTCTGATGAAGTTGCATTCTTCCGCAAGGTGATCGATGCGGACCAGTAAGGAGATCCTGCTCTGTTCAATGGCTGCAAGGATAACATTGGTGTCGCTTAATTGTGTAGGGGCCTGAGGGGGTTGAGAGGCCGCCAGGTTCGCTGACTGCTCCATGTCTGCCACCAGCTCTCTAAGTTGGTCCAGAATGGCACTGGGGCACTGGCTAGGCTGTGTGGGTGCCTTTTTGGTTGCAGACTTGCCCTTTGAGGGCATGAGTAGACACTCCAGGGGCCTTCAGGCTAGAGTGCAGGGAGGTTTGCCCCTTTAAGAGCCTGGAAAGTGCAGAGGAAGAGACTAGCAGGCAGGGATGGGAGACACCTGAGACTGGTGTAATGCTGAACTTCTCCACTTAGTCCAGTTGGGCCTGACAGACAGGGTCCAGCAGCTGCCAATCGTCTGCCTCCTCCAGGAGGAGGAGGAGGGGGGCTCGGTAGGCCGCAAGATGGCGGCGGGCCTCGAGGAGGCAGCGGGTGAATTAGGCGATCGGGTCCCCCAGGCAGTCCTGCTATGCCGCACACCTGCTCCGGTGATGACTCCACAGGTGGGTGAAGGAGGGATGGCCGTCCGTACCGTGGAGTGTGGGCCAGGCACCAAAAGTCAGGCTGGGGCTGGGGCTGAGGCAGGGGACTTCCGTGAGCAAGCTGGGCAGTCTGGAAGGCTACCCGGGGGCTTGCTGTGAACAGGATGGCTGCAGATGAAGTCAGGATTCGCGGAGCTCTTGGACAGCACGTCTACCTCCGACTACATCTGGACACGCCCCCGTTCCTGTGATTAACTTTAATATGTTGTACTAGATATATAAGCAAGCTAAGAAACCATTAAAGCGTTCATACATTTTGAAACCAGAGGATAGAGCTGTCAGTCTCATTTTCTGGGGAATTGATATGGATCGTGTCTGCTGGATTGTGGTGTGTCGTATAAGCTGTCTTGGGTGGATGGAAGGTCGTAAATGGTGGTGACCGTTACAAGTGGTGGCACAGCAGTGGGATGATTCCATCGCCAGAAGGACGGCTACAAGGACACAGGACAATGGAGACACATTATGAACGGATGAAGCTCTCTTCCCTCTTGGACTTACTGGAGAGCCGGGGCAGACCGGCCAGCAACCATAAGAAAAGGGACATTATCGCAGAACTTGTCTAAATGGATATAGCTGAAAGGCCTGGCGTAACAGACAGGACACCTAAGGAAGAATTTTTTGATCGGGCTGTTAGACGTGGACTGGCACAATATGGTCCTAATCCTCCAACGGAGATCATAGACCGGGTTATAGCGGCTGTGGATGCCACCTTGCTACAGCGAACAAGTGCTGCAGCAGCTGAAGTCACAGCAGCACCAACTGAAGAGCGAGGAGAAGTGCAGATACCAGTCTCCATGGAAGAGGAATTCAGGAGGAGGTTACATGAGATGCAGATACAGCACAGAGGACCAGTATCAGAGGAAGCCCTGCTGGGAATGTCGGATGTGATTCGTTGCCAACTCTGGAAGGAAGCGCTTGCTCTGGAGCAGCAACACCAAGGAAAGGTCCTTCCCTCCATCTATGTAAGGTACTGGCCGCAGTATGACGTACGAATGCCGTTGGTGGGGGAACAACCGAAGCAGGAGTGGATAGCGGAGTTAAAGGGTCACTAAAAGAAAAAAATGTTTTGGCTAAATAGCTTGCTTTACCTTATAGCAGTCTTGATTTGATGTCCTCATTGTCCGTTTTTGCTTTGAAGTAGCTGCAATCCTTTGCTGAACTCCTCACTTCCTGGTTGTCTGGCTCCATAGTAAAAATCTCATGGTAGCTTCTTCACTGTGGTCTAAGCCGTGCTCGTCCCCGTTCTCTGAACTACAGCACTGCGTGTGAATGTGTACTAGAGAATTGAAGGGGGTGCGAGCATTGTGTGGCTAAGACCATAGTACCGCCTCCCTTTGAATAACTTGTTTCTTCTGTCTGTATGCAGGGTGTCTATGTCTGCTGCTGCTGTGTCTGGCTGGCTGGCTGTGTGGGTGGGTGGGTCGAATAATTGTAATATTCATCGTTAGGCGGTATAGTGGGAGGTATAGTGGGCGGGCTATTCAAATCTTTGAACAGAGCGCGCGTCACGTTTTTTTGTAACTGTGCATGCGCGATGTGCAAAGCATACTGGGAAATGTAGTTCCCGCAACGACTGCAACGTCGCTCTCACGAACGAGCGGCGAGGATCAGAAAGTAAAATACTGAAATGAAACCAGCTAGACGCAGGTAAGAGATAGGATTGAATTGAATGACTTTTCACTAATTAAAAAAAAAAATCAATAAACTATTATGAGTTTAGAGGATACCGCAGGTCATTTTAGCTAATACATTTTTTTTTGTTTAGTGATCCTTTAAGCAGGCTGATCCGGGCAGAGATGCAGCTGGACGAGAGCTACAGAGCTCTCCAGTGGTATGTAGCCCAAGAGTGCCCGTGGTCAGCGGATGACAGCCCCATGGAAGGCTATGACTATGATGGCCTGGGATTATTGTATTGGAGGATGTCCAGTGATCCAGACTTCAGGGATGATCAGGAATGGCGCTTGGAGGACATAATGGAGCACAGAGAGGGAAAATTGAATATCTCGGAAAGGCACTGGTTACAGGAAGATTTGGAGTTTCTGGCCATTCAGGAATGGGAGCTGGAAATCGCCTACACACAGCTGCTAGACTCGACTTAGCAGCAGGGTGGGGCCCCCGTTGCCTGGGACTATGAGGAAATTTCAGATGACAACTATGAAATCCTGGCTGATGAATCGGCAGTGGAAAATCTGAAGATTGCCATTCCCAAAGCCGAACCGGATGATGTGGAGTTCCAGGGAGCCGGGGCAGTTGGCCCCTCTATCCAGCAACAAGCTGAGGTGGTAAAGCTTTTACTCCCAGCTGAATCACTGGCAACAGAGCTTCATGCTGCTGACTGCTGCACACCACTGCAGCTTGAGCTGACATCAGGCGCTGGGACTGTGGTCTCCCCTCACAGAAACCCAGAGAAAGAGCTGGCAACAGAGCAGAGTGTCACAGCCCTCTGCTCCCAACTAGCAGGAGAGGGAGTTCCTGTGGTAGTGGATGGGGACTGTGGTCTCCACACACAGCAACCCAGCGGAAGAGCTGGCAACAGAGCAGAGCTCCACGAGCCTCTGCTCTCAACTAGCAGGAGAGGGAACTCCTGTGGTAGTTGATGGGACTGTGGTCTCCACTCACAGCAACCCAGCAGATGAGCTGGCAACAGAGCAGAGTGCCACAAGCTTCTGCTCTCAAATAACAGAAGAGAGGGTTCCTGGGGTAGTGGATGGGACTACAGTCTCCACTGACACAACCCCAGAAAATAGTGCGGCACTGAGACAGGAGGATGTCGGCTTTGCTTTGCAAGCACCGGGGGATTTTCACCTACCAATAGTGGATGGGACTTCAGTCTCCACTGGTATATCCCAGGGATGGGGGGCAGTTGGCCCAGATCCCCAACAGCATGATGGACTGAGCCCAGCCACCCTGTCTCCTCCCCAGTGGCTGAAAGGACTCCAGGGAGGAGGGCCAGTCCAGGCCTCTCCCCAGCGGCAGGCATGTTGTCTGAGAGAGGCAAAGGTTGTCTGGGTGAGTAATGCTCTGTTTGGAGCAATTTATTTTGGGGTACAGTATGGATACCAGCATTGGAGGACTGGATCTACTGACTAACTTCTGAGTCAACCCGTCTGGTTTCAAAATTATTGAGAAAAATAGCATGGGTTTCCCCCAACTCCCCCCAAGTCATTACAAGCCCATTTGGCCTTATATACTTTGAGCAGCATTATATAGGCGGTGCAAACAAGACAGGGACTGTAGGTTTGTTGTTAAGTAGAATCTGTTTGTAATTGTGAACTGGAAGTTATTTAAAGTGTAGCTCCAGCCATAAAATCTACTTTTAAGCTTTTCTGAAAACATAGAGAAGGGTTATCACCCCTGTAACATTTGTTTTGCTGTCTGTGTGCATCTGTTCAGAAGATTGCAATTCACTTTCTGTCCCAATGACAAATGATTTTTTGAAAAAAAAAATTTTTTTGTGAAACAAGGATTGGTGATAAAGCATCAGTTGACAGGGGACACCTCTTTTAGAAGAGAATTTCCCTTCCTAGGGGTAGATTTCCTCTCACTTCCTGTTGTCTCCTTCCGTTTGCAAATAGGAGTCATTTGTAAGTTGGATGTTTGAAAGTAGGGGCCTGCCGTATATGCTCTGAAGAAATTTGGGCCCTAGGTGTTGGTTAGGGATGAGCCGAACACCCCCGGGTTTGGTTCGCACCAGAACGTTCGAACAGACCGCGGGTTCGCACGAATATTTCGAACCCCATTGAAGTCTATGGGACCCGAACGTTCGAATTCAAAAACAGTCGTTTTAAAGACCAAAATTCAATCAAATGTTGGAAAACGTCGTTCAGAAGCCGGGTCTTGCCCCAGGGAACATGTATCAATGGAATTTTTTTTTTTTAAAACGGCCGTTGTTTGCGGAGCTGCCATTTTAATGATGCTTAAAGTGAAAAAAAAAATCCTTTAAATATCACACCTGCTGGGTGTCTATAGTAGTGGCATGTGTTTAGAAATGTCCCTGCACAACATGAGAGGACTATAAAAAAAAAGTAATTAATGCTACTTGCGCAAGTTCTGTGTGGCAACATTATGTCGAATATTTTGCGGTGGTGGGGGGCCATTATTGTTTTGTGAAATAAATTTTTTAGAAAAAAGGGCACCCCTCAAACATACTGTAATTGGAGCGCAACAAGGAGCCACGTGCAAAGTATTGCATCAAAAATTGTTATTAGGCGCCCCTGTTAAACAGGGGCAGAAAAATTGGGCCTTGGGCACAACACAACACTTGCAACCCCTCCCAATAACTCCAATTGTAGCGCAACAAGGAGCCACGTGCAAATTATTGCATCAAAAATTGTTATTAGGTGCCCCTGTTAAACAGGGGCTGAAAAATTGTGCCTTGGGCACAACACAACACTTGCAACCCCTCCCAATAACTCCAATTGGAGCGCAACAAGGAGCCACATGCAAATTATTGCATCAAAAATTGTTATTAGGCGCCCCTGTTAAAACAGGGGCAGAAAAATTGGGCCTTGGGCACAACACAACACTGCAACCCCTCACAATAACTCCAATTGGAGCGCAACAAGGAGCCACGTGCAAAGTATTGCATCAAAAATTGTTATTAGGCGCCCCTGTTAAACAGGGGCTGAAAATTGTGCCTTGGGCACAACACAACACTTGCAACCCCTCCCAATAACTCCAATTGGAGCGCAACAGGAAGCAACGTGCAAATTATTGCATCAAAAATTGTTATTAGCCGCCCCTGTTAAACAGGGGCTGAAAAATTGTGCCTTGAGCACAACACAACACCGCAACCCCTCACAATAACTCCAATTGGAGCGCAACAAGGAGCCACGTGCAAATTATTGCATCAAAAATTGTTATTAGGCGCCCCTGTTAAACAGGGGCAGAAAAATTGGGCCTTGTGCACAACACCACACTGCAACCCCTCACAATAACTCCAATTGGAGCGCAACAAGGAGCCACGTGCAAAGTATTGCATCAAAAATTGTTATTAGGCGCCCCTGTTAAAACAGAGGCAGAAAAATTGGGCCTTGGGCACAACACAACACTGCAACCCCTCACAATAACTCCAATTGGAGCGCAACAAGGAGCCACGTGCAAAGTATTGCATCAAAAATTGTTATTAGGCGCCCCTGTTAAACAGGGGCTGAAAAATTGGGCCTTAGGCACTGGTGGCGGAGCCCAGAAACACAACATTTCTTACTAGCTATCAGCAAGAAAAGTGAGGAGGAGAAGGATATTCCATCAGCAGCATAAGAGGACAGTCACTCAGCATCAGCACTCTGAAAGGGATCCGACATTTAAAAAAAAAAGATATTATTCATTAATATCATCATCAGGTGCTTGGTAGCTGGTGTTGATCCAAGCCTGATTCATTTTGATGAAGGTCAGTCGATCAACAGAGCCGGTGGAGAGGCGCACCCTGTGATCAGTCACAAAGCCTCCAGCAGCACTGAATGTCCGTTCTGAAAGAACACTGGATGCAGGGCAAGCCAGTAGCTCAATTGCGTACTGGGCAAGCTCTGGCCAGTGATCCATCCTCAAGACCCAATAAGCCAGAGGATTTTCGGTGGGGAAGGTGTCCAAGTCGGATCTTGCCCCTAGGTATTCCCGGACCATGTAAACCAGACGCTGGCGATGGTTGCTGGAACCGGTCAGACCTTGGGGCTGCGGACTAAAAAACTGCCTGAACACATCCGTCAGACAACCACCTTCTCCACCGCCCCTTCTGTGACTCACCGAAGCCTCAGCAAGACGTTGTCCAGAGCCAGGTTTTGGTAATCCCCCGGCTCTGGGAACGCATTGCACAGACCCTTCTGCAAGGCCTCCCGCAGAAGTTTCATCTTCTGCTCCCTCTGCGATGGCAACATAAGGTCTGCAACCTTACTCTTGTAACGTGGATCAAGGAGAGTCGCCAGCCAGTAATGATCCCTCTCCTTAATAGCACGTACACAAGGATCCTTACGCAGGCTTTGCAGGATCAGGGAGGCCATGCAGCGTAGGTTTGCAGAGGCATTCGGGCCACAGTCCTCTGGGTCACTGAGGACGACAGGATCCACAGGCACCTCATCCCAGCCACGTAAAACTCCACGTGCTCCTTGGGACTGTAAATGATCCCTTGAAGTCTGCTGCTGCTGAGTGCTAGGCTCCACCTCCATGCTGCTGATACAATCCTCCTCCTCCTCCTCCTCTTCCTGTGTGCTAGGTGGGCAAGCAGGACCACTGTCTGGGTAAAGGGGGCCTTGAGAGGTAAGGAAGTCATCCTCTTCCTCCATCTGTTCTGCCTCAAGGGCCCTGTCCATTATTCCACATAGCGTGTGCTCCAACATGTGAATAAGAGGGACAGTCTCACTGATGCATGCACTGTCACTGCTCACCATCCTCGTGGCCTCCTCAAATGTTGACAGGACAGTGCATGTATCCCTGATCAAGGCCCACTGGCGTGGGGGAAAAAAACCTAGCTGCCCTGACCCAGTTCTGCTGCCATATTGGCACAGGTACTCATTGATGGCCCGCTGCTGCGTGTGCAGCCGCTGCAGCATGGCCAACGTTGAGTTCCATCTGGTGGGCATGTCACAAATTAGGCGGTTCTTGGGCAGGTTGTATTCCCTTTTGGAGGTCAGTCAGCCGAGCAGTGGAATTATATGACCTCCGAAAATGCACACAGACTTTCCTGGCCTGCTTCAGGACATCCTGCAAGCCCGGGTATCTGCCCAAGAACCGCTGCACCACCAAATTGAGGACATTCGCAAAACAGGGCACGTGGGTGAGTTTTCCCTGTCGCAGGGCAGAGAGGAGGTTGGTGCTATTATCGCTGACCACCATTCCAGGCTTCAGCTGGCGTGGCGTCAACCACCTCTTAGCCTGACCCTGCAGAGCTGACAAAACCTCTTCCCCAGTGTGGCTCCTGTCTCCCAAGCACACCAGCTCTAGCACCGCATGGCATCTCTTGGCCTGCATTCCTGCGTATCCCCTCGTACGCCTACGGAGCACGGCTGGTTCGGAGAAAACATCCCCACAGGAAGAGGCCACAGAGGAAGAAGAAGAGGAGGGGGTGGAGGAAAGAGGTGTGTCACAAGCAGTAGTATTGTTTTGGAGGCGTGGTGGCGGAACAACCTCCAAAACTACTGGACCTTACCCTGCGTCCTTCCCAGCTGCCAGCAGAGTCACCCAATGTGCCGTAAAAGACAGGTAACGTCCCTGTCCATGCCTGCTGGACCATGAGTCAGCGGTAATATGCACCTTACCACTGACCTGTATCTCCTGCCCTGCTGGGAAGTGAAAGGGGGAGAACTCAAGGACAGAAACAAGGGGAAGGCGGCCAGGGGATGGAGGGGGAGGTAGCAGCTCGAAGGACCCACATCACACAACGCATCAGAGACTCCATTGGAAAAGGGGACATAACAAAAATGTGGCATAAGTTAATAAATGTTTAATTAAATCATATCGCAGCAGATTAATTCCTTGCATCCAGCCATGACAAGTACAGTCATATTCACCAATCGTGATGTATTCATTTATGTCAAAAAAGATAATAATTATAGCATCACACAACAACAACATAGTATTGGTCTAAAAAGGCATGTATAAATACTTGAACAATGATAGATACATATGATTCCAATGAGCATGGATCAAGTTAGGAAAAGCGTATCTGCGTCTTATTGGAGGAAAAAAGGGAGTGCCCGTCCATCCACAAACAGCAATAGAAAGAGTAAATTAGTGAATTATTTCTATTCAGTGTGGGGGCAAATATGTCATAGATTAGACAATGGGGGGCATAAAGAGGGAAAGACTTTACAGTTGATGTATGTGCTATTGTGTTTTTCCTGAGACGAAGCCTTTAAGGAAAGGAGCAAAGGAGCAGGATTCGTTTAAACCAGGATGCATAGTGGCCCGTGTCTTAAAGATCCATCTTTGCTCATGCTGTAAGAGTATTTTGTTCCAATCGCCGCCTCTATTAGGGATATGGATCCGATAGAGGGCGGCGAAGGATACTTTGGGTACAGTATAGTGGTGTTGTAGTGCTGCGTGTCTTCCAATCGGGAGGTGGAGATTTCCAATTTCCATGCTATATACATGTTTGGAAATTCTCCGCCAGAATTCTTGCTTAGTCTTTCCCACGTAGTAGGCCCCGCATTCACATTCCATATAATATACCACACCTTTGGTTTGGCAGTTGGTAAAGTGTAGTGGTTTCAATGTGTTACCGTTTGGTAGTGGGAAGGTCTTCTCTCTCCTCATAAGTGGGCAGTAGGAGCAGTGTCCGCAGGGGAAAGTGCCAAACGTTGTACAATGAGCTCCTCTCATGGGGGCATTGGTGTATTCACTCTTGACCAGTCGATCTTTGATCGATGTGGCCCTTTTATAGGTGATAGATGGATACTCAGGTATAAAATTGTTCAGCCGTGGGTCATCTGTTAAGATGCTCCAATTGTTTTGAAAGATCTGTCTAATCTCCTTGTATTGTCGTAAAAAACCTAGAATCATCCTGGTGGTCTGAGGATTGGAATTTAAAGAGGATTTTTTAGAATATAGTAATGCTTGTCTAGAGTTTGTATTGGCTTTGTTGAAAGCTTTAATCGATGCACGGCATCCCCGAAACGAGATACGCAAAAAATCTACTTTTTTTTGTCCAGCGTAATTTCGTTAGACAGGCGCATCCGTCCGCGCAAAACTGCGCGAGACAGACCATTGATTTGCTAGTCAAATATGCTAATGAGGGACTTACGGGGATCCACAAAAGAACGTTGGGGCAGCGCAGGCTACGCAGTGTGCGCAACAGCAAAATGTCCTGTCTAAAATTAGACCATATAAAAGCTGGTCTAAAAAGAGAAAAAAAGTCTACATGTTAGATAAGGCAACACTGTTAGTGAGGAGCTCAGCAGTCACACGTGTTGCACAACAATCTGTATGCCAACATGCCAGGGGCATCGTCGCGCATAGCTATACTACTGACTTTAGGTGAGCAAAGAAGGAGGAGGGCACGGTGGATGGCACGGGAGAGGATATACGGCACCCGCATAGACCTGTTTGGCATGAGTGATTCTGAGGTGTATCGCATCTTCAGATTCACCCTCATGCCATCCTGGAATTAACTACAACCCTGCAGGAGGACATCACCAGCCCAACACAACGCTCACATGCAGTGCAGCCACTGGTCAAGGTCATGGCAACACTCCATGTCCTTGCCAGTGGCTCTTTTTAGCGTACAAGTGGAGTGGTGGCTGGGATGTCACAATCCTCCATGAGCAGATGTGTGCACCAGGTTGTCCCAGCAATCCTCAGACGCATGGCCAACCAAATCATCAAACCCACCAGGATCTGCGGCTGAAGGCAATGACAGATTTCTACAGAATTGCCAGATTCCCACGCACCGTGGGGGCCATTGATTGCACACATGTGGCACTCCAGCCCCCCCATGAGACAGAGCACATGTACCGCAATCGGAAGCATTGGCATTCCATCAACGTACAGGTGATAGTCGATGCTCAAGGCCTCATATGGCACGTCCGTGCCAAACACCCAGGGTCCAGCCATGACAGCTACATATACAATCAAAGCCACATCCGAATGGAATTCGATCAGAACATGTATGGGGCCACCTGGCTGGTTGGTGAGTGACATGGGTGGCAGGCATGACTGTACCCCCCCATGATGCACACATCACAAGGGGCACATGCATGACTAACATCCTCCTGTCTTTTCCCTTACAGGTGACTCTGCATATGCACTGGGACCCCATCTCATGACTTCTATCTGGAACCCCCAAACCCCAGGAGAGGAATGATACAATCAAGCACATGCCCAAACACGAGCAGTGGTGGAGCGCACCGTTGGCCTCCTGAAGTCACGTTTCTGATGCCTGGATAAGTCTGGGGGGTACCCTCTTGTATTCCCCAAACTTTGTGTGCCAGATCATCGGTGCATGTTGCATGCTGCACAACTTCGCAGTAAGAAAGGGCCTGCAGATTGACCTACGTGATGACCTGACCCCTGAACCAGACATTCCCCCCCTAACCGAGGGTCCCCTGTTTTCTGAGGGAAGAGCAGCCAGGAGACAGCTCACATTGGGCATCTTTGCACGTTAAACACACACATTAATCATGGCACAATGAGAATGCATGCATGCACACCACTGTGGTCCCTAGCACACACACCCCACATCCTCATCAAATTGTATTGGCACCAGTCCACCATGCAGGACTTGTGAGCAGCAACACCACGCCAAGGCTCCAATTATGTCACTGTACATTCATACACCATTCACACGGACCTGGGGATCACTTCTCCCTGGTCCTGGGGAACCCTACTCCACCAAAATTGAGGGTGACACCCCTTTTCCGGCAGGAATGTCACCCCCACATTCAAACAGCATTCACAACCCAAAAAAAAAAAATGACCAGCAAAATCAAAACATTTCCAGCAAAAAAAAAAAAAAAAAGGGGAAAAAAAATTAGTGCCCTTGACGTGAGCCACGCCTGGGGCGCCCCCGGCCACGGCCCCGGCTCCTCAGGGGAGACTCATGGGGAGGGTGAAAACCGGGGAAGGAGGAGCAGCCCCTGATCTCTGCCCACCTGGCGGCCTGCCCTCCAAGGCCACGGCTATTCTGTCCAGGGCACCACCTAGTGTTGCCGTGTTGGCCTGGATAGCCTGGGTAAGGGCCCTCACATCCTGCCCAACGCCTGCTGATGTTGTCTGCAGGTCGTTAAGGCAGTTTGTGAAAGCCCGGGAGTGGCAGTCCAGGTTCCCCAGCGTATCCTTGATGGAGGACAGGCTCTCCTCCATCCGCACCGATGTCTGGCTGACCTGTCCCAGGGTCTGGAGGAACTGGTTCCTTCTCAGAGTGGCGGGCAGGAGATCGGCCACCCCCCTGATCTTCTGGGACAACTTCCTGCCTCCAGCTGATGCTTTTGGCTGGGGAGAAGGGGAGGCCCTTGGGAGGGGAGCCATGTTGGGGGAGGAGGGGGGGCTCCCCCTTAGGGAGGGCTGCCTGCTGCCAGCCAGAGGGGAAGAGTCCTCAAAAACCAAAAGTCCAGTGCCTGACATGGACTCCTCCTCCTCATGAAACTCCTCCTCCTCAACCTCCTCCTCCTCCTCTTCAACCTCCTCCGCGGACTCCGGCTTTGTCGGGGGGGCCTCATTAGGCTGCTGTCCTGGGGATGGTGCGGTCAGGCCAGATGGCTCTGCACCCTCTTGCACATCTGTGGATGATACAAAACATTCACAGGTTGGAGGATCCACACACTTGCCACATATTCCCTTTCCCCCCTCCCCACACATGCTACACACCTGATATTAAAAAAAAAACGTACCTGGCACCACAGGCTCCGGACTTGATTCAAAGCCGGGCAGGCCCTCCACTTCATGCCGATGAAAGGTCAGGGCCACCGCACGTTCCTCCGCTGTCAGCCTAACACGGCATGGTGGGCCCCCTCCTGTGCCCCTGGCATGGGCAAGCATTTTGGCCAGCTTCTGTTTGACCAGACGCCGGAGGTCATTAATCTTTTTATCAATGCCAGACCGGGTCCGTGTCTCCCCCTCCCCCGCTGAATTGACTGCTCAGTGATGAGGTCCAAAATCTCCCTCCTCCTGGCCGGGGTGGTGTTGGCACTGTCCGGGCCGTGGAGGAAACGCCCATAATCGCTAATGGCCCGGGCAAGAATTATTTTTTCCCCCAAAGTAAAATTTAGTTTTCGCTTTCTCTCTGTCATACTGAAAAAAAACACTCCCAGTCAACAAAAATCAGTCACAAAAACAAGCACAACCAATCAAGCAAGAACACACACAAAGAGAAAACTAACACCCAAAAAATCACACAAGCACTCAGCAAAAAACAGTCACAAAAACAAACAGCAAAAATTAGGCAAGAAAACAAACGGACAGAAATATATCAAACAAACAGTCTCTCAAACACTTATCAAAAAACGGGTCACGGCTCATTTCAATGTAACACGCCCACATCCTTCCCAATTTGTATTACTCCGCCTTACGCCTCTGAAATAACGTTACGCATGCGCAATTTTCTGCGCAAAAGCTACGAGAATAAGGTGATTACGCGGCTACATTGCGCAAGTCTAACGTAAAGGCGGTGCGCTACGCCGGTCCAATAATGCGCAGATGTACCTGAATCTGGCCCTGTAACTTTAACTGACTAGCTTGCCTGCTCTATCTACCTAGAAAAAATGCCTCGCCGCAACACCCTGACTTTGGCCAATTATAGCTCTCCGTTTTTTGCGCACTGTGATTGGCTAAGCATGCGGGTCATAGTGCATGCTTGGCCAATCATCAGCCAGCAATGCACTGCGATGCCTCAGTGAATTATGGGCCAGTACGCGCCACTCGAATTTGGCGCGAACGGCCCGTAACGTTTGTATTTCGACCAACGGTCCAACATACGATGTTCGAGTCGAACATGGGTTGTGGAAGATTGTAAGAACCTTCCCCTGCTGGTGCTCTCAGAGCTAAGTAGGATTACTGCAGGGATGGAGACAATAAAGCTTGACGACCAGCTAAGGCCGACGCAGGGAGAACAAGCTAGACAGGTCCTTAGTCAAAGAAGGGAAATGTTCTCCACAGTCCCTGGGTACACTAATATGGCAGTGCACCGGGCAGGAGGCGGGCTGACTGTGCTGTGTTAATTAACATGCTAATTATATAGTTGTCTGCTAAAGGTGTTGAGAGAGGGGAGGGGGGAGAATCCATGAGTCAGCCCTACCTCATTATCTAACCCAGTCTGCTGAGCTGCTCCTGATCCAGTCTGCTAAGCTGATCCAGCCTGCCAAGCCGATCCAGTCTACTGAGCTGTTCCTAATCCAGTCTACTAAGCTGATCCAGTTCCTGTATCCCAGTTCCTGCAAGGAAGTTTCCAATTGTCTGATCCACTTGCTCACCTCTGTTGATCCTGCCAGGCACCCGTGCCACTCCTTACTCCTGTGCCTACTGTAACCTTTCCAGGGTGCCGCGAGTGGGAGCCGTAAGGGAGGCCATCCTCTGCAATTCGGGCTCACAACCATCAGGTACGTGACAGTAGCAGACAGCCATGTCTGAGCCTGAGCAGGGAGCCTCCACCATGGAAGAACTGTGTCAGAACCTGATCTGAGACCAGTGGCGGCCCATCCATAGGGGGAACCCGGGTGCTGCCCCCCCTCCCCCAGTCAGTAAAAAAAAAATAAAAAATAAAAAAATTATTTAAACATGTCCCTTTAAGAGAAAAAAATCCAAAAAAGGACCTTATGTGCACTGTGTCCGGGCACCGGGCACAGTGCAGTTAGGGTAGCGCCACGTCTGTGCAATCACAGGATTGCAGACGTGGCGCTACATTGGCAGCCAAAAAAATGCCTTTGTGGCGCTCCCCATTCCGCCACAACTTCCGGCGTGATGGACTTTGTTATTATGGCCGGTCTGGTGCACACACTTGTGTGTTCCCGAGAGGAAGTGACGTCGGCAGTGCACTCTGCCGCTCAGTGGAACGCAGCATATGTGAGGATCTGGAACAGGTAAGCTCTGTCTTCCATCCATGCATTCCCCTCCTCCCCTCTGCTGATCATATACTGTATGCTGTGACAGCAGCGTCCATCCACCCCATCCCCTTGATGAAATCAGCGGCTGGCACCTCCCTGCTGAACATCTACTGTGTCGATCCCCACCCCCCTCGGTCTGCGAAATTAGCGGCAGCGACCCGCACCCCCCCGCTTATTCAATGGTAAAAGTGCGTTAAAAATAGCGGCTGTCAATGTTTTATATGCAAATTACAATTACAGCAAAAATAGCGGCCGTAGACCCATTACCCCCCCCCCCCTGCGCTTATTAACTAGCAGCTATCACATTCCAAACCCCCCTCCCCCTTATTAGCAAAATGTCTTTTATATGTAAATGAGTGCAAAAATAGCAGCTGTCACATTTCATCTACCACCCACCCGCTTATTAAAACTGTTTTTTTTATATTCAATGTTCGGCCATCACCCATCTAACAAAGAAACCCCCCCCTAAACCCCCCCTGCCCCTTTACTAAAAGTTTTTTTACATGAAAAGTCTGGTGGCAACATTAAGATTGGCCACAGAAAGTTTTTACATTAAGATTTTTGCTGCAACAGCTTATTCAGCAGCTTGTTTGGCGACAACATTTTTTGTACATTGACAGTGCGTCCACAATACCGCCACAAACCCCCCCCCCCCCCGCTTACTAACTTTTTATTAACTTTTTATCCAATCCATTTGGCGACAATAATGGAACGCCCCACCTGTTTATCAATTATTTAACCATTCGGTGTTCTCAGCAGCAGCGTGTTTACATTCGTGTTCAGCGTCAGTAGCGGGCAGCGGCACATACAACCCCCCCCACACTTATTAACATTAGGTGTTCGGCACAACCCCACTTTTTATTAATTTTTTAACATTAGGAGCGCCACAAGCACCACCCCCCCCCCCCCCCGGCTAATTACATTCATATTACATTTAATCGCATCGCACGGACAACACATGCGATTTTGCACCGCGCAGCAGTGTGAACCGGCCCTGAGCCTAGGTTTCCACAAATCTGATGGCTAGCAATGTTAACTGTGCAGTTGGCCCATCAGAATGCAGTTCACATGCACAAAAAGCCGCTTTTCATTTAGGCTTTGTTTCCACTTGTGCAAATTGTCCTGCGACTTGGGACTGGAAAGTTGCATGACAAGACGTACCTGATGATTTCCAATGAGAACCGTTCATATCTGTGTAAGGTCAAGTCACAGCGACTTCAAAGTAGTCCCTGCACTACTTTTGTCCCACTTTGATGTGACTTGAGAGCCATAGACCTCCAGAATACACAGGCATTGCTTCAAGTCGCTGCAAAATATTGTGGCAGAATCTTGCGACTTTCAGGCTTTTCAGGCTAACGCAGCCTGAAAGTTGCACGATTCTGCTGCAATTTTGATGCGACTTAAAGCAATCCCTGTGTATTCTGGAGGTCTATGGACCTCAAGTTGCATCAAAGTGGGACCAAAGTAGTGCAGGGACTACTTTGAAGTCGCTGTGACTTGAAGTCGCACATATATGAATGGTTCTCATTGGAAATCATGGGGTACAACTTGTCATGCAATGTTGAAGTCCCAAGTCGCAGGACAAGTTGCACAAGTGGAAACGGAGCCTAAATGAAAAGCGGGTTTTTGCGCATGTGAACTGCATTCTGATGGTGCAAAATCGCATGTGATTTAATGCAGTATGTCTGCAGTATCTGGTATTCTCATGCAGTATTTCTGCAGTATCTGGTAATCTAATGCAGTATCTGGTAATCTCATGCAATATGTCCACAATATCTGGTAATCCCATGCAGTATGTGCGCAGTATCTGGTAATCTAATGCAGTCTCTGGTAATCTTGTGCAGTATGTCCGCAGTATCTGGTAATCTAACGCAGTCTCTGGTAATCTTGTGCAATATGTCCGCAGTCTCTGGTAATCTTGTGCAATATGTCCGCAGTCTCTGGTAATCTTGTGCAGTATATCCGCAGTCTAGTAATCTTGTGCAGTATGTCTGCAGTATCTGGTAATCTTGTGCAGTATGTCTGCAGTATCTGGTAATCTTGTGCAGTATGTCTGCAGTATCTGGTAATCTTGTGCAGTATGTCTGCAGTATCTGGTAATCTTGTGCTGTATGTCTGCAGTATCTGGTAATCTTGTGCTGTATGTCTGCAGTCTCTGGTAATCTTGTGCTGTATGTCTGCAGTCTCTGGTAATCTTGTGCTGTATGTCTGCAGTCTCTGGTAATCTTGTGCTGTATGTCTGCAGTCTCTGGTAATCTTGTGCAGTATGTCTGCAGTCTCTGGTAATCTCGTGCCAATTTAGAGTCCTTCATTACTAACAGTGTAACTTTTTAGTTTGTTTGCGCCGATCTGTAAGACTGCGTTATATACCATGATTTGTTATGCTGGGGCTATATACTCTGTCCTGTGATGCTGAGCTGTATACTCCTGACACTATGAGTGGAAGCAAGTGGAATACAGGGGACGGAGTGGGTGGATTCTATAAGGGATGTGGCTTATGAGAAGTGGGATGGACTGAGCGTGGAGGGGCAGGGTCTTGCGCCCCCTTATCCTTATACTTCACCAGCCGCCACTGTCTGAGACTGTTACCTCTATTAAGACTCGGCTTATCTTTGACCATCCAGTTATCTGCCTGCATCTGACCTCGGCCTGTTTGTGACTACTCTTTGCCTGCATCCCTGTACCTTTGCTGCCCGCCTGATATCTGACTTGGCCTGTCTTGCTATTCCTGTGTTTATCCTATCTGTTCCTGGTTCCGATCCAGCCTGCTAAGCTGATTCAGTCTGCTAAGCTGATTCAGTCTGCTAAGCTGATTCAGTCTGCTAAGCTGATTCAGTCTGCTAAGCTGATTCAGTCTGCTAAGCTGATTCAGTCTGCTAAGCTGATTCAGTCTGCTAAGCTGATTCAGTCTGCTAAGCTGATCCAGCCTGCTAAGCTGATCCAGCCTGCTAAGCTGATCCAGCCTGCTAAGCTGATCCAGCCTGCTAAGCTGATCCAGCCTGCTAAGCTGATCCAGCCTGCTGAGCTGCTCCTGATCCAGTCTGCTAAGCTGATCCAGTCTGCTGAGCTGCTCCTGATCCAGTCTGCTAAGCTGATCCAGTCTGCTGAGCTGTTCCTGTTCCAGTCTGCTATGCTGATCCAGTCTGCTGAGCTGCTCCTAAACCAGTCTGCTAAGCTGATCCAGCCTGCCAAGCTGATCCAGTCTACTGAGCTATTCCTAATCCAGTCTGCTAAGCTGATCCAGTTCCTGCAAGGAAGTTTCTGATTGTCTGATCCACTTCCTCATTCAGTTGATCCTGCCAGGCACCCGTGCCACTCCTTACTCCTGTGCCTACTGTAACCTAACCAGGGTGCCGCGAGTGGGAGCCGTAAGGGAGGCCATCCTCTGCAATTCAGTACATGCGGCGGTTCCGTTGGCTCTGGGAGCGATCCAGGATGAGGGGGTGGCTGTTCGTTTCTGGCCACCCCCTCGCGATCGCTCCCAGCGAATCGTCTTCCGCCTCTGCCCGCCTCTGCCTGTGTAACTGTAAACACAGGCAGAGGAAGTAATGTCATCTCTCCTCGTGTCGGTCTTTTCGTCCGACACAGAGGAGAGAAGACATCTAACAGTGAGTTGCACCAAGCACACAGTACACACAGGCACATAAACCCCCCCCAGTCACCCGCAGATCACCCTCCCCAGCCCCCTGTCACAGTGTCACTGATTGCAGTGATCATTTATTTTCTGATCACTGCATTGAGGTTTTTATAGCATTTCTAAATAAAGGTTTTAACCCCCTGATTGCCCCCTAGTTAACCCTTTCACCAGTGATCACGGTATAAGTGTTACGGTTGACGCTGGTTAGTTAGTTTGCTGTTTATAGCATCAGGGCACCCACCGTATATAACCCAATAAAGGTTAAACCCCCTGATCACCCGGCGGGTGATATCAATTAAATTTTAGCGTCAGTCAGGGTCTGCGTCGCCCAGGCAGTGTTAGGTTAGTGCCAGTAACGCTTACACCCACGCGCAAAGCATACACCCCCTTAGTGGTATAGTATCTGATCGGATAGATACCTGATCTGATCAGATCTATACTAGCGTACCCAGCAGTTTAGGGTTCCCTACACATTGTTAGTGGAATCATCCGAGATACCCGCTAGCACCTGCGTTTTGCCCCTCCGCCCAGCCCAGCAACAATCCAGTGCAGTATCGATCGATCACTGTCACTTCCAAAACACACACACATAACTGCAGCATTCGCAGAGACAGACCTGATCCCTGCGATCGCTAACAGTTTTTTTAAGCGTTTTCTACAGTCGCTGACATTTAGGTGCTTTTTTTACCTGTGAATCATTACTAGTGTACGACTAAATTTAGAGCCCAAAATGGCAAATTGAATGTACACTGGTGAAGAGGCCTACACGTTTCTGAGCATGACCGATAGTGAAGAGGAGGTCACGCATCTGTCAGATTCTGGCTCAGAATACGATCCTGTTTACGACAGCGGCTCCATGTCAGATAGCTCTGACGACGAAGTTGTGGTCCCTGCTAAGGCCAGACGTACCCGACCCTGTTCTGATGTTGTTGAGCAGCAAGAACCACAGGATCCTTGTATGGAGCAGAAAAGTACTAGCGTCACTATTCCTTCTGGTGGACTGGCCAGCACCAGCGGCCTAGTACACCCTGGTTGTTCCTCCAGCACTGCAGTATCACGTGGTGACGTGGCGAGTCCCATAAGTGCAGTTCAAGCTGGCGAAGTGGCAAGTAGTGTCCCGCTGCCACAGAGAAAAAGACAAAGACAGGCCCGTCATGCCCATAGTGCCCTTCCTGCAGAATTCGCCTATCCTGTTTGGGTCCCCACCACTTCTGCAGCACCTGTACTTCCCCAATTCACTGGCCAACCCAGGTGGATACAGCAAATTTTACGTCACTTTATTTTTATTCGCTGTATTTCACGGAAGATCTCTATAGATCTATTGTGGACCAGAATAATGTATATGCTCGTACCTACATCGCCGCTAATCCCTAGTCTGTCCTTGCCAGAGAATGGAAACCACTTACGGTTTCCAAATTTAAGACTTTACTTAGCCTTACCCTCAACATGGGCATACACCAATTTCCGAAGTTGCGGATGTATTGGTCCACAAGTTCGCAGCACCATATGCCCATATTCTCTTTGCATGGCCAGGAAACGATACGAGGCGATCCTGCGGTTCTTGCATTTCAGTGACAATGCACTTTGTCGTCTGCATGGAGACCCTGAATTTGACTGGCTCTACAAAATTCGGCCTCTCATGAACCATTTCAATGAACGTTATGGAGCCTTGTTTAATCCCCAGCAAGTTGTCTTCGTTGATGAGTCCCTAATTACATTTTCTGTCCGCTTGTCTTTCAAGCAGTACCTTCCCACAGCAAGCGTGCCAGATACAGGGTCAAGCTCTATAAGCTTTGTGACAGGGCAACAGGCTACACATGGAGCTTTAAGGTTTATGAGGGCAAAGATAGTTAGGTAGAGCCGGAGGGTTGCCTAGATTACATGGGGAGCGCTGGCAAGATCGTGTGGGACTTGGTGTTACCCTTATTCGGAAAGGGGTACCACTTATACGTGGACAATTATTACGCCAGCGTGCCACTTTTTAGTCATTTGTTTGATCGTCAGATTGGAGCATGTGGCACCGTGCGACCTAGTCGCCGGGGCTTTCCCCAGCGGCTTGTAGATTCCCGTCTTAGGCTGGGGGCGAGAGCCTGCTGCAGGTGTAATAATTTGCTCACTGTGAAGTGGCGGGACAATAAGAATGTTTTCGTTCTTGCCTCCCTTCACGCAGACACGACAGTACAAATTCGTACAGCGACTGGTCTTGTCCACGAATATAACCAAAATATGGGAGGGGTGGACCTCAACGACCAGTTGATGGCGCCGTATTATATTGCCCGTAAGGCGAGACGTTGGTACAAAAAAGTGTCTCTATATTTATTTCAATTGACTTTACTGAATGCTTTTGTCTTATACAAAGCTTCAGGACAGAATGGACCCTTCCTTTAATTCCAGGATGAGATCATCTTAGAACTCCTGTATCCAGGCGGTTCTGCACCTCACCATCCCCTACCAAATGCAGTAAGCGGATATATGCGTGACACCCGTTATTTTTGTCCCCGCTGTCCTGCCGATCCTGGTCTTTGTATTGGTGAATGTTTTGAACGCTTCCACACACTAGTGAAGTATTAGCATAGGGTAAAACATTTCACAGGCTAGGCACACTTACACAGGGTCTCCCAAGATGCATTTTGAGAGATCCAAACCTGGAACGGAAAAGTTGAACAGTTACAGTTACAAAAAAAAGTGTAAAAACAAGTCAAAAATAAAAACACAAAAAAAATATATATATAAAAAAAATAGTTGTCATTTTATTGTTCTTTCCCTCTCTATTCTCTCTCTATTGTTCTGCTCTTTTTTTACTGTATTCTATTCTGCAAAGTTTTATTGTTGTTATGTTTTTTCATGCTTGCTTTTCAGGTATGTATATTTACTTTACTATTTTCAGGTACGCAGGGCTCAAAATTTCAAGTCTTGAGCCACTAGCCAGGCCTCAATGGTTACTCGCCATCAGTTGCCCAACCCAATCCCTACACTGCTCCGCCCCTAATTCTGCTGCTAATCACGCCCTCATAAATTATCTCATGAAATGAGACTTAAATGTTTTTTGCAGAATTATGTTACGGAAATAAATATTAAGAACTTTATCAGTTCCCCTCAGCACAGCCTCACCTGTGCTCATCAATGCAGAGTCCTTGTGCCCCCCCCCATTGCAGAGTCCTTGTGCCCCCCCCCATTGCAGAGTCCTTGTGCCCCCCCCCCATTGCAGAGTCCTTGTGCCCCCCCCCCCATTGCAGAGTCCTTGTGCCCCCCCCCCATTGCAGAGTCCTTGTGCCCCCCCCCATTGCAGAGTCCTTGTGCCACCCCCCCATTGCAGAGTCCTTGTGCCACCCCCCCATTGCAGAGTCCTTGTGCCACCCCCCCATTGCAGAGTACTTGTGCCCCCCCCCATTGGCGGCCAGATCGTGACAGGATGAAGAGGTGGATCGCCTGGGAGTGGGGGGCGGGCACTGCGATGGGCTGGGTTGATCGGGAGCTGCGGGCAATACCGCTCTGTGATCCACAGCTCTCCTCTTCCTCCGTGATCTCCGACAGCTCCCGATCAACCCAGCCCACCGCAATGCTCGCCCCCCCCCCCCCGACTCCCAAAAAAAAACACTAGAACCAACGCTCATGGCTCGCAACAATATGTTAACTTGATACCAGAAAGTGTAGAAATAAGTACATTTATTGATCCAAAATAGCATATGATAGATCCAATCCAGACAGATAAAATAATTGTCCATGTGGTGAGTACAGATAAAGTTAAATAGACTGCAATATACAGCAATAGTGTCATCCAAGATCCATTAAGCACAAAAAGGGTTAACATTTCATGGCACAGAGAGCAGCTCCTGTGATAGATGAAATGCACAGTACCTTGGGGCTTCTGTCAGTAATCTGTCGGCAATCGATAGTGAAGGGGAGGGGGGGAAGGAATCCTCAAACACAGGCAGCTGTGGCCGGGACTGTAGCGTGGCTGGGACAGAGAAACCCACGCCGCCTCCGTTCCTCTGCAGGGATGATGTCGCACGTCTGCGACGCCAGCTGCCGCCTGGAGAGACAGTCAGCGCTGTGGATGGGCAATGCCGTAAGTCCAATGCTTACGCTTGGGGCATGAGTGTACTACTGCACTCTGGTGGAGAAACCCCCCCCGGCGATCCGCAGCTCTCTTCCTCCATGATCTCTTAACAGCTCCCGATCAATCCAGCCCACCGCAGTGCTCGCCCCCCCCCCACTCCCAGGCAGCCCAGCTCCTCGCCAGACCTCATTTTCCACTCGAGTGGAAAATTTGAGGTCTGAGGTATGCCATTCAGCTGTTGCGCAGACTTATTTTTCTTGACAGCAACAGCGTTTGCTCCCACGATATATAAAGATGTGACTCCAGTGCTGTGGGAGGTGATTTCACCACCACAGTTAAAAAAAGAGCATATATGCCAAAGCATGAGGGCATTAGGGACGGAGGAGCGATTTTGCTCCTAATGCCGCATACGTACGGTTGACATTCCTATGGAGGCTTTCCCATGGAAAAGTCTGACCATGTGTACACAGCATAACTTTTTGGAAAAGTCTGACCGTGTGTACGCGGCATAGCTTTTTTGCGGGAGGATGCCCACATGCTTTGGCATATATAAATGGTGCATGTATGCCCATCATTAGAAGTGGGTGGATGAAGGGAGGTATTCTAATGGTGGGCATACCCACCGATCAATCTTTTTTTCGTTCAGCCAAGAGGCTGCATGAAAAAAAAGATTACCAATACATGTCCAACAAGAACCATTAACGTACTGGTATGTTGCTGGACTTTGAATGGTATACCAGAATGATGCCTGCAGGTTTTGGTATCATCTTGGTATCATTCTTTTCAGCCAGCGGTCGGCTTTCTTGTCTGAGGCCGCGTACACACGATCAAATCTGTCTGCTGGAAACGGTCTGCCAGACCATTTCAGCAGACAGATTCGATCGTGTGTACGGGCAAACAGACAGATTTGGCCACCCTGTCGGCTGGGAACCCGTCCGCCCGACATTTCTGCTGGTTAGTATGCTAACCAGCAGACATATCTGCTCGCACACGCGTCGAATGGTTTCGACGTATGCGCGGAAGTGTTTTACTTCCTGGTGCAGTGACGTGGTGGCGTCACCGCCACGTCAGCGCGCTGTCTGCCGGCGGGGATTTTGGTTTGATCGTGTGTACACGATCAAACCAATACATCCCAGCAGACAGATTTGTTCAAATCGGTCTGTCCGACCGATTTGAACAAATCTATTTGCTCGTGTGTACAGGGCCTTAGCAGCTAATTAGCCTCTAGACTGATTTTACATTCAGTGGGAGGGAATGTCCCCCCCCCCCAGGATATAAACATCCCCATTGGGAAATTGGGAAAGCATTTTATCACACACCGATCTTGGTGTGGTCAGAGGAAAGATCTAGGGTCTAATAGACCCCATTTAAAAAAAAATAAGGGATCATAAGGGATATTTACATTCCCTGAGATAACAATAAAAATGGTAAAAAAATAAATAAAATGGAAAGAACAGTTTACAAAAAAAAAAAAAAAAAGTGAAATAAATAAATATATATATATATATATATATATATATATATATATATATATATAAAAAAAAAGCATCTCTGTCCCCCACTGCTCTTGCGCAAAGACGAACGCAAGCGTCGGTCTGGAGTCATATGTAAACAGCAATTGTGCCATGCATGTGAGGTATCACCACGAAGGGCAGATCAAGGGCAGTAATTTTAGCAGTAGACCTCCTCTGTTAATTGAATGTGGTAACCTCTAAAGGCTTTTAAAGGTTTTTCAAAATGTATGTAGTTTGTCGCCACTGCGCGTTTGTGTGCAATTTTAAAGTATGTCGTGTTTGGTATCCATGTACTCGGCCTAAGATCATCTTTTTTATTTCATCAATAATTTGGGCAATTTAGTGTGTTTTAGTGCTTTAAAATAAAAAAAAAGTGTATTTTTTCCCCAAAACACCCACCATTTTAATCTGTAGGGCCTTTTCTTTAAAAAAAATATATAATGTTTGGGGGTTCAACTTAACTTTCTTGCAAAAAAAAAATATGTTTTTATGTAAACAAACCGTGTCAGAAAGGGCTTTGTCTTCAAGTGGTTAGAAGAGTGGGTGATGTATGACATAAGCTTCTAAATGTTGTGCATAAAATGCCAGGACAATTCAACCCCCCCCCCCCCAAATGACCCCATTTTGGAAAGTAGACACCCCAAGCTATTTGAATGTGGTATGTGAATTGCGCTCCCCAGGTGGTTAATCTATCGCCACCTACTTCTGGGCAATATTTTAGATTATTGACCCCAATCTACTGTATATTGCCTTTGTTGACAATACACCAAATAAGTGTAAATGTGTATAAATGTGTGCCAAAGTGCTTATAAGTAAATATTCTTCTCAGAAAAAAATGCTAAAAAAAACATACATACATATATGTATATATACAGTATGGGCCAGATTCTCAGAGACGTTACGCCTGCGTAAATGAATATGCGCGGCGTAATTGTAAATGTGCGCCGTCGTATCAATGCGCCGTAAACACAGAACCACATACGCCAGAAAATCTGCTTCGCCTGAGCGGCGAAAATGTTTTAAGCTAGCGCGGCGTAGGCGCATAGTTACGCATTGCGCATCTTCAGCTCCCATTGAATTATCATGCAAATATGCAAATGAGGGAGATGCGCGGATTCCCGAAAATACGCGCGTTCGGCGTAGGCTACGCGTGGTGCGCGGAAAAAGGAAAGCCTTGAGTAAACTTACCCCTCATAAAAGCAGGGGTAACTTTGCTTAAGACCGTGTGCAAGTCAGCTGGAGAGCAACTACAGCAGCACCATAACGGACGAGCTGAGCAATCACACTTACTGGACAACACATTCGTATGCCAACATGCTAGGGGCAGGCATGGTCTTAGCACTACTAATGCATGCAGAGGAAGAGGAGCATAGAAGGAGGAGGAGGAGGAGGGCACGTGAGAGGATCTACCGAGCGCGCATTAGCCTCTTTGGTATGGGTGAGGAGGAGGTGTATCGCATCTTCAGATTCAGCCCTGCTGCCATCCTGGAAATAACCACAGCCTTGCAGGATGACATCACCAGCCAGACATACCACTCACATGCACTGCAGCCACTGGTCAAGGTACTGGCAACACTCCATTTCCTGGCCAGTGGATCATTCCAGCGTACAAGTGGAGTGGTGGCTGGGATGTCACAAACCAGCATGAGCAGATGTCTGCACCAGGTTAACCCCGCAATCCTCTGACGCATGTCCCACCACATCATCAGACCCACCACTGAGCAACTGCGGCAGAAGGCAATGACAGATTTCTACAGACTTGCCAGATTCCCACGCACCATCGGGGCCATTGATTGCACACATGTGGCACTACAGGCCCCCCGTGCCACAGAGCACATTTACCGCAATCGGAAGCATTGGCATTCCATCAACGTACAGGTGATAGCTGATGCCAAATACCTCATATGGCACGTCCGTGCCAAAGACCCCGGGTCCAGCCATGACAGTTACATATACCGTCAAAGCACCATCCCAGCAGATTTTAAACAGAACGTGTATGGGGACAGCTGGCTGGTTGGTGAGTGACATGGGTGTCAGGCATGACTGTCCCCCCCATGATGCACTCATCACAAGGGGCACATGCACTACTAACATCCTCCTATCTTTTCCCTTCCAGGTGACGCGGCATATGTACTTGGACCCCATCTCATGACTCCTTTCCGGAATCCCCAAACCAGAGGAGAGAGAAGATACAATGAAGCACATATGAAAACCCGTGCAGTGGTTGAGCGCACATTTGGCCTCCCGAAGTCCCGTTTACGATGCCTAGATAGGTCCGGGGGTGCCCTCTTGTATTCCCCAAACTTTGTGTGTCAGATCATCGGTGCATGTTGCATTCTGCACAACTTTGCCATGAGAAAGGGCCTGCAGATTGCCCTACGTGATGACCTGACCCCCCAACCAGACAGCCCCCCCCCCCCCCCCCCCCCCCCCCAGAGGAGACCTCGTCATTTTTTTTTGAATGTCTTGTGGTGTCCGGATCTCGTGCGAGAGGGCATTCACCTTGCAAGCCACCTTCATCAGGATTTGCTGGTCCGCGCACTGTCCGCGCACTGTCAGCACCATGGAGCCGGGAGTCATACTTTTCCATTGCCGCGATGACGATGGCCCTCTCCTCTGGAGAGAAATTCTTCTTTCTCCTTTCCTTCCCAATAGCAGCCATGGTCATGCAAAAGATTTCCCGTGTCGATCCAAAAAATGGGAGACTTTTGCGCTGCACGGGCGCATGTGTGGGCGCATTATATACACAGCGCCGGCGAATCGTAGGATGGCTTTGCCCATGCGCAGAAGGCATCCACGTCACGGCGCGGGTCATCCACGTCACGGCCCGGGTCATCCACGTCATGGCGCATGCTCCGTTCGTCCCGGCGTTCATTTGCATGGGGTCATTAGAATGCAACACGCCCACTTCCCTCCTACTTTGGAGTTGCGCCGGATTATGCCGATGAATTTCCGCTACGCTGGCGCATCTTGGAGCGCATTTGCTGCGAGAATACGGTACTTGCCTCTCCGCGTTACGTCGGCGTAGTGCATCTGAGATGCGCTACGCCTGCATAAATATGCGCGCATCTACGAGAATCTGGCCCTATATGTGCTATACACGTGTTAAATAGTGCTCTTATAAAGCATGCATTCCCCTATGTTGGATTCAAAGGATTGTTACCATGGAAACAAACAAATATTATAATAGCCGCATATATATATATATATATGTATGTGTGTGTGTGTGTGTGTGTATATATATATATATATATATATATATATATATACTGTATATAATGTGAAAAAATATGCATTTGACAATTAGATGTAGGATTTCTGGATTGGTTCTCTTCTCATTACAGTTCCAATGACTAGCCAAGTGCTTATAAACCGATCAGTGGTTTTCCCGTGAGGTGTTAAAACACAACGTATTTTCACCGTTACCATTAAGAAATTAAATACTATGGGCCAGATTCTCAAAAGAATTACGCAGGTGTATGTACACCGGCATAATTCGAATTTCCCGCCGGCGTATCATTGTTTTTTATCCTGAAAACATGATACGCCGGATTTACGCTAAGATCCGACTGGCGTAATAATCTTGTACCGTCGGATCTTAAATGTAATGTTACGCCGGCCGCTAGGTGGTGTTTACGTCGATTTCTCATTTGCTTATGCAAATGAGCAAGATACGCAGATTCCCGAACGTTTTTACGCCGTCTCGTCGTTGTTTCCGTAAGCGTAAACTTACCCCTGCTATATGAGGGGTAAGTTTACGAAGGTCTGTCGTATGCCATGTTAAGTATGGCGTCGGGACAGCGTCTTTTTCCGTCGGTTACGTCGTTTAACTAAGTCGTTCGCGAATAGGGAATTGCTTAAGTGATGATCATGTCGTTTTCATGTCGGTTTTATCAACGTTTTCCGACGTCAGTTGGAGCATGCACACTGTTTTTTTTTTCGGCTGGCGCATGCGCAGTTCGTTCGGCGCGGGGGCGCGCTTAATTTAAATACATGCCACCCCCTTCCATTTACGCGGGGATACGCCGGGGTATTTACACTACGCACTTACGGAGCAAGTGCTTTGAGAATACGGCACTTGATCTAGTAAGTTGCGGTGGCGTAGTGTAAATGGCTTACGCTACGCCGACGCGGGATATACGTGAATCTGGCCCTACACCATGAGGGGCATTCCTCTTTTTTGTGAGCCTTTGTAGGAGAAAAAAAAAGACCCCACTAGTATATTCGAGGCACCTGGCAGTTGGTGGAAATACGTATAAGAGGAGTGGGTATCCTGGGAATGAACCAAAGGCATTT
Source organism: Rana kukunoris (assembly GCA_029574335.1). Lineage (NCBI taxonomy): Eukaryota > Metazoa > Chordata > Amphibia > Anura > Ranidae > Rana > Rana kukunoris. The sequence goes on along the minus strand of CM056055.1, from coordinate 76,713,705 downwards.
ACTAAATGATATCTGGTGAGTGGCCATTCTTAACGGTGACGGGAATATCACTGAAGTGGTGAAAATACGTTGGGCCAGATTCAGCAAGCATTTACGTTGGCGTATCTCCAGATACGCCGCCGTAATTTTCAAATGTGCGCCATCGTATCTTTACGCCGATTCTCAAAGCGAGATACGCCGAAAAATAGCCTTCCTTTGCCCGACGTAACTTGCCTCCGCCGGCGTATCGTGGGCGAATAGTTACGCATTCAGCGTTCCCATTAGAAATATGCAAATGAGGGAGATATACACCGCTTCATATACGCGCTTTGCGTAAGGCTTACGTCCGGCGTAAAGTTACCCCTGCTATATGAGGTTCAGCTAATCCAAAGGTATGGGCCAGGGAACGACGCCATCGAATTTTACGTAGTTAACATAGTACGTAGTACGGGAATAGGGCTGAGCGTAGGTTACGTTCACATGTCGTAGGTATTGCGCGCCAACGTCACTTGGGGAGTTTTTTTCGATGTGATTCTGAGCATGCACGCGTTCGCCCAGTTCGAGCGGCCATTCATTAGCATGGGGTCATGCTTAATTTAAATACATGACGCCCACCTCCTTCCTACTTTGAATTAGGCGGGCTTACGCCGGCCCATTTACGCTACGCCGTCGTAACTTAGGGAGCAAGTGTTTTGTAAATACAGCACTTGCCTCTCTAAGTTGCGGCGGCGTAGCGTAAAGAAGATACGCTACGCCGCTCTAAAGATACGCAAATGTATCTGAATCTGGCCCGTTGTAGTTTAACACCTCACGGGAAAAGCACTGAATGGTTTATAAGCACTTGGCTAGTCATTGGAAATGTAATGAGAAAGAGGACCAATACAGAAATCCTCCATCTAATTGTCACATGCATATTTTTTCACATATATATATATATATATATATATATATATATATATATTGCTGCTATTGCGACGAGCCAGAACCGCAGGGGCGACACGTGAGGTGCACAGTGGGCCGATGAGAGACAGCAATAATACAGTTCATCGGTTTACTCACGGTTAGCAGAAAGCCTCCCTGGGCCGGTCGCACAGAGATGGGGAAGACAGCACAAAATCCTCCGGGGCACGCTCTGTGATAGGGAAACGCCAGCCAAGATGGTGGTTGAGGTGCCCGTGATGACAGGGGTGTTTAAAGCGCTTGTGGCGGCTGGGTTCCTTGATGGTATTTGTCGTGACGCCAGTACCATTAATGGTGGTACGACCATTTGCAGTGTTGAAGAATGAGGTAGACAGAAGTAGGGTACAACTTACAATTTTTACTGTGACTGGTTTTGATTGCAATACAGACATCCAGTTAAAATACAGTATCTGGGTAGAGAGAATTCTGCTGATCCACTGTTAATAGGCTTTAGTAATCCTGGACTCAGGCTGTGGTTCAGTATTATGCTTGTTTGTTACTGGTCCCTTTTGAATCCAGTAACCTTGGTGAGGTTGCCGGAGGCTAAGAAATCCTTCACCTTTATGCTCAAAAAGGTCTTTGCTGCCGATTAATGGCGTTCACCTTTTGATTTAAGCAGTTCCAATCTGTCCCTTCTCTGGACTGACCTTCTCTCTCCTTCACCTTTTTTCCTTCTCCACACACACACTTCCTGAACTTAACTACCGACCACAGATAACCTGAGCTGGGATAGATATCCCAGAGTGGTGCTATCCCCATCTTGTGGTGGGAAGTATGAAGCACACCTGACCAGCATATGAACAGGGATCTCACAGATGTAGAAATGCAAAATGACATGCAATATAGCAATAACAAAGAAATAATACTTTTGCAGTTCCCACATGTCCTGAGTGGGACGCTGCACTATTATAATATTTGTTTGTTTCCGTGGTAACGATCCTTTGAATCCGAAATAGGGGAATGCATGCCTTATAAGAGCACTATTTAACACGTGTATAGCACACACACACACACACATATATATATATATATATATATATATATATATATATATATATTATATATACTATGAGGGTTTAGAACGGTAGCGGGTGTGTGTGACCCCCTGGATGGGCTCACTACACGATGAACTGTACAGAAAGGCAGTTGAGGATGGTTGAAAACAAAGGATATGATTTATTCTTCCATATTGCTGGATACAAGTGCAAGCATCAAAACAGCATAAACAAAACATAAAATAAACCCTTGCCACTTGGGGCATCTACCTTCACAATACCGGAACCTACCTATGGAGTCTGGCACAGCCTACTGCTGGGCAGACACTGCTGGTCAGACAGCAGAAAAACAATAGTCTTTTTGATTTTTATCACACAGAAAAATCCACAACCACCTCACCTCTTTCAGAAGTCTTTCTCACCTCACTGCTCTCCTTGACTCAAAAAGCCTCAGGATGCAGCAATCAGTAGTCATCCTTTGGATGTCTTATAGAGGCCTAATTGCCTAATTCTGAACAGCTGAAGTATTCCAACGCCCTAAACCTTTTTGCCTATTTCTGCAGCCGACACCTAATAGTAATTGGTGAATTGTCTAAACAAGGCAGAAATGTATCTCCCGTCTGTGACAACACCCACAGATTTACCTGACTTTCTGTCACAATACATATATGTATTTATGTTTTCTTTTAGCATTTTGGCACACATTTATACACATTTACACTTATTTGGTGTATTGTCAACAGAGGTAATATAGATTGGGGTCAATAATCTAAAATATTGCCCAGAAGTAGGTGGCGATAGATTAACCACCAGGGGAGCGCAATTCACATACCACATTCATTTTTAAGGATGAGACACCATTGGGTGTCTTGCCCCCTTTTTTTCTGATTGCAGCACACCCACTATTATAGAATAATTTGGGGTTTTCACTTGCGCCAGCAACACTCGTATCGCACCCCAAGCTATTTGCTGAGAGGCATCTCAAGTCCATGGAATATTTTATATTTTGACACAAGTTGCAGGAAAAATATTGTTTTTTATTTTTTTTCGCAAAGTATTCACTAAATGATATATTGCTCAAGCATGCCATGGGCATATGTGGAATTACACCCCAAAATACACTCTGCTGCTTCTCCTGAGTACGGGGATACCACATGTGTGAGACTTTTTGGGAGCCTAGCCGCGTACGGGACCCCAAAAACCAATCACCGCCTTCAGGCTTTCTAGGGGGTCTTTCACACGGGGCGGATCAGTAATGATCCGCCCCGTGCGCCTCCATTTGCTCAGCGGGGATCGCTGGCATGGCATATAATTTAGTGACAACTTTTTGTAAATGTTTTATTTATTTTTTTGGTCATTAATTCAATCACTTGGGGCAAAAAAATAAAAATATTCAATGTGTTTAACATGCCTCTCAGCAAATAGCTTGGGGTGTCTTCTTTCCAAAATGGGGTCATTTGGGGGGGGGGGTTGTGTGCCATCTTGGCATTTTATAGCCTTCAAAACCTACCATAGGTAGTGAGGAGTGAAATCAAAAATGTCCTTAGAAGTCTTGAAGGTGGTGATTGGATTTCGGGGTCCTGTACGCGCCTAGGCTCCCAAAAACTTCCACACATGTGGTATCCCCGTACTCAGGAGAAGCAGCAGAATGTATTTTGGGGTGTAATTCAACATATGCCCATGTCATATGTGAGCAATATAGCATTTAGTGACAACGTTTTGTAATTTGTTTTTGGGGGGGGGGGTCATTATTCAATCACTTGGGGCAAAACAATTAAATATTCAATGGGCTCAACATGCCTCTCAGCAAATATTTTGAGGTGTTTTCTTTCCAAAATGGGGTCATTTGGGGGGGGGGGGGGGTTGTGTGCCATCTTGGCATTTTATGGACTTCAAAATTGTGATAGGTAGTGAGGAGTGAAATAAAAAATGTTAGCCCTTAGAAATCTTGAAGGCGGTGCTTGGAATTTCGGGGTCCCGTACGCGGCTAGGCTCCCAAAAAGTCCCACACATGTGGTATCCCCGTACTCAGGAGAATGTATTTTGGGGTGCAATTCCACATATAACAATGGCATGTGTGAGCAATATATCATTTAGTGACAACTGTGTGCAAAAAAAAATCAGTTTGTCATATTCCCGCAACTTGTGTCAAAATATAAAATATTTCATGGACTTGACGTGTCTCTCAGCTTGGGGTGTCTAATTTCCAAAATGGGGTCATTTGGGGGGGTTTTGTGCTATTTTGGAATTTTATGGCCTTCGAAACTGTGAGGCTGCGTACACGCGATCAAATCTGTCTGCTGGAAACGGTCTGCCAGACCGTTTCAGCAGACAGATTCGATCACGTGTACGGGCGTACAGACAGATTTGGCCAGCCGACAGATTTTAAAGCATGCTTTAAAATCTGTCTGCTGGGAATCCGTCCGTCCGACATGTCTGCTGGTTAGTACGCTAACCAGCAGACATATCTGCTCGCACATGCGTCGAATGGATTCGACGCATGCGCGGAAGTGTTTTACTTCCTGGTCTGGCGGCGGGGATTTTGGTTTGATCGTGTGTACACGATCAAACCAATACATCCCAGCAGACAGATCTGTTCAAATCGGTCTGTCCGACCGATTTGAACAGATATATTTGCTCGTGTGTACGGGGCCTTATAGGTAGTGAGGAGTGAAATCAAAAATTTGCGCACTTAGAAATGCTGAAGGCGGTGCATGGTTTTTGGGGCCCCATACGCGGCTAGGCTCCCAAAAAGTCCCAAACATGTGGTATCCCCGTACTCGGGAGAAGCAGCAGAATGGATTTTGAGGTGCAATTCCACATATAACTATGGCATGTGTGAGCAATATATCATATAGGGACACATTTTTGTAAAAAAAAAAAAAAAAATGTCATTATACATTCACATGAAAAAAAAATATATATATATTCAATGGATTTAACATGCCTCTCAGCAGTTTCCTTGGGGTGTCTACTTTCCAAAATGGCATCATTTGGGGGGGGGGGGGTTGTACTGCCCTGCCATTTTAGCTTCCTTAAGAAATGAGATAGGCAGTCATAAATTAAAAGCTGTGTAAATTCCAGAAAATGCACCCTAGTTTGTAGACGCTATGGGCCAGATTCAGGTAGATGCGCGCATCTTTTCGCCAGCGTAGCGCAACGCATATACGCTGCGCTGATGCAAACTAGCGAGTGAAGTACAGCATTCACCAAGCGCATGGCCGTTACTTTGCGACGGAGTAACGAAGATGCGTTGGCGCAACCCGACGCAAGTGGAAGTGGGTGTGATCATATGTAAATGATGGGCGGAGCCCAGCGCAGAGGCTTACGTTCAGCATCATCCACGGAGCATGCGCAGTGAGTGAGGCTTCACTCGGCCCCCTGTGCGCATGCTCACAACTTCCGTCGGCACCACTTCACGGGAAACGTCAGCGCAATGTGTTCTGTTGCGCGTATAAAAGCGCCAGCGGAAGCGCCATTCCGGCGCAAAAGTATTTCCGTTTCCCCCCACCCCAGGGAAGTTACTTTTGCTCTGTTATGGCTGCTCCCGCTCCCCCCAAAGAGAGGAGGAACCTCAATTTCAATGCCCAGGAGGTCTCTGTGGTGATCTCCGCTATGGAGACTTATAATGACTTTCTCCACGGAAAGAAAAGTCGGAAGACCAGCCGGGAGAGGAAGCAGGCCATCCTGGACACCATTGCTGGCAGGGTGAATGTGTTGGGGTACTCCACCCGGACTGCTGGTGATATCCAGAAAAAAATAAACGACCTGCGGCGCAAGGTCCGTGGCAAGGTGGCCACCATCAGGAGGCATGAGAGGGGCACAGGTGGTGGACCCCCATGTCCGGTCAGCCTGACCACAGAGGAGGAGGTGGTCGCCCGCTGCCTGGAGAGGGAGCAGTTGGAGGGGGTACCAGGCTATGATTCTATGGAGGAAGGCTCCAGGACAGGTAAGTGTTTTTTATACCCTATTTGGTGTGTTGCATGTGGGGGGGGGGTACATGTGCCAAGTGTGTGGGACCACCAACATGTGTCTGCTTTGTGTCATCCACAGATGACGGAGCTGGGCCATCGTCTGTTGCCGGCCATTCCACCCCAACCCCCAACGGGATCCTGAGGACGAGCCCCTGGGTGCTGAAGTCACCGAGGTGGAGGAGAGTGCCCACACCACTTCTGCAGAGATGGTTGAGGAGGAGCCTGTTCCTCAGCAGGAGTTTTTTTTGGTTTTATCAGAGTCCTCCCCTTCTGCAGGCCCCTCTGTCATCCCCTCACCCATCCTCGGTAGCCCCTCAAGGGCGACTCCATCCCCACAGGGACAACCTTCTCCTGGCCCCAGGAAGGCAACCCGTAAGACCAGGGGGGAGTCTGATCTGGTCCAGGACCAGGTGGCGATGGACCACGCCAGGCAAACACAGCAGATGGGGGAGATTGCTGGCCACTTGGACCGGCTCGCTGACAGCCTGGGCTCCGTATTGCAGCTGCCCAGTGGTGTGCAGGACGTTGTGACCAGCCTGGGGGAGGTGCAGGCTGATGTATGGCACCTCACAGCAGCCGCCCACGCCAACACAGCTGCCATCCGGGAAGAGGGGAGGCAGCGGCAGCGTGCCCAGCGGCATAATGTCACCCGCCAGCTGAGAATGCAGGCCCAGACCAATCTCTGTCTGAGCCGGATTGCCGTGGCCTTGGAGGGCATGCAGCCAACAGCTGCCAGGAGTGGCCCACCCGGGGATCAGCCTCCTCCAGATGCCCCCCCACCCCCACCCACTCCCTCCAGACAGCTGAGGAGCCCGAGAGTGCCCACAAGGCGGAGCCCCCGTCATCCCAGATGAGGGTGTTTTTTTGGGGGGGTTAATTTTTATTTATTTTTTCTTGCTCAGGTTATGAGTTTATATTTTATTTTATTACTCAGGTTATGAGTTTATATTTTATTTTATTACTCAGGTTATGAGTTTATATTTTATTTTATTATTTAGGTTATGAGTTTTATATTTTATTTTTAACTGCACACGGTCAGGAGTGCAGGGGACAGTGTGAATGGTGTGTGAATGTGAGGGGGTGGCACTCCTGCCAGTAAGGGGTGTCACCCTCGGCCATGGTGGAGAAGTTATCCCCACGGCTGTATGAATGACGTGTGAAAGGTGTATGAATGGACAGCGACATCATTGGGGCCTTGACCCTGGCGTTGCTGCTCCCAAGTCCTACATGCTGGACTTGGGCTAATCCAATGTGATGTGGATGTGGTGTGTGTGATCTAGGGACATCAGTGGTGTGCATGCATGCATTGTTTGTGTGATTAATGTTTTAGTTTAGTGTCCAAAGATGCCTACGGCGAGGACCCTCCTGACTGCTCTTCCATCAGCAGACTGGGTCTCCTCTGGCAGGTGGGGACTGTGTGGGTCGGGGGTCAGGTCATCACGCATGTCAATCTGCAGGCCTTTTCTCATAGCAAAGTTGTGCAGAATGCAACATGCACCGATGATCTGACACACGAAGGTAGGGGAATACAATAGGGTCCCCCCGGACTTATCCAGGCAGCGGAAACGGGACTTCAGGAGCCCAAATGTTTGCTCCACCACTGCACGGGTTTTGATGTGTGCTTCATTGTATTTTCTCTCTCCTCTGGTTTGGGGGTTCCAGAAAGGAGTCATTAGATGGGGTCCCAGTGCAAATGCAGAGTCACCTGTAAGGGAAAAGACAGGAGGATGTTAGTCATGCATGTGCCACTTGTGATGTGTGCATCATGGGAGGGGATAGTCATGCCTGCCACCCATGTCACTCACCAACCAGCCAGCTGTCCCCATATATGTTCTGCTCAAATTCTGCTGGGATGGGGCTCTGACGGTATATGAAGCTGTCATGGCTGGATCCGGGGTGTTTGGCACGGATGTGCCATATGAGGCGTTGGGCATCAGCTATCACCTGTACGTTGATAGAGTGCCAATGCTTCCGATGTGCTCTGTGGCACTGGGGGGCTGTAGGGCCACATGTGTGCAATCAATGGCCCCCACAGTGCGTGGGAATCTGGCAATGCTGTAGAAATCTGTCATTGCCTTCAGCCGCAGCTCCTCAGTGGTGGGTCTGATGAACTGGTTGGAAATGCGTCTGAGGATTGCGGGGACAACCTGGTGCACACATCTGCTCATGGAGGACTGTGACATCCCAGCCACCACTCCACTTGTACGCTGGAATGATCCACTTGCAAGGAAATTAAGTGTTGCCAGTACCTTCACCAGTGGCTGCACTGCTTGTGAGCGGTGTGTCTTGCTGGTGATGTCATCCTGCAGGGTTGTGGTTAGTTCAAGTATTGCATCAGGGCCGAATCTGAAGAGGCGATACACCTCCTCATCCCCCATGCCAAAGAGGCTCATGCGCGTGCGGTATATCCTCTCACGTGCCCGCCTCCTCCGTACCGGGGGACCCAGTACTAGTGCTAGGACCGCGACTGCCCCTGGCATGTTGGCACACAGAGGTGTTGTCCTTGCACGTGTGGTTGTTCAGCTTGCTAGTTTCGTCGGTAACGCTGCTGCTGTAGCTGCTCTCCTGATGACCTGAGGCAGTCTGGAGTAAAGATAAAGCAGCTATTTGTAGAAATAACTTTGCGCCGGACGGACGAGATACGCGCGGTGCATGTAGCCAGCGTATGGTGCTAATCCGTTCGCGAATTGGGAAATCTCCCTCATTTGCATATTTGCATGGGAAATCAATAGGCGCGACTGATGCGCCAAGCGAAATTATGCACTGGCGATACTCTGGCGTAGGAAAGTTAAGCCGGTCGGGGAAAGCCCGTTTTCTGACGCATCTAGTTTGGTGGGTACGGCCGCATAGATACTACGGCGCATCTTCACAGTTACGCGGCGCATATCCAAATACTCCAGCGCAAGTCTTGCTGAATCTGGCCCTATAACTTTTGCGAAAACCAATAAATATATGCTTATTGCGATTTTTTATTTTATTTATTTTTTTATTAAAGACATGTGGCTGAATACATTTTGGCCTAAATGTTTGACTAAAATTTAGTTCATTCGATTTTTCTTACAACAAAATTAGAAAATATAATTTTTTTTCAAAATTTTCGGTCTTTTTCTGTTTATATCGCAAAAAATAAAAATCGCAAATACCATCAAAATAAAGCTCTATTTGTGGGAAGAAAAGGACGCACATTTCATTTCAACATTGCATGACCACACAATTACCAGTTAAAACAGCGCAGTGCCAAATTGTAAAAACACCTTGGGTCCTTTAGCTGCGTAAAGGTCCTGGTCTTAAGTGGTTAGGACCCAGCTTACCTTTGACCATCCAGTTATCTGCCTGCATCTGACCTCGGCCTGTTTGTGACTACTCTTTGCCTGCACCCCTGTACCTTTGCTGCCCGCCTGATATCTGGCCTGGCCGACTATTCCTGTGTTGGTCCTATCTGTTCCTGGTTCCGATCCAGCCTGCTAAGCTGATCCAGTCTGCTAAGCTGATCCAGCCTGCTAAGCTGATCCAGTCTGATAAGCTGTTTCTGATCCAGCCTGCTAAGCTGATCCAGTCTGCTGAGCTGTTCCTGTTCCAGTCTGCTAAGCTGATCCAGTCTGCTGAGCTGCTCCTGATCCAGTCTGCTAAACTGATCCAGCCTGCCAAGTTGATCCAGTCTGCTGAGCTGTTCCTAATCCAGTCTGCTAAGCTGATCCAATCCCGGTATCCCAGTTCCTGCAAGGAAGTTTCCAATTGTCTGATCCACTTCCTCACCTCTGTTGATCCTGCCAGGCACCCGTGACACTCCTTACTCCTGTGCCTACTGTTTATTTGCCAGGGGGCCGCCAGTGGGAGCCATAAGGGAGGCCGTCCTCTGCAATTTGGGCTCACATCCGTCAGGTACATGACACTAATAGTTCCTTCTTCCTGCCAGACACCACAATAGGGTACTATTGATCTTTTATTGAAAAGACTCAAGCAACCAATTTTATACAAAAGTAAAAAACAAAACCATAGTACAAAACATCAACAGAAATCAAAGGAATGCACATCCATATTCAGAATATATACAATATATACATAGTCCACTAACAAAAATTGTTTAGAAAAGTGTTTACATAAAGCAGCAGAGAGGGCCTAAGAGGCACAACCCATCACCTATGTATGCAGTCATTTATCAAAAATGAATAAAAAAATAATAATCTAGGGCAAGGATCTCCAAACTACGGCCCTCCAGCTGTTTCGGAACTACATTTCCCATGAGGCATTGTAAAATTCTGACATTCACAGACATGACTAAGCATGATGGGAATTGTAGTTCCTGAACAACTGGAGGGCCGTAGTTTGGAGATCCCTGAAGGGTGATAAGAGACAGACAGCCACACCGGGAATGAGACTCCTGGCAGTCAGGGAGTTTCGAAACCCCTCCATGCCTTCAACCAAACCCCCCGACCCCACTTGTCTCTCTCAAGCTCCCGAATCTTTCCCACCTCATGCAAAATGTCATACACCACCGCCTCAACAGGAAGGTTTTTTTGCCGAATGCTGAACTGACACTGCATTCCAGGTATAATTACGGACTACTAGGCTAACTAACAAAAGTGTATTCAAACAAAAAAACTGTATTAAATGCTCTGTACACCCACTCAGCATAGCCCAGCCTGGAGAGGAAAGGAACACAGAGGGCCCGCCCCACCTGTTTGTACACCTCTATGTTAAAAGGGCAACAAAGCAGAAAATGGTCCATAGTCTCTTCCTCATCTGCACACTCCTCCTGAGGACAGCTACAATCCATCCCACTGAGGAATTTTAAATTGCCCCAAACATAGAGCCCCCCAAGGAAGCACAACCAGGCCAGAACCCTAAATTTAAGGGGTACTCTATCCAAATTAATCCATCTCAACCCTGCCCTCAAAACTGGGCCTGAGCAATCCCTTAAGGCCAGCGGGTCATGAAAGACTTCGCTCAAGACTCAACTCATAAGGACTTTCCTTGGAACCAATCTGAGATCTTCAGCCGACAATCGCCACGTAGGCTGGAAGCTGACCACAATGATCCCTGCGATTCTTCACTTGGCCACCTTCTTCCCAAAGTCGTAGAAAAGGCCTAAACCAAGATCTAAATATGCCTACCCATCCAGGAGGTTCCACTGCAAGCATATTACCAATGTTAAATTTGAGAAATAGCAGTGAAAAGAAAAGAACTGGGTTAACCATACCTAAGCCACCCTCCCTCCTGGATAGGTAGGTGACATTTCTTTTGATGGGGTTCAGTCTGTTCCCCCACAGCATCTGGAAGAACACACTACTGCTCCTAGCATAGAGAGACACTGGCAAGATGCAGACAAAGCTGACATACAAGAAGATCGGAATCAGTAAAGTCTTAATTAGATCAACCCTTTCCCTCATAGATTCCATACTTCCATATTTTCCAGCTGACAACCTTAGTATTGGCAATTTCCAGTCTGAATTCCCAGTTTTTGAGGCCATAATCGCCGGGTCCAAATTCAATTCCTAGTATCTTAATTCTTTCCTGGGGCACCGCTCACCTTCCTTTCCCATCCAGAAAACTTCACTCTTTTCCTGATTGTTCTTGGTGCCCAATGCTTCAGAATACCGTGATGTCAGAGAGACCACCTTCTCCGCTTCATCCGTCCCAGTGACAATAACCGACATATCATCCGCATAGGCAACAACCCTCAATGGCGGCTCACCCGGGAGCCCCACTGGTACCCCACACAACATGGCTCTCTCTAGCCTCCTGATGAAGGGGTCAAATGCAAACACATAGAGCAGGGGACTCGGGAGACAACCCTGGCGCACCCTGGAGACAACCTCAAAGGACTGTCTAACCCAACTATTAACAAGAGGGAAGCTTTCTGCCTCTTATACAAGACTTTCAGCCAATCTACAAAACCACCCGGCAGACCGTACTTACTAAGGAGCAACCACAGGTACTCATAGTTAACACGATCAAAAGCCTTTGCCTGATCCAATGTCAGCAAATACTTTCCCCAGCTTGCAGCCCTGCACCGCTTCAAGGCCTTCCGGACAGCTAAAACCACTGTGAAGGTGCTCCTACCCTGGAGTGCTGATGGCGAGAAAGCAAAGACTCTGCTACTGACTATAGGCGCATATTTACCCTTTGAAAGAAGAATCACAGCCGAGTGCCTCATGGAAGGGGAAAGCACCCCCTCAGCAAGGCAACTGTTAAAAACCTCTACCAAATGTGGGGCCAGAATAGACTTAATAGACTTAAAGGCTTTGTAAAACTCAGCCGTCAAGCCATTCGGTCCATGTGACTTTTTGATGGCAAGCTGTTCAATTGCCCTCATCACCTCTTCAACTGTGATCTCCTCTCCTCTGTCAAATCCATTAATGGAACATCTCCACCATTTAGACCTGGAGTAGAGTCCAAAAAGCTTTCCATCTTGTCACGGTCAAGCTCTTTCCTCCCAAGAAGGTCAGCATAAAAGGACCTCACGACCTCCAGAATCCCTGATCTTGACTTTGTCAAGGAACCTGTACTGTCCTTAAGGCCAATGACCGTTTTAACAGCTAAACCGTGTTTGCAGTTCTGGTAAGGGTCAGGCGAGTGGTACTTCCCATAGTCCCTCTCCAGAACGAAAGAGGCATGCCGTCATATTGACACTTCCTGAGAAGAAGTTTCGCTTCTGAGATTGTCCCAGGATCCCCTCCTCTCGAGACAAAAATATCCAGCTTCCTCTGTAAACGTTGGTAGGCCATGTATTTATTACACATAAGAGAGAGTATGCGCTAGCACCAGCAGCAGTGGAAATGCAGCTAAAACAAATAAACAGGTGAGCTCATGAGAGCTAATTAAAACTTTAGACTGTTGATATAGTCCTGAGTTCGTAATAAAACACTTGCAGGCAGCCTAGTGAAGATTGGAAACAAATCTGAAAGCAGAAGAGGAAAACACAAAGGCGCCACTCTAAGTGTAATAAGTAGTGTAACATTTATTGGATAAAAACAGCAGCAAGCTTACTCACAAACGTTGGTGAGATTAGGCATGTATTACCAAAGAAACGTCCCCGGCTGTCACTGTATGCGGCTGTGTTGTGGAGCGGTTGGCAGCGGTGGATGCTGTCGCCTCCTCTGTCTCTGACACACTGGGAGCCGAGCTGTGATGTCAGTTCCGTATGGACGCTGGATCAGAAGGATGGCAATACTTTGGGGGGATGTGGGGGAGCCAGTAGGTAGGTCATCCATCTGATCCAGTGTCCATCCTTGGGTCCCAGCTTGGGTCCCAGTGTGTCAGAGATAGAGGAAGCGACGGCATCCACCGCCGCCAACCGCTCCACAACACAGCCGCATACAGTGACAGCCGGGGACGTTTCTTTGGTGATACATGCCTAATCTCACCAACGTTTGTGAGTAAGCTTGCTGCTGTTTTTATCCAATAAATGTTACACTACTTATTATACTTAGAGTGGCACATTTGTGTTTCCTTTTCATGTATTTATTAAACTGTTTTCTATTGGCTAGGCCTCTGAAGAATCCAGTAAACCTCTTTTTGGTCAGCTCCCACCACTCAGCCTTGCTGCTACAAAAGTCCAGGATGGTCACCTGTGCCTGAAAGAATTCCTCAAATGATTGTTTAACATGTTCTTCCTTGAGTAGAGTTGAATTCAATCTCCAGATGCCCTTGACCCTCTGAGGGGCATCTAAAGCATTCAGGACCACAGATAGCATACAGTGGTAAGAGAACTCTACTGCCTGCACCACTGGGGGCGAGATAGCAGCGGTCTCCAAAAAAACAAACCGATCTATCCTACTCTAATGCCGCGTACACACGGTCGTTTTTTGCGATAAAAAAAAACGAAGTTTTTTAAAACGTCATTTAAATTGATCGTGTGTGGGCAAAACGTCGTTTTTTGTCTTAAAAAAAACGACCCAAAAAAAATTCCAACATGCTTGAATTTTTTGTGTCGTTTTTCAAAACGTCGTTTTTTGTTTCACAAAAAGTCACCGTGTGTAGCAAAAACGTCGTTTAAAACAACGTTTTTCAACCCGCGCATGTCCAGAAGCTAGTTATGAAGCGAGCTTCAATGGAAAAGAGTGGTGAACGTAACCTCGCTTTTTGTGAAAAAAACGATGGTGTGTATGCAACATCGTCTTTGAAAGTGACGTTTCAAAAACGTCGTTTTTTACTTCACAGAAAACGTCGTTTTTTTTTCATCACAAAAAATGATCGTGTGTACGCGGCATAACTATTACCACGATGAAAGGTGAACCCGGTGTCATCTGGGAGGTGCTTAATGTGCACATCCACAAGACCAGCATCCCTCACCATACTATTTAAAAAAAAGGCTGTCCTTGAAGTCTTTCCTGTCCTTGAGCCTTGTTACTGTATTAAAGTCACCTCCAAAGACCACTTGCCGGAATGAAAAAATAAATGCCTTAATCCTTGTAAAAAGGCATTTCCTGTCCCACTTTGTGTGTGGCCCATAAATATTTACGTAGCACTACCCCCGAAGGAGCTGCTGGTTTGTTTTGGGTGGCACGTTGACTCTGTATCTCCGCCGTCCAGGGTACTTGATGAGAGCTGCAATAAATGTCCACATGTCCAATGTTTTTTCTGTGCTTTTATTACCCAGCCGGGTAAAAACGATAAGAGTAGAATTGAGTGAAGAGATAGGGGAAAGGAAATGGCAAATTTAGGTGTAACTTGCTAGGGAAACAGACCTGCTTCCAATGACAACTTTACATCGTCACTCTAGCCAGAGTGGGTATAGTGCATCTGGACAGGCCTCTCTCACCAGTCTGGCAGCCAGCGTGTCACTCAAACCTAGGATTAAGTCTCTGCCACAGACCCTCCCAAAAGTTTGGAGACAATTATGGTCCGCAATCCTCTTTCAGTAGATTCAGCACCTGGATCTCCTTCAAGTAGTTTCGGTGATTTAGCAACTGAGATGCGACCAACATCCAGCCTCTCAGAACCCAGGTGGTCCCCCGATGAATGGACAGGCCCCTCCAGGGACACTAGCCTTGTGCTTGGTATCCTTCGGACAGACGCCTCATCGGTCAACTTCCTCCAATGGGACAGACAGCTGGGGACCCCCTTTAGATTGGGGACCCAGTCGATCACTGGATCCGTACAGCAGATCAATTGCTCCGGGGCAAACATGGTCCCGGAACCAGGAACACTGCTACCCACGCACCCCCCGGCCAGGAGGGCCATATGTGGGGGTGTCATGGAGTGGCTACCCCAATGGTGGGCGCCACACGAGGAAGAACCCAGAGGTTATAACCTCTGCCCCCTTATACCCCTCCCCAGCATGCTCAGCGAGGTGGCCCAACCCCTGACTCGCCGCTAAGGAGTGATACTCAGACACACTTGACCCCACTGCTGACACCTGCCATCCGGGGGTGACGGAAGCCCCTGGGAAAAAAGGATGGCCCACAGTACAGCTAAGCTAGAGCAGAGACCCAAATTTAAACAATCAAACTAATTCAGAGTCAACTATTTCTCTGAACTTTCCCTCTAAATTTCAAATAGCACCGGCTCTGATAATAGCCAGGTGCTACATTAATTAGGCGCAAGTCCTGCCCTCCTACAAGGACATCTAAGACCATACATCTCCCAATCTCTACCTCAATAACCCACCGGACAGTTACCATATCGGTTTTAAACAACACCGCCACACCCCCATAAGGCTGGGCCGCAAGAGACCAGTAAGATGGACTATACCTCCACTCTCTCTTAGCCATATGGATATCTGCCAAAGAGGTGAGCCTAGTCTCTTGCCAAAATAAAATTTCAGCATCTAATTGGCTGAACAAAAAGAAGGCCATAGAACTTACTGACGTAATGCTGGGGACATTGATTGTCACCACTTATAACGGAGGGGGAACTGCAATTTGGGTTATTGGGTGGATTGCTTCTTAGCTCCCCTCTGCTGCTCATCACCAGAAGCCTCTCTCTTTCTTGAGGCCGCCTCAAACTCTATTTTGGAATCAGAACTTCTCTCCAAAGAAGCTCCAGATGAAGAAATATCCCACTTAGAGGACCTATGACGGTTGGAGACAGGCACTGGAGCTTCAAGTCCCTGTTCTGTCCTCACCGCTTGCTTCTTCCGCCTCCCAACCTTCCTTCTCTCCTCCAAGTACTGCAGGTCAGCCTCAGAGATGCCCTCATCTCTTGCTTTTTTCTTTGAAATCTTTTCAGAAGACTTCTTTACAGAAGAAGCAACCTTTTTAGTACCCGCTACCATTCCTGGTGGGGGGTGCTCCCTTTAAGTCAGACTTAGGAGGGGCAGACTCCTGGGGGGTAACTAACTCGAGGGCACAGACTTGGAAGGTTCTGACACAAGAGGAGTGGGTACAGCAGGCTGGGGGGACACAGAGACAGATACAGAAGGAGTACTTACAGACACAGGAGGGGTGGCCACCGGAACTGGAGAGGGATCCTGAGCAGGACCAGGGGAGTCGGTCACCGCAGAGAAGGATGGTACACCAGGGGCCTCACCCTTCATCCTGTCCAGCCTTGACAAGTCATCTATTACCTCCTCCATATTGTGCCAGGCTTCAGTACATCTGCTGTAGGGGTGGCCAAGGCGCAGGCACAGATTGCACCTGATCATCTGGGTGCAGTCCTTAGCCATATGACCCTGAACCCAACACACAGAAAATATTAAGGCTGAACAGGAGGAGCTTAAATGCCCCTTTTCTCCACAGCGGTGACACAGCTTTGTCTGACCAGGGTAGGAAAAAGTCATCCTATCCCTCCCTATAAAAGCTGAGGAGGCAAGGTGACGGACAACATTCCCATCCTTGGCCAACCTGACCGTTACCGACCATCCCCCAGTCCAGATGTTGCGCTCATCGAGGAATTTATTGGGCTTGGTCAAAACCTCCCCATAGTTCCTTAACCAAACCTCTAGATCCCGAGCAGGGATGCTCTCATTAGTGAGGATAATTGTGATCTCTTTTTCATAGTTGACCTCGCGAAACCGCACTGGAGCCAGACCTTCCCATTCAGGTCTTGACCTGCACCGAGCCTTATAACGCTCCCAGAACAGGTCAAGAACCTTTGGCCTGGTGAAGCTGACAGTATAGTACCGTGTCCCAGCTACATGTATAAAGGCATACAGGTGATTTGCCCCAAAACCCATCTCCAGAATCAAATGCACCACTGCACGCGGTGCTGGAGGGATGGCACCACCTTCCCATTTCAGAATGACTACATTATGTTGGGGACCCTCAGCAGAAGCTAGAGACCAAAGACCAGATCCTGGGCTGCAGGGGGGAAAACTCGCTTGGGAGTGGAGCTACCGGGAGCAGAGCGCACCACCTCAGCAATTGTAGGTTTATCAATGCCAAGGCCACACACCGATGTCACATTACTCTGTATATTATTATTATGAGTGAGTGAAAAACGTATATAGCGCTGCACATGCGAACTGAATCGCCTCTGGGCGGTCGTTGTTCATTTCTCCTTTGAACTCAAAAGAGATGGGTCTTGATCTTTCTCCTAAAGGTCAAGTGATTCTCCTCCAACCGAATGCTGGTTGGTAGAGCGTTCCATAGTCTGGGGCCTTGGACCGCAAATCTTCGCTCTCCTTTGGACTTGTATCTGGCTTTATTATTATTATTACTATTATCTGCTTGAATGGAGTTTGAAGAATTGTCTATCACACTTGTACTGGGACCATTGTTCATCACACCTGAACTGGGATGATTTTTATCAGCCACACACACATTCCCATCAGGTATTATTATAGTTTCTGCTGCAATACCAGCTGTCTCCTGATGCTGCACTGTAAAGTCCACAGCAACAGTGGGGAAAACAGCTTTACACTCAGATAAAGAAGGGTTAATGGGCTGTTCTGACACACGTAGTTCCTTTACAGAAATTTCATTTTTTAAATGCAACTCTTGCTGCATTGCAGTATCAGTAGGCACAACATTGCTGCACACTGGACTAGCAGCCTGATTGTCATTAGGCACATTGTCAATCATGGTGTTGAAAGTAACAAAAACAGTCTTATCCACAACATGGGATTTGGCAGGCTTGACTTTATCAGGCACATTATCTGTTATGTCCTCCTCGTTAAATACTATCTAATCCCCCTGCAAAGGAGACTCCATTACCTGGATGGCCCTTGCATGCCTCCTGAGTCCTGGGAAGGCATGGGGCTGCTTATCTCTCCCTGGGAGGCAAGGGGCAGAACTGGGGATCTCCTCCTCCTCCATCTTTGTCACCCAAAATGTTTCCTTAAAGGGTCCATCCCTTCCTTCCATCATGGCCAAGATGGTCTCCTGATGTCCTGAAATTGACCAATTGGATCTTCGGATCCATGGATCCACGTTTCAAGCTATGTAAGCCCTCACATTGTCTTTGCAGTCGCTTCAGCTCCGCTCTCAGCTTGTACAGCTTGTCCCTTTCCCTATTTAGGACCTTTATCCCGGCCACCACTCCCTCCCAAATAGACTCTAAGCCTTCATCCTCACCAGGGGTAGAGAGATCAGCTTGTACAGGGGCAGGCATGTCACCAGACGGCCCAGGAGATGGCTATGAGCTTCAAGCAGGAGAGGCCCTGCTGGTCTCATTGGCTTCCCCAGAAAGGGGCCAGGAGAGCTGGGAAAGATTTCACCACCACTCCCTTCTCACACAGAGCACCTGGAGCAGCTTCAGAGACACCTTCCTCCTGACACACCTGTGTTCCAATGATGGGTGGGGCACTTTTCCTCCCACTGACACCAAAGACAAGGATACTCTTTCTGCCAGACACCAACAATGGGGTAATATTCATCCCATTGACACCAAAGATGGGATACTCTTCATCCCACAGACGTTAACAATTGGGTACTATTCTTCCCATGACAGCAATAATGCGTCACTATTATTTCCACTGACAGCACTAATGGGGACTATTCTTTCTACTGGCACCATCAATGGGATACTATTTCTCTCACTGACACCAATTATGGGTCACAATTCCTTCCACTGACACCCTTAATGGGTATTATTCCTTCCATTGATACCAACAAAGGGGTACTATTCCTCCCACTAACACAAATGATAGGTCACGATTCCTCCCACTGACATAAATGATGGATCAACATTCCCCAAACTGACACCAATCGTAGGTCACTTATCCTTCCACTGATATTTAAGATGAGGCACTCTTCCTGCCAGACACCAACAATGGGGTACTATTCCTCCCTCTGACACCAAAAATGGGATACTCTTTCTCCCACAGACACCAACAATGGGGTACTATTCCCCTCCACTGACACCAAAGTTTTTCCACTAACACCAAAGACAACGCATTCTTCATCCCACAGATGCCAACAATATTTAACCACTTTAATACCAGGCTTTTATACCACCTACATGCCGGGCCTATTCTAGCACTTTTTTTGCTAGAAAATTACGCAGTACCCCCAAACAGACTAAGGCCAAACACTCTTTTTCCACAGCAGCATATCCAACTTCACGGGGTAACAACTTGCGGCTGAGATACGCCACCGGGTGCTCTTTCCCATCATCACCAACTTGGCTTAGTACAGCTCCCAGTCCAAACATGGAGGCATCTGTATGAACGACAAAGCGTCTGTTAGGATCGGGTGCCGCCAGTATGGGAGCATGCGTTAGGGCGGTTTTTAACTGATCAAATGCGGTCTCGCACTCCGGGGAACACAGGACCTGTTTAGGGAGAGTCTTTTTGGTCAGGTCCGTTAGGGGTTTGGCTATGTCATTATAGTGGGGTACAAACTTCCTGTAGTACCCTGCTGTCCCTAAAAATGCAAGTACCTGGGTCTTGGTTCTGGGAACCGGCCAGTTTAGTACAGTCTCTATTTTTGCAGGTTCTGGCCTCTGCTTCCCACATCCCACTCTATGTCCCAAATATTGCACCTCAGACATCCCGATATTACATTTGTCTGGTTTGAGGGTCAGGTTTGCGGCTCGGATCCTATCCAGCACTATTCCCAGGTGTCTAAGATGTTCCTCCCAGGTCTGGCTATAGATTGCGATGTCGTCAAGGTAAGCACATGCAAAATCTTGAAGACCATCGAGGAGTTCATCTATCATCCGCTGGAAGGTAGCCGGAGCATTTTTCATCCCAAATGGCATCACCAGAAACTGGTAAAGGCCAAACGGGGTGATGAAGGCCGACTTCGGAATTGCTTCCACGTCCAAGGGAATCTGCCAGTAGCCCTTACACAAGTCAATAGTCGTCAGATACTGTCCCTGAGCTATTTTGTCCAGCAATTCGTCCACTCGGGGCATAAGGGTGGGCATCTGTCACCTATAGTCCACACAAAATCGGGTCTTGCCATCCCGTTTTGGGACTAATACTATAGGGGACGCCCAGGGGCTTGCTGAGGGTTCGATCACCCCTAACTCAAGCATTTCCCTAATCTCCGCTCTCATCCCTTCTTGCACTGCTCCGGGGATCCTATAGGCCTATAGGCTGGTTGTCTCTGGGGCTTCTGCCCGGGAGTCTCCACCTTGTGCACAGCTATGTGAGTGTATCCAGGGAGTGCCGAGAACATCTCCTGTCGGTCCTGAAGTAATTCTCTTGCCTGTTCTCGTTCTTGGGATCCTAATCCGTCTCCTAGCCATATATCCTCCACCCCCCCGGAACAGTTACTGATTTCGGGAAGCTCCAGCATCGGTAGATATTCAGAGTCCCCGGTGGCCGGAGCGCATATGGCGGCTACTACCTCAGCCCTTTCATTAAAGGCCTTCATCATTATTAATGTGGAATGTCCTCTTAATTTTTGTGTCGGCACAGCTGGCAACCACGTAGGTGGTATCGCACAGCTGTTTTACCACCTGATAGGGACCCTGCTAGGAGGCCTGTAATTTATTTTGCTTCAGGGGTTTTAGTACCAGGACTTTCTGTCCGATATAAAAGGTGCGATTCCGCGCAGACCGATCATACCAAACCTTCTGCTGACTCTGGGCCGATTGCATATTTTCATGGACAAGATCAGTAAGGTCCCGCAGTCGCTCCCTGAGTTCCAAGACATAACTAAGGATGGGAAGGCCTTCCGGACCCTCTACCTCCTCCCACTGGGCTCTCACTAAGTCTAAGGGCCCCCTAACCCTTCGCCTATATAACAGCTCAAATGGGGAAAACCCCGTGGACTCTTGGGGTACCTCTCTATATGCAAACAGTAGATAGGGAAGGTATTTCTCCCAATCCTTCCTACTCTCCATGAAGGACCGAAGCAGCTGCTTCAGGGTCCTGTTAAATCTCTCACACAGCCCATTAGTCTGAGGGTGGTAGGGGGCGCTTTGGAGGGGTTTAATCCCACAGAGACACCAGAGCTGTTGCGTCAGCTCAGCTGTGAATTGGGTACCCTGATCGGACAATATCTCCTGGGGCAACCCTACCCTAGTGAATACCCGCAGTAAGGCATCTGCTACTGTAT
Source organism: Rana kukunoris (assembly GCA_029574335.1). Lineage (NCBI taxonomy): Eukaryota > Metazoa > Chordata > Amphibia > Anura > Ranidae > Rana > Rana kukunoris. Next base: position 76,692,405 of record CM056055.1, on the reverse strand, counting down.
CTGCCTGGATATTGTATAAGGGAATGGCCTCCGGGTAGCGGGTGGCGTAATCCACCACCGTAAGAATATACTTTTTCCCGGTGGCACTGGGGCGGGCCAGTGGGCCTATAATATCTACCGCTATGCGGCTAGAGGGTTCTCTAATAATCGGCAGGGGTTGCAGCGAGGCTTTTGGGTAATCCCCTGTCTTCCCTACTTTCTGACAAGTCTCACAGGTCCGGCAGTATTCTCGCACCTCCGCATGTAATCTGGGCCAGAAGAAAGCATGAGACAACCGACTCCGGGTCTTGGCTATCCCTAAATGTCCGGCCAAGGGGATGTCGTGAGCCAGTCGCAATAGCTCCCGTCTGTATTTCTGGGGTACAACTAGCTGTTTGTGGGGGCCCTGTTGCTTCCTAATGCCCATTCCCTCGGTGTAAGGATAAAGAAACGCCCCCTCCCACTCTATTCTGTCTTCCCCCAACCCACCTGGATCCTTGCCCGCTCTGTCTCGATAACCAGCTAAAGTTGGGTCACTCTGAGTCTCTTGCCTAACGTCAAAAGGCGAATCCCAGGACATGGTGTTGTCAGGTCGGGGTAACGTAGGAGGATTTGGTCTTACCTGGGTCCCCATAGGAGTGGAGTTGCCTTGAAGTTGTCTCTGACATCTGGTGGTCACGGCCATGGCGCCCTCTGGGGCATACGAGGAAGTTAAATGGCCTAAATCGTTCCCCAAAAGTACTTCTGCAGGTAACTCGCGTAGTAATCCCACTCGCACCTGTCGCTCCCCTGAGCCCCAATCCAAGAGGACTTGGGCGGTGGATAAACGTAGCACCTTGCCCCCTGCTACCCTGACTGCAACAGTCTGGCCAGTCCGGGCTGACTGGGGAATCATGTGAGGCTGGATGAGGGTAATCGTAGCCCCGGAATCGCTGAGTCCCTGGGCCGGCTGCCCATTGACCGATACTGCCTGGTGATGGTGCTGTTGATTATCTCCAGCAGCAGCTTGGACAGGATCCGCTTTGAAAAGTTTGCCGCACTCTTCCTAAACATCTCGATAGTTGGGCTCATTCTGGAAGCAATAAGCCGCTGGTCTGGATGGATGATTAGTCTCTCAATACCTTGTGGATTGGGTAGGGCAAGATCATTGCAGATGACTGGTTCGGTTGCAGGTATATAACTTAGGTCCGGTAGGAGGGTTGGGTCGGGCTGGGGGTCTAGAGGCGGACCACTGAGGTACTGAAGTTGGCTTATAGGCTGGTAAACTGGCCCGAGATGGTGGATAATGCTCGTTTTCGCCTGACCTTCGAGAGTCCAGATATTCATCGGCCAAAGTAGCCGCTTGCTGTACCATCCTTGTTTGCATATCTCTCACCCAATCCTGTACTACCGGAGGAGTGTGATTAAAGAACTGTTCTAATAGTACTAACTGAGTGATGTCCTCTACGGTATGAGCGTGGCTTCCCTGGAACCAGCTCTTAAGGTTCCGCTGCAGACGATGTGCCCACTCCACGTATGTTGTGTTGGTTTGTTTCCGGGATTCTCGAAACTTAAGCTGGCTGGCTTCGGGTGTAATGGCAAATCGGGCTATCAAAGCTTTTTTACCCGGTCATAGTTTTTAGCGTCCTCGTCCTCCAGAGCCCGATATGCATCCGCTGCTCTGCCAGTTAAATTACCCGCCAGTAAGACGACTCAATCTTGGGACAGTACTTCATGTATCTGGCATAGTCTCTCAAAGTCCTGCAGACATGCTTCAATTTCCTCCTCTCCTTCCTTAAATAGCTTGAACGTCCAAAAGGGCAACTTACGAAAAGTCGCTGCATCTTTAGGCGTTTTCTCCGATTGCTATATTTCTGCCATTCTCTGCTCATGTTGTCGCTCTCGTTCTCTCTCTTGTCGCTCATCCTGCAGCTTGCTGTCTCTAATGGCATTCTGTATGGCGGTTTCTGATGGGTTTGTACCATATAATAACAACCGCTCCCGAACTCGTTGCTGAAACAAGTCTTCAACTGACCGGGGTCCTGCATCACCCTCCCTCTGATCCATCTCGGGTAGCTCACTGATCAGGATGGCCTTGTTCTTTGTCCCACTGGTCCCTCCACGGCTCTCAAGTAAGTCTTTCAGCGTGGCTCTCCTGCATGCTGCATAGTTGATCATTGACTGTGGTGGTTTGGAGTGTCCCAGTAACTGGAGAGCAAATCCCACCGCTGCCAACCAATGTGACGAGACCCTTGCTCGCCCAGGTCCTGCTCTCCCGACACTCCTCTGCTTCTATCTATCGGATTAGATTGCAGATTGCACCATCTGATGGTCCAGTCATCCAAGGTTCCGGGATCCGACCTACAGCTATGTGCCGATCGCGATCCATTTGAAGAACACACACCAGACGAGCTGTATGTATGCTCAACCAGAACTGCTTTATTGAAAGTACACAGCACACTTTTATACAGAATTTGGAACATCCCGCCCCCAACAACCGCTTTTCTATTGGTCCATTGTAAAGTATGCAGTCTTCACTCAGGTCCTCCTTAACCATGCAAATGAGGACTTGAAAATGACACAGCAGAGATTGGTCAGAAAGGTTTGAATAGAAAGACTGTTATGTGTATTGAGACAAAAGCCCCAGGGCAATCAATGTACACAATAGCCAGCCACAGAACAATGGAACCGTCTGGAGAGGTGAGACAGGGCAGAAGACATTTACACCTGATAATCAAAAGGCTTTAAATAGGGTTATCACACAATGGACAATGAAATGTCTAGGGGTAGATGCAATTAACACCTCGCAAAAGCCTGTGTAACCGATTTCAAGGAGGAACACTTCTGTCTTCCAAGATCCATGACAGTCACTGTTCTTAATACTGACACCAATGAAGTGTAACTATTCCCCCCACTTAAACAAATGATGAGATACTATTCCTCCCATTAAAGCTAATAATGGATTTCACTATTCCTTCCACTGACGCAAATTTTGTCTCACTATTCATTCCACTGACACCAATAATAGGAACTATTGCTTCCATTGACACCAACAATGGGGTACTATTTCTTCCACTGACACCATTGATGAGTTCCACTATTATTTGCACTGACACCAATGATAGGTCACTATTGCTTCCACTGACACCAAGGATGGGTCATCTTCCTGCCAGATATGAACAATTCCTCCCACTAACACCAAAGTTGTGATACTCTTCACCCAACAATGGGGTACTTTTCAGTGGCGTACCAATTGGGGGGCAGGGGGGTGATCCACCCTGGGCACCACACACGGGGGGTGTTAGGCTGGCGTCCCCCTGTCCTCCCCGTAAGTGAAGTGGTACCAGCGGTGTTGTGCCTCCAGGATACCTTTCAGGCTCAAAAAGGACAATTCACTGTGTGTACAATGTATTATTGCATTAGTGAGCCAGAGGTATGTTGTCTCGGGTTGGCTGTTATGCTTGCGCCATCTACTGGCCAAACATGAATATAGTTGATAGAATGTAGTGAATATTATTAGTTAGCTCTGATAGGCTGTGACATCAAAATCATCATTTCCTCTTTAGCCAGGAAGTGAAGGTCTCAGTATCTCCATGTTTAAGATCAAGGCAGCAAGGCCTGCATGCAATCTGTCCCCACCCATGGCATCGGAGGTAAGCAATCTCTTTCCTCTTCTTCCACAAGCTTAGGGAGATAGCTAGCCATCTCTGATAATGTTTATATGATGTTATTATTATCGTATAGTAATGTTATACCATTCTTATTATTTCTAGTTTTACCGCATATCACGTGTGTCATCCACATGTATATTCAAATCTGCAATGTGCCAATAAAGACACAACATAAAAAACAGCAGTCTATTATTGTGTGCGCAGAGAAAGGTCATCTGCCTAGATAGCTTACCCATAGACTCCGGGAGTACGGGAAGCGAGTCCAGGACAGTAAAACTCCGTCCAGTAACACTACGGATAGTGCAGAGGGGAAGAGGTTTAGCCGCACGGAAGAGCTACAGTCTGCAACCGACTATACAGCCACTTCCATACAGCCAAGCAGCATACAGAGACTGCAGCCTTATATGCTTACTGCTCCCACAGGCCGCTACTCAGTCAAACGGCCATGTCACGCAGTAGCTCATCCTCGCTCAAAACGCGATCACAAGTTTACAGTTCCGGCAAGTCGATGACAGCCAGCGTCGCAGCCGCCATTGCCCGAGGGAAAGCCGAAGCAGCAAAGACCCGAGCAGCCTTCGCTGAGCAAGAAATGCAGATTAAAAAGGAGAAAGTGAGGCTGAAGACAGAGAAAGTGCAGCAACAGGCACAGTTAGAGGCACAGAAAGTGCAGCAACAGGCACAGTTAGAGGCACAGAAAGTGCAGCAACAGGCAAAGTTAGAGGCCGAGGAAGCCCTCCTAGATGTCACTCTGGAGAAGCTCACCGCAGAAAGGGAAGCTGCAACCGCCATAGCTGAAGCAGAAGCCCTGGAAGCAGCCGTGAACCTCAGTGGTGAACGCATCAATGTGCTTGGCTCAGAACAAGGGGAGCCGAATCCCACGCAATACACGTCAGAGTACTTGCACCAACACTTCAAATCAACCTATGATACCTCTCCTCTACAGGGAATAGACGGTGTCCTAGAAGAAACAAACCGAACACAGCAGGTAACAGAGCATGAGAGCAACCAAACTTCTCAGAGCTGCAAGCAGCAGAACCCTGGTCAGCACGCTACAGATCAAGCCTATGTCTCTGCACGCTATGACCCTCAACCTCCAAACCAACATCAGGATAACCCCTCTACTACACAACGGTACAAGACAAGAAGGCCCCAAGCAGAAGCTTCTGACAGGTATGGTTGCACACCACACTCCCACTACAGTAGTACATCGCCAACATGCTCTGACACCAACCAAGTTATAACAGACTTTGCCAAGTTCTTCACCGGTCGCGATCTAATCATAAAGGGACTTGTAAAGTTCAACGATCAGCCAGAAAAAAAGCCTGGTGGTCGTCCTTTCAAAACACCATAAAAGGTCTAAACATGTCTCCTGACAATGAAATAAACTACCTAGTCCAATGGCTTGGGAAAGACTCTGCCGAACACGCCAGTAGAATCGGGAACATTAACATAAAACAACCAGAGATTGGCCTCAAAAAGATTTGGAGCAGATTAGAAGAGTGCTATGGTTCAACAGAGGCTATGGAGCATGCACTTTTTAAAAGGATTGAGGACTTTCCCAGAATACCTAGCAAAGGTTATCACAAACTACGAGAATTAGCCGACTTGCTAGAAGAACTACTTCTTGCTAAAGAAGAGGGAGACTTGCCGGGTCTCGCCTCCCTGGATGCAGCCAGAGGGATTAAACCTTTGATTCTGAAGCTTCCTTATGACCTACAACAAAGGTGGGTCACATATGGTTCTAAACACAAGGAAAGGTTCTAGGTACCATTTCCACCATTCAAGACTTTGTTACAAAGCAAGCCAAGTTCCTGAATGATCCCAGCTTCGAATTTATACTGCCATCAGCCACGCCCCCTAGCTTCAAACAGCATAGGATGCCAGTGACAGTGAACAAGTCTCATGTTTCCTCTACAGATTTCTCCTATAGATCTTCCAACATCGCTCGCCTAGAGGACAAAGTCAGAGACCCTAGCAAGCACTACATCCAGGCCCTGCTCCTTGGACCGCCCAGCGAGCTAGCGATACCAACGAGCATGGCGGGGAGCAAGAGAACACTGGTACAGACTCTCCAATGGTTACCACACAGTGTACTGAAGTATGCAAAGATCCTGCAGGCAGTAGGTCTTGTTCAAAGATCTGTCTTATTAGAGCTTATCCAATGGGTCAAAGAAACAAAGCTGTCAAGATGTATGCACTCTTAGATGACCAAAGCAACCACTCTATGGCTAGATCCGCATTCTTTGACACCTTCGATGTTAGGGGTCCAAGCTCCCCTTACTCTTTAAAGACTTGTGCGGGTACTGTTGAGACAGCGGGGAGGAGAGCTACCGCCTTTTGTGTAGAGTCCATAGATGGTCGGACTCGTCTACCTTTACCCACCATAATAGAGTGCAACCAGATCCCAGATAACCAGTCAGAAATCCCTACACCTGACGCAGCAATTCACCAGCCTCATCTAAAACGCAAAGCCCATCTTATACCAGAATATGATGAGCAGGCTCAGTTGATGCTGCTCCTGGGAAGAGACATTTTGCAGGTTCATAAAGTAAGGGAACAGATTAATGGTCTCCGCAATGCTCCCTTTGTCCAAAGACTTGACCTGGGGTGGGTCATCGTAGGGGACGTCTGCCTAAAGTCTGTGCACAGACCCGCCACGGTCAGTAGCATGTTCACCAACGTACTTGACAAAGGACGCCCTTCCTCCTTGCAACCATGTCACAACAGCTTCATCACAAAGGAACTTCCAGGTAGTACTCACATGCCCTGCTCCTCTGTAGACCCAGACACAGAGGACCACGCTTGTGACAGTGACCCAGACCACCTAGGATGTACAGTCTTTCATAGAAGATCAGCAGGTAGCAATGTCCTTTGAAAATAGACTTTTCTTGCAAATAATGTAAAAAGAGACAGCCAAGGAGGAGACAAACAATTGGGTCGCACCTCTCCCATTTAGACGCCATAGACAGCGTCTACCTAACAACAAGGAACAAGTCCTTAAACGCTTTGCCTCGCTTAAACGTAATTTCCAGAGAAAACCAGACATGAGAGATCACTTCTTTACCTTCATGGGTAAGATATTTGAGAATAATCACGCAGAGTTAGCTCCTGCCCTTAAAGACAACAAAGAGTGCTGGTACTTACCTATATTTGGAGTTTCTGTGATGCTTCTGTCAAAGCAATTGCTGCTGTAGCTTACCTCAAGATCAGGGACAAGAAAGGACAGTGCCATATAGGTTTTGTCATGGGAAAAGCAGAACTTGCCCCACTCCCAGAACACACAATACCTAGGCTAGAACTTTGTGTTGCAGTGTTAGCCGTGGAGTTAGCCAACACTATCACTAGAGAGATCAAAGACACTGAGTTCTACACTGACAGTAAAGTAGTCCTGGGGTACATCTACAACGAAACCAGACGCTTCTACGTCTACGTTAGTAATCGAGTGTTGAGGATTAGGAGATCCACACACCCAAAACAGTGGCACTTAGTTCCAACTAAACACAATCCCGCAGACCTAGCGACCAGAGCTGTCCCAGCCAACTGTCTTAAGGACACAACATGGTTTACAGGCCCTGCATTCCTGTACAATTCAGAACAGAGCACTCCTGAATCAGAGACTTTCAGCTTGATAGACGCAGTCAAGGATGCTGAAGTACGTCCACAAGTGTCTGCATTAGTCACGGTGGCTACACAAAACCGACTCAAATCTCATCGGTTCTCCAGGTTTTCCACATGGAAATCACTCATTAGAGCTATTTCTACCTTATCCCACATAGCCCGTTCCTTTGGGAAAAAGACTAATTGCAAAGGCTGGCACCTCTGTGAAAATACCTACTCGGTGACTGACCTAGAGCAATCAAAACATCTGATCATCTACACTGTGCAACAAAAGACTTTTTCAGACGTCAATGGAGACAGGTGCAATGCCTAGCCAACACCTTCTGGGACAGATGGAGGAGATATTACATCCAAACCCTACAACCCAGGAATAAGTGGCAAGTTAACAAACCAGACCTGAAGTCAGGAGATGTGGTGCTCATTAAAGACTGTCAAGCACACAGGAACGACTGGCCTTTGGGGCTTATCACACAGACATTTCCAAGCAAAGATGGACATGTCAGAAAGGTCGAAGTTAAGACTTCCAAACAGGGTGAAGTAAAGTCATTTTTCAGACCCATATCGGACTTGATTTTACTTGTGTCTAATGACGCTGGTAGTGGCATTGGTTAACGCCAGGCGGGGAGTGTTGTGCCTCCAGGATACCTTTCAGGCTCAAAAAGAACAATTCACTGTGTGTACAATGTATTATTGCACTAGTGAGCCAGAGGTATGTTGTCTCGGGGTGGCTGTTATGCTTGCGCCATCTACTGGCCAAACATGAATATAGTTGATAGAATGTAGTGAATATTATTAGTTAGCTCTGATAGACTGTGACATCAAAATCATCATTTCTTCTTTAGCCAGGAAGTGAAGGTCTCAGTATCTCTATGTTTAAGATCAAGGCAGCAAGTCCTGCATGCAATCTGTCCCCACCCATGGCATCGGAGGTAAGCAATCTCTTTCCTCTTCTTCCACAAGCTTAGGGAGATAGCTAGCCATCTCTGATAATGTTTATATGATGTTATTATTATCGTATAGTAATGTTATACCATTCTTATTATTTCTAGTTTTACCGCATATCACGTGTGTCATCCACATGTATATTCAAATCTGCAACGTGCCAATAAAGACACAAGATAAGAAACAGCAGTCTATTATTGTGTGCGCAGAGAAAGGTCATCTGCCTAGATAGCTTACCCATAGAATCCCGGAGGAAAGTGAAGCGAGTCCAGGACAAGCGGGGTAGACTCAGGCAGTAGCGTTGTGATAGTGAAGGGAGCGCCTGAAGAGGCAATCTGTGACAGGGTGCCCGGACTGGGTAAGGACTGTACCGCTACCCGCGTGACACGCAGGACCGGCCACCAGATTGATACAGCGGAGGGAGAGACAGTGGAGCAGTGCAAAAAATTCACTGATCTCATGAATACTGCTGCTTAGTGGCCGCAATCGCGGCTTTGTTTACCGTCGGAGGACCCGGGCGCGATGTGATGACGTCACGCCCGGGTCCTCCGACCGTCATAGAGATGACTGGTGACTATCTGGTCACCAGTCATCTCTATGCTTCCTGCCAGCGCTGGACGATTCATTCTCCGGGCCCCCGATGGCACGGGAGAGCCCGGAGAAGCACCGGATGGCGGCTGGAAGGGGGGAATGTCCCCTCCCGCCGCCTATAAGAACGATCAAGCTGCGGAACCGCCGATATGATTGTTCTTTTGTTGTGCAGAATCGCCGGCAGAAGAGATGGATATCTGGATGATGCCTCTCGCTGCAGGCATCATTCAGATATCCACCCCCAAAGTCCAGGATGTCATATGACGTCCACTCTGGATGGGAGATCCACTTTGTGGACGTCATTTGACAATGGCACGGTATTGAAGGGGTTAAAGACAGGGCACTCCTTGCCAGACACCAACAATGGGGTACTATTCCTCTTACTGACACCAACAATGGGGTACTATTCCTTCCACTGACATTAATGATGTGTCACTATTCTTTCCACTGAAACCAATCATGGACCACTAATTTTAAAACTGACACCAATATTCCACTAACATTTAAGATTTGGCACCCTTCCAATAAGGGACACCAATAATGGGGAGTATTCCTTCCACTGACACCAATGATGGGTCATTGATCTTCCCTGTCAGGTACCTGGTAGTGGAGCCCAACGTGCAGGGAGCGGCCTCTCGTAAGCCTCTGGCTTAGGAGCCCCTGATAGTGTAGACAGAGGTTTAAGAGTTCAGAGGGGCACAAGTGCCTGATGGTTGATTGGGTAGCGGACCAGAAGTGGCAGCAGGAAGGTGTGTAGTGGTCCTGGCAGGATTCCAACAGCAAGCCGGAAAGTATGGGTGGCACTTGCGGAGCAGGGATCAAGCAGGTGGCACGGACCGGCTTGAGCACAGGCGTGCGGATTAGGAGCCAGAGTAAGTACCAAAGGGAGGTCAAAGTCCAGGCCGGGTCGGTACACAAACAGGCAGAGATCAGAGCCAGGAATTAGGCAGAAGCGGTGTTCAAACGTAGCCAGGGGTCAGGGGGAGGTTGCAGACAGACGTGGTCAGAGGAAGCCGGGTCAGGTAAACAGGAAGTAAACAGGTAACAGGTGCAGATTCTCCAGGGATACGCTATAGACTGGACAGCAAGATGGTGAGGGATCAGGCTGTTTAAATAGTGAGTCTTGGTGGCAAACGCTGTCACCGCGTGCGCTCCCGACGCGCGCCACCGCGCATGTGCCGGAGCTGAGTTCTCCTGTGGTTGCCATTGATGGCCAAACTGCTGGAACGTCTTTCGTGACATTGCCCCCCCTCTACGGGCAGCCTCCGGATACCCAACTGGGCCAACTTTCTTGGGTGTGCTCTCTTAAAAGCCAGGATCTCAGCATGAATGTTGGTCTCTGGTTCCCAGGAATTTTCTTCCGGACCGTAGCCCTTCCACTTCACCAGGTATTGAACCTGGTTACGTCTCTTCCTGCAATCCAGGATGGATTCCACCTCAAATTCCTCTTTGCCATCAATAAGTACTGGCTTAGGAGGACCGGCATTCCGGTTGGTGAAGGGAGACTGGGTGAATCCGGAAGGAAGCAGGTAATTTTAGTTCATAGGCCACTTAGTTGATGTTCCTGAGTATCTGGAAGGGGCCCACAAACTTGGGACCTAATTTCTTGGACGGGCATGCTAATTTTAGGTTCAGGGTGGGCAGCCAAACTTGGTCTCCTGGTGCTAGGTCAAGTTCTCCTCTCATCCTCCTGTCAAACACCTCCTTATTATGTTCTTGAGTTTTTGCCATTGTCTCCTGGAGTAACTTATTGTTAGTGGAGAAGAAATCCAGGGTTTCTTGGGCAGCCGGTACTGAGCATTCTGGAATGTTGTTGGATAGGAACAGAGGGTGAAAACCGTAATTGGCAAAAAATGGAGACTGCTTGGTAGTGCAATGGACAGAGTTGTTGTAGGAAGCAAATTCTGCAAGGGGCAATAAAGAGGCCCAGTCATCCTGAGAAAAACTAGAAAAGCAACGCAGGTATTGCTCAAGCGCTTGGTTGGTGCGCTCGGTCTGGCCGTTGGTCTGCGGATGGTATGCAGAAGAAAAGGAGAGATCAAACTTCAGGGCTCTACACAGTGCTTTCCAGAATCTTGACGTGAACTGCACCCCACGGTCAGATACAATATTTGCTGGTATACCATGGAGACTCACTATCTCCTTGATAAATACTTTTGCAGTTTCAGGAGCAGAAGGTGTTCCTACCATAGGCAGAAAGTGGGCCATTTTGGAAAGTCTATCCACCACCACGAAGATGGTGATGTACTCTTCTGATGGAGGCAGCTTGACAATAAAATCCATGGATATCATCCTCCATGGTTTCTCTGGAACAGGTAGTGGTTTTAATAACCCCCAGGCTCTGGTTCTGATGCCCTTGTTTTGGGTACAGGTGGTACAAGATTCCACATAGCTTCTGCAGTCCCGAAGTAACTGTGGCCACCAGAAAGTACGCTGGAGAAGCTCAGACGTCTTGTGTACTCCGAAGTGAATTGCCAATTCATGGTCGTGACAGGATTTGAGGACTGCTACCCGTAGTTGTTGGGGCACAAAGATCTTATCCTTATTCCATAACAGGTCGTCCTTCAATTGTAAGGCTGGATCTGATGATAGGGAAATCTCTGAGGAGGCCTGCTTATTTCGAGACAGGAGATCCCCCTGTAACATAAGGAAGTTGCTGGGAGCTAGGATGGTGTCTGGAGATGAAGGGGCTTCAGGCCCATTAAACATCCGGGAGAGTGCGTCTGGTTTGGTGTTTTTCGATCCAGGTCTGTAGGTGATATGAAAAGAAAACTGAGTAAAAAAGAGTGCCCACCTGGCCTTGCGTGGTTTCAGTCTCTTATCAACCTTCAGGTACTATAAGTTTTTATGATCAGTGTAGATCAAGATAGGGTGTGCTGCACCCTCCAGGAGGTAACACCAGTCCTCGAGATCGGCTTTAATTGCCAAGAGTTCTCTGTCCCCGACATCGTAATTCCTCTCAGCTTCCGATAATTTGCGGGAGAAAAACGCAACTGGGTGTAGTAGGGCCTTGGGTCCCTGTCTCTGAGAGAGTACCGCTACAACTGCCACCTCAGAGGCATCCACTTCCAGGATGTAGGGCAGGGCCGGATCGCGGTGTTTCAGGATGGAAGCTGAGGTGAACTGGTCCTTCAAGGTAGCAAAAGCAGCCTTGGCCTCGGGAGACCACTGGAACCGAGTGCCTTGCTTGGTTAAACTTGTAATGGGAGTGATTATGGAAGAGAAGCCCTTGATAAACTTCCGATAAAAGTTTGCGAATCCCACAAAGCGTTGAACCGCTTTCTTATCAGTGGAAGCAGGCCAGTCCATAATAGCAGTGACCTTCTGGGGGTCCATTTTGACTCCTTCTACCGAGATGATTAGTCCCAGGAATTGAATGCTCTCTCATTCAAATTCACACTTTTCCGCTTTGGCGTATAGGCTATGTTGACGGAGCCGGGCTAATACTTTTCGGACATGCTCCCGATGGTCTGACAGGGACGAGGAGAAGATCAGAATGTTGCCAGGTAGATTATGACAAACAGGTCGAGGTAGTCTCTGAATATGTCATTTACAAAGTGTTGGAAAGTGGCGGGAGCATTGCAAAGACCGAAGGGCATGACCAGGTATTCAAAATGTCCGAATCGGGTGCGGAACGCAGTCTTCCACTCATCGCCATCTCTATTGCGTACCAGATTATAGGCCCAATAGATCAAGCTTGGTGAAGATGATAGCAGCTCCAAGTCTCTGGAATAATTCTGGGACCAGAGGAAGGGGGAACCTATTTTTAATCGTGATCTTATTCAAATCGCGGTAATCTACGCAGGGGTGTAAGAAATGGTCCTTCTTCTCTACGAAGAATATTCCAGCTCCGGCGGGAGATGTGGAAGGACGTATGAAGCCTTTATCTAGATTTTCATCTATGTAAGACTTTAGGGTGCCTAGTTCCAATTCGGTCAAGGGAAATATTCTCCCGAACGGGATTTCTGCTGCAGGAAGAAGTTCAATTGGACCTATGTGGTGGTACAGTCTCAGCGCCCTTTTTACTAAAAATGTCCAAAAAACTGTGATAGCCCTCCGGGACCAACTGACGATTTTTGGCTTCGGTTTCCAAACACAGCAGAGGGGACGAAGTGACTGCAGGGTCTTGGAGGCAATGTTGGCGGCAGTAAGAAGAAGAAGATAAATTGATTTTCCCAGACACTCAATCGAGTGCTGTGGGTTGTGAGCCCTCAGCCAGGGCATACCCAGAATGATGGGAAACATAGGGGATTCAATAATGTCTAAGCATAGTATCTCCCAAGGGTTGTTGAGGATGAGAGCATACACGGGGACCGTTTCCCATGTAACAGGACCGGATCTGATGGCTGATCCATCGGCTAAATGGACGGCAGAGAGATGAAGATAGCCAGATTGTTACATAAGGTGGAAGAGAGAGATTATGGGAGGATTGAACACTTACGGAGCTTGGCGGGGCAAGTCCTCACGTAGTGCCCGGATTCCCCGCAGTACAGGCAGAGGTTGTTGAGCCGGCACCATTGGCGCTCTTCCGGAGTCAGAGATGGCCGAAGTAGGCCTAGTTGCATTGGTTCCGGGGGAACGGCAGAGGTTTAATATAGCTAAGTATACATAGTATACACTCTGACACTTTCAGAATAACGCAACTGTCTTTCATAGCTAGAGCGATGGTTTGCAGTGGTTGTGAGATAGTTGAATTTCTAACGGTAACTATTAAGACAGTTTACATGGCTTAATATAGCATAGTGTAAATAAAGCAGTTAAGCGGTATACATTAAATATATATTGGGCCAGTTTTCAATAGCTGAGAAATTGTTGCATTACTCTAAATTTAGCAGATGTCCGGATTGCATTGAGATGGCTGGTAAGTGATTTTTGCATTATTATACAGTCTGTTTCCACTGGTAGAGCGATAGCATGCGAAATGTGAGCATAGCAATAAGACTGTTTACATCATTTAAGAGATAGTTATATTACTCTTAAAGCGGAGTTCCACCCTAAAAAAAAAAGAAGAAAACAGCCAATGTTTATACTTACCAGAAGTGGCTGTTGCTAGGCAGATCGCCCTAATCTGCCACTTTCTCTTCCGCGGTGGTCTTCACTCTATTCCTCCGCGTGCTGCCTCCTGGGAAATGGTGAGCCGTGTCTTCTGGGACCTTGTGTGTGTCCCAGGAAACAGCCACCCTTTCACAAAGGGCCGCACGACTCGTTCATTCACAGTAGGAAACAGGCAGTGAAGCCGCAAGTCTTTGCTGCCTGTTTCCCTAAGTGAGGATGGCGGCAACGGGACACGGTCCGAGGGACAGATCGGCCTTGGGCAGCCAACATTGCTAGCAACCTGGACAGGTAAGTGTGCTTATTAAAAGTCAGCAGCTACAGTGTTTGTAGCTGCTGACTTTTAATTTTTTTTTTCAAATATAAGTTTTATTGTTTTTTTTTTTCCAGAAAAAAGAAACAGAAAAAAAAAAACACATAGAAAGAACATTACAGTTTCAAGCACAATAACTGATGATCACAGGTGGATAAATGACACAGAAATAACAATATTATCTGTATTGATATTAGTGATGGTACATTCTGCATCTGTGGTGGACGTCCAATATTGATGGCTAAATTTAATGGGTACGGGATGTCACCACATCTTCATAATCTCAGGCCTGGTTGTACTGCTCAAACTTTTAGCACCAACACATCGGAGAGAAATCTCGGAAACTAAACAATTGAGAACATATAAAGTAAGGAATGGTGGTTTGCGACAATGGCACCAACCTCCTCTCAGCCCTCCGACAGGGACAACTGACCCATGTGCCCTGTTTAGCTCATGTCCTTAACTTGGTGGTGCAGCGGTTCTTGGGGCAGGTAACCGTGCTTACAGGATGTCTTGAAGCAGGCCAGGAAACTCTGTGTGCATTTCTGATGGTCATATAATGCCAGTGCTCGGCTGACTGACCTCCAAAAGGAATACAACCTGCCCAAGAACCGCCTAAAATGTGATATGCCCACCAGGTGGAACTCTATGTTGGCCATGCTGCAGCGGGTGCACACGCAGCAGAGGGCCATCAATGAGTATCTGGTAAGGAAATTTTTCCCCAGTGGGGTTTTTTAGCTGCCAAAATTCCAACAATTGCAAAATTATATGTTAACCACTTAAGGACCGCCGCATGTACATTTACGTCAGCACAATGGCACCGACAGACACATCAACGTATATATACGTTGGTGCCTTGAGGTGGGTCCGATCGGGACCCCCCCCCCGGTACATGCGGCGGTCCACGCGGCTGTACGAGCGGCGATCCGGGATGAGGGGGCGGCTATTCGTTTATGTCCGCCCTCTCCGGATCGCTCTCAGCCAATGCGCGTGCCCCCCCGCCCTGTCACTTCCTCCTCCTGTGTAAACACAGGAAGGAGGAAGCGATGTGATCTCTCCCTCTGCGGTTTTTTCAACCACCACTGAGGAGAGATCACAACACAAGTAAGTCTGCACTAACACTACACTGACACACACTACATATAGGCACATTTAACCCCCCCGATCGCCACCCCTTTCCCCCTGTCACAGTGTCACTGAATGCAGTAATCATACATGTATGATTACTGTATTTAGTGTCCGTGTGACAGGCAGTATGACAGGCAGTTAGTGTTAGGTCCTGGGTAGCCCCCGTACCCCCCCTATTAAAGTTTTAACCCCTTGATCACCGCCCTAGTTAACCCTTTCACTCCCTCACGCCAGCATCACTAAGCGATCATTTTTCTGATCGCTGTATTAGTGTCGCTGTTCCCGCTAGGTAGCAAATTTTTTTTATTGCGCTTTTTTTTTTACTAAAGACATGTGGCTAAATAAATTTTGGCCTAAATGTTTGACTAAAATTTAGTTTATTGATTTTTCTTAAAACAAAAAGTAAAAAATATTGTTTTTTTTTCAAAAATGTCGCTCTATTTTTGAATATAGAAAAGGGAATTATGTAACATCACAGGAGTGTGAGTGCTGCCGACACCCCTAATCGAATAGAAGATTGAAGGATTCCCCCAGGGGAGGGGCTTTATAGGCAGCAATAGTAAGCGTATATATAGTAGTACCAAAAACGAGAAATTATTTTATGAAAATCAATAAATATTTAATTATATAGAAAAAAGATCATACAATATGACATAATATAACACTTAACAAGTCATAGAGTTGCAAAAAATTGAAACTGATCCACATAAGTAAACTCTACAAGGCCCTACGCGTTTCGGGGTTTTCCCTTCTTCGGGGGCCGGAGTCAGTCAAGAGATGGCAACTCAATAAAAACACAGGGTAAAAAAGTCCATGGTGAAAAATTCCTGAAGGGATGGTATACAGGAGTTGGGGAGCAGGCACCGTGCATCCAAGGGAAGCAAACCCCAAGCCAAAAACTGCCAAGCTTAGGAAAGTTGTATAATTCCTGACAACAGGGAGTAACCCATAAGAATGGCCAGCAGGGGTCAGCGGAAGGCACAGCACAATAGATTGTCTCCCTATCCAAAGGAGGTAATACTTGAAAATGGCCAGAGGGGGTCAGTGAGAAGCACAACACAAGGAGGCTTTTAAATGGATGTGTAGAACCATCGCCGTCAGCCAGGTCGACTTGGCTGACGGCGATGGTTCTACACATCCATTTAAAAGCCTCCTTGTGTTGTGCTTCTCACTGACCCCCTCTGGCCATTTTCAAGTATTACCTCCTTTGGATAGGGAGACAATCTATTGTGCTGTGCCTTCCGCTGACCCCTGCTGGCCATTCTTATGGGTTACTCCCTGTTGTCAGGAATTATACAACTTTCCTAAGCTTGGCAGTTTTTGGCTTGGGGTTTGCTTCCCTTGGATGCACGGTGCCTGCTCCCCAACTCCTGTATACCATCCCTTCAGGAATTTTTCACCATGGACTTTTTTACCCTGTGTTTTTATTGAGTTGCCATCTCTTGACTGACTCCGGCCCCCGAAGAAGGGAAAACCCCGAAACGCGTAGGGCCTTGTAGAGTTTACTTATGTGGATCAGTTTCAATTTTTTGCAACTCTATGACTTGTTAAGTGTTATATTATGTCATATTGTATGATCTTTTTTCTATATAATTAAATATTTATTGATTTTCATAAAATAATTTCTCGTTTTTGGTACTACTATATATACGCTTACTATTGCTGCCTATAAAGCCCCTCCCCTGGGGGAATCCTTCAATCTTCTATTTTTGAATATAGCGCAAACAAAAAAATCGCAGAGGCGATCAAATACCACCAAAAGAAAGCTCTATTTGTGGGAAGAAAAGGACGCAAAAAATTTTTGGAGCCACGTCGCACGACCGCACAATTGTCTGTTAAAGCGACGCAGTGCCGAATCGCAAAAACCCCTTGGGTCATTTGGCAGCATATTGGTCCAGTCCTTAAGTGGTTAAAAGGGTTTATTAAATGTGTACAAATGGACAGTCATGATAATAAAAAGAACAATGAGTATCTGTGCCAATATGGCACCAGGACAGGGTCAGGAGCTGTTTTTCTTCCCCCACGCCAGTGAGGAGGCCACGAGGATGGTGAGCAGTGACAGCACATGCATCAGTGACACTGTCCCTCTTATCCACCTGTTGGAGCATACGCTGCATGGAATAATGGACAGGGCACTTCAGGCAGAACAGAGGGAGAAAGAGGAGGACTTCCTTACCTCTCAAGGCCCCCTTTATCCATATAGTGTTCCTGCTTGCTCGCCTATCACACAGGCAGAGGAGGAGGAGGATTGTGTCAGCATGGAGGTGGAACCTAGCACTCAGCATCAGCAGCAGTCTTCAAGGGATCAATTACAGTCCCAAGAAACCCATGGACTTGTACGTCACTGGGAGGAGGTGGCTGCGGATCATGTCATCCTGAGTGACCCAGAGGACTCCGGACCGAATGCCTCAGCAAACCTACGCTGCATGGCCTCCCTGATCCTGCAAAGCCTGCGGAAGGATCCTCATATTCGTGGTATCAAGGAGAGGGATCATTACTGGCTGGCAACCCTCCTTGAGCCACCTTACAAGGGTAAAGTTGCGGACTTTATCTTGCCGTAGCAAAGGATAAAACATCTTTGGGAGGCCTTGCAGAAAGGTCTGTACAACGCGTTCCCAGAGACCGGCAGGTTACAAAATCCTGGTCCTGGACAACGCATTTCTGAGGCTTCTGTCAGTCAAAGAAGGAGTGGTGGAGAAGGTGGCCATCTGACCGATGCGTTCAGACAATTTTTTAGTCCGCAGCCCCAAGGTATAATCGGTTCCAGCAAATATCGCCAGTGTCTGTTTTATATGGTGCAGGAATACCTAGGGGCAAGATCAGACTTGAACATCTTTCCCACCGAAAATCCTCTGGGTTACTGGGTCTTGAGGATGGATCACTGGCCAGAGCTTGCACAGTATGCAATTAAGCTTCTGACCTGTCCTGCATCCAGCGTTCTTCCGGTACGCACATTCAGTGCTGCTAGGGGCTTTGTAACTCACCACGGATCACCAGTGGCTAATGCCCAATTTTTCTGCCCCTGTTTAACAGGGGCGTGTAATTACAATTTTTGCTGCAATACTTTGCAGCAGGGCTCGTTCCTGCGCTTCAACTAGAGTATCTGAGAGGGGTTGCAGTGTTGTGACACCAGCACCAGTGCCTAAGGCCTTGTACACATGATCGGACATATCCGATGAAAACGGTCTGCGGACCGTTTCCATCGGATATGTCCGATCTGGAGTTTGGTCCGATGGCGTGTACACACCATCGGATCAAATTCCCCGACGGCGCGGTGACGTGGCGGTGACGTTGACGCCGCCACGTCACCGTTACGTCACCGCACCAGGAAGTAAAACACTTCCGCGCATGCGCCGAATCCATTCGGCGGCGGCGGTGCGGCGGTGCAGGACTTCATGTCGGCTGGTAAGTGTACTAACCAGCAGACATGTCGGGCGGACACATTCCCACCCGATAGATTTCAAAGCATGCTTTGAAATCTGTCGGGTGGACTAATCTGTCCGCTAGCCCATACACACGATCGGAGATGTCTGCTGAAACGGTCCATCGGACCGTTTTCAGCGGACATATCCGCTCGTGTGTACGAGGCCTAAGGCCCAATTTCTTTATCGTACATCACGGGACACAGAGCGGCATAGTAATTACTCATTCCTGCGCTCCAACTAGAGTATCTGTGAGGGGTTGCAGTGTTGTGGCACCAGCACCAGTCCCTAAGGCCCAATTTCTTTATCGTACATCACAGGACACAGAGCGGCATAGTAATTACTATGTGGGTTATATAGTTTACCTTCAGGTGATGGACACTGGTGTAATCAATTAAACAGGAAGTTCCCTCCCTATATAACCCCTCCCCTACTGGGAGTACCTCAGTTTTTTCATCAGTGTCTAAGGTGTTGGTTATGAATGAACATGTGCTCTTAGGAGCTCCACTGGAGGGATCCATGCTGGATGTAAAAAGCCTCCATAAATCTGGATCCGTCCAAGGTGCTTCATAGCCAAAGTGGATGGTACCCGGGCCTCGGTACGAAGAACGAGGTTTAGCCTATAATGCCTCTCTGTGGAGAGCTGGATCCTGGGTTCCAGAACTTTGTGCCTTCTAAGGACCAACTGTTTTTCTGCTGCCAGGGTGCTATATAGGTCCAGGGGAGTGGTGTTCCTGCCATGGACCCCGGTCCTTGAAGATCTAGGACAATACCCACGGTGAAGGGTGAAGGTTGGGCCTCTTGCTTGGCAATACCCTGCAGCGTGGAAAGGTAAGAGGAGGGCCTACGGGACTTGGTTTGACAGTAGGTCTTCCGTAGGGGACTATGGGTCTCACCTATATTATGCTTCTATGCATGGGCAATGTAAATCACAATGTCTTCTGAGACAGGATGGCTCAGGGCACCCATATACCTCCCCTAGCTGGCATGTAGCCTGGGCCACTATGTCAAGACAGGATGGCTGTAGTACCCATATACCTCTCCTTGAAGGGGCTGGTACATAAAAAATGCCCTAGGTCCTATGCAAAGGATTGTCTTTCATGAGTAGCTGCATGTCTTATCTGTTTTCCGCCACTAAGGGCAGTAAAAAGACATGCCTGGTGTTTCGCTTACCATGCTTTCCAAATACGGAAGCTTAAGTGTTAGCTGCTCTATTGTGCGACCCACTTCCTCCGCTTCAGGCTCTACCACAGTGTGTGGGGAGGTCCCTCGTAGTCCAGGTCTACGGCGCTCCTTGCGGGATCTCTCTCTCCCGCCTCCACCATTCCCCTACACGCGCGTGCGTGAGGGGGGCATGCTTTGTAGGCGGGGGGACGATGTGGTTGCCACTGGCACACGTGCACGTGCTCGCCGGCTCATGACGCAGGGAGGGCTCTTCAGAAAGGCCCAGACTGTAAAGCCAGGACGACACAGAAGTTTGGGGCACGTAAGCACCTCATGTGTGTTGGATACAGATTCATTTAAGACGCCTACTTAGCATCTAGCTGTGCAGATTAGCAGGCATTGTTTTTTTTGCTAGACTAGGTTCAGCTGTTGATGCACCTGGGTTAAGTTCCTCTGCTTTTAGCTTAGGACTTGTCTCCCCATAGAAAGAGGTTGGGGATAGGAATATAAACTAGCCACCTGAATCTGGTGGCCCTTATCATGCTTGCATGATACTATCCTCCCCTGTAGAGACTTGAGCCAGCAGCCCTGGCAGGCATTGCAGCCTTCCCAAACATTGCAGCCACTCTGCATATGTCTTTTTGCATTGCATGTGTTGGTCTATATGAGGTTAACTGCTATATTTGCAGAATCCTCACAATGAGCAGAAAAAAACAGGGTGTGCCCCTTGCCTGCTCTAAATCCTTAAACAAAGGGATTAAAAGACCTGGTGATGAAGGTTCACTGTCAGAGACATGGACAGCTGCAGCCTAAACGAGGGGAAGCTATCAGAAGCCCCACAGATTCTGGTTGCACCTGCAGTCTTTTTTAGAGATTCATGCTGCATTCAACTTCCCTCAGCCTAGACGGCCTGAGCCTCTGTCTCCTTCTTGGAGTTTAAAGAAGAGAGGTTTCCTTATAGGTTGCTAGAAAGACCTCCATAAGGTCCTTATCCTGGTGTTGGCTGCATTTACCAGTCTGCATGTTTGCATAAGATACATGAGTTTGGAATGTTCAAAATGCATGTGGGTTAAAAACAAGTAACAGAACATGTTTTTATTGTTGATCACATAAGGATACATGTTTCTGTCTGTGTGGTTTTTACACATTAAAGTGCCTAAAATCGCATAAAAATGCTTGAGCGCATAAAGATGCTGGATCACACACAGTTACCTGATCATACTAGTCCCGGATTACCATGGATATTTGGTCATACAGAAAGGCCTAGAATCGCATATAGATGCTTGAGTGCATAAAAAATGCTGGATCACACATGGTTACCTGATCACCCAAGTCCTTGATTACCCAAGAATATTTGGTCTCACAGAGAGGCTTGTTTCCACAGAAATGCCTAAAATCGCATAGAGATGCTTGAATGCATAAAAATGCTGGATCACACATGGTTACCTGATCACCCAAGTCCTTGATTACCCAAGGAGATTTGGTCACACAGAGGGGCTTGTTTCTACAAGGAGGCCAAAAATTGCATTAAAAATGCTTGAATGCATAAAGAAGCTGGATCACACATGGTGGTCTGATCAACCGAGTCCTTGTTTACCCAAGGATACTTGATCACATAGAGAGGCTTGTTTTCACAGAAATGCCTAAAGTCGCATTGAGATGCTTGATTGCATAAGGATGCTGAATCGCACAGGGGTGCTTGATCACACAAGAGTCCTTGGTCACACAAGGGTACTTGTCCGCACAGTAGTGCTTAAAATGCATAAGATGTTTTGATCGCATGAAAGACGCTGAATCGCATAATGATGCATGATTACTTAAAGTTGCACATGGTTGCTTAATGAGGCATGATAGGAATACGTGTCTGCATGGGTACATGTTGCACAATGCTGCATAACATGTTCATAGCGCATGCTTGCTTGCAAGATGCTTGTTCCATATTTATATGAATTCATGCTTCCATGAACACACGCTTCCTTAAAGGCATATGGCTTTTGCTACATACACAGATGAGGAGCCATTTGCATATGTGTTTATTTACATGGGACTGCAGAGGTTGTTTGCGTTTCACAGGGGAACAGCACTGTCTCCAGTTGGTGGTCTTGTCCTTTGGGTTAGCCACCGTGCCCTGGTTAACAGGGTGCTAGGGCCTGCCTCTAGCAGGTCTAAAGGCCCAGGGTATAGCAGTAATGGCATATCGAGGCAAACTCCCACTAATTGATCATTCAGTAGCATGGCTGGACCTAAGGGTGTCCAGCATGGTCAAGTATCTGGAACTCCTGGGTTGGGATTCCAGTCTAAAGGTACATTTTTTTATTTGACAAGAAGCTGGGTATGTTTGGCACAGCCCAAAAAGGAGAGTTTTTTGGCCTCAGACAAGACCATCGCTATAAGAAAGCTGGTCTATGTGGTCACGGCAAGGAACAGTTCCTTACTTTTGGCTTTTTGCTTAAGGCGCTAGGGAAGATGCTGGCTTCATTCAAGACAGTTCCCTATGCTAACTTTTATTCAGGGCTGTTATAAACAGTATTCTGCATGGGGGAATTCCTATAGGGGATGACGTGCGCTACGTGACACGACGCACGCCGAGGGAGGGGCTGAGCCGCGCCACGAACCGACCTAGGCTCTGGGAGGGAGGACGCCGTAAGATCCAGGGAACAGTGGCGGCGCCAATGTGTGTGCGAGGCGGCGGCACCGCTGGCTTCCAGCTGGCGAATTTCTGTGTCCGGTGCCAAGCCATCCCTGTGGTGCCTTCACATCCTCTGCACCCTATGGAACCGCTTGATCGATCGTGTGAGCAGACGGCTTGGTGAGGTAAATGCCGAGTATCTGGGGGCGGCTCTGATACCAGCATCCCCCCTTTCCGTGGATCCTTGAGTGTTTTCTGTCTACTGCACCGCAGAAAGCAGGTAATATTCACTCCAATCTCCCATCATCTCCCATCATTACTGAAACCTGGAAGCCTGGTAAGCTATTTTTAGCTGTACCTCCATGAGCATATTACTAAAACCCGAGTGTGTCTTTGAAGGAGGCTGGGTTGGTTGTTAACCTACTGGAGGAAAAAAAAAACTTTATGCGGCTAAATGCTCTTGGAACTCTGATATACCAATCTTCATAGCCTTTAAAACAAGAAGGGGCATTTATATGGTGTAAAGGGATTCCAATGGCAGCGTGAACTATATTACTGCACAAGAAATAAATCTACCACGATATCCTAGCCTGGTGATTTTCACTCTCTATATGATACGCAAGTAAAGACGTGCCTAGCTACTAGGGTGACTCGGTGTACACTAACGCAAAACAGGTGGACAGGCTGGACTGGACCACGCAACCCATTGTAACAAAAAGTGCGGTGGTCTATAGCAGCAGCATTCAGTATCCAGGTCTGTGACACACACTGGTATAGGGGACGGCCCCTAAATAACTTTATGCGAGCTACCAAACGCCCCCTCACATCCAATACTGCTGACCTTTAAAAAACAAAAGTAAAAAGAGAAGGGGGGACTCACCACACTATCGCACTTGGACACCTATAACCCCTGCACTTATTTGGTTACTGGTGACTAGGGGTACGGCGGGGTCAGGATTTAACATCTCTGTAGCCCACGGTCTACTCTGACAGAGTAGGAGACCACCCGAAGAACTCCTCACTGGGCGCGCGATAACCCTAGGAATAGGAGCGATTATAGCCAAAACTGGGAAAGCGAATTCGGGCGAGGAGAAAACCAAACATGAGCAAGGTAACAAGGGGCTCCGCCCCGAAAACCCCCAAGGACAACCCCTCAACCAGTACGATAAGATCACATATATGACTCAGGAGGGGAGCATTAAAAGTCCAGGCAATACCAAAAAAACGGGGACTGGGAAAAAAGGAGCGGGGGGAACTAACCCTGTAACCCCGGACATATCAATTGAAGGGAAGCAAGATCAGACCCAAAGTGCGGAGACTAGCTCAGATACACATATTCCTACTAAGGGGGGAACTGGAAGCTATGCTGAGGAGATTAGAAAGTTGTTTAGAAAAATCCATAAAGGACGAAATCAGTATTTTGAGAACAGACCTGTGCCATCTACTCACACGGGTAAAAGGAACAGAGACTAGGCTGGAAAAACAGGAATTAGAATTAAACCATTTAAAAGATCAATATGTCATCATTCAACAGAACCAAAGGATGTTAAAATACCGCTTGGAGGACCAAGAGAACCATAATAGAAGACAAAACTTTAGGATCAGATCGATCAAAGAAGAAAAAGGCGAAGATTTGAAAAAAATCTTAAATACTCTGTTTTCCCCCCTCCTAGATCAGGACATTGAAGAACCTCTCAAAATAGAGCGGGTACATAGAATAGGAAGGACCAACATTGGAGAGGGGGCAAGGCCTAGAGACATTATTGTTAGATTTAGGCATTACGAAGACAAAGCGGAAATCTGGGCGAGGCTCAGGAAAAAGCCCCCCCTGTGCTACGGAGGTGCTGAGATACAGATCTTCTCCGATCTGGCCTGGGAAACTTTAGCTAGAAGGAGATATCTGAAACCCCTATTAAAACAGATGCGGTCACAGAACATCAAATATCAGTGGGGGTTCCCTGCGTGCCTCATTGGACAGAAAGAGGGGATGTCAGCTAGATTAACATTCCCGGAGGACTTACCAAGGTTCTGTTCCAAATTTGACATCCCGGCCCTGGATCTACCAGGATGGGTAGATTAAGTATATGTGTCTCTAAAAATTATTAATTTAATGTAATGATAAGAGGATTTGGGAGAGGGTCTGTGGGGGGGAGGGGGGTCTATGATGGGTTCTGTTGCCACTATGTTGATAGGAGGGGCAGCGGACCACCATAGACTATAGGTCGGGGGTGGGCGTGGAGAAGTTCCACCTCACGCAAGAGAGCCGGTGGATATGGGGAGGGAGGTTTGCCACGGTTCCGGGGCCTTGAAAGGGCCAAGGGGGGAGGAGGGGGGGAGGGTGGGAAGGGGATGGTAGGAAAAGGTGGGGGTCCTTTTATGATTTGGTTAGGCCTTAAGGATAGGTAGTTTTTCTGGTCTCTACAAGAAAACAAAGAACTAACAGTTAGGTTAGGCAGTTATGGCCGATTTAAAGTTTCTATCATATAACGTTAAGGGTTTAAATTCTGCAGGGAAAAGATTTACAGTCCTAGAAGAGATCAAACATTATAATGCGGACGTAGTCTTACAGGAGACTCATCTCTCCCTTGACTCAAATGTTAAACTGTCTTCACCTATGTTCCCAACTTGGTATTATGGGGATTCTATCTCTAAACGCGCACGGGGCGTGGCAATCAGTTTTGCAAACGGGATAAGGTTTGCCTTGGAAACAAGGCAGACAGACCCAGAGGGCAGATTTTTATTTCTCAAAGGAAAACTAGGGAGTATGGCCTGTAACCTTGAAAATATCTACGCTCCCAATATCAATCCAATCAAATACATGGAGAGAATTCTCGGAAGGTTAAAAAATTTCTCTGAGGGCTCCATGATCTTGATGGGAGATCTCAACCTTTGTATGAACCTGAGAGAAGATAGTACGGAGACAAGGAACGTGCAGCTACAGAAACTCAAAAGAAGGATGCATGATTGCCAGCTGGTAGATGTCTGGAGGGCATTTCACCCCAATACGCTCGATTACACATTCTTCTCCCCTCCACACGGAACGTATTCTAGGTTAGACTACATATTAGCGGATCATAAGTTGCTGGATAAGATTACGGAAACTGATATTGGAGTAGTGACCATATCTGATCACGCACTAATAACAATGAAAATCCGGATCTCCACACAACAGAAGTTATACTCGATGTGGCACCTAAACGAAAACTTGATACACGAGGCAGGAGGAGCGGATAGGGTGGAAGAGGAACTTAAACAATTTTTTCTTATAAACGATACGGGGGAAATATCTAGTACCACCCTTTGGGAGACGCATAAAGCGTACATTAGGGGATTCTAATCTCTGAAGGGGCGAGAAGGAAAAAAGAGCGGAGAATGAAGTGGGATACATTGGTTAAAGAAACAACTCTCTTAGAACAAAAACACAAAAAACAGCCCTCTAAATATATCTACCGCAATCTAACCTTCAAAAGAGAAGAATTAAAGGAAATCTTGGAGCAAGATACTAATAAAAAATTAAATAGTTTCTGCCAGAGAGAGGTACCTTTGTGGGAATAAATCCAGTAAGCACTTAGCAAAAATGGCCCACAAAAAGAAAACCAGGAATTATATTGAAAAAATTAAAACGTCAAATGGTGACCTGGCCTATTCCACCAAGGACATTGCTGTGACCTTTAAGAATTACTATGAAGCACTGTATAATATAAATCAGACGATGTGGCAGGGTGGCGAAAAAGAGGCCAAAATTCAAGATTTTCTTGAGAAAGCTAGACTACCAAAGATTGATGACATCGAAAGCTCTCATATGGATAGACCCATCTCTGAAGATGAAGTTAAAAGGGCTCTGAAAAATACGACAGTTGGGAAAAGCCCAAGGCCTGACGGGTTTACAGTGCTCTATTACAAGAAATTTAGTAACATCCTGGTACCATGGCTCTGTAAGTATTTCAATGGCCTAGGATCTGAGTTTGAAATAAGTAAGGATGCTCTTACTGCATCTATAGCAATAATATTAAAAGAAGGGAAGGATAGCTCACTTTGCTTAGGATATAGGCCAAAATCGCTATTAAATACAGATGTCAAGCTCTTTGCGAAAATCCTAGCGGAGCGACTGAAAAGGGTTATGCACTCCTTAGTCCATCCGAATAAGGTGGGCTTTGTCCCCAGGAGGGAGGGCAAAGATAATGGTATAAGAGCACTCCTCTTGATCCAGAAGATAAGGCTGGATGGGTCTCCAGGTCTATTCCTGTCAGTAGACGCTGAAAAAGCGTTTGACAGGGTAGACTGGGGACTCATGCTGCAAACACTGGAAACGATGGGCCTGGGAAATAGGTTGATTAGATGGATAAAAACGTTATATCATCATCCCACCGCAAAAATTAAAATAAATGGTATATTATCGGAGGCCTTCGAAATGAAGAATGGAACTCGACAGGGTTGTCCATTGTCTCCATTACTTTTCATACTATCCCTGGAACCACTGTTAGCCATGATTCGTAACGACCCAGAAATTAGCGGCGTAAGGGCAGGAAAGGAGGAACATAGGCTGTCAGCCTTTGCTGATGATATTATATTCTACCTTACAAAACCACTTAGTACGATTCCTAGGTTAATGAAGATATTACAAAAATACGGGGCCATATCAAATTTTAAGATCAACATAACTAAATCAGAAATATTGAACATAAATCTCAATAAATCAGAAATCCGGCAGGTGAAAGGGATCTGTTCTTTTCCTTGGAGAAAAGAACTAAAATACCTTGGAATAAAACTGGCTAATTCGCCCAGGCAGATTTATAGAATAAACTACATTCCCCTGCTAAATGAGATAAAAAGCGATGTAAAAAAAAAACAATAAATAAACCTATCTCTTGGATAGGTCGCATAAATATGTTGAAAATGATAATAATACCAAAAATTTTATATAAATTTCAATTGATCCCAATAGCTCTACCCCCTCAATTTCTTCGAATACTCAACTCAATACTCATGAACTATGTGTGGAAAAACAAAAAACATTGTATCTCCCGCTCAATCTTAAAACAAGACAAGCAATATGGGGGTCTCGCAGTGCCCGATATTAGAAAATACTATCAAGCAGCTGTCCTATTATGGGTGGTGGAATGGGCCAGGAATAGTATAGGTAACAGATGGGTGCAAATAGAAATGACACACGCTAATGTAACTTTGGGAAATATCTGGATTCCCTCACAATTTAGAGCACTAGATAGAAATGCTCTTGAACTGACACGAGACACTCTGAGACTATGGGATAGGACACAGACACAAATAGATAAGAAATATAATTCTCCACTAATTAATTTAAAAGAAAACCCATATTTTGCACCGGGGGAAAAAAAAAATTGGGGGGAATTGGATTAAAAAAGATAAAGTTCACCTGGGTGATATAATAAAATAGGGGAAATTAGGACATATGATGAGCTGAAATCTAAAACGGACACCTGGGATCTTAATAAGTGGCGCTACACCCAGCTACATCACTTTGTTCAACACCTCCCCAGACCATTACGGACGAAGGAGGAGTTGACTCCACTAGAGAAACTATGCCATTTGGAGAGATCAAAGAGTACAGTTTCAAAACTATATAGGTTGTTGGTAAGGTTAGATGCACAGGGGGAACCCCCTTTTGTACAGAAGTGGGAAAGGGAATTAGGAACACTTAGAGGAGAAAATACGTTTACAAGATTAATGAAACTGACCCATTCCTCAGCCATTGATATGCGCACGGCTGAGACCAACTATAAATGTATTTCGGGCTGGTACATCACTCCTGATAAGCTGGCCTGTCCGCCGAGTGTTGGTGAGGATGCACGGACAGAGGTACAATGGCGCATTTGTGGTGGACCTGCCCGAATATCCAGAAATTCTGGGAGGAGGTCCTGACCCATATTAAAGAGATCACAGGTAAAGAGCTAAAGAAGGATCCCTGGACCGTACTCTTTCATGGTAGCTGCGAGGGAATCAAAAGATATAGGAATTCATTAATCCCACATCTGCTGAATGCAGCAAAATGGCTTATATCTAAAAAGTGGCAGGAGACTGAGTGCCCTCTGATATGGGAGTGGATAGATGCAGTTGAGGAAACGTATAGAATGGAGGATGTGAAGGAGAGTATTGCAGAGACAAGTGGGAATTTCCATGAAAGATGGAATAAGTGGAAGGCGTTTAAAAAAACATGGAGCTATGTTGAGCAACTGAGAGCGTAAGGAACTACATAGGGGGCGATATGTATAAATACTGCAATTATCACCAACTTATCAAATATAAAACCAAGCAAAGGGATACCTCTTTTCGCAACTTCTTGTAGACACCTTTAGGAACTACGAGATAAAAACACAAACCTGTGAATACCTATTCTCGTGTGCTTGTTGACCCTAGGACCCCGGGAGGAGGGTGGGGGAGGGGTTTCTTCTGGGGGGGGGGGGGGGGTAGACAATTAATATGTTTCCCACCTAGTGCCCTCGCAGATACTGGCGAGGTCTCGCTGTAAATAATTTATGGCCATGTGCTTCATCTGCTGCATTTTTTGAAAAAAAAAAAAAAATGGGAGAAACTTCTAAGCAACTTCTAAGCAAAAAACCACAGATGATGCGAAACGGTTCAACAGAGACAAACAGGCATCCATCCATGAGCTGGTCTCTAGGGCCTGGTGGCGGCTGATGTGGGGGAAAAAAAATAAAAAATAAATAAAAAAAATAAACAGTATTTTGTCGGCCTAGAAAGAGTGGATCGTGACCTAGCATTATCCAAAGAACCTGGTCCCAGAGATATGCTGGAATTCCTGTTGGTGGTTCTTAACTAAAAGGTTTGCCAGGTCGGGAAGAGACCATGGCCCAGGGGAAGTAGTCAAGCTCCAAGTGAGCCTTATCTGTCAGCTAGAGCTACCAATGGAGCATCTGGCTTAAGGACCTGAACGTTCAGGTGGCAGGTTGGTTCTGTCAGAGTACAATCAATATATGCCATACTAGTGATTTACTTCATTTACCAAGGAAGAGCTTGTGCCTTGCCTATTGACATTCGTCATTTTATGAAATGCAGAATTGGCAGGCGATTTGCTGGAGCCGTCAACAAGTGTCTCCGGGAGAATGACCTCTACACCCCGACTTTTTTCCTGACCAAATTCCACAGAAATAGTACCCTGTACATAAGATGTATTGGCATCCAGGCTCAACAAGAAATTGAACAGCTTGGGTTCAAGGACCAAGGATCCACCCACATGCAGGGCAGATGTGTTAGTAATCCGGGGGGACCAGTTGTCACTGGTTGTGTCTCTCCCCCCAGTGCCGCGACTTTTGTGACTTCTATGCAACATTAGAGGAGAACGGAAGCTGGCCTAATTACTCCGGCATAACCCTGACGACCTCACTGTGCAGTAACAGTAAGGGTGGTAGTAGAGGACCCAGGGTCCCTTACATCTTGTCAAGGCCTACTTCGCAGGGGGTATTACATCCTGTCTTGCAACAAGTGGATTAATGGTCTGGCTATTATAGCCCACATTCTTGAGGATCAGGGCTTTCAGAATCAGCGGCAATTCCCTTGATTCATTCAGGAGAGCTGGCCTCCAGGACTAGATATCCTAGATATCCTATGAACTTTGGTATCTGTGCCAGGCTCATCCCAGGGAGCTTTTGTACCTGCTACCTATCCCCCAGCTTACAGTATGAACAGCGATCTGTCATTTCCCCTAGTCAGTCCCACCCCCTTTACAGTTAGAACACACCCAGGTAACATAATCAACCCCTTCCTCGCCCCTAGTGTTAACCCCTTCCCTGCCAGTGACATTTTTATAGTAAGCAATGCATTTGTATACCATTGGTCGCTAGAAAAATGCCAAAGGTCCCAAAAATTTGTCCGCCATAATGTCGCAGTAGCCATAAAAATCACCATTACTAGTAAAACAAAAATATATTCCTAAAAAACCCATAAAACAAACCCCTATTTATAACTTTTGCCCAAACCAATCAAACGCTTATTGCGATTTTTTTTTTAACCAAAAATATGTTGAAGAATACGTATCGGCCTAAACTGAGGGCAAAAAAGTTCATTTATATATATTTTTGGGGAGATTTATTATAGCAAACAGTAAAAAAGTTGTTTTTTTATTTAAAAAATTGTCACTATATTTTTGGTTCGAGCAAAAATAAGAAAAAAACGCAGAGGTGATCAAATACCACCAAAACAAAAAATAAAATTTTGTGGGGGAAAAAAGAGGACGCCAATTTTGTTTGGGAGCCACGTCGCACAACCGCGCAATTGTCAGTTAAAATGACGCAGTGCCGAAACGCAAAAACTGGCCCGGTCAGTGACCAGTAATATGGTCTGGGGCTCAAGTGGTTAAAAATTAAGAAAACACAAAAGTTAGCCCAATTTATGGCCATAATGTGAAAGATGATGTTACACCGAGTAAATAGATACCTAACATGTCACGCTTTAATATTGCACACACTCATGGAATGGTGCCAAACTTCAGTACTTGAAAATACCCATAGGCAACACTTTTTTTCAGGTTACCAGTTTAGAGTTACAGAGGAGGTCTAGTGCTAAAAGTATTGCTCTCGCTCTAACGCACGCTATGATACCTCACATGTGGGGTTTGAACGGTGTTTACATATGTGGGCGGGACTTACACATTTAAGTCCCGCACACATATGTAAACACTGTTCAAACCACACATGTAAGGTATCATAGCGTGCGTACGAGCGAGAGCAATACTTTTAGCACTAGACCTGCTCTGTAAATCTAAACTGGTAACCTGAAAAAAAAATTGTGCGTGTTCGCTTCTGACTGCGAGCTACTAGGGACAGGGGCGTTTTAATTATTCTTATTTATGTTTGTTACGTAAAAATTCAATAAGACCTCCCCTTCAGGTTGGGAAGCATCAGTTCAGGGGGAAAAAAACAAAAAAAAAACAGCTCTCGTGCTTTCATCCGCCATTGCAGCTTTGATTCTGTTAATGCATCTTGATTGAACTGGGCATGCTCGTACACTTAGAAAATTAAGCTGTGTTTTTGTGCCTCAAAATGACTTGCATGTTTCTGAGCCTGCTCAGAAAGCTTGTTTTTGGGCTTAGTAATTTAAGGACATCCTTAACAGGTGTAAGCAGTTACAAGTGCACACAAACTAGAGGCTGACATTTCTTCATGTGTTTCCAATTGGTTTATTAGCACACATGTTATAAAAAGCGTGGCTGGCTGGCTGGCTGGCATGGCGGGGCGAAACAGAGATGTTTTGGAGCAAGTTTTTTGTTTGTTTTTTGGGGGGGGGGCAATTGTTTGATTTAATGATGTTCACTTTGATGTTTTGGTCTGCTGCATAATTTAGCAAAATGTTTCTCAAGACGTTAACGTTAATTCCAATTACTGTCTGAAATAAACCTAGGTCTATTTTTGGGTTTTATTTTTTTTTTTGTTTGTTTGTTTATTTTTAATATTTTGTTTTGCTTTCCTTGTTTTGTGGACCAATAAAATTACTTTCAAATTTTTAAGTTTGTTTTGTGATATTTTTTTCATGCTACGGATTTTAACAGCTGCAGCTGAAATAGTTTGGGCCTAAACCATCAAGTGTGATTTGTCTCTAAGTGTCTTTGCTGGTGTGTATGCATGAAATGTCTGCTGCCATGTTTAGTCACCAGAAAAGGAAAGACAAAGCGGTAAGTATTGTTTCCTAGAATTGATATCCAGACTGTCTTTTTAAAACACATGTGCAAGATGAATGAAAACCTGCAAACATGGCCTGTTGGGGGGTGGGGGGGGGTGGTGTATTGGTGGACAGGCTTGAAGTGCTAATTTACAGCACTGTGCTTGAATCTAGCACAAGATAATCCTATTCTAATTGTGGGTGTTTGAGGGAAGCCAAGTGACTGTTAGAACCCCTGCTTGTGTTTTTAGGTTGGGCTTTGTGTCCCTTTTCTTAAAATTGGCTTCACTTCCTGTCACACAGCTGAACAGGAAGTGAGGTTAAAACCCTACCAATGGTCTTTTCTTCGGGACACAGGTCAATCTAACTAGTGTCCCCATTAAGCAAATTGCACTGCTGTGTACACCCCAAATGATTAGTTTTGGGTTTAGTAAAGGCAAAGCTGCTCTGCAGTAAAAGCGTAGTCAATGAAAATCAGAAGGGAAGCACTGATGGTTTTAACATCCAATCCCGCCAAGTTTTTTTTTTTTCTTCCTTGCTTGTCCACTTGTAGTGCTAAGTGGATTTGCCTTTAATAAATGGACCCCAAAGTCCAAGATCCCTACTAATTTGGGGTGTACACAGCAAAATGCAATTTCCATAATGGGAAACTATTTAGATTGATCTGTGTGTCCCCAACAAGACATTAATCAGGTTTTACCCTCACTTCCTGTTTGGCTATGTGGCAGGAAGTGAATGAATTAAGTAGAAAGTGACAACATTTGCGAGGTGTCTTTACCCTATCAGGGGTGCAGGCATCCCCAAAACAAACAAGAAAATTGTTTATTTTACATTGGGTGGTGTTTGTGGGGGTCCCTAACACACATTCATACATATTAGCAACGCTGGATCCTGGCCTATTGGCATGGTTATATTTTCTTAGGCCTCTCAATAAAATTATCTGAAATTTGGGGTTAAACTGGAACTATAATCAACACTTCTTTTTTTGCTTTCTTTCATTTTGGATAGAGTTGGGGGGAAGGGTTATAAGCCCTGTCAGTTTATTTTGTATTATCCCTGTCCGTTTGGGGAGATTGGCCCTCACTTCCTGCCCCATAGCCAAACAGGAAGTGATAGAAAAACTAGGCAAATTAAGGGACTCCTGTGCCCCCCCCCCCCCCACAGAAATTGTGTGTGTCCCCTGAAAATTCCTGGGCGGGTCCTAAAAAAACAGGGTGTGGCCTTGACAGGAAGGGTGGGTCATTTTTCTATTAGGGGGTGCAGAAATTTGGTCAGGCCTAGGGCAGCACAAAACCTAAATATCCTACTGCATATTAGGGCTTATTTAGACAGGATCCGATTTACAGCATGTTTTTAGATTGTGGGAGGAAGCCCACGCAGGCACACGGAGAACATGCAAACTCCAGGCAGATGGTGTCACAGGCGGGATTCGAACCAGCAACCCTTTTGCTGCTAGGTGAACGTGCTATACACTACACCACTGTGCTGAACGAACATGATCGCAGCTGAAAGCATGAGATCAGGTTTTTTATTTCCAATTCCATGCTTTCCAGCCTTGAGGGCAGATGTGGGGTCTAATTGACCCCGCCTCTCTCCATAAAGAGGACCTGTCACACACTAGTCCTATTACAAGGGATGTTTACATTCCTTGTAATAGGAAAAAACGTGAAAAATAATACAAAAAAAGGGACCAAAAAGTGCAAAAATAAAAATATTAAGTTAAAAAAAAATCTAAATTTAAATGCCCCTGTCCCTAGTAGCTCGCACTCAGAAGCGAATATGCATGCAAGTCCCACCCACATATGTAAACACCCTTTAAACCCCACATGTGAGGTATCATAGCGTGCGTTATAGCAATAATTTTAGCACTAGACCTCCTCTGTAACTCTAAACTGGTAACCTGAAAAAAAAGTCAAGCGTCGCCTATGGAGTTTTTTAATAACAAAGTTTAGCGCCATTCCATGAGTGTGCGCAATATGAAAGTGTGACAAGTTAGGTATCTATTTACTCGGTGTAACATCATCTTTCACATTATCCCTAAAAATTGGGCTAGCTTTACTGCTTTGTTATTTTTTAATTCATGAAACAGGTTTTTTTTTAAGCAAAAAAAAAAAGGCGTTAGAAAAATGTTGGCGCAAATACCGTTGGAAATTTGTAATAAAAAATGCCCGCCACTTTATTCCCTAGGGTGTCTGCTAATAAAATATATATAATGTTTTGGGGTCTTGAGTAATTTTCAAGGAAATTTTTTTTCAGGTCTGATATGGATATTAAGGGGAACCCCGCCGTCATTTTAAAAAAAAATGACGTGGGGTTCCCCCCAAATATCCGTACCAGGCCCTTCAGGTCTGGTGTGGATTTTAAGAGAAACTCCACCCCAATTTAAAAAAAAAAAAAGGCGTGGAGTCCCCCCCAAAATCCACACCAGACCCTTATCCGAGCACGTTGACCTGGCCGGCCGCAGAAAAGAGAGGGGGCAGAGTGCGCCCCCCCTCTCCTGAACCGCACCAGGCCACATGCCCTCAACATTGGGAGGGTGCTTTGGGGTGCCCCTCAAAGCACCTTGTCCCCATGTTGATGGGGACAAGAGCCTCATCCCCACAACCCTTGCCCAGTGGTTGTGGGGGTCTGCGGGCAGGAGGCTTATCGAAATCTGGAAGGCCCCTTTAACAAAGGGGCCCCCCAGATCCCGGCCCCCCCTGTGTGAAATGGTAATGGGGTACATTGTACACAGAAGAAAAAAAAGTGTCGAGTGTAAAAAAAGACAAGAGCCGTTTTTTGACGCATTTTCTACCATCTTTTTCTCCTTCCGCTGGCGTTCTCTCCGCATCTTCTTCTTATTATTCTTCTTCCTCTGCTTCTTTCTTGTGTCTTGTAGTGCCGCATCTTGACCGGCGTCTTCTTCCATCTTCTTCTCCTTCCGCTGTCCTTCTCGTCCGCATCTTCTTCTTGTTCTTCTTCGCCGTAGGCACCGCTTCCAATCAAAATGCCCGCCGTGTGCCGGACCACACCCCCCTCCGAAGCCACAGGCAAGCTCTTAGGAAAGTCCCCGTGTGGTGCTTGTGCGTCAGAGGGGGGCGCGGTCACATGTCAGACGGCGGGGAATTCAATTGGCAGCGGCGACTCCGGCAAAGAAGAAGCCGCGCACAAGCTTCCAATTCAATTCCCCGCCGTCTGACATGTGACCACGCCCCCCTCTGACGCACAGGCATTCATGCCTGCCACCCATGTCACTCACCAACCAGCCAGCTGTCCCCATACATGTTCTGTTCGAAATCTGTGGGGATGGGGCTATGATTATATATGTAGCTGTCATGGGTGTCATGGGTGGTGTCACATGTTTGGGCTGGTGATGTCCTCCTGCAGGGTTGTGGTTAATTCCATGATGGCATGAGGGGTGAATCTGAAGATGCGAGACACCTCAGAATCACTCATGCCAAAGATGTCTATGCGTGTGTGATATATCCTCTCCTGTGAAGAGTGAGGGGCTTGTATCAGATAAGAATATTGTATTAGATTAGATTATTATATCCATCAAGGTTTTAAAGGGCTATTGAAAGATAGTGAGACCGTGTTTGTAATTTGTATGTATGTTATGTATTGATGTATATATGTATGTATATTTTTTTTGTAATGTTTATAAAAGCAAATAAAAAGTTTTTGGAAAAAAGAAATAAAAATCCTCTCCCGTGCCCTCCTCCGTGCCCTCCTCCTTCTTTGATCATCTAAAGTCAGTAGTATAGCTATGAGCATTGATTCCCCTGGCATGTTGGCATACAGTTTGTTGTCCTGCAAGTGTGACTGCTCAGCTCGTCCCTAACAGTGTTGCTTTAGCTGACATGTAGACGGATTGTCTAATTTTATACCACCTTTTATATGGACTAATTTTAGACAGGACGTGCAGCTGTTTAGCCTGCGCTGCACCAACTTACTTTTGTGGATCCCCCTAACTCCCTCATTTGCATATTTGACTAGCAAATCAATGGTGTGTCTAGCGC
Organism: Rana kukunoris; assembly: GCA_029574335.1. NCBI lineage: Eukaryota > Metazoa > Chordata > Amphibia > Anura > Ranidae > Rana > Rana kukunoris. The sequence continues at coordinate 76,656,265 of CM056055.1, read as the reverse complement.
AGTTTTGCGTGCACAAATGCGCCGGTCTATCAAAATTACGCCGGTTGAAAAAAATTAGATTTCATGCATATATCGTTTTGGGGATGCGGCGCATCGATACGCATGTGCAGATTTAGACTACGCCGCACATCTCCTGTAACGCCGGCGTAATGGCTCTCTGAATCTGGCCCTGTGTCTCTATCTATCTATCTCTCTCTAACTGACTGTCTGTCTAACTTCTCTGTAAGCAAGCCGGAACACACTACACGAGGCCGCCCGGGACTTTTTCTAGGACCGAGTACAAGTACCGATTCCTTTTTTACTGTAAGTAATCGCCGATACTGAATACCGATACTTTTAAATGTGTCCCCAAATGCAGCCATGCCCCCCACATATTGCAGCCATGTCCCCCCACAGATGCAGCCATGTCCCCCCACATATATTGCAGCCATGTCCCCCCACATATATTGTAGCCATGTCCCCCCACATATTGCAGCCATGCATGTCCCCCACAGATGCAGCCATGTCCCCCACAGATGCAGCCATGCATGTCCCCCACATATGCAGCCAGGTCCCCCACAGATGCAGTAATGCATGTCCCCCACATATTGCAGCCATGTCCCCCACATGTTGCAGCCATGTCCCCCACAGATGCAGCCATGCATGTCCCCCACATATGCAGCCATGTCCCCCACATATTGCAGCCATGTCCCCCACATATTGCAGCCATGTCCCTCACAGATGCAGCCATGTATGTCCCCCACATATTGCAGCCATGTCCCCCACAGATGCAGCCATGCATGTCCCCCACATATTGCAGCCATGTCCCCCACATATTGCAGCCATGTCCCCTACATATTGCAGCCATGTATGTCCCCCACATATGCAGCCATGTCCTGTCCCCCATATTGCAGCCATGTCCCCCATACCTGTAGTAGTAGATATGATGCCGCCGCATACCGCCGCGTCAATCCCGCTGCATTACAGCGCGCATTTAAAGCTTTCGTTTGAATACTTGTAATGCCTGCCGCACCATGTATAGACACTCCCCTTCTCGGGATTGGACGGATCCATCCAATCCCGAGCAAGGGGGAGTGTCTATACACGTATTCAAATGAAAGCTTGTAATGCGCGCTGTAATGCAGGGGGATTAACGCGGCGGTATGCGGTGGCGGCTTTGCGGTATGCGGCGGCGGCGGGGGGGGGTATTCTATTTAGGTATCGGGGGTATTTGCGGGAGTACAAGTACTCCCGCAAATACACAGTATCGGTCCCGATACCGATACTGGTATCGGGACAACCCTAGCGTGTGCTAAAGCCCTGAGCCATAATTGGCTCCCAGGCTTTAGCCAATTAGGGCTCTTCGTTTTTTGGGCGCTGTGATTGGCCAAGCATGCGGGGTCATGGTGCATGCTTGGCCAATCATCAGCGCGCAACACCGCAGTGAATTATGGGCCGTTGCGCATCATTCGAATTTGGCGCGAACGACCCGTTTTGTTCGTTTTTCGATGAACGATCGAACAGGCAATGTTCGATTCGAACATACGTTCATATCGAACGCGAAGCTCATCCCTAGTGGTGACAATTGATGGCACAGTGGCTGTGTTGAATGGCACAGTGGCGACAATTGTTGGCATAGTGGCGACAATTAATGGCACAGTAGCGACAATTGATGACACAGTGGCGACAATTGATGGCACAGTGGCGACAAATAATAGCACAGTGGCGACAATTGATGGCACAGTGGCGACAATTAATAGCACAGTGGCAACAATTGATGGCACAGTGAGTCTGCAATTGATGGCACAGTGGCGACAATTAATGGGACAGTGGCTGCGTTTGATGTTACAGTGGCGACAATTAATGGCACAATGGCAACAATTGATGGCACAGTGATGACAATTGATGGCACAGTGATGACAATTGATGGCACAGTGGCGACAATTGATGGCACAGTGGCGACAATTGATGGCACAGTGGCAACGTTCGATGGCACAGTGGCGACGATTGATGGCACAGTAGCGACAATTGATGGCACAGTGGCTGCATTTGATGGCACAGTGGCGACAATTGATGGCAAAGTGGAGACAATTAATGGCAAAGTGGCTGCGTTTGATGGCACAGTGGCAAAAATTGATGGCACAGTGGCTGCATTTGATGGCACAGTGGCAAAAATTGATGGCACAGTGGCTGCGTTTGATGGCAGAGTGGCGACAATTGATGGCAGAGTGGCGAAAATTGATGGCACAGTGGCGACAATTGATGGCACAGTGGTTGCAGTTGATGGCACAGTGATGACGATTGATGGCACAGTGGAGACAATTGATGGCTCAGTGGCGACAACTGATGGCACATTAGCGACAATTGATGACACAGTGGCGACAACTGATGCACAATGGCTGCGTTTTATGGCACAGTGGCGACAATTAATGGCACAGTGGCTGTGTTTAATGGCACAGTGGCGACAATTAATGGGACAATGGTGACAATTAATGGCACAGTGGTGACAATTAATGGCACAGTGGCGACAATTGATGGCACAGTGGCGACAATTGATGGCACAGTGGCGACAATTGATAACACAGTGGCTGCGTTTGATGGCACAGTGGCGACAATAATGGCACAGTGTCTGCGTTTGATGTCACAGTGGCGACAATAATGGCACAGTGGCGAGAACTGATGGCTCAGTGGCAACAACTGATGGCACAGTAGCGACAATTGATAGCACAGTGGCGACAATTGATGGCACAGTGGCGACAATTGATGGCACAGTGGCTGCGTTTGATGTCACAGTGGCGACAATAATGGCACAGTGGCGACAATAATGGCACAGTGGCGACAATTGATGGCACAGTGGCGACAATTGATGGCAAGTTGGCGACAATTAATGGCTCAGTGGCGACAACTGATGGCACAGTGGCTGCGTTTTATCGCACAGTGGCGACAATTGATTGGCACAGTGAGTCTACAATTGATGTTTTTTTTTTTTTTTGTTTGGGCCCCCCAAAAATTTAGGTGCAATCTGCAGAGGACACAGGCAGTACACACCACGTAGCTTTAGGTGCAAACTGCAGAGGACACAGGCAGTACACACCACGTAGCTTTAGGTGAAAACTGCAGAGGACACAGGTAGTACACACCACGTAGCTTTATGTGCAAACTGCAGAGGACACGGGCAGTACACACCAAGTAGCTTTAGGTGCACACTGCAGAGGACACAGGCAGTACACACACCACGTAGCTTTAGGTGCAAACTGCAGAGGACAGGGGCAGTACACACCAAGTAGCTTTATGTGCAAACTTCAGAGGACACAGGCAGTACACACCACGTAGCTTTATGTGCAAACTGCAGAGGACACGGGCAGTACACACCAAGTAGCTTTAGGTGCAAACTGCAGAGGACAGGGGCAGTACACACCACGTAGCTTTAATGTGCAAACTGCAGAGGACACAGGCAGTACACACCAAGTAGCTTTAGGTGCACACTGCAGAGGACACAGGCAGTACACACACCACGTAGCTTTAGGTGCAAACTGCAGAGGACACGGGCAGTACACACCACGTAGCTTTTAGGTGCAAACTGCAGAGGACACAGGCAGTACACCACGTGAGAATACTGCAGCTAGCACAATCACCAGTCGAACGTGAGTTCGACTCGAACACGAAGCTCATCCCTACCCATGATCTTCGGATATGTCCTTTTATGGCATTCGTGGTTGTGCGGTTGCTCCGCACTGTCATACTCCCAACGTTGACCAATTATTTGTGCATAGGTGTCTATACATATATTTTTTGTTACTGGTTTTTATATGTTTACTGTGTTTTAATCAATTTTTTTCCTTTCCTCCTTTGCCTAGCTAAAAATATACTATGCTTTTGAAGATGCGTGTTCGCACGTGAAACATGTCAAGCTTTTTCTCTCCGATCTAATGCAATTTGTATACTATATGCTGCAGGTGTTGAGCCACTATTCAGGACACTGATGCTATTATGGAAGGAATATAGTGACTTTCCTAAAGGTCTTGTGTGGTTTCCCTATTATCAAATGCAATGATCTGTGATGTATATTTTTTGATATGTAAAGGTCTTTTAGAATGTAATTTAATTTATGTATTTATATCAATAAATTCCATTTATATTTTTCTAAATTTAGGGCCATTTCACACTGGTGCGTTTTTGCCGCGTTTTTGCCGCGTTTTCACGCTAAAAATAGCGCTATTAAAACGCCCCCCATGCCCCCCTCCATTGAAATGAATTAAAAACGCGATAAAAACGCGGCAAAAACGCACCAGTGTGAAATGGCCCTAAATTTAGAAAAATATAAATGGAATTTATTGATATAAATACATAAATTAAATTACATTCTAAAAGACCTTTACATATCAAAAAATATACATCACAGATCATTGCATTTGATAATAGGGAAACCACACAAGACCTTTAGGGCCATTTCACACTGGTGCGTTTTTGCCGCGTTTTCGCGCTAAAAATAGCGCTATTAAAACGCCCCCCATGCACCCCTCCATTGAAATGAATTAAAAACGCGGTAAAAACGCGTTAAAACGCGGTAAAATCGCGGTAAAATCTCGGTATTTTTTCCGCGATTAAAATCGCGGCAAAACACCGCGATGTTACCGCGTTTTTAATTCATTTCAATGGAGGGGTGCATGGGGGGCGTTTTAATAGCGCTATTTTTAGCGCGAAAACGCGGCAAAAACGCGGCAAAAACGCACCAGTGTGAAATGGCCCTTAGGAAAGTCACTATATTCCTTCCATAATAGCATCAGTGTCCTGAATAGTGGCTCAACACCTGCAGCATATATTTTTAGCTATTTTTAGCACGAAAACGCGGCAAAAACGCACCAGTGTGAAATGGCCCTTAGTCTTTTACTGTACCTACAAAGTCCAAAAGCCCCATCATCTTTCTTTTCCCTATATCTCTCTATGAGGACGCGGCTGCATGCTTTATCTAGATGTATCCACAGTGCCACTCTGTGTTATGATACATTAATCACATTTTTTCAATTCATAGATTCATGCATTGAGCACTGGCCATCTGAATAACAGTGGTTGGTGTGTTTTGGAAGTGTCTAATCCAGCTTCCAAATGGTTCACCAGAGGGCGCACAGGGTGTGCGTTTCCTGGTTAGCGACATCAAGAGCGGGAGAAGACATCGAGGGAGCGTGGAGGAGGATGGCTGACCCGAGAAAGGTAAGTACCGTGCAGGGGGGGGGGGGGGGGGACAATCTGGCGGTATTTTGGGGAAATCTGACGGCATTTTACGGGGAAAGTTGGCGGCATTTTATGGGGCAAACTGGTGATATTTAAGGGGGCAAACTGGCTGGCAACAATACAGTGGCTGTGTTGAATGGCACAGTGGCGACAATTGTTGGCACAGTGGCGACAATTGTTGGCACAGTGGCGACAATTAATGGCACAGTAGCGACAATTGATGACACAGTGGCGACAATTGATGGCACAGTGGCTGCGTTTGATGGCACAGTGGCGACAATTAATGGCACAGTGGCTACATTTGATGTCACAGTGGCGACAATTGATGGCACAGTGGCGACAATTGATGGCACAGTGGCGACAATTGATGGCACAGTGGCAACGTTTGATGGCACAGTGGCGACGATTGATGGCACAGTGGCGACAATTGATGGCACAGGGGCTGCATTTGATGGCACAGTGGCGACAATTGATGGCAGAGTGGCAAAAATTCATGGCAAAGTGGCTGTGTTTGATAGCACAGTGGCAAAAATTGATGGCACAGTGGCTGCGTTTGATGGCACAGTGGCAAAAATTGATGGCACAGTGGCTGCGTTTGATGGCAGAGTGGCGACAATTGATGGCAGAATGGTGAGAATTGATAGCACAGTGGTTGTAGTTGATGGCACAGTGACAACGATTGATGGCACAGTGGCGACAATTGATGGCACAGTGGTGACAATTGACGGCTCAGTGGCGACAACTGATGGCACAGTAGCGACAATTGATGACACAGTGGCAACAATTGAAGGCACAGTGGCGACAGTTAATGGCTCAGTGGCGACAACTAATGGCACAGTGGCTGCGTTTTATCGCACAGTGGCGACAATTGATTGGCACAGTGAGTCTGCAATTGATGATGGCACAGTGGCGACGATTGATGGCACAGTGGCGACAATTGATAGCACAGTGGCGACAATTGATGGCACAGTGGCCCGAGAAAGGTAAGTGCCATGCAGGGGGGGGGGGGAACTGGCGGTATTTTGGGGCAATCTGACGGCATTTTACGGGGAAAACTGGCGGCATTTTACGGGACAAACTGGTGGTATTTGAGGGGGCAAACAGGCAGCAATTGATAGGCACAGTGGTGACAATTGATGGCACAGTGGCACTGGCAACAATTGATGGCACAGTGGCTGTGTTGAATGGCACAGTGGCGACAATTTTTGGCACAGTGGCGACAATTGTTGGCACAGTAGTGACAATTGATGACACAGTGGCGACAATTAATGGCACAGTGGCGACAATAGCACAGTGGCGACAATTGATTGCACAGTGAGTCTGCAATTGATGGGACAGTGGCTGCTTTTGATGGCACAGTGGCTGCGTTTGATGTCAAAGTGGCGACAATTAATGGCACAATGGCGACAATTAATGGCACAGTGGCGACAATTGATGGCACAGTGGCGACAATTGATGGCACAGTGGCGACGATTGATGGCACAGTGGCGACGATTGATGGCACAGTGGCGACGATTGATGGCACATTGGCGACAATTGATGGCACATTGGCGACAATTGATGGCACAGTGGCGACAATTAGTGGCACAGTGGCTGCGTTTGATGGCACAGTGGCAAAAATTGATGGCACAGTGGCTGCGTTTGATGGCACAGTGGCAAAAATTGATGGCACAGTGGCTGCGTTTGATGGCAGAGTGGCGACAATTGATGGCAGAGTGGCGACAATTGATGGCCCAGTGGTTGCAGTTGATGGCACAGTGACAACGATTGATGACACAGTGGCGACAATTGATGGCACAGTGGCGACAATTGATGGCACAGTGGGCGACAATTGATGGCACAGTGGCTGCGTTTGATGGCACAGTGGCAACAATAATGGCACAGTGGCTGCGTTTGATGTCACAGTGGCGACAATTAATGGCACAGTGGCGACAATTAATGGCACAGTGGCAACAATTAATGGCACAGTGGCGACGATTGATGGCACAGTTGGCGACAATTGATGGCACAGTGGCGACAACTGATGGCACAGTGGCTGCGTTTTATCGCACAGTGGCGACAATTGATTGGCACAGTGAGTCTGCAATTGATGTTTTTTTTTGTTTGTTTGGGCCCCCCAAAGATTTTGAGCACCGACCACCACTGATATCTATAGGGCCAAAAACACAGGAGGAATTTAAAGAAAAAGAAAAATCTTTTAGGGTACTGCTTGGACATTATTTACGTTACTATATTTTCCCTTTAGGTTATTGTACATCTTTTATTTTTTTAACTAAAATAACAAACATGTTATACTGACCTGCTCTGTGTAATAGTATTGCACACAGCAGCCCCGATTGTCCTCTTTTCGCAGGTGCTCCTGGCCCCCCTCCCCATGCTGAGTGTCCCCATAGCAAACCACTTAGGGAGCACTTGTGTGTGCTCCCTCCTGAGCCCCGCTTTGTGTGTTCATAAAACACATAGAGGTCAACTCTACCCCTGCTCCCTCATCACTGGCTGTGATTGACAACAGCAGGAGCCAGTGGCTCCCGCTAATGTATCGGAGCCAATGAGGAGGGAGAGAGCCTTAACTCTTGTGTATACTGCTGGACTGAGACTTGGTCAGGTAAGTATTTAGGGGGGCTGTGGGGGCAGCTGCATGCAGAAGTTTTTTTTACCTTACCTAAGGTAGCAAAACTTTACTTTTATAGTTCAGGTTCTCAAAAAAGGCCTGTAAAAGTAGAATTTTTGTACTCACCGTAAAATCCTTTTTTCTGAAGTTAATGGACGGACACAGCTCCTTTATTCTTGAAAGTAGGGTTTATATGCCGTCTATCAGGAGAGGACTAGGCAGACATGTTAACCACTTAAGGACCGCCTCCTGCATATATACGTCGGCAGAATGGCATGAATGGCATGGCTGGGCACAAGCATGTACCTGTACGTCCTCTTTAAGTGCCCAGCCGTGGGGGCACGCCCACGACCCATTCTGAAGCTCCGTGACCGCGGCCGCGGGACCCGAACTCCGCTGGAGTCCCGCGATCGGCCACCGGAGCTGAAGAACGATAAGGGCTGTGTTTCAACACAGCTTCCCCGTTCTTCACTGTGGCGCTGTCATTGATCATGTGCTCCCTGATATAGGGAAACACAATCAATGACGTCACACGTCCAGCCCCGCCCCGCAAAAACAGGCCAGGTCCTTTACCTGCCTAAAGGTCCGGGTCTTAAGTGGTTAAACAGTTAAAAACATGTAACAACAGCAAAGCTGAACAGTACGGCCCCCCTTTGGCTATAACCCCTCACCCTGCATCTGGCAGCTCAGTTCGTCAAAAAGCAGTACAATCATAAAAAGGAGGGGTGGGTGCTGTGTCCGTCCATGAATTTCAGAGAAAAGGTATTTACGGTGAGTGAAAAAATCCTATTTTGTCTTTCGTTCATGGACGGACACAGCTCCTTTATTCTTGACAGTAGGGATGTCCCCAAGCAGTGTCAAAAAACCGAGGGGTGGGCACAGCAAGCAAACCAACTTCCCCCAAAACAAACAGAGCTCCTCAACGGAGGAGCTGCAACCTTAAATGGCTGCCTGCAAAACTTTGCTCCCGCAGCAAGCATCTGCAGATGCATGCACATCAACCTTGTAAAACTTGATGAAAGTGTGAACGGACAACCAGGTCGCCGCCTTACACACCTGTGAGACAGACGCTTGATGTCGGAAGGCCCAGGAGACACCTATTGCCCTGGTCGAATGCGCCCTGACAGGAAAGGGTGGCCGACGAGACTGCCAGGCCCTTCTTTGGACCAGCCACCAAAACAAACAGTGATTCTGACCTAGGAAACTGAGCCGTAGCAGACAGATACACCCACAGAGCTCAGACATGTCCAAGGAATGCAAAGCAACCTCTTTGGGGTGCAACAGCAGAGGACATAAGGATGGAAGCACAATGTCCTAATTTAAGTAAAAAGCCAAAACAAATTTCAGAAGAAACGAAGGCTATGGGCATAGCACCACCTTATCCTTGTGGAGGATCAAGTATGGGGACTTACAAGACAAGGACACCAACTCAGAAACCCTCCTGATGGATGTAACAGCCACTAGAAAGGCAACTTTCTAAGAGAGTGTCAAAAGGGGAATATCTCTGATGTTCTCAAACAGAGGTTTCTCAAGTACCGAGAGCACCAGATTCAAATCCTATGAATGGTGGTCGAACCGGAGGGACCACATGTCAAAATACTTGCCCAAACGTACTCACCAGTGTATGAGTCGCCAAGGGTCAATGAAAGAAGACAGCCAGGGCTAATATCTGCCCCTTAATAGTGCTTAAGGGAAGTTTTTGATCCACTGTAAAAACAGCAGGATCCTGGAAACCGAATATGCCCATGGACGCCACTCCATCTCCTCACACAAAGAGATGTAGGCCTTCCACGTGCGATGATAGATCTTCAGAGAAGATGACTTCCCTGCTCTCAGCATGGTGGAAATTACTGAGTCCTACAGGCCTCGTTCCCTTAGTACTTAGTACTTTCAACAACCATGCCATTAAAGTCAGCTACTGTAAAACAGGATGAAGTATAGGACCTTGCGACAGAAGGTCCTCTCGCATTGGCAGTCGCCAAAGGAACATCCGCCACCAGGCGTATGAGGTCGGTGTACCAGAAACTCCAAGGTCAATCTGGGGCAATTAGAATTACCGGAATTCCCTCGGTCTCCACTCTGCAGAGCAGACGAGGAAGGAGTTTTAGTGGGGGAAAGGCATAGATTAGCCGATACTGTCCCCACAGAGCCACCAACGTGTCTGTCGCGTCCGCCTAGGGATCTTTGGACCTGGCCACAAACCTCAATACTTTCCGACAGGGCCACCATCAGGAATTTCAGGGGCCCCTTACACAGCCTCAGGCTTGGGGCCCCCTGAGAAGCAGGGGTGCTGCCGCTACAAATTAAGGTCGGGGGGCTTTGGGTGCAGACGAACAAAAAAAGGGGATGCCACCTGGGGCCCTGGGGACCACCGGGCCCTTTAGAGGTCGGGGGGGGGGGAGAGCTTTGGGTACTGAAAAAAAAGGAAAAAATAAAAAAGAGGAGGATGCCATCCGGGCCCCTGGGGACCACCGGCCACCTTACAGGTGTACTGTCTGTACCCCCCTGATGGCGGCCCTGCCTTCCAATTGAGTCGAGAAGCCATCTCCCGCAAAGTAGCCAAAACACATCCGGGTGTAGTGACCATTCTCTTTGATCCAGCATCTGGCGACTTAGGTAGTCCGCTTGCCAGTTTTCTACGCCCGGAATGTACATGGCCAACAGAGCCGGCACGCTCCGCTCTGTCCACCGCTGGATGTAAGTAACCTCCAATGCTGCAGCCAAGCTTCTTGTTCCTCCTTGATGGTTGACATACACCACCGCCTTGGCGTTGTCCAACTGGATCCTGACCGGACATGCCTGAAGCCTCTGTGACCATGTGGAGAGGCACAGCTTGATCACCCGAAGTTCCAGCACATTGATCAGCAGGTGGGTTTCTACCTGCGTCCAGCAACCCTGTGTCGACTGTAAGCCCTGGTCCGCATCCTCTGACACATCATAACAGGGGCCCTATGTCACAGCCAGGCCCTAGTCTGAATCAGAGTTTTCCCTAGAAGATGGTGGGGGAGGGGCATGTTTTACCCCCCTTGTGCGCACACACCGCTTCCACCATGGAAAAAAGGATTCCAAGACCACGACAAAGCGTTCACAGGTACCGCAGGTGCAGGGGCACCAGTTGCTACCACAGGAATGTCTGGGGAAGAAGTTCCAGCTTCTGACGCCATGCTGACCCACCAAGGGACAGCTACTAAGGGACTAAAAGCAAGGTACACAAAAGGCCCACCCTCCTACCTAGAGGCCAAAACCAAGCTAGGGCTACAAAAAGATGGCCACCAGCTGCATTAGCATTAGAACCAGCACAGCTACAAGAAAATGGCGCCGGCTCATCCAAAATGGCCGCCAAAATGTTTTTGAGGTAAAGGAAAAGGTCGCGAACATGCTGGGTCTCCGAGCAGAGGCCCCCCACATGGTAGACCACCCACACTAAGAGCGGACCCCGGGCACACCGCGCAACCCCCAGCTAGGCCCTGGAGCCCCCCCAGGAGGACCCCTGGTCAGGTACACAGCAGGCCCAGCCCAGAGGCATGAGGAGATGGGAAAGGACAGGGGGAGAGGAAAGGGAGAGTGAGAGACCCCTTAATCGACCACACCAGGAATGCCCAGCTGTTCCATCCTGCCGAAACAGGTACCTGTCCTGTGGGGACTGCTGGACGCATTGCTAACAGACCCATCACCAAGCAGTATGGAGTGGCTGTCGGCCATGGCCCACTGTGACTCGGACAACAGTAGCCCCGGCATAGCTCACTGGCCACCCCTGGAGCAATGGGGTATGTCGTGGTCGACCCAGCACGTAGCTAAAGGTCTGCTCATGCTCGATGGCGGGACTGGGGAGACTACGAGGATCTATATTATCCAGCTGTCACCCAGCCGGCAGTTTATAATAGATCTCAGTAGAAATAATAAAAAATAAAAAATCTCCAGGACCAATGGTCCCATAGGGAGCCAGGTCCTTCTCCTATGCTAGGCAGAAAAAAACTGAGCTGCTAGATGCAGAGTGAGGGGTTATAGGCAGAGGGACCGCCCCCTGGGCGGTACTGAAGGTGGAGATGGCCACTCCAGGTGGAGACCTTGGCAATAATCCACCCCACAGAGATCCCAGGTGCAGGCAATGAAATCAGCAACGCAGGAATAGCAAGGATGTATTTCTGGACAACAGAACTCTTGAACAATAGTTGTCTTTATTTCAAATAGGAACAGCACTAAAAGCCACACCAATCAAACCTCAGACAGCTGACGAATTTTTACACTATATCTAGTGTTTAGTCATAGCTATGACTAAACACTAGATATAGTGTGAAATGTGTCAGCTGTCTGAGGTTTGATTGCTGTGGCTTGTAGTGTTGTTCCTATTCTAAATAAAGGCAACTATTTTTCAACAGTGTGGCTGTCCAGAAATACATCTTTGCTATTCCTGCCCTGGGCGGTATCGTTCAGCTTTGCTGTTGTTACATGTTTTTAACTGTTTTTTTTTTTCAATATCTTTTTATTAATTTTAACAATAATTTACATAATACAAATCATTCACTAGTTCAGGGATCGACAAACCCTGGGCAATTGCGACTAGAATTAATGACCTGGCGCCTGGGGCGGCAAAGCTGGGGTGGGTTTGCGACCTTCTGCAGTCCTATGGTTCCTTCTGGAATATGGCGCCCTCTTGTGGTGGCCATTGGTATGACAAGACAACCAGCAATGCTAATGGAGCTTCCCTGCCATTTTCATCTCCTTGAAAAGCATAGAAGTTAGAAACCCCAAACATTCTAACACCCTAGAAAATAAAATGGTGGTCGTTGCAATACTTTCTGTCACTCCGTATTTGCACAGCGGTCTTACAAGCGCACTTTTTGGGGAAAAAATACACTTTTTTTATTAAAAAATAAGACAACAGTAAAGTTAGCCCAATTTATTTTATATTGTGAAAGATAATGTTACGCCGAGTAAATTGATACCCAACATGTCATGCTTCAAAATTGCGTCCACTCGTGGAATGGCGACAAACGTTTACCCTTTGAAATCTCCATAGGCGACATTTAAAAAATTCTACAGGTTGCATGTTTTGCGTTACAGAGGAGGTCTAGGGCTAGAATTATTTCTCTCGCTCTACCAATCGCGGCAATACCTCATGTGGGGTTTAAACACCGATTTCATATGCGGGCGCCACTCACGTATGCGTTCGCTTCTGCACGTTACTGGCTCGTAACTTTTTTAGCTGGCTCCTAGATTCCAAGCAAATTTGTCAAGCTCTGCACTAGTTCATCCACATTTTATATAAATTATCCAATTTAACTGGTCCAGGGTCATATTTCACAATTTAGGGATTTTTAACTGTTTAACATGTCTGCCTAGTCCTCTCCTGATAGACGGCATATAATTCCTACTGTCAAGAATAAAGGAGCTGTGTCCATCCTTGAACGAAAGAGAAAGGCCTTTATTTTTGTTATGTTAAAGAATTTTTCCTTACAGCAGACCATCTAAATGGGCTGCCATCACAATAGGCTTAAAATCATGCCACAATGAACAGCCATGCCCTGTGGGTATTAATACAAGTTTATGAAATATTCAAAAAACCTCAAGAGATGGGATTTTGTAGGCAACACATACAAAACTTCAAAATATATAAAATGAATTAATTTATTACAAAATTTATAGAAAACATTATACATATAGATATAAAAAAAAGATAGGAACTATGTTAATTCAAAGTGAGTACAAAGGAAAGGATAAAAAAAGATCCATGTAAAATCTTCGGCACATATCCTTGTGGATCCTGTGCACAATGTTCGGTGATAAGAAAGAGAACCACACTGACATTGCCAAATGGGGATACCTTCTCCCCGAGACATGTTGCTAATTGCAAAACTCGGGGAGTGGTATACCTCATGCAATGTCAGTGTGGTTCATTTTATATAGGTAAAACAAAGCAAGAATTGCACAAACGGGTAGATAAACATATGCATTCTATGCATATCTGCAATCTATACTTCCCACTTGGCAGACATATAGCCAAACATCATGGCTACCATATGCCAACTGTAAACTTCACTGTATTAGAGCGGGTACACATTCCTCTAAGAGGGGGTGATTGGAATAAGGTACTATTGCAACGCGAAATGCGTTGGATTAGGTACCTAAGAGCAACAACACCCCCTGGCCTAAATGAAAGCGAGAGCTTTAGACCCTTCTTAGAAGGGTTCTTCTCTGGGAAGACAGATTAACCTCCATTTATAGAGGTTACCCCACCCATTCTGACATAGTATGTTGGAGGGCTTTCTCCCTCCCCATTAACATGAGTCTCCCCTTTACCCCATGCCAAATGATACTTAGGACAATCTTGCAATTAGGATTGATTGAAATTATGACACTTAGAAACAGGGGTTTTTTGTATTACTTTGTGTACATATTTTTAGCAAAGCTCTTTGAAAAAGTTTTTTGCATAATTAAGGATTTGTATTCCTTTATTGGTACTGCGTTAGTCAGACAGACATTAAAAGGATATATAATGTTACTGTAAAATAGGACTTTTTGCACATTGACCTTAATTTGTTGTGGTTTGTGCCTGCGGGACATATGTCTAGATTGACCCCCTAAATTGTTCCGGGTGAATTATGTCTCTTTAACTCAATTTAGCAGGTCTCATTTCAGGCTCGCTCCTCATTCATCAGCTGCCAGGGGGGATGTATGGGTTTCACCACCCATGCGTCTCCTATTTCACCTATGTGGTGGTGGAGATAATCCTCCCTTTTTTTCCCCCACCATATGGGTGAATAATATGGCAGCTGTGGTTTTTTGTTTTCCTATGTTCTCCGATGGTTCCTAATGGAACCTAGGGCGAATATTTTTCCAGGATGTGGGGTGCCCACGTCCTGGCTTTCCATCGATCCCTGCCCCGAGCGCTGTATTTCATAGTGCCTGTGCTAATTTTTAAGTCCCTCCACCCCTTTGATCGTTTTCATATTGTTCCAAGTCGTTCTGGCATTTGGAACCGCAATAGATTATTATCTCCCTTCTTTAAAATGGCCGCTGTGGAGCTTCCGGTCCCAAGCTATTCTGGCACCGAGAATAACAACACACTGCGGTTTCCCTGTTTCAAAATGGCCGCTACGGAACTTCCGGTTCCGGTTACGACGCTTCTGGCCATGCTTTGCTGGAAACCCTCCAGTAAAATGGCCGCGTCGCAGGAATGACGTGTTCGGACAGCGGACCAATGAGGACGCTGGGCACGTCGCAATTAGATGACGCACATCGCCATTAGAAGGAACAAGGAAAATATACATTACAAACCGCCGCAATTAGGGCGGCGATGAAAGGGAGGGACACATCAGCTGGATCGATGGAAGGTAAGTATTTAAAGCGGAGCTCCACTCAGGAAAACAACATTTTGCCATGTTGTTTAAAAAAAATTAATAAAAAAAAACCTGAAAAAAAAAAAAATACTCACCCGAAATAGCTGTTGCTATGCGGAAGTCCGTAATCTGCCTCTTCCACTCCGCGGTGCCTTTTCTTCTTGTCCTTCTTCTTGTGAATGGGGCGCGCTGCTTTCTGGGAACTGTGTGTGTTCTCAGAGAGCAGCGCGCCCATTCACAAGCCAGCGTGAGACTCACGCAGGCGCAGTAGGAAATGGGCAGTGAAGCCGTACGGCTTCACTGCCTGTTTCCCATAGTGTGAATGGCGGCGCGGGACCCGGAGTGATCGTGGGACCGGCATCGGGGGGCCCATCAGCGCGGGCAAGTAGGACAAGGTAAGTGTCCTTATTTAACGTCAGCAGCTACACTGTTAGTAGCTGCTGACTTTAAAAAAAAAAAATCGCGGCTGGAGCTCCGCTTTAAGGAAACACAAAGGGGGATGTTTGGTAGCATTTCCTCGCCACATACTGGATAATTTGGAGACATTTTATAACTGGGGGTCAACCAGGAACCTCCGCTGGGGGTTAGGCAGTAATCTCCGTTGTTGGTCATCTGGGAACAGGAGATCTGACTACAAAGCATCTAGGGGTAAGCTTTTTTAGACTACTTCTGAAGCAAATTTATGCTTTGCGTCAGCTGATGAATATACCCCATAATAATAAAAACTTTTTGGTTTTCTTGCCCTTGAGGGTATCTTTTTTTCTATCCATGTCTTCAAATTTAGGATATATGCTCCATTTGATTGAACGTAGTAGTTCTGTCTACCCTATGATTGATAGGAGTAACCTGCTACTAGAGACATCTGTACCCTGGAGTATCGGGGGGCCCTGGTCTGGCCCTTTGGGCACAAAGCTTTTAACACAATGGGTGAGCTGTTTCTCGATAATGTATGCTATGTCTTTGCTCAATGTAGACAGTATACTGTTATATTATATATATGTCTAATACTTATATTATATTTTGATCTACTTAAGATGTAATACTTACACATGCCTTGATAAAGAATGCCTAGCATTCGAAACACGTCGGCTTTTTCTGCTACAATCTACCTCCCAATCCTGGTGACGGTTTTATATGACGGATAGTATCTACATCGCCTATGTTTTGTATAATATGTATTTATAATCTTTTTTGATATCTTTGTATGTATAATGTTTTCTATAATTTTTGTAATAAATTAATTGTTATATATTTTGAAGTTTTGTATGTGTTGCCTACAAAATCCCATCTCTTGAGGTTTTTCGAATATTTCAATTACTACGGGATGACGGCAACTACATGCCACTATATATGAGTTGGTCCTTTTTCAATTAATACAAGTTTATTGTAGTAATTATGCCATTTAAAATAATGGTATTGCATTGCACCTGTCATGAAGATAGTGGCCACACTTCTACCCTCTAGCACCTTAAAGCAGAATTATACCCAAAAGGGGAAGTTCCACTTTTCTGCCTCTTCCCCATTCTTCATCACCTTTGGACACTTTTTTTGGGAGTAACAGGTACCTGGTTTTGAAAGGCACCCTGATCCCACTTCTGCTTGGATCACCAAAGGTTTTGAGCAGACGTCCCCCCCCCCCCCTGTCTGCAGCCTTTTGGGACACATCACAGGTCCCAGAAGGCTGCAGGACCATTTAAGAAGCCCAGAACGGCTCATGCATGTGCATTGAGAAACCGGCTGTGAAACCGCAAGGAGTCACAGCCGGCTTTCTACACTAAAGATGCCTGTGCCAGGGACCCAAAGACGGATGAAGAACTGGCTTGTGAGGACTGTGCTGGATATTTGGACAGGGAAGTGTCCTTTTATTAAAAGTCAGCAGCTACAGTATTTGTAGCTGCTGACTTTAATTTTTTTGTTCCTAGGGTAAAGATCCTCTTTAACACACTGGACTGTTGCATATAATGTGACATTTCATATTTCATGGTTGAAAAATGTTGCATATGCTTTTCAGAAATAAGACTCTTAAGTCTGTTTTTGTACATATTTTCACATTTGTTTACTTACTGATGCTTTACTATAGAAAAATAGGTAGACAGTAGGAAGAGAATGTTAAATAAAGCTATACTTCAGCTACTTATATATGTGGAACTAAATACACTCAGTCGTAATGGATCACATATGCTTTGCATTATTAACTGTGTGTGAAGCTACAGTACTAATCATTCAAAAGTATATGGTAGATCAATCATATTTGTACGTGTGTGCAAGTGGTAATTGTAATAATAATTATTAAGTAAGTGGCGTATATCAATATCATGGATGTAGTTGTAAGCTACAGTATTACTTACATTAAGTAAATGCAATCCCTATAAGAAAAAATCTACATTACTGGAACTTTTCAAAACATTTGCCACTGTAAAATAAAACATTCAGTTTGTAAACTGATATTTCTTTTAAGAAGTATAGGACAGTGCAAATTGATGGTGGTAATGTTCCCCCATTATTTAAAATATGAGCCATGGGGTAAAGTTCTGAGACAGGTGAAACTGTTCGGATATTTTCCTAGTATCACTGGATTTCCTTCCATTCTTACTTCATCCAGTCTGGTACGGAGATATCGGGTGTCATTTGATTTACAGAAGGTGTCATCTGTGATGGAAGTAATATTGTTATGCTGAAAGAATAAGAAAGGATGGTTATTAGGACTGACATTTTTACAGGTCATTTTATCTTTAATATTTGTGATTTTTTCATATTGTTAATGGGTAATATGGTTTGTGTTAGTTTGAGTAGTTCATTAAAAAAAAATGTTTTAAATATTGAACTTAACATTTTTTAAAGTAGAACTATCAGTAAAAAGTCTGCATAATTAAATATGGGGGATATCATTTTTGGCATTTCATATTACACAGCAACAGTTACATTTGTTGCGTGAAAAACAACGCAAAAAAATAGAGCATGTTCTAAATTTTTAATGCCCATTTTTTATGTCATGAAAAATGCGCTGGAGCTCACACACGTCGACCCGGATTCACAAACGATTTACGCCGGCGTATCTCCAGATACGCCAACGTAAGTCCAAATGTGCGCCGTCGTATTTTTACGCAGATTTACAAAGCAAGATACGTAAAAAAATAGGCTTCCCCTGCCCGACGTAACTTGCCTACGCCGGCTTATCATGGGTGCATAGTTACGCTAAACGCATTCGGTGTTCCCATTATAAATATGCAAATTAGTAAGATACGCCGATTTACGAACGTAGATGCGCCCGGCCGCTTTATATACGCGATTTGCGTAAGGCTTACGTCCGGCGTAAAGTTACCCCTCATATAGCAGGCGCAGCTAATGCAAAGGTATGGGCCAGGGAACGGCGCGGCCAAATTTTACGTTGTGTATGCCGTTTATGTAGTACTACGTGAATAGGGCAGTGCGTAGGTTCCGTTCACGTTGTAGGCATTGTGCTGACGTATCTTAGGGAGTAGATGTAACATGAATCTGAGCATGCGCGCGCATGCCCAGTTCGACCGGTCATTCATTTTCATGGGGTCACGTTTAATTTAAATAATGATGCCCACCTCCTTCCTACTTTGAATTAGGCGGGCTTAACGCCGGCCAATTTACGCTAAGCTGCCGCAACTTATGGAGCAAATGTTTTGTGAATACTGCACTTGTCTCTCTAAGTTGCGGCCGTGTAGCATAAAGAAGATACGCTACGCCCGCACAAAGATACGCCTCTCTACGTGAATCCGGGCCGTCGTGTGTACGCGGCATCAGTCTTTTTTTTTCCAAGTGATCGCTGAGTGTTCTGTGTAGTATTCTAGCATGT
Source organism: Rana kukunoris (assembly GCA_029574335.1). Classification (NCBI taxonomy): domain Eukaryota; kingdom Metazoa; phylum Chordata; class Amphibia; order Anura; family Ranidae; genus Rana; species Rana kukunoris. The sequence goes on along the minus strand of CM056055.1, from coordinate 76,637,277 downwards.
TAATTGAGTTGTAAAGTCAGTTTTTTTATCTTGATGCATTCTATGCATTAAAATAAAAAGTCTTGTGTGTGCAGCAGTCCCCCTCTCTGCCCCCCTAATACTTACCTGAGCCCTATCTCTGTCCAGCGATGTCCACGAGTGTCTCATCAGTCCGAGACTCTCCCTCCCAATTGGCTGAGACACAGCAGTGGCGCCATTGGCAAAGTTAGCCAGCCAATCGGGAGAGAGAGTGTGCGGATAGATACAGGGAGCTGTGACTCAGCTCGGGTGCCCACATAGCAAGCTGCTTGCTGTGGAGGCATGCAACAGGAGGGAGGGGCCAGGAGCACAGAAGAGGGACCCGAGAAGAGGAGGATCCAGGCTGCTCTGTGCAACTCCACTGCACAAGGCAGGTAAGTATAACATGTTTGTTATTTTTTTTGAAAAAAATAAAGACTTTATAATCTGCATTGAATTGTGATACATTTTTACACTGGCTGGTCACAACGTTAGGCTGCACTGTTTAAGTGCGATAGATGTTAATACAGTGCCTTGAAAAAGTATTCATACCCCTTGAAATTTAACACATGTATTTTATTGGGATTTAATGTGATAGACCAACACAAAGTCACACATCATTGTAAAGTGGAAGGAAAATGATTAATGGTTTTTCAAATTCTTTACGAATAAATACGTGAAAGGTGTGGGTGAATTTGTATTCAGCCCCCCCTAAGTCAAACTTTGTAGAACCACCTTTTGCTGCAATTACAGCTGCAAGTCTTTTTGGGTACCAGCTTTGCACATACTGTATATAGAGTGAAATGTTTGCCCATTCTTCTTTGGAAAATAGCTCAAGCTCTGTCAGATTGGATGGGAGGGTCTGCAAACAGCAATTTTCAAGTCTTGCCACAGATTATTAATTGGATTTAAGTCTGAGCTTTGACTGGGCCATTCTAACATATGAATATGCTGTGACCTAAACCATTCTATTGTAGTTGTATGGTTGTATGTTTAGGGTTGTTGTCCTGCTGGAAGGTGCACCTCCGCCACAGTCTCAAGTCTTTTGCAGACTCTAATGCCTTGTACACACGATTGGAATTTCTGATGAAAAAAGTCTGATGGAATTTTTTCATCGGATATTCTGACTGTGTGTGGGCCCCATCTGACTTTTTTTCCGTGGGAGTTTAGAAATAGAACATGTTTTATTTTTTTCCGATGCTCAGAAGAAATTAGGAGACAGGAGCGCTCGTTCTGGTAAAACTAGCGTTCGTAATAGAGATAGCACATTCATCATGCTGCAAATTATTGCATCGTTTAATGTAACGCATTCCTTTCTTCTTTCTAATGCTAGAATAATGTTATCTTTTTGCTGCTCATATTCACACAAAGTTCTGACAAATGTGTTTCCTAATTGTTTCTTGTTTTTTTTTTATAATCAATTTTTTTTATTTTATTCATTACATTTCATATATGATTATGCATTCTTAGGCCCCGTACACACAAGCAAATGAATCTGTCTGCTGGCTGTTTTGGTTTGATCACTGTACAGTCGATCAAACCAAAATCCCCGCCGGCAGACAGTGCGGTGACGTGGCGGTGACGTTGACGCCGCCACGTCACCGCACCAGGAAGCAAAACACTTCCGCGCATGCCTCGAATCCATTCGACGCATGTGCGGGCAGATATGTCTGCTGGTTAGTGTACTAACCAGCAGACATATCGGTCCGACGGGTTCCCAGCAGACAGATTTTAAAGCAGGCTTTAAAATCTGTCTGCTGGACAAATCCGTCTGCTCGCCCGTACACACGATCGAATCTGTCTGCTGAGACGGTCTGTCAGACCGTTTCCAGCAGATAGATTTGATCATGTGTATGCGGCCTTATACTCTATCTTTTATTAATTACACAGATACATTTATCCCGCTTAGAAAATCCAACATTACAGTTTCCAAAGATGCCTACCCGTCATTCTAACCCCCTCCCCCTAACAAAACAAAAAGAAGGGAAGAAAAAAAAAAACGCAACATTTTTTAAGGCTTGTCCTCCTCTTCCTCTTCCCCTCCCTTTATTGAGGTATAGCTGTTCTGACCCTGTATTCTCTTTAGCTTATTGAATCTTGTACTCCTCCTCAGAGAGAGAAGAAGAAGAAAAAAAAATGTTGTTTTGTGTCTATATGATTCTTGCATAAATAAGTGTGTTGACCCTTACCCTCCCCCTCATAGGGGGCTTTGTGATCATAGTGTTGAATTATGTATGTATGTATGCGTTGAAATGACATGAACTTCTTCAGCTTGGTTACTTCTGTCGAGTTCTCTTAAGAGGCCTGGAGGCCATGGTGCAAATTTGTGTCTATGTATATTTTAAAACTTGTGATAAAATGATGTTTCCAACTTTCATTCTTTCCCATGGTCCTATTGACCTACTTCCCACTTTAGTGATTTACTCCTCCTTGTACCCCTGCCCCCTCAAAGTGACATTGTGTAAAAAAGAGAAAAAAAAAGTATAAATTCCATAAAGACAGAGGAACAGGGACCTCCTAGGGAGTCAATAGGGGAGGGGAAGGGGAAAGGACTGAATAAGAGAGAGAGAAAAACTTTTTTTTTTTAAATGTCTCCTCTCTGGTCAATTTGATCTATTTCTTTATTCTTCTGAAATTTGATCTATATGCAATTACCCTCTGTGTCTTACACGTCTGTTGTATCTCTTTTCCTCCCACTCCATTTCTCTTATTCTGGGCTCATTTCAGGTACATGTTGTATCCAGCCTGCCCACGTTATCTCAAATTCCCCTTTTTTATCTTTCACTACTTGAGTCCACCTTTCGGCTTCCATTATCCGGTTTACCTCCCTTTTCCAGTCTGCTAATGTTGGACACGTACTCGGTTTCCAAAATCTGGGGATTAACAATTTTGCTGCGTTTAGAAAGTGTGGCACAACACTATTCCTGTATGTTTTAATAGGGCTAGGTGTTCCATGGAGTAGGAAACATAGGGGCGTGAACTCTATAGGAGTTGGGGTCAGTCTCTCAATCCACGGTGCAATTGCTTCCCAGAATATTTTAATTTTTGGGCACTCCCACCACAGGTGTAAGTATGTACCCCTTTGCTTACATCCTCTCCAACACCGGGCATCTGCCGCTGGGTACATCTGATTTAACCTTACTGGTGTCCTATACCACCTTGTCATAAATGTATAGGCCATTTCCTGGATGTGCGAACTTATAGATGTGGAGTAAGTTAATTTAATCATTTTTTTAATTTGTTCATCTGATAGCCTCGTGTCATGGACCATGAAATACTGAAATCCTAATTCATGTATTACAGAAGATTTAATTCTGAACCTCAGCCAGGTCAATAGACTCAGAAGAAATACTCATTGTCCATTGTGTGATAACCCTATCTAAAGCCTTTCTATTATCAGGTGTAAATGACTTCTGCCCTGTCTCTGGTCTCCAGACAGTTCCATTGTTCTGTGGCTGGCTATTGTGTACATTGATTGACCCCCTGGGGCTTTTGTCTGAAAACACATCACAGGCTTCTGGCCACACATATTCAGGCTATTCAAGCATTGGGACCAATCTCTGCGGAGACGTTTTCAAGTCCTCATTTGCATGGTTTAAGAGGACCAGAGTGAAGACTGCATACTTTACAATGGACCAATAGGAAAGCGGTTGTTCCAAATCCTGTATAAAGTGTGCTGTGTACTTTCAATAAAGTGTGTCCTGTTTACATTCAGCATTAAGCCTTGGCTCATGTATGGATTATTCGGCGATTCCAGGGATATTCCTACTCATGGAATATTGGGCGATTTCTTTTATGGGAGAAGAAGGGAAGGCTTGACGGGGACATGTTCTACTACGTCACACCTCGTATTTAATTCTCCTTCCCATTCCCTAATGAAGTATGGTACTTTATTCTTTTGGGCTCCTTGTATCAACTTGTACATCTGGGACAGCAAGTGCCTCGCTTCCCCCAGGTGCACGCAATGTTCCTCGAACTTTGTGATAGAACTTAATGATCTCAGAGTGGGTTTCATCTTGTTAAGGAATCTTGTCATTTGGTAGTATCTTGCTAAGGGTATTTTCCCTAAAGCTGTGACCAAGTCCGGGTAGGCTATTGGGGTTCCCTGTGGAGCAAACCTACCACATGTGACATCCCCTCCCCGGCTCCATGGTCCCAGGAATCCCCCCTGTTCCCCCGGCGGGAACCATGGGAATCCCTCCAGTGGAGCCAGGGGGGACACCCCCAGTGAATAGTCTCCCATTTTATTTAACCTGTCCCATATTGACAAGGTGTTCAGAATCAGGGGGGATGTCCACTTCGTAAGTCCTCTCGACACTCTCGGGATCCAAGGGGCCCCTTCCAGGTTCCTCCCCGCTATTGTTTTTTCTAGTAGGGCCCACCTTTTTTTTTCGGGATCGTGGCACCAGTTCAAAATTCGAACCAACGCCATTGCCTTATAATATACCGATATGTCTGGAAGGCCCATTCTACTCTACCTTACTTCTTCGTAGGATGTCATAGGCCAGCCTTGGTCGTTTGGCATTCCACATGAAGGCTACAAATGCCTTATCTGCATACAATTCCTTATCTGCTTAAAAAAGGTTGCTGGTACTTTAATTGGGACTGTATGTAATATATAAATAATTCTGGGTAATATACACATTTTAATAGCACTCACTCTTCCGAACCATGTCAGATAATGTCCTGCCCATTTCTTTAAATCTTCCACTAGTCTAATCAATAGGGATGTGTAATTAAGGTTATATAAAAAATTTTGATCTGCGGTAATATGTACCCCCAGATAGAACAGAGAGTCCTTCTTCCATACAAAGGGATATGTCCTCTTCAGAGTCCCTGCTATCTCTTGAGATACATAACTGGGTAACAATATTGACTTTTCAAAATTAACTTTAAAGTTAGATAGGTACCCATACCTTTCCACCTCCTGCATTAAAACTGCCAACTGCCAATGTGGTTTTGAAAGAAAAAATAATAAATCATCGGCGTAAGCTGACACCTTGTGTTCCTCATATCCAATACGTGTTCCTATTATTTCCCCATTGTTTCTGATCCTACAAAGGAATGGTTCCAGGAGGAGGAAGCAGGATGTGAGCATGTGAGCATGTGACGTATGTGGGCGGGCGCTGCTGCAATGCTGCTTGTATGAGATCCTGATCTCTCTCTACCGATGGCTCCTTCTCCTCGCTGCTGATTCTGAGGGTGTAAAGGACGGCAAGGGGTAGCGGTGACTCCCCGTGGTAGCAGCCGTAAGTTGGAGGAGTTGGGGGGGTTCGACAGTTGGATTGGACTTGATTTGAACTCTGGCTGGTGTCCTCTTTACGTGAGAAACAGCCTCCCCTTACATTTGCAGTCCCTCCAAGACACAGCAGGGATGATTAACAGGGTTGAATTACAGCTGGTATCTTTTCCCTGTTGTATATGCTGCACACCCTGCATCCCTCTGGACGAGATCCTTTCCCCAGCATGGTTTGATACACAGTGAGGCACTGAATTTTCTCTACTAAACTCCAGCATTCCAGGCACCCCAGAATTGCGGCTTATTTGAACTTACCTCTATGCACTCTCCTGTTGTTGTCCGCTGGCCGTGGCTGCTGTACGTTAGTCTGCCGTTTCTCCCACAGTGTGATCAGGATACCATTATTACTATATATCATCTATGTAAAGGCATCTGGACCCAATAAGGCATCAGATATGAGCTGGAGGACTCCCCGCCCGCCTTGGAACAGACTGTAGAGATAAGTACATAACTGTACATAACTGTTGCAATATTCCTATGTTTTCTGCTGATTGTCAGTTATAAGTACTACATGGCTACATGACTGCTGCATAACGCCGTTGTTAAAGGGACAGCACCCCTTTTTTTTTTGCCTTGGTGGATATCACTGGGGTCTGTCTTTTTGTCTGTGATTATCCACTGCTGCCAGGTGTCGCTGCTAGGGGTTGCTGCGATTGCCTCTAATGCTAACTTCTGACTTTATTACCAACCTGCCGCTGTAGTGTGGAACTGGTGTGGAAAGTGCTGTATAAAGGACACTTTAGGGAGGGGAAAAAAAAACTAATGGGAACGGTAAATCTACCATAAGTGAACTGATATGAGGTTAAATGGCACCAAGTAAATCGCGAGCAAAAACGCATGTACCAGCAGTGACACCTTGTTCTTCCCCCCAAGCTATGGCAGCAAAAACAGTTAAAGTGACAGGGGCTACAGGAAAATCTATACAGCCCATACAATCCCCCCAGAACTCCCCAGCAAAAAGGATATCAGAAGGGACTCAAACCGAGAGAGAGGGGAGAGAGGGGAGAGAGTAGGAGATGGACTGTAGTGCCCAGGGAAGGAGATACTAGAGGCTATCAAGGCAAGCGGTGATGTGCTGTTAAATAAAATTGATGCCCTGGCAGTGGATATATGCTCAATAAAACGAGAGTTCGATAAAATACAAAAAAAAAACGGCAGAAATAGAAACCCGCATTTCCAAGGTGGAAGAGGAAATAAAAAAGGATAGCAAAGGCTGGCATACACTGAAAAACTAATAAAAGAACTACAGGACAAAGCTATAGATACAGAGGGCCGCATGAGGAGGAACAATGTACGTATCTTGGGCCTACCAGAGAGAGCGGAGGGAGACAATCCAGTCAAATTTGCAGAAAAAATTATTAACTGAAATACTGAAATTAACAGAAGCAACTGTAATATTTGTGGTAGAGCGAGCACATAGAATCTCATTTCGTCTCCCCAAACCGGGAGCACCCCCCCCGCCCATTTTTGGTGCGTCTATTGAACTACAGAGACCGAGATCAAATCCTTTCAACGGCAAGAGTAAGGGCAGACATCCAATATGAGAACACAAAGCTACTTTTTTTTCCTGACTACCCGATGGAAATTCAGCAGCAAAGAAGAGAGTATACAGAGATCCGTAGAAGATTGAGAGAGAAAGGGTTAAAATACAGTCTACTATACCCCAGTAAACTACGAGTAACGGATGGGACACGTGTCCTTTTCTTTGAGACCCCAATTCAAGCGGGGGAGTGGCTCGATACCAAATAGAAAGACTGGGGAATTTTTTCTACTTTTCTTCCGAATATTTTTTTTTTTTTTTTGGGGGGGGATGGAGGGGAGGGGGAGGGTGAAGGTATAAATTGAGCTATGTGGAGAAATTGTACAGTGTTTAACATATTCATCCAGGGAAAGAGGAAATATGTATTTAATTTTTTTTGAATGAGTGATTAAGCACAAGTATGAATTGGAATATAAGTTATGACAGATTGATAGCAGTTAATAACAGTTAATCAATAATGAGCACTTAAACACTTGGGTATTAAAGAATATGTGAGAGCACCACATTTAAATAGGGAAATAGGAAATATAGGGCCAGATTCAGGAACAGTTAGGCTGGCGGATCCAGTGATCCGCCAGCCTAACTGTGACTTTGAGCCGGCGTTTCTGTTTTCTGTAACCAGAAAACAAGAAACGCCGGGTTGAAGCTCCGATGCGAGCAGCGTAACTGAGTTTCGCCATCGCATCGTTACTTCAACTTAAAAATGGCGCCGGGGGCGTTCCCGCCGATTTACGCTCAAAAAATATGTTAATGAGCGGAAATCGGCAATTCACGATCGAATTCCGGCGCGACGCAATGACGGTACGACGTTTCCGGACGGGATACGCGGCGCATAGATATACCTACATGGGGTTGGAGTATCCTATGTTAGGTATAGGCGTCGTCATCGCGTCGGGAAAAAAAAAATCACGTCGCTTGCGTAAAAAGTTCATGAATGGAAATGTGACGTCATTGACGTTCATTCACAGAATTTGGAGCATGCGCACGGGGATGTTTGGACACTCGACGCATGCGCAGTACGTTGGCGGCGGGATCGCGCTTAGTTAGAATACTACACGCCCCGTACCTGCCCAATTTGAATTCCGCCGGCTCATTTGTGATGCGCTGCCGCAACTTTAGGAGCAAGTGCTTCCTGAATAACAGCACTTGCTCCTAAAATTTCAGCAGCGTAACGCAAATGAGATGCGTTACTCCAGAGCAAAGATGCTCTGCTCTACCTGAATCTGGCTGTATATATTTATCTGTTGAATGAGGGATCAATTACGAGTATGAACTGGAATATGAATTAAGGCGGCCGATCAACAATAGATTATACACCTAAAACACTCGATTAATCATGAGTAAGAATTGGAATATAAGCTATGGAGGATCGGTAATAATTAATAATAGTTAATCAATATTCAATAATGAACACTTAAGCACTTGGATATTTAAAGATAATATGAGAGAGGTTTGCTTTCTGGGTTGTTTTTTTTTTTTTTTTTTTTTAGGAGCGATTAACTATGAATATGAATTGGAGTATTGGTTATAATTAGGTAATAATAATTAATGGAAAGCACAGCACGTAAGCACTTGGTCACATAAAAATATGGGTGGGATGAAAGGGGGTGTTTTTTTCCCCCCTCCTTGGAGTTTATTTTTTTTAGGAGCGATTAACTATGAATACAAATTGGAGTATTGGTTATAATTAGGTAATAATAATTAATGGAAAGCACGTAAGCACTTGGTCACATAAAAATATGGGTGGGATGAAAGGGGGTGTTTTTTCCCCCCTCCTTGGAGTTTATTTTTTTTAGGAGCGATTAACTATGAATACGAATTGGAGTATTGGTTATAATTAGGTAATAATAATTAATGGAAAGCACGTAAGCACTTGGTCACATAAAAATATGGGTGGGATGAAAGGGGGTGTTTTTTTCCCCCCTCCTTGGAGTTTTTTTTTTTTAGGAGCGATTAACTATGAATATGAATTGGAGTATTGGTTATAATTAGGTAATAATAATTAATGGAAAGCACGTAAGCACTTGGTCACATAAAAATATGGGTGGGATGAAAGGGGGTGTTTTTTTCCCCCCTCCTTGGAGTTTATTTTTTTTAGGAGCGATTAACTATGAATACGAATTGGAGTATTGGTTATAATTAGGTAATAATAATTAATGGAAAGCACGTAAGCACTTGGTCACATAAAAATATGGGTGGGATGAAAGGGGGTGTTTTTTTCCCCCCTCTGAGTTTTTTTTTTTTTTTTTTAGGAGCGATTAACTATGAATATGAATTGGAGTATTGGTTATAATTAGGTAATAATAATTAATGGAAAGCAAGTAAGCACTTGGTCACATAAAAATATGGGTGGGATGAAAGGGGATGTTTTTTCCCCCCTCCTTGGGGTTTTATTTATTTTTTATTTTTTTCTGGGGGAGGGGAGGCTTTAAGATATGAAGAAATATAGGTGTGTAGGGAGGATATGCAGTGAGTAGAGGCGCCCACCACAAAGTGAATGAGAGTTTTGAGAGCTAGGTGCTTCCCTTCCTAAAGCAGTAAGAAGGGAGGGTGGGGTATGTTAGATACTATACCTAAAAAAGAGATTTGGGTCAGTAAAATAGGGGATAGAAGAAATTCCTCTCCACTCCCATCCGGGAATGGATGGAGGAAGCTACAAGAGAAGGGAGTGGGGAGGGGTAGGGTGGGTAGGGCGGGGGAGGGGGAATGAATGGGGAAGTGAAGAGGAAATGGGAAAGACAATGGTGTGATTTAGGTACCCAAGAGGTATCACTTAAAAGAATGACGTGGCATAGTGAACAATGGAAGTATAAATCCTATATATATACTAGATACCATGCCTGGGAGGGATAACTGCTTTTCGATATTATCCTGGAATGTTCGAGGACTGAATTCAAAGTATAAACGTGCATTAATGTTTCAGTATATAAAAAAGAACTCTCCCCAGTTGGTCGTACTACAGGAGACGCACCTATTGGGGAAAAAATTAATAACGTTAAAAAAAACCTGGATACAGAAAACATACCATTCCACGTATTCTTCGTATGCTAGAGGGGTGTCGATCCTAGTTAACAAATCTTTTATAGGAGAAATAGAGAAGGCCCATATAGATGTAAACGGAAAGTATGTTATTCTAGTCTATAAGATAGGTAAGCAGAGATATGTAACAGCTGCCGTATATATTCCACCCCCATTCTCGGTGGCAGTATTGAATGAGATAATGGAAAACACTATTCAGTATATGCCAGCGAGACTGATACTAATAGGAGATTTCAATGCTATCCTATCACCAGAGTTGGACAGACCAAAACCCCCTAAACAACATTCAACAGAACTATATAACTAGGCACAAGAAATGGGGGTAACAGAAGTTTGGCGATGGAAGAATCCAGGAGAAAGGGGATACTCGTGCTTTTCCACCTCTTACAAGACGGCCTCTAGAATAGACTTGGCATTTACGGATTCCTTGATGTTAGCAGATATTGAGGAGGCCAAATATCTACCAAGTGGTCTGTCAGATCATTCTCCCCTATTTTTGTCAGTACGTATTCCAACTTCTAAAAATGCATCATTGTGGAGACTAACCCCACACTGGGTAGAACACCCAGAAATAGGAGAGAAAATGGAATCAATAATGGGGGAATACTGGGAAAACAACCCAGGATCAGCCTCGGTAGGGATGGTATGGGATGCGTTTAAAGCCTATATAAGAGGGCAATATATATAAAATATTTCAACAGTTAATAAAAAACAGAGGAAGAAGGAACAGGAATTAAAAACACAGATTGACATACAAAGGGAGAGATATGGGCAGGACCCCAATAGCATCAACTTTGATGAAATGATGGCAGCATGTAGAAATCTTCATCTTCACATAGAAGAAATAACAAGACTGGAAATGCATAAAAATAGACAGAATATTTTTGAACAGGGAGATAGGGGGGGTAGATTTCTGGCTAGGCTGGCACAACAAGAACATCAAGCCACAATTATTGCAGAGATTGAAGATTTAAATGGACAGATAGTAAAAGAACCCAAAAAGATACTGGAGACCTTTAGAGAGTATTATAGTGGGCTTTACACATCCTCTCTCCCGTCTGGCTCCTGCCCGGAGGACATGGCGGACCTTTTGGACCGGATTGCCCTGGGGTGGTTGTCAGATGGGGAGAGGAGAGAACTGGTCAGGCCTATAGGGGTGGAGGAGATTATAGAGGTTATACGAACATCCTCGGGAGGAAAGGCACCAGGCCCAGATGGAATTCCTGTGGAATTCTATAAGAGATATGGAGTATTAATAGCCCCCAAACTAGCAGAAGTATTCCCAATCGGGCTAATGCAGGGAGCCCTGCCAGACTCTATGAGAGAGGCACACATAACATTAATATATAAGGAAACAAAAGACCCAAAGATATGCTCATCATATAGGCCAATTGCATTATTAAATACAGATTTAGAAATATTGACAAAAATACTAACATCTAGAATACAGCCACTGCTTAGGAACATAATAGATTCGGACCAAACAGGATTTATGCCACAAAGGACAACAGATATCAACTTACGGAGGCTCTACACAAATATACATACACACCATATACATGAGGGATCAAGGACAGTGGCCTCTTTAGATATTGAGAAGGCCTTTGATACAGTGGAATGGCCGTTTCTTTGGGAAATACTTAGAAGGATGGGATTCCCCTTAATATTTATCAAATGGATACAAACAATATATGAAAGGCCAATGTCCGCAGTGAAACTAGGGGGAAAACTGTCATCGTTTTTTCAATTATATAGAGGCACGAGGCAGGGCTGCCCTCTCTCTCCGACGCTCTTTGCAATCGCAATAGAGCCAGTGGCAGAGGCTCTCAGGACCACACCCAATATTCAGGGACTCCGGGTAGGGGGGCTGGAGGAGAGGGTAGCCCTGTATGCCGATGACATGTTGCTTTTTTTGAGAGATGCATTATTAAATACATATTCGATATATACAGGGCTCAAAGTAAATTGGAATAAATCAATATTATTCCCGATAAATCAAGGAGCACTAAAAAACGCTGCTCCAAATACGTTATTAAAATGGGTATCAGAATTTAAATACTTAGGCATTAAAATATCTAGACAGATTGAAGATTTTCGAAAATTAAATTTAGACCCGGAGGTACAGGAGCTCGGGAAGAGAATAAAGATCTGGGCAACACTGCCTTTGTCACTACTGGGACGCATAAACCTGGTGAAAATGAAGGTGCTGCCAAAGTTTTTATATGCCTTCAGAAATTCTCCACAGTGGCTACCAAAAAGCTTTTTTACACAGCTACATGGAATGCTCTCTGCATTCATATGGGCCAATAAACCAGCTAGAATTAAATTAAGTACACTTATGAGACCGGAAGGGGAGGGGGGATTAGCTTTCCCAGACTTCCATAAGTACTATATAGCAGCACAGTTAGTGACAGCAGGGAGGTGGTTAAACTCGGATGGGTATGACACAGCTACAATGTTGGAAGCAACAGTGGTCCAATCGGTGGAAGCATTGCAAGGGTTACTATATAGGGGTATTAAAACCAGGAGAGATTTAACGCCAGCAATGAAAACAACAGTAAAAATATGGAAAGCGGTCATAGGAGGAGAGAGGGGAAATAATAATCTATCTCCAAATACCTCCCTGTGGAGGAACCCGGAAATTACCACATTTAGATCTGGTTCAGGATCCGGGAGCCTGGGCTAAATATGGGGTAAAGAAACTCTCACAGTTGTTACGGGAGGGAACGTTTTTATCATATGTGGAGATGAGACAATTATGGAATGTTCCCGAGAGCTACGAGTTTAGATATAGGCAGCTTAGACATGCCTTGGTGGCCCAGTTCCCTGAGGGGACTCCACAATTGATGGAATCAGATATAGAACAAATGATAAAAGGCGGGAAGAGGACAATGTCAAATTTCTATGGATACTTGATAAATACTACACCTTATGATCTGAGCAAATTAAGGGAGAATTGGAAAAGAGATGCCCCGAGTTTAGGGAACTGGGAGGAAGTATGGAAATTTCCACTGAAGATTCTTGTATCCCTCCGGGACAAACTAATACAATATAAAATTGTACATAGAAGTCATTATACACCATACAAGTTGCATAAGATTTCAACAACTAACTCTCAGAATTGCTGGAGGTGTGTAGTTGCTCCAGGAGACTTCATGCATATATTTTGGCTTTGTCCCAAAATAGCAGTATTTTGGAGTGAGATTCTGAGAATGATAGAAAGAGTAACATCTGTAAGGCTGGAACAAGAAGTGGAGATCTGTCTCTTAGGATTAATAGGGGGTAATGCTATCTCAAAAGAAAGAAAAACACAGATAGGCCTGCTGCTGTTCTATGCCAGGAAAGCAATAGTGCTAAACTGGAAAAAAACAGAAGCCCCCTCAATAGCACAGTGGAAGAACTTAGTAAACAGCAATCTGATATTATACAGAGAGACATATTGCAATAGAGGATATGGGGAGAAATATAGGAGAGTATGGGCAAACTGGATAGAGAACTCTACAACAGCGTCAGGATAAAGGGGGAACCGGGGTAATAATCACACCATTGGGAGAGTGGGGAAGGGTGAAAGTAGAATGTGTTGTGTTGTAAGGGATGGAAGGATGGTATGGATGTCTTGGAGATATAAAAAGTTAATGTTGGAAGTAAAGGTAATTAAAATATAATGTATATGTATGATTTTATCTTTGTATGGAAAATGAGAAAATTTAAATAAAGAGATTTAATAAAAAAACAAGGGAATGGTTCCAGTAATAAGGCAAATATTAATGGTGACAGTGAGCAGCCCTGTCTCGTTCCATTTCTTATATTAAGATAATCTGATATTGTGCAGTTAACTTTGACCCTCGCTCTTGGGCCTGCGTATAAGGCCATTACCCATCCCATAATGCGGTCCCCCAGGCCCACTCCCCTCAGCACTTCACTCATTAAGCCCCAGTTCACCCTATCAAATGCTTTCTCAGCATCCATCGATAGTATGATCCTTGGGGCTTTCTTTGGTCCATATTGCATCCAGTGGAGAAGGTGCAGTGCCCTATATGTATTATGCCTTGCCTCACGTCCTTTTATGAAGCCTGTCTGATCTGGGTGCACTAGCGCTCCAATATGTTCTTGTAATCGTAGCGCTAAAATTTTTGCTAACAGTTTAGTGTCTGAATTGTGCAGAGAAATAGGCCTATAATTGGCACAGTTCTGGGGATCTTTCCCTTCTTTTGGTATTACCGTTATAAATGCCACCAGGGCTTTTGGGGGTAATGGATTAGTTATATTAATTGTTTTAAAGTAGTTGCATTATGGTTTTATTAACTCTGGCAAGAATTTTTTATAATAAGTGTTTGTCAGCCCATCCGGGCCTGGACTTTTCCCTGTTGGCAAGGCTGTTATTGCTCTCCTCGACTCTTCCTCTTCAATCGGGAGTTCCATTTCCGCTATTGTTGTTTCCGATAGAGTGGGCATTAAAGACCCTCTTATATACTCTCGCATCTCTTCCCTTCTATGGTCTTCCCTATCCTCTAATTGTACTGGTTCGGGTGTCTGGATATTGTACAAATTCTCATAGAATGTGCGAAATTCTTTTGCTATGGCCCGTGTTTCCAGTATTTTTCTATTTTGTATTAATAGGTTGTGCACGTGTCTGGACTCTTGTTGTATTTTAAGTTGTTTCGCAAGTAGCCAACCACATTTATTTCCTTGCTCATAGAACTTATGAGCAAAGTATCTATGTTTATTATTTATTTTTCGGTCCAGGCACTGTGCAAGCTCTGCTCAGAGATTTCATAGTTGTTGGTTGTCCGAAGGCTCAAGATTTTTTTTATGTTTGATCTCTAATATATTAATTTTCTTTAGTAATTCTGTCACTTCTTTAGATCTTTCTTTCTTGATATAAGAGCCATAGGCTATTAATTCACCCCTTATCACCGTTTTATGGGCCTCCCACACTGTCTGGACCGACACCTCCTCTGTTGTATTTCTTTCGAAAAATTCCCTTAATTTAACTGCCAGTTCGTCTGCTATTTTTTTATTATCTAGTATTGACTAATTCAATCTCCACGTTCGCTCTATATAGCCAGTCTCAATCGGGGAGTGTCAAGCCCCATACACACTATCAGTTTTCCTGACGGTTTTCTCTTCAGGTTTACCAAAACCATCTAATATGAGGTCAAACCTCAAGAGTTTCAATTTGTATGCAATCAGGCAGGCCCTTGTACTACATGGTTTTGGTAAACCTGATGAGAAAACCGTCAGGAAAACTGATAGTGTGTATGGGGCTTAAGTGTTATGGGTACATGATCTGAAATGGTTATGGACTTAATGGTGCAATTTTTAACCTTCTCTAGATAAAATTCATCTACCATGAACAGGTCGATACGTGAATACATCTTATGTGTTTTTGAATAATAACTTTAGTCCTTCACTTCATTATGCATCACCCGCCAACTATTAACCAAATGTTGTGTATGTAGAAATTGTTTTAAGTATTTTAAGGCTCTAAATGATAAAGATGTTTTTCCTGATGTTGTATCCATACTCAGGTCTAACACCGTATTAAAGTCACTCCCTATTATCACACAACCTTCTCTGAATTTTTCCAACATCTTCAACGTTTTAACTATAAAATTACTAGTCCCGTTATTTCGAGCATATATTGCTGCCAGCGTATATCGCTGTCCACATATTGTTCCTTTATTAAACAAGAAACGACCTTCTCTATCCGCTTGCATAGACATCAAAACCCATGGGCATGTTTTCTTAATTGCGATTGTGACCCCCCTTGCCCTTGCAATAGGAGACGTTGCATGATACAACTGGTTAAAAATATGTCCCGGCATATTGGTATACCGCCTTCCCTAAAATGGGTTTCTTGTATGAGGGCTATGTCCGCAGCATAGTGTTGTAATTCCTGCCACAAACAACCCCTTTTATGCTGCGAGCATAGTCCCCTCACATTATATGACACAATTTTTAATGCTGTGGCCATTTTTCAGAATACCAGCCATTTTCTTGTACTCTTTTTGCCCTTGACCAGAAAAAGAGAGAAAAAAAAACAACAAAAAAAAGACACAAAACCCACCCTTTTGACCTTGATAGGCACCCCCCCCCCCAGAGATACTCCATTTGGTCCCTTTCCCCGGAACATCCCACCTACCTGGTAGAGAGATCCTGTGCACACATCTTGTGCCGTAGTCTCTCCACTGATATCAGTTTACAAATATCGGCATCAGCCTAAATAACCAGGTTGTCCCTGGCTACCCCCCATTAATCTCCTCGTCCCTCAACACAGTTTTCTCTAATTCTTTAGCTCTGCTGGCTGCATTTTCCATATTCCCCTTTGTTTAAAAATTTTTAAACCATTGGACCCCTTAATATACCAGTCTCCCTAATTGTTTCTTGTGATCTCATAAATATTCGTATTTTAGTGGGGTTTGAATATTTTCTTGCGATCTCCATTTTTATGATCTACAGTGCCTGCCGCCGAGAATGTGTTTTCAGCACGCCAGCATCGCGCTGAATCTCGGCGACAGGCTGCCGACATCTCGCACTCGCTGGAATAGTAAAAGTACATTCCAGCGAGCGCGTCATAGAAGCGACGGGGATCCGACGCGGATTCCCGCCAATTCTACACGTGGGCGGAGTTATGAATCCTGAAGGAGAAATCCCCGCCGGATTTTTAAAGAAAAATCCGGCATGGGTTCCCCCCTCAGGAGCATAACGGGCCCTTAGGTCGGTTACGGGTTGTAAGGAGACCCCCTACGCCGAAAAACCCCCCACAATCCATAACAGACCCGTATCCAAAGCACGCCGGCCGGCCGGTCAGGAAGGGAGTGGGGGCGAGCGAGCGCCCCCCCCCTCCTGAGCCGTACCGGGCAGCATGGTACCTACCGGAGCATGATGGGACTGCGACGTCACAAGACAGGCCTATATAATTCGCTGCGAGCCGCGCGCCGGGCATAACAGCGGGAGGAAGCGTCGCGTCAACATCTGGACAGCAGAAGAAGAAGAAGAAGAAGACGCCGACGTCGCAGAGGAGGGGGCCGCCGCCGCTAGTAATTGAGCTAACACACGAAGATAGCGGCGGCGAGTCCTGAAGAAGAAGAAGACCCCCGGACAGCGGAGAAGACCCCCGGAGAGCGGAGAAGACCCCCGGAGAGCGGAGAAGACCCCCGGAGAGCGGGAGAAGACCCCGGAGAGTGGGAGAAGACCCCCCAGCCGCCGAAGACGTCGAAAGAAGCCCGCCGGGTGGTGGGCGCTTTTATCAAAGCGCCCCCCCCGGCGGCGGAAAAGAACCAGACGGCGGCACCCACCCCCCCACAGAAGCCTGCCGGCGGCCAACTAATAAAATATTTCAATACACTGTGTGGTTTATTTGTGTTTAAACTTTTGTTTTGCAGGTGAATGGGTAGGGGTACAATGTACCCCATACTCATTCACTTAGGGTGGGGGGCCGGTATCTGGGGGCCCCCTTATTAAAGGGGGCTTCCAGATTCCGATAAGCCTCCCGCCCGCATACCCCGACAACCAACGGCCAGGGTTGTCGGGAAGGGGCCCTGTCCTCATCAACATGGGGACAGGGTGCTCTGGGGTGGGGGGCCGCAGTGCGCCCCCTACCCCAGAGCACCTGACCCCCCCATGTTGAGGGCATGCTGCCCGGTACGGCTCAGGAGGGGGGGGGGGCGCTCGCTCGCCCCCACTCCCTGCCTGACCGGCCGGCCGGCGTGCTTTGGATACGGGTCTGTTATGGATTGTGGGGGGACCCCCACGCCGGTTTTTCGGCGTAGGGGGTCTCCTTACAACCCGTAACCGACCTAAGGGCCCGTTATGCTCCTGAGGGGGGAACCCATGCCGGATTTTTCTTTAAAAATCCGGCGGGGATTTCTCCTTCAGGATTCATAACTCCGCCCACGTGTAGAATTGGCGGGAATCCGCGTCGGATCCCCGTCGCTTCTATGACGCGCTCGCTCTCCATCGCGGCAAGCCAGCTCGGCGCTGGCTCCCGCGATGGGGCTCGTAGGTGGTCAATCTCGCCGAGAAAGGGAGCGAGATTGACACAATATCCCAGTCACCTACTGTACATTATTATCTTGTATTTTGTTACCTCAAGGAGGTTGTTTGATGTCTCTTGGTA
Organism: Rana kukunoris; assembly: GCA_029574335.1. Classification (NCBI taxonomy): domain Eukaryota; kingdom Metazoa; phylum Chordata; class Amphibia; order Anura; family Ranidae; genus Rana; species Rana kukunoris. The sequence goes on along the minus strand of CM056055.1, from coordinate 76,619,280 downwards.
ATTACGCATTGTATTTATGAAATGTACCTGCCTACTCACAAACAAACTGTCCTTTTTGTGAAAAACACACAGGCAAGTATTTTAAGTAAATCAAATATCCATTTATTCTGAATAAACAAAATAAAGAGGGGGGCGTGGCTTGGCAGCGGGTGTAGTCGGTCACACATCTGGTGAATCTCCGTCCTATTTTCCTGGTAACTGCTCCGGTTTGCCTGCTCTGGCTTCTACACACTCTCCAGCTTGCTCTGCCTCTTCGCCCGCGTGTTGCGGTACCCGTTCTCGGCCGAGAAGATGTCCCACCCCACAGCACCCTGCATCCCTTACTATGCACCCACCCCACAGAATTCTGCATAGTGAGCGGGTGCTGTGGGTGCAGGGTGCACTGTAAAGGGTGCATAGTTCTGTGGGGTGGGTGCACGGGGAACAGTGAGGGGTACATAGGGAAGCGGCGCAGAAGCTCTTCTCCCTGAGTGTCTCACGGGATCAGCGAGATGTACCCGGTGACAGATCAGGGGATTGCAGTGGTTTCCAGTCGGATCCTGAAGATACCGTGGCTCTGGAGGACCCATCAGCTCCAGTGTTACCGTGGGATGCAGTGAGTAATACCCCGGGGTCTCACACACAGTGGGTGGCTGCATCTCCTGGCATGGCTGGACCTGAGCCTACACTGAGGGACATACTTTCTGCGGTTACATCATGTAACCTATCTGTCACAGCCTTGGCAGCAGAGATTAAAGGAATGATGGCCGAAATGTCCTATATGCGCCAAGACATGCAAAAATTGAGGGACCACACTTCTGATGTTGAAGGCCGCATAAGCACATTGGAGGATGATTGGGCCTCCATGCAAAGGGAGTCGCGCGCCCAGCAGTTGCTGGTTGCCAAACATGCTACGAGACTCGACGATTTGGAAAATAGGCTTTGTCGGAATAATGTTAGAGCCATTGGGATCCCAGAGAAAATGGAAGGGAAGAACTCGGTCCAGTTTATAGAGCAGTGGCTGTTGGAAAAATTTAGGACCGATTCCTATGTTTGCTGTGGAGCGGGCACACATGGTCCCATCCAGACCCCTGCCCCTGGGTTACCCCCTAGAGCCTTTCTATTTAAATTGCTTGATTACAAGGATAGGGATGTCATCCTGTCTAAAGCACGCTCTTTGGGGGATGCCCTAGTGATGGACAATTCTAAAATATCCCTGTTTCCGAACTTCTCAGCGGAGGTGCAGAAGCAGTGCGCACAGTTTAATGATGTGAAGAAGAGGCTCTGTTTTTTGGAGTTACAATATCCTATGCTTTACCCGGCCTGCTTGCGGGTGGTTGCCAGGGGTGAGGTTCATTTTTTTGAGAAGCCTAGCCTTTCCATGCAATGGCTGGATAGGGAGGAACGATCCCTGAGGGAAGCTCTGGGAAGGAGCAGGAGAGATACCTGAATTTTGTTTGTTGCACTCTTCAAGCTGGAATGTTTTACCTTATCGCAGGTCCCTGAGTTGTTAAACTCCTGTCATGGCAAAAGACTTTCTCACAGGGTGTGTCAGCATCACTTATGTTGTTGGTTGCAGCGCATGGCCTGTTGCCTATGGGCTCGTCAAAGCCGGCTACTGAACTTGGCCCCCCAGTTCATAGTTATTGCTGTGTCTTATCCTTTTGTTTTTTAATCATATCCTTTTCTATTTGTGTTTTAGTAACTTATGGCTAAGCAATGTGTACTGACCAGCTGGAATGTGAGGGATTTGGGAGATAGAATGCAATGTTTGGCGGCGCTCCATATGGTCAAGCACGTAGGTTCTTCTGTGGTATGCCTGCAGGAGACCCATATGTTACTCGCTCAGGATTCCCCTTTCTCTTTTAAAATGTTTGGCACCCAGTTTCACTTGAACTACTCTTCCTATGCTAGGGCGGTCAGTGTGTTAATTAATGCAAATGTTTCTTTTAAGTGTATAGAATCGTTAATTGACCCGTATGGTTGGTTAATTTTTTTACTATGTACCCTGGATACTCTGTATTCCATCATTGCTAATGTATATATTCCGCCCCCCTTTTCAGTGGAGGTTCTTAAGACGCTAGCTTCCTTTCTGTCACATCACCCTGGCACGCCTGCTCTTGTTGTTGGGGACTTTAACAATTATTTGGATGCAAACCTGGATAAATTCTCCACTGGGGCCTCGGCAGCTTCCCTGAGGGGGGGGGGGGGGGGGGCGACAGCCTTTGCTCAGCTTTTGCTAGAATTGGGGCTGAGGGAATGCTTTTCATGTCATTCGGCCTTGCATGGGCGTCTTTCTAAAATTGATCTGAGTTTTGGGCAGTGATGAGATGCTTCCTCTGGTGCTTTCCTCGCGTTATGAGGATAGAACTGTCTCTGATCACTCCCCTTTGTGCGTTGAGACTCTTACATCTAGGGTGTCCAAGCGGGTCTGTTGGAAACTCAATAATCCATTTTGGTTGTCGCTCTTCCCTAGCCCTGATCCCATCTGTGATAATTTGCTTTTGTTTATCCGTATTAACAAACACTCCACTAGTCTCAATATTTTTTGGGACGCTCTGAAGGCTTACTTGAGGGGTCAATTTATTACATTATAAATTCCATTAAGACCGGGACAAGGGCTTGGGAACGGTCTGTTATGAAGGAGGTTGAGAGAGCCGAGTCTGCTTTTGTGGACACTCCCTCTGAACATACTGAGAGGGCCTGGCATGAAGCCTAACACATTGCTAAACATCTGGTTTTGACTAAAGCGGAAAACAAGAGGTTCTTTCTCCAACAGAAATATTATGAGGAAGGGGAGGGTACGGGTTATATGCTTGCAATGATGGTGAGGTCACAGAGGGGATCCTCGCATATACAGGCGATCCTCAATTCCTCGGGGGTCCTGCTTTCCTCTCATGCAGAGATTCTGGCAATTTTTAGGGATTTCTATGCTGATGTGTACTTCTCTAAGGACTCGCCCACCATAGTAGATTTTACCTCCCGTGGCTTTCGGCCTTGGATGTGGAGTAATTAAATGCTGCTCTCACGGTTGATGATATGCTGGAGGCTTTGGCCCTGTCCTCTCCTGGTAAGTCTCCGGGCTCGGATGGCTTGCCGGTGGAGGTGTATAAGCGTTACTCTGACACTTTACTACCAAATCTAAGGGAGATGTTTATGGACGCTTTGGATAGGGGTAGTTTACCACCATCTATGAATGAGGCAATCATTGTTCTGTTATTAAAACCCAGTAAGGAGGCACATTCCCCGGACTAGAACAGGCCCATTTATTTATTGACAACAGATGTGAAAATATTTGCAAGGATCCTGGCTACCAGACTAGCTAAAGTAATACATAAATTAGTTCATAAAGATCAGTCAGGGTTCATCCCATTCCGATCTACGGCACTTAATATTAGACGTTTCTTCCTTAACCTTCAGATACCTGACGATAATCCGGGCCGGAGAGCGATTCTCCCCTTAGATGTAGCCAAGGCTTTCGACAGTGTTGAATGGCCTTATTTGTGGGAAGTACTGAAGCGCTTTGGACTGGGAGACAATTTTATCGAATGGATACGGTTGCTTTATGCAGCTCCCACGGCTAGGATCCGTGTTAATGGGGACCTTTCAGACTCTTTCCCTCTTTTTAGGGGCACAAGACAGGGGTGTCCTTTGTCACCTCTGTTATTTGCGCTGGCCCTTGAACCGCTGGCGGCTACTATACGAGTGTCGGCACCTATTGTGGGATTCAATAGGGGTTTGAGTGCTGAAAAGGTCTCCCTTCATGCAGATGATACGTTACTGTATCTGGGGGACATGGACACGTCCCTTTCGGAGGCTATGAAGGTGATTCAATACTTTGGCTCCTTGTCGGGATTCTCCATCAACTGGAGAAAGTCTTATGAAAGGAAGTCAGTTTTATCGGTACCTTCAGGTCCGACATGCTCTTCAGGCTCAGAGCAGGACTTCTACTCTTCTACTTACCAATCACTCTTTAATAGACAATGTATTTTTTGGTCGGGAGAAAAGGGGCTCAATATCTTATGTTTATTCCGGTCTATTAGCATCTGTGCAAGACTCCTACGACTTTTCAGAGTAGAAAGGGCTGGACAGAGGATTTGGTTGACATTAGTGGCGAAGCTTGGGAATTAAGTTTAAAGGCAAGTCCACTTACTTCTGTATCGCAATCACACAGACTGTCCCATTTGTTTTTATTGCACAGGGTCTACCGTACGCCTATCCAGCTACATCACTGGGGAAGGAGGGACTCATCTGTGTGCCCCAAACATTGTGTGGTGGAGGGGTCTCTCATTCACCTGATGTGGCGTTGTCCCATGCTGCACCGGTACTGGGGTGATATTACCAAAGTTATTTCCTCTGTCTTTCAGGTTAGGGTCTCTTTGGACCCCCTGATATGCATTTTGGGAGCAATAGATGAATAAGTTTACCCCTACCCTATTAATATTGCAGTAATTAGACTATTGTATCTAGCTCTAAAGTTGGTGGCCAGGTTCTGGCTATCCCCACATGTCCCGACCAAAAAACTATGGATAGACCAAGTCAACTATATCCTCATACGGGAACATTTAACATATCAGCATAGAAATGCAAGAAGGAAATGTCACAATATATGGAAGGCCTGGTTGGAAACTCCGGAACTTGCTCCCCCGCTACTAGTTTTGACTCAGTTGCTGCAAGTTTGAGAGGTTCATGCATTTGAGTGGTGATTGGTCTCTACCTTAGTTAATATACCAGGCTTGCTCGCTAAATATGTATAAGTCATCTGTTTGTGGAGGGGGCAGGTCCAACTGAACGTGCAGTTTATGGATGTTGTTGTTTACTAAGTGGCCTGTTGGCCCTTTGTTTGTTTTGTGTTGGATTGGCGGGGTTTTCCTAGCCGGTTCGGCACAATATTTTGTAATACTCTTTTATTCCTTGTCATGATGTGTCAGCATATTATTTTTTGGTGCCAATGCATTGTTTTCTATATACTTTGTGTCCTTGTCCTTCAGTAGTACTTTGTACTGTCTTTTTATGTCAGTTTGGTGTTATGTACTTTGTATTTCATTTAAAAATAAATAAAACATAAAGAGGGAGGGCAACAATGGAGAAATTGGTGGATTTTATGCAGCCTTTGGACCCCAAGGCAGACATCAAGTGTGTTGAAAATAAAATAAATATCTTGAGTCCATATAATAGGGAGCACAATCTTGTCCTCAAATCCCAGAAATAAGGAGTAGCAGCAGAAGACATATATGTACCCAGGCTGTGGTACTACAACATACTGCATCTTCTGTCCAACCAGATTTAAGCCAGGGAATCACTTTCTAGACTTCCCTCCATGCCTCCATGCAGCGTTCCCTCCACTGTTCCCTCCACGCCTCCTTGCGGACTGTGACTCTGTTGGTGGACTTGTCAGCTGGCCCCTCACCACCTTCTGAAGGACCATAGAAAAAAGCCCCTCACAGAGGAGGTATTGGCCCTCCTCCACTTGCTGTAGCCTACTCCCACTCAAAGCCCCTTTGCTAAAAAAATGCATTAATAATTTAGCAGGGGAGGGGGCTGCTGCAATGATGAGAAGATATCTCTCATATATGCAGATGGAAATGCCGGCAACAGTCAAAGCTTTCTGTGAAGCCACCAGGCAGTCAGTAACCCATGGTCCTGACATAGAGGAGCTTATCCCTAGAGAAGGCACATCCTCCTAGAAAAGCCTCTTATGAATGGGACCTAATGCCCTTCTCCACCTTTACAATCACTCCCTGTAGCCCAATTAGAGGATGAAAAGGAGGATGGGGAGGATATGGAAAGCCAGGCCAGAACACAGCTCAGAGGGGGAGTTGGATCTAGACCTGTTAAATTCAGGAGGATGCATGGTTAAGGAGAAGCCCCTTCACCCTAGAGGGTCTGGATGGACTCCTGCAGGCGATATAGGCCACTAAGGAGATTACAGAAGCCCCTACAATAACTTAAGCAAGATATATAGGGGGCTGAGCAAGCTCAATCCAGGGTATTTTCCACTCCATCAATACCTAAAGGGTCAGGGCCAGCTGCTATGAATCTGGCAGGTAGCTTAAGATGGTGCATTTAGAGATTTTTAGCCCTTCAAAGCCTACCTCCTAAACTTTTACCCATAGGGTGGGGCACCCTAGTGAACATATTATCCTTGAGGGAGTTGCTTTTTATGTGCAACATCTCCACAAGTTGCAACCTATTATTTCCTCCTTGCACTGCTGCTATATATATCAGTGTGTAAGAGTTAATCAAAACCTTTTGTGGCTTGGGCTACAAACCACCTGTGGGCTGTATGAGAAGCATAAAATGCTATCCTGTAACCCTTAATTGAGGGGTTCCTGGTGCAAACATCTATGCTAAAGCTACGTAAACTAGCCTGTATTTAGTGTGAAGCCCTACAGGTGTCTGATTGCCTCCAGGCTAAGATTGTGATCACCTCTTCCTGAGAGACTTAATTGATCTCTGGGTCTGTGCTCGTTAAGACCTTAGGTGCTTGGACTCGCTCCCACCTGTGTGTGGGCCAGCTACACTTACTCAGACCTATGCAGTAGTAGAATAGCAGCTACCACTACTGTGGTATAGTCACACACCTCAGACATCCATTATTTGGAACTACCATGTTCCTTCACTGGTGGGTGAAGGATTGGTATCTGGAGTTCAGGCTATGCCCAGGATAGATTGTTGGTCTGACCACACATCAGAAATGCAGAACATTTGAAGTTTGTTTTGTGTATTTTCTGTTATATAACTCTTATGGCTAACTAGAAATACATAATATTGATTATATGACTGTACACTGTTGCTTATCAAAAACGCATAACATTGAATTGTTGGTGACACTTCTATTATATAACCGTACACTATTGCTAATCAGAAATGCACAACATTGAATTGTCAGTGACATTTCTGTTGGTTATATGACTGTACAATTTGCTAATCAGAATCGCACAACATTGTATTATTGGTAGTGTCATTTCTGTGGGTTATGTACACTGTTGCTATTCAGAAATGCATAGCATTAAGTTTTTTTCTAGTGACATTTCTGTTTGTCATTTGACACTACAAGGTTGCTATTCAGAAACGCACAACATCGAATTAGTGTTGGTAAAATTTCTGTTGGATATATGACTGTTCACTATTGCTGATCAGAAACACATGACATTGAGTTGCCGATAGCAACATTTTTGCTAGTTATATGACTGTACATGGAAAAAGGGGGAGAAAGGGAGATGGGATTTTCTGAACGGTGCTCAAAACCAAAAGTTATTGAAATGAGAAAGAAAAATATTGTACGACTCTAAGAGTACAAAAATAGAAAATTATTTATTAAATAGACATTAATGTAATAGTATATCCACAAGACACAAAAGAGTCCTACGAGTACATAGAATAAAATGATAGTCGGTCAGAGGTAGGTAAAATCTGATTTAAGCCAAAGTAGATTGTTGTATCCCGACAGTTTCGCTTGTAATAAGCTTCCTCAGGGGTAGATGGTAACAATCGAGGCTTTTGATTTTTTAAACTACAAAAATGTAGAAAAATACAAAGGTTAATTTCATACAGGCAAATAATGATTGTACAAAATATACATATGGATAATACAAGCAATATTACTGGGCTGCAGAGGCCACGTAAATTTGTGCTCACCCTTTAACCACAGGAGACCAAGGGCCGTCCCATGAACCACCACCAGGTGGTGTGGGCCCTCTCCCACAGCAGCAAACGGACCGCTTCAGCGATTCAATCCTTATGACAGGAGAAAAGTATGATGCCGGACTGACAAGAAAAGACCAGGGATAAGAACAATGAGATAAAGAGAAAAGCAACAGTTGGGCAAGGATATACTATGTTCAAGCCAGAGAAATGACTTACTTACATGGGAGCAAAAATATAGGGGGAAAAAATTATCGAGACGATAACGGGTATATGGTGGTAGTATGCTTGATTAAACAACTTCAGTCTAGAAATAACAGAGAAATATAAAGAAAAAAATAGGAAATTAAAAAATAATAGAGTTAAAAATAGATAAAGTATTTTTGAAAAATATTAATGTATGCATAAAGTATATAGAAAGGACCTGGGTCTCAATTCCATAAACTGGCAGAAGAAAAAGGAGGGAATGGAAAATAAGGATAAAAATACATAAAAAATAAGATAGACAAATATTGAACCAAATGAAGCATAAGATGAAAAGGTTGAAAAAAGTACTGGGATAAAAAGGTGCCCAGTGTAAAGCATTGAGACAGAGCAGGGATCAATCAGAGCCAGGTTAATCCTTACCGTAAGACAGTGTTAAAGGCAGCAACCCGTGTCATCTGCACTGGGTTGTACAAACATTGATCTATTTATATGGATATCCGTCCGACGTGCACAAGCGTGTGACGTGTCGGGGGCTGGCTAATGGGCTCAATTGAAATCAGGAAAGAGGAAAGAAAGAAGGAAGAAGTACTGATAGAACTACGTATCCAAGAAAGCAACAGGATAGTCACGTGTAGGCATACGTGACGCCGACAGACAGACTCGAACGATGTGTGGAGAACACTCCGCCCCTATGCAAATGACGCTAAGCGTACAGAGACTGGGATGGACAGGGGGGTGTATCCGGGAGACGGATAGCAAAGAGCCAATAGAAGGTAAATCGAAGAGAATAAGGTGATGTCTAGCAAAGCGGCACCGATTCGAAATGGGCGCCCAATTTGTGTGGGAAGGGTGCCAACACAAGGCGGCGAGACAGGGACGGACCAAGTCTGCACTAGGGGAAAGGGGGAGCAAGGGAAAAATCGGATGGTAGACCGTAATACCTCCAATGTTCCCTAGTGCCTCTGCAACCCAGAAAAGAATAAAAAATCAAAACAGAAAAAAGGATTTGTAACAATTAATGAATAATATTTAACACAATTACATAAACATTGCAAAACTATGTAATAATCAAATTATTATCACAAGAAGACACAAATTCATTAACACAAAACAGTGTATACAATAATCAAATAGAAGGCGTACCTCCGGGTAACATAGACCCAGGGGTATAGTATGTTGCCAAAATGCGTGGCAGGGAGGGAGACATAAGGGGGTAGAAAGGAGAACATGGGGTAACATAGGGAATGGGGAAGGGGGAAAAAAAAGGATGGGGAAGGATCGAAGGGGGGGGCGAGGGGAAACCAGGTACTGGATGTTACAAGGATGGGGGGGGGAGAAAAAAGAAATACAAATAGAAATAAAAGCTACAAAATAACCAAAAATTATCACAAAACTGGCTTAAAGCTAAGACTTTCATTAAACCCAGGATGAATGGTAGCCCTGAGTTTGTATATCCAGCGTGCTTCAAGTTGAAAAAACGTTCCATCAACGCTGCCCCCTCTTGAGTCAGGCGGGATATGTTCAAGAGCAAAAAACGTAATAAAGTTCGGGTCAAAGTTGTGGTAGGTTCCAACATGTCTGCTGATGGCAGTGACTATTTTCTTTTTAAGGATAGGTTTTATGTGATCTTGGATTCTTTTATAGAAAGGTCGTTTCGTTTTTCCTATATAAAATCCACCGCAGCAGCATTTCGCTAGGTAGATCACGCCTACTGTCTGGCAGGTGACAACATTTTTAGTCGTGTGCCAATTGCCATTTGGCAGTTTAAATTGTTGTTGGTGTCCAACAAACATCACATTTGCCACACGGAGCAGTACCACCTTTTATTGTTACTTTGGACACTTCAGCCCTGTTAAAGTGGCTGTGTACTAGGCGATCCCTAAGCGATGGAACACGTCTGAAAGTCACCTCTGGAAATTCCTTGATGAATTTTTTTAATTTTGGATCTGCAGATAATAGGGGCCAGAAATTTTTGAGAATATTGCGCATCTCTTTGTGTTGGCTAGAATATTTAGTAATTATTCTTACTGTATCCGTTTTATTTTTGGAGTTGGATGAAAAAATGAGTGAACTTCTCTTTTGGACCTTGACACGGTTGTAGGCACATTTTAATGACATATGACTGTAACCTCTTACTCTCAATCTATGGTAGAGATCCTTTGATGTCCTCTTGAAATCGCTGTCAAGACTACAGTTGCGCCTTAGCCTTAAGTATTGGCTATAGGGAATACTGTCTATCAGAGAGGCTGGATGTGAGCTAGTAGCATGGAGGATTGTATTCCTGCTGTAGGTTTCCTATACAGGCATGAATGTATTAGGCCATGCTCATCTTTAGAGATTTTGAGATCCAGGAAATCGATGTCTGTTTGGCTATAGCTGAATGTAAATTTTAAATTGAAACCATTGATTTTAATTAGTTCCATGAACTCATGCAATTGTGATTCGCTACCAGACCAAAAAATTAGAACGTCATCGATGTAACGATGCCAACTGACTATGTAGTCCATGAGGGGTGCTAGGTCGTCACGGGATAAAATGTTTCTCTCCCACTCCCCCAGGTACAGGTTGGCATACGATGGGGCACACTTGGTCCCCATCGCAACCCCCTGTACCTGGAGGTAGTGGGAGGACCCGAAAAAAAAAACATTGTGTCGAAGAATATAATTCAAAAGTTGGAGAACAAATCCATTGTATTTAGAGGCTTCTGGACCTCTTTCTGATAGGAGGCCAGAAATGACCTCCAGGCCCCTGTCATGGGGGATGGTGTTGTATAGACTTTGGACATCTAGGGCTACTAGCCATGTCTCGGGAGGAAGTTGGATACCTTCAAGGGTTTTCAGCAGGTCTATGGTATCTTTGATGTATGAGCTCAAAGACGTTACATGTGGGGACAGGTAGCAATCTACCAGAGAGCTAGCGTTCTCTGTTAAACTAGCACAGCCTGATATGATCCGCCGACCAGGAGGATTTGTTAAAGATTTATGGGTCTTTGGTAGGGTGTAGAAGGTTGGAGTTCTTGGGTCTTTTACATCCAAGAATTTCCAAGTATCTTGGTCAATAATTCCTTGATGAAAGGCTTTATAGACGATTTGACGATATTGCGTGTGAAAATTAACTAAGACAATTTTGGAGATAGGTCTATACCATTCTACGTTAGATAAAATTCTACTGCACATAGCTTCATAGCTACTTGTATTCATGATTACCAAATTCCCTCCTTTGTCAGCAGGTTTCACAGTAATTTCTAGATTTTTTTGTAGTGACTTAATGGCCTCCTTTTGTGGTAGCATGAGATTAGATTTAGGGCAAGGTCTAAAGTTACATTTTTCAATGTTTTGCGTAACCTGTTGTACGAAGGCCCACAGGTTAGGGTTTGTATTGAGAAGGGGGAAATGTCTGGACTTGGGTCTGAACGTCTGTGGTGGGGGAAAAAAGGAAGGAGAATACCCCGCGCTGCCAATGATGGTTAGATGGTAGCTGCTAACACGGCTCGTATGAGAAAAGCAAAAATATTGGAGGTGTGGAAAAATGTGTAGCGCTTGGAATGACTATCTGTTGATGATAGTCCGAGGCACAAAAAGAGTGAAATAAAATTGTGAAACCAAATATAAGACCCTGGAAAATCCAGGGACAAGCACTATGTGACTGGTGCGTGATGAACAAAATAATCTATTAATGTGATAGCATTACATAATATGATCAACTGCTATTGAATGCAATTTCACACATATATAAAAAACACATGTACTAACAAACAGTGATAATTCATTTCTTAAACAAACATGAATAAGTTACTGGCCAATAGATGCCAGGTGCAATAATATCCTGTGAAAGGAAAATAAGAAAATAGAAATATAGCTATGAATCTTGGTGTGAAAATAACAGTCAATCTGATGATTGGTGAATGCTAAATAACTTCTCCACTGAGTTGTTCCTACCACCGAAAGCAATGCAGGCTTACCGGAACCAATTGACTTCAGCTGGCTTACACCACTGAAAGTCAAGATAGGCTTGTATTAGCTGATCTCAAAATAGGCTCATTAGCAGGCCAGTGTATTGGCTGGTCATCAGAAAACCTTTGTGGGATGGATGGACGAAGCCCAGCTGGGAGTACGATCCCCAAATGGATGTTCTCACAATGAATGGATTTTGGAAAAGATAAGAGAAAGAAGTGGCCACATAGCGTAATCCCGTTATGTAGAAAATAAAATATTTATTTGCAGCTGTCAAACTTACATTTTAGCTGAATAAAAAACGCTTGTATACAAGTAGGGCAGCAGTGGAGTCCTCCCGACGCGTTTCGTGAATAGAGCACTTCGTCTGGGGTGACGAAGTGGGGGAAAAGACATCCCTGCAACCGATACAGTGGGGAAAAAATCCAACCATTGATCGTCATCAAAGGGATGGCCCTCCTCCCATAGGTCTGCTAAATCAGTCAGTGCACGATGTTCCAACATGCTGTTTTCGATGTCAATAGAGTTAGGGGTTTCAAACTGTAGGGAAGGTCTGTCAAATATGACTTTATACATTAAACGATGTGCAAAAAGGTGCACATCCTTGACCAGGTCGAATTTATTAATTTCTGAATCTGGGCAAAAAGTTAGACCTAATTTAAGGACCTGTTCCTCCTCATTCGTTAAATTATGTGACGATAGGTTTATAATTGACAATTCAGTTTCATTTGTTTCGATTACGTTTAGTGATACGGGAATATTCATACCTGGGTATGGATTTAATCCTTCACTAAAAAAATGGGTGCAATACGGACATCTGCAGGGAGTGGTGTCCCGGAGGGGGATACAATAATCTCTGTATGGCTTACCTTATTAATGGTCTCAGAGTGCATAGGTGATGCAGTAATGGAAGTGGAAAGCGCTGTAGGGACTACGGCAAGCGATGCCATTGATTGCGGCCCACGAGGAGCAGTTGGTAAAGATTGAAGTAGAGTCGCAGAATGCAATGATGCTAGTCTCGAGTGCGTTTCATGTGTGCGACGTGGCAATGGGCTACCAATCTGGTGTCCAAGTGATTCGGTAGACGCGGCATCTGAATTACCTTTCAGTTTTTTTGGTATTCTGCCTACCGACATGTCGCGGTAGGTGGTTGATTGGCTAGATGAAGGAGAAGAAGCTGAAGATAAATTAGAGACATTTTCATCCTTTTTAAAATTTCTATGGCTATTGTTTCTAAAGGGTTTTGGGCCTACATTAGTTGTCCATTTGTAAGCAAAGTTGTTAGCGTAAGCATTCATATCACGTAAAAACTTATTTTCCTTCTTTCCTATAATTTCTATAGTATATACTTCAATATGTTCCTTAAGTGTCTGTTCTTTTTTAATGAACCTTGCACTAGTTTTTATTGAATTGAAATCATCATACCACTTATGTACCGCATCGTCTAGGGAGACGAGTTCTTGTTCATACGCTTTGCACAATAGCGTCCTCATGCCAAAAGAGCAGGATTGGAGATTCGTTTCCCATAATAGTTTCAGAGGATCCCCTATCTTTCTCAAGTTAGGGAATATCTGAACTCTAAGTCCCCACGGTACTACGGTACTACATTGTTTTCAATATATTTCTCAAAATAACGTTTGTGCCAAAAAGATTCTTGACGTTTTAAAATGCGCTGTAGCCTAAGGAAGGCATGATCCAAATCCTTCTCTGTAATGGAACTGGAGTTTATGGTACGTTGAACCTTGTTCATTAACCCATCCCAGGCTTCGCCACTGAAGGCTGCCATTGTTTGGAGGAGAAATAAAGTATTTGGTATTAGTGACAATATATTCTTTCTCATTACATATAGATGTTTAGAAACAATAAAAAATATATAAATATGTTCAAAAAATTAACCTTTTGTTGTGTGTGTCAGGTGAAGGACCCAGGAAAAATAGTGTATTGAAACACCTTAGAGAGAAATGTATGTTTTGGTCCAATCACGGAAGGCACACCATATTGAGTAGGCACCATTTTATTCTATGTACTCGTAGGACTCTTTTGTGTCTTGTGGATATATATATTACATTAATGTCTATTTAATAAATCATTTTCTATTTTTGTACTCTTTGAGTCGTACAATATTTTTCTTTCTCATTTCAATAACTTTTGGTATTGAGCACCGTTCAGAAAATCCCATCTCCCTTTCTCCCCCTTTTTCCATTTGCTAAATGTCTGGGATGTGGTGCCTACTCAATATGGTGTGCCTTCCGTGATTGGACCAAAACATACATTTCTCTCCAAGGTGTTTCAATACACTATTTTTCCTGGGTCCTTCATCTGACACACACAACAAAAGGTTCATTTTTTGAACATATTTATATATTTTTTACTGTTTCTAAACATCTATATGTAATGAGAAAGAATATATTGTCACTAATACCAAATACTTTATATATAATATGATTAACTTGGCGAATTTTGTTTGCCATTAAGCAGTGGCTATATATATATATATATTTTTTGTTATTCCCTGTCCTTCCCCCTTCTTTTTTCCAAGTTTCTCCCTCTCCCCCCTTTTTTCTCCTCCAGACAATGGCAGCCTTCAGTGGCGAAGCCTGGGATGGGTTAATGAACAAGGTTCAACGTACCATAAACTCCAGTTCCATTACAGAGAAGGATTTGGATCATGCCTTCCTTAGGCTACAGCGCATTTTAAAACGTAAAGTCAGAATCTTTTGGCACAAACGTTATTTTGAGAAATATATTGAAAACAATGTTGTACCGTGGGGACTTAGAGTTCAGATATTCCCTAACTTGAGAAAGATAGGGGATCCTCTGAAACTATTATGGGAAACGAATCTCCAATCCTGCTCTTTTGGCATGAGGACGCTATTGTGCAAAGCGTATGAACAAGAACTCGTCTCCCTAGACGATGCGGTACATAAGTGGTATGATGATTTCAATTCAATTAAAACTAGTGCAAGGTTCATTAAAAAAGAACAGACACTTAAGGAACATATTGAAGTATATACTATAGAAATTATAGGAAAGAAGGAAAATAAGTTTTTACGTGATATGAATGCTTACGCTTACAACTTTGCTTACAAATGGACAACTAATGTAGGCCCAAAACCCTTTAGAAACAATAGCCATAGAAATTTTAAAAAGGATGAAAATGTCTCTAATTTATCTTCAGCTTCTTCTCCTTCATCTAGCCAATCAAGCACCTACCGCGACATGTCGGTAGGCAGAATACCAAAAAAACGGAAAGGTAATTCAGATGCCGCATCTACCGAATCACTTGGACACCAGATTGGTACCCCATTGCCACGTCGCACACATGAAACGCACTCGAGACTAGCATCATTGCATTCTGCGACTCTACTTCAATCTTTACCAACTGCTCCTCGTGGGCCGCAATCAATGGCATCGCTTGCCGTAGTCCCTACAGCGCTTTCCACTTCCATTACTGCATCACCTATGCACTCTGAGACCATTAATAAGGTAAGCCATACAGAGATTATTGTATCCCCCTCCGGGACACCACTCCCTGCAGATGTCCGTATTGCACCCATTTTTTTAGTGAAGGATTAAATCCATACCCAGGTATGGATATTCCCGTATCACTAAACGTAATCGAAACAAATGAAACTGAATTGTCAATTATAAACCTATCGTCACATAATTTAACGAATGAGGAGGAACAGGTCTTTAAATTAGGTCTAACTTTTTGCCCAGATTCAGAAATTAATAAATTCGACCTGGTCAAGGATGTGCACCTTTTTGCACGTCGTTTAATGTATAAAGTCATATTTGACAGACCTTCCCTACAGCATGTTGGAACAGCGTGCACTGACTGATTTAGCAGACCTATGGGAGGAGGGCCATCCCTTTGATAACGATCAATGGTTGGATTTTTCCCCCACTGTATCGGTTGCAGGGATGTCTTTTCCCCCACCACAGACATTCAGACCCAAGTGCAGACATTTCCCCCTTCTCAATACAAACCCTAACCTGTGGGCCTTCGTACAACAGGTTACGCAAAACATTGAAAAATGTAACTTTAGACCTTGCCCTAAATCTAATCTCACGCTACCACAAAAGGAGGCCATTAAGTCACTACAAAAAAATCTAGAAATTACTGTGAAACCTGCTGACAAAGGAGGGAATTTGGTAATCATGAATACAAGTAGCTATGAAGCTATGTGCAGTAGAATTTTATCTAACGTAGAATGGTATAGACCTATCTCCAAAACTGTCTTAGTTAATTTTCACACGCAATATCGTCAAATCGTCTATAAAGCCTTTCATCAAGGAATTATTGACCAAGATACTTGGAAATTCTTGGATGTAAAAGACCCAAGAACTCCAACCTTCTACACCCTACCAAAGACCCATAAATCTTTAACGAATCCTCCTGGTCGGCCGATCATATCAGGCTGTGCTAGTTTAACAGAGAACACTAGCTCTCTGGTAGATTGCTACCTGTGCCCACATGTAACGTCTTTGAGCTCATACATCAAAGATACCATAGACCTGCCGAAAACCCTTGAAGGTATCCAACTTCCTCCCGAGACATGGCTAGTAGCCCTAGATGTCGAAAGTCTATACAACACCATCCCCCATGACAGGGGCCTGGAGGTCATTTCTGGCCTCCTCTCAGAAAGAGGTCCAATGGATTTGTTCTCCAACTTTTGAATTATATTCTTCGACACAATGTTTTTGTTTTCAAGTCCTCCCACTACCTCCAGGTACAGGGGGTTGCAATGGGGACCAAGTGTGCCCCATCGTATGCCAACCTGTACCTGGGGAGTGGGAGAGAAACATTTTATCCCGTGACGACCTAGCACCCCTCATGGACTACATAGTCAGTTGGCATCGTTACATCGATGACGTTCTAATTTTTTGGTCTGGTAGCGAATCGCAATTGCATGAGTTCATGGAACTAATTAAAATCAATGATTTCAATTTTAAAATTTACATTTAGCTATAGCCAAGCAGACATTGATTTCCTGGATCTCAAAATCTCTAAAGATGAGCATGGCCTAATACATTCATGCCTGTATAGGAAACCTACAGCAGGAAATACAATCCTCCATGCCACTAGCTCACATCCAGCTACTCTGATAGACAGTATTCCCTGTAGCCAATACTTAAGTCTAAGGCGCAACTGTAGTCTTGACAGCGATTTCAAGAGGACATCAAAGGATCTCTACCATAGATTGAGAGTAAGAGGTTACAGTCATAGGTCATTAAAACGTGCCTACAACCGTGTCAAGGTCCAAAAGAGAAGTTCACTCATTTTTTCATCCAACTCCAAAAATAAAACGGATACAGTAAGAATAATTACTAAATATTCTAGCCAACACAAAGAGATGCGCAATATTATCAAAAATTTCTGGCCCCTATTATCTGCAGATCCAAAATTAAAAAAATTCATCAAGGAGTTTCCAGAGGTGACTTTCAGACGTGTTCCATCGCTTAGGGATCTCCTAGTACACAGCCACTTTAACAGGGCTGAAGTGTCCAAAGTAACAATAAAAGGTGGTACTGCTCCGTGTGGCAAATGTGATGTTTGTTGGACACCAACAACAATTTAAACTGCCAAATGGCAATTGGCACACGACTAAAAATGTTGTCACCTGCCAGACAGTAGGCGTGATCTACCTAGCGAAATGCTGCTGTGGTGGCTTTTATATAGGAAAAACGAAAAGACCTTTCTATAAAAGAATCCAAGATCACATAAAACCTATCCTTAAAAAGAAAATAGTCACTGCCATCAGCAGACATGTTGGAACCTACCACAACTTTGACCCAAACTTTATTAAGTTTTTTGCTCTTGAACATATCCCGCCTGACTCAAGAGGGGGCAGCGTTGATGGAACGTTGCTCCAACTTGAAGCACGCTGGATATACAAACTCAGGGCTAACATTCATCCTGGGTTTAATGAAAGTCTTAGCTTTAAGCCATTTTTGTGATAATTTTTGGTTATTTTGTAGCTTTTATTTCTATTTGTATTTCTTTTTTCTCCCCCCCATCCTTGTAACATCCAGTACCTGGTTTCCCCTCGCCCCCCCTTCGATCCTTCCCCATCCTTTTTTTTCCCCATTCCCTATGTTACCCCATGTTCTCCTATCTACCCCCTTATGTCTCCCTCCCCGCCACGCATTTTGGCAACATACTATACCCCTGGGTCTATGTAACCCGGAGGTACGCCTTCTATTTGATTATTGTATACACTGTTTTGTGTTAATGAATTTGTGTCTTCTTGTGATGATAATTTGATTATTACATAGTTTTGCAATGTTTATGTATTGTGTTAAATATTATTCACTAATTGTTACAAATCCTTTTTTCTGTTTTGATTTTTTATTCTTTTCTGGGTTGCAGATGTACTAGGGAACATTGGAGGTATTACGGTCTACCATCTGATTTTTCCCTTGCTCCTCCTTTCCCCTAGTGCAGACTTGGTCCGTCCCTGTCTCGCCGCCTTGTGTTGGCACCCTTCCCACACAAATTGGCCGCCCATTTCGAATCGGTGCCGCTTTGCTAGACATCAGCTTATTCTCTTCGATTTACCTTCTATTGGCTCTTTGCTATCCGTCTCCCGGATACGCCTCCCTGTCCATCCCGGCCTCTGTACGCTTAGCGTCATTTGCATAGGGGCGGAGTTTTCTCCACACATCGTTCGAGTCTGTCTGTCGGCGTCACGTACGCCTACACGTGACTATCCCGTTGCTTTCTGGGATACGTAGTTCTATTAGTACTTCTTCCTTCTTTCTTTCCTCTTTCCTGATTTCAATTGAGCCCATTAGCCAGCCCCCGACACGTCACACGCTTGTGCACGTCGAACGGATATCCCTATAAATAGATCATTGTTTGTACAACCCAGTGCAGATGACACGGGTTGCTGCCTTTAACACTGTCTTACGGTAAGGATTAACCTGGCTCTGATTGATCCCTGCTCTGTCTCAATGCTTTACACTGGGCACCTTTTTATCCCAGTACTTTTTTCAACCTTTTCATCTTATGCTTCATTTGGTTCAATATTTGTCTATCTTATTTTTTATCTATTTTTATCCTTATTTTCCATTCCCTCCTTTTTCTTCTGCCAGTTTATGGAATTGAGACCCAGGTCCTTTCTATATACTTTATGCATACATTAATATTTTTCAAAAATACTTTATCTATATTTAACTCTATTATTTTTTAATTTCCTATTTTTTTCTTTATATTTCTCTGTTATTTCTAGACTGAAGTTGTTTAATCAAGCATACTACCACCATATACCCGTTATCGTCTCGATAATTTTTCCCCCTATATTTTTGCTCCCATGTAAGTAAGTCATTTCTCTGGCTTGAACATAGTATATCCTTGCCCAACTGTTGCTTTTCTCTTTATCTCATTGTTCTTATCCCTGGTCTTTTCTTGTCAGTCCGGCATCATACTTTTCTCCTGTCATAAGGATTGAATCGCTGAAGCGGTCCGTTTGCTGCTGTGGTAGAGGGCCCACACCACCTGGTGGTGGTTCATGGGACGGCCCTTGGTCTCCTGTGGTTAAAGGGTGAGCACAAATTTACGTGGCCTCTGCAGCCCAGTAATATTGCTTGTATTCTCCATATGTGTATTTTGTACAATCATTATCTGCCTGTATGAAATTAACCTTTGTATTTTTCTACATTTTTGTAGTTTAAAAAATCAAAAGCCTCGATTGTTACCATCTACCCCTGAGGAAGCTTATTACAAGCGAAACTGTCGGGATACAACAATCGACCGACTATCATTTTATTCTATGTACTCGTAGGACTCTTTTGTGTCTTGTGGATATACTATTACATTAATGTCTATTTAATAATAAATAATTTTCTATTTTTGTACTCTTTGATGCGTACAATATTTTTCTTTCTCATTTCAATAACTTTTGGTATTGAGCACCGTTCAGAAAATCCCATCTCCCTTTCTCCCCCTTTTTCCATTTGCTAAATGTCTAGGATGTGGTGCCTACTCAATATGGTGTGCCTTCCGTGATTGGACCAAAACATACATATGACTGTACATGTTTGCTAATCAGAAACGCACACCATTGTATTATTGGCAGTGATATTTCTGTGGGTTACGTGACTGTACACAGTTGCTATTCAGAAACACACAGCATTGAGTTTTTTTTGCTAGTGACATTTCTGTTGGTCAGATGACTCTGCAAGGTTGCTATTAAACGCATTGAGTTGTCTGCAACATTTCTGTTGGTCATATAACTGTACAAGTTTGCTAATCAAAAACGCATAACATTGTATTACTGGCAGTGACACTGGCAGTGACACTTCTGTGGGTTCTGTGACAGTACATTGTTGCTATTCAGAAACGCTGAACACACACATCTTTGGTTGTTTTGTTTCTTTTTCTGTCTGTTAGGTTCCTGCCCCTTTTACTGTTTTGGCTCCCGTGAGGTCTGACTTGCTGCTTCACGTTCTCTGGCAGGAAACTTAGAACGCAGATCTATAGAATCCTAATATAAAGCCAGTAATTGTGTCTTAAAGAGCCCAGAAATCATGTCTGGGGAATAAACCACCAGTTATTCTCCCTCCCCTGTTCTGAGGCTCAATGAAAAACGATTACAAGCCACTATTCTGGCTCCTCTCATTTTTTGATATGTGATCCCATTTGCAAAATCGCTGTGTATCTTGTATGCCATTGGAATATACAATTTGAAAGTACCCATTCTTTATGACATATTTGTCTGCCATTTCTCTCATTTTTTAATTTTCCCTTTTTTCTTTCTTCTCCTTTCTCTTTTTTTCTTTTTCTCTGCATTTTCTTACTAAAAACTTAATTGGTTAAGGGCCAAAAATCATAAAAAAAAAAAAAAAAAATTTAAATCGTTGTTTATTTTTATATTTACTTATTTACACATTTTTTATATAGAAATATAACAGCCAGCTCACGCTCAACTCCTGAAGAAGGAATTGTACCCATCATAACAGGAATTGTATGCCTTTTATGCTGATCCGAAACATGTAGAGTTGGTACTGCAATCATGATCTGTTTTTTGACTTATGTCTATGGCCGCGTACACACGATCAAATCTATCTGCTGGAAACGGTCGGCCCGACCGTCCCAGCAGACAGATTCGACCGTGTGTACGGGCGAGCCGACGGATTTGGCCACCCAACAGATTTCAAAGCATGCTGGGAACCCGTCCGCCCGACATGTCTGCTGGTTAGTACGCTAACCAGCAGACATGTCAAACCAATACGTCCCCAGCAGACAGATTTGTTCAAATGGGTCAGCCTGACCGATTTGAACAAATCTGTCTGCTCGTGTGTACGCGGCCTATCAGTACAATTGTGAATTGCGGCAATTTAGTAGCTTTACCTATATTTTGAATTATGCTGTTTCACAATTGCTTTTAAAAATGTATCTGTTTTATAATTAAATAAAATCTATACTTTTACATACTCTTTGTACTCTTTCACGGTATCCTGTTTTGGCTTCCTGCCCGCACTATCCCTTGGGGTTCTTTCTGCTTTTATCAGAAGTGTGTTAGTGCCACTCACTGTCGGTTATGACTGCACGTGGTCTAGCACCAGCAAATACACAACTGAGGTTGTATGTGTCTTTTCGGTGGTCATACTGACTATGTGACTGCTTTTTCGTGATCATAAATGCACAATATGTGTTAGTATAATTTCTGTTGGTTATATGACTGTACTGCGTTCAGTATCAGGAATACACAACACCAAAGTCATTCTTGTCCTCCTGTCTTTAATCTATTACCTTCGTTTTCTGTACATGAGAAAAACACAGCAGTGGAAGGTGTCTGTGTCTTCTGTGTTTAATTGCTCAGAAAAACACCATATTTGCTAGTGTCCTTTCTGTTGGATGTATGACCTTAACCTATTAAGCATCAGAAGCACACATTTGAAATTGGTGTCCTTTCTCTTTTCTTAGGTTATATGGTATCTTATTACATATTAGAAATACACAACATTTTAAGTTTGGTTTGTGTCTTCTCTGTTCTACAGGTGACTGTATATCAGAAAATACAACAGTGAAGGCTTCCTGTTTTGTATGGCATATAAAGCTTGAGCTTGCTACAATTCAGAAATACAAGATTTATGACCTGTATATCTGTGATATTAATTATATATTTGTCACTTTTATTTCAGACCTTATTGTCCATGCACATGGAAGGAACAGGATTTCTGACTGCAAAAGATTCAGTCCTTTACATTCAGGCATGCCAGAGACATTCCCTAGACCTGAACCCAGTGGACACTGGAAGAAGGTCATAAAATCACCTATCGTGATTTTTTAGTAGGAACTAAGGGGTTATGCTCATAGGAGTTTTTTTTTTTTGCTTGAAGATGCAGCATCAGAGCTTACCTGACTGGTTCACCCAATCCGATAAGTTTACAGCTCGGTATGTATCCTTCATGTCACCCCCTTGGACAAACTGGATGTGACTAAGCAATATTCGTCTTTTACTCCTACTATAGAATTAATTCCCTGTAGTAGGGATCTGCTTAACTTCACACTCATTGGAACCAAGAGGTACTCATTGGTGCTTGGAGTGGATTATGGTCTCAAACACCTGATATTTATGAAATGCTGTATTTATTGGTGTTTAACACTCACTTTTTTTACCCTGAATAAGCTTCCCTTAACCTATTATCCTTAAGTGGGTTTTTCCTTTTCACCATGGCTATGGAAGACAAATAAAAAGGGGACCCACAATGATTGTCTGTCAGGAGGCCTTTTTTTTTCTAAACTGTTCTCCTGAACAGACTAGTGGTTTAAAACCAGATGTTCTTTGTCGACCAAAATAGTTCTTTGTCTCACAGAACAAATATCTGATTAGTCTTTTTGGTGGTCCTATGCAGCAGTTACAGACATTATTGACCACAATTGCTAGAATGTTGACTTAAAATTTGAGAGCCTGTGAATTTTTTATCTTTTAGAGCCCATGCCACCTAGATCCTGCATCCAAAGAGAAGGCAGGGGCATAGGTGGAGCAAACCTGCAGGTCAGTTACATGATCCAGATAGGATACCTTTATCACACACTAGGGAGTGTAGGTAAAAAAAAATTCAAGTCAAAATCTGACATTTAGCAGAAAGGCCTTGCAGGCAGGGGTCCCACCCTAAAGTAGGGCTGTTGGTTCCTTTATTATCCTCTCAGGTGTGCCATCCTGGAAGGTGATAGGAGAAAACCTACATTAGACATACCGGTAATGGTATTTCTACGAACCTTCCAGGACGGCAGGCCTACTTCCCACTCTTTGTGGAGGGAAAGATAAGCTAAACGCTAGGTGGTGAGTACCTACGGTATGTGGAGCGATTTTCTTTTGTGAACCAGTTCAGGATTATTTTATTACATACTGGGGATCAAGGGGAAGTGTGGGAACTTATAACAAGCTGTTAATTGATTGTGTTTCCTGTGGGGAGGAGCCCTCATCTCTCAGGTGTGCCATCCTGGAAGGTTCGTAGAAATAACGTTACCGGTAAGTCTAAGGTAGGTTTTTCTGTGTTATTAATAATTTAATAATTATACTTGCATTTTGTTCCATGTGCTTTGATTGGTTGGACATTTTTAACCCTTTCATGACTAAGCCTATTTCTGACATTTGGTGTTTAAAAGTTAAAATCCATATTTTTTGCTAGAAAATTACTTAGAACCCCCAACCATTTAGCAGAGAATCTAGAGACTAAAATGGCATTTGTTGCAATATTTTATCTCAGACATTTTTTGTGTGGCGGTGTTTTAAACGCAACTTTTTGGAAAAAAATTACTTTTATGAATTTAACAAAAATCTAAAAGTAAAGTTAGCCCAATTTTTTTGTATAATGTGAAAGATGATGTTATGTCGAGTAAATAGATACCAAACATGTCACACTTTATAATTGCATGCACTCGTGGAATGGCGACAAATGACGGTACCTAAAAATCTCCATAGGCGACGCTTTAAACTTTTTAGACAGGGTTAGACATACGGTCCGTGTTCATCCGATTCCCCCCATAGGGCAGAACGCAGAAAAGACACGGCAGTCCCTGCACAGGAGAGGAGCGATCCCCGCTGAGCATACGGAGGCGGATCATTACTGACAGGTGTCCGTTGGACAGATTTTAAAGTAGGTTTTAAAACTTTGGTCCGACGGACAACGGTCCGATAGGCCATACACAGTCCAGACCAGACCAGTTTCATCGGACCGATCTGATCGTGTGTACGCGGCCTTAAAGAGGGGGTTCACCCTTAAAACCACTTTCTCCCATCCAGCATACTGGCGTCAGCACCAGTATGCTGTCTTTTTTTTATTTTTTATAGGTGTACTTACCTCTTAATAGATAATTTAATTTTCGTCCTACCGCGGGGTATGGCGCCGCTATATAGCGTCACGCCTTCCGAAAACAGCCGACTAGCACTCGGCTGTTCTCGGAGCTATACGGCGCCTGAGCACAGACCTAGGAGCTGACTGAGTTTATTAGGGGGGGATGTGGGGGTCATGTGAGGAAGTGTAGTGACATGTGTTTGTTTAACATTTACGGGCCGAATTGAGAGTGAAAGTGATTTTTGTGAAAACGAGCGGCTACACCGGCAAGTACGTTTAAACCTGCAGGAGATTTATTTGAGTACTGCACATGCGTGAGTGGCAAATTCGGCACTTACGCACGCCGCCCCACTACGCCGGCAAAATATTGGTAAATACCAAGCAGCATAACTGCCTTTGCGTGGCTTGAAGCGGCACGCGTGAATACCCGAATAGTTTTCAGCTTACGCGCCAAATTAAAAGAAAAACAGGTATGGGTTTCCCTCCAGGAGCACATCAGGCCCTTAGGTTTGGTCTGGATCGGGGGAAAACCTATGCCGAAAAAACATGTGGAGGTTCCCACAAGATCCATACCAAACCCTTATCCGAGCATGTGGCCTGACCAGACAGGAATGGAGGTGGGGGGAAAATATTAAGAAAATATTAAGTTAAAAAAACACACTACACAGGTTTTGAAGTAATTTATTAGTCAGCTCCGGCGGTCTTCTGCCAGAACCCCCCTTTCTTCTTTAAGCTCTTTTACAAGGGGAGGTGGGCCCGGTCTTCTCTGTCGTTTTCTGCGGGGGAGGGGGGGAGCCGGTCTTCTCTGTTCCCTCTTCTGCCGGGCTCCAGCGCGGGGCCTGGTCTTCTCCTTCACTGTCTTCTCTGTTCCCTCTTCTGCCGGGGTCCACCGCGGGGCCCAATCTTCTCCGCTGTGTTTTCTGTTCCCTCTTCTTCTCTTCTAGCGATGTTGACACGACAAGCTCTCCCGCTGTACTGCCGTGTGAGCGCTGCGCAAATACTTATATAGGCATGGGGCATGGTCACCGGTGATGCCATCCGGCGACCCCACCCTTTGTTACATCACATTACCATCATGCCTCGGGAATCTGATGTAACAAGGGGTGGGGGTCGCCGGGTTTTGTGGGGGTCCCTAACACACATTCATACATATTAGCAACGCTGTATCCTGGCCTATTGGTCCCCTCAATAAAATTATCAGAAATTTGTGCTTAAAGTAGAACTATAATCAACACTTTTTTTTTCATTTTGGATAGAGTGAGGGAGGGTTATAGCCCCTGTCAGTTTATTTTGCACCATCCCTGTCCAATTGCGGAGATTTGCCTTCACTTCCTGCCCCATAGCCAAACAGGAAGTGAGAGAAAAACTATGCAAATTAAGGGAATCCAGTACCCCCTCCCCCCCAGAACTAGTGTGTGCACCCCCCTAAGTCCCGCCCACATATGTAAACGCTGTTTAAACCACACATGTGAGGTATTGACGCGTGCATTAGAGCGAGAGCAATAATTCTAGCTCTAGACCTCATCTGTATCTCTAAACTTGTAACCTGTAAAAAAAAATCAAGCGTCTCCTATGGAGATTTTTAAGTCCCCAAGTTTGGCGCCATTCCATGAGTGTGTGCAATATTAAAGCGTGACAAGTTAGGTATCTATTTACTTGGTGTAACATCGTCTTTCACATTATCCCTAAAAATTTACTGCTTTGTTATTTTTTAATCCATGAAACAGTTTTTTTTGGCGTTTGAAAAATTATTGCGCAAATACCGTTGGAAATCAAAAAAAATTATGACCGCCACTTTATTCCCTAGGGTGTCTGCTAAAATATATATATATATATATATAATGTTTGGAGTAATTTTCCAGGAACAAAATATAATTTTTACATGAAGGAGAGAAGTGCCAGAATAGGCGCGGTATGGAAGTGGTTGAAGTGAAACAAGAAAAATGGAAGATTGAATACCTACCTTTCTGTAATTTTCCTTTCCTGGTGCCTACCCATGGCAGCATACCAATGGTCATGGCTCCGCCCCCGACCGACCCACAGGACCACTTAACTCTCTAATAAAAGGACGCTGTACTCCCACTCTGGCATTCTTTGTAACTAGACCTCAGACTTGCAGAGTAAACTTTTAGATAGTAGGGAGGGTGTATGCTGCCATGGGTAGGCACCAGGAAAGGAAAATTACAGAAAGGTAGGTATTAAATTTTCCATTTTCCTGGTGCCTCCATGGCAGCATACCAATGTTCAATAACTCGCTTACAGGGAGGGTACTGCTTAAATATTTTATTCATGGTTATTATAGAGTAGAGAGCTCTAGTGTTCTTCTCCCAAAATCCCGGGAGGTAAGAACTGCCGGATCCACGCTGTAATGTGTCATGAACGTATTAAACGAAGACCAGCTAGCTGCCCTGCAAATTGTCTCCGGAGAGACTCGAGCCAGAGCTGCCCAGGACGAGGAGATTCCACGTGTTGAGTGAGCGTTCACCGCTTTGGGAATTGGTAGCCCACTAGCCCGATAGGTCATCTGAATCAACTTAACAATCCAGCTTGCTACTGTCGTTTTAGAGGCTGCTCTACCTTTCCTTGCTCCCTTGGAGATGATAAACAACCGTTGGTCTTTCCGAAACTCGTGCGTTAACTTCAGATAATGCTTTAGGGATCTGGCAACATCCAGCTCGTGTAGGTTTGAAGAGGCTTGGTCCTCTTCAAAAGATGGAAGGACCCACTCTTGGTTAAGATGAAATGCTGACGGCACTTTGGGGATGAACTGGTGGATGGGCTGCAGCACCACCCTATCCGGGAAGAAGTAGATATAGGGCTCTTGAGCTCCTAAGGCTTGGATTTCTGAAACTCTGCGTCCTGACGTAATTGCAATTAGAAAGGCTGTTTTCCAGGTAATATGCTCCAATGAACATTCCTCCGTAGGAGCGAAGGGGGAACGTGCTAAGGCTTCTAGGACTATTGTAAAATCCCATTTGGGGTACAGAGTCTTCCTAGGAGGACGCAGCCTCAGGACTGCCTTCAGGAAACGGTCCACTAGTGGGTTTAGGGCCCATCGTGTATCTGTCAGAGCCGAGATGGCTGATACCTGGACCTTCAGGGTGCTGTGGCCTAGCCCCAGGCTCAAACCTGACTGTAGAAAGGACAGGACGTTCTGAACTCCGGGTGCCAGAGGATCAAATTGACTAGATTCCGCTAAGGCTACAAATTTTCTCCAAACTCTGTAATAGGTGGCATTCGTGGACGATTTCCTTGCTTGCAGAAGGGTTTGGACTACTTCTTGCGAACACCCTAAGCTGTCCAACCTTCTCCGCTCAACCTCCAGGCCCTCAAATCCAGAATTTTCGCGTGTGGGTGGAGGATGTCCCCCTGGGACAACAAGTTGTTCCTGTGTGGCAAAGGGAGAGGATCGACCTGTGCTAGGCTGACTAGAAGCGGGAACCAAGGCCTCCTTGGCCAGTATGGAATGATCGCCAAGATGGTGACCTTCTCTACCGTCAGCCGCTGAAGGAACCTCAGAATTAATGGGGTTGGGGGAAAAGCATACCCCAACTGAAATGTCCATGGCTGAATTAAGGCGTCTACTCCTGCCGATGTTGGGCATGGCCACCTCGAGAAGAACCTCGGGGTCTTCGTATTGAGAGGAGATGCAAATAGATCTAACTGGGGAGTCCCCCACAATTGGCATATTCCATTGAAAACATGCCGATCCAGTGACCATTCGTTGTTGTCTATCAAGCATCTTGACAGGCGATCTGCTAATTGATTTTCGACTTCTGGAATGTAAGCTGCTCGGAGATCGCATAGATTCTTCTCCGCCCAGGAGATTATTGGAGATACCTCGTTGTAAAGCGACCTGCTGTGGGTGCCCCCTTGGTTCCGCACATAGGCTACTGCTGCCTTGTTGTCCATTTGGAGCAAGATGGACTTGCCCCTGAGGAGAGGGGCTAGATGTAGGAGAGCCATCCAGGCTGCTCTCAACTCTAGTATGTTGGATATCATCCCCTCCGCATTGAATGCCCATGTTCCTTGGACTAACTGGTTCTGGACATGGGCCCCCCAACCGCGCTGACTGACGTCCGAGGAAAGGATTGTCCAGGCGATAGGACCTAGGGGTCGAGAAACTAGTAAATTGGCAGGTCTTGTCCACCATTCGAGGCTGGACCTCATTGCAACGGAGAGTATTATCTTCTGTTTGAGGTGTTTCTTGCCCCATTGTGCCAGGAAACCTAATTGGAAGTCCCGCAAACGCCATTTGGCCCATTTTATCATTGGGATGCATGCCGAGAGAGAGCCTATGAGGCTTAGACAGTCGGACGCTGACATGATGTGAGCTTCCATCGCCCTCTTCACCTTCCGGATTAAGATTGGCACCTTTTCGGGTGGCAGGGAGACTGCCCTCTCTTGGGTGTTGAATAGAGCCCCTAAGTAAGTCATCCTCTGTGATGGGACCAGTTGGCTCTTCTCCAAGTTGACTAGCCATCCAAACCGTGCCATGGTGCTGTGCACTATTTGAATGTGTTCCTTTAAGGTGTTCTGGTGTTGTGAAAGGATCAGAATATCGTCTAGATATACTCGTATCCCCCTTTCTCGGTGGGGCATCAGGATGGCACCCAAGACCTTGGAAAAGGTTCTGGGGGCCGATGAGATCCCAAAGGGGAGACATCGGAACTGTAGGAGAAGGTTTTCGACCTTGAACCGTAGATAAGGCTGGAATTGGCTGTGGATGGGGATATGGAGATACGCATCCTGGAGATCTATTGAAGCCATCCAATCTCCCGGCTGGACCGACAAGATTACTGTATTCAGTGACTCCATTTTGAAATGTTCTAAGCGGATATATTTGTTTAATCTCTTCAGATCCAGCACGGGTCTCCATCCTCCCGTCTTCTTGGGGATTAAAAAGACGGGAGAAAAGAATCCCGAACCTGCCTCTGATGCTGGGACCGGGAGGACTGCCTCCTGCTGCAACAGTCTCTGAATGTACTGGAACAAAGATTCCCTTTTCCCTTTGGAGGCCGGGATCTTTGTACTTTGTAGAGAAAAAGGTGGTAGGCGGCTTTTGAATCTCCAAAAATGTCCCTGGAGGATGGTAGACACTACCCAAAAATCGGTGCACTCTTCCACCCAAACCTGTGCGAAGGATTTGAGCCTTGCTCCCACAGGCCCGGTCTGGGTGGTTAGGGAGTCAAAAGGACTTCTGGCCCTCCCCTGTAGATGTTGTGGGTTTGGGTTTTCCCAGTCGGAGAAAGGAAGCCTGAGACCCCTTCCATCCCCTTCTGTATTCTCTGCCTGGGCGGTAGGACCTTGAGTCCCTTCCTCTTTGCTGGCCGGCTGGCCTAGGAGCGAATCTTTTCCTTCTGCTTCTGTCTTGAGGGATCAAACCACTTTTCCCCCCTGTGACTCTGGAAATTGCGGTGTCCATCTTTTCCCCAAACAGTGCTTTGCCATCGTAGGGGATGCGACACCATGATTGCTTTGAGGATGGGTCAGCTGCCCAAGGTTTCAACCATAGCGCCCTCCTGGGCGTGATAGAAAATAGCATGGCCCTAGCTGAACATCTTAGGACGTCTATGGCTGCTTCAGCCATAAAGTCCGAGGCCAATTTTAACTCATCCAATGCTCTGATGACTTCCTCAATGTCTATGCCCGCCCTAAGGGCTGTTTCAATGTTATCCAGCCAAACCCTGGAGGCTCTAGAAACGGAAGATAGGGCTACCGCCGGCTTGCAAGCCCCCCCGGTTGCTTGATACATCTTTTTGAGGTCTGTGTCGATCCTTCGATCCAAGACGTCCCTAAATGAGACCGCGTCTTCTAAAGGGAGGGTCTTATTCTTTGCTAGCCTCATCACTGAGGCGTCAACCGGTGGGATGGAATCAAAGAGACTGCTGTCTGATTCGGCCAACGGATATAATTTTTGGAGACGGTTAAAGGCCACAGGCCTCCTATCCACCTTTTGCCATTCCCCCAAAATAATTGCCTTGATCTCCTCCATCAAGGGAAAGTATGAGACCTTCTTTGTCAGCTGAGGGAAATATTTCTTCGCCTTGGAAGGGGGCTCAGGATCCTCCTCCCATTGGATGGCATCTTTGACCGCCATTACAAAAGGTTCCACTAGGTCAAAATTAAAGACTGCAAACTCTTCCGCCACCGTGGCTGCGTCTTTGTCTGAGGTGTTTCCCTCCGGCTGCGTGGAAGGCGCCTCTGCGGTCTCCCCCCCAGTCGCGGGGGAGAAAGCTTGTGATGCGGCCATTTCCCTGATGGATTCCTTGATCAGGTCTTTAATAGAACTTGCCGGCTCTTGTCTCTCTACTATAGCTTCCAAAAGACATTGACCACAGGCTAGCTTCCCAGGTAGGGCCTTCCTGCCACATACCCAACAATCATCTTTTCCAGGTTTAGAGGAAGTGTGACGGGAAGAGCTCTGACGGCTACTAGATTTATGGCCTGACGCATGAGAGTGGCTAGAGCTTCTGTGATTGTATGAGCCTCTGTCACGGGAGGATCTGCGTGATGATTCTCGTTGCGGGCTGTGGAGACAGAAACCATAAAGGCTGTCAGCCCCTTGATGTGCTCTTTATTTCCTCCACTTACCTATTAGTAGCAGCCCTTACCTAACGGGATGATGAGGATCTTTTTGGAGCGGCATGGCTATGTCCTGGGCAGCTATGGGTAAAATTTTTAAAAAATATTGGAATTACTATTATGTACCTTTGCACTATAATAGGACGAATGAAAAACATATATATATATATATATATATATATATATATATATATATATATATATATATATATGCACATACATATATATAACTAAGTACACATCATTATAATTTCTTTATTTGTTTTCCCTAGATTTACTATAAAGAAAGGAAGCATAACATACCATGAACCATTTGTCAGCAAAAAACATCTAACTTACTCCTGATTTTTTTTTTTTTTTAAGACATCTTCAGCACTGAGCCTACCTTGGCAGGGATCCATAGTCATATGCAGCTGTCAGGCTGTCAGGGAATCAGCACACGTTTGCTCTCTCTCCCTCTCACTCCACCGAGTGAGAGGGAGAGAGAGCAAACGTGTGCTGATTCCCTGACAGCCTGACCTCAAATGAGAGAGTCAGGCTGTTTATATGTGTGAGGAGTACCAAGATGGCCGCCGCGCGTCTACTGCGAATGCGCCGCCGCGCCGATGATGCTCCGCCCCCCGACAGTATGAGGCTGAGTCACCTGACGCGCGCGAAGCACCCCCCCGCTATGGAGGAGGCTAATCCTCGCTCAGACATGATGGGAAGAAGGAGCCCATTCCTCCTGATAGACAGAGCGGCCTGCTGCGACCTGACCTTTCCTTGCCCATACTGCCGCATAGGACCGCCAGCCTATCACCCACATGAGGGAAAGTGCAGCCCTTGGTGGTCATACATGCCATGAAAAAGACCCACAGAAAAACAAGGCTCCTATACTTATCTGGTGCCTTTAGCAACCCAAGCCATAGGACTCCATCCTGCAGGAGAGCATGAACCTGCAATGGTAACACCATGAGACGGTGAGGTAAGGCTGATCGTGATCCTGCGGGGATGAGGACAGAAAAAAGAATGCCAGAGTGGGAGTACAGCGTCCTTTTATTAGAGAGTTAAGTGGTCCTGTGGGTCGGTCGGGGGCGGAGCCATGACCATTGGTATGCTGCCATGGGGAGGCACCAGGAAAGTGAAATATTCCTTTAAATTTCATACAGGGGGGAAGGGCGTATAGTATGCCTGTGGAGTAGTGCATGTTTCCCGTGCTTATGAAATGACATCTTGTACCTGTACAAGATGTCATTTCTGAAGGGGAAAAAAAAGTAATTTAAAAGTACTCATGGCTATAAAGATTAGTCATTGCTCATAACAAAAAAAAAGTGTGGGGTCCCCCCAAATTCAATTACCAGGCCCTTCAGGTCTGGTATGGATATTAAGGGGAACCCTGCCATCAAATATCCATACCAGGCCCTTCAGGGGAATTTTAAGGGGAACTCCACCCTCCACCTCCACCCCCAACTTTAAAAAAAAAAATGGCGTGGAGTTCCCCCTAAAAATCCACACCAGACCCCTTATCCGAGCACGCAAACCTGGCCGGCTGCAGAAAATAAGAGGGGGGCAAGAGAGCGCCCCCCCTCTCCTGAACCATACCAGGCCACATGCCCTCAACATGGGGAGGATGCTTTGGGGTCCCCCCCAAAACACCTTGTCCCCATGTTGATGGGGACAAGGGCCTCATCCCCACAACCCTGGCCGGTGGTTGTGGGGGTCTGTGGGCGTGGGGCTTATCGGAATCTGAAAGATCCCTATAACAGATCCTGGCCCCCCCTGTGTGAAATGGTAATGGGGTACATTGTACCTCTACCATTTCACCCAAAAAAAGTGTCAAAAATGTAAAAAAAGACAATAGCTGGTTTTTGACAATTCCTTTATTAATGTCTTCTTTTCACGCTTCTTCTTTTTCCATCTTCTTCTTTTCTGCTTTCATTCAGGTTTCTTCCTCCATCTTCTTCTTCCTCTGCTTCTTTCTTGGGTCTTCTCGTCCGCATCTTGCACCGGCTTCTTCCTCCATCTTCTTCTCCTTCCTTCGGTCTTCTCGTCCGCATCTTTCTTCTTCTTCCCCGGACGAACCGCTTGCAATTGAAGTTCCCGCTGTGTGACGCTCCTGTGAGCCCGCCCCCTCTGACGCCACAGGGAAAGTCATAAAAAAAGTCCCCGTGTGGTACATGTGCACCAGAGGGGGGCGGGGTCACAGGAGCGTCACACATCGGGAACTTTAATTACAAGCGTATCGTCCGTATCTTGCACAGCTTCTTCTTCCCCGGACGATCCACTTGCAATTGAAGTTCCCGCCTTGTGACGTGTGAGTATGGCAATACAACATGTGTGGGACTTTTTCACAGCCTAGCCACATACAGTGGCCCAATATGCAGGGAGCACCATCAGGTGTTCTAGGAGCATAAATTACACATCTAACTTGTTGACTACCTATTACATATTTTGAAGGCCTTGGAGCACCAGGTCAATGGAAACGCCCACAAAGTGACCCCATTTTGGAAAGCTAACACCTCAACGTATAATATATGAGTCTTTTGAACGGTTCATTTTTTTCCAGACGTTTTTGGAAAGTTTGGAAAAAAAATTAAAACGCAATTTTTTACGCAAAGTTGTCCATTTATAAGATATTGCAAACATATAGCATGTACATAGCAAAAATGACACCCCAAAATACATTCTGAGTATAGCGATATCACATGTGTGAGACTTTTACACAGCCTGGCCACATACAGAGGCCCAACATGCAAGGAACACCAACAGGTACAGGGACACATAGCATGCACATACCAAGAATTACACCCCAAAATACATTATGCTGAGCAAAGGTAAACAAAAGATTACCTGTGATTTTAGTAGCGCAGTTGTCTACAGGAGGATAGCACTGGTCCAGGCAGCAGACAGGGACTTGATTAGCAATAGCGAACGCAATTGTCTAGGCAACAGGCAGGGATACTGTCCATAGTCAGTACAGGCAGCAGGCAGGGATACTGTCCATATACAGTCCAGGCTCAGTGCAGGCAGAGATTGTCAGCAGTGCCAAAATATTGGTCTTGGTAGTAGGCAGGTCCATGTGGTGTGGTCAGTTCATGCGACAGGCATAGGCATGATGGCATAGGTCCTACAGGCAGAAGTAAGGCCTCGTGTCAGGCTGTGTACTCACCGAAGCCGAGATGCAGAGGGTGGCCCACCGTTGCGACCCGGCGCCAACCGTCCCCTGGAGTTGGGACAGGGGAGGCGAGCCCCGGGAGGCACCAGCGCCAGTGAGGTCCGGGTTGGTAGCCGGGATCCTGGTGCAGACTGGAACTGAAGCTCCTCCTGATGGCGGTAAGCGGAGCAGGCAGCCGGGGAGCCACAAGACAGGTGCAAGGCAGGTAACGGAAGCTGTACTGAAGGACTGTGGAGCAGGTAACTGGAGGGGTACCGGGCAGGTGCAGGCAGATCAGACTGAGAACAAGTCCGGAGAGCAAGCCGAGGTTCAGGGGTTGGAGAGGTCAACAAGTCCAAAGCCAAGCCAGAGATCAGGGATTATAGAAGACAGCGTATCCAGGAACAAGAGCCAAGGTCAACTTCAGGGCGAGAGGAGAGTCGTATGGAAATCCGACTCAAAGGTTCAGGTAATCGGCAGAGAGTCCAAGCACAAGCTGAAGACAAACCAGCAACCTGCCATAAGACAGGGGCTGGTTTTAATAGCCTGGTCAAGCCTCTGATTGGTTCCTGGT
The DNA here is from genome assembly GCA_029574335.1 of Rana kukunoris. Taxonomy (NCBI): domain Eukaryota; kingdom Metazoa; phylum Chordata; class Amphibia; order Anura; family Ranidae; genus Rana; species Rana kukunoris. The sequence continues at coordinate 76,584,893 of CM056055.1, read as the reverse complement.
AGGTGAGCGCCTGTGTGCACGTTGCGTCGCCAGACCGCGCATGCGCGCACGCGCGCGCCTTTCCCGCACGGGTACACGCCGGAGCGCCGCTCTATTGCGCATGTGCGAGGATCGGAATACGGGCCTGGATCCCTGACAGCTCGTTCAGGACAGAATGGGGACAGGGGTAGAGGCTTCTCCCACCCAAATCTCTTTGAAGCCTCCGAGTCTCCAGACCCTAATCTAGGAATGAGAAAAAAAAAACAATTAATTTCTTCATCCAGAAAAAACAATTCTGAAGCCCCTCACATATGTGCCCCTCACATATGTGCTATGTATCCCACTAGTCCACTGGCAGGGTAAAATATCAGTCCAAGAGGCAGGCAAAAAGCATGGTCAAAAAGTCCAAATCAGGCAGAGGTATGTACAGAATCAGTAGGCAGAAGCGTGGTTAAATAACAGTGCAGGGTCAGTTCCATATCAGGCAGAGGTATAAACAGAATCGGTATGGAGATCATTAAGAACAAACGTCGGATGAGCATGACGTGCTGCACGTGAAGCACGCATGCGGAGTGAGATGCCGATCGCGCCGCCGTGGATCCAGCAGCGGGATTGAAGGGAAGACGCCGGAGGATCTGAGGGCGGAAGCGCGGCAGGGTGAGAGTCTGCTCGCCCGCCGACCCCTACGATCGAACGGCACGGCCGGGAACAACGCGCCCACACTTCCTCATCCCGCCCTCCTGCCGTACAGCGGTAGCGTCCAGAGCTCCGGACACCTCTTGGCGGCTTGGGGAAAGACGCACGCAGGACGGACGTGTGGCGGCCGGGTCGCGGTGAGCTAATGGACGCTGCTCCCTCGGTCTTATGGCAGCTTGAAACCTGCTAGCAGTAGCTAGCCCCCCCTCCCCCCCTCGATCGCCCGACAACTCATTCTAAGGGAGCTGTAGCACCTCGAGCCCTGACCATCCCCTGGCATTTTCCTATGGCAGACCCGGGGGGAAAGTGACACAGCTCCCCGGCAGCAGCAGCAACAGTCAGCATGTCTTTCGGACAATACCAGGTAAAATCCTTTTCATTTACCTACTGATCAAGAGGTTGCCTAACATCGCTAAACCAGGCTCTGATCCAGCAAACTGGGTAAGAACAAAAGTCTCCTTTATTTCATATGTACTGTGATACAGTGAGTGAGATGAAAGTATATAATGTAAAGATAGCATAATTACAGGACTGTAAAGCAACTGCATAAAAGAACAGATAACTGAGAGAAATTGACCTGACTGAGATTACATCAAATACATAACAAGTTTGTGGCCACATGTGTGTGCGATCCTAGGGGTCTTGTGGAAACTAACAGGGGGTGAATAAGGCCAAGTACAACTGAGGAGACGCGACCATAAGAGAGTATATCTCGGAGAGGTGAAACCCCAACTCAGGACTTTAACGGCTATATTAACTGTCGGGTAAAATATAGATCTAAATGAGAGGCCTTTACGCCCTCCCTCCAGCGTGAAAATCTGCATAGGCCTGACTAGCCGGGGAGCAGAAGAGGGGGATCGACAAAAGAAGCTTAAGCCGTTAGGCTAAAACAGATGAAGATCTGTAGAAGCCCTATGGCAGGCGCACGGTAATTTAGCAAACACCCCCCAAAGTTTGGGACCTCAGTATCGGGGAAGTTATGTTTAATATTAACCTCAGAACTCCCTAGGTACAACTTATGGATAATAGCCTCTAGAACACAAACAGTCAGTTACAAATAAATTCACCAGTCCGGCTCCATTTTGATTTGGACCCTCAATATAAACCCTGTAAACGCTTCTTCACACTACTATACACCATACAGAGGAGTCAATTGGACTAATTCAACCCTACTCAAAGCGCGAATAAAGGACAAAATACCCATTAAAACTGTGGCTGGATCTACGTGACCTGATCCGATCTTAGCCCGGTTAGGACATAAGTAAACCCTCTATTTAAACTGGGGAAGCGAATTAGAGCAAGAAATAGATACAGCATGAGTAAGACCACAAGGGGCACCGCCCCGAAAACGCCTAAAGAAAACTCTACTACGAGTTCAATAAGACATTACATGTCCCAAGAAGCAAGCTCCAAAAGCCCGGTCAACGAGAAGAAATCCACAAAATCGGGGACCACTAAAAAAGGCTCTGGAGGATTAAATCCACCGGCTACAGATAAACCTAATGATGGAGACCAAGACCTAAGTAAGGACGATGAGGATGGGACTGGGATACACATACCAACAAGAGCTGAATTAGATGGGATGCTGATGAGGCTAGAAAACGCCATAAAAGAGGACATCAGTGCGTTAAGAAACGATATAAGTCACATGTTATCAAGGGTAGAGGAGATAGAAGGGAAAATGGATAAACAGGAGCTAGAACTGAACACGATTAAAAGACAATACTGTGCTCTGAAACTGAATCAAAGGCAGCTTCGATACCGCCTGGAAGACCAGGAGAACAGGCATAGACGACAAAACCTGAGAATTCGCGGCATGAGAGAAGAAAGGGGGGAGGATCTCAGAAAAATAATGAACAATCTGTTCATACCATTTCTGGAGAAAGGATCGGGGAAACCCCTTAAAATAGAACGAGTCCACCGCGTAGGGAGGTATAAGGATAACGGTAGCGAGAGACCAAGAGACATAATAATTAGATTCAGACATTATGAGGACAAGGCCGAGATCTGGTCAAAATTGAAAAGAGCGACTCCTATTAGAAACGGCGATGTGAAGCTACAAATCTACCCAGATTTAGCATGGGAAACCTTAAATAGAAGGAGACACCTCAAACCTCTCCTCGAACAGATGAGGGAACATAATGTAAAATATCAATGGGGTTTCCCGTCCTCTCTTATCGGCCAGACGGAAGGGATTACGGCAAAATTAGTTTTCCCAGAAGAACTCTTAGGTTTCTGCGGCAAACTGAAGCTGCCTGGATTAGAATTACCTGGATGGGAGGAATGGGAAGGGCAGGGGGATGGGGGAGAGGGGGGGCGGTGAGGGGTGGAGGGTCGGGCTTCCCCTAGAAGAGATCCATAACCTGTCTGTAAGATCGGCCTTTGGGCTAGGCAGGGACGGGCGTTAGGCACCTATACCTCATTAGAAGTGAACCTGTAGGCAATGAGACACGTTGTCTCCTACGGTTCAGAGGCCTTGGTTAGGCCGGGGAAGGGTGGGTGGGGGGGACCGGGGGGATTTGGGGAAAGGAAAGGCGGGGCTGGGAGGGTTAATGGGGAGGGGCAGTGGGACGTGGTCCCCCAGGATTCCATAAGGGCTACAAGGCATACAGCCGATGAGCAAAGGAATGGATGAGTTGAATTTCCTGTCATATAACGTGAGAGGTTTAAACGTGAGGCTCAAAAGAATACAGGTCCTGCAAGAAATCAAACAATACAAGGCGGATGTGGTCTTCATCCAGGAGTCACATCTTTCTCTCGAATCGAACATAAAACTGTTTTCCCCAACATACCCTACTTGGTTCTATGGCGACTCGATATCAAATCGCTCCACAGGGGTTGCTATCGGGTTCGCCAGAAAGGTAAGCTTCGCACTGGAGGCGAGGCTGACAGACCCAGAGGGCAGATACTTAGGTCTGAAAGGAAAAATTGGGAATACTGTATACACCTTAGTTAATATATATGCCCCCAATGTCCAGCCGATTAAATACCTAAGTAGGATCCTAAGTAAAATAAAATCCTTTGCGGAAGGACATACGATAATAATGGGAGACTTAAACTTTGTTCTTAACCCAAGACTCGACAGTACCTCCCTGGGAAGGGAAATAAACAGTCTACCGCTACAGAAAATAAAACAAAAGATCAGGGAATGTCAACTGGTTGATGCCTGGAGGGTTTTTCATCCCCACGCACAAGACTATACATTTTTTTCCCCACCCCACGGTATGCTGGATGCGATCATAGGCACAGAAATTGGGCCAATGACTATATCCGACCACGCCCCGATTACCATGAAAATCAGGACGGTCCTACCTAATAGCAAACGGACAGTATGGCGTCTGAATGAGTACCTAATCCAGGACAAGGATGGGGTAAAGAGGGTTGAGGAGGAAATTAAACAATTTTTTGCTATCAATGAAACCGACGGGATATCGAGCGCAACTATATGGGAGACGCACAAGGCCTACATTCGTGGGATATTAATCTCCGAGGGGGCACGTAGAAAGAAGGAAAAAAACAGGCAGCGGGACCTACTAGTCAAAGAAATTACCCATCTGGAGCAAAAACACAAAGAACTGGGCCAAAAAGAGATATACCTTAACTTGATAATAAAAAGAGATCAACTAAAGGAAAGCATGGAACAGGAAGCTAGGAAAAAATATAACAACATCCTTAGGGAAACATACATATGGGGTAACAAATCTAGTAAACATTTAGCAAAAATGGCCCAGAAAAAGAAAACGAGGAACTTTATTGATAAAATTAAAAAGGAAAATGGGGAGCTGGCATACTCAACAGCGGATATCGGAGAAACTTTTAGAAAATATTATGAAGCGTTGTACAATATAGAACAACAGCCGGGACGAATAGAGGAGAGGAGAGCTCGTAATCAGACATTTATTGAGGATGCAGGCCTCATTAAGGTCGACGAAGATACTAGTTTGAGCATGGATAACCCTATTACAGAAGCGGAAATTAAAAATGCCTTGAAAAACATGGCCCTTGGGAAAAGCCCGGGCCCTGACGGGTTTTCGGTCTCATACTATAAAAAGTTTAGTCATATCCTGATACCAAAACTTTGTAGCTACTTTAACAGCTTGGGACGGGAGAGCGGGCTGAGCCAGAAAGCATTGACTGCATCGGTGGCGATCATCCTAAAAGAGGGAAAGGACAGCTCCCTGTGCTCTGCATATAGACCTATATCTTTGTTGAACATTGACGTGAAGCTCTTCGCTAAGGTCTTGGCGGAGCGCTTAAAGGGAGTGTAGCGGAGTACAATATTTAACTCCACGATCTCCGCTGGTAACTAGGGTAAATCCACAGTCAGCATTGACAAGTAAGGCAATGTCCCAAATCTCCCCAGTAACCGGACAACACACAGCTCTGAGAGTCAACTGACTTTTTATTCACAGGCTTCCATATTTATATAATTCCCCATGCAAGGGGTTTCCAAACAGCCAAATAGATTTAACAGGGGTAATACAGGGAGGACCAGATGGGGAACTTAACAGTTTGGATAATTCTCCCATCAGGCATTGCTGCATGAGGGAAAAGTCGGTTGATAGTTGGGGTCTGGGGTTATGTGTTGTGGGAGTTCGGTTTAAAACTGCCGAACACTGATTGGGCAACATAAAACTAAGTACTTGAATGCTAGTGGCTTACGGCTGCCAGCATACCAATTACTATGCCCACATAAGACCCAGCAGAATACAGACAACCTTTTGACATGTAACGTCCAGCGTTCTAGAAGTGGCTAGGTTTGCCACAGGGAGTATTGCAGTTAATAATACACCCGGACCAGGTTGGATTCGTACCCAACAGGGAAGCCAAAGATAATGGCATAAGGGCCCTCCTCTTGATACAGAGGCTAAGGCAAGCGGGACCCCCAGTCTATTCCTGTCAGTTGACGCAGAAAAAGCGTTTGACAGGGTAGACTGGGGGTTCATGATGCAGATATTAACGTCAATTGGGTTGGGGAACAAGTTTAGAGGATGGATTGAAGCTTTATATCACCGGCCTACAGCCAAAATTATGATTAATGGATCTCTTTCGGATTCATTCAAGATGAGTAATGGGACAAGACAGGGCTGCCCCCTGTCCCCACTACTATTTATTCTATCATTGGAACCCCTCCTGTCAAAGATCCGCAAAGATCCTGATATTAAGGGCGTCCGGGTTGGTGACGAGGAGCACAAACTATCCGCGTTTGCGGACGATGTTCTGTTTTTCATCTCCGATCCTGTAAACACCATACCCAGGCTGCTATGGACCTTGCGGCAATACGGCTCTATCTCCAATTTTAGGGTCAACATCGCTAAGTCGGAGATACTAAATATAAGCCTGGATAAAACCGACGCTAGGCGGGTTAAAGAGATCTGCGACTTCCCTTGGCGGAAAGAAATAAAGTATTTAGGAATAAAGTTGGCCAACTCGGTTATAAAGATCTATAAGTTAAACTATGTACCCCTGCTAAATGAAATTAAAAATGAATTAAAAAAGACAATAAACAAACCTATATCATGGATGGGTCGTATTAATATGTTAAAAATGATTTATGTCCCTAAGATACTCTATAAATTTCAATTAATCCCAATCGCGCTATCCCCACAATACTTAAGAACATTAAATGCCATATTAATGAACTATGGGCCAGATTCAGGTAGAGCAGAGCATCTTTGCTCTGGAGTAACGCATCTCATTTGCGTTACGCTGCTGAAATTTTAGGAGCAAGTGCTGTTATTCAGGAAGCACTTGCTCCTAAAGTTGCGGCAGCGCATCGCAAATGAGCCGGCGGAATTCAAATTGGGCGGGTACGGGGCGTGTAGTATTCTAACTAAGCGCGATCCCGCCGCCAACGTACTGCGCATGCGTCGAGTGTCCAAACATCCCCGTGCGCATGCTCCAAATTCTGTGAATGAACGTCAATGACGTCACATTCCCATTCATGAACTTTTTACGCAAGCGACGTGATTTTTTTTTTTCCCGACGCGATGACGACGCCTATACCTAACATAGGATACGCCAACCCCATGTAGGTATATCTATGCGCCGCGTATCCCGTCCGGAAACGTCGTACCGTCATTGCGTCGCGCCGGAATTCGATCGTGAATTGCCGATTTCCGCTCATTAACATATTTTTTGAGCGTAAATCGGCGGGAACGCCCCCGGCGCCATTTTTAAGTTGAAGTAACGATGCGATGGCGAAACTCAGTTACGCTGCTCGCATCGGAGCTTCAACCCGGCGTTTCTTGTTTTCTGGTTACAGAAAACAGAAACGCCGGCTCAAAGTCACAGTTAGGCTGGCGGATCACTGGATCCGCCAGCCTAACTGTTCCTGAATCTGGCCCAATGTCTGGAAAAATAGAAAACATAGAATATCCCTATCCATTCTAAAACTAGACAAACAAGACGGCGGACTGGTCGTACCGGATATTAAAAGTTACTACAAAGCTGCGGTCCTTTCACGGGCGGTGGAATGGGCTAGAGATAAGCACGAGATAAGATGGCTACAAATTGAAAAATCACAAGACATGACGCAACTAAGTAAAATTTTGTGGATGCCTACACAATATAGAACTATTACACAGAATTTTTGAAACAACAAAAAGCACATTGAGGATGTGGGATAGGGTACAGATGTCACTCGCTAGCAAATTTAATTCGCCACTCATTAATTTAAAAGAAAATACATTTTTTCCACCGGGGGAAACCAAAATTGGGGGGAATTGGATCAAAAAAGAATGTGTGCACTTAGGGGATATGATAAGGAGCGGCGAGCTGGCCACCTTCGAGGATCTGAAATCCAGAGTAGATATGTGGAACCTCGACAGATGGCATTACATGCAGCTAAGCCACTTTGTACAGCAGCTCCCCCGACCGCTGAGGACGGGGTTAGAGCTGACGCCATTAGAAAAAATTTGCACTGGGGTGAACACTAAGGGCACAATTTCTAAAATATATAAAATTCTTAGCAAGATCGGGGCACCGGAAGTAGCACCCTTTGTCGGAAAATGGGAAAGGGAATTGGGAATCACTAGGGGGGAATTCACGGTCAAAAAATTAATGTCTCTGGTTCATTCCTCCGCTACTGATTCGCGTACTGCGGAGATGAATTACAAGTGTATATCAGGGTGGTACATAACTCCAGCCAAACTGAGTAACTTCAATAACGGGCAACCCGACGGATGTTGGCGGGGATGTGTGGATAGAGGCACAATGGCACACCTATGGTGGGAGTGTCCGGTAATTGGGAAATATTGGGACGCCATACTGTACCAGGTCAAGGTAATAACTGGCACTGAGCTAAAAAAAGATCAGTGGATAGTACTTTTTCATGGGGGATGTGAAAGCATCAAAAAATACCAGCAGTCACTAATCCCCCACCTACTAAATGCCGCAAAAAGGCTCATCCCCAAAAAGTGGCAAGACACGGATAGCCCCCAATTATGGCAATGGGTGGACGGGGTAGAAGAAACGTATAGGATGGAAAAGTTGAGGGAGAATGCCCCGGAAACTCAGGAAAACGTTGAGACCAAATGGTATAGGTGGAGGATGTATAAAAAAACGTGGAGTTATGCGGAGAATCTGAGAGGCCCTGCACGCTAGGGATTCGTTGAATCTATAGGAGGGATATATCTTGGGAGAAGGTGTTAGCATGAGCCTTTCTTTTCATCAAAGAGGAGCGCTTAACATGGTACAGAAGACATAAATAGACATTCACTAGGAATAGAAACATGGAGTCCTGGGGACCACGGGGGGGGGGGGGGGGGGGGGGTTAGGATCTCGGGGGAGGAAGGGAAATTTGGGGTTGTCTGAATAGCGCAATGTTTGGGTAAGGTCAGTAGGTAGCTAAGAGGGGTAAACCCCCCCCTCAAGTCGCTAAAAATAACTCAAATGAAGTGCTATATATACTTACAATAACAACACACAAGGAAAAAAAAATAAAAAATTATAATAAGTATATGAAAAATATTCAGCCATAGCTCTAAAAGCGATAGGTAGAGCATGAATTGTTTCCACAGATGATGCAAAAGCGTATATAGAGACGATCGAAGGGTCATGCCATGAACGCGGCTCTCTAAAGTTCGGTAGTAGCTGATGTGGAATAAAAAAATAAAAAAATTAAAAAAATAAAAAATAAACAGAATCGGTATGTTTACCATACTTCACTAATAATTTTGTAACGGCGTAAACAGACAACTATGCAGAGGCCTGATTGGGAAGGACATTGGGCACAATGATAAGTGGTGTCTCTTCTCAATCTTCCTCTGGAGCACATCCGGCATTTTTTGGCCTGTTGGTCTGGGAGGGATTTTATCTGGAAAGTGGGGCCTCGGAGAGTCGGCTAATCACATCGGATCCAGTGTTTACTGGTCTTTCAGTAGAGTTTCGATAGATTACATGAAACTTAAAACTTTTTTATACCACTGGCGTGTTCGTCTTGTGGAAAGGTAGGGTTCGAGCATTTGGTCGTTGAAGTCAACACCCCCCATGAACTTATTGTATTCGTGGATACAGGTTGGTTTTTGGATTCGCCCATTCCTCCTGGTGATCTCAACAAGTGTATTGTTGTGGATGGAAGAAAGCACGTAGACATCCCTTCTGTCCCTCCACTTCACAGCCAGAATTTCCTCATTCCGTAAACTCGCCATCTCCCCTCTTCTTAATTTCTTGTTGATGAGGCTTTGAGGAAAGCCCTTCTAGTTCGTCCGTACGGTGCCACATGCTGGAGTGTTCTTTCTGTGAAGGTTTCCGAACGGGGGCAAACTTGTATAAAAATTGTCCACATACAAGTGGTAGCCTTTCTCCAAGAGTGGGTTTATGAGTTCCCAAACGACTTTCCTGCTGGTTCCTATGTAGTCTGGGCAATTAGGGGGTGCAGCTGGGTGTCCTTCCCTTTGTATACAATGAAGGCATACGTATACCCTGTGGCTCGGTCGCACAATTTATAGAGCTTCACCCCATAGCGGGCCCTTTTGGTGGGAATAAATTGTTTTATGCCCAGCTTGCCCGAAAATTTGATAATGGACTCATCCACGCGGTCCATGTGTTGGTCTGCGGTAAACAACTAGGGAAGATTTCAGAAAAATAATTTAGTAGTGGCCAAATTTTTTAAAGCTTATCAAAATTTGGGTCATTTCGGGGAGGGCACTGGGTATTGTCATTGTAGTGTAGGAATCTCATAATCATGAGATATCTGGTTTTGGGCATTGCTGAGGAAAAGATGGGCATGTGGTAGATAGGGCAGTATGACCAATATGAACGTAATTTATTTTTTCTGTTTAGTCCCATATAGAATGTGAGGCCCAATTTTTTTTTAAACTCCTCCTCCTTTAGGGCTCTCCACTTGTAGGGCATAATAAGACATGGGTTAATTGCTATAAATTGTTGTGCATAAAGGTTGCACTGGGCCACAATTGATGCAAACAAGTCCTCAGTAAAAATGTAATTGAAAAAGTCAATTGGGGCCAAAATTTTGTATCCATCTGGACTCCTGGCTGTGCAGTGAAAGGGGGAATGTTGGCTTCTCCTGAATAAGGAGGAAGCCACAAGGAGTTTTGAAGGGAATAGGGAAGGCTGGCATGGGACCTAACCGTTTGGGACTGAGGTGACACCCCACTGGTACGTGACCTTGTTTGCCGAGGTACTGGTGGATGGCACTGCGGTGCTGGTGGATGGGACTGCGGTGCTGGTGGATGGCACTACCTCCTCAGCAGAACACCTTCGTCTGGCGGGCGGACCCTCCTCCTCCTCTTCTGAGGTAGTCGGTGATCCACTGCTTAGTATAGGCTCATAGTCAACACCAGGCTCAGAATCTGAATTTGCAGAGAAATCCGAAGCCGAGTGCTCCACGTTGCTCCCGTCGGCCGCAAGAATTTTGTACGCCGCCTCGGCTGAAAATGATCTTATAGCCATTGTTGGTGAGGACACTGATACGTGGCACTAGTGATGCTAATAAAAGATGGCACTGACAGGTGGCACTGATGATAGATGATATTGACAGGTTGCACTGATGGCAGATGGAACTGACAGGTGGCACTGATGGCAGATGGCACTGGCAGAGACTGTGGGCACTGTGTAACATTTTTTTTTTTACACTCACTGTAGCTGCAGCACACACAGATCGCTCTCTCTCCTCACACGCGTGAGGAGAGAAAGCCGGCAATGAGAGATGATCTCGTATGTTTACATTTGACATCATCTCTCATTGTGATTGGCCATTCAGCACGATCTGTGATTGTGGACACGGCCATTACAGATTTTCCCCGATGCGCGTTCGCGGGGGCGCGTGGGGGGGGGGAAAACAAATGGACATCCAGATACATTTTTCCCGCAGTTCAGGTCCGCGCTGCAGCCGTCTTTTGGCAATAGCGCGGATCTGAAGTGGTTAAGGGGGAGTTTCGCAGAACAGCTGTATTTATAATGAGATTAGATTAAACACAGGTGGACACTTTTTTACTAATTAGGTGACTTCTGAAGCCAATTGGTTCCACTATACTACAAATGCACGCCACGCTTTTCAGATACAGTAAAACCTTGGTTTGAGCGTAACTTGGTTTAGGAGCGTTTTGCAAGACAAGCTAATTTTTTTTAATACATTTTGACTTGATATACAAGTGATGTCTTGATATAAGAGTAGTGTCATGTCACAACTGAGTATAAAATAGAAGAGAGGCACCTCTAAATGTAGCAATATGGTTACATTTATTGAAGGCAAAACATTTAGAAACTCACATGATTGATGATTAAAACATGCACATCTAAGTATGCAGGCATCCAGGGTAAAGCTGACCATTCTCCTCACCACCATTGATGTCGTCTTTCCACTAGCGGTTCAAGCTTCGCTTTCAGATCACTCTAGATTCGCTTTTCCTTGGATGCCTGCATATGCCTCTTTTAATCATCAACCATGTGAGGTGTTAAATGCTGTACATTTAATGTAACCATATTGCTACACTTACACTCTTTTATACTCTGTAGCTCCTGCTGGATTTTGCTTCTTATCCCTTTGGGGAGGCTCCCATTTGTGGACATTTAATGGTTACACAACGGTCTGTCAGACCGTTTTCAGCAGATAGATTTGATCGTGTGTACGCGGCCTTACAGTAATGAAACAGTCTCTATTGACTGTAAAAAGTGACGCTAGTGCAACACAATAAATAAATAAATAAATAAATGGGTAAATGACAATGATAAATTAAAAATGTAAATTGATGAAAAAGAGCTACTGTGCATACAAGTGGTTAACAATTATACCACTTTCAACTGTGTCCAACGGATCATGTATTAGTTAACAATGACCCCACTGCTGTGTTAATCAAAAGTGCTCCTGTGACATCCAGCTGAATCTATTTAAGTGTGCTTAAAGTTCATGTGATTCTGAAACTGCTAGGTGATCCAAAGCATGCCTTAGGGTCCTTTCACACGGAGCGGACCGTTTTTCGGTCCGCTCCGTGTGCCCGTCAGCTCAGCGGGGGGGTCTCCGCTCAGCTGTCGGCGGACGGGGTGGTCCCCGCACACTGTGCAGGGACCGCCCTGTCTCTCCTCCGCTCTCCCCTATGGGGAGTCGGATGGAAACGGACCGTCTGTCCGTTTGCATCCGATCCGTTTGGCCGGACGGAAGAAAAATAGGACATTCTTCCGTCCGCAAAAACGGATGCGGATCTAGCGGACGTTAGCGGATGCATCATCCGCTAACGGATCCGCTCCCATAGGGGCTCATTACAAGTCCATAAACGGACTTGTAATGAGCGGACGAACGGTCCACTAGTGTGAAAGGACCCTTAGTGTTCCTCACTCTGGTGTTCCCCTTAGGCACTAAATGCTCCTCTCGCAGCGTGTTATTTTGCAATTAAGCACAGTCAATACACGCCTATGAACCACCTCTGGGCTCTTGCAGTTATACCGGAATCCTGGACTCATCGGGCCAGGTTTAGCAAAGATGTACGCCGGCGTATCTCCAGATACGCCGCCGTAATTTCAAATGTGCGCCGTCTCATCGTTGCGCCGATTCACAAAGCGATATATGCCAAAAAACATGGCTTCAGCCGTCCGACGTAACTTGCCTATGCCGGCGTATTATGGGCGCATAGTTACGCTGGACGCATTCGGCGTTTCCCATTAGAAATATGCAAATGAGTGAGATACGCCAATTCGCGAACGTAGATGCACCCGGCCGCTTCATATACGCGATTTGTGTAAGGCTTACGTCCGGCGTAAAGTTACCCCTGCTATAGCAGGTGCAGCTAATGCAAAGGTATGGTCCAGGGAATGACGCCATCAAATTTTACGTCTCGTACGCCGATTACGTAGTACTACGTGAATAGGGCTGTGCGTAAGTTATGTTCATGTCATAGGGATTTACGCCGATGTATCTTAGGGAGTTTATGCAACGTGATTCTGAGCATGCGCGCGCATGCCCAGTTCGACCGGGCATTCATTTACATGGGGTCACGCTAAATTTAAATAGATGATGCCCACCTCCTTCCTACTTTGTATTAGGCGGGCTTACGCCGGCCAATTTACGCTACGCCGCCGCAACTTACGGAGCAAGTGCTTTGAGAATACAGCACTAGCCTCTCTAAGTTGCGGTATTACATATAAGGGTCCAGATTCAGGTAGCTTAGCGTATGTTTAGGCTGGTGTAGCGTATCGAATATACGCTACGCCCGCCTAAACATATACGCTAAGCTACCTGAATCTGGCCCCTTATGTGTAATACCTTGGTAACTATGTAGAATAAAAATGTGATAGTGTAATAGAGTTTAAACGATTTATTTAATCAAAGCAAAACCACCATCTAGGGTACTCACATAGATTTTGCAAAAGCGTTCGATACAGTTCCCCACACACGGCTCATGTGTAAGGTAAGGTCTACAGGATTAGATATATCAGTTTGTAAATGGATAGAAAACTGGCTGAAAGACAGAATTCAGAGAGTTGTGGTTAATGATTCTTACTCTGAATGGTCCAAGGTTATCAGCGGTGTACCCCAAGGTTCAGTGTTGGGTCCCTTACTTTTCAATATATTTATAAATGATATTGGGTCTGAGATCAAAAGTAACATTTCTGTTTTTGCAGATGACACCAAGCTATGCAGTGGAATAATGTCCTTGCAGGATGTCTCCAATTTACAAGCCGACCTCAATGCTCTGTCTAATTGGGCGACTAAGTGGCAGATGAGGTTTAATGTTGATAAATGTAAAGTTATGCACTTGGGGGCTAAGAATATTCATGCATCATACATGCTAGGGGGAGTACAACTGGGGGGATCTGTAGTGGAGAAGGATCTGGGTGTTTTAGTTGATCATAAGCTCAATAATGGCATGCAATGCCAAGCTGCGGTTTCCAAAGCGAGCAAAGTCCTTTCTTGTATTAAGAGAGGTATGGACTCCAGAGATAGAGATATCATTTTGCCCCTGTACAAATCATTAGTAAGACCTCATCTGGAATATGCAGTCCAGTTTTGGGCACCAGTTCTCAAAAAGGATATCGGAGAACTGGAGAAAGTGCAGAGAAGGGCAACCAAACTGATAAGAGGCATGGAGGAGCTCAGCTATGAGGAAAGATTAGAGGAACTGAATTTATTCACTCTTGAGAAGAGGAGAATAAGGGGGGATATGATCAACATGTACAAATACATAAGAGGTCCATATAGTGAACTTGGTGTTGAGTTATTCACTTTAAGGTCAACACTGAGGACAAGGGGGCACTCTTTACGTCTGGAGGAAAAGAGATTTCACCTCCAAATACGGAAAGGTTTCTTCACAGTAAGAGCTGTGAAAATGTGGAACAGACTCCCTCCAGAGGTGGTTCTGGCCAGCTCAGTAGATTGCTTTAAGAGAGGCCTGGATTCTTTCCTAAATGCACATAATATAACTGAGTACTAAGTTTTGTAGGTAAAGTTGATCCGGGGTAAATCCGATTGCCTTTCGGGGGATCAGGAAGGAATTTTTTCCCCTCCGGTAGCAAATTGGATCATCGCTCTGCTGGGGTTTTTTGCCTTCCTCTGGATCAACTGTGGGTATGGAGTTGGGTGTATGGGAGGATGTACTGTGTTTTACTTTGTTTTATTTTTTTTTTTTTTTATGGTTGAACTGGATGGACTTGTGTCTTTTTTCAACCTGACTAACTATGTAACTATGTAACTATGTAAGATCAGGTGCACTAGTGCACAACTCTACATCAGGTGAAAAACTGATAAAATACCAGACTGGTATTGGGAGGGTATGTAGTTCCTCCTTAGCAGATCACCTGCCTAACGTGCCATCCTATCCCTTCCCCAACGCTACATGGGACTCTACTACTCTACTACCCAGATACATCTACTGGTATTAGCAATACAATTTAATCTCCTATCTACTCCATTATGTCTGAGCCCTACGGTGTCCTGATTGACCCACCTGAGCTGCCGCAAATTTGGTAGTTTGAATAGCATTCAGGGCGAACGTGGAGGAATTAACATACCATCCCGTCTGGCGGTCAGCATCAATAGATACTCCATCAAATCATATAAAAGTAGAATGCATACATAAACATATGGATAAAATATATAAAAACTATGGCCCAGATTCACAGAGAGTGGGTGCACATTATGCCGCCGTAGCGCAAACGCCGTATGACACGCCGACGCAGAGTGGAGAGAGGCAAGCACTGCATTCAGCAAGCTATTGCTCCCAACGCTGCATCTGCGTGGCATATTTTTTCGAAGGCGCAGGCCGGCGTAGGTGGAAGTGGGCGTGACCCCATGCAAATGATGGTCCGAGCATGGTGCAGTGTTTTACGCCCGGCGTATCACGAACTGCGCATGCGCCGTGACGGTGCCGTGACGTTGCCGTGACGTGGACGCATGAAACAGCACCCTTATGCGCATGCTCACAACCACACCAGCACAAATGCCTAAGCTACGCCGGATCACCACGTATGCCGTGAACGTAACGTACACCCAATACGCCGGCCTGTGTTCTCTGGTGCAGACCTTTGCATGTCTGTTGCCGAGTTACACCTCATCTATGGGAAATAACTTTACGCCGGACGTACAACTTACGCGCACCTCGCGTAGCATGCGTCAGCGCGCGTACATTTGTGAATCGCTGTATTTCCCTCATTTGCATATTTTAATGCCTTATCAATGGGAGCAGCAACATGCGTCCAGACGAAAAGTGCGCCCATGCTACGCCGGCGTATGTAAGCTACATCGGCGTAGGGTGGCCAGTTTTTAGGCGTATGTTGGTTTGTGGGTCTGGCGCACAGATACGCCGGCGCACATTTGCACTTACTGGCGCAAATTTTCACTTAGGTAGGCGTAAGTGCTTTGTGAATCTTGGCCCTTTATATACGGTATATGTTTTAAAAAATACATGTATAAATTATAAACTATAGCAGCAATAATTCAAACTTCAGAAATAAAAATAAATAAATACAAATAAAAATACCGCACCAAGTTTCTAAATGCTCCGCCGATGGGACAGAATCTCAGATCAAGTCCTTACTAGGCTAATTAATATAGATAACTATAAAAGATATGTATATACAAATATCATAAAACTCATGAAAAAAATTCCATAAAAAACCTTAAAGGGGAGTTCCAGCTGTTTTTTACGTTTATTAAAAGTCAGCATCTACAAAAAGTGTAGCTGCTGGTTTTTAATAAACATACACTTACCTGTTCCACGGGCCTCCATTGTAACTGTGGGCACCCGGCCACGGCAGCTTTCAGCTTTATGCCCGGGCACTCGCTGTGCATGGGCGAACGGCGCAGCGCTCCCTGAGTGGACAGGTGATCGCCTCCCCTTACAGGGAGGGGCCGCCATAGGCGATATGACGTATCGCCTAAGCGGTCCTTAGGCCGAAAGAGGAAGTGGGACAGGAAGTTCCACTCCTACTGAAGCCCCCCCCCCCCAAAAAAAATGACATGCCAAATGTGGCATGTAAGGGGATGAGGAGTGGATTAAGCGGAAGTTCCACTTTTGGGTGGAACTACGCTTTAAGTATAATAATATTGTCAGAGCCTGTTTAGGGACTACATTCACATTTACTGATTTCCCTCACAAAATTAGAACCAGTAGCGTTTAGAGGCTTCAATACCCCAGAACTGCATGCCAACTTAACTTTTATTGTGGACATCCCTAAAGTGTACAGAGAGAAAATGTTTGTCAAACCCCTTCCCAATATTTCTAACATGCTCTTTCATGCGGTCCTTCAATGCCCTTATGGTTCTGCCGACATAGATCAGTTGCATGGGCATTTTACTGCGTAAACTACGCCCACCGTGTCACATTAAATGAAGTCCCTAATAGTAAGTGTTTGCTTAGACACAGCAAATTATTTTACCTATATCAAACAAAGCAGTGCAGCGCAAACCTAAATTACATAATATTAAAATATGCTCATAACTGTGAACACATAAGTAGTTAATAACTGTGTGAAAATAAATAAAAAGAAAGTCCAAAGTTGCAATGTGCAAACAAATTGAAAGAAAAAAATCCTGTGATCAAGACAATCAGAGTATCTTCACCATGTGACTGGAAAACCAATGTTACAAGTGTGATCCCTTCACCAGTGTGGATGGGTACTCTCACCTCATACAAAGACCCTTGTTTTACCAAAGGTCCAATAAGCTTAGATCAAATGGTAGGAAATCCAGATGGCTCAAAGCTGTATACTTTTCGGCTGTAGGACACGGAGATAAGCAAGTATCCTCAGTGGCACCAACGGACCAGTGTGCAAAGAAAAAAGGCCAAATCTAAGAGCTTCCATATAAACCAGGTCTCTTTAATGAGTATAAAAATGTGCAGGGTACTCACATTTAAGTAGAAAAATACAGGCATATAACACCATAACACAAACAGCTCGAATGAACGTATGGGACATCAGCGAGTGACGTGGGATGGTTCCTGACCCCGGATGCGTATCGTAATACTACTTCCTCAGCAGGGCCCTGCTGAGGAAGTAGTATTACGATACGCTACGCCGGCGTATGTAAGCTACATCGGCGTAGGGTGGCCAGTTTTTAGGCGTATGTTGGTTTGTGGGTCTGGCGCACAGATACGCCGGCGCACATTTGCACTTACTGGCGCAAATTTTCACTTAGGTAGGCGTAAGTGCTTTGTGAATCTTGGCCCTTTATATACGGTATATGTTTTAAAAAATACATGTATAAATTATAAACTATAGCAGCAATAATTCAAACTTCAGAAATAAAAATAAATAAATACAAATAAAAATACCGCACCAAGTTTCTAAATGCTCCGCCGATGGGACAGAATCTCAGATCAAGTCCTTACTAGGCTAATTAATATAGATAACTATAAAAGATATGTATATACAAATATCATAAAACTCATGAAAAAAATTCCATAAAAAACCTTAAAGGGGAGTTCCAGCTGTTTTTTACGTTTATTAAAAGTCAGCATCTACAAAAAGTGTAGCTGCTGGTTTTTAATAAACATACACTTACCTGTTCCACGGGCCTCCATTGTAACTGTGGGCACCCGGCCACGGCAGCTTTCAGCTTTATGCCCGGGCACTCGCTGTGCATGGGCGAACGGCGCAGCGCTCCCTGAGTGGACAGGTGATCGCCTCCCCTTACAGGGAGGGGCCGCCATAGGCGATATGACGTATCGCCTAAGCGGTCCTTAGGCCGAAAGAGGAAGTGGGACAGGAAGTTCCACTCCTACTGAAGCCCCCCCCCCCAAAAAAAATGACATGCCAAATGTGGCATGTAAGGGGATGAGGAGTGGATTAAGCGGAAGTTCCACTTTTGGGTGGAACTACGCTTTAAGTATAATAATATTGTCAGAGCCTGTTTAGGGACTACATTCACATTTACTGATTTCCCTCACAAAATTAGAACCAGTGGCGTTTAGAGGCTTCAATACCCCAGAACTGCATGCCAACTTAACTTTTATTGTGGACATCCCTAAAGTGTACAGAGAGAAAATGTTTGTCAAACCCCTTCCCAATATTTCTAACATGCTCTTTCATGCGGTCCTTCAATGCCCTTATGGTTCTGCCGACATAGATCAGTTGCATGGGCATTTTACTGCGTAAACTACGCCCACCGTGTCACATTAAATGAAGTCCCTAATAGTAAGTGTTTGCTTAGACACAGCAAATTATTTTACCTATATCAAACAAAGCAGTGCAGCGCAAACCTAAATTACATAATATTAAAATATGCTCATAACTGTGAACACATAAGTAGTTAATAACTGTGTGAAAATAAATAAAAAGAAAGTCCAAAGTTGCAATGTGCAAACAAATTGAAAGAAAAAAATCCTGTGATCAAGACAATCAGAGTATCTTCACCATGTGACTGGAAAACCAATGTTACAAGTGTGATCCCTTCACCAGTGTGGATGGGTACTCTCACCTCATACAAAGACCCTTGTTTTACCAAAGGTCCAATAAGCTTAGATCAAATGGTAGGAAATCCAGATGGCTCAAAGCTGTATACTTTTCGGCTGTAGGACCCGGAGATAAGCAAGTATCCTCAGTGGCACCAACGGACCAGTATGCAAAGAAAAAAGGCCAAATCTAAGAGCTTCCATATAAACCAGGTCTCTTTAATGAGTATAAAAATGTGCAGGGTACTCACATTTAAGTAGAAAAATACAGGCATATAACACCATAACACAAACAGCTCGAATGAACGTATGGGACATCAGCGAGTGACGTGGGATGGTTCCTGACCCCGGACGCATATCGTAATACTACTTCCTCAGCAGGGCCCTGCTGAGGAAGTAGTATTACGATACGCGTCCGGGGTCAGGAACCATCCCACGTCACTCGCTGATGTCCCATACGTTCATTCGAGCTGTTTGTGTTATGGTGTTATATGCCTGTATTTTTCTACTTAAATGTGAGTACCCTGCACATTTTTATACTCATTAAAGAGACCTGGTTTATATGGAAGCTCTTAGATTTGGCCTTTTTTCTTTGCATACTGGTCCGTTGGTGCCACTGAGGATACTTGCTTATCTCCGGGTCCTACAGCCGAAAAGTATACAGCTTTGAGCCATCTGGATTTCCTACCATTTGATCTAAGCTTATTGGACCTTTGGTAAAACAAGGGTCTTTGTATGAGGTGAGAGTACCCATCCACACTGGTGAAGGGATCACACTTGTAACATTGGTTTTCCAGTCACATGGTGAAGATACTCTGATTGTCTTGATCACAGGATTTTTTTCTTTCAATTTCTTTGCACATTGCAACTTTGGACTTTCTTTTTATTTATTTTCACACAGTTATTAACTACTTATGTGTTCACAGTTATGAGCATATTTTAATATTATGTAATTTAGGTTTGCGCTGCACTGCTTTGTTTGATATATTTACTTCAGGGAATTTGTGATTGTCCTTTTTTGGTGTTCAGCTTGCATCCATATGAAATCTACTTTTTAAGTATTCTTCATTCTTACACTAATTAGTATATTTTATCATTTTGATCTTTTATATTTTTGCGCTGATTGCACCCTCTCTTTTTTATAAATTATTTTACCTGTCTAACATTAGTGGGGACCCTAATGCCCTGTACACACAATCAGATATCTGATGGAATCTAAACCGATGGATTTTTTCATCGGATATTCGATGAAGCTGACTTTTATCAGTCTTGCCTACACACCATCGGTTAAAAATCCGATCGTGTCCAACACGGTGATGTAAAACACTACGACATGCTGAGAAAAATGAAGATCCATGCTTCCGAGCATGCGTCGACTTGATTCTGAGCATGCATGTGTTTTTGACAGATGATCGTTTTTTTCTATGAGTTTTTTTAACAATAAGAACAATTTAAAACAGGTTCTATTTTTTTTTCACCGATGAGAAAAAAACGATGTGGCCCACACACGATCGGTTCGTCCGATGAAATTGGTCCATTGGTCCGTTTTCATCAGACGAAACGATCGTGTGTACAGGGCATTACACAGCTGTAACACCGCCCACAGCCATGAAAGCCATTAAATGTCCCAAAACATCTTGGGCCAGATTCAGGTAGATGAGAGCATCTTTGCTCTGGAGTAAAGCTTCTCATTTACGTTACTCTGTCGAAATTTTAGGAGCAAGTGCTGTTATTCAGGAAGCACTTGCTCCTAAAGTTGCGGCAGCGCATCGCAAATGAGCCAGCGGAATTCAAATTGGGCGGGTACGGGGCGTGTAGTATTCAAACTAAGCGCGATCCCGCGGCGAACGTACTCCGCATGCGTCGAGTGTCAATGCATCCCAGTGCGCATGCTCCAAGTTCTGTCAGTGAACGTCAATGACGTCACGTCCCCATTCATGAATGTTTTACGTAAACGACGCAATTTTTTTTTTCCCGACGCGATGACGACGGCTATACTTAACATAGGATACTCCACTAGGGGGCTGCTTTATCTTTACGTCGCGTATCGCTTCCGGAAACGTCGTAAAGTCACTGCGTTGCGCCCGAAAACGATCGTGAATTTCCGACTCCCGCTGATTAACATATTTTTTCAGCGTTAATCAGCGGGAACGCCCCCGGCGCCATTTTTAAGTTGAAGTAACGATGCGATGGTGAAATTCAATTACGCCGATCGCATCGGAACTCCAACCCGGCGTTTCTTGTTTTCTGGTTATAGAAAACAAAAACGCCGGCTTAAAGTGACAGTTAGGCTGGCGGATCACTGGATACGCCAGCCTAACTCTTCATGAATCTGGCCCCTTAGGTCTAATGAGTGGGCGGTTTCACAACATTATGCACCAATCTGTCCCGTAGGTTGAGTGCTCACTTATATATAATTTTAGGTGTATCCGACAAACTTACAAATCCAAATATTTGTAGATAATCTTTTCCACTTCCTTATTTTGTAGATTTATATCTAAAACAATGCATGTGCCCATATGATTGTTGCTTCTATCATCTCTAGTACTGTACTGGAATATTATCACTTTTGGATTTTCTATGTGGACACTTTTTTCACATATATTTATATACATTTTTCACTTTTTTTATATTCCTGCATGCCTCACAATATTTTCTGTATCACAAATATATTGTTTAATATTTAGAAATCTTTAGGTATTTTTTAGCGCTACTATTTTGTTCATTCAGAATTTTTGGTACGCATTATTATTATTTTAAGTAGCTGCTTTTTTTTAGTTTTTTTTGAGGTTTGCACAGTCATTGGCGCAGTGGGGTGGAAGGAATCAGAAGGAGCGCCTAATATTCTTTTTTTTTTACTATTTGTTTAGTACTTTGAGTTGGTTTACCACGTGCAGCCATGGATGTCATCAATTTTTTATCTAGCAGACAGTTAAATCTTGAGTGCATCTTTTCCTCTAGAGACCCTTTTGGAAAAACAATTGAAAACTTGGTGGGACATCCTCACATTCGAACATTATCAGAAGGAAGATATTCTTTTTAGGAGTTTGAGGTGGGAGGTGTCCCCCCAGGATGGTCTAACTGAGTCCAAATACATGGAGGAGTGGTTGGAATTTTTTAATAGGGCAGGTAGAGAACTACATTGGTTGGTTTCAAAGAGGAAACTTATCAAGTTGGAACTGCTTAATGAGGGCATCACTAACTTACAGGCCAAAGTGGTGCCTCATAATGAATCCAAACAGGTCAAGGATTTTAATATTTATACGCGGAAAAGATTGGAAAAATTAGACAGGGATATTAAAAAAAGGTCAAAAATTTTAATCGGGATTCCAATAGTTTTAAAAATAAAAAAGTTTATACATGGCAAGGTGTTGATGCCACCGGTGTCACGAGTCATGAAGCTACTGGGGGTACTGACACTAGTGAGAAGATTGTCCCATCCGGGAACAGTGTGGGACAATTGACCCAAACTGTTGGGGAGTAGGGATGAGCTCCGTGTTCGATTTGAACGTATGTCCGACTCGAACATTGTACGTTCGACGAAATTCGAACAAAACGGGTCGTTCGCTTTGGCCAATTATGGTTTAGGGCTTTAGCACACGCCCCACACTTAGCTTAATTTACAGTGTGTAGAGGATATATATATACATCCCTAGGAGTTGTACATATATTTATACACTATATAGCTTAGCTAGATCAGCTATTCATATTTGTCAGGCAGGAGATTGTGCTAGCTGCAGTGTTCTAACGTGTTGTATTGCCTGTGTGCTGTTTAGTTTACACCTAAACGTACTCGGTGTTACTGCACTTGTCCTGTTTAATAGCACCTAAACTCATTTGCTGTTACTGCACTTGTCCTGTTTAATAGCACCTAAACTCATTTGCTGTTACTGCACGTTTGCTGTTTAATAGCACCTAAACGCAGTTGCTGTTACTGCACGTTTGCTGTTTAATAGCACCTAAACACATTTGCTGTTACTGCACGTGTGCTGTTTAATAGCACCTAAACGCATTTGCTGTTACTGCACGTTTGCTGTTTAACTGCTTGCCGACCTGCCACCGTCATTTTACTGCGGCAGGTCGGCTCTCCTGGGTGAGAGCCCGTAGCTCTACGTCGGCTGTTTTTTGCGGCCACTAGGGGGCGCGCGCAAACAGAAGATCAGTGATTTCTCCTAGTGAGTCCACCCCCATACAGTTAGAACACACCCAGGAACATACTTAACCCCTCCCCCCCCTAGTTTTAACCCCTTCACTGCCAATGGCATTTTTATAGTAATCCAATGCATTTTTATAGCACTGATCGCTATAAAAATGCCAATGGTGTCAAAAGTGTCCGAAGTGTCTGCCATAATGTCGCAGTACTGAAAAAAAAACGTTGATCGCCGCCATTACTAGTAAAAAAAAATATTAACAAAAATGCCATAAAACTACCCCCTATTTTGTAAACGCTATAACTTTTGCGCAAACCAATAAATAAATGCTAATTTATGTAGAAGAATACGTATCGGCCTAAACTGAGGAAAACATTTTTTTATGTATTTTTTGGGGATATCTATTATAGCAAAATGTAAAAAAAATTGCATTTTTTTAAAAATAGTCGCTCTATTTTTGTTTATAGCGCAAAAAATAAAAACCGCAGAGTTGATCAAATACCACCAAAAGAAAGCTCTATTTGTGGGAAAAAAAGGACGCCAATTTTGTTTGGGAGCCACGTCGCACGACCGCACAATTGTAAGTTAAAGCAACGCAGTGCCGAATCACAAAAAGTGCTCTGGTCATTGGGCAGCAATATGGTCCGGGGGTTAAGTGGTTAATATCAACTAAACGCATTTGCTGTTACTGCACGTGTGCTGTTTAATAGCACCTAAACGCATTTGCTGTTACTGCACGTGTGCTGTTTAATAGCACCTAAACGCATTTGCTGTTACTGCACGTGTGCTGTTTTATATCACATAAACGCATTTGCTGTTACTGCACGTTTGCTGTTCAATAGCACCTAAACGCATTTGCTGTTACTGCACGTGTGCTGTTTAATAGCACCTAAACGCATTTGCTGTTACTGCACGTGTGCTGTTTAATAGCAACTAAACGCATTTGCTGTTACTGCATGTGTGCTGTTTAATAGCACCTAAACGCATTTGCTGTTACTGCACGTTTGCTGTTTTATATCACATAAACGCATTTGCTGTTACTGCACGTTTGCTGTTCAATAGCACCTAAACGCAGTTGCTGTTACTGCACGTGTGCTGTTTAATATCACCTAAACGCATTTGCTGTTACTGCACGTGTGCTGTTTAATATCACCTAAACTCATTTGCTGTTAGTGCACGTGTGCTGTTTAATATCACCTAAACACATTTGCTGTTAGTGCACATTTGCTGTTTAATAGCACCTAAACGCATTTGCTGTTACTGCACGTGTGCTGTTTAATAGCACCTAATCGCATTTGCTGTTACTGCACGTGTGCTGTTTAATAGCACCTAAACGCAGTTGCTGTTACTGAATGTGTGCTGTTTAATAGCACCTAAACGTCCTTTGTGTTACTGCACTTGTGTTTTTTATTAGCACCTAAACGTACTTTTTGTTACTGCACTTCTGCTGTTTATTTGCACCTAAACATAGTTGGTGTTACTGCACTTGTGCTGTTCAGTTGCACCTAAATGTCCTTTGTGTTACTGCACTTCTGCTGTTTATTAGCACTTGTGCTATATATTTTTCACTTAAACCTACTTGGAGTTTACTGCACTTGTCCTCTCCAGTTTGTACCTAAAGGTACGAGGTGTGTGTACTGATTTTGTCCTCTTCGGGCCATAAAAATGTCTGGAAGGACAACAAAGAGAGGCAGAGAGTCAAGAGGGCAAGCAGGCTCTGCATCTAGAGGCAACGCTGGTGATGGACACGGTGTATCCTCTTCAGCAAGTGGCCGTGGCCGCTCGTCCTTCTTTTCGGGAGCTGGCCATGTTGAGCCTCAACATGCAGAGAAATTAGTAGAGTGGATGACCAAGCCGTCCTCATCCTCCTCATCCTCTCTCACCCAGGCTGAGCTTAGTTTGTCTGGAAAAGCAGCTGCCAAGGCGTCCTCTTCCCTCTGCACAATGGCATCACACAATCCTTCCCTAGTCCCACCATGTCCTCCTGAGGAGTATCCGAACTGTTTCAACACAGTGTTGGGTACATGCTGCATGAAGATGCGCTGCATTTTGAAGGTTCCAATGATGGAACACAAATAGAGGAAGGCATTGATGTGAGCCCAGAGAGAGGGGGTGCCCGAGAGGGACAGCAATCTGGAAGTGATGTTCCCCCAGCTGGAGCATACTGCCAGGTTTTCGACAGTGATGAGGAGGAAGGGGATGATGAGGTCACTGACTCTACATGGGTGCCTGATAGGAGAAAGGAGGAGGACAAGGCACAGGCACATCTACAAAGAGGCAGGATGCCCTTCAGGGGCCATTTAAAGGGAAGCACACCGACTACATTACATCGCAGAGCTACGCCTGTGCAGGGCGCTGCTGTGTCTCAACGTTACTGCAAAAGTTCTTTGGTGTGGGCCTTTTTTGAGACATGTGCATCAGATCTCACCGTTGCTATTTGCAACATATGTCTCAAGCGTATCTCGCGTGGCCAAAACATCACCCGTTCGGGCACCACATGCTTGACCAGACATATGTCGACCTGCCATGCAGTTCGTTGGCAAGCATACCAGAAAGACCCACACCAAAGAACAAAGCGGACCTCCCCTTGCCCCTCGTCAGCTGGGACCTCCAACCCCACTAGACCCTCAGTCCTCTCTGAAGCCTGGGAGATAATACTCTTGCGCTATCTGAAATGGACACCGGGGGGCACTGCTGCAAACACCAGGGTAGTCTGCCTGACACAGAAAATTTGCAGATATGAATAGGTGATGGTGAAGCGCTGTGAATCCTAATAAGGGTATAAAACCAAAGGGTAAATACCAAGGGAAATAAGCTAAGTGACTGTATAGTGAACAGAAAGGTGAATAAGCAACAAATAAAGGAACAAGTGAAATGTACCAAACACACAATGAAATAAAATAAAATGCAGTATACAAAATATGAGCCAAATTTTTTTTTAAAACACAAATGAAAATAGCTGTGCGTGACAGCACACGACAAGGTGTATAGCATATAAACACATGAAACAGTCCATACAAAAATGGAGCCTCCAAAACCCAAAAAGTGGTACGGTGTGAAAGCAGGTACGGTGTTAAAGCAGGCAGACTTTGGTGCGCACACCTCTTGTGGTACTAAAATGCTCACCTCAGAGCCATAGCACGGATGGCCCAAAGTACCAGACAGTAGTTACTGGGGTGCAACCACACTTATTGAGGTTGAAATGGACAGCTTCTTCACCAGGTGCTCATACAGACATAAAAGGCAGAAATGAATGGAAAGTGACATAACCTTAAAAGAGACCTAGAAATTGATAAATCACATCAGCACGCACTCCACGAACGCCGCTTTCGCATCCGTACCTGATGTGCTTGGGGGATCACTGACAGACGGGTAACTCCCACTTGAAATTCCTCTAAAGTTTCCACCTCTCAAACTGGGCATCAACAGGTGCTCAGGCAATGCAGGGTAAAGGGAGAGAGAGGGAGGCCCATATTGCAGTATTCCATAAAAGTTTATTAAGGTACAAACAAATAGCAAAGTGAAAACTCACATTTAAAATTGGAGCAGCAGCAAAACACCTACGAGCAGCGAGCTCGTTTCATCGCCGTCGGTCTGTGTCAGCTCTGTAATCCTATTCCCATACGTATTCGTCACGTCACGTCATGTGACTTCTTCACGGGATCGTGGAGATAGGTCCACCATCCTCAGCCTCAATGTGAGTCCGTGCTGATGTGATTCATCAATTTCTAGAAAGTAGTTACTGGGGTGCAACCACACTTATTGTGAAGAAGTCACGTGACGTGACGAATACGTATGGGAATAGGATTACAGAGCTGACACAGACCGACAGCGATGAAACGAGCTCGCTGCTCGTAGGTGTTTTTCTGCTGCTCCAATTTTAAATGTGAGTTTTCACTTTGCTATTTGTTTGTACCTTAATAAACTTTTATGGAATACTGCACTATGGGCCTCCGTTCTCATCGGATGCACTGATCGTGTGTACGCGGTTTTAAACTTTGGGTTGACCATCTCTCTTTTCTTTTTTTTTTTTGTATTCTTTATTTGTTTTCTTCATCATATAAAAAAACTGATTACATCAGTATCAAACCATGATATCATCTTTTCCCATTACACATATAACATAATCTTTTCAATATCGCACATTTATTCGATTTATTTTTTCCCCCACCTCCCTCCCTCCTCCCCTCTTCTTTGCTATCCGAGTTAATGGATTTACCTTTCACATGGGGTATCTCGTTTTTTCCAACAAGGGGTTCCACATTTCACCAAATTCCCTGATGTTCCTTCTCTTGATATATACTACCTTCTCCTTCCATATTGTTTCAGTTACTATGTTAATACACTCTCTTACTGATGGGGGATTCTCTGCTTGCCACCTTTGAGCAATTCGTTTTCTTGCTTGAAAGAGGCACCTTAACATTGCTTTTATTGTACTGGCTACTCTACTAATTTCTTCCCCCAAACCCAAAATACACATTCTGGGGTCCATCTCCAACTTCGTTTTATATGTCGTGGTTATAACATTGAGGATCCCTTGCCAATACCTAAACAGTTTTGGGCACCTTCATAACATATGTATCAAGTCCCCCGTATCCCGACATCTGGGGCCTCTCGCGTCTACTCTCACCCAAAGTTAAATAATCTTTATGGTGTATAATACGTTCTATGTATCATCTTCAGAAATGTGTGGGCAAGACTGTCACCATGTGTCTTCTCTCCAATATCTTCCTCCATTGTCTATCTGTTATGGTCCCCAGATCTTCCTCCCATTTCTCTCTACTTTTAAGCTGTTCTGGGCCCTTGATACTTCCCTCGCATATGTATGGATAGATTTCGGAGATATACCTCCTCATCTCACTTCTTCCACCAAATTTTTGTGTGATGGGGGTTCTATCCCACCCTGGTCCTACTCTGTTAAACTGCACATTTAAAGCGTGTCTAATTTGAAGATGTCTAAAAAATGTATGATTAGGTAAGTCGTATTCCTCTCTTAGAGCGGAAAACGTTTTTAAGGTTCTTCCTTCATATAACTGAACCAATCTAACTATCCCCTTTTCTCCCCATTCCCTAATTTCCCCCACTGTATCCAGCTGCTGGAAGTTCCTGTTATTCCACAGGGGTGCATATTCTGTTACACCGCCCTGTCCTCCCAGTGATCTTGCTGCTTTCCATACCTTAATGGCCATCTTAACCGTGGGGGTTTTATTCGTAAATGAGTTGGCCTCCAACACTTCTACGACTGTTTTATGTGGTGCCCCTACAATCATTAGGCCTCCGTTTGTATCTCCTCCTGGCTCTGTTCTTCCTCCTAAATGCTGCAGTTGTGCTGCAAGAAAATAGCAACGTGGGTGTGGTATTGCCATTCCCCCCTCTCTTATTGATAGTTGCAGGGTTTGTAACCCTATTCTAGCTTGTCCTCCTTTCCATATTAGTTCTCTAAACAACGTATCTATTTTCCTGAACAATTTCTTATGTATCCATATTGGCGCATTATGCAGTACATATAATAATTGCGGCATCCACAGCATTGGTTGGCCATCTCTCTCAAGACCCAAAAGATTCTCCAGGAGTTCCATAATTTTTATGTAAAATTAAATGATATGGGAACCCCTGGGAAGTGGTGTGGCACTCTGCTGAGTGCTTCTGTCAGTAATACTGCTTCCTCCAGTCGGATACAGCCTTTTTATACACTTTTTAACACAATGGGTTAGATAACGAGGTAGGACAGACTCATGGCTACTTCTCCCTTTTACATGTGAGGAGATCTGCAACACTATCAAAACACTGTGTGAAAGGGGCTCCTGCGCTGTCGGGGAATACAGCTAGGGGGCACTGCATGCAGATGCCTGGTAATCTGTCCTAGACCAGAAAATAAGTGATAAGTGAAAAAATATTGGTGTGCTAGGGGTATGTGCCACAATAGTGCACGAACCAGGGGGAGGGTCCTAGGAACTAGGTAAATAATGAACAAGTGTAAGCAACATGTGAAAAGTGAATACTGAAACACACAAATAAGGATAACACCATAAAACGTTATGACATCCAGACATCAAATTATTTCACGGAGTGAATAATACAAGAGTGGAATAGTAAATAGTCTGTGGTACAAGTCCAAAAAAAAAAAAAAAATTCTGTGAGTGAAATGCCCAGAGCAGAAAGAAAACTTCCATCTGCCATTGAGATCCTTTTTCATCATCCCTTCTCTGCTGGAGTGGATCCATTACTGCTGTGCGTTTTTCTCTGCTGGAGTGGATCCCTTACTGCTGTGTGTTTTTCTCTGCTGGAGTGGATCCCTTACTGCTGTGCGTTTTCTCTGCTGGAGTGAATCCCTTACTGCTGTGCGTTTTCTCTGCTGGAGTGAATCCCTTACTGCTGTGCGTTTTCTCTGCTGGAGTGGATTTTTTTGGCTATCTGCACATAGCCGGAAGGTGAGCGGTTAGAGAGCACTAGGGGTGTCTGCACCGAAGCCTCCATCTGCATCTTTTCTATGTTGGAAGTTTTCTTTCTGCTCTGGGCATTTCACTCACAGAATTTTTTATTTTTTTTGGACTTGTACCACAGATTATTCACTATTCCACTCTTGTATTATTCACTCCGTGAAATCATTTGATGTCTGGATGTCATAACGTTTTATGGTGTTATCCTTATTTGTGTGTTTCAGTATTCACTTTTCACATGTTGCTTACACTTGTTCATTATTTACCTAGTTCCTAGGACCCTCCCCCTGGTTCGTGCACTATTGAGGCACATACCCCTAGTACAGCGCAGACACCAATATTTTTTCACTATCAAAACACTATCACTTCATAAATCAACAGGCCCTGATGGTCTTACCAATTCTTACTACAAAAAATTATGAACAACTAGCCCCACATATGGCTCTTTACTTTAATTCCCTGTGAAATGGAGATGTGGTCCCCATAGATGAAAATAAGGCCTATATTAGTGTCATTCCTAAACAGTGACACTACTGATGTTCTTAATTACCGCCCAATCTCGCTAATAAATTGCTATTTAATAATCCTTACAAAACTTTTGACTTCTCGCCTTAATATTTTTTTTAGCACAATATAGCCAAAAAGATCAATCAGGATTTATAACAGGGAGTCAGAAACTTGACTAAATTCGTAGATCCATAACCCTGATCTCGGCGGTACGCTCCAACTGGGAAGCTCCACTTGCCCGAAAACTTTTACTCCTTTCACTGCACCTCAATAAAGCCTTTGATAGTTTGAATTGGAATTACCTTTTTGTTACTCTAGAGTAGGGATGAGCCGAACACCCCCCGTGTTCGGTTCGCACCAGAACATTCGAACGGACCTAACGTTCGCGCAAACGTTTCGAACCCCATTGAAGTCTATGGGACTCGAACGTTCGAATTCAAAAGTGCTAATTTTAAAGCCCAATATACAAGTTATTGTCGGAAAACCCGGGTCTTGCCCCAGGGAACATGTATCAATGGAAAAAAAGTTTTAAAACCTGAAGTTTTTTTCTGGAACAGAGATTTTAATAATGCTTAAAGTGAAAAAAAAAAGAAAAATTCCTTTAAATATCGTACCTGCTGGGTGTCTATATTAGTGGCACGTGTTTAGAACTGTCCCTGCACAAAATAAGATTACTATAAGAAAAAAGTAATTTAAGACTTCTTGCGGCTTTAATGTAATGTTTGATCCCTGCAATATGGATGAAAATCACTGGGAAAAATAGCATGGGTTTCCCCGCCCCCCTCCTCCCAGGTCATTACAAGCCCCTTTGGCCCTATATACTTGAACAGCAGTATACAGGCGGTGCAAACAAGACATGGACTGTAGGTTTGTTGTTAAGTAGAATCTGTTTGTAATTTTCAACTGGTACCTATTTAACCACTTGACCACTGGGCACTTAAACACCCTTAATAACCAGACCAATTTTCAGCTTTCGGTGCTCTCACATTTTGAATGACAATAACTCAGTCATACAACACTGTAACCAAATGAAAAATGTGTCCTTTTTTTGTCCACAAATAGAGCTTTCTTTTGGTGGTATTTGATCACCTCTGCGTTTTTTTTTCCGCTATAAATGAAAAAATAACGAAAATTTGGTAAAAAAATGAATTTTTCTTCATTTCTATTAGAACATTTTGCAAAAAATGAATTTTTCTTCATAAATTTGGCCTAAAATGTATACTGCTACATATCTTTGGTAACAAAACAAAAAAAAAATCGATATTATTTAGTCTGGGTGACAGTTATAAGGTCTACAAGCTATGGTACCAATTACTGAAAATTTATCAATTTGATTATACCTGATGTACTGACAGCCTCCCTCATTTCTTGAGACCCTAACATGCCAGAAAAGCACAAATATCCCCCAAATGACCCCTTTTTGGAAAGAAGACATTCCAAGGTATTTAGAAAGAGGCATTGTGAGTTTTTTGAAGTTGTAATTTTTTCCCACAATTCTTTGCCATATCAAGATTTTTTTTATTTTTTTCCCACAAAAGTTTCATATTAGCAGGTTATTTCTCACACACAGCATATGCATACCACAAATTACACCCCAAAACACATTCTGCTATTCCTCCCGAGTATGGTGATACCACATGTGTGAGACTTTTACACAGCGTGGTCACATACAGAGGCCCAACATGCAGGGAGCACCATCAGGCGTTCTGGAACACCCAGACCAATTCTGACATTTCTCTCCTACATGTAAAAATCATCATTTATTTGCAATAGAATTACATGGAACCCCAAAAACATTATATATGTTTTTTTAGCAAAGACCCTAGAGAATACAATGGCGGTTGTTGCAACTTTTTTTCGCGCATGGTATTTGCACAGCAATTTTTCAAACGCATTTTTTTTTGGAAATAAAGCAGTTTTGCATGTTTTTAAAAAAACATTAAAGTTAGCCCAATGTTTTTGCGTAATATTAAAGATGAAGTTACGCCGAGTAAATAGATACCCAACATGTCACCCTTCAATATTGCACACGCTTGTGGAGTGGCGCCAAACTTCGCTACTTAAAAATCCCCATAGGTGACGTTTCAAATGTTTTTACTGGTAACATCTTTTTATTTGGAGAAGAGGTCTAGGGCTAAAATGATTGCTCTCGCTCTAACGTTCGCAGCGGTACCTCACATGTGTGGTTTGAACACTGTTTTCATATGTGGGCGGGACTTACGTGCACGTTCTCTTCTGTATACGAGCACGCGGGAACAGGGGCGCATTACATTTTTTTTTTTTAGTTTGACACGTTTTTCCCCAAAAATAAATGTTTTGATTACTTGTATTCCTATTACAAGGAATGTAAACATCCCTTGTAATAGGAATATAGAATGACAGGTCCTCTTTACAGTGAGATATGGGGTCAATAAGACCCCACATCTCACCTCTAGGCTGGGAATCCTGAAAAAAAAAAACGATCCTGGCTTCGATCGTAGCGGTAAGTCGGAAGAAGCACCCGGAGGGCGAAGGTAGTGGGGATGTCCCCTTTTGCCTCCCGTAAGAATGATTAAGAGGCGGAACAGCCACCATGATCATTCTTATGGTGTAGAGAATTGCCGGCTGAAAAAAATGATATCTGAATGATGCCTGTAGCTGCAGGCATCATTTAGATATCCCCTGCACAAAGTCAAGGACGTCATATGACGTGGGCGGGAAGTGGTTAAAACGCATTTTCTTCCCCAGAGTATTGGCCAGGGTATTGCAGAGTATTGGGCGGGGGTATTGCAGAGTATTGGGCGGGGGTATTGCAGAGTATTGTGCGGGGGTATTGCAGAGTATTGTGCGGGGGTACTGCAGAGTATTGTGCGGAGGCTACTGCAGAACCTTATCACTTCAAGGTAATAAATGGAAAATCCACCATACAATCCAGGGCAGTCAAGGAGATTGGATACTCTTACCGGATTTGGTGGACACACTGACCGGTGGTAGTATGTCAATAAGGCAGAAACAGGATCCTCAGCCTGGTACGGTTCAATTTTACCAATGGTTGAAAATAGTGGTCTATATACTTTCCTATTCTTGAGGTCACAGAATCGATCCCGCTGAAGATGGGTCGTCCAGGGGGATTTGTAGGATCCTTGTGAACCTTTGGGAGATAGTATATAATCGGTACCCTAGGTGCCAATGGTACCAGAAAGTCCAGTTTTTTTTTTGTTTAAGATATTTAGAAAAGAGCCCTCCCTTACAATATCCATTAACCTCCCTGGCGTTATGATTCTGTCTGGAATTTTGTACCAAAAGCGTTGCAATTGTTTTGCAAGGAAATGTGGTGTTATGTATTATAGGCCTGCAATTCTTAGTAAGTACTTACTTAAATCTATCTAAACAAGAGTCTAATAGGCATCCCGGGTATGATTTTTTTTTTTTTTTTTTTATTAAAAATTATAATATAATAAATAATTATAAAAAATTATAACAAATAATAATATAATTATAGTAAAAATTATTCAATAATGTAATCAAATCAAAATCACTGAAATTTGCTCAGTTGCAGAATTTTTGCTGTCATTATTTTTTTTTTTTATGACGAATTTCCCCACAGATCGCTATCGCTAAATTCTGCAAGTGATTATAATTTATTATCGCTGTTTTTTAGCTGCTCTAAAACAATTTTTGCCATAAAGGGACACTTTTGGTTGCTATGGGCAATCTACAGTTTGCAGGGAGAAAGAAAAGTTTTTATTATATAAAATGACATGCAGGGCACTGGGCAGACCACTAGGGACATGGGGGGTGTGTATTTTTTACATACAGTACTGTAATCTATAAGATTACATTGTACTGTATGTAAAGTGTTTGTTTACATTTTTGAATTTGGTGCCGTTCTCCGTCCCCGTGCGTCGTAACGTCGCAGGGAACGGAGCTCGGCGGCACACGGGGACGCTGTGTGAATCGAGCGAGCACCCGCTCGCTCACACAGCGGGGATGCATCGCTGGATCCACGGAGAAGGTAAGTAAACTGTCTCTGGATTCTGCGAGGCGAGCCCGTGTCTGACACGGGATCAACAATAGTAGCAGCAAATTTTTACCCCGTGTCAGACACGGGAAAAACGCCAAGGAGGTTAATAGTTTTTTGTATTTGGTGGTTTGGTGGTGGGGTCACCCGATAAGATAGCATATGTGGTGCGATCTTCAAGGAGCCTATTCATTTCTTGGATGTATGCAGTTTTGTCTGATACGACAATCCCCCCCCCCCCCCCCCGCGGGGCGGATGACAAAGTCCTTTCTCAGACATAATGCCTTTAAACCTGCTTCTATGGATGGATCTTGATAAGATTTTTTATTAGGTAACTTGTCCAAGTCCTTCAGCACTAAACTTCTAAATACATTGATAGACGAAGAAGTGCTAGGAGGATTGTACAAAGAAGGATTTGACAGTCCTGAATGGGTAATATTATCAGTGGTGGTAGTAGCACCACTGTTAATAGACCTTGTAGGTATAGAGTCATTCTGACCGGAGCCTACTTGGTCTTGGTTGGGTCTTCCCAAAAAATGCCTCTGAATGTTCAACTTCCTTACGAACTTCTGTATGTCGATAAAGGTAGAAAATGTGTTTAGTTTCCTGGGCGGAACAAATTTCAACCCTCTCCCCAATACCTGGTGCTCTTGTTCAGAAAGTGAAACAGAACTTAAAGTAAAAATACCTGCGTCTATTTGGTTCTTTTTCTTTTTGCGCTGTAAGCGCCACCCCCCTCTACACCCTTGTTTTGTCTTTGATTTCTGGGTGGACGAGGTGTTGGCCCGTGAAAACCCTGGTCCTGAGATTTGTCAGGGCCCTCATGGTGGTAATCGTAAGGCATTCTATGATACTCAGCATTGTCACTCCTAGTGGAATGGGAGTATGGTTCATAATGTGTATCATAATTCCTCTCTTAATTGGAGGTAGTAGGGTAATCTTGTTTCCTTATCGTAATATGATAGGTGGAACCCTCACCGTTAGGTCTTCCCCGACCTCCATACCACCCGTGTTGCGGGCCATTGGGATGAGTGTAATTAGTATCTACATCATTTTGCCCCCCCCCTTCTCTGGGACGGACTTCCCCCCCGATTGGGTGGAATGAAATTCTTCCTGCCACCATTGGTGTTAGAATGGTGTGCAGTGACTGTGTGGGGGGAAGTGGATGAGGGTGGTTGGAAGACTAGTCTCCTATCAGGAGCAGTACTTCCAGTAGAGGAAATCTCCATAGCCGGAGGATTCTGTGCAAGATTGCAATCACTGGCTATCTTCTTTTGCCAGTTAAAAACTAATTGGGAAGCATAATCAGAAACATCGTTGTACTTTTTCTGTTTTTTATTTCTCTGGTCTTTTTCCTTTTTTTCCAAATATGTTTTTAGATTAGAGGACAAAGAGATGTATTCGGGGTTACCACTAGAGGGTGCAAGTTTATCTCTGATCTCTCTTATCTCTTTGTCGAATACAGACAATCTGGCTTGCTTTCTTTCAACCAGAAAAGTGATCAGTTTTAAACCTGCATCATTAAAGTATTTGTACCATACATCTATATCAAGTTCACCTTGCTGAGGGTACAAATCCCACCTTAAACCTCTGGGAACCATCTGTTCTTTAGTGTACTGTTCAAGAAAAGCGATGTCCCATTGTAGATGCAATTCTGAGACCATCACATTCTTGAGACGTACAAATAACCCACTAAAGCCCCATACACACTATCAGTTTTCCTGACTGTTTTCTCTTCAGGTTTACCAAAACCATTTAATATGAGGTCAAACCTCAAGAGTTTCAATTTAAATGCAATCAGGCAGGCCCTTGCACTACATGGTTTTGGTAAACCTGATGAGAAAACCATCAGGAAAACTGATAGTGAGATAAAGCCCCATACACACTGGGCCAGATTCAGGAACACTTGCGCTGGAGTATTTCGATATGCGCCGCGTAACTGTGATGATGCGCCGTTGTTTATATGTGCCCGTACCCACCAAACTAGATGCGCCCAATAACGGGTCATTTGCGACCGGCGGAACGTTCCGACGCCAGAGTATCGTCAGCGCTTAATTTTGCTGGGCGCTTCAGTCGCGCCTATTGATTTCCCCTGCAAATATGCAAATGAGGGATTTTTCCCAATTCACGAACGGATTAGCACCATACGCTGGCTACATGCGCCGCGCGTATCTCGTCCGTCCGGCGCAAAGTTATTTCTACAAAAGGCTGCTTTATCTTTACTCCAGACGGTCACAGGTCAGCAGGAGAGCAGCTACAGCAGCGTTACCGACGATAAGAGCTAGCTGAGCACCCCCACTTGCAGGACAACACCTCTGTCCATGCTTGTCTGTCAAATTTTACAGCCATGGAGGAAGACATCATAGGTCTCCATAGCCGAGATGACGGCTGACAGCTCCTGGCCATTAAAGTTCAGCTTTCTCCTGTGTGTTTGCGGGGAACGGGAGCAGCCATCTCAGAACAAAAGTAACATCACTGCGGGGAGGGGGAGCAGGATATACTTTAGTGCTGGAATGGCGCTTCTACGGGCGCATTTAAACGCCCAACGGAAGGCATTGCGCTGACGTTTCCCGTGAAGTGGTGCCGACGGAAGTTGTGAGCATGCGCACAAAGGGGGCGAGTGGAGCCTCACTCACTGCGCATGCTCCGTGGTTGATGCGCTGAACGTAAGCCTCTGCACTGGGCTCCGCCCATCATTTACATATGATCACACCCACTTCCCCTTGCGTCGGGTTACGCCAGCGCATTATCGTTACTCTGGCGCAAGTTTACGCGCAACTGCTATGTGAATAACAGTACTTGCGCCGAAAGGGTCTTCAGAGTAACGTAAATGAGAAGCGTTACTCCAGAGGAAAGATACTCTCATCTACCTGAATCTGGCCCACTATCTCCATTACTGGAGATAAAAACACCTTGGGCCAGATTCAGGTATGCTGATTGGCCACTGCAGCCACATGATTTGGCGGTGGCCGCTGAATGGTGCAAGCCTTCAAGCTGACTGGCTGACGCGTACACTTGACCCGCCCCCTCGACATCTGATTGGTGTACGAGGTGCGGCGCCCCCTTGATAGCTGATTGGTGTGCGAGATGGTACGCGTCGTACAGACATGTGGGAGGTAGCGACAAGAAGGACGCCTATCGCTCAGTGCGGTCAGACGCCATGACATTTGCCTTATAATATTCATACATATGTTAACACACGGACACAACATCGATTACCATTACAGCACACTCCCTCAAATAGAGTAATGAGTGTATCAATGAAACCAATCTGAGTGTTAACCCTCGATATGGCTCATATGGTGAAACGGTTTATCTTTTATTATCAGTGTCCCCATACAGGGGAATTGCAGCCAAGCCTACCCAGTGACACGGGATTAGACATCTGATATATAGCTGCAATTGTGTATTGAATATAAGGGTTTCTCTCTCCATTGTAACCTTTAAGGAGAGATTATGATACATACTATACAGTTACATATTTTTTGAGATGTATTGAAATATTATTGCATATTGTATATATCTTGCAATTTCGTTGGTTTATGTGTATCTGTTACATCATATCCTGTTTTGATACATCACATCCTGTTCCAAGTACCGTCTTGTTGGGGGAGGGCTTAACAGCCATTTTTTATATATAAGTAAGCAATATGGGGGTGCACTTATATGCCCCAGTTGAAGGCTTATGTGGCCGAAACGCGTCGGGTATTGCTATTAAGCACCCCATATTGCTATATCCATGTGATCACTTTTTATGTCATATTTGCTTATATGATTTTAAATAAAAACCTCTATTGGTTTTAATTGACCTGCACTATTGTTGCTTATTTACTCCTGAATCAGAGACTTTGTCACTTTGCACTTTATATTAAGCATTTATGTTTGATATTTGGACTTTTTTACAGGTCTACACTATTTTATGTGAACTGTGAGTGGTGCTATTCAGTACCACACACCATTACTTTAGCGCTACATTGTTTGTATCCAGACCTTAGGAGGCGTTGTTTCATCTCCAGTGTCCCAGAAGGTTAAGCCCCTGGTTTTGGTTACCCTGTCGTGGGCCAGTCGTCCATCGATATACAGGCTCTAATCGACTCCGGGGCTGCAGGCCTGTTCATTGATGCTGCCTTTGTAGTGAAGGACTTGATTCCGCTGCAGCTGCGTGACACTCCACTTGCCCCTGAGGCTCTTGAAGGGAGACCTCTAAAGCCTGCCCATGTGACTCATCAGACTGTTCCATTGTCCATGGCCGTAGGGGCTCTTCACCATGAGATAATCCAATTCCAATTTATTTCCTCACCTAAGTTTCCTCTGGTTTTTGGTTATCCTTGGTTACAGAGGCACAACCCCTCTTTTGATTGGTTTCCGTGCTAAGGTCCTGTCCTGGTCTCCACAATGCAGTAAGTGATGCTTCCAGAAGGTATCCAAGGTCCTGTGCACCTCTTCACTTTCCTCCCTGCCGGAGGATTACAACGATTTTAGCGATGTCTTTGACAAAGGTCAAGCCGGTACTTTGCCTCCAACCAATTCCATTGGGTGTATAAGTGTAGCGCTTAAACAATACAAAATACCAAGTATTGTATACAATGAATAAGTATAAGACAAAATAGTGATAACTAACAGTGGCAAAGTAGTGATGGTTCACTGTAACATGAACAATCCAATAAAATTGTAACATAAAATAGTAAACTAAAGTCCATAAAGAAATAAATAGTCAACCAAGTGCCGAGAAAAAATTTAATGTAAAATGCGGAGAGGAAACAACTTCCAAGTGTTTCTTGTGAACACAAAATCGTGACTTCTTGTGCAAAGTGTGATGACCCACTACCGGTAAAATTGTGATCAGGTGTCGTGGCAAGTGACAATCCGCAACATGTGGCAAGTGACAATCTACATCTGGTGGCAGGTAACGTGGCAAGTGACAATCCGCAACATGTGGGAGGTGACGTGGCAAGTGACAAGCCGCAATATGTGGCAGGTGATTTGGCAAGTGACAATCCTCAACTTGTGGCAAGTGACAATCCGCAACATGTGGCAAGCAACTTGGCAAGTGACAATCCGCAACGTGTGGCAAGCGATGTGCCAAGTGACAAGCTGCATCTGGTGGCAGGTGACATGGCAAGTGACACACTTGGGGGGGGGGGTCCCACTGATTCTACATTATGGTGAGTTGAACCGTCTCATTTTATATTACAATATAATAATATAAATAATGCTCTTCAATCATCCTGACACCATAACAACCATGGTGCCGTGATCATTGAAGCGCTTACACCAGTGATTTCCCTGATAAATTGCCCCCCCCCCCCCCCCCAAAAAAAAAAATATTTTCTAGTAGTGTCCCTCCTGAGACTAGACTCTGGATCTGCCCCTGTCTGAGCACCACTCCTGCATGCAACTGTCCAATTTAGTGGCTGACTGGATCAAGTCCTCCAAAGTAGCAGGGGTTTTCACCCTGGCCAGCTCATCCTTAAGAGCTTCTGACAACCCCTGATGGTATTGGTACTTGAGGGCAGGTTTATTCCAGACAGTGTCAGCTGACCATTTCCATAACTCAGAGGTATAGTCCTCAACTGGCCTCCGCCCTTGGAGCAAGTTATGCAGGATGGCCTCAGCCGTGGGGGATCGTCACAAAGCTGTGCCATGCCTTTAAAAAAGGTATCAATGGAATTCAATACAGGACTTCTCTGTACCATCAGGCTGTGGGCCCAAGCTTGTGGTTCATCAGCCAAGAGGGAGATAATGAACCCTACTTGTACCACTTTAGAGGAGAAAGTTCTGGGCTGTAGGGCTAGGTAAAGAGAACATGCATTCTTAAAGGCCTGGTATTTCTTGCGATCGCCTGCAAATCGCTCCGGTGTAGGAACTCTAGGCTCAGGGAGGGCCATTACCACAGTTGGACTTGAAGAGGCTTGCGAAGAAGAGGCCCCACGGGTGGGTGCAGGAGCTGTGACTGTTGGTGAAGGTGATCCGGAAAGTTGCTGGAGGTGACCATCAATCCTGCTGTAGCCTTCCTGCAGCTTCTGAACTGCATTGGTAGGAGCAGTGACTTGCTGGCACAGTATATCTAAAGGGGAACACAGTCTGTCAGCCTCTGACATCTGGCTGGTTTGTACTGTCAGGTGGGTACTTACCGAGGCCGAGAGCGGTTCACCCTTGTGACTAGGCGCACTCTGCCTCCTGGGGGTGAGACAGGGAGAGGATGGCACGAAGAGGCACATGCTACCATGGAAGGAAGACTTGCATAGAGGTCCTCTGTAGAGAAGGTGTCATGGAAGCATGAATCAGACGTACACAAACAGATAAATGAATATGAAGGTTTTATTGAAAACCAAACAGCAAGGTCAAAGTCCAAACTG
The DNA here is from genome assembly GCA_029574335.1 of Rana kukunoris. Classification (NCBI taxonomy): domain Eukaryota; kingdom Metazoa; phylum Chordata; class Amphibia; order Anura; family Ranidae; genus Rana; species Rana kukunoris. The sequence continues at coordinate 76,544,414 of CM056055.1, read as the reverse complement.
ACGATCAAACAGCCAGAAGCCAGGGTTGATAGCCAGGGATGAGAGTCAGCCAAGCCGGAGTCTGTAGCCAGAAAAGTCGTGAAACGAAGCCGGGAATCAGGAACCAGAAGGAACGTCCTTAGAGCCGGGCCGGTGAACAAGAGCAAGCAGCACGATCACAGAAGTGGTATCAGACGAAAGGTCCAAGCGAGGAAATGCTGCGGCTGCCGTCTATATATATATGCGGAGCAGCCAGCTCCTCCCAGTAGGAAGGAGGAGCCGCAGGGTGTGGCAGGTTACAAGAACCCCATGAAGCAAGATGGCTGCTAGCACTTGTCAGTAATGAGAAGCCTGCAAATAGGTAAGACCATGACAGTACCTCCCCCTCAAGGGCCCCTCCTCCGCGGCGCAAAATACGGCTTCTGGGGAAAGCGCGCGTGGAAGGCTCGGAGGAGGACAGGAGCATGGACATCTGCGGAAGGATCCCAGGAACGCTCCTCTGGACCATAGCCACACCAGTGGACCAAGAACTGCAACCAGACGCGGACCAAGCGTGAGTCCAGGATATTGCTCACCTCGTATTCTTCATGATCGCCCACCTGGACAGGACGAGGCCGAGGAACCGAGGAGGTGAAGCGATTGCATATTAGTGGTTTCAACAGGGAAACGTGAAACACATTGGAAACCCGCATACCAGGTGGGAGCGCAAGAGCATAGGCAACCGGGTTCACCCTGCGGAGCACACGGAAGGGACCAACAAAGCGAGGAGCCAGCTTAGGAGTGGGCACTCGGAGGTTGATTGCGAGTGGACAACCATACACGATCTCCGACCTGGTAGGAAGGAGCAGGCAACTGTCTGCGATCAGCCTGGAGCTTCTGGCGCTGCGCAGAGACCTTGAGGGACCTCTGGATCTGTACCTATGAAGCACGTAGAGCAGAAAGGTGGTTCTCCACAGCCGGAATATCTTGGGGAGAGAATGACTCCGGTAACACGGCAGGTTGGAACCCATAATTGGCCATGAAGGGAGACAACCCAGAGGAAGAGTTAACCGCCGTGTTCCTGGCAAACTCAGCCCATGGCAGAAGGTCAACACAATTGTCCTGATGATCGGAGACATAGCAACGAAGAAATTGCTCCAGGGCTTGCCTGGATTGCTCTGCGGCCCCATTGAACTGAGGGTGGTAAGCCGAAGAGAAGAAGAGTCCAATACCCAACTGGGAGCAAAAAGCACGCCAGAACCTGGACACAAACTGACTTCCTCGATCCAAAACTATCTCTTTAGGCAAACCGTGCAACCGGAAGACCTCCCTGGCGAAAACCGTGGCCAACTCCTGTGCAGTGGGTAACTTCTTCAATAGAACACAGTGGCACATTTTGGAGAACCGATCCACAATCATGAGAATGACCGTATGGCCTCGGGACACAGGAAGGTCCACAATGAAGTCCATCCCCAGGTGTGACCATGGGCGCTCCCCATTGGTAATGGGTTGTAGAAGTCCCAACGGAAGGTGCCGAGGGGACTTGTTCTGGGCAAAAACAGAACATGCTGCTACATATGCCGCAATGTCGGAGCGTAGAGAAGGCCACCAGAACAAACGTGAGAGCCCAGGACAGCTGATTTTTTTTTCAGGATGCCCCGCGTTCTTGGAGTTATGGTAGGTTCGCAACAGCCGGGTGCGCAACTCCTCAGGCATGAAGCATCTACCATTGGGTCTCCCAGAGGGAGCACCAGATTGAGCCGCCAGAATCTTCTCTCCAAGGGGAGAGGTCAAGCTGGTGCGGATGGCGGCCAGGGTCTGATTTGGAGGTATGACCGAAGTCGGTATCGATTCCTCCTTGGACAGCTCGGAGTATTGACGTGATAAGGCATCCACCCTGACGTTCTTGGAACTGGGTAAGTAGGAGACCACGTAATTAAAGCTTGACAGGAACAGAGCCCATCTGGCCTGACGGGGTGTCAATCTCTTGGCCTCCGAAAGGTACGTCAGATTCTTGTGGTCCGTCAAGATGAGAACCGGAACCACAGAACCCTCGAGCAAGTGCCTCCATTCTTTGAGAGCCTGCACGATAGCTAACAGCTCTCTGTCACCAATATGGTAGTTGCATTCCGCGGGAGACAGTTTCCTGGAGTAGAACCCACAGGGAAGCAGAGGTCCCTCTGGTGTCTGACCCTGAGACAGAAGGGCGCCTACTCCGTCTCAGACGCATCCACCTCAAGGACGAAGGGCAACCAAGGATTGGGATGAGACAGTATTGGAGCCGAAGCAAAGGCTGTTTTTAGAGCCTCAAAAGCCAGGATGGCCTCGGCCGGCCAATCATGGGAATTACTGCCCTTCCTGGTCAGATCCGTGAGAGGCTTGGCCAGCATGGAGAAGTCCCTGATGAACTTCCGATAATAATTGGCGAAGCCCAAAAAGCGCTGCAGGGAACGAAGACCACTGGGCTGTGGCCACTGTAGGACTGCCGAAACCTTCTCAGGGTCCATGGAGAACCCCTCCTCGGAAATGATGTAACCTAAGAAGGTTACCTGGGACCGGTGAAATTTGCATTTCTTAAGCTTACAGAAAAGCTTGTTCTCTCGTAACCGTTGCAACACTCGCTGGACGTCCAGAATGTGGACCTCCATGGATTCAGAGTATACCAAGATATCATCCAAATAGACCACTACACACTGCTGCAACAGGTCACGAAAAACATCATTGATAAATTCCTGAAAGACTGCGGGCGCATTGCACAAGCCAAAGGGTATAACCAGGGATTCGTAATGACCAGTCCTGGTGTTGAACGCGGTCTTCCACTCGTCACCCTCCTTGATCCTTACAAGGTTATACGCAGCCCTCAGGTCGAGTTTGGTTAAGACCGTTGACCCCTTGAGGCGGTCGAACAACTCGGAAATCATTGGAATTGGGTATGCATTCTTAATCGTGATGCGATTTAGGCCCCTATAGTCGATGCAAGGCCTCAATTCCCACCCTTCTTTTTTACAGAGAAAAATCCAGCCCCCGCTGGGGAAGAGGATTTGCGAATGTGCCCCCAGGAAAGGGCCTCCTTCACGTACTCCTCCATGGCTTCATTCTCCGCAACCGACAGTGGATATACCCTGCCACGAGGAGGAATGGCACCAGGTTGTAAATCTATGGCACAATCGTATGGGCGGTGCGGAGGCAGGGCACCAGCGCGCACCTTTTTGAATACATCCAGGTACTCCTTGTATTCAGAGGGCAACACAGTGTCTGAGGAGGCACACAACACCTTGATGGGCCCATGGATGCAACTAGCCCCACACTGTGGGGATCACAAGAGGATCTCAGCTGATCTCCAATCGAAAGTCGGATTATGCTTCTGGAGCCAGGGGTACCCCAAGACCACCGAGTAGTGTGGAGACGAAATGACTTGAAGGCAGACTGACTCCCTGTGAACGGCCCCAATGGCTATCTCCACTGGAAGGGTCTCATGAGTCACCTGCGACGGCTGAAGAGGTCTGCCGTCTATCGCCTCAAGAACCAGCTGAGAAGCTCGAGCCTGCAGAGGAATGGAGTTTGCGGCAGCAAATTTGCTGTCGATTAAAAATCCACCAGCACCAGAGTCCACCAATGCCTGGGCCGTCACCGAGCCCCCGGCTCAGGAGAGGACAAAGGTGATCAGTGGTTTATCAGCACGGGAAACCGGGGACGAATTAACTCCACCCAAGATTTGTCCCCGACAGGATCTCAGGTGCGAGCGTTTCCCGGATGGTTCGGACATGACAACCAAAAATGCCCACTGAGACCACAGTACATGCATCGGCCCTCACATCTCCGATGTGCCCTCTCCCCCTCAGACAGACGAGCAAACTCCAGCTGCATGGGCTCACCCCCAGGCATGTCAACCCCAGGAGGCTTGGGAGGAGAGGGAGGCACGGGTGGGACAGCAAACGTAGGCGCCAATCTGTTGGGAGGCCTCCGCAGGCTCTCCTTAAAGGAAGGTCTCTTCCTGAGTCTGGTGTCAATCAATATCGGGAAAGAAATGAGAGCCTCAAGCTCCACAGGTAGGTTCTTAGCCGCAATCTCATCTTTCAAAGTATCAGAGAGACCATGGGAGAAAGCAGCCACCGGAGCCTCATTATTCCAGCCCACCTCTGCTGCCAGGGTGCGAAACTCAATGGCGTATTTGGCTACCGATCGTGAACCCTGTCTGATGGACATGAGGAGCTTCGCAGCAGAGGCAGAGCGAGCCAGCACATCGAAAGCCCTCCGAAAAGAAGCGACAAAACCGGAAAACTCGGCAACCACCGGATTATTGTTCTCCCATAAGGGACTTGCCCAGGCCAAAGCCTTGTCCGAGAGGAGCGAGATCAGGAAGCCCACCTTCGATCTCTCAGTAGGGAAGGCATGTGGCAGCAACTCAAAATAAATGCCCACTTGGTTAAGGAAGCCTCAGCACTGAGTCGGCTCACCCCAAAAGCGCTGTGGGAGGGGGGGAGAACCGGTCTGTAATGGTCACCACCGTTTAAGACCTTCCATCCACCCACAACAAGCTTATCCGACACATTGCGACAATCCTACATACACGATCCATATCAATTCCCCAGAAAATGAGACTGACCGCTTTATCTTCTGGTTTCCAAATGAATGAATACTTTATTGGTTTCTTAGCTTGCTATAGTTAATCACAGGACAATGCAATCTCCACCCCCCTATTCACACATTATGGCTAATTCTCTAGCAGACATTTCGGCACCGATACTGACGAGATCTATCGCATTCCAAAATACAATTACACAATGCCTTGACCTCAATCCACATATCTAGACAGACGTACTGTCTCTAAAGGGTCTTGACACCTGGGCATCAATAGGCTTTAAACCGTGTTATCAGACAATTGAAAGGTCTAGCAGCAGACCTGAATTAACACCTTTATACACTGGACAATGTAATGTCTAGGAGTAGACGCAATTAACACTTTTCAAAAGCATGTGTGCCCACATTGAACAGCCAACAACTTGTGATATCTCAAGACATCCTGCAAACATGAATTATTAATGTCCCATCTCATGTAATACATGAGTTATGATTTTTATTAGCCACCCTACGCCTACAAGGGCACAGGGTGGACTTAGACCCAGGAGTTATTAGTGTCCCTGGCACAGGAGTATCTCTCCTACTTCCAAAGTCTCTGGTTGTCACGGGTCATTCCGTTACACGGTCATACCCCGAGACACAGCAGGCGCAACAACGGGTGTTGGGGTAGACTCTGGCGCAACAACCGGAGCGGTAACAGGAGCGATCCCAGGAGCGACAACCGGCCTATCAGCAACAGGAGCGAGATGAGCAGTGCGTGCAAGCAGGGTTTGCAACACCTGAGCGAACTGACCCAGCAGGTGATCCTGCTGATCAAGTCTGGCAACCAGCATGGGTAGTGAGGGTGGCCCTGTACCGTCAGGATTCATGGCTTGGGCCTAATGTCATGGAAGCAAGAATCAGACGTACACAAACAGATAAATGAATATGAAGGTTTTATTGAAAACCAAACAGCAAGGTCAAAGTCCAAACTGACGATCAAACAGCCAGAAGAGTCATCCACCAGTGCCAGGGTCGATAGCCAGGGATGAGAGTCAGCCAAGCCGGAGTCTGTAGCCAGAGAAGTCGTGAAACGAATCAGGAACCAGAAGGAACGTCCGTAGAGCCGGGTCGGTGACCAAGAGCAAGCAGCACGATCACAGAAGGGGTATCAGACGAAAGTCCCAAGCGAGGAAATGCTGCAGCTGCTGTCTATATATATATATATATAATATATATGCTGAGCAGCCAGCTCCTCCCAGTGGGAAGGAGGAGCCGCAGGGTGTGGCAGGTTACAAAAACCCCATGAAGCATGATGGCTGCTAGCACATGTCAGTAATGAGAAGCCTGCAAATAGGTAAGACCATGACAGAAGGGCAGCTGTGTGATGACTGGGGATCACAGGACCAAAGTTCCACAGAAGGTCCAGAACAGACCGAGGATCAAACACAGGAGGCCAAAAGGCAGATCCGGTTACAGGCTGAGGGTCAAGGACTGGAGACAAGAGGCAGGTCCGGGTCACAGGCAGAAGGTCAAGCACTGGAGACAGGAGACAGGTCCGGGTCACAGGCAGAGAGTCAAACACTGGAGACCAGGAGGAGTCCGTAGGCAAGCCAGAGGTCGGTGCAGAAGAAGAGCAGAAAAGTCAAGATCAATCCGGGTCACAACAGGTAATCAGATGCAGGAAACAGGAAGCAGAACACGAGAGGACGGTGAAGGCAAACCAGAAATTCCTCTGAGCATTTGCTTAGGTTTAATAGACAGCCAGGAAGTCATGTGATGCGTGCACTAAGCAGCTGACAGCTTCTCACTGTCAACTTTGCTGCCATCTAGTGTTCAATGTATTATATGCTTCACTGACAGCTATACATCTTATGTGGCTACTTTTCCAAGAAATTGTCACCTGCGGAGTGCAATTACGAGATTGGTGACAGAGAGCTGTTGGCGATCATTTTAGCCCTAAAAAAATGGAGACATCTCCCCCCGAAGGTACCACTGTGCCGGTTCTCATTCTTACTGACCATAAAAATCTCACATTCTTGTCTGAGGCTAAGGCCCTGTATACACGATCAGACTGGTCTGATGAAACTTGTCAGATGGACCGTTTTCATCAGACAACTCTGAACTTGTCTGATGTGCGTACACACCATCGGACCAAAATCCGATCAGACCAGAACGCGGTTACGTAGAACACAACAACGTGATGAAAAAATGAAGTTCAATGCTTCCAAGCATGCGTCGACTTGATTCTGAGCATGCGCAGGTTTTTGATCAGATGCTTTTGTGTACTAACCATCGAACCTGTCCGACGGACAGGTTTCCATCGGACAGGTTTTAAAGCATGTTTTAAAACTTTGGTCCAATGGACAACGGTCTGATGGGCCGTACACACCATGGAACTGGTCCGATGAAACTGGTCTGCAGACCAGTTTCATCGGACATGTCCGATCGTGTGTACGCGGCCTAAGTGCCTCTCTCCCAGAAGGGCACGATGGGCTCTTTTCTTGAGTTTTAATTACATTGTCTAATTCTTACCCGGTACTAAGAATGTAAGGGCTGACACCTTGTCACAACAATTTTCCTCCACTTCCAAGATGGAGTCGGTTCTGGTTTCTGTGATTCCTGTGAGTCGGATCAGGTAGTGGGACATGTTGTCGTGCACTTTGCATCAGGAGATCTTTAATATGATAGAAATTAATTCTCGCAATAACATCTCTCTGGAGTTTTTCTGGTATATGCAAAGTTTTTGACAATCGATGAGCCCTGTCAATTGTCAGCTCCTGATGCAGGATTTTGGTCAGACATAATGTTTTTCAAAAATCCCTGTAATTCAGTATTTTTGACAGTTTCTGGAATCCCTCTGAATTTGATATTATTGAGTCTAGATACAGACTCAAGATGTCCTTGATAACTGACACTTTCAACTTAAATTGGAGATCCACCCAAAAATGGAACTTCCACTTTTTGGAATCCTCCCCCCCTCTGGTGTCACATTTGGTGTCTTTCAGGGGGGAGGAGGGAGCAGACACCTGTGTATAGATTCCTGGCATAGATCATGACCTACGCCATGTCCGGTGATTACTCTGTCCTACCCCAGCTGTCTTCTGGGAGACACAGGACCCAGAAGACAGCAGGGACCAGTGAGGATGCACAGCGCAACTCGCGCATGCATAGTAGGGAATCAGGAAATTAAGTCGCAAGGCGGCGGCAGCACCCGAGAGCTGACGGACAGATCGGCTTTGTCTGCCAACATTGCGGGCGCTCTAGACAGATAAGTATCCATATATTAAAAGTCAGCAGCTGGGGGGCGTGGCCGGACCGGGTAGGAAGATGGACGCTTGAACTCAGAGCTCCAGCTACCTCAGGGCACAGAGCCACCATTAGCGGAGATCCCACACCCAGTTTGCAACCTTCATCATGGGCACAGCCTCCAGGAACACCTCGACCTCCCGCTCACGTTCTCCGAGGGAGCAGGCCGCGTCTCAGGGACAGAACATCCCGGACATGTTCCGCTCCGCCAGGGGGAATATGGCGCCCGCGCGCCAAGGTCCTGCGCAAGGCCATATACCTCTTTCATCTGTCGTTTCGTCGGACGTTATACTGACAGCATCCCAGACAGCCCCGATACCCCCGTTGGGGATACCCACGGGAAGCACGGAAGCCCCCACGCTCCCGCACCTTAACATCCTGGATTTGAAAGCGATCGCCGCTGACATTAAAGACACGCTCTCAGCGGCCATCGCGGACCTAAAAATAGATATCAGATCCCTCGCTGACAGGGTCACAGTCAATGAAAGGACACTGGAAGATCACGGTCAGGTCCTGATCCGATCAACCAGAAAGATAGATGATCATACCCTTCAACTTCGAGATGTTAATAGGCACCTAGAGGACCTCGACAATAGAGGCCGACGCCGGAACCTACGCGTACGTGGTCTACCGGAATCGGTGGAGGGAGAGCAAGTGCGAGGTGAAGTAACCGCTATTTTTAACACTATACTGGGCAGACCACCACAGGCAGCCATTGCCATGGAGAGGATCCATCGCGCCCTACGCCCCAGAGGGAGAGACACTGAACCTCCCAGGGACGTAGTGTGCTGCCTCATAGACTTCCAACTGAAGGAGGACATTCTGAGACAAGCCCGGAGCCAGAGGCCCTCACACAACGGGACCCCGATCCAGATTTATCAGGATCTCTCAGGCATCACCCTCCAACACCACCGCGATCTCAGACCCCTGTTGGATGTCCTGCGGGCTAATGAGATCAGATATAAATGGAAGTTCCCATTCTGTTTGGAAGCCTCCCGCCATGGCCGCACAGCTAAACTGATGGTTCCGGAAGATCTACCCAAGTTTTGCGAGGCCCTGGGCCTGCCGGTGGTTTCAGTTCCTGACTGGTATGCCCCGTATCGCAGGTCTGTGGGTCGATTGAACAAGCCCCAGGAGGTTCCGATGGAAACCCAAGCCACCCGATACCGCCGGAGGAGATCCCCGTCTGATCAGAGGCGCTCATCCACCGAGCGGGACTCCCGAGGGAATCGTGGCTCACTGACCGCTCCTGGCCCTAGAAGAGCGAGGAGAGACTATTGAGCCGGGCCGCATCTGCACACAATGGGAGATACAGCTATACCCTTGCTGACCACCTCAAGTTATGGTTACCATTGGAACTAGGTTTAGAGGTTCCTTTCTTTTTGTTTTGCATTTTTTTTTTTGTCACTCTTGATCACTGTGCTCCTTGCTATTCAGTTTGGCACTCAGGTGAGGACGATCTCCTCTTGGTATACGGGCCCTGTTGGCCTACCATCTGCTCTTACGCCTCGCCCCTCCCACTAGCTTGTCGGGGGGCGCGGTCTTTACAGCGTAACCTAAGCCCCGTGACTGTGCGGCAAAGGCCTAGAACTACGTTACCCAAACTGCACAGCGTTGTCTCGGACGGCCCTCTTCATGTCACGCCGGCCCTCGCCATGTGACCAACGCTTGACGTTGCACGCTGGTTTTACGGCACCGGAGGATACCTTCTGATCCTGGAGAATGCCACCTCTCCCTCCGCCGTCACCGCGCTGCAACATGGATGGACAGTCAATTCCCACGCGAACGGATACCGAGCCAGTTCCCCAGCTCTCACTGCAAAGCACCTGCTCCTGACAAGGGGCCCAACTGGTACACACGGGAACCATAACGGTCACTCTGATCTGCACAGGCACGAAGCGTCCTGAACTATGCTCCATCCGGGACGCTACTCCCCTGCATACGCGCCTGTCTATGGACGTAAAGACCGTCAGCAACTATCTTTATAACTTTAGAACTCACTGTGCCCAGCATTATGTTCAGGGTATGTGTTTTGCTAATAAGATATTGTTTTCTATTGGTCACCGGAGCTTGTTGCTGGGTCCCGATCGGCTACCTTCGGGTACCAGCAGCTGACTGACTCCTACATAGTTCATATTGTTCCATTGTTTAAGAGGTTTAAGATTATCACTAATTGTTGAACTTTTCCCGATTGTGAGTGTGGTGTTAGTCTTCACGGGCCTGAGAAACCCCCCATGGAGTCCAAACAGCAGTTAGATCACTCTGATTTTAGGAGTGCTCTGAGTTGTTGGACCCCGGGGTCCGGTGGGGGAGGGGAGGCTTTCCACTCACACTCCAGTGAGCCATGGGCGGATACCCAGATATTCGGAAACACACTGCTTCCCCTGCCACTCCGAATATCTTTGTGCCCTAAAAAGTTTTACACTCCACGGGGGTGGGAATTCCCCTCTCTAAGTTCATCCCTATGATACTTGCCCTGGGGTGGTCCCCTATAGATTTGTATTGCTTAATTTTGGTGTATCACACTCGACTACAAAACCTGTGCAGGTACACTAGTCCTGAATTCCTGCTCTGTTCTCGGTCAACCCCCACACAGTGGTGGACCGGTGCTCCGCAGCCCCTTAGGCGGGGTGGAGACCCGTTCCACCTTGTACATTACCGATTGACCTTTGCCAATCTAGGCGATTGGACTAGGCCCTCTCGCCTAATCGGTTACTCTTACTACTGCCTGAGAACGCTACCTGACCCTAGTAGCAGATAGCTTCCCCCCACCCTTACTAGGGTGTGGTCGGTCCCCCGTCCCTCCCCGCTCCCCCCTGTCCACTCTATCCCAAGATGCAATCCTCCACCTCCACAAGATACCCCAACGGTGGGGATAAGACTTCCCCCCTACATACACCTCAAGCTATACTCCCTTAATGCACGTGGTTTGAACACGCCTGAAAAGCGTTCTAGACTGCTATACTCGCTCTGGAAAGATAAGCCACACATGGTGCTAATCCAGGAAACGCATTTTAGGACAGACAGTGTTCCTAAGCTGTTCGATCGCAATTTCCCGTCAGTTTTTCATGCGCCAAATGAATCGGCTAAATCCAAAGGGGTGTCTGTCCTGATCTCCAGAAATTGCCCCTTCCAAGTAACCGACGTACAAAAGGATCCTCAGGGCAGATACCTCTTTCTGAAGGGTACGCTGAACAACGCACCATACACAATAGCCAACATATACGCTCCTAATACGAAACAAGTGGCCTTTTTTAGAGAGGTACTCTTTCAACTCACAGCCTTCCAGGTAGGTGTGCTAGTGCTAGGGGGAGATTTTAATGTGCCCCTAACGCCATCGCTTGACACTTATAATGGCTCCTCATGCTTAACGTACAGAGCCCTGAGAGCGATCAAGACACACCTAAACACCCTAACCTTACACGACACGTGGCGTACCCTACACCCCAACACGAAAGACTTCACGTATTACTCCCCTCTACATGTGAAATATTCCAGGCTAGATCACTTCTTCCTCACGCAAAACAACCTCACTAACCTGGTAGAGGCTACCATAGAACCAATGCTGCTCTCGGACCATCACCCGATCACGGTAACACTGCGTCTTCCCTCCCATCGGCCCAGGTCATCAGTGTGGAGGCTTGATGACTCGCTCCTCCTTGATGAAGCGAACGTACAACATGTCGCGGGCGCCTTAACCAACTACTTTAATGAGAACACGACAGAGGAATCTTCCCCCACTCTGATCTGGGCTGCTCACAAATGTGTGGTGAGAGGGGAATTCATGTCTCTAATGGCTAAACGTTCGAAACTCAGACGCGCACGCATTACAGAGCTAACCAATAGGGTCAAAGCTCTTGAGAGAGCACATAAACTTTCACTAGCAATGCGCACACATGACGACCTGGTAGCAGCACGGAAGGCCCTTCTAGAGGAACTTCAGAAATCGCCGACCCGAAAATTTACACTGACAAACAAACTCTTCTACGAGTTCGGGAACAAATCCGGGAAGCTTCTTGCATCCGCTCTACAGAAGCGGAAATCGACATACACTATCAATGCCTTATCCTCCCCATCGGGAGAAGCAATTACGAGGTCAGAAGACATAGCGAACCAGTTTGTGCGTTTTTTCTCTGACTTATACAATATACCCAAACCAGTTCACACCACTCAGAGCATGGATAGGTCCACCCTTATTGATTCTTTTCTGGAAGACTATTGCCCTCAAATTGACACTTCTACAGACTTGACCCACTTGACCCACTTGCATTCCCCCATTACAGCAGAAGAAGCACTGCGTGCTTTGAAACAACTGAAGGTAGGCAAGAGCCCTGGCCCGGATGGTTTGCCGGCCAGTTACTATAAAGCCTTTTCCCACCTATTACTACCACACTTCACCGCTTCTTACAATGCCCTTCCTGACCTAGCTGCCTGCACAAAAGACCTGCTGGAAGCCCACATTTCCCTGATCCCTAAGCCGGGAAAGGACCCCACACTCGTTTCGAACTATAGACCGATCTCCCTACTAAATGTAGACTTGAAACTGTTCGCGAAGATCCTGGCCAACAGACTGCTGCCCCTACTCCCCGACCTGATCTCGACGAGCCAGGTGGGTTTTGTCCCTGGGAGAGAGGCCAGGGACAACACGACCAAGGCCCTCAACATACACCATTGGTTGAGGTCGTCCCGCAACAGGGGCTTTCTATTATCCTTGGATGCGGAGAAGGCGTTTGACAGGGTGGCGTGGGACTATATGTCGGCGGTCCTGCACAAAGTGGGGCTGCCGGACAGGACCGTCCAGTTGATCCTGGCTCTGTACTCCGTCCCCACTGCCAGAATTAGAGTTAATGGCCGCCTGTCGGACGCCTTCTCCGTATCTAACGGTACTCGGCAAGGTTGCCCCTTGTCCCCCATTATCTTCATCCTCTCAATGGAACCCTTCCTGCGTCGTTTAAACGCGAATCCAACCATCAAAGGCATCGAAGTCCGGGGGAAACAATGCAAAATGGCCGCCTATGCGGATGACGTTCTTCTGTTTCTCTCGGACCCCATCACTACGCTGCCCAATCTCCTGAAAGACTTCAGACTTTTTAACCACCTCTCGAATCTCCAAATAAATTTTGAGAAATCGACGGCTCTGAACGTCACCCTTCCTGACTCGGTAGTTTCAATTTGCAAGCAAAACTTCCCATTCAAGTGGGCCACTGAAGCCATCACCTATTTAGGCATCAAAATCCCGCCTGATTTGAAGGACCTATACTCCCCTAACTTTCTGCCCGCTCTCCTGTCCATCAAAGAGGATTTGATGGACTGGAATAAAGGCAGATTATCGTGGTTTGGTAGAGCGGCGACCCTAAAAATGAACGTCCTCCCGCGTTTACTATACCTCTTACAGGCCATCCCGATAGCTCTACCTCAGTCATTTTTCAATCTTTTCAAGAGAAGCTGCAGAACCTTTTTATGGGCAGGGTGTCCGCCCAGGCTAAGTTGGGACAAACTCATTCTCCCGAAGCTGAGGGGTGGTCTGGGGCTACCAGATTTGGCACGGTATCACACAGCGTGCCATCTGGTAAGAGTGGCGGATTGGCACCACCATTCTCGAGACAAGGATTGGGTCGACATAGAAAACGCGTTCCTCAACTTCCCGATCTCTCACCTTCCCTGGATTACGCCTCGCTCAGTCCCAACTGCCTGCACAAGCCATCCTCTCATTGGCCCTACCCTTAGCAAATTTAATTTGGCGTGTCGAGCACTCAAGGTTTCCCCTTCACCAGGCCCCTTGACCCCTCTTCTCCGCAACCCAGACTTCTCACCCGACGTGCCCACTACAGACCACACCACCCGATCTGAAGCCCTGAAGACTCATGCCGCTCAATTCTTCCACAACGGCACCCTCCTCACATACCAGGAAATGGTTGCCGCATTCCCTCATCTGAAATTGAACATTTTCAAGTTCCTGCAACTAAAACATTTTTTCGATAGTGCCCGGTCCCCCGGTATGTGGTCTAGAGACCTCACACCTTTGGAACAAATCTTTGCCTCTCGGGAACCCCAAACACACCTGATTTCCACATTGTACTCATTGCTGATATCCTCAGTAGCCCCCGCCACAAACACCCGCACAGCCTGGCAGGCAGACCTGTCCCTTGACTTGTCAGACAAAGACTGGGAGATAATTTGGGAACATACACATAAGGGTTTGGTCAATGTCTCCGCACAAGAGAATAGATATAAACTCTGCACGAGATGGTACAAAACCCCAGATAAGCTTCACAAACTCTTCCCAACGGTCTCTCCATTGTGCTGGAGATGTGGTGGTGAGCCTGGCTCCCTCCTCCACATTTGGTGGGATTGCCCCGCCCTGCAACCGTTCTGGAGAGAGATACACGAACGTATTGTAGATATTACCACTGACCACATTGACTTCTCTCCAGCACAGTACCTACTACATCACTCGGTGCTTCCACAGTCGCAATACCGAAAATCCCTGACCCTTCATTTAATAAACGCAGCCTCCCAATGTGTCCCTCTCCGCTGGAGATCCTCACTCCCACCTACAATCCAGGACTGGCACGCCCGAGTGAAAAAAATTGAAGAGATGGAACAGCTCATACACCAGGCCAAAGAAACCCACGAAAAATTCAGATTTACTTGGGCTTGCTGGTCCCACTACAGGGAATCGCTTGACCCTCATCCTGCCATCCCGTCCTCATCCCAGCAGATGGCCACCCGAATTCCCGTTCAATCCACCGCACTATCCCCTAGTCACCCAAACCTTCCTCCTACCCCCCCCGTGGCCCCGACCGACCACACCCGTCCCTCCTCTCACTCTGTTGCCTCTCATTCCCCCCCCCCCCCCACCCCTGAATTGTACCTGGCGCACTCAATCGCATGTCTGGGGTGTTAGCCTTGGGGAAACCCACATGACTTTGATGACACGCATCCTGCCTGATTTGGGTAAGGGGGACTGCGACCCATCCTCTGGCACCTCACAGTAGGTCCCTTACTCCTAGTAGATCCGCCTGTTCTGAGACTTAGATACTGCACCCCGCCCCCTCCTCTGTCCACAGATTGTTCCCGAGTAGGGTGGACAGTCCGAGAGGGGCCTTCCTTTATCTCACATCTATAGGCTTGAAACCCAATCACAACGCTAGAGCAGGAATAACAGAGAGAGAGTTAGTACTTTCCCACTTACCACCCCCAAAACATAGGATAAAAATAAAATAAAAATAAACTCTTTATTGACAATGTCTGCGTTACCACTGGTTCTCAGCCATAGTTAATAGCATTGTCCTATATCTGTCGACTTGTTATTCATCTCCATATGTATTTTCTTTTATTTGTTGACAGTCCTGTTGAGTTGGAGATGCTGTTACAGAAGTTTTCTTCTGCGATGTTAGCTTTAAATTCTTGTTATGTAACCTTTGTTTTGACTTATTGTGTGTAACTGTCTTACTTATACACTCAATAAAATTGTTTTAAAAAAAAAAAAAAAAAGTCAGCAGCTGCAGTATTTGTAGCTGCTGACTTTACATTTTTTTGGGGTGGAACGCCGCTTTAAGTTGCCTTACTTTAATTGGCTGATTGGTAAATCATCAAGCTCTATTGTTAAGTACTCTAAATAAAAACAGAACACAGGCTCTCCAGAAACAAGTCTGTTGGTGGAGCTAAGGATGAAAGGATGGTGTTAATGTCTGTTTTCATGGGAACATACGAGAAACAGGGTTGATCTAAGATGCATTATACCAAAAGGCTGAAGGGGCGTTTTATAAGCGCAGAGACAAGGATTACGTGCAGCGCATAGCAAAATTTCCACGTCACCAAGGAAAACCTAGAACCAGCATAGGCGGCGTACACACGACCGAGAAACTCGTCGGGCGAAACTCATCGTTCCGCCCGTCGAGTTCCTAGTTCGGCAGTCAAAAAGCTCATCGAGCCAAATTTTCCCATTGAACAACAAGGAAATAGAGAACATGCTCTCTTTTTGGCTCGACGAGCTTCCCGACGGGTTGCTCGGCGAAAAGTGTACACCCGACCGGTTTTCTCGGCAGAATACGTCTCCCATCGAGGTTCTCGCTGGATTCTGCTGAGAAACTCGGTCGTTTGTACGCTTGTACGCCGCCTTAGAGGAAGTTTGTACGCCGCCTTAGAGGAAGCTTGGGCTAGTACAAAAAAGAAGGTCTCATGGTGAAGTACAGTTATTTTAATCAGAAAAGTGTAAAGCCTCGTACACACGCTCGGTTTAAGCCCCATACACACTATCAGTTTTCCTGACGGTTTTCTCATCAGGTTTACCAAAACCATGTAGTACAAGGGCCTGCCTGATTGCATACAAATTGAACCTCTTGAGGTTTGACCTCATATTAGATGTTTTTGGTAAACCTGAAGAGAAAACCGTCAGGAAAACTGATAATGACCTCAGAGAACCTCGACAGGCAGAACACATCGTGGGAGAGAACATGCTCTCTATTTCTGCTCGACGGCATTCCCGACGGGATGCTCGCCGAGAGCGTACACACGGCCGAGGTTCTCGCTGGAATGCAGCTTCCAGCGAGGTTCTCGCTGGTTTCTAGCGAGAACCTCGGTCGTGTGTATGCCGCCATAGTGTGTATGGGGCTTTACTCGGCAAGAACCAGCAAGAAAACTGCTGGCAGATCTTTCTTGCCGAGTATACTGAGCGTGTGTACGAGGCTTTTTAGGATTCTCGACAAGAAAACTGCCCAGAATCTAGACGAGAAAAATAGAGAACATGTTCTCTATTTTCTCGTTGTGAGATTCACTGCAGTTTTCCTGTCGAGAAACCCGAGAGTGTGTATACATACCTGGTCGCCGTGGAAACCCGTGCATGCTCAAAATGACTTTGACGCATGCGCGGAAGCTTCCTTGGCATAGGTAGGATGTAGCAAGATGGCGGCGACGGAATCGAATGTGTCCGGAAACAAGAATGGTTTCATTAATTGCAGAAACGTGTAATATCTCTAAAAATAAGTTAGTCACCAGCTGCTTCCAAGACTTTTAAACTTCCACTCAAATAGAACAGTGCAATAACTAATTGCAATTAATATGAAGAAAACATTTGCATAAGTCACTTTGAAAACACACAATACATTTACAATGATATAAACTGTGCCAAAACAAACCATATGAATCACTTTCAAACATTCTAAAAATGCAAATGAAAAATGTAAATTGCTTGCTGTGCAACTACTGTAATGCCACTTCCAGACGATCGGACATTCCAACAACAAAACTGTGGATTTTTTTTTCTGACGGATGTTGGCTCAAATTTGTCTTGCATACACACGGTCACACAAGACGTACGACGAGCCAAGAAAAATGAAGTTCAATAGGCAATACGGCTCTTTAGCTTGATTCCGAGCATGGTTGGAATTTTGTGCGTCGGAATTGAGTACACATGATTGGAATTTCCGATAACAAATTTGTTGTCGGAAAATTTGAGACCCAGCTCTCAAATTTTTGTCGGAAATTCCGATTGTGTGTACGCGGCATTATTGTTATTTGCACAACAAATATTAAATAGTATAGAAAAAGTGACCATTCAATACACATAAAGTGCAACAAAGTTCATCTGTGCTAGCGAAATACTGTGCCACTTTCTCAAGAAAACAGACCAGGGGATATATCATAGCATAAAATGTAATGGTTAAAATAATTACTCATTCATAAAAAAGTATTGCACTTTGGCGCAACAATTGATCCAATTGCCAGCATGTTTTTTACTTTCAGCTGTCAGCGGGTAAGCCCACTTAGGCCACGTACACACGATCAAACCTATCCGATGAAAACGGTCCGACGGAACGTTTTCATCGGATATGTCTGCTGGGCTGTTTTGGTCTGATGGTTGTACACATCATCAAACCAAAATCCCCGCAGACAGACAGCGCGGTGACGTGGCGGTGACGCACCACGTCACCAAACCAGGAAGTAAAATACTTCCACGCATGCGTCAAATCTATTCGACGCATGCGGGGGATTTTTGTCCGCTGGTTAGGCGTACTAACCAGCGGACATGTCGGACGGACGGGTTTCCAGCAGACAAGTTTTAAAGCATGCTTTAAAACTTGTCTGCTGGAAAAACTTGTCTGCTAGCCCGTACACACGGTCGGATTTGTCCGCTGAAACTGGTCTGCAGACCAGTTTCAGCAGACAAGTTTGATCGTGTGTACGTGGCCTAACAGCTGATGACGTAACAAATACCCGCTCCTTAACAACCAGCTAGTGAAAACTACCGGCGGGGGGGAATTATCATAGGCTTTCACTACTAAAATACTGCACGACTTCATAAAATAACTCATGCAGTATTTTAGAAGCATTTTTTAGTGAATACTAAAAAAAGTTCTTGAAAAACTCTATGGGCCAGATTCAGGTAGATGGGAGCATCTTTGCTCCAGAGTAACGCTTCTCATTTACGTTACTCTGAAGACCCTTTCAGCGCAAGTACTGTTATTCACATAGCAGTTGCGCGTAAACTTGCGCCAGAGTAACGATAATGCGCTGGCGTAACCCGACGCAAGTGAAAGTGGGTGTGATCATATGTAAATGATGGGCGGAGCCCAGCGCAGAGGCTTACGTTCAGCGCATCATCCACGGAGCATGCGCAGTGAGTGCGGCTCCACTCGCCCCCTTGTGCGCATGCTCACAACTTCCGTCGGCACCACTTCCCGGGAAACGTCAGCGCAATGCGTTCCGCTGGGCGCTTAAAAGCGCAGGCGGAAACGCCATTCCGGCGCAAAAGTATATCCATTTCCCCCCACCCCAGGGAAGATACTTTTGCTCTGTAATGGCTGCTCCCGCTACCCCCAGAGAGAGGAGGAACCTTAATTTTAATTCCCAGGAGGTCTCGGTTATCATCTCAGCGATGGAGTCTGTGAATGATTTGCTTCATGGGAAAAAAAGCCGCAAGACCAGCCGGGAAAGGAAGCAGGGCATCCTGGAGTCCATTGCTGCCAGGGTGAATGTCTTGGGGTATTCCACCCGGACTGCTGGGGACATTCAGAAAAAAATAAACGACTTGCGGCGCAAGGTCAGGGGCAAGGTGTCCACCATCAGGAGGCATGAGAGGGGCACAGGTGGTGGTCCCCCATGTCCTGTCACCCTGACCGCGGAGGAGGAGGTGGTCGCACGCTGCCTGGAGAGGGAGCAGGTGGAGGGGGTACCAGGCTATGACTCCATGGAGGAAGGCTCCAGGACAGGTAAGTGTTTTTTATCCCCTATTTGATTTGTTGCATTTGGGGGGGAGGGTACATGTGCCAAGTGTGTGGGACCACCAACATGTGTCTGCTTTGTGTCATCCACAGATGACGGAGCTGGGCCATCATCGGTCAGCGTCCATTCCACCCCATCCCCCCCCATGCCATCGTGTGCCCGAGCCCCTGGGTGGTGAAGAGGTGGAGGAGGAGAGTGGCCACACCACACCTGCCGAGGTGGTTGTGGAGGATCCTGCTGTGGCAGAGCAGGACTTTACTTTAGTTTTGGAGGTCTCCTCCCCTTCTCCTGGGCCATCTGTTATCCCCTCCCCCATCCTTGGAAGCCCCTCAAGGGTGACTCCTTCCCCCCGGGGACAACCATCTTCTGGCCCCAGGAAGGCGACCCAGAAGACCAGGGGGGTGTCTGATGTTGTCCAGGACCAGTTGGCGAGGGATCACGCCAGACAGACTGAACAAATGGGGGCCATAGTTGGCCACTTACAGAAAGTGTCTGACAGCCTGGGCTCCATTGCCCAGATAAGCAACGCAGTCCAGGATGTCAGCTGTAATTGCGCTGCAGTGGTCACCAGTTTGGGGGAGGTGCATGGTGAAATTACGCAACTCACTGCAGCCGTCCAGGCCAACACTGCTGCCATCCAGGGTAACAGTGCTGCCATCCGGGACCAGGGGAGGCTGAGTCGGCGGGCCCAGCATTACCAGGTCACCCGTCAGCTCCGGATGCAGGCCCAGACGAACTCATACCTCGGCCGGATAGCCATGGCCTTGGAGGGCATGCAGGCCACACCTGCCAGGAGTGGCCCACCTGGGGATCAGCCACCTCCAGATGCCCCCCCACCCCCACCCACTCCATCCAGGCAGCTGAGGAGGCAGACAGGGGCCCCCAGAAGAAGCCCCCGGCATCCCCGATGAGGCTTTTTTTTTGTTTTGGTTTCTATGATTTGTTTAAAAATACTCAGGTCATGAGTTTTTGTTTATTTTTTATTCTTTATTTTATACTCAGGTCATGAGTTTTTGTTTATTTTTTTTCTCAGGTCATGAGTTTTTGTTTATTTTTTTTCTCAGGTCATGAGTTTTTGTTTATTTTTTTTCTCAGGTCATGAGTTTTTGTTTATTTTTTTTCTCAGGTTATGAGATTTTGTATTTCTTTTTTTACTGCACACGGTCAGGAGTGCAGGGGACAGTGTGAATGGTGTGTGAATGTGAGAGGGTGGCACTCCTGACAGTAAGGGGTGTCACCCTCGGCCGTGGTGGTGAAGTTAACCCCACGGCTGTATGAATGATGTGTGAAAGGTGTATGAATGGACAGTGACATCATTGGGGCCTTGACGCTGGCGTTGCTGCTCCCAAGTCCTACATGCTGGACTTGGGCTAATCCAATGCGATGTGTATGTGGTGTGTGTGATCTAGGGACATCAGTGGTGTACACGCGTGCATTGTCTGTGTTATTAATGTTTTGGTTTAGTGTCCAAAGATGCCTACAGCGAGGACCCTCCTGACTGCTCTTCCATCAGCAGACTGGGTGTCCTCTGGCAGGTGGGGACTGTGTGGGTCGGGGGTCAGGTCATCACGTATGTCAATCTGCAGGCCTTTTCTCATAGCAAAGTTGTGCAGAATGCAACATGCACCGATGATCTGACACACAAAGGTAGGGGAATACAATAGGGCACCCCCAGACTTATCCAGGCAGCGGAAACGGGACTTCAGGAGCCCAAATGTTTGCTCCACCACTGCACGGGTTTTGATGTGTGCTTCATTGTATTTTCTCTCTCCTCTGGTTTGGGGGTTCCGGAAAGGAGTCATTAGATGGGGTCCTAGTGCATATGCAGAGTCACCTGTAAGGTAAAAGACAGGAGAATGTTAGTCATGCATGTGCCACTTCTGTTGTGCATCACGGGAGGGGATAGTCATGCCTGACTCCCATGTCACTCACCAACCAGCCAGCTGTCCCCATACATGTTCTGGTTAAATTCTGCTGGGATGGGGCTCTGATTGTATATGAAACTGTCATGGCTGGACCCGGGGTGTTTGGCACGGATGTGCCATATGAGGCGTTGGGCATCGGCTATCACCTGTACGTTGATGGAATGCCAATGCTTCCGATTGCGGTATATGTGCTCTGTGGCACTGGGGGGCTGTAGGGCCACATGTGTGCAATCAATGGCCCCCACAGTGCGTGGGAATCTGGCAATGTTGTAGAAATCTGTCATTGCCTTCTGCCGCAGCTCCTCAGTGGTGGGTCTGATGAACTGGTTGGACATGCGTCTGAGGATTGCAGGGACAACCTGGTGCACACATCTGCTTATGGAGGACTGTGACATCCCAGCCACCACTCCACTTGTGCGCTGGAATGATCCAGTTGCAAGGAAATGAAGTGTTGCCAGGACCTTCACCAGTGGCTGCACTGCTTGTGAGCGGTGTGTCTTGCTGGTGATGTCATCCTGCAGGGTTGTGGTTAGTTCAAGTATTGCATCTGGGCTGAATCTGAAGAGGCGATACACCTCCTCATCCCCCATGCCAAAGAGGCTCATACGAGTGCGGTATATCCTCTCACGTGCCCGCCTCCTTCGTTCCGGGGGACCCATCAGTAGTTCGAGGACCACAATTGCTCCTGGCATGTTGGCACACAGAGGTGTTGTCCTTGCAAGTGTGGTTGTTCAGCTAGCTCCTATCGTCGGTAACGCTGCTGTAGCTGCTCTCCTGCTGACCTCTGACCGTCTGGAGTAAAGATAAAGCAGCCTTTTGTAGAAATAACTTTGCGCCGGACGGACGAGATACGCGCGGCGCATGTAGCCAGCGTATGGTGCTTATCCGTTCGCGAATCGGGAAATCTCCCTCATTTGCATATTTGCAGGGGAAATCAATAGGCGCGACTGATGCGCCAAACAAAATTATGCGCTGACGATACTCTGGCGTCGGAACGTTCCGCCAGTCGCAAATGCCGCGTCTTCGGGCGCATCTAGTTTGGTGGGTACGGGCACATAGAAACGACGGCGCATCTTCACAGTTACGCGGCGCATATCGAAATACTCCAGCGCAAGTGTTGCTGAATCTGGCCCTATGCGGTATCTTACTGCATACTCGAATGCGGTAAGATACCGCTTTGTGAATAGAGCCCAACCCTTAACCCTGTTATGAAAAATTCTCATAATGCTGTTCTAGAGACATACAACAATCTGCACCCATATGACATTATCCACATTGTGCAGTTCTAGATGTGTAAATAAAATATTTGTAATCATAATAATTTATAAACTTACAGATATAATTATAAGGGTATACAAACCTGTAGATGAATGACCCGAAGGCTTTCAGGCAGATGTGGTGGTACACTGTCCAGCTGATTGTTAGCGAAATAGAGATAAGCTAAGTTTGTCAGCTTCTGTGGGAACAAAACAAAATGAAACTATAGTTTATTTGCCCATTTTGAAGGCTTATATGCAAGTTATTTGGTATACAAAGTGTATGGGGCCCCGGATAAGGGCCTGGGGGACATGTATGAATAAAAAAAAAGTTTGTGAAATAAGTGGTTTACTGATGATTAAAGTGAAATAAAAAAAATGAAAAATTCCTTTAAAATATAGTGTCTTGGGGGTCCCCTTAGACTGCCTGTAAAGTGGCACATCTGTACCATGTATAGAACCTGCTGCAGCAAAAATTACATTTATAAAGCCAAAAAAATAAATTTTCCCTGCAAGCTTTCATTATTTTATAAGCAACGGCTTGGGGAGCCAGTCTGTATGATGAGGCCACAATTTAGTACACTCAGAAAGATTTAAATTAGATTATTTTTGCAGAACAATTCAGGAAAGGAAGTGTTAAGTATATTTCATTGTTATAACCAGTACTGTTATTAGGCCATAGATATTTGCTGTTAGAATGTGATGTTCCTACTTTGAAGGAAATAAATACAATGGCTCAGATTCACAGAGTGTTGGGCGCACATTACGCCGCCGTAACGCAAACCCCGTAAGCCATGTCGATGCAGCGCCGAGAGGCAAGCACTGCATTCAGCAAGCTATTGCTCCCAACGGTGCGTCGGCGTGGCGTAGATTTTGAAGGCGCAGGCCAGCATAGGTGGAAGTGGGCGTGACCCCATGCAAATGATGGTCCGAGCGTGGCGCAGTGGTTTACGTCCGGCGTATCGCAAATGGCGCATGCGCCGTGACGTGGACGCATGTCCCACACCCCTCTGTGCATGCTCACAACTACGCCCGGCATAACCCCTCAGATACGCCGGCCCACCGCGTACGCCGAGAACATAAGTACACCCATCCATATGCCCGTTCAGCGCAAAAGTACACCAGCTTGTCTTCCCTGGTGGAGAGGTACTTTTGCGGTCTGAGTCATGTCAGATACTCGAGTGGCAAGGAAGAGGAGGAAAAAAAAAATTCTCTGCGGATGAGAGGGCGATCCTGCTTGAGGGTGGGAGGGAGGAATCTAGGAATGGCGCGGTCTGAGCGCCGAGGTGGCTAGACGAGAGCCACGGGTCTGCAGGTCTCCAGCGGATAGATGCACTCTCCCCCCGACCCCCCTCTGCTGTGAGGTCCGCTCTCCCCTGACCTATCTTTCCGGCAGAGAATGCCAGACTAAGGTTCTGCGAACTCCAGGCTGACGGCTCCCCTGGGATACAGACCAGCACTTCAAGTAAGGTGAACGCCACACTCCGCACGCGGAGTATGTGTGCAGTCGGCAGCAGCATGGGAGGACGTCAGGGTGAGCGCGGGCACCACTGTCTGCCCTGATAGTTGAAGATTAAAACCATACAAGGAGCAGTAAAATATTAAAAAGAGTCTCAGGAGATGATCGGTGACCGTCCCCCCCCCTTCCCCCTCAATTCTGCCAATCGCTTTCCTGCTCTGCAGCATATCACCCCAAAGCACAGAGAACATATGTAAGTAACCAACATTTCAATCACCTTGCAAGCAGTGCCCATGGTCTCAAGGCTACAAAGTGTGAGTATCTAATTACTTTTTGTGACATTGTTGTATTACACACTAGGGGGGAAAAAAAGCACCAAACTACAGCTGGGGACATCGTTGTATTAGACTCTGGGAAAAAAAAAGTATCAAACTGCTACTTGGGATACTTGTGATATTTGTGATACTGCTTGGTAATGCTTTTTCCTGCTGGGAAACACCGAACACAGAAGTGTGTAATTAACACTAGATTAACTTGCAGAGGATCCTTTTTTTTTCTTTATTTGTGATACTATTGAATTACTTATTGGTAATGTTTATTCCTGCTGGGAAACACCGAACACAGAAGTGCGCAATTAACACTAGATGAACTCGCAGAGGAACCTTTTTTTCTTGATATTTGTGATACTATTGATTGAATTACTTATTGGTAAAGTTTATTCCTGCTTGGAAACACCGAACACAGAAGTGTGTAATTAACACTGTATGAACTTGCAGAGGATCTTTTTTTTTCTTTCCTCTCCTCCTTCCCTCCGGTTTGACCTATCTTTCTTACTGCTCCCCATCCCAGTCAGCAAATAATTTTTTTTAATCAAAGCTAATAGGGTTGGAGGAGTAGTTTAGGAGAACGCGGTCTGTGCGCAGAGGTTGCTGGCTGTGGGCTCCAGCCGATAGGTCTCTGCTTCGTTGAAGAGACGTGCTGGCTCTGCACCGCCGTTGCTCCCCCCCCGTGTGGCTTTGGGGAGACGCTCTCTCCCACGGTGATCGGAGCTGCCGGAGAGGAGGAGCACCTAAGAGGTGACAGCGGGAGCGGGCTCAGCCCTGCCTATCCAAAGGGACGAAGTTGGGACCAACGGGTCACCGGAGATGGCAGAAAAAGCTTTAGGTTCCAGAGGATAGAATAGGTGGTAACCTTCAGGTCCCCCCTGTTTTAGAGCCTGTTTAAAGCCCTCCTCCCTTGCTCCCAAAGGGGCGCCCTGGCTAGAGGATGCGGCTTTGGGACATGTTCTGTTGAACGCCGGATAAGTTTATATAAATACTTCATTGAGGTGACGAATTTACCCATGTTATATTCTGTACTGTGGAAAATTCATTTTGTATTATGTTGAGGATCGGCCCACCCATTGTTGGGGGTCCGGTTCATGTTTCTTCTGATTTCTGTCTGAAAAATTTCTAATAAAACTTTTATTGAACCTTAAAGCCCTCCTCCCCGCCTTTGCCGGCAAAACACTCTTGGAAGCCATAATCAAGACATATGCGACAAGTGGGACTTCTGATTATTAGTCAGTCTACTAGATATCTAAGTACTTCAAAACACGCTGAATTAATTAGACCTCCATAATCGTAGATCTCTACAATAAAGAATAACCCGCAGGTTAAATAGCTCTACTGGAGGAAAAGTATAAAGACAGAACCAAACTGAGTAGTCGTCGGGATCAATAATGAGTACAAGGGCCAGAGGAGCGAGAGGGGGGGCTATGTCAACCCCCCGCCTAAGCCAAAGTCCGTGCCCGATGAATAAATTTGTAACCCACGGGACTAATGGGGATAAATTACTAGTTGAGATACAACAAGGTGTTAAAAACAGCCAGGCTGACAAGGAGAAGAAAAAAGACAATATAAAATTGGTTGCTAAAAACCCAGGAGAACCGGATACACTTTTTGAGACTCTGACTGACTACGAGACTGAATCGCTACCCGATCAGAGAACACACGACGAACCACAAGATAGGTCATTACTACCAACAAAAATATAAAAACAAGGAATGTTCGCAGCGCTAGAAAAATAACTCAAATCACAAATGGAAGAAACATGGGCCACATTATGGAAAGATTGGAGGAAGTTGAAAAACAAACAGATCAAAATGTAAGTACCATCAGAAAACTGGAGGATGAAATCTTAGCTATAAAAAAAGAACAGCAGGAACAAGCGTATAAAGTAGAAGACCAGGAAAATAGAGACAGAAGGAAAAATATTAGAATACGCGGGGTACCAGACTCCTCCCAGCCCGAGAATCTCCCAGAAATAATACAGAAAATTTGCAATCCACTATTGGATAGAGAAATAACCTCCCTATTAAGAATTGAACGTGTGCATAGGATTAGAAGGCCAAGAGAAATATCCCAGGAGAGTCCTAGATATATTATTATTAGGTTTGAAAGCTGGGAAGAGAAAAACCAACTATGGAAAAATCTGAGCTCAAAATCCCCAATAAAATTTGAAGAGCACACCATCCAAATATACCAGGATCTATCTCAAGAGACGCTCAGAAGAAGAAGAAGTCTCAGACTGTTATTACGGGTGCTGCAAGAGCAGGGATTACAATACAACTGGGGTTTTCCTTCATGCCTGATTGGCAGGAAAAATGGGGTCACAGCAAGACTAAGATTTTATTGAAGAAATACCAGAATTTTGTCAAAAATTAGATATCCCAATACCAAGCAGTTATTGAAGTGAAGAGACAGAGCGAAGAAAGGGGAAAAGGGAAAGAAAGGGAAAAAAAGGGAGGAGAAAAACTAGGGTGGGGGAGGGAGCATAATGGGGAATAGTAAAATTAGTTAAATATAGAAAGAGGAGACCTGGGGGCTGGAGGCCGCTGTAGCATCTCGGCGCCAATCCCCTAGAAATAGGGGGGACAAGGCCGTGGCGAATAGTTCTCCACCTTACGGAATGGAGCATAGGAGCACAAAGGGGGTGCAAGGGGAGATGCTCCATAGCAAGGCCTTAGGGTCACAGTTCCATCAGGGAAGGAGGGGTGAGGGTGGGATGGGGGAAGGGGCGTCTTTGGATTGAGGTTTCATCAAGGGGAGGGAGGAATAGGGTGGGATGGCAGGGGGTGGGGGGTTAGATGGGAAGGGAAGGAAAATAGGATCCGTTATCTGTCAGAAAAAGAGAAAAGATATGGAAAAAAAAGAGGAAAAAATATGTCTAATGTAAATTGTATTACATACAATGAAAGAGGACTCTGTTCCCCAGGGAAAATACATATGGTCTTAAAAGAAATTGAAAGATACTCTGCAGAAATAGTCTTTCTACAAGAGACATATATAACAGTAGATTCTGGTGTCAGACTCTATTCTCGGGCAGTCCCATCATAGTACTATGGAGACTCCCCACAGAAAAGATCCAGGGGGGTCGCCATAGGGATAGGGAAAAATATTAGTTTCAAGGTGGAAGAAAGGACAGTTGACCCAGATGGTCGATATTTGTTTTTAAGAGGGACCTTACAAGGGAAAAAATATAGGTTGGCTAACATATACTGCCCCAACAAACATCCCCAAAAATATCTTAAGAGGTTTTTTAATGCATTAATGGACTTTAAACAAGGTTATGTAGTCTTGGCAGGTGATTTCAACTTTTCATTAGAACATCATCTTGATAGGACCGTGGGTGTGCAGATGCGAGATTCTAAGTAACAGCGATTATTGAAAAAATAAATTGTTCAAACACCAACTAATAGATCCTTGGAGAATTGCATACCCAAATAAAAGGGACTATACACATTATTCATCTGTGCACAAGACGTACAAGATTAGATTATCTAATGGTAGACCACAGAGTATTGGAATATGTAAATAAAACCTTGATAGGAGTAATATCAATTTTAGACCACGCCCCGGTAATAGTTAGAATACACTCTTCTGAGATAGAACAAAGAAAAGGGATGTGGAATTTAAATGAAGATTTGATCGATGATATCAAAGTCGGCGACATAGTCAAAAAATAGATACTTTCTGATAAATAATACACCGGACGTCAGCTCTGCGACTATATGGGAAGCTCACAAGGCATGCATTAGGGGTAAGTTAATATCCCTAGGGGCAGGGAAGAAAAAGGCAAGAGAAGCAAATAAAATAAGATAATAAGTGAGTTACAAGACCTGGAACATAAACATAAAAATCAAGGAGAAAGTGAAGTATACCAGGAAATACTGATAAAAAGGGCCCAACTCAGAGACTCGATGGAATTAGAAACTAAAAACACATTCAAGAATGTAGTAAAAGAAAGATACATATGGGGGAATAAACTGGGGAAATATCTCGCTAGAATTTCAAAGGAAAAAAGAAACATAAATTACATTGAAAAAATAAAAAATCAAGTAGGGCAGATAAAATAAAAAACTTCTGAAATTGCAGAGGCCTTTCAGACTTTTTATAACGCACTGTACTCCATTAGAAGGGGAGAAACTCAGGAGCAGAAAGTAACTAGGAAAAAAAAATTAAGGAATACCTAGAGCAAGCTAATCTATCAAAACTGTCGCAAGAAAATGCTGAACTCCTAGAAGACCCAAAAACGCAGGGGGAAATACATCAAGCATATTCAAGAAACATCTGGTAAAAGCCCAGGCCCAGATGGGCTACCGATTAAGTACTATAAAAAATTCAAAGAACTCTTGTTCCCAGAGTTGTGTAATTACTTTAATAGATTGGGAGAAAAGGAAGAAATAAGGAAAGAATCTCTCCTTGCTAATATCTCTATTATTCCTAAAACAGGAAAAGACGGTACTCTTTGTTCCAGGTATCGTCCAATTGCATTATTGAATGCCGACATAAAGATTTATGCAAAGATACTGGCAACAAGGATAAAGGCACTAATGCCGGATTTAATTAACGCAGATCAGACAGGGTTTATAAAAGGGAGAGAAGGGCGGGATAACAGCTTAAGAACGGTACTGTTTCTATAGGATTGGGGCCTAGATTTATGAAATGGGTGGAAAATGTATACAATTTTCCGACGGCAAGAGTAAAGGTCAATGGGAGTGTGTCGTCTATGTTTGAAATGATGAACGGAACGAGACAAGGTTGCCCGCTCTCACCCCTCCTGTATGTAATATCTTTGGAACCACTACTGGCCAGGATACGGAATAACCCGGATATAGGGGGGGTGAGAGTGGAAGGAGAGGAGCATAAGGTGTCGGTGTACGCAGACGACATACTCCTATATGTGACTAAGCCAAGACTCTCCCTGCCCATTGTAATGGATGAAATAGGAAAATATGGGGA
This sequence comes from Rana kukunoris, assembly GCA_029574335.1. Lineage (NCBI taxonomy): Eukaryota > Metazoa > Chordata > Amphibia > Anura > Ranidae > Rana > Rana kukunoris. Next base: position 76,515,439 of record CM056055.1, on the reverse strand, counting down.
ACTTTCTAACTTTAGAATTAATCCTATAAAAACGGTAATTCTGAACCTAGGAATAAATGTAATAGAAGAAACAGACCTACAGAGAATATTTCCATTTACGTGGGGGAAAAAAAGTCATTAACATATCTAGGAATAAAGATTACACCCAGAGTAGAATGATTATATGATGCCAATTATATCCCATAAGTTAACGAATTAAAACAAGATTTAAAAAACCTAGCAAAGAGACCAATTTCCTGGGTAGGGAGGATTAGCGCATTCAAAATTGTTTTACCAAAAATAATCTACAATTTCCAAATGCTCCCAATAAAAATCCCACAAAGCTTTTTCAAGATAATAAAAACTATAATCTCAAAATATATTTGGCAGGGTAAAAAAGCCAGAGTAAATTATTCAAACTTAACCCGAAAACTCGCGCTCCCCGATATAAAAAGATATTACCAAGCCGTAATTTTAGCAAGGTTAGTTGAATGGGCAAATATATAAACACTCAAAAGAAATGGGCACAGATGGAAGGTATAATAAGTTTGACACAATTAAACATGAAGGTTTGGATTCCACCTAAATTTAGAAAAATAGGCACAGACACACACATAGTATAACGAAGAATGTACTCAAAATATGGGACACATTATATAAGCGGGAAAATGGGAGTACAACTCCCCATTAATCCCACTAGCTGGCACAATTTTTTTCCCACCCGGAAATAGGACACAAATGGGTAAGAATTTAGGTATTAAAAGATTAGGGGAAATTGTTACATTAGGGAAAATAAGGTCTAAATGACCTTCAAACACAGGAAGGGGTTCAACACTTTAGCGATTGGGAATATTTCCAATTAAAACACTTTGTGTGCACATTACCATCGCCGATAAGAGATGATAAAGCATTGAATTCAATAGAAAAACTATGCTCCACAAGAAAACCACTTCAACATGGAATTGCGGCATTATACGGGATATTAACAGATCTAGAGACGAAGGGGACATTGAAATGCGTAGAAAAGTGGGGACAAGACATTGGGGAAAGGCTAGAGGACTCACATATGATAGGTGCAGTGTTTAACTATGCAACAGATATCAAAACAATTGAATCAAATTATAAAATGTATGGTGCGCTGGCACCTGACATCTGACAAAATTAATAAAATACACCCAAATAACTCTGAGCTGTGTTGGAGGGAATGTAATCAAGTAGGCACCACAATGCACGTTTGGTGGGACTGCCCGAGAATACAGGAGTACTGGAAAGAAGTCTTAGAATACATAGAGGAAATTACAGGTGAAAAGATTTTACAAAACCCTTTGACCTGTCTGTTCCATCGAACGGAAAGGCCAAAAAAATGGTATTGATCGACATTAGTCCCGGTGTTGCTAAATGCAGCAAAGGGCCTAATTCCAAAAAATTGGTTACATCCACAGAGGCCAATCATAAAAGAATGGATACACCGAGTTGACTGGAATATCTGAGACAAGTTGACCTGGGAGAAGAGGCTAGAAGCAGAACAGCTTGGGAACAATGGAGAGTATTTAAAACATCAGAAAAATGTACACAGGCAATGATAGAAATAGATAGGTAAGATCTTGGCAATAATAGAGTAACAAAATCCAAAAGGTGATGGACAGAACCGAAGGGTAGGAAGTAGTGGGGGGGAGGGGGAGGGGAGGGGGAAAGGGGGAAAAAAAAGTTATTCATGAGTATTCGGTTTTCTCCCGTTGTTAATATATTGCAAAAAAATAAAAAGAAACAATTAATAAAAAAATAAACAAAGAAGTATAAGAAAAACCACATGTGACGCAAGACCACAGAAGAAATGCGAAGGGCGGAATTTCATGTCTTGCTGTTCCAATTTCCGATCGAGTCTGATTTGGTAAAAAAAATGTAAAAAAAATGAGATTATTGTTGCAGAACAATTCAGGAAAGGAAGTGTTAAGTATATTTCATTGTTATAACCAGTACTGTTATTAGGCCATAGATATTTGCTGTTAGAATGTGATGTTCCTACTTTGAAGGAAATACATACAATGGCCCAGATTCACAGAGTGTTGGGCGCACATTACGCTGCCGTAACGCAAATGCCGTACGCCATGCAGATGCAGAGCGGAGAGGCAAGCACTGCATTTAGCAAGCTATTGCTCCCAGTGGTGCGTCGGCGTGGCGTAGTTTTTCGAAGGCGCAGGCCGGCGTAGGTGGAAGTGGGAGTGATCCCATGCAAATGATGGTCCGAGCGTAGCGCAGTGGTTTACGTCCGGCGTATCGCAAATGGCGCATGCGCCGTGATGTGGACGCATGTCCCACAGCCCTCTGCGCATGCTCACAACTTCGCCCGGCATAACCCCTCAGATACGCTGGCCCACCGCGTACGTCGAGAACATAAGTACGCCCATCCATACGCCTGTTCAGCGCAAAAGTACACCAGCTTGTCTTCCCTGATGGAGAGGTACTTTTGCGGTCTGAGTCATGTCAGATACTCAGGTGGACAGGGAGAGGAGAAAAAAAAATTCTCTGCAGATGAGAGGGCAATCCTGATCTCAGCCATCTCTAAGTATGATGTCTACCTCCATGGGGCACAGAGAACCAGGACCAGCAAGGCCAGGAAGCAGGAGATCCTCCAGAAGATCACCCTGGAGATCAATGCCCTTGGGCATGAAACCAGGACCTGGAGGGATATACAAAAGAAGATAAATGACATGCGTCGGAGAAGCTGGCCAAGATCAGAAGGCACCTCAGGGGCACGGGAGGCGGACCAGCTACTTCTGTCAAGTTGACAGCTGAGGAGGAGGTGATTGCCAGCTGTCTGGAGCAGGAGCAGGTGGACTCCAGTGAACAGGACTTGAGGACAGGTAAGTGTGTTTTATCCCCTATCCGGTGTGTAGCATGTGAGGGGGTGCAAGGGAACATGTGACAAGTGTGTGGGTCCACCAACATGTGAATACTTTGTGTCATCCACAGATGTGCTGGAGGGAGCTGGGCCATCCTCTGGCTGTGTACGACCCACGCCATCCCCGGAACATCATCCTCAGCCTGACCCCCTGGGAAGCCACGTACCATCGGTGGAGGGGAGTGCCCACACCTTTTCTCTAGAGGTAGTTGTGGAGGAGAAGGTGGATCTGGAGGAATGCCTCTACCTTGAGGAGGCTTACATCTTCCCCGGACCCTCTGAGACCTCCACGCCCATCAGGGGAACCCCCTCAAGGTCCACCCCATCCAGGGGAACCCCCTCAAGGGCCACCCCATCCAGGGGAACCCCCTCAAGGGCTACCCCGTCCAGATGAACACAAGCCTCCCCATCTCCCAGGAAGGCTCTGAGAAAGACAAGGGGTGTATCCGGATCCCTCCAAGAAGGGCTGGAGAGGGATTAGGCATGGCAGACATGCCACATGGCTGAGATAGCTGGTGACCTCCATCGTGTGGCTGACAGCCTGGCCTCATTTGTTGGGTCCTCAGCAAAGACTCAGGCCCCGTACACACGGCAGAGAACCTCGACGGACAGAACACATCGTTCTGCCCGTCGAGGTTCTCTGCCGGCCGTCAGAATCGGCGACGGGCCGTCGAGCAAATAGAGAACCTGTTCTCTATTTGCTCGACGGGTTTCCCGATAAGCGGGGATCGCCGAGAGCGTACACACGGCCGAGGTTCTCTGCAGAATGCGGCTCCCAGCGAGGTTCTCGCTGGTTTCTGCTGAGAACCTCGGCCGTGTGTACAGGGGTTCAGGCTTGCACAGTGGCTAACACTTTGTCTGGGGTCAGCACACGAAACACGTCGGGTCGACTCCACTGCCACTTCACTAGTGTATACATGCGTGTTTTCTCAGCTTTCATGTAAGTGCAATAGCTGTTCAATAAAATTTTAAGTGAATCATACATGATTACGCTATGTGGCCATTTTTCTTCCCGATCTTTTCTCATCATTAATATTGTCTGAGAGAAAAGTTTCTAGCCTCTCCTTCCCATTACAAGCTTTTCTGCCTACTCGAAGTGTCATTCATCAGACTGCGATGTACAGTAGGTGACCGCGATATTGTGTCAATCTCGCTCACTTTCTCAGCGAGATTGACCACCTACGAGCCCCATTGCAGGAGCCAGCGCCCCCCACCCTAAGTGAATGAGTATTGGGTACATCGTACCCCTACCCATTCACCTGCAAGAAAAGTGTAAACACAAAAACCACACAGGGTATTAAAATATTTTATTAGTCTGCTCCGGTGCCCCCCTCTCTTCTTTAGCTCTCTCACAAGGAGGGGCTTGCTTCTTTGACGTCTTCGGGTGGGGGCCGCTCTTCTTCCCGCCATCTGGTTCTCTTCCGCCGCCGGGGGGGGGGGGGGCGCTTTTATAAATGCGCCCCCCGGCGTGCTTCCTCCGATATCTTCGGGGGGGGTGTGCTTCTGTGGGCTTCTGTCTTCTTCTTGCTTCTTCTTCTGTCTTCTTGCTTCTTCTTCTGTCGCCTTCTGCTGTCTTCGCTTCGCACCGACTTATATAGGCCACCTACGACGTCAGTCCCATCATGCTCCGGTACCTACACACGTGGGTAGGTATCACATGGGATGGGACATTCCATGTACCTGTAAGGGCATGCCATGGCTGTTAATGGCATGATCCCCCCTTTTTTTTTTCCCGGATGTCACAGCACCATGCACACGGTGAGGAGTGCAGAATTAGTGACTGGACACCGTTTTGCATGGGCAGGGTTTGCCCGGTGAGGTCATTGCGACCGTGTGACTGGTGTGTGAGTGTGTGTATGTGTATGTGTGACTTTTCTGCCAGCAAGGCGTGTCAGCTGGCAGGGGTCATCTTGGTTCGTCAGGGAGAGGTTATTCCCACGACCATGTGAATGTGGTATGAGCAACATCATTGGGGCCTTGGCATGGCGTTGCTGCTCCCAAGTCCCGTGCAACGGACTTGGGCTAAATCAATGTGAGGTGGATGTGGTGTGTGTGTGTGTGAGCTAGGGACCACAGCGGTGTGCATGCGTGCATTGTCTGTGTGCCCTGATGAATGTGTGTGTTTAATGTGCAAAGATACATTCCACGAGGCAACTCCTGACTGCTGTTCCTTTAGCAGACTGGGTCGTCTCAGGCAGGGGGGACTGTGTGGCTCGGGGGTCAGGTCATCACATATGTCAATCTCCAGGCCCTTTCTCATGGTGTAGTTGTGCAGCAAACAACATGCACCGATGATCTGACACACAAAGTTTGGGGAATACAACAGGGCCCCCCCCCCGGACTTATCCAGGCATCGGAAACAGGACTTCAGGATGCCAAATGTGCGCTCCACCACTGCACGGGTACGTATGTGTGGAGCATTGTATCTTCTCGCGCCTCTGGTTTTGGGATTCCGGTATGGAGTCGGGAGATGGGGCCCAAGTGCATATGCCGAGTCACCTGGAAGGGAAAAGACAGGAGGATGTTAGCCGTGCATGTGCCCCTCGTGATGTCTGCATCATGGGGTCAGACAGTCATGCCTGACTCCCATGTCACTCACCAACCAGCCAGCTGTTCATGTACACGTTCTGTTCGAATTCCGTTGGGATGTTGCTTTGACAGTATATGTAGCTGTTGTGGCTGGCCCCTGGGTGTTTGGCACGGTTGTGCCATATAAGGCATTGGGCATCAGCTATCACCTGTATGTTGATGGAATGCCACTGCTTACGATTGCGGTATATGTGCTCTGTGGCACGGGGAGGCCATAGTGCCACATGTGTGCAATCAATGGCCCCAATGGTGCGGGGGAATGCGGCAATTCTGTAGAAATCCTGCATTGCCTTCTGCTGTGGGACATGCATGTGAGGATTGCGGGGACAACCTTGTGCACACATCTGCTCTTGGTGGATTGTGACATCCCAGACACGACTCCACTTGTACGTTGGAAAGATCTACTGGCGAGGAAATGGAGTGTTGCCAGTACAGTGGCTGCACTGCATGTGAGCGTCCCCTCTGGCTGGTGATTTCATCATGCAGGGCTGTGGCTACCGTATTTATCGGCGTATAACATGCACCGACGTATAATGCACACCTAATTTTAAGAGGGAGGTTTCAGGAAAAAAAACTAAATTTTAAATAAAGAACTTTGAAGCAAAACAAAGGTAGCTCAAAACTTTTTTTTATTAATAGTTAAGCACTTATAAAGGTAAAGAACATAACCTGGAACTAAAAGCAACTGTTTTAACGAATAAACTTGGATATTAAGGTACGGTACATGTTTTTACAGAAGTTTAAAATCAGAAATCGCTGCTGTCTGAGAAACCAAGAAACTCTTCATCTTCACTGCTATCTTCAAAATCGTACTCAACACTGCTGCTTTGACTGCTACTGTCTTCATATAGCAGCTCGTCTTCTTTACCATCCAAAGCATTGCTTATGCCACATTTCTTAAAAGATTTGATGACAATATCTTTGTCAACTGAGTCCCACAAAGTCGTTATCCACTGACACACTTTTGTAATGCCAGGTCTTTTCAATCGCCCAGAATTTGTAACATCGTGTTGGCTTTCATCACACTTATTTATTCCATTCTTCACGCATTAAGGCTTTGAAGAGATTGTTAATGGAAACATCTAATGGCTGTAATTGTGATGTTAGTCCTCCTGAAATGACCGCCATCTCTGTGTTGCACATTTTAAATTCTTTCTTTGTTGGCTCTGTAAGATGAGATCTAAATGAGTCCAGTACTAACAAGGACGGCTTCTTTAACAAAGCACCCGGGCGCTTCTCCCACACATTCTTATCCAAATACTCATGCCTTCTTCGTCCATCCAACCTTTAGGGTGAACATGCATCTTTATGCCACTTGGAATTTTCTCCTTTGGAAGAGAATGGTGACAGCTTGTTTCCATCTGCAGTGCATGCAAGGACCACAGTATAATGATTTTTTTAATGCCCTGAAGTTTTGATAGTAACGGACTTGGTACCTTTTGCTTCCACAGTTTTATTTGAAGGAACATCAAAAGTGAGGGGTACTTCGTCCATGTTGCCGATTTGACCAATTTCAAAATTTTGTCTTGTCCTTTGTTTAATAATAAAGTGGTGGAAATGTATTATCTTCTCTTCATAATCTTCCGGCATATGCTGGGCAATCCTAATTCTTTTTCGCATCCGAAGCTCATGCCTCTTCATAAATCTTTGACACCATGATGTTGTCCCTTTGAAATCCTGTATTTGCAACTCTTTGCTGATTTTCACTGCTTGAATGATGATCATTTTTGTTGATAAAGCAATGCCAGCTTTTCTATGATTTACTACAAATTCCTTCACCTGTTCTTCTAATTTTTGGCCATTTAACAATACCGCTGCGAAAATTGCATTTTGTTTTTAATAATGTCTTGAGTTTATTTTCCATTTTTCGCCAATCTCGTATTGTGCTTTCTGTTGGTGGCTCTCCAAAATGCATTGCATTTGGACCAAACTCGCACAGGACCCCTTTTTTGGGTCCGCACCAGAATTGGATCGCATGGGTGTTCCCACCTCCCAGATGATGGTGGCTCACATGTGGATTTTCTGAACAGAAGTGGATTCTTTGAACACAAGTGGAAGAGTTAAAAAAACAGGAGTTTGCTTTTAACTGTTTCTGCTTGCAAGTGTTGATTTGTTTCTCTCTTTTCTCTGACACTTTTTAACAGCTTTTTTTCCCTGCTAATTAAGGGAGTGTTTAATTGGGAACAGGTAAGTATATAGTCTCTGTACAAACTCCCATAGGAGCTGGCTCCCAGCTGATGGTGGCTCACATGTGGATTTTCTAAACAGAAGTGGAAGAGTTAAAAAACAGGAGTTAGGACAGGAGTCTTCTGAACTGTAAGTAACATCTTAAACTTCCTACAAGTAATTATATTGTAACTGGGAAATGTGTGCTAGCAGGGTTGAAGGTTTTGCTCAGTGCACAGTGTGCCACATGTATGCAAAATTGGTGCAACAGCTCCAGGATGGATACCGCTGTGACAGTTGTGAGCAGGTTGCCCTTCTGGAAGCTTGCATTAGAGATCTGGAGGAGCAAGTTGCAACACTGGGCAAAAAGGACAACCTTGAAAGGGGTCCTCTGCTCGCTGAGCAGGTGGTCAGTAGGGTTGATGTGGAGAATGGAGGAGCAAGTCAGGATTATCAGATAGGAAGATGGGTTAATGTAGTTAGAGGGAGTGGAGGGGGCTTGCAGAAAAGGAAGGCTAATCCTGTATTTGTGCATCAAAACAAATTTGCCAAGTTGGGTGAAGATGTGGAGGTGGCAAACACAGAGGTGGCAGCCCTAGATGTTACCCTAACAGCCAGGAGAGCAACCCATCTAGTAGAAGTGGTGAGGGGAGTGCAGGTAGGCCTAGACAGTTGGTGGTAATAGGAGATTCTATAATCAGAAGGACTGATAGAATAATTTGTCACCAGGATCGCCTCAATCGAATGGTTCGCTGTCTCCCTGGTGCCAGGGTTCGGCATAAGGTGGACTGGGTGGATAAATTACTGGGAGGGGCTGGGCATTACCCAGCTGTCTTGGTCCACGTTGGAACCAATGACAGTATACATGGAAGGTGGAGGCTCCTTAAGAATCAATTTAAAGAACTGGGCTGCAAGATGAAGGGGAAGGACCTGCAAGATGATATTCTCTGAAATATTGCCTGTGCCATGCGCAACACAGGAAAGGCAGGGGGAGATTAGAGAGCTGAATGCATGGCTAAAGACCTGGTGTAGGAAGGAGGGATTTGGGTTTCTATAGCACTGGGCTGACTTTTCATTGGGGTGCAACCTATATGCTAAAAATGGTTTGCACTTGAATGGAAGGGGGTCTGCTGTGCTGGGGGAGAGGTTTAGGGGAATGCTGGAGGAGTATTTAAACTAGACTTGAGGGGGAGGGTGAACTAGAATTACATCGGGCACGCAGGTCAGTTAGGGGTCAGACATTAATGGAGAGTGGAATGGGGATAGATGAAGGTGGGGTTATGGCAGGTGACAAGAAAATTCCCATGTTGCAAACAGCCATTGGAAATTATAGTGCCATTTGCACTACTAAAAATTAAATGAATTATATGAAAAACACCAGCAAAAAATGTAACAATACAAGTGTTTGTTCACCAATGCCAGAAGCCTGCCAAGCAAAACAGGTGAGTTGGAAGCTCTGGTGCATGAGGAGAGCTATGATGTAATCGGTATTGCTGAAACTTGGCTTCAATCCTCATATGACTGGGCTATTAATATTCCTGGCTATGCTATCTTTCGAAAAGACAGGGTAAAAAGGAAAGGTGAAGGGGTCTGTCTCTATGTGAGAAGTGACCTCAAAGCAAGCGTGAAAGAGGACCTGGTAGATGGAGAGTGTGATGAAGTTGAAGCATTATGGGTGGAACTGCATACAGATGTGCGTAGTTCAAAGTTAATCATTGGAGTTTGTTATAGACCACTCAATGTTAATGAGGAGGTGGAGACTCGGCTCCTTGCACATATGGAAAGAGCTGCAAGGGCTGGGACAGTGATGATAATAATGGGGGAGTTTAACTACCCAGAAATTGACTGGAATAATGGAATTTTTGGGATAGTTAAAGGCCAAAAATTAAAAAACCTTTTGCAGGACAATTTTATGGTCCAGTTTATTGAGGCCCCAACTAGGAATGATGCTCTGTTGGACCTGGTAATCTCAAACCATGCAGAGCTTATTACTAATGTTCAGATAAAGGAACGCCTGGGTAGCAGTGATCATAACATGATTTCATTTAATGTTAACTATAAGCAAGAAATACATACAGGAAAGACACTTAATTTCAAGAGAGCAAATTTTCAAAGGATGAGGACTGCTCTCCAGGACTTGGACTGGGAGGGAATATTGGCACCGCTGAACACAGAACAGAAATGGGAATTCTTCATAAAGACTCTTTGGAACCTCACTGCAAAGTATATTCCCATGGGCAAACAGTTTAAAAGGCTAAAGATAAAGCCTATGTGGCTCACTGTCAAAGTTAAAAAAGCTATAAACAATAAGAAAATAGCTTTTAAAAAATATAAAAATGAAGGAACACTAGTGTCGTTTAAATGTTACAAAGAATATAATAGTATATGTAAAAAGGAAATCAAGGATGCAAAAATTCAAAATGAATGACAGATTGCAAAAGATAGTAGGACAAACCCCCAAAAAATATTTAAATATATTAATAGTAAAAAGGTCAAGTCTGAGCATGTAGGCCCTTTACAAAATAATCTAGAGTGGGTGACTGAAGACAAAGAGAAGGCAAAGGGGGAGCTCATGTCAATAATTGGGGTGGGAGTGACACAGCCCCAAATCCACAATGGCTCAAAAGTGATATGGTCTAGAAATATTTAGACAGAATAAAGGTGGATAAAGCACCTGGACCAGATGGCATTCACCCACGAACCCTAAAAGAATTGAGATCTGAAATTTCAAAGCCACTGTATCTAATATTAATGACAGGAATAGTACCACTGGATTGGCGTAGAGCCAATGCGGTGCCTATATTTAAAAAGGGAACAAAGTCTTTACCAAGTAACTATAGACCTGTTAGTTTAACTTCTATAGTTGGGAAGATACTGGAACGTTTAATAAAAGACCACATGGATGAGTTCTTGCTGGAAACAAACTATTTAAGCAGCAGACAGCATCGATTCATGAAAGACAGAAGTTGTCAGACAAACCTGATTTCCTTTTATGAAGTGGTAAGTAAAACCCTGGACAGAGGCCTGGCAGTGGACGTGGTAAACCAAGCAAAAGAAAGTCGCGCTGCTAATAATATAGAATAAAGCTGCCAGCACTAACAGTGAAACAACCTGTGAGTGAACAATAAAGAAAAAATAAGTGCAGCGCATGGCCCTGTCGATGAGCATTAGCTCGAAACATGTCGGGTACATAGCTTTTTTATACCCAACTACCACGCTCTTTTTATATTCATGTGATCACGTGTGCCAGATCCTTTCCTGAGTACTGGCATTATTTTGTTATTTTTATTGTTCTGTATTTTACCAGCCTAATAAAGGCTCCCCTTTTTCAAACAAACTACACCATGTGGAGTTTTTTTGTTTCTTCTATGGATACCTACAAGTGTTGTTCCATCTGAAAGCCTGGAGCCACCCTCTATCTTGGACCTTGAGATCCCTGGGAAGGATCTACAATTCCTTCAATCATCACTCTTCATAGAGCCATCCATCCGAGGAGCTCTTACAAGCTTATCTGACACAGTGCCCCCCAGCATATGTGTCCACCCTATGCGGTAAGAGTACCCATTCTCTTAATCTATCAGTCTGGCTATCCTGCATGTTCATTAAAGTGGATTACGCACATCATTTGAATCCCCAGTAACACAGGAGTGTCCCACAGGAGTGTTTCATAGGAAGACCTATCTATACCTATACATTGTTTTTGAAGGACTCCCTCCATATTTTATATTTCATTGTCTGTATTGCAAAGGGTTTCACCATCCTGTTTGTGCATTTTTATATTGTGTTTTCTGTTTACTTATCACAATATTATCTCACCAATTGGGATGAGACTTATGTAAACTGCTTCACGCAATTTTACTTTTTCCAGCGCTGCACTTATTTTTTCTTCAGTGGACGTGGTATACTTGGATTTTGCAAAATCGTTCGATACAGTTCCCCACACACGGCTCATGTGTAAGATAAGGTCTACAGCAGGGATATGCAATTAGCGGACCTCCAGCTCTTCCAAAACTACAAATCCCATCATGCCTCTGCCTTTGGGTGTCATGCTTGTTGCTGTCAGAGTCTTGCAATGCCTCATGGGACTTGTAGTTCTGCAACAGCTGGAGGTCCGCTAATTGCTTATCCCTGGTCTACAGGATTGGATATATCGGTTTGTAAATGGATAGAAAACTGCCTGAAAGACAGAATTCAGAGAGTTGTGGTTAATGATTCTTACTCTAAATGGTCCAAAGTTATCAGCGGTGTACCCCAAGGTTTGGTGTTGGGTCCCTTACTTTTCAATATATTTATAAATGATATTGGGTCTGAGATCAAAAGTAACGTTTCTGTTTTTGCAGATGACACCAAGCTATGCAGTGGAATAACGTCTTTGCAGGATGTCTCCAATTTACAAGCCGACCTCAATGCTCTATCTAAGTGGGTGACTAAGTGGCAGATGAGGTTTAATGTTGATAAATGTAAAGTTATACACTTAGGGGCTAAGAATATGCATGCATCATACATACTTGGGGGAGTACACCTGGGGGGATCTGTAGTGGAGAAGGATCTGGGGGTTTTAGTTGATCATAAGCTCAATAATGGCATGCAATGCCAAGCTGCGGTTTCCAAAGCGAGCAAAGTCCTTTCTTGTATTAAGAGAGGTATGGACTCCAGAGATAGAGATATCATTTTGCCCCTGTACAAATCATTGGTAAGACCTCATCTGGAATATGCAGCCCAGTTTTGGGCACCAGTTCTCAAAAAGGATATCGGGGAACTGGAGAAAGTGCAGAGAAGGGCAACCAAACTGATAAGAGGCAGGGAGGAGCTCAGCTATGAGGAAAGATTAGAACTGAATTTATTCACTCTTGAGAGGAGAATAAGGGGGGATATGATCAACATTCATTCATTCATTCAACATGTACAAATATATAAGAGGTCCATATAGTGAACTTGGTGTTGAGTTATTCACTTTAAGGTCAACACTGAGGACAAGGGGGTACTCTTTACGTCTGGAGGAAAAAAAGATTTCACCTCCAAATACGGAAAGGTTTCTTCACAGTAAGAGCTGTGAAAATGTGGAACAGACTCCCTCCAGAGGTGGTTCTGGCCAGCTCAGTAGATTGATGGAGTCTGGAGTCTTTCCTAAATACACATAATATAACTGAGTACTAAGATTTGTAGGTAAAGTTGATCCAGGGTAATTCCTATTGCCTCTCGGGGGATCAGGAAGGAATTTTTTCCCCTCCTGTAGCAAATATGATCATGCTCTGCTTTTTTTTTTTGCCTTCCTCTGGATCAACTGTGGATATGGAGTTGGGTGTATGGGATTGTACTGTGTTTTATTTTGTTTGTTTATTTTTTTATGGTTGAACTGGATGGACTTGTGTCTTTTTTCAACCTGACTAACTATGTAACTATGTAACACCTAGGCCAGTGATGGCGAACCTTGGCACCCCAGAGGTTTTGGAACTACATTTCCCATGATGCTCATGCACTCTGCAGTGTAGTGGAGCATCATGGGAAATGTAGTTCCAAAACATCTGGAGTGCCAAGGTTCGCCATCACTGACCTAGGTGATCTGATTCATGTCTGAACTGTCAGTTTGCAGTGCGATACTGCTGAAATGGGGGTGTCATTAACAATGTATTGACACTCCCTGCAGATCGCATAGGACAGTGTGAACTGCTGTGCGAGTCGGTTGCGATGTGGGAACCCGCAGTGGATTCACAGGGTTCCCGAATCGCACCCAAATTAACACAGCAGTTCACATTGCCGTATGCGATCTGCGGGGAGTGTCAATTAAGGATGAGCCGAACACCCCCGCGTTCGGTTCGCACCAGAACGTTCGAACAGACCGAACTTTCCTGCGAACATTTAGAACCTCATTGAAGTCTATGGGACTCGAACGTTCAAATTTAAAAGTGCTAATTTTAAAGCCCAATATTCAAGTTATTGTTGGAAACCATCTTTGAGAACCCGGGTCTTGCCCCAGGGAACATGTATCAATGGATTTTTTTTTTTTTTTAAACTGTATTTTTTTCTGGAGCCGTGATTTTAATGATGCTTAAAGTGAAAAAAAAATGAAAAATTCCTTTAAATATCGTACCTGCTGGGTGTCTATAGTAGTGGCACATGTTTAGAACTGTCCCTGCACAAAATGAGATTACTCTCAGAAAAAATACATTTAATACTGCTTGCGGTAATGTAATGTTTGGTCCCTGCAATATGGATAAAAATCCTTGAAAAAAATAGCATGGGTTTCCCCGCCACCACTCCCCCTAGGTCATTACAAGACCCAGTGCCGATCCTGACCTCCCTGGGGCCCTAAGCAACATGACATGTAATATACTTACGCCAGTCGTCTCTTAGCGTTATTCCGGCGTATCATGTTTTGTGGATACAAAACAATGATACGCCGGCGGGAAATTAGAATTATACGCCGGCGGGAAATGAATTATGAAGCGGGGGGGGGCGCTGACGACAGTGACATGTCACATTAAAGAAAGTTGAGAAGCGGTGGGGTGGGGTGTTCTGTTGTCGGAAATGACTCAGCAGTGAGTTTAGAAGAGGGGTGAGGGGGCGAAAATTACTGCTCACCAGACGGGCCTCTAGTAATTTGGGGGGCCCTTCGCAGCTTTGCGGGGCCCTAAGAAGCTTGCTTAGTGAGCCTATAGGGAGGATCGCCCCTGACAAGACCCTTTGGCCCTATATACTTTGAACAGCAGTATACAGGCTGTGCAAACAAGACAAGGGGCCAGATCCACAAAGAATTACGCCGGTGTATGTACAGATACACTGGCATAATTCTAATTTCCCGCCGGCGTATCATTGTTTTGTATCCACAAAACATGATACGCCGGAATAACGCTAAGAGACGACTGGCGTAAGTATATTACACCGTCGTATCTTAGTTGTGGTCTTACGCTAGCCGATAGGGGCGCTCCTGTCGGATTTTCATGTCGAATATGCAAATTAGCGAGTTACGCTAATCCACGAACGTACGAGCGGCCGGCGCGTTCCATTTACGTTGTTTGCGTAAGCGTATCTCCGGTGTAAAGCTACCCCTGCTATATGGAGGTGTACGCAATGTTAAGTATGGATGTCGGGCCAGCGTCCTTTTTTTCGTCGTTTGCGTAACCCGTTCGCGAATAGGGAATTGCGTAAGTTACGTACACGTCATTTTCATTGACTATTTGCGACGTGATTTCCCGCATGCACACTAGGATACGTCCACGGCCGGCGCATGCGCAGTTTAAAAAAAGCATAGTTTGCGTTGGGTCATTCATGTTTATAATAAAACACGCCCCCCTAGTAAATTTGAATTACACCCGCGAACGCCGGCCCATTTACGCTACGCCGCCGTAAGTTACAGCAGCATTTCTTTGAGGATAAGGAAAACTCCGCTGTGACTTACAGCGGCGTAGCGTAAATGGGACACGCTGCGCGGGCGGCCAACGTATGTGGATGTGGCCCATGGACTGTAGGTTTGTTAAGTAGAATCTGAACCCTGTCATAATTTGCTGCTGCATATTGCACAATTTCCTAAAGAGACCCTCAACAAACTACATGACACTTGTGCCTGATGAGGCCATTGATGTTCCAGTGGTGGTCCATGAGACTGTCCATACAGGCTTGGCCCCCCAAAGCGCACGTGCTGTGTGGCAACAATATGTCGATTATTTTAGGGTTGGGGGGGCCATTACAGAAAAATTCTAGAAAAAAGGGGGGTTGCCATCCGGGGCCCCCTTTGAACAAATTCTGTGAAGAACTCCTGTTCTCTGAAGGCCTCCGTTATTTCTGCAAGTCAAAATTAAGCAAAAAAAGCTAATGTCAGTCAAGCGTTAGCTTTCTCCCCATATCTAACCCACAAACTCATCCACTGATCATAAAGTCCAAAATCAAGTTTCGTATCGTCATACTGCACGATCATTTTTCCGACGTTTTCTACCGACTGTGAACGACCTTCTCACTCACGCAATATCCCTTTATACACTGCGCATGTGAGAAGCTCCACACGTTTCCCCGCCCATGACGATCGTTCTAGTAATTGCCACGCCCCTTTTCAGTCGGTCAATGCAAGACGGTGAAGACATGATGGAGGAGAGACAGCAAGCTGCAGCCAGGCAGGAGAGAGGACAGGCACCCACCAGGAGCAGGAGGTACAAAGCCACCAACATGTCCTTCAACGAGATGCTGGCAATCCTTAAAAAGGAGGACTATGACTGCAAAAAAGGGCCTTACAAGAACCCAAATAAACTCAAGGCCCAGATCATGGAGAAGGTTCAGAAGACTATCCATGAAAAATTCGGGGAGCAGAGGTCCAGGGGGCAGTTGTGCAAGAGATGGTCTGACCTGAATATCAGAGAGCCGGAGCAGATGGAGAGCATTCAAAGAGTCATCAGAAGAAGTAAGTAATTTTCATGTGTACTCTGATTATTTGTTTTTATTATTTTGCGGCATGTGCTTTTTCTTTCAGGTTGTGTATATATACAGTTCAAGAATACATGTCTCAAGGTTCATGGGCATAATAATTGGTCATTCATTTTATTTATGATCTTTTTATGTGAGACCAATTTTTTATTCAATGTAGATGTGTTATTTACTAGATTTAAATAATCCAACTTATGTCAATATACAGTAAAAGGAGAGTATGCTCAGCAGTTGGTTACACATATGGACTCAGTAGCACAAGTGTTGGCATGGCCGATCCGCCCTATAGGCTCACTATGCAAGCCTCTTAGGGCCACGTAAAGCTGCGAAGGGCCCCCCAAATTACTAGAGGCCCCGCCTGATAAGAAGTCATTTTTGCCCCCTCACCCCACTTCTCAACTTTCTGGTTGCATGGGAGAAGAGGTAAGAAGTCAGCACCCCCTGCTTCTCAATTTAATGTAAGATGTCATTTCCGACAGCAGAACACCCCTCCCCCCGCTTCTCTACTTTCTTTAATGTGACATGTCACTGTCGTCAGCGCCCCCAGCTTCTCATTTTTAAGGTGCCATGTCATTTTACTTAGGGCCCCAGGGAGGTCAAGATTGGCACTGAGTGTTGGCCACAAGAACAACCTAGTTAGGGTGTCACACAGAGGTGATCTAGTGGATACTTGTTGTTTTTCCATGTAGGAAACTTGGACAAAGATAGAGAAATGTTGCAGGTTTGGTAATGGATAAAATCCTGTGTTAAGCTTAGAAGGATTGTAAAAACAGACAATTGTAGCACACGTTACAAAAAAGAATGACATTTCTTTTTTTTTTTCTCCTTTTTTTTTTCTTTTTTCTTTTTTATTATTATTATTATCCCCCTTTATACACCCAACACACATTATCACTCCATATATATTTTTTTCTCTTTTCCTCTCTCACTTAGGTTGCTTGTGCTTAATTTATAGGGGATCTGTTTCCCCCTCCGTACATTGAACTCAATACTACAATCTTTTTTTAGTTTATCTCACTACTTAGTATTATTATCTTTCCCTGTACACAATCACACATTTTTTTTCCCTTCTCTCTCTCTCTCTCTCCCCCCCCTCTCTCTCTCTCTCCCCCCTCTCTCTCTCTCTCCCCCTCATGAAAAGCCGCCCCATTACTTCAAAGAATTCTGCCTACCCCGATTAACCACTTCAGCCCCGGACCATATTGCTGTCCAAAGACCAGAGCACTTTTTGAGATTCGGCACTGCGTCGCTTTAACTGACAATTGCACGGTCGTGCGACGTGGCTCCCAAACAAAATTGGCGTCCTTTTTTTCCCACAAATAGAGCTTTCTTTTGGTGGTATTTGATCATCTCTGCGGTTTTTATTTTTTGCGCTATAAACAAAAACAGAGCGACTATTTTGAAAAAAATGCAATATTTTTTACTTTTTTCTATAATAAATATCCCCAAAAATATATAAAAAAAAAATATTTTTTCCTCAGTTTAGGCCGATACGTATTCTTCTACATATTTTTCGTAAAAAAAATCGCAATTAGCGTTTATTGATTGGTTTGCGCAAAAGTTATAGCGTTTACAAAATAGGGGGTAGTTTTATGGCATTTTTATTATTATTTTTTTTTTACTAGTAATGGCGGCGATCAGCGTTTTTTTTCGGTACTGCGATATTATGGCGGACACTTCGGACACTTTTGACACATTTTTGGGACCATTGGCATTTTTTTAGCGATCAATGCTATAAAAATGCATTGGATTACTATAAAAATGCCATTGGCAGTGAAGGGGTTAACACTAGGGGGCGGGGAAGGGGTTAAGTGTGTTCCTATTTGTGTTCTAACTGTATGGGGGGGGGGACTTACTAGGGGGAATCACTGATCTTCTGTTCATACATTGTATGAACAGAAAATCAGCGTTTCCCCCGCTGACAGGAACGAGCGCTGTGTGTTTTCACACACAGCTCCCGTTCCCCGCTCTGTAACGAGCGATCGCGTGTGCCCGGCGGCGATCGCGCCCGCCGGGCACACGCACGGGACTCGGGGGCGAGCGGGGGGCGTGCGCGCGGGCCGCCGGCGGCGCGCACGCGCCCCCTAGTGGCCGCGAAAGGCGCGACGTAGAGCTACGGGCTCTCGCGCACCCGTGCCGACCTGCCGCCGTATAACTGCGGCGGCTGGTCGGCAAGTGGTTAATAACAATGGGAGTAAGGCGTGGAAAAAGGAGGATAAAATTAAGAGAAATAAACCTCTAGATAGGGGGGAATGTAATACAATTGACAGGCAGCATAGAAAGTGGTAGGACGGTATAAAAATGAGCATTATCTTTGAGACAATGTATATATGTGTTTATGTATAATGTGTATTTATTTGTAGTATAGTTTTTATGTATATTATGTATTTATTCGTTGTATACTTGGAAAATAATGTTTAATAAATACATTTTGGAAAAAAAAAGAATGATTGATATTCCTCTTTCATACTTCTAATCTTTTTGATTCATGTATCCCTTTTTTACAATCTCATAGGGCGCAATCAAGCTGCAGCAGTGGAGCGGATGAACCCCACACAGAGCCAAGCCCCACCCCCGCCGGATGTGCAGGACGTGGAAAATGCCACCACATCAGGTCAGTGTCATACAGCACAGCTTCAGGTAATAGATGTAGGCCTGCATAATTGTAATACATGTTTTTTCCCAAATTTCAGGAGGTATTCATGCAGTTGGGGGCGGATTGGACACCTACAGTGCCCAGGTCTTAATTGGGGAGGTTTTGTCCTGCAGGTCCGAAATTGAGGACATAAACATCGCCTTAGGGCAGCTTTAAAAGAAATCCCAAGTGGTGGACCGAAAACTAAAGAATCTTTTTGATGTTTTGGTGAGGGTTAAAAAAAAATATTTTTTTCTTTTTTTGCTCTGTTTTTTTTTTCAAAGTATAATCTCTTTTTTTCTTGCTAAAACGCATGAACAACGACAACTGATAAAAAGTAGGTCATTGTTAATGCGTTTTAGCCAGATATTTGTTTTGTCAAAAAAAATAAACAAAAAAAAAGATAACTCTAGAAAAAATAACAAAAAAATAAAATAAATTGATGTAGACAAATATTTCAAAGCAAAAGTATATTTCTAGACAATAAAAAAATAAAAAAATAAAAATAAAGAATTTCTATTAAGATATTTTTTGAAAAAATAAAAATGACACCTTTTGTCGTGTGAAACAATAAATATTTTTGGATACTCAACAATGTGTGGCTTATTGTTATATCAATGCTGCCTATAAGAACCAATCTAGATTTGTGGTGTTTACATTGACAATGATGAGTATTTAGTATTTAGTACAGGAAAATAAACATGGCACTATGATAATGTAGGAGAAAGCTAGAATAAACTCAAATTAGAAAATAATCAAACAAAGAAAAATACTAGAACAGGGTAAGAATAATTGGGCCTTAGACACTGGTGGCGTTGCCACAACACTGCAACCCCTCACAGATACTCTAGTTGGAGCACAGTAATAATCCCTACTGCAAAAAATTGCATCTAAAATTATTATTTTACGCCCCTGTTAAACAGGGGCAGAAAAATTGGGCCTTAGGCCACAACACTGTAACTGCTCACAGATACTGTAATTGTAGCGCATCAAAAACCCACATGCAAAGTATTGCATCAAAAATTGTTAATATACACCCCTGTTAAACAGGGGCAGAAAAATTGGGCCTTAGACACTGGTGGTGGAGCCCTGAAACAAAACTTTCCTTACTAGCTATCAGCAAGATCAGTGAGGAGGAAAAGGACATTCAGTCAGCAGCATAACAGGACAGTCACTCAGCATTAGCATAGGCAGTCTCCAAGGGATCTGACATTTCAAAAAAGTTATTCAGTTACATCAGCATCAGGTGCTTGGTAGCTGGTGTTGATCCAAGACTGATTCATTTTTATGAAGGTCAGTCGATCGGTCACAAAGCCTCCAGCAGCACTGAATGTGCGTTCTGAAAGAACGCTGGATGCAAGGCAAGCCAGTAGCTCAATTGCATACTAGGCAAGCTGTGGCCAGTGATCCATCCTTAAGACCCAGTAAGCCAGAGGATTTACGGTGGGGAAGGTGTCCAAGTCTGATCTTGCCCCTAGGTATTCCTGCACCATATAAACCAGACGCTGGCGATGGTTGCTGGAACCAGTCATACCTTAGGGCTGCGGACTAAAAATTTGTCTGAAAGCATCGGTCAGACGGCCACCTTCTCCACCGCTCCTTTTGTGACTCACCGTAGCCTCAGCAACACATTGTCCAGGACCATGATTTGGTAACCCCCCAGGTTCTGGGAACGCATTGCACAGACCCTTCTGCAAGGCCTCCCGAGAAAGTTTCATCTTTTGCTCCCTCTGTGACGGCAAGATAAGGTTCTGCAACCTTACTCCTGTAATGTGGATCAAGGAGAGTTGCCAGCCAGTAATGATCCCTCTCCTTGATATCACGAACATGAGGATCCTTACGCAGGCTTTGCAGGATCAGAGAGGCCATGCAGCATAGGTTTGCTGAGGCATTCAGGGCACAGTCCCTAGGGTCACTGAGGGCCACCTCATCCCAGCCACGTACAAGTCCACATGTTAAATTGGGACTGTAAGTGATCCCTTGAAGACTGCTGCTGCTAATGCTGAGTGCTAGGCTCCACCTTTATGCTGCTGATGCAATCATCCTCCTCCTCCTCCTCCTCCTCCTCGTCCTCTTCTTGTGTGCTAGGCGGGCAAGCAGGACCACTGTCTGGATAAAGGGGGCCTTGAGAGGTAAGGAAGTCCTCCTCTTCCACCCTCTGTTTTGCCTCCAGTGCCCTGTCCATTTTTCCACGTAGCGTGTGCTCCAACATGTGAATAAGAGGGACAGTCTCACTGATGCATGCACTTTCACTGCTCACCACCCTCCGTGGCCTCCTCAAATGGTGACAGGACAGTGCATGCATCCCTGATCAAGGCCCACTGGCATGGAGAAAAAAAACAAGCTCATCTGACCCAGTTCTACTGCCATATTGGCACAGATACTCATTGATGGCCCTCTGCTGCGTGTGCAGCCGGCCGCTGCAGCATGGCCAATGTAGAGATCCATCTGGTGGGCATGTCACAGATTAGGCGCTTCTTGGGCAGGTTGTATTCCCTTTGGAGGTCTGTCAGCCGAGCAGTGGCATTGTATGACCTTCGAAAATGCACACAGACTTTCCGGGCCTGCTTCAGGACATCCTGTAAGACCGGGTACCTGCCCAGGAACCGCTGCACCACCAAATTCAGAACATGAGGAAAACAGGGCACATGGGTCAGGTGCCATTGTCGCTAACCATCATTCCTGTCTTAAGCTGGCGTGGCATCAACCACCTCTGAGCCTGCCCCTGTAGAGCTGACAGAACCTCTCCCCCAGTGTGGCTCCTGTCTCCCAAGCACACCAGCTCTAGCACCGCAAGGCATCTCTTTGCCTGCATTCCTGCGTAGCCCCTCGTATGCCTACGGAGCACGGCTGGTCCCGAGTAAACATCAGCACAGGAAGAGGCCACAGAGGAAGAAGAAGAGGAGGGGGTGGAGGAGAGAGGTGTGACAACCAGTAGTAGTGTTTTGGAGGCGGGGTGGCGGAACAACCTCCAACACTACTGTACCTATTCTTTAATATATATTTTTAATATACATTTATATATATATGGAATCAATCTGCATATATATATTTTTCATATTTTTTATCTAATTAATTTTTTATAATTAAGTTTTCCCTTCATTAGTGGACTAATGTGTGGCATATTTGGAGGTGGTCATACCAGCTGTATTTGCCATACAACCCTTATACTCCAAATTGAGGCTCTTTTTTATGTATATTTTTTCTGCCTACATATTCTTATTTTCAGATATCAATTCCTATTACTGGCAAGCGATCCCTTTTCCAAAATGGTCGATTGCTTCCTGAATTCCCCGCTTGTTTGTTTAGGGCGACCTTACTGCAAAAGGTGTTTTCAATGTTTAAGGCAAGCGATCCCTTTTTGTAACACGGTTGATTGCTGCCTGAGTTTTCTGTAACTCTGCTTGGGATGATCTTATCACTAAGGGTGATCTTAAACAAAATTTCAAAGTTCAAGGCACTGACAGTGCTTATACTATTGGCAAGCGATCCCTCTTCAAAGATGGCCGATCGCCATTCATGATCCCCAGACGTCAGAGAAGGGCGGTCCTAGAATGTTACAAACGAATTTAAAGGTGGCGAGTCAGCGCGCCGCTCGTGCCCCTGGATGAAGTCTGCTATTGGACGAAACGGCGTAGGGAGGAACGGCGTGCTGACGACACTATTGTTTTTATCCTCACGACCATCCGGAAGGACGGGCGGATTGTGAGAGCCGGCCGGCTTACTATTTATATGCTTCCAAAGGATTCGTTTTTTGTAAGTGCAATCGAATTTCTTTTATTAAACTTTTAAAACGTTACTACTCTATGTTGGCTTCCTTTCTCTTCCCTTGGCTACACTCTGGGAGTGATTGTTTTTCTGGGATCCAGCCGCATTGAGACCAAGCTTGGAGATACACACAGGATTCCACTTTAATACCCGTTAAGGCAATCCAGCCTGCTGTGCTGTTGATGCTCACGATTATTATCTATCTGGTAAGCAGATTTACTATAAGAGGTGGAGGTGGAGGCTCTCTTCTGTCCTGCAGTATCTCAATCCCCTACTTGGGATATTTCTCTGAACTCACTGAACTTTGATTTTTCCCTGGAGCTTTTTACGAACTTTGTCAATTCAGTTTGTTTTCTTATATGATTTTGTCATACATCGGAACACTTGGTGTTGGTTTTTTATATACAATTTTTTTGCACTCAATGCACATTTTGTTATCACCTTCACTATTGATGTATTAATTTTAGCAGCGCAGCACACCCAATTTACTGTTTATATTTTGTTCATCTGACATTTGTGCTGCAGCAGCATTCACGTTTATCTTTATGTAAAATCGTTTGGTTTTGCCACCAATCCAATTTTTATTTTCATTAGACCTGCGCAGTATTTTCCACTGTTTTTCACTTGTTTTTAGATACCCACTTACAGCAGCGGTCTTATCTCCTTGTGATAAGGAGTCTAACTATTCACTTATTATTTTATTTTATTTTATTTTAATTTATTTTATTAACACTCTTATTTAGTATACATTATGGATGTATTTGAATATAGAGCTTCCAAGGTTGTCAATACTGATGGAGTTTTTCAGATGTATAAAGAAGGTGATCTCAGTGGCCTGTTCGTTAGACTTAAAAATCTAACTATTGCAGAGATCCATACCCAATGGGATGTAGCCTTTTTAGAGACATACATTAAATTGAATATGGTTCCTAGAAGCCTTAGGTGGCAAGTGAGTCCACAAAAAGGAGACCTTGAGCTACAGGAATGGTTCCGATACTTCAATGAGGCTGGAATCAATTTCCTTATCTTTTTGGTCTCTAGAAAAAACAGCAAATTGACCAAACTAGATACTGAGATCAAAGCCCTCAAGGAAACTATGTCACCCCATAGGGAGAGCGATGAGTATAAGGATAGATCAAGTAACCTTTTACGTATTTTAGACAAAGAGGAAAAAGAACAGAAAATTAAGAAAAGAAAAAAATACAATAGGGACTTTGGGGATTATCAAGCCAGCCTGGTGTTTGAGTGGCAGAAAAAACTTGTGGCTGATGAACAAACCGAAGTAACTTCTCGGATGGAGGCCATAGTACAGGGAGATGAAGTTCCTGTTGAAACCGAACCCCCCCACAAAGTTCCTGGGTAAGAAATGACCAGGGGAAAACCCCTAAGAAAAATAAATCAGGAAAGAAGACTAAGAAGGTGCCTTACCGATCACCGATTAGAGCCTCAGGCTCCTTTTATAATAATCAACAACAAGGAAAAAATGTTAATTGGACTAAACCTACACAGGGCAGAAATGTGGTTAATCCTGACCATGCTAGTGGCTTTCAGAATCCAGGCCAATATCAACATTATAGAGATTCACCTAGAAGAGATAGAAGTTCTGGGAGAATGGATAAAAAAATTAAACACTATGGTCCCCCTCAGGAACAAAATATGTACACTCGACACTATTCAGATCGAGAAAGGGAAAGAGATGAATATGATCTTGATAGCGACACAGAAGCAAGGAATCGCTTTTACCCTTTGAGAGATAGAGATGGGCCTAGCAACTATGCCATTGCAGACTATGAATCAGCTAGTCAGGCACAGCGAACATATAGACAAGGCCCATCAAGGGACTTTCCTCCAAACCAATATGAAAACACTTCAGGTGAACATTGGGGTTTTCCCAGGTCAAATCAGGGCGTAAAAAGACAGGTAGAAAACAAAGAGGGTGCAGAGGGGGGAGGAGAACAAAGCCTCAAGAAACAAAGGCTGTGAACGATGCAGGTATTTTCAATCTTAGCTCGCACACTCTGACTCAATCAGAACTAATCTTATTGAACAAAGGACTAAAATTCGCCCCACCTAAAAAACTAAATAAATTCCAAACGTATATGGATATCCACCAATATATACGTAGGATAAATATCAAACGGTATTTTGCAGGTTTGCCCTCTACTGAACGACCATTGGCCCAACAAACTTTCAAACATTCAGGATTGGCCAATGCTTCCACATGGAATCCCCCTGGAGCACTGGCCCCTGCAATTAAAGTATTTAGAGATGTTGTGTTAAGAGATTTGGAGGCCGTCAGAGTCTCTAATATCTCAATGGACCAGGAACTAACCAAGGGACTTGACTCTCTATGTAATAACAAAGAGCTTGTCATCCGTCCATCGGATAAGGGTGGAGGCATAGTAGTTATGGATAGGTCTATGTACATCACTGAAACCAAGAAAATTGTGGATGACCAAGAGACTTACACACTACTATTGAGAGATCCAGTTATTCAATACAAAAACGCTCTTGAGATCTTGATTAAAAAAGGTGCAGATCAGGGAATTCTTAATGAAAAAGAACAGATTTTTTTAGTCCCGCGAGCACCAAGACTTCCAGTGTTATATTGTCTCCCTAAAATCCACAAAAGCCTTACTTGCCCTCCTGGACGTCCCATCATCAGTGGGATTGATTCTATCACGTCCAGGGTGGGTAAGTATATAGATTATTTTCTACAACCCCGCGTACAGAAAATGCCCTCTTACCTAAAAGACACAAAACATGTCATCAACTTACTGTCTCAACTTCAATCAGACGAGAATATGTGGTTAGTGACAGCAGATGTTAGTTCACTGTACACCATCATCCCACATCATCTAGGGATATCTGCTGTGAAATACTATCTAGACGCACTTTCTGATCTGTCTGAGATACAAAAGGATTTTTTGATTGAGCTCCTTGAGTATGCGGCTAGTCACAATTATTTCTGGTTCGATCACAATTTCTATCGACAAGTAAGAGGCGTCGCTATGGGTGCCAAATATGCACCCAGTCTGGCCAATTTATTTATGGCCAAATGGGAGGAGGATGTCGTCTATAATGACCTGAGCCCGCATATCAAACTATGGGCCAGGTACATCGACGACATCCTTCTCCTGTGGACTGGAACCAGATCTCAATTGGATGAATTCATTTCCCTTTTGAATAACAACAACAGAGGTATTGTGCTAACATACGAAGCTAATCAAGATATTATCAACTTTCTAGATCTTACCATCGCTAAGGAAGAAGGAACATTTAAAACAAAAACTTTCTTTAAAAAGACAGACAGAAACTCCTACATACCAATAGGAAGTTGCCATCATAACAACTGGCTAAAATCTGTTCCCAGAAGCCAATTCATTAGGATGAGAAGGAACTGCACAACCCTGGATGACTATAAGACACAAGCAGATATTCTTGCCAATAGGCTGTCTGAAAAAGGATACGATCAAAGAATGCTTGAAACCACCCTAATAGAAGTGGGGGAAATAGACCGTTCTGAGCTTTTGAATTGTAGTGTTATAAATAATAAAAATAATCAAACTGGACCTATAGTCCCGCTTATCACTACATATTCCAGCCAACACTATAAGATTAAAAATATTATAAAAAAACATTGGCATATACTTGAAAACGATAGAGTCCTAAATACTTTCCTACCCTCGAATCCACATGTGATTTTTAGGGGTGTACCTTCTTTGAGGGACAAAATAGCCCCCAATGTGGTGGACCCTCCAGCGAAAAAGGTCTCCTTCTTTCAAAGAGGCATTGTAGGTTACCACCAATGCCGGAGGTGCCAGGTTTGTACGTTAAACAAAATAAAAACGAAAAAAACAACATCATTTTTTTCAACCAGTACCTCCAGGGAACATAAGATTGAACCCTTTATAACCTGTAGTTCTACTGGCATTGTCTACCTGCTGCAATGTCCTTGCGGGAAACAATATATTGGTAGGACCAAACGCACAATGCAAGTACGATTGGGGGAACATATTACTAATATTCGATCAGGGTTCTCCCAACATTCAGTGTCAGCACACTACGACCTACATCATAGTCGTAATCCTGAAGGCACGATATTTTTGGGGATCGATAAATTTGATCCCCACTGGAGGGGTAGTTCCTTAGTTAGAGGACTCTCCAGACTTGAAATGTCTTGGATCTATCGAGTCCGGACATACCTACCTTATGGGTTAAATGTGGACACGGACGTCAACGCTTTTATAGATAACAGCTGATTTCCTTTTTTTACCATTACTGTAGTGTGTACCTGCTCTGATGTCTGGGTAGATTTGAGAATCAATAAGTTCTAATCAGTTTCACCTCATTAACAACTTCACATCGTTACACTGTTTAGTCTAGTCGATCCGCATCACCAATTTAATTAATCTCTTTTGAAATATTTTTTGAACTAATTTTATTATAGATCCAGTCCTTTTACATATATTTTTTGATTTTCCAACATGGTTAATGTATGCTGCAAGTTGGATTTCTGTTCTTACAGTTACTTCCAACACAGATGTTTTTCCGTGTTGGGCTATATTCATTGTGTACCTGCTCTGATGTCTGGGTAGATCTGAGAATCAATAAGTTCTAATCAGTTTCACCTCATTAACAACTTCACATCGTTACACTGTTTAGTCTAGTCGATCCGCATCACCAATTTAATTAATCTTTTTTGAAATAATTTTTTTTTGAACTAATTTTATTATAGATCCTGTCCTTTTACATATATTTTTTGATTTTCCAACATGGTTAATATATGCTGGAAGTTGGATTTCTGTTTTTACAGTTACTTCCAACACAGATGTTTTTCGTGTTGGGCTATATTCATTTGGTATAAAGGGCATAATATATATTCATTCTAATATATTATCTGGTAGTGTCATACCATATTGATATACACTATCAGTATACAAAGGAATTGTGGAGTTTCTACACTCTACCAATTTTCAGTGTGCACTTCATTTACACTATCAGCACACAAAGGAATCATATTTTTTATACTCTATCAATTTTTTATACTCTATCAATTTTCCTTTTCTGTGTGCACTTCAGTGTGTATGGAATAATCGTCCCTAATTTGCTTCTTTCTTTAATATATATTTTTAATATACATTTATATATATATGGAATCAATCTGCATATATATATTTTTCATATTTTTTATCTAATTAATTTTTTATAATTAAGTTTTCCCTTCATTAGTGGACTAATGTGTGGCATATTTGGAGGTGGTCATACCAGCTGTATTTGCCATACAACCCTTATACTCCAAATTGAGGCTCTTTTTTATGTATATTTTTTCTGCCTACATATTCTTATTTTCAGATATCAATTCCTATTACTGGCAAGCGATCCCTTTTCCAAAATGGTCGATTGCTTCCTGAATTCCCCGCTTGTTTGTTTAGGGCGACCTTACTGCAAAAGGTGTTTTCAATGTTTAAGGCAAGCGATCCCTTTTTGTAACACGGTTGATTGCTGCCTGAGTTTTCTGTAACTCTGCTTGGGATGATCTTATCACTAAGGGTGATCTTAAACAAAATTTCAAAGTTCAAGGCACTGACAGTGCTTATACTATTGGCAAGCGATCCCTCTTCAAAGATGGCCGATCGCCATTCATGATCCCCAGACGTCAGAGAAGGGCGGTCCTAGAATGTTACAAACGAATTTAAAGGTGGCGAGTCAGCGCGCCGCTCGTGCCCCTGGATGAAGTCTGCTATTGGACGAAACAGCGTAGGGAGGAACGGCGTGCTGACGACACTATTGTTTTTATCCTCACGACCATCCGGAAGGACGGGCGGATTGTGAGAGCCGGCCGGCTTACTATTTATATGCTTCCAAAGGATTCGTTTTTTGTAAGTGCAATCGAATTTCTTCTATTAAACTTTTAAAACGTTACTACTCTATGTTGGCTTCCTTTCTCTTCCCTTGGCTACACTCTGGGAGTGATTGTTTTTCTGGGATCCAGCCGCATTGAGACCAAGCTTGGAGATACACACAGGATTCCACTTTAATACCCGTTAAGGCAATCCAGCCTGCTGTGCTGTTGATGCTCACGATTATTATCTATCTGGTAAGCAGATTTACTATAAGAGGTGGAGGTGGAGGCTCTCTTCTGTCCTGCAGTATCTCAATCCCCTACTTGGGATATTTCTCTGAACTCACTGAACTTTGATTTTTCCCTGGAGCTTTTTACGAACTTTGTCAATTCAGTTTGTTTTCTTATATGATTTTGTCATACATCGGAACACTTGGTGTTGGTTTTTTATATACAATTTTTTTGCACTCAATGCACATTTTGTTATCACCTTCACTATTGATGTATTAATTTTAGCAGCGCAGCACACCCAATTTACTGTTTATATTTTGTTCATCTGACATTTGTGCTGCAGCAGCATTCACGTTTATCTTTATGTAAAATCGTTTGGTTTTGCCACCAATCCAAAATTTTTTTTCATTAGACCTGCGCAGTATTTTCCACTGTTTTTTACTACTGTACCTTGCCCTGCGTCCTTCTCAGCTGCCAGCAGAGTCACCCAATGCACCGTGAAAGAGAGGTAACATCCCTGTCCATGCCTGCTAGACCATGAGTCAGCGGTTAGATGCACCTTACCACTGACCGCCCTGTCCAGCGAGGCATGGACATTGCCTTCCACAGGCACGGTGGGGTATGAGTGCCTGTAAACTGTTCAATAGTCCCTGTAGTAGCGGTGGTCAGCAGACAGATAGTAGATGAACTGACACGATGCTTGACTGGTGGCAGGCTGGGATGAACCACAGAGCAGTACCAGACGCAGGCTTGCAGGGCTGGGAGCTGTAGCAGGCTGGATCAGCGAGATGCAGGGTCAGACAGGCCGGGTCGGTAATAATCAGGCAGATCAAGCATTAACGTTAGGCAGAAGAGAGGTCAGGTCACAAGCCAAGTAGTACTGGAAGATCATCAGACAGAATCAGCAGGCAGGAGTCTAAGGGAAGCCGGAATCAGAACAGGCAGCTGACACAGAAGCTGTAGACCAAACAGCAAGGAACCTCTGTAGGAGCCTTGCTTAAATAGCCTGCCTGACTCCATTATTAGTGACAGGTGTGTGTCTTAAAGTGCTAGTAGGCATGCATGCATGCCGGGCGCTTGCATGGAAAGCCTGTCTTCCCTGACATTTCCCCCTCCCTATGTGCAGCCTCTGGGTGCCCAATTGGTTTCTCTTTTGCGGGTTCCTGCGGAAGAAGGAACGTGTCTGACCCCTTCTTTTCCTGCAGTCTAAAACCTTGACCTCAAATTCCTCATCCCCATCAATAATAATAGGTGTGGGAGGACCGGGTCTATGATCTGGAAATGGATCTTTAACAACAGGCTTCAGCAAGGAAACATGAAACACTGGGTGGATCTTAACCCCTTCCCTACCAGCCCATAGGGGAATCACGTCATGGTGATCCCCTCGCCGATGAGACAGGACGTTGCACAACGTCCTGTCTTCACGGCGTTCTAGGGCGCGCGCGCGCGCGCCCGCGGCACCACCCGCGATCCCGCGCGCGTGCCCGACGGCCGTGATTGCCGCCGGGCACCCGCGATTTCCGGCAATCATGGCAGGAGTGTGGATCTGTGTGTGTAAACACACAGATCCACCTCCTGTCAGCGGTGAGGAGACTGATGTGTGTTCCCAGTACAGAGGAACACACATCGATCTCCTCCCCCTGTGAGTCCCCCTCCCCCTACAGTTAGAACATACTTTAGGACACATTTTAACCCCTTCAGCGCCCCCTTCCCTGCCAGTCACATTTACACAGTAATTAGTGCAGTTTTATAGCACTAATCGCTGTGTAAATGTGAACGGTCCCAAAAACGTGTCAAAAGTGTCCGATATGTCCGCCGCAACGTCACGGTCACAAAAAAAAAAACACAGATCCCCGCCATTACTAGTAAAAAAAAAAATGCCATAAATCTATCACCTATTTTGTAGACGCTATAACTTTTGCGCAAACCAATCAATATACGATTATTGCGTTTTTTTTTTTACCAAAAATACGTAGAATATGTATCGGTCTAAACTGAGGGGAAAAAAAGTTTTTTTAAAAAAAATATTGTGAGATGTATTAAATAAAAAGGAAAAAATATTGTGTTTTTTTTTAAATTGTCGCTCTTCTTTTGTTTATAGCGCAAAAAATAAAAACCGCAGAGATGATCAAATACCACAAAACAAAATCTCTATTTGTGTGGGGAAAAAAACATAATGATTTAATTTGGGTACAGTATTGCCTGACCGCGCAATTGTCATTCAAAGTGCAACAGCGCTGAAAACTAAAAATTGGTCTGGGCAGGAAGGGGGTGAAAATGCCCTGTATGGAAGGGGTTAAAAGATTCAGGTAAGGTTAATTCAAAAGAAACGTCATTAAGTTTTCACCTTACCGGAAATGGTCCTACGAACCTTGGTGCCAGCTTTTTAGAAGGACATAGCATCTTCAAATTTGTCATTGAAAGCCATACTTGATCTCCTGGTTGCAACATCAGTTCCCCTCTTCTTTTCTTGTCAAATGATTTCTTGCTGTCCTCCTGGGCTTTCGCGATGGTTTCCTGCAACAACATATTATTGCGAGAGAAAAAGTCCAGAGTATCCTGGACGACTGGAACGGAAGATTCCGTGAGAAGATTAGGTAAGAAGGTGGGATGGAATCCATTATTAGCAAAGAATGGAGATTGCTTGGTGGCAGAATGGTTGGCATTATTATAGGCGAATTCCGCCAGGGGTAATAATGATACCCAATTATCCTGGACAAAAGAAGTAAAACAACAGATGTATTGTTCTAGGGTCTGATTAGTTCTCTCCGTCTGCCCATTAGTTTGTGGGTGGTAAGCAGAAGAGAATGAGAGTTTAATCTGTAGGGTCTCGCACAAGGCCTTCCAAAATCTGGATGTGAACTGGACACCGCGATCAGACACGATATTTGCAGGGACTCCATGGAGTCTGACAATTTATTTTATAAACACCCGAGCAGTTTCTGCAGCCGATGGTGTACTCTTTAGGGGAATGAAATGAGCCATCTTTGATAAGCGATCTACTACCACAAAGATAGCGGTACATTCTTCAGATGGTGGAAGATCAACTATAAAATCCATAGCAATCATCTGCCACTGTCTGTTAGGTATAGGCAGAGGTCTGAGCAATCCCCAAGCTTTGTTACGGGAGCTTTTACTCCAGATGCAGGTGGTGCATGAATTTACATTTGAGGCGTTTAGCGGACTGCAGATACTCAAGATTCTTATGATCCGTGTAGATCAGAATTGGATGGGCCACTCCCTCCAGCAAGTATCTCCATTCCTCCAACGTGGCTTTGATCGCCAAAAGTTCCCGATCCCCTACATCGTAGTTTCTTTCAGCTGACGTGAGTTTGTGTGAAAAGAATGCTACTGGATGGGTTACTTCTTTGAGGCCTTGACGTTGGGATAGAATGGCACCAACTGCACTTTCTGAAGCATCCACCTCCACAATATAGGGCAAGTTAGAGTCTGTGTGACTTAGGACAGGAGCAATGGTAAACCGTCTCTATAACGTTTCAAATACGGCTTGGGACTCAGAAGTCCAACAGAAACGGATACCTTGTTTGGCCAGCTGTGTAATAGGGTGAATGATAGCAAAAAGTTCTTGATAAAAAATTGGCAAAGCCCACAAAGCATTGTATTCCCTTCTGGTCTATGGGGGCTGGCCAATCTAGTATCGCTGAGACTTTCTGTGGGTCCATCTTGATCCCTTCGGTCGTAATGTTCAGACCTAAGAACTGGATGCTCTGTTGCTTAAAGACGCATTTTTCGGCTTTAGCATAAAGTCCATATTTGCGGAGCCGGCACAATACGCTTTTAACATGCCCTCAGTGCAC
This sequence comes from Rana kukunoris, assembly GCA_029574335.1. Classification (NCBI taxonomy): domain Eukaryota; kingdom Metazoa; phylum Chordata; class Amphibia; order Anura; family Ranidae; genus Rana; species Rana kukunoris. Next base: position 76,483,091 of record CM056055.1, on the reverse strand, counting down.
CTTTAATGATACAGAGAATATCAAGATGTCATCAAGGTAGACAACCACGAAAATATCCAGAAAGTCTTTGAAGATATCGTTAATAAAGTACTGGAAGGTGGCATGGGTATTACAAAGGCCAAAGGACATAACTAGATATTCAAAGTGCCCAAATCGGGTACGGAAGGCAGTTTTCCATTCATCTCCTTCTCGTATGTGAACCAGGTTATAGGCCCCTCCTAAATCCCGCTTGGTAAAGATGCTTGATGATTTGAGTCTTTGGAACAGTTCAGGGACTAGAGGAAGGGGATAGCGATTCTTCACTGTTATTTTATTTAGGTCACGATAGTCCACACTAAGGATGAGCTTCGGCGTGTTCGCATGGAACACATGCAGAGCCCGCCAGGAAGTGTGCACGGCGCTGCGCTAATCACAGCCAGGGAGACATTTCCCAATCTCTGCAGCCGAGCATCGGGACAATGTCTCCCCGGCTGTGATTAGCGCAGCGCCGCGCTGTCTTCCTGGCTGGCTCTGCACGTGTTCCATGCGAACATGCCGAAGCTCATCCCTAGTCCACACATGGTCTCAGGGAATGATCCTTCTTTTTTTACAAAAAAATATACCAGCACTGGCCAATGAGGTAGAGGGACGGATGAATCCTTTCTGCAGGTTCTCATCAATATAGTCCTTCAAGACCCCTGATTCCCGTTCAGATAAAGGAAAGATGCGCCCAAATGGAATCTCGGCCCCAGGAAGGAGCTCAATGAGGCAGCCATAAGGTCTGTGTGGGGGAAGGGTGTCTGCTCCTCGTTTTCTGAAAACGTCCAGGTATTTATGGTAAGAATCCGGAACTACTTGAAATAATTCAGGGTCTGTGTCCATATACAGCAGGGTAGCAGGTGAGGGTTGTGAAGTTTCCAAACAGTGTCTCTGGCAATATGATGACTGGAACCTGACACTTCCAGATTCCCAGTCTATCTGTGGGTTGTGGGCCTGTAGCCAGGGTAGGCCCAGGATGACGGGATAGAAGGGCGAAGAGATTTGGTCTAAACACAGCAGCTCTCGGTGGTTGGTGGAGGAGATGGTCAACATTGGTGGGGTCACCTTGGTTACCAGTCCAGATTTAATGTAAGACCCATCAGCCAAGAGTACAGTGAGTCCCTGTTCTCTGGTTTGTAGAGGAATGTGTTGCCGAGCTGCGAAGGACTGGTCAATGAAACAGCTACACGCTCCAGAATCGATAATAGTGGTCACTGATGCGGTTCTTCCCGGCAGTTTGAAGGAAACAGGCAGAGCGATATGCACTGAGCTGGCAGACAAGGCAGGCCGGGGTAACCGGTTGAGTGAAGAAAGGGAAAGACACTTACGCAGCTTGGAGGACAGGTACATACAATATGACCGGCAGCTCCACAGTACAGGCAAAGGTTATTTACTCGTCGACGTTGGAGTCAGTGAAGAACGAGTCAGGCCCAATTGCATGGGTTCAGGCGTCTCTGAAGTAGATTAAGCAGAGTCTTCAGGAGCCAGGTTAGGAGAAGCAGGGATCTTGGGTAACATCCAAGTTGGACGGGAGTGCTGTGTGTTTTTTTCAGACCTGCGTTCTCGTAGGCGGCGGTCAATCTGGATGGACATAGTGATTAGGGTTTCCAGAGAGCTTGGCACCCCAACCTGAGAAAGCTCATCTTTCAGACTTTCAGAGAGACCCAAACGAAACTGATGACGCAGGGCTGCATCATTCCAGCTGGTGTCTGCACTCCAGCCTCTAAAGTCACTGACATAGTCTTTGGCCGCTCTATGGCCTTGCTGGAGTGCATGAAGAGCAGCTTCAGCGGTAGTGGTACAATGTGGGTCATCATAAATCAGTGCCATGGCGCCAAAGAACATTTGCATGGTGTCTAGTTGTGCGTTGTTCTCTTCTAACAGCCGGTGGGCCAAGACTGTGGTTCCCCTTGAAGGAGAGAAATAATAAATCTCACCTTGGTGGCTTCCAGTGAAAAAGTCTGGCTGAAGAGCAAAGTAGAGCTGACAGGCATTGCGGAAGGCTCTAAATTTACTCCGACCACCGGAAAACCTCTCAGGCGTAGGTACTTGGGCCTCAGGGGGTGACACCATTACTCTATGGTTGGCTGAAGTCCCAGTTTGAGTGGTGGAGGAGGCAAGATCGGATGCAGGATCTGTGGTTGCTGGAGTGTACCCGCTCTTCCAGACGCACGTATCCTTCCTGCAGCGGCTTAACCGCTTTTGTAAGAGCAGCAAGGTGCTGACATATTTCATCTACTGGTGAGGGTCCTCTTGCAGGCTCAGACATGGCTGTTTGGTACTGTTATGTACCTGGGATGTGAGCCTGATGTGCAGAGGAAGTCCTCTCGTACAACTCCAGCTCACGGACTACTGGCAGTGATACAGCAGCCACAGGAGCAGAGCACGGTGGGGTATGAGTGCCTGTAAACAGTTCAATAGTCCCTGTAGTAGCGGTGGTCAGCAGGCAGATAGTAGATGAGCTGACACGATGCTTGACTGGTGGTAGGCTGGGATGAACCACATAGCAGTACCAGATGCAGGCTTGCAGGGCTGGGACCTGTAGCAGGCTGGATCAGCGAGATGCTGGGTCAGACAGGCCGGGACGGTATTAATCAGGCAGATCAAGCATAGACGTTAGGCAGAAGAGAGGTCAGGTCACAAGCCAAGTAGTACTGGAAGATCATCAGACAGAATCAGCAGGCAGGATCAGAGTCTAAGGGAAGCTGGGATCAGAACAGGCAGCAGGTATTCACAGGTAACAACAAGCTGGATCAGAGTCAGAGGTCATACAGGAAACGGGAAATGACACAGAAGCTGCAGACCAAACAGCAAGGAACCTCTGTAGGAGCCTTGCCTAAATAGCCTGCCTGACTCCATTATTAGTGACAGGTGTGTGTCATAAAGTGCTAGTATGCATGTGTGCATGCCGGGCGCTTGCATGGAAAGCCTGTATTCCCTGACAGTAGCAGTTGAAGTGCTAGCAATTTTGCTAAGCTAGCATTCAACTAATGGGCATGTGGATGGCTGGGAGAGTACTTCTTTCGGCACTGCAGCAGCTGGGGCAGGGAAATTTGTCTGGTACAATCAGTAGATTGCCCGCATGTACTACTAGGTTGTGACACACCTAACTCTACACCTTCAGTCCTATCAGTGCAGAGGACTGAGGGCTGAGGGTCTAGTGGGGTTGGAGATACCAGCTGATTAAGGGCAAGGGGAGGTCCGCTTTGTTCTTTGGTGTGGGTCTTTTAGGTATGCTTGCCAACGAACTGCATGGCAGGTCGACATATGTCTGGTCAAGCATGTGGTGCCCAAGCGGGTGATGTTTTGGCCACGCGAGATACGCTTGAGACATATGTTGCAAATAGCAACGGTGCAATCTGATGCACATGTCTCAAAAAAGGCCCAAACCAAAGAACTTTTGCAGTAACGTTGAGACACAGCAGCGCCCTGCCCAGGCGTAGCTCTGCGATGTAATGCAGTTGGTGTGCTGCCCTTAAGCTGGCCCCTGGAGGGCATCCTGCCTCTTTGGGGATGTGCCTCATCCTCCTCCTCCTTCTCTCTCCTATCAGGCACCCACGTAGAGTCAGTGACCTCATCATCCCCTCCCTCCTCATCACTGTCGAAAACCTGGCAGTATGCTGCAGCTGGGGGAACATGACTGCCAGATTGCTGTCACTCTCGGGCACCCCCTCTCTCTGTGCTCACATTAATGCCTTCCTCTATCTGTGTTCCATCATCGGAGCCTTCAAAATGCTGCGCATCTTCATGCAGCATGTACTCAACACTGTGTTGAAACAGTTCGGGGGACTCCTCAGGAGGACATGGTGGGACTAGGGAAGGATTGTGTGATGCCATTGTGCAGAGGGAAGAGGACGCCTCTGCAGCTGCTTTGCCAGACAAACTAAGCTCAGCCTGGGTGAGAGAGGATGAGGAAGATGATGACGGCTTGGTCATCCACTCTACTAATTTCTCTGCACGTTGAGGCTCAACACGGCCAGCTCCCGAAAAGAAGGACGAGCGTGTCAAACGGCCACATGCTTTAGAGGATGCACCGTGTTCACCACCAGCGTTGCCTCTAGATGCAGAGCCTGCTTGCCCTCGTGCCTCTCTGCCTCTCTTTGTTGAGTAAAGTACACACCTCGTAACTTTAGGTACAAACTGGAGAGGACAAGTGCAGTAAACTCCAAGTAGGTTTACGTGAAAACTATACAGCACAAGTGCAGTAACACCAACTACGGTTAGGTGCTAATAAACAGCACAAGTGCAGTAACACAAAGGACGCTTAGATGCAACTGAACAGCACAAGTGCAGTAACAAAAAGAACGTTTAGGTGCTAATAAACAGCACAAGTGCAGTAACACCAACTACGTTTAGGTGCAAATAAACAGCAGAAGTGCAGTAACAAAAAGTATGTTTAGGTGCTAATAAACAGCACAAGTGCAGTAACACCAAGTACGTTTAGGTGCTAATAAACAGCACAAGTGCAGTAACACAAAGGACATTTAGGTGCTATTAAGCAGCACACATGCAGTAACAGCAAGTACATTTAGGTGCTATTAAGCAGCACACATGCAGTAACAGCAAGTACATTTAGGTGCTATTAAACAGCACACGTGCAGTGACAGCAACTGCGTTTAGGTGCTATTAAACAGCACAAGTGCAGTAACAGCAAGTATGTTTAGGTGCTATTGAACACCACAAGTGTAGTAACACCAACTACGGTTAGGTGCTAATAAACAGCACAAGTGCAGTAACACAAAGGACGTTTAGGTGCAACTGAACAGCACAAGTGCAGTAACACCAAGTACATTTAGGTGCTAATAAACAGCACAAGTGCAGTAACACAAAGGGCGTTTAGGTGCTATTAAACAGCACACGTGCAGTAACAGCAAGTACGTTTAGGTGCTATTAAACAGCACACATGCAGTAACAGCAACTGGGTTTAGGTGCTATTAAACACCACAAGTGCAGTAACAGCAAGTACGTTTAGGTACTATTAAACAGCACACGTGCAGTAACAGCAACTGCGTTTAGGTGCTATTAAAGACCACAAGTGCAGTAACAGAAAGTACGTTTAGGTGCTATTAAACACCGCAAGTGCAGTAACAGCAAGTACGTTTAGGTGCTATTGAACACCACAAGTGCAGTACTAGCAAATACGTTTAGGTGCTATTAAACAGCACACGTGCAGTAACAGCAACTGCGTTTAGGTGCTATTAAACACCACAAGTGCAGTAACAGCAAGTACGTTTAGGTGCTATTAAACACCGCAAGTGCAGTAACAGCAAGTACGTTTAGGTGCTATTAAACACCGCAAGTGCAGTAACAGCAAGTACGTGAAGGTGCTATTAAACAGCACACGTGAAGTAAAAGCAACTATGTTTAGTTGCAAATAAACAGGACAAGTGCAGTAACACCGAGTACGTTTAGGTGTAAATCTCAAAAATAATCGAGTTGTGGATAAAAATAGCAACTCCACGAGTCTTGTTTGTGAATGTAGTGTAGTAAAATTGGTTTGTATGATTTATCAAAATAGTTGGGGTGATTAGAGGAAGATAAATTAGTTTCTTGCAGGAGAATAATTTCTGCACCTAATCTTTTTTGTAATGGTGAAATGCTTTTTTCCGTTTGTGGAGTGAGTTGAAACCCTGGATTTTAAGACTCCTTGACAGATGTGAAAAGATAGCAGCTATGAATAAATTCAACCATAATTACTTGAGTTGTATAGAGCATGATAGTCATGCACCAATTATAATCCCGATCCTTATCCACTTTCCCACCGCGCCATAAGCATTTTACTGCTATGCCCCTGGGACGCGCTCGCGAAAGTGTCCGTGCTCGACCCGGCGCATCACGGATCACGGTAAATTGTCGCTGATCACGGCCATTTACCACGTGATCATCTGTAAACAAACCGGCGTCATTTGATGACGCCGGTTCCTCCCTCTCCTCTCTGTACAGTGTGCGAAGAGAGGGGGGGAGCGGGGTGTCAGCAGCCGAGCTGTGGCTGGATCTGTGACAAATGCAGTCACAGATCCAGCCATCCCTCAAAACATCCCAGCTCTGCAATCCCCCCAGTACCCAGCAATCCCCCCAGTACCCAGCAATCCCCCAGTACCCAACAATACCCCAGTACCCAACAATACCCAACAATACCCCAGTACTCAACAATACCCCAATACTCGGCAATACCCCAATACTCGGCAATACCCCAGTACTCGGCAATACCCCAGTACTTGGCAATACCCCAATACTCGGCAATACCCCAGTACTCGGCAATACCCCAATACTCGGCAATACCCCAGTACTCGGCAATACCCCAATACACGGCAATACCCCAATACTCGGCAATACCCCAATACTCGGCAATACCCAAATACTCGGCAATACCCCAGTACTCGGCAATACCCCAATACTCGGCAATACCCCAGTACTCGGCAATACCCCAGTACTCGGCAATACCCCAATACTCGGCAATACCCCAGTACTCTGCAATACCCTAAAACTCGTGGTGGCGTTCTCTGCATGTTGGGCCTCTGTATGTGGCCACACTGTGTAAAAGTCCCACACATGGGGTATCGCCATACTCGGGAGGAATAGCAGAATGTGTTTTGGGGTGTAATTTGTGGTATGCATATGCTGTGTGTGAGAAATAACCTGCTAATATGACAGAAACAAGTTTTTTTTTTTTTTTTTTTTTACAGAATTTTCAGTCGTTTTTCTTTTATAGCACAAAAAATAAAAAACCCAGAGGTGATCAAATACCACCAAAAGAAAGCTCTATTTGTGTGAAAAAAAGGACAAAAATTTCAAATGGGTACAATGTTGTATGACTGAGTAATTGTCATTCAAATTGTGAGAGCACCGAAAGCTGAAAATTGGTCTGGTTAGGAAGGGGGTTTAAGTGCCCAGTGGTCAAGTGGTTAAAGTATATCACTTTGATCAGAATCACAATTAGAGCACAAAGGTGAAGAAAAAGCATTCCAATCAAACTATACCATGTAAACCGAGTAAAGCAACATTGCATTGTATAAAGTACACAACTAGTTTGAAGCTAAAGTAAGGTACATTGACTTCCAAATTTTAACCACTTAACCCCCGGACCATACTGCTGCCCATTGACCAGAGCATTTTTTATGATTCGGCACTGCGTCGCTTTAACTGACAATTGCGCGGTCGTGCGATGTGGCTCCCAAACAAAATTGGTGTCCTTTTTTTTTCCCACAAATAGAGCTTTCTTTTGGTGGTATTTGATCATCTCTGCGGTTTTTATTTTTTGCGCTATAAACAAAAATAGAGCGACAATTTTGAAAAAAATTCAATATTTTTTACTTTTTGCTTTAAAAAATATCCCCCAAAAATATATAAAAAAACATTATTTTTTCCTCAGTTTAGGCCGATACGTATTCTTCTACATATTTTTCGTTAAAAAAATTGCAATAAGCGTATATTGATTGGTTTGCGCAAAAGTTATAGTGTTTACAAAATAGGGGGTAGTTTTATGGCATTTTTATTAATATTTTTTTTTACTAGTAATGGCGGCGATCAGCATTTTTTTTCAGTACTGCGACATTATGGCGGGCACTTCGGACACTTTTGAAATTTTTTAGCGATCAATGCTATAAAAATGCATTGGATTACTATAAAAATGCCATTGGCAGTGAAGGGGTTAACACTAGGGGGCGGGGAAGGGGTTAAGTGTGTTCCTGGGTGTGTTCTAACTGTAGGGGGGTGGACTCACTAGGGGAAATCACTGATCTTCTGTTCATACTTTGTATGAACAGAAGATCAGCGTTTCCCCCGCTGACAGGACCGGGAGCTTTGTGTTTACAAACATAGCTCCCGGTCCTTGCTCTGTAACGAGCGATCGCGCGTGCCCAGCGGCGATCGTACCCGCCGGGCACGCGCGTGGGACTCTAGGGCGAGCGGGGACTAGCAGCCGCTTTAGAGCGGACGTATAGCTACGGGCTCTCGCCCAGCAGAGCCGACTTCCCGCAGTAAAATGACGGCGGGCGGTCGGCAACAAGTTAAAATAAAAAATATTGAGCCGTAAGGGCTATTGTAACAAATTAACATATAAAGTGAATTAGAAACATAGGGACAAGAAATACTTGTCACTAGGGTTGAGCGAACCCAAACTGTAAAGTTTGAGTTCGTACCAGACTTTATTTATTTTTTTACCCGGACCCGAACCTGAACAATTTGCTGTAAGTTCAGGTTCGGGTATGTAACGGCGCGCTGCAGCGCAGCCAATCAGCATTTGTTTTACTTGTGTGACCTAGAAGCCATCACAGCCATGCCTACTAATGGCATGGCTGTGATTGGCCAGTACAGCATGTGACAAAGCATGTGACCCAGCCTCTATATAAGCTAGAGCAGGGGTCCTCAAACTACGGCCCTCCAGCTGTTCAGGAACTACAATTCCCATCATGCTTAGTCATGTCTGTGAATGTCAGAGTTTTGCAATGCCTCATGGGATGTGTAGTTCCACAACAGCTGGAGGGCCATAGTTTGAGGATCCCTGAGCTAGAGGCATGCAGCACAGCTCATCAATCTGCTTTAGCTAGGGTAGGGAAAGGCTGCTGCTGCTCTCAGGGACAGATTTAGATAGGATTGTGCTGCTTCAGAAATCAAATTACAATACTCAGTGACCTACATAGCATTAGCTACTGTAGGGAAAGGTTCCTGATGTTCTTATAGGGAGAAAATTAGATAGGAGTCTGTCCTACTTCACAAATCTAATTGCAGCTGCACTGAATATTTTCCTGTCAGATACTCTGCATATTGCACCAGCATTGCATATGTTCCTGTGACATACTCTGCATATTGCACCAGCAATGCATATGTTCCTGTCAGATACTCTGCATATTGCACCAGCATTGCATATGTTCCTGTGACATACTCTGCATATTGCACCAGCATTGCATATGTTCCTGTGACATACTCTGCATATTGCACCAGCATTGCATATGTTCCTGTCAGATACTCTGCATATTGCACCAGCATTGCATATGTTCCTGTGACATACTCTGCATATTGCACCAGCATTGCATATGTTCCTGTCAGATACTCTGCATATTGCACCAGCATTGCATTTGTTCCTGTGACATACTCTGCATATTACTCCAGCACTGCATATGTTCCTGGCAGATACTCTGCATATTGCACCAGCATTGCATATGTTCCTGTGACATACTCTGCATATTGCACCAGCATTGCATATGTTCCTGTCAGATACTCTGCATATTGCAGCAGTAATGCATATGTTCCTGTAACATACTCTGCATTAGCTACTGTAGGGAAAGGTCCCTGATTGTGCTTATAGGGAGAGAATTAGTTAGGAGTCAGTCCTACTTCACACATCTAATTGCACCAGAATAGTGTTCCATCATTGGTATCATTGGCAGGAATAGTGTGCCATCATTTGTGTCAGTGGGAGAAATAGTACCCCATCATTGGTATCATTGGGAGGAATAGTGTCCCATCATTTGTGTCAGTGGGAGAAATAGTGCCCCATCATTGGTATCATTAGGAGGAATATTCCCCCATCATTTGTGTCAGTGGGAGAAATAGTGCCGCATCATTGGTATCAGTGGGAGGAATAGTGTCCCATCATTGTTATCATTGGCAGGAATAGTGTGCCATCATTTGTGTCAGTGGGAGAAATAGTGCCGCATCATTGGTATCAGTGGGAGGAATAGTGTCCCATCATTGTTATCTTTGGCAGGAATAGTGTGCCATCATTCGTGTGAGTGGAAGAAATAGTGCCGCATCATTGGTATCAGTGGGAGGAATAGTGTCCCATCATTGGTATCAGTGGGAGGAATAGTGTCCCATCATTTGTGTCAGTGGGAGAAATAGTGCCGCATAATTGGTATCAGTGGGAGGAATAGTCTCCCATCATTGGTATCAGTGGGAGGAATAGTGTCCCATCATTTGTGTCAGTGGGAGAAATAGTGCCCCATCATTGGTATCATTGGCAGGAATAGTGTCCCATCATTTGTGTCAGTTGGAGAAATAGTGCCGCATCATTGGTATCAGTGGGAGGAATAGTGTCCCATCATTTGTGTCAGTGGGAGAAATAGTACCCCATCATTGGGAGGAATAGTGCCCCATCATTTGTGTCAGTGGGAGAAATAGTGCCCCATCATTGGTATCAGTGGAAGGAATAGTGTCCCATCATTGGGGAAGGTTCCTGCTTGTCAAGATTTGTTTTATGTTATTTCCCTATCCACATTTGATTGCAGAGTACTTGCCATGCTTGTACCAACATTTTGCTGCCATTTGCATCCCTCTAGCCCTTTCCCTTCGTTTTTTAGAGACATTTTAGTAGTCAAAAATTCAGGTCCCCATTGACTTCAATGGGGTTTGGGTTCGGGTTTGAGTTAAGTTCGGGTCCCGAACTCTGACTTTTTTCCAAAGTTCGGTCGAACCCACCGAACCCGAACATCCAGGTGTTCGCTCAACTCTACTTGTCACTCAATCTAAGAAATGAAACAAAAGGACAAATACGTCCTGGTCCTGCCAACAGGGTCAAGCACCCCACCACCAAAAAAGAAAAAGGGGGATGTAGCGGTGGACCACGAAAACCGGTGGGGGGGTCAAACTAGCGACAGCGGATGTGCCAGGCACATTGGTAATACTAGGACATGCTTTGCATGGGAAAAAAGTGTAAGAACATGGGGAAAGGTTCTGATAACCAACAGACAGTATAAAAATAAAAAAATAAAAAAAGGGGGGGGGGGTAGTTCTGTGCAGGCGTGAGTAGGCTTAGGATTGGAAGGATTTGTGTAAAATCATGAAAAAGCATCAGTCCAGGATGAAGGTATGATACATGGATGAACAAATCTTCAGGAACAATCCTCTATTGTCACAAGGAAGTTCAGCAGGGATAAGATACCTGAAAATGATGGCAAGCAGAGGTGTGAGGTCCTTGTAAAATTCTTTCCTGGTCTTTACCGGATGAGGTCTGTATGGCATGTTCCTGAGGTCCATCTGGGTGCCAGGACCCAAGGTTGTCCAGGATGCCAAAATGAAAAGCAACGTTGAGTGTTCAATATCCTGCTAACAAAAGAAAAAAAAGGGGGAAAGGGGGGGACTGAAAAAAAAGGGGTTTTCAATCGTCAAGAGAAGATGATCATGATGGGAGCAAAAGTAACTGGTTAAGGTTTCTAATCCTGAAAGGAATGGTTTAATCTTCTTTGGTGTCTGAGTGCGGTGAGTTGAGGGGGTAGACCATATTGAAGATAACCTGGGGGTGTAGGGAGGACGGTTTGAGGGGGCTGACGGTTTGAGGGGGCTTGACCAGCAACTCTTTGCCCTCTATAACATTGTACACAGTGTAGGTAGAGCCTCTAGACATGTGCATTAGTTTTCGTTAGAATGCATTTTCGTCCGAAAATCAGTTTTTGTCGTTATCGTTTTAACAAACGATAACGAAAGCGCAAGAAACGAAAACCGAAAGATCCGACATAAAAAATGCTTTATTTTCATTTCCGATGCGGTAAAAATTCGATACAGAGAGATTTGACATTATAGGGAAAAGATTCGACATTATAGAGAAAAGATTCGACATTATAGGGAAAAGATTCGACATTATAGGGAAAAGATTCGACATTATAGAGAAAATATTCGACGTTATAGGGAAAAGATTCGACGTTATAGGGAAAAGATTCGACATTATAGGGAAAAGATTCGACATTATAGGGAAAAGATTTGACATTATAGAGAAAAGATTCGACACTATAGAAATAATAGATTCAACATTACAGAGAATAGATTTCGATTTATGAGAAAATAGATTCAACATTATTACTAGTCATACAACATTACATTTCTTGTAGGCGGAATATTTGAACGGAAATGTACGATTCGACGTAAAGATTCGACGTTCCGTCGAATATTCTTTTGACCATTCGACAGAAACCAAGTATTATTGGATTTTCGGACTAAAGCTATTCCCCAACGAAAAACTAAATAAATCAAAACGATTTTCTGGAGTAACTAAATAAATTTATTTTCCAAACGAAAAAACAAAACAAAATATTCCAGTCTGCACATGTCTAAGAGCCGTTGTGTGTTATTGAGAGTTTAACCACTTAAGACCCGGACCAAAATGCAGGTAAAGGACCTTGCCCCTTTTTGCGATTCGACACTGCGTCGTTTTAACTGACAATTGCGCGGTTGTGCGACGTGGCTCCCTTTTTTCCCCACAAATAGAACTTTCTTTTGGTGGTATTTGATCACCTCTGTGGTTTTAATTTTTTGCGCTATAAACAAAAATAGAGCGACAATTTACAAAAAAATTCAATATTTTTTACTTTATGCTATAATAAATATCCCCCAAAAATATATAAAAAAAAACATTTTTTTTCCTCAGTTTAGGCCGATACGTATTCTTCTACATATTTTTGGTAAAAAAAATCACAATAATCGTTTATCGGTTGGTTTTTGCAAAATTTATAGCGTTTACAAAATAAGGGATAGTTTTATTGCATTTTTATTTTTTTATTTTTTTTTTACTACTAATAGCGGCGATCAGCGATTTTTTTCATGACTGCGACATTATGGCGGACACTTCGGACAATTTTGACACATTTTTGGGACAATTGTAATTTTCACAGCAAAAAATGCATTTAAATTGCATTGTTTACTGTGGAAATGACAGTTGCAGTTTGGGAGTTAACCACAGGGGGCGCTGTGAATTTGAGTGTTCCCTGTGTGTGTTTACAACTGTAGGGGGGTGTGGCTGTAGGTGTGACGTCATTGATCGCGTCCCCCTATTACAGGGATGATGCGATCGATACTGCGGCCACAGTGAAGCACGGGGAAGTCGTGTTTACACACGGCTCTCCCCGTTCTTCAGCTCCAGGGACGGATCGCCGCACTGCAGCGGCGATCGGGTCCGCGAATCCCGCGGTCCCGTTCCTGGAGCTTCGGACCGGGTCACGGGAGCGCGCTGCGGGCGCGCGCCCGTGACCCACGGCTGGGTACTAAAATCAACGTATATATACGTTGATGTGCCCAGCCGTGCCATTCTGCCGACGTATATGTGCAGTAGGCGGTCCTTAAGTGGTTAAAGGGGAATACGGCAATACCCCAGTACTCGGCAATACCCCAGTACTCGGCAATACCCCAGTACTCGGCAATACCCCAATACTCGGTAATACCCCAGTACTCGGCAATACCCCAGTACTCGGCAATACCCCAATACTCGGCAATACCCCAATACTCGGCAATACCCCAGTACTCGGCAATACCCCAATACTCGGCAATACCCCAGTACTCGGCAATACCCCAGTACTCGGCAATACCCCAATACTCGGCAATACCCCAGTACTCGGCAATACCCCAATACTCGGCAATACCCCAATACTCGGCAATACCCCAATACTCGACAATACCCCAATACCCTGCATGATACTTTGCAATACCCCAATACTCTGCAATACCCTGCGCGATACTCTGCAATACTGCCTATGGGGATTTTTAAGTAGCGAAGTTTGGCGCCATTCCACGAGTGTGCGCAATTTTGAAGGGTGACATGTTGGGTATCTATTTACTCGGCGTAACTTCATCTTTCACATTATGAAAAAAAATTGGGCTAACTTTACTGTTTTGTTTTGTTTTAAGCACAAAACAGTTTTTTAAAAAAACACGCGTTCAATAAATTTCTGCGAAAAATACCGTGCGAGATAAAAAGTTGTAACGGCCGCCATTGTATTCTCTAGGGTCTTTGCTAAAAAAGCATATATAATGTTTTGGGGTTCTATGTAATTTTCTAGCAAATAAATGATGATTTTTCCATGTAGGAGAGAAATGTCAGAATTGGTCTGGGTGTTCCAGAACGCCTGGTGGCAGACCCTGCATGTTGGGCCTCTGTATGTGGCCACGCTGTGTAAAAGTCCCACACATGGGGTATCGCCATACTCGGGAGGAATAGCAGAATGTGTTTTGGGGTGTAATTTGTGGTATGCATATGCTGTGTGTGAGAAATAACCTGCTAATATGACAGAAACAAGTTTTTTTTTATTTTTTTTACAGAATTTTCAGTCGTTTTTCTTTTATAGCGCAAAAAATAAAAAACCCAGAGGTGATCAAATACCACCAAAAGAAAGCTCTATTTGTGTGAAAAAAAGGACAAAAATTTCAAATGGGTACAATGTTGTATGACTGAGTAATTGTCATTCAAATTGTGAGAGCACCGAAAGCTGAAAATTGGTCTGGTTAGGAAGGGGGTTTAAGTGCCCAGTGGTCAAGTGGTTAAAGTATATCACTGTGCTCTAATTGTGATTCTGATCAAAAAGGTGAAGAAAAAGCATTCCAATCAAACTATACCATGTAAACCGAGTAAAGCAACATTGCATTGTATAAAGTACACAACTAGTTTGAAGCTAAAGTAAGGTACATTGACTTCCAAATTTTAACCAATTAACCCCCGGACCATACTGCTGCCCATTGACCAGAGCACTTTTTATGATTCGGCACTGCGTCGCTTTAACTGACAATTGCGCGGTCGTGCGATGTGGCTCCCAAACAAAATTTGATCATCTCTGCGGTTTTTATTTTTTGCGCTATAAACAAAAATAGAGCGACAATTTTGAAAAAAATTCAATATTTTTTACTTTTTGCTATAATAAATATCCCCCAAAAATATATAAAAAAACATTATTTTTTCCTCAGTTTAGGCCGATACGTATTCTTCTACATATTTTTCGTTAAAAAAATTGCAATAAGCGTTTATTGATTGGTTTGCGCAAAAGTTATAGTGTTTACAAAATAGGGGGTAGTTTTATGGCATTTTTATTAATATTTTTTTTACTAGTAATGGCGGCAATCAGCATTTTTTTTCAGTACTGCGACATTATGGCGGGCACTTCGGACACTTTTGACATTTTTTTAGCGATCAATGCTATAAAAATGCATTGGATTACTATAAAAATGCCATTGGCAGTGAAGGGGTTAACACTAGGGGGCGGGGAAGGGGTTAAGTGTGTTCCTGGGTGTGTTCTAACTGTAGGGGGGTGGACTCACTAGGGGAAATCACTGATCTTCTGTTCATACTTTGTATGAACAGAAGATCAGCGTTTCCCCCGCTGACAGGACCGGGAGCTTTGTGTTTACACACATAGCGCCCGGTCCTTGCTCTGTAACGAGCGATCGCGCGTGCCCAGCGGCGATCGTACCCGCCGGGCACGCGCGTGGGACTCTAGGGCGAGCGGGGACTAGCAGCCGCTTTAGAGCGGACGTATAGCTACGGGCTCTCGCCCAGCAGAGCCGACTTCCCGCAGTAAAATGACGGCGGGCGGTCGGCAACAAGTTAAAATAAAAAATATTGAGCCGTAAGGGCTATTGTAACAAATTAACATATAAAGTGAATTAGAAACATAGGGACAAGAAATACTTGTCACTAGGGTTGAGCGAACCCAAACTGTAAAGTTTGAGTTCGTACCAGACTTTATTTATTTTTTTACCCGGCCTTGAACCTGAACAATTTGCTGTAAGTTCAGGTTCGGGTATGTAACGGCGCGCTGCAGCGCAGCCAATCAGCATTTGTTTTACTTGTGTGACCTAGAAGCCATCACAGCCATGCCTACTAATGGCATGGCTGTGATTGGCCAGTGCAGCATGTGACAAAGCATGTGACCCAGCCTCTATATAAGCTAGAGCAGGGGTCCTCAAACTACGGCCTTCCAGCTGTTCAGGAACTACAATTCCCATCATGCTTAGTCATTTGTGTCAGTGGGAGAAATAGTGCCGCATCATTGGTATCAGTGGGAGGAATAGTGTCCCATCATTGTTATCATTGGCAGGAATAGTGTGCCATCATTTGTGTCAGTGGGAGAAATAGTGCCGCATCATTGGTATCAGTGGGAGGAATAGTGTCCCATCATTGTTATCATTGGCAGGAATAGTGTGCCATCATTTGTGTCAGTGGAAGAAATAGTGCCGCATCATTGGTATCAGTGGGAGGAATAGTGTCCCATCATTGGTATCAGTGGGAGGAATAGTGTCCCATCATTTGTGTCAGTGGGAGAAATAGTGCCGCATCATTGGTATCAGTGGGAGGAATAGTCTCCCATCATTGGTATCAGTGGGAGGAATAGTGTCCCATCATTTGTGTCAGTGGGAAAAATAGTGCCCCATCATTGGTATCATTGGCAGGAATAGTGTCCCATCATTTGTGTCAGTTGGAGAAATAGTGCCGCATCATTGGTAACAGTGGGAGGAATAGTGTCCCATCATTGGTATCAGTGGGAGGAATAGTGTCCCATCATTTGTGTCAGTGGGAGAAATAGTACCCCATCATTGGGAGGAATAGTGCCCCATCATTTGTGTCAGTGGGAGAAATAGTGCCCCATCATTGGTATCAGTGGAAGGAATAGTGTCCCATCATTGGGGAAGGTTCCTGCTTGTCAAGATTTGTTTTATGTTATTTTAAGTTATTTCCCAGTCCACATTTGATTGCAGAGTACTTGCCATGCTTGTACCAACATTTTGCTGCCATTTGCATCCCTCTAGCCCTTTCCCTTCGTTTTTTAGAGACATTTTAGTAGTCAAAAATTCAGGTCCCCATTGACTTCAATGGGGTTTGGGTTCGGGTTTGAGTCAAGTTCGGGTCCCGAACTCTGACTTTTTTCCAAAGTTCGGCCGAACCCACCGAACCCGAACATCCAGGTGTTCGCTCAACTCTACTTGTCACTCAATCTAAGAAATGAAACAAAAGGACAAGTACGTCCTGGTCCTGCCAACAGGGTCAAGCGCCCCACCACCAAAAAAGAAAAAGGGGGATGTAGCGGTGGACCACGAAAACCGGTGGGGGGGTCAAACTAGCGACAGCGGATGTGCCAGGCACATTGGTAATACTAGGACATGCTTTGCATGGGAAAAAAGTGTAAGAACATGGGGAAAGGTTCTGATAACCAACAAACAGTATAAAAATAAAAAAATAAAAAAAGGGGGGGGGGGTAGTTCTGTGCAGGCGTGAGTAGGCTTAGGATTGGGAGGATTTGTGTAAAATCATGAAAAAGCATCAGTCCAGGATGAAGGTATGATACATGGATGAACAAATCTTCAGGAACAATCCTCTATTGTCACAAGGAAGTTCAGCAGGGATAAGATACCTGAAAATGATGGCAAGCAGAGGTGTGAGGTCCTTGTAAAATTCTTTCCTGGTCTTTACCGGATGAGGTCTGTATGGCATGTTCCTGAGGTCCATCTGGGTGCCAGGACCCAAGGTTGTCCAGGATGCCAAAATGAAAAGCAACGTTCAGTTGAGTGTTCAATATCCTGCTAACAAAAGAAAAAAAAGGGGGAAAGGGGGGGACTGAAAAAAAAGGGGTTTTCAATCGTCAAGAGAAGATGATCATGATGGGAGCAAAAGTAACTGGTTAAGGTTCCTAATCCTGAAAGGAATGGTTTAATCTTCTTTGGTGTCTGAGTGCGGTGAGTTGAGGGGGTAGACCATATTGAAGATAACCTGGGGGTGTAGGGAGGATGGTTTGAGGGGGCTGACGGTTTGAGGGGGCTTGACCAGCAACTCTTTGCCATCTATAACATTGTACACAGTGTAGGTAGAGCCTCTAGACATGTGCATTTGTTTTCGTTAGAATGCATTTTCGTCCGAAAATCAGTTTTTGTCGTTATCGTTTTAACAAACGATAACGAAAGCGCAAGAAACGAAAACCGAAAGATCCGACATAAAAAATGCTTTATTTTCGTTTCCGATGCCGTAAAAATTTGATATAGAGAGATTTGACATTATAGGGAAAAGATTCGACATTATAGAGAAAAGATTCGACATTATAGGGAAAAGATTCGACATTATAGAGAAAAGATTCGACATTATAGGGAAAAGATTCAACATTATAGAGAAAAGATTCGACATTATAGAGAAAAGATTCGACGTTATAGGGAAAAGATTTGACGTTATAGGGAAAAAATTCGACATTATAGGGAAAAGATTTGACATTATAGAGAAAAGATTTGACACTATAGAAATAATAGATTCAACATTACAGAGAATAGATTTCGATTTATGAGAAAATAGATTCAACATTATTACTAGTCATACAACATTACATTTCTTGTAGGCGGAATATTCGAACGGAAATGTACGATTCGACGTAAAGATTCGACGTTCCGTCGAATATTCTTTTGACCATTCAACAGAAACCAAGTATTATTGGATTTTCGGACGAAAGCTATTCCCCAACGAAAAACTAAATAAATCAAAACGATTTTCTGGAGTAACTAAATAAATTTATTTTCCAAACGAAAAAACAAAACAAAATATTCCAGTCTGCACATGTCTAAGAGCCGTTGTGTGTTATTGAGAGTTTAACCACTTAAGACCCGGACCAAAATGCAGGTAAAGGACCTTGCCCCTTTTTGCGATTCGACACTGCGTCGTTTTAACTGACAATTGCGCGGTTGTGCGACGTGGCTCCCTTTTTTCCCCACAAATAGAAATTTCTTTTGGTGGTATTTGATCACCTCTGCGGCTTTTATTTTTTGCGCTATAAACAAAAATAGAGCGACAATTTTAAAAAAAATTCAATATTTTTTACTTTTTGCTATAATAAATATCCCCCAAAAATATATAAAAAAACATTTTTTTTCCTCAGTTTAGGCCGATACGTATTCTTCTACATATTTTTGGTAAAAAAAATCACAATAAGCGTTTATCGGTTGGTTTTCGCAAAATTTATAGCGTTTACAAAATAAGGGATAGTTTTATTGCATTTTTATTCATTTTTTTTTTTTACTACTAATAGCGGCGATCAGCGATTTTTTTTCATGACTGCGACATTATGGCGGACACTTCGGACAATTTTGACACATTTTTGGGAGAATTGTCATTATTACAGCAAAAAATGCATTTAAATTGCATTGTTTACTGTGGAAATGACAGTTGCAGTTTGGGAGTTAACCACAGGGGGCGCTGTGAATTTGAGTGTTCCCTGTGTGTGTTTACAACTGTAGGGGGGTGTGGCTGTAGGTGTGATGTCATTGATCGCGTCCCCCTATTACAGGGATGATGCGATCGATGCTGCGGCCAAAGTGAAGCACGGGGAAGCCGTGTTTACACACGGCTCTCCCCGTTCTTCAGCTCCAGGGACGGATCGCCACACTGCAGCGGCGATCGGGTCCGCGAATCCCGCGGTCCCGTTCCTGGAGCTTCGGACCGGGTCACGGGAGCGCGCCGCGGGCGCGCGCCCGTGACCCACGGCTGGGTACTAAAATCAACGTATATATACGTTGATGTGCCCAGCCGTGCCATTCTGCCGACGTATATGTGCAGTAGGCGGTCCTTAAGTAGTTAAAGGGGAAGCCCCAGCGATATTTTATTCTTGCTGTTTGCAAAATGTTGGTTCCTGTCTCGTGTCTAGTGTGGCTGGGGATATATCTGGATAGATTTGCAGTCTCTTGCCATCTAAATCGATGTTAGGGGTATTTCTTGCTGCACACATGATGTCCTCCTTAACCAGAAAATCTTTCATGCACATAATAATATCCCTGGGTGGTTTGTCTGGTGTGGGGGTGAAGGCCCCATTAAATTCTATCACATATAAATGCAGAAATTGGTTTATCAGGCAGGAGGTTGCAGAATATTTTAGAGATCGTGGGCATAAGATCTATGATGGTTTCAAGGACACCGCACTCTCTGATGTTATGGCGGCGATTTCTGTTGTCCAGGTCCTTGACCTGAACCTGCATGAATGCAAAGCGGCTAAAGACTCATAATCCTTCCTGAGGTCATTATGAGCTAAAGAGAGCTCATCATGTTTGGTCTCCAAAATGTCTGTGCGTTTTCCAATGCACAATGGCATCCCTAGCGGGGGAGCCAGAGAGGGCCCTGACCCACCCAACATTATGCTGTGCCCCACCTTGTGCCCCCCCAAAAAAACAGTATTTTACTCGGACCGCCGCTGGAGTAACACAGTCTCTCCTGAGAGGGAGAGCGTCCCCAGTCAGCTCCTGCAGGGATTCCTCCCCCTCCCTCTGCTAGCTGACACTGCATAATGCAAGCGCTTACACAACCACAGCCACCCAATCTGCTCCTTCCCCTGCATCCTCACTGGAACCAAGAAGAACGAGTTGCAGGAAGGACTCCATGAGCACTGTGGGGTAGGGGGGCCCAAGCCTTCATCTCAGTTACTGAAAAAACAGACTGATTTCTCCTGTCCTTAGGGAATCGCCAGGATTAGCAACAGGAGCTCACTACGGCGCACGTCTCCTAGGAGTAGGAGCGTGTACACTATAGCACCAGGCAGGCAGGCAGGTCTTCAGTCTCAGCCCAGCCCAGCCCCAGCCTCATTGCCTGTCACCAAAAAAGCTCTAAAGAGTGAGCAACTGTTAAGAATCAATCGACGATTAACAGTAAAAAACTGCATGCAGGTACACCAGCCCAAACGCTTATCATGCGCGTTGGTTAACACAAGATCGGCATGATTTTATCCTTCAACATGATCTAGATTGCCTCTTCATCACAGAAAGCTGGCTTACAGCAGATTGCAACACCATTCTGGGAGAATTGGTGCCAGCAAATTATCACATTCAAATGCAGAACAGAGTGGGGCAAAGAGGGGAGGACTGGCGGTGATCCACAAGACTCACCTCTCGATCACCAAACCAGTCCTTCAAAACTTGCTTCCATTCATGGAAACCCTCACTCTTCAGCTGAAAACAAATCCCCAAGACATGGTCCATATTCTACTGTGCTACAGACCCCCGGGCCAAAAAACGCACCTTCTCATGTCATTAACAGAATTCATCTCCTCTTACACCCTAAGCATCAAACACCTTTTGGTGCTTGGGGACTTCAACCTCTGGGTCAACTCTTTGTTGGACCCCGTTGCTGACGCCTGCATCGACCATTTGGAAGGACTAGGTCTGCAGCAGTTAATACGAGGCCCCACTCATGCCTCAGGCCATACCCTCGATCTCATTTTCTAGCAGGATTTGTAAATTGAAGTCTGGGAAAATGAGCCACTACCATGGACCGATCACCATGCCATTAAATTCAAAAATCACCAACCACCGTAGGCCAAATAAAACAAAAAAAAACGGTGACAAGTCACTGGACTAGATCTCAGAAGAAGCTCCATTCGGAACTCTTCAAAACAACCATAGTAAATAATATAAACACAATCCAACAAAAACAAACAGCCACAGAAACACTTGACGCCATCAACAAGGCGCTACTTCAGTTGGCCGACGGGGTGGCACCAAAACGCAAAACTTGCATCCAGAAAAACAACGCCGGCTGGTTTAATGACCAGCTGATGTTGCTAAAGCAAGAGCGTAGAAGAGCAGAAGCTGCATGGAAAAGGAGCTCTTCAGATAAAAACTACACCATTTATAAGACAATAACAAAGAAATATCACAAAGAAATTTTTATGGCCAAAAAAAATCATTTCGCCAACATCATCACTCATGCCCTAAACCGCCCCCGCAAACTCTTCAAGCTGGTTTCGCAGACGATGAATCCAGCTTGTTTAGAGGCCCCCAATCCTGATTCACAAGAATTTTGCAACAAACTATTCGGATTATTTCATTAATAAAATTTAAAAAATCTGTGTAAGTATTGAGAAAAAAGGAATCGGCATTAACCCCTCCCCTAAACCCAATCCAAATACCATTATATACCCGCCGCAAGCACCAAAATTCACCTTAAAACTAGTGATGAGCGGAATACGCCATATTCGATTTCGCGATATTTCGCGAATATTTTAAAGAATATTCGCGAATATTCGTTAATATCAAATATTCGTGATATTTTATTTAAAAAAAAAAAAAAAATTGCGAATTTTCGCCAATGCGAATTTTCGCTAATGCGAAATTTCGCGTTTTTATTTTTATTTTTTTTATAAAATATCACGAATATTCGATATTTACGAATATTTGGTATATTTTATAAAAAAAAAAAAAAGCGAAATTTCACATATGCGGTCGCGAATATTCGTTAATATCGAATATTCGTGATATTTTATAAAAAAAAAAAAAATTGCGAATTTTCGCCAATGCGAAACTTCGCTAATGCAAAATTTTGCGATTTTTTTTTTTTTATAAAATATCACGAATATTCGATATTTACGAATATTCGCTATATTAAAAAAAAAAAAAAAAATTGCGAAATGTCGCTATTGCGAAATTTCGCGATTGCGAATTTCATTGCGAATTTTATTGCGAATTTTAGTGCGAAATTTGAAAAATACGAATATTCGAAATAGCGAATATTCGCCGCGATATTCGCGATATTCGCGAATACTCGAATATGCAATATTCGTAGCGAATATTCGCAATGCGAATATTCGTGAGCAACACTACTTAAAACCCATCACCATCACTGCCACTAAAAACATCATTGGGACTCTGCGCAACAGTACAGGACCCAACGACATAATTCCCACTAAACTGCTGAAAGAAAGTGCCGATATACTGGCACCAGCTATCACGCAGCTTATAAATCAATAATTCAAGGAGGGCATTGTGCCCAACTATGCGAAAAAATAAAAGCCCATAACCCTAATCGCATTCTGCGATTGACAAATCAAAACCTACTGCAAATACCCAAGGCAAGATACAAATCCAAAAGAGATTGGAGATTTGCTGTCCAAGAACCTCGACTGTGGAATGCACTACCTACTACCATCCGACTGGAGTCGGACCACTTGGCCTTCAGGAGAAAGATTAAAACTCATCTCTTCTGAGCTCAAGGGCTTTTCCTTACCGTAGGAATGGAAACAGCGCCCAGAGGCGATTCAGTTCGTATGTGTTGCGCTTTACAAGTTTTTCACTCACTCACAGGAGAACCAGCCTGTAAATTCCGAGAGTGGTGACTGCAAGCTGAGCCGAGTGTTAGTCTATGACACTCTTTCACAGCCCAGCGAGTCCAGCCACTCCTCTCACTCTCCTCACATACGAGCAGGGAGGAATACAGCTCCTCCTCCTACTGCCAGTCCCGCCCACACTATCCTGGCATGCTGTATCTGAAGAGAGGTGATGTGTGGGTGGGAAATATGAAAATCAGCAGCATTCCTGGCTTTGTGTGAATGATGCCTGAGATTCTAGCCTGGACCATGGGTTAGTGGCCCCGAAGCATGATGGGACTGGGACGTCATAAGAGGCCTACATAAATCATTGCGCACCGGACACCCGGCATTACAGCGGGAGTAAGAGTCGCGTCAACATAAAAAGAAAAGAAGAAGGCAGAAGATGGAAAAAGAAGAGTGGGCTGCGCCGCTGCTATTAAGAGAACTAGAAAGAAGATAGCGGTGGCCAGCCCCGAAGTGAGCGGGAGAAGAACCGGGGAGCGCCGAGACGACAGCAGAGAGCGGAGAATATGGAAGAAGACCCCCGGAGAGTGGATAAGACCCCCGGAGAGCGGAGAAGACCCCCGGAGCTGACTAATAAATTATTTTAAAACCCTATGTTGTGTGTTCATTTCATTTTCGCCCCCTAACCCCCGCTTCTCAACTCGCTGGCTGCATGGGAGAAGAGGCAAGAAGTCAGCACCCCTTGCTTCTCAATTTAATGTAAGATGTAATTTCAGACAGCAGAACACCCCCTCCACCCACTTCTCAACTTTCTTTAATGTGACACGTCACTGTCGTTGGCGCCCCCCACTTGTCATTTTAAATGTGCCATGTCATTTTGCTTCGGGCCCCAGGGAGGTCAGGATCAGCACTAAGTGTTGGTCACAAGAACAACCTAGTTAGTTAGCGTTTCACACAGAGGTGATCCAGTGTCAACTTGTTGTTTTGCCATGTAGGAAACTTGGCCAAAGATAGAGAAATGCAGCAGTTTTGGTAATGGATACAATCCTGTGTTAATCTTAGGATTGTAAAAACACACAATTGTACGACACTTTTTAAAAAGAATGATTGATATTCCTCTTTCAGGCCTCTAATCTTTTTGTTTCAAAAAGTTTATTGAAGGTAATGAGTACATAACAAGCGACAAAGCGATACAATGAGAATTTGGTCGAAAACTGCGGTCGCAGCCGCTTCACATCAAGGCAGCATCACAAACGGCAGCATATACCATATGAACTGAGATAAGAATATATACTTTAGAGACTAACATATTGTCATAACGCATGAAAAGGAAACAATTCACGGCAATTGGAGGGTCTTCATCATCACTCAGGGATTGAGGGGGGAGGGGGATGGGTCTGGGATGTGAGGCGGGGACTAAGAGAATGGGATCCGTTAGAAGTATTAATTAATTCCCCCTCAGTGGCAGAGTGGGGTGAGGCGTTAGGATGGGAGATTCTCATGTCGGGCCATAGGTCATAGGTAATGGGCGGTGAGGCCGTACATGGAGGGCATATCTCTGTGTAACCAGTGGAGGGACAGTCCGAACATTGAAAGCGCGATTAGGGGCGAAATGGGGGTCTGGGGCTTGGGTCCGAGGGCTGGGGGTAGGGTACAATCCATATGGAGATATGGTGGGTGAGAGGGTAAACGCTGGAAGGGATCAGTAGACAAGAGTATCGGGGCATACAATGGAGGGTGGCGAGTGGTCTCATACAGTGTTTGTGTGGTCAGTGTCGCACCGCAACTCCCGGTAGCCAGCTAAGACATTTTCTGCTTGTAACCGTCTGTGGTGGTGAAATGCACCCAACACGCCCATTGTTCAGTAAATTTTTAGTAAATTTTGATGGGGTGTCTCTGGCTTGATGGATCAGGCTCTCCATATCCGCGATATGGGCAATTCGTTTGAACCAGTCTACCAGCGTGGGCGGTTCCGGCGCCTTCCATTTTGCAGGGATGCAGAGCTTCGCCGCATTCACTAAGTGCATTGCTAATGAGCGAAAGTATGTTTTCGGGGATAGGTGGGAATGGTGCAGTAAAAACTGTTCAGGTGTAAAGTTTAGATTGAGCGTGGAGACGTCAGTTGTTATACGGTGGACATCCCGCCAGAACTCGTTCAGCTTAGGGCAGGACCACCATATATGTAATAGGGACCCCTTATCAGAGCCGCATCTCCAGCACACCGGGGAGATAGCAGGGGAGATAGCGTGGAGTCTCACCAG
The DNA here is from genome assembly GCA_029574335.1 of Rana kukunoris. Lineage (NCBI taxonomy): Eukaryota > Metazoa > Chordata > Amphibia > Anura > Ranidae > Rana > Rana kukunoris. The sequence continues at coordinate 76,458,049 of CM056055.1, read as the reverse complement.
TGTCCGGTACCACCGTGAGAAGAGTTTGTATGCGTTTTCCTTAGTGTGTACATTCACTGTACCTTTATGAATACACGAAAACACCGCTTCCCATTCTTTGTCGGTAAGGTCAACGGATAGTTCCGATTCCCATTGCTTACTTGCCCAATTAGTCTTTGGGGTGTTATCCGGGAATAGCAGTGTATACAGAAAGGATAGCAGGTGCGATACTGGGGTAGTGCTCGTACAGATTTTTTCAAAAGGAGTAAGGTGGCGGGACCAGGGTGGTCGCGGACGAGGAGATTCGAGGAAATGTCGCACTTGGACATACGTCCAAAAAGAAAAGGAGCCGGATCGTAACCTGGAGTGCAAGGAATCATAGGGAATGAGGCGATCATTGTCGAAGAATTGAGCAATGCGTATATGTGGGTGTGGCCATATGTCGATTAAGAAGTAGGGCGATTGGCCTGGGGGGAAGTCGGGGTTAAGCTGCAGTGGGGTCATCGGGCCTAGGCCAGAGGAGATTCTGTATTTAGTACATGCCTTTTTGAAATTGGTCAGGGTCGGAGTGGATGATTCAGGCAAGAAGGAGGGAGAGAGCCCGATTTGGTCCAAGGGGTTTGTGCTAATGGGATGGGAGAAAAGGCATGCTCCAGCCCCACCCATGCTTTTGACGTGCGATGGATGTTCCAGTCCGCCACTCTGGCAAGGAGGCAAGCGTGGTAGTATCTATCAAGGGCTGGTAGGCCCACTCCGCCTTTTAGTTTGGGAGCAGTCCGTTTGGCATAGTTCAGGCGGGGGCATTTCCCATTCCAGATAAATCTTGTGCACGCTGCTCGGTATGTAGAGAAGAAAGTTTGAGGTAACTTAATTGGGACCGTTTGGAAGAGATACAGCAGACGAGGCAGGACGTTCATTTTAATCGCTGCAGCTCTGCCAAACCAGGTAAAGAGGCCTGTCGACCACTTTTTAAGATCAGTCTGGATCCTTTGCAGTAGCGGGAGATAGTTGGCGGGGTATAAGTCCGAAAGGGACTTCGGAATTTGGATGCCGAGGTAAGTAATAGAGGTCTCTTTTCCACTTGAAAGGGAAGTTAGCTCGACATTGTGCAACTAAAGCAGGGGTAAGGGAGATATTGAGTGCGTCGGATTACGAAAAGTTTATCTTGAGGTTGGACAGGGATTGGAAAGTTTTAAGATCTGCTAGGAGATTCGGCAGGGTGGTGATAGGGTAGTGTTTTACTTCCTGGTGCGGTGACGTGGCGGCGTCAACGTCACCGCCACGTCACCGACACGTCGGACAGACCGTTTTGAACAAATCTATTTACTCGTGTGTACGAGGCCTAAGAGTTCCTTCCTAGCTGTTTGGAGGGTTTGAAGGGTGGATGCGGCCAGGGACCGTTTATGTGCTATCTCAAGCCTATGTATATGGGTGGTAAGTTCCGAGAAGTGTCGCTGACGTTCCCGTTTGCGCTTGGCTGCTGCAGCCATCAGTATGCCCCGGATCACACACTTGTAGGCCTCCCACGTCCCGATAGCCGAAGTGTCGACAGGTTTATTTTCTAGAAAGTAGTGAGTCAGACTTTGTTCTATGTCTGCCATGATTACGGGGTCAGTGAGGAGAGAGGAGTCTAACTTCCAAGAGTGGGTCGAATTGCGTAATGCAGGCAGGGTCACGGTCAGCGATGTCGGGTGATGGTCGGAGAGGAACAAGGGGTCGATAGAGGCTTTGCTCAGGACAGGTAGGTCAGTTTGAGACAGGAAAAAGTAGTCGATCCTCGAATACTTGTTGTGGGGGGCCGAGAAGAATGTGAAGTCTCTGCCATTGGGGTGTAGAGTGCGCCACGTGTCATGTAAAAGTAGCGATTGGAGGTGGGCCTTAATGGATCTAAGGGCCGCATACTTGAGGGAGGATGTCCCGGTGGAAGAGTCGAGTAGAGGGTCAAGGGGGACATTAAAGTCCCCTCCTAGGATGAGCATACCTTCTTGGAAAGTCGACAGTTTAGTGGTGATGGCGTCGAAGAAAGAGGCCTGCCGGGTGTTTGGGGCATAGACGTTGGCCAACGTGATGGTCCTGCCATAAAGGGATCCCTTAAGGAAAACGTATCCAATAGTGTGTCTTTAAGTTGGAAGGGGCAGTTTTTTGCTATAAGGATGAAGGTTCCTTGGATTTGGAAATCGGAGTGGTAGCATGGAACACTGTGGGGTAGCGATAATTGTGCAGTTTCGGCGTCGCATCCCTGAGAAAATGTGTTTCCTGGACGAAAATGATAATCTGGAGTAACTGCGATCGCCGTTCAGGCGAGTTGAGACCTCGGACATTGAGGGAGATCAGTTTGAGCGTGGGCACATCGGCCTTGGAAGGGGCCGGGCCATCTGATCGCAGGCTTACAGGTAGCAAAGTCAAGAATACTAAGGACTTGAAAGCTGCGGCGCGACACAAGAGTGTAGTGTGTGAGAGGGTCCCGACCCGGGTCAGGGACAGCAAGTGAGAGTGCGGTAGGTGGGGGTGTGCAGAGAGGTGGATCGGATGGAAGTGTGGGGGAGGGGGGACAAGGGATGAGTGACGGTAAGTAAGGGAGCACCGAGAGGATACTAATCCGCAGATTAGCGAGGAGCCCCTCGCCGATCTAGTGACGTGTAGTCCAGCTACAGCGGAAATAACGGAAAACGTCAGTGGTGCGCTCAACTGTCTGAGGCGTGTCACTTAAAAAAAAAAGAAAAGGACCACTGTGGGGGGGGTTGAGAATGTCCTGAGAGAAAACACAGAGAGAGAGGCTGAGAGACCAGCAGCCCCTTCGCATGGAGCGTATCAGGGACAGACTATAGCATACATGTAACAGAGGTTAGCGACGTGGGGTAGCCGATGGCCAGTGGGGTGGGTCCTGTGGGAGGGCGATGGTCAGAGAGCTGGATCCGCCACTAGGTCATAGTGCGGGGCGCACCATAACAAGGGGGGATGGATGGAGCTGTGGCAGGACGACCCTAGTAGCAGTGAGTCAATTGCAAGGGGGCATCTGTAACGGTCACCACCGTTTACGACCTTCCATCCAACCACGACAAGCTTATCTGACACACTCCGACAATACTGCATACACAATCCATATCAATTCCCATAATCACGACGAGACTCGGCTCTGTACTTGCTTCCAAAGATATGAACACTTTAATGGTATCTTAGCTTGCTTTTTATACAGTACAAGATGTTACAGCCAATCACAGGACAATGCCATCTCCACCCCCCCTATTCACACTGGGGCTAATTCTAATCTGTAGCTAGACATGTGGGCACCACATCATCAATAGAGTTCAATTAACCTTGAATAATACACAATCACAGATAATCTTCACACATATCAGGAACCTCAATCACATTATCTAGACAGACAATTCGGCACCGATACTGACAGATACATTCCTTAAGATAATGACATCAAAACCAAATACTATCACACCTGGGCATCAATATATTCCTGTATCAATAGAATTCAATTAACCTTTAGAATAACACAATAGTGTAAACAGAGAGCTTCACACAATGAAAGAGTCTTTCAGGAGTGGGTGCAATTAACACCTTTTCAACAGAATGTGTCTTTCACAATGAATAGCCAACACCTCAAGACATTTCAATAGCCTTTATACAATGTCTTTCACAAGCCGGGTCACTTAGCGTTTCAAAAGCAGATGTCTAGTAGGAACACCTTAATATCTCAGTATCCTGCCATATGAATTATTATTAATGTCCCATCTCATGTAATACATGATATAATTTCTTTGTCACCCTATGGCCCTAGTGGACATAAGGTGACCCTAGACATAGGAGAATCTCAGTCTGTCACGGGTCAATCCGTTACATCTCTCCCCTTTCGGTGGGAGACGGACACAGGTGGGCCCCAAACGGGTTGACTCCGAAGCCCGTCAGTAGTTCCAGTCCTCCAATGCTGATATCCATACTGTACCCCAAATAAATGGCTCCAAACAGAGCATTACTCACCCCGCCAACCTCTGCCTCTCTCAGAGAACACGCCTGCCACTGGGAAGAAGGCAGGGTAGCTGGGCTCAGTCCATCATGCTGTTGGGGGTCTGGGCCAACTGCCCCCCCTTCCTGGGGTATACCAGTGGAGACTGAAATCCTATCCCACTGCTGCCACCAAATGTAACGGTCACCACCGTTTACGACCTTCCATCCAACCACGACAAGCTTATCTGACACACTCCGACAATATTGCATACACGATCCATATCAATTACCATAATCAAGACGAGACTCAGCTCTGTACTTGCTTCCAAAGATATGAACACTTTGGGCCAGATTCTCAGCGGCGTTACGACGGAGTATCTCAGATACCCCGTCGTATCGCCGTTTTTTTTGTCTCGTATCTATGCGCGTGATGCTTAGCATCACTTTTGCATAGATACGCTTCTACATCCGACAAGTGTAAAACCATTACACTTGCGGATCGTAGTTGTAATGACAACTCCGGCCACTAGGTGGCCTTTACGTTGTTTTCGCATTTGCATATGCAAATGAGGTAGTACGCCGATTCTCGATCGCTTTTACGCCGCCCCGTCGTCGCGTACGTCGTTTTAGTTCGCGTTAGGTTACCCCAGCTTCTATGTGGAGTAACCTTACGAAGTACCGTCGGATGCCGTCGGGTCCCGTCAGATGCCATGTTAAGTATGGCGTCGGGTCAGCGTCGGCTTTTTCCATCGCGTACATCGTTTTACTAACTCGTTCGCGAATAGGGAGTTGCGTAAATGACGCTCACGTCGTTTTGACGTCGGTTTCAACGACGCTTTCCGACGTGAGCTGAAGCATGCGCACTGGGCTTCTTCCCCGGCCGGCGCATGCGCAGTTCATTCGACGCGGGGGCGCGCTTAATTTAAATACAAGCCGTCCCATTTGATTTGCGCGGGTTTACGCTGCGCGATTTACGCGACGCAGGCGAAACCTACGGAGCAAGTGCTTTGAGATTAAAGCACTTGCTCTAGTACGATGCAGCGGCGTAGTGTAACTGGCTTACGCTACGCCGCCGGAATTCTTAGAGAATCTGGCCCAGTAATGGTATCTTAGCTTGCTTTTTATACAGTACAAGATGTTACAGCCAATCACAGGACAATGCCATCTCCACCCCCCTATTCACACTGGGGCTAATTCTAATCCGTAGCTAGACATGTGGGCACCGCATCATCAATTAACCCTGAATAATACACAATCACAGATAATTTTCACACATATCAGGAACCTCAATCACATTATCTAGACAGACAATTCGGCACCGATACTGACAGATACATTCCTTGAGATAATGACATCAAAACCAAATACTATCACACCTGGGCATCAATATATTCCTGTATCAATAGAATTCAATTAACCTTTAGAATAACACAATAGTGTAAACAGAGAGCTTCACACAATGAAAGAGTCTTTCAGGAGTGGGCGCAATTAACACCTTTTCAACAAAATGTGTCTTTCACAGTGAATAGCCAACACCTCAAGACATTTCAATAGCCTTTATACAATGTCTTTCACAAGCCGGTTCACTTAGCGTTTCAAAAGCAGATGTCTAGTAGGAACACCTTAATATCTCAGTATCCTGCCATATGAATTATTATTAATGTCTATCTCATGTAATACATGATATAATTTCTTTGTCACCCTATGGCCCTAGTGGACATAAGGTGACCCTAGACATAGGAGAATCTCAGTCTGTCACGGGTCATTCCGTTACAGCATCCATGTCAAGTAAACATAACAGTTCATCGCATTAACAATAACATTAAACATAGACAAATGGTAACACATTGAGACCATCGATAGATAGAACCGTAGGCCAGTGCTTCTCCTATATTCAATAAGAACCTTAACATCATAACATTGCAGGAGTGCTTAACTTTAAACGAGCACTCCCAGTGAACTGCGGTGAGTCCATACAGACAGGGCAGACAGGAGGTAGGAGGGGGTGGGGGGGCACGGGGGGGGGGGGGCAGGGGTGAGAGAAGGAGGAGGAAGCAGACGTAGACGGGGCGGGAGAGTGTCGGGGGCGGGAGTCCGGGAGGGGATGGGAGTAGAGGGGGCGGTGTACAAACGACCTAGCGACCAGCTAATAGGCCCTAAATCAGAATGATCAGGGAGGGGTGGGGGGAGCCCCCCTCCCTGAGTCAGCAGAGGTAGTGGACAGACATATAGAAAGGCAACCTCCGATTTGTATGTTAAGAGCAGTATGACCCAGCAACACACAGGGGTGGGGGGGGGGGCGGAGGCCAGGTGGGGGAACGGGGGCCGTCAGACAGACGGCTAGCGGGCAGCAGGGAATAATGTAAAATGGCGGGCAACCCAGAGAGCAATAGGCATTAAGTAAGTGCAGGTATAAGCAGACTCAAATAAACTCTCGCTCCACATAGTAAACACCCACACATTGTAAGAGCATTATATATACTTAGCTAAACAGAGCATGATGAGGCTTCCAGTGGCAGCACGGCGCACCATGGCAAGTGTTCTCTGCGATCGTGAACATAGTAAAATAAAGGCAGTCCGGAAAGGTGGTTGTGGCACCTCACTAGTCCGTACTGATACCTCCTCCTGGGACAGAGGGCCGACCAGGAGGGTCATTAGGGCATATGTTCCAGTAGAAAGTGGCCCAAGGAAAGTAAATAATCCGGGTAGGTGAGGGAGTAGAGTCGGGCTCTGGGGAAGTGTCATTGTGCCCCTGTATTCTCGAGGAAAGAAGTCCTGGGCGTCTGCCGGGGGATGAGAGTCAATCCACAGCCGGGAGGTGCAGGGATGTCTCCGCCGGCGAGTCCTTCTGAGGGGCTGAAAGCTGGGTCAGGGCATCGTAGTGCGGACAGGGGGGAGAGCGTGTCTCATACCTGGTAGTGGCGAGATGGGATCGTCCGGGCACGTTCTGGGGTGAGGAAGTGCACAGTCCGTGCGTCTGAGTTCCAGGTGTCGGAGAAGAGACGTAGCTGGTCGCGGATGGGTAGTGGTTAGGCCGCAGGCAGGACAGGGGGAGGGAAGTGAGCGTGCAGGAGCAAAGGAGCACTGCCCAGAGTAGGAAACCCGTCAGTTCTTAGCGGTCTCGGCGTGCTCTGCAGGCTGAGAGGATGGCTCCTAGGCGGAGAAGAGGAAGTCGGAGCATCCCTGCTGGAGGAAGGCGAGCGGCGTCTCCTGTAGCGGGTAGCCTGTACATCCATCGGTTCTTCTCTGGGGGACCGGCGGTGAAGGTTGGGCACTCCAAATTCTGCATACGAACTCTGGAGTTCCACATACGGAATGTTCAGAGCCTTGCAGAAGTCGTCCAATTCTTCCGGGACCCGGAGGATTGCTGAGCGCCCAAGATGCGAGGCAGAAAGGGCGAACGGGAACTTCCAGCGATACTGGATTCCCTGTGCATGGAGGACGTCTAGCAGCGGGCGTAGGTCCTTGCGATGGCGTAGGGTGATAGCCGATAAGTCCTGGTAGATTTGGACCGGGCATCCATCACGTTCCAGACGAGGCTTTCCCCGCGCCTTCCGGAGGATGTCCTCCTTCGTCTGGAAGTTTTCCAGGCAGCATACGATATCTCTCGGAGGGTCTGCGTCCTTACCACGCGGCCTCAACGCCCTGTGGATCCGTTCAACGGGATAGGTGTTAGTGGAGGCCTGTCCAGGACATGGTTGAAGAGCTCCGTTACTGCCGGCAGGATACAATCTGGCTCCACAGACTCCGGTAGGCCTCTTACCCTAAGGTTCCGGCGTCATCCTCGATTATTGAGGTCCTCCACGTGCCTCTGGAGGTCCCGGAGCTGCTGGGTGTGGGTATCCAGTTTGTGGCCCGTTTTCCTCAGGGCCGTCTGGTGTTTAGCGGTGGTTACTTCGATATCCTGCACCCTTGTAGAAATGGCGCGAATCTCGTGGCTGAGGTCCGTAATGGCCGCAAATAGCGTGTTCTTAATCTCTGCAGCCACGGCATGGAGATCCGACAGGCTTGGCTGTGTCAAAGTCCCGGGGGTCCCGGTGCCTTGCGTGGGCTGGGAGGGACCCGTTGGTGTCAGGACAATCTCCGGCGGGGTCCGGAATATGTTTGTCCTCTGGGTCCGGAATATGTCTGGGATTTGCTGGGTTAAACCGCTGGTTGTGTCCCTAGGGGAACGCGAGCGGGATGTAGAAGAATGTCGGGAAGAGGTTCCCATCTCTCAGGGGGGGATAGTCAGCAATAGTTCCCTAAATAAGCTGATGGAAGGCTGCGGTCTGTCGGAGCTCAGGGATCAGACGTCCATCTTCCCTCAAGGCAAGCCACGTCCCCCCTCTAATCTTTTTGATACATCTATCCGTTTTTTTTTACAATCTCATAGGCCGCAATCAAGCTGCAGCAGTGGAACCGACCAACCCCACACAGTGCCAAGCCCCACCACCGCCGGATGTGCAGGAAGTGCAAAATGCCACCACATCAGGTCAGTGTCATACAGCACAGCTTCAGGTAATACATGTAGGCCTGCATAATTTTAAAACATGTTTTTTTTTTCCAAATTTCAGGTGTACGAGCTGTTGGGGGCGGCTTAGACACTGACAGTGCCCGGGTGCTAATTGGGGAGATAATGTCCTGCAGGGAACAAATAGAGGACACAAACCTCGCCCTCGAGAGGATCATAAAGAACAACAAAGAGGTGAACCAAAACCTGAAATATCTTGTTGACATTCTGGAGAGGGTTTAAAAAAAAAAAATTATATTTTGATATTTAAAAAAAAAATTAAATCACACATTTTCAGTGTGATACAATAAATATTTTTGGATACTCAACAATGTCTGGCTTCTTATTATATCAATGCTGCCTAAAACACTGCAACCCCTCACAGATACTGTAGTTGGAGCACAACAAAGAGGCACGTGCAAAGTATTGCATCAAAAATTGTTATTAGGCGCCCTGTTAAACAGGGGCTGAAAAATTGGGCCTTAGGCACAACACTGCAACCCCTCCCAATAACTGTAATTGGAGCAAAACAAAGAGCCATGTGCAAAGTATTGCATCAAAAATTGTTATTAGGCGCCCCTGTTAAACTGGGGCAGAAAAATTGTGCCTTAGGCACAACAAAACACTGCAACCCCTCACAATAACTTAATTGGAGCACAACAAAGAGCCACGTGCAAAGTATTGCATCAACATTTTTTATTAGGCGCCCCTGTTAAACAGGGTCTGAAAAATTGTGCCTTAGGCACTGGTGGCGGAGCCCAGAAACACAACATTTCTTACTAGCTATCAGCAAGAAACGCGAGGAGAAGGAGAAAGATATTCCGTCAGCAGCATAAGAGGACAGTCACTCAGCATCAATACTGATGCTGAGTGACTGTCTCAAAGGGATCCGACATTTCAACAAAAAACATTATTCAGTAACATCAGCATCGGGTGCTTGGTAGCTGGTGTTGATCCAAGCCTGATTCATTTTGATGAAGTTCAGTCCATCAACAGAGTCGGTGGAGAGGCGCACCCTGTTATCGGTCACAAAGCCTCCAGCAGCACTGAATGTGCGTTCTGAAAGAACACTGGATGCAGGGCAAGCCAGTAGCTGAATTGCGTACTGTGCAAGCTCTGGCCAGTGATCCATCCTCAAGACCCAGTAAGCCAGAGGATTTTCGGTGGAGAAGGTGTCCAGGTCGGATCTTGCCCCTAGGTATTCCCGGACCATGTAAACCAGACGCTGGTGATTGGTTGCTGGATCGGGTCAGACCTTCGGGTTGCGGACTAAAAAATTGTCTGAATGCATCGGACGTTGTCCAGAGCCAGGTTTTGGTAATCCCCCTGGTTCTGGGAAAACATTGCACATACCCTTCTGCAAGGCCTCACGCAGAAGTTTCATCTTCTGCTCCCTCTGTGATGGCAACATAAGGTCCGCAACCTTACTCTTGTAACGTGGTAGCACGTACACGAGGATCCTTACGCAGGCTTTGCAGGATCAGGGAAGCCATGCAGCGTAGGTTGGCAGAGGCATTCGGGGCACAGTCCTCTGGGTCACTGAGGATGACCGGATCCACAGGCACCTCATCCCAGCCACGTAAATGTCCACGTGTTCCTTGGGACTGTAAATGATCCCTTGAAGAATGCTGCTGCTGATGCTGAGTGCTAGGCCCCACCTCCATGCTACTGATACAATCATCATCCTCCTCCTCCTCTTCCTGTGTGCTAGGTGGGCAAGCAGGTCCACTGTCTGGGTAAAGGGGGCCTTGAGAGGTAAGGAAGTCCTCCTCTTCCTCCCTCTGTTCTGCCTCAAGGGCCCTGTCCATTATTCCACGTAGCGTGTGCTCCAACATGTGAATAAGAGGGACAGTCTCACTGATGCATGCACTGTCACTGCTCACAATCCTCGTGGCGTCCTCAAATGGTGACAGGACTGTGCATGCATCCCTGATCAAGGCCCACTGGCGTGGGGAAAAAAAACCAAGCTCCCCTGACCCAGTTCTGTTGCCATATTGGCACAGGTAATCATTGATGGCCCGCTTCTGTGTGTGCAGCCGCTGCAGCATGGCCAATGTAGAATTCCATCTGGTGGGCATGTCACAGATTAGACGGTTCTTGGGCAGGTTGTATTCCCTTTGGAGGTCTGTCAGCCGAGCAGTGGCATTATTTGACCTCCGGAGATGCACACAGACTTTGCTGGCCTGCTTCAGGACATCCTGTAAGCCTGGGTACCTGCCCAAGAACCTCTGCACCACCAAATTCAGGACATGCGCAAAACAGCGCACATGGGTGAGTTTTCCCTGTCGCAGGGCAGAGAGGAGATTGGTGCCATTATCGCTGACCACCATTCCAGTCTTCAGCTGGCGTGGCCTTGGCCTGCATTCCTGCGTAGCCCCTCGTACGCCTACGGAGCACGGCTGGTTCTGAGAAAACATCATCACAGGAAGAGGCCACAGAGGAAGAAGAGGAGGGGGTGGAGGAGAGAGGTGTGTCACAACAACCAGTAGTAGTGTTTTGGAGGTGTGGTGGCGGAACAACCTCCAAAACTACTGTACCTTGCCCTGCGTCCTTCCCAGCTGCCATCAGAGTCACCCAATGCGCCGTAAAAGGTAATGTCCCTGTCCATGCCTGCTGGACCATGAGTCAGCAGTAAGATGCACCTTACCACTGACCGCCCTGTGCAGCGAGGCATGGACATTGCCTTCCAACATGCCGGTAGAGAGACAGAATCGCCTTCCGTGAGAAAAAGTGGCGTTTTGGTATGAGCTTTTTATTTTTTGGTATATGTTGCTCAGGTTATGAGCTTTTTTTTTTTTTTAAACTGCACACGGTCAGTAGTGCAGGGGACAGTGTGAATGGTGCGTTAATGTGAGGGGGTGGCACTCCTGCCAGTAAGGGGTGTCACCCTCGGCCGTTGGGGAGAAGTTATCCCCACGGCTGTGTGAATGATGTGTGAATGGTGTATAAATGGACAGCGACACCATTGGGGCCTTGACGTGGTGTTGCTGCTCCCAAGTCCTGCATGTTGGACTTGGGCTAATCCAATGCGATGTGGATGTGGTGTGTGTGATCTAGGGACCTCAGTGGTGTGCATGCGTGCATTGTCCATGTGATCAATGTTTTTGTTTATTGTCCAAAGATGCCTAAGGCGAGGACCCTCCTGACTGCTCTTCCATCAGCTGACGGGGTAGCCTCTGGCAGATGGGGACTGTGTGGGTCGGGGGTCAGGTCATCACGTATGTCAATCTGCAGGCCCTTTCTCATGGCAAAGTTGTGCAGAATGCAACATGCACCGATGATCTGACACACGAAGGTAGGGGAATACAAGAGGGCCCCCCCAGACTTATCCAGGCATCGGAAACGGGACTTCAGGAGCCCAAATGTTTGCTCCACCACTGCACGAGTTTGGATATGTGCCGCATTGTATCTTCTCTCTCCTGGGGTTTGGGGGTTCCGGAAAGGAGTCATGAGATGGGGTCCCAGTGCATATGCAGAGTCACCTGTAAGGGAAAAGACAGGAGGATGTTAGTCATGCATGTGCCCCTTGTGATGTGTGCATCATGGGGGGGGGGGCAGTCATGCCTGCCACCCATGTCACTCACCAACCAGCAAGGTGTCCCCATACACGTTCTATTCGAATTCCATTGGGATGGGGCTATGATTGTATATGTAGCTGTCATGGCTGGATCCGGGGTGTTTGGCACGGATGTGCCATATGAGGCCTTGGGCATCGACTATTACCTGTACGTTGATGGAATGCCAATGCTTCCGATTGCGGTATATGTGCTCTGTCTCATGGGGGGGCTGGAGTGCCACATGTGTGCAATCAATGGCCCCCACGGTGCGTGGGAATCTGGCAATTCTGTAGAAATCTGTCATTGCCTTCAGCCGCAGGTCCTCAGTGGTTGGTTTGATGATTTGGTTGGTCATGCATCTGAGGATTGCAGGGATAACCTGGTGCACACATCTGCTCATGGAGTATTGTGACATCCCAGCCACCACTCCACTTTTTCTTTGAAAGGGGCACTGGCAAGGAAATGGAGTGTTGCCAGGACCTTGACCAGTGGCTGCACTGCATGTGAGCGTTGTGTTAGGCTGGTGATGATTAATTCCATGATGGCATGAGGAGTGAATCTGAAGATGCGATACACCTCAGAATCACTCATGCCAGAGATGTCTATGCGTGTGCGGTATATCCTCTCCCGTGCCCTCCTCCTTGCCCTAATCCTTCTTTGCTCCTCTAAAGTCAGTAGTATAGCTATGAGCAAGGATGCCCCTGGCATGTTGGCATACAGTTTGTTATCCAGCAAGTGTGACTGCTCACCTCCCCACTAACAGTGTTGCTTTAGCTGACATGTAGACGGATTGTCTAATTTTATACCACCTTTTATATGGACTAATTTTAGACAGGACGTGCAGCTGTTGCGCACAGCGCGTAGCCTGCGCTGCACCAACTTACTTTTGTGGATCCCCGTAACTCCCTCATTTGAATATTTGAATAGCAAATCAATGGTGTGTCTAGCGCAGTTTTGCGTGCACGGTTGCGCCGGTCTATCAAAATTACGCTGGTCGAAAAAAAATAGATTTCATGCGTATATCGTTTTGGTTATGCGGCGCATCGATACGCATGTGCAGATTTAGACTTACGCCGCGCATCTCCTGTAACGCCGGCGTAATGGCTCTCTGAATCTGGCCCTGTGTTTTGCACTTTAGTTTAATTGTATTTATATTGCGCTGCACTATTTCTTATCCATTTTTGCATTTTTTGGATTTTGTGATTGTCTTGTCAGTGTTCAGCTTGCATTTGTGAAGGGGGAGGTTTATTTTATTTCATTTTTGCGCTGATTGCACCCTTTTTGTTATCTATATTGTAACTGAGTATAACAGCAAATATAGATCCATAGAATACTGTCAAAAAAACACTGGGCGTTTTCTGCATATGGATCTGAAACTGGCACCCATTCTACCTCCACATTTAAAAGAACCATGTAACCACTTAGCTGTGCACACACATATATTTTTATTTTTTTCAAATCCCCCCCCCCCCCCACTTCTTAGTAGTCATTTTAATATTAATTATATTCATCATACTCAGTGTTGTAAGTAACGGAATTACAATAAACGCAGTTACCTAACACAGCCCCTTTTGAGGGTATCAAGTAATCTACCTGATTACTCTTCCCCTCACGGTAACGCAGTTCCCATTACTTGGGCGGCATTACTGCAATTAAATCTACCGCCACTAGATGGCAGCAGAGTAATTGCTTCTGCCGGCACTGTGAACATAAATATGGGTGGAACTCCGCTTTAGAATCATGTGACCGCTGTGATGGCCTGTCACAGCGGTCTGAAAACTCCCAATCGCAAGGAGCCCTGGATACAATGAGCCCCACCCGCCTCACACTGACCTATCACCGGGGAACAACTCACATCGATCACACACACTGTGTGCGCAACCTGATCAATGATCCGGGGAACACATGGTCGGAACAAAATTTTCCACAGAACAAACGTTCCCTATACAACACAGTGTACACAGCGACATCTAGTGGTCAACATGGTAAGTGCAGGACACCTATACAGACCAATGATCAGCAGGTTATTTTTGGTCAGTGATTTCATCTCTTCATCAGACAACAAAGAAAAATCTGACATCCCCATTCCAGATCCCTCGCATCTAATAAAGCTTATATAAGATAAATAAAATAATAAACAATAAACTATAGAAAATTCTAATAAAGCTTAATATAAGATTTTAAATTACAGACTCTGTAAACGTCAAGGGAATGTATATTATAAACATACATTTTAATCCAGCTTATAATTTGGATGTAATATGTAGCAGATGGATAAGGGTTTAGGTCCTATTAGCTGCACATACATGGTGGGACGGATGCACCTAGGCTGGGATATACATGAGATCACCATTTGTTTCCGGTTTTCTTCTCTCAAGGATCTGGCATTCTTTTGTCTTGGAGTATTAACTGACTGCTCCCTGGCAAGCGCCCATCACCTGCATTCTAGGAAGTAAATCATCTCAACAAAGCATTGTAAAATATTTAAAAAAAATCAGTTACTTTGCTGAGTAACTACCGTATTTATCGGAGTATTGCGCGCTCCGGCGTATAGCGCGCACCCCTAAAGTGGACCCGCATTCCTGTGGAAAAAAGATTTTTATACTTACAGTTTTGGTGTCTTGTGCGGCGTCCATCAGCGGCCTCGTCGGGTCCGGCGTCCGTCTGCGGCTTTGGGTGTCCTCTTCGTCGGGTCCGGCGTCCTTCTGCGGCGTCCTCCCCGCTCGATCCCCGCACCGAGTTTGAATACTGCGCCTGCATATACCGAGCGCAGTACACTCGTGTATAGTCGGGCAGGCTCGGCTACTCTCGCGCTCACGTCCTGTACGTCCAGGACATGAGTGCGAGAGGAGCTGAGCCTACCCGACTATACACGAGTGTACTGCGCTCGGTATATGCCGGCGCAGTACACTCGTGTATAGTCGGGCAGGCTCGGCTACTCTCGCGCTCACGTCCTGTATGTCCAGAACGTGAGCGCGAGAGGAGCCGAGCCTGCCCGACTATACACGAGTGTACTGCGCTCGGTATATGCAGGCGCAGTATTCATACTCGGCGCGGGAAAGCGGGTATCGGCGTATATCGTGCACCCACGATTTTGCCCTGATTTTCAGGGCAAAAAAGTGCGCGGTATACGCCAATAAATACGGTAATTACTTTTTCAATGTAGTAACTGAGTCACTAAGGCAATTACTTTTTTGGAGAAGTAA
The DNA here is from genome assembly GCA_029574335.1 of Rana kukunoris. Classification (NCBI taxonomy): domain Eukaryota; kingdom Metazoa; phylum Chordata; class Amphibia; order Anura; family Ranidae; genus Rana; species Rana kukunoris. The sequence continues at coordinate 76,442,855 of CM056055.1, read as the reverse complement.
TTTGTAACTGTAACTAATTACTTTTTTAAATTAAGATGAGCAACACTGACCATACTATTAGTTTTCATCATTGTTCATTATTGATTTATGTGTTGGTTATTAGTTCTTTTGTTTCTAGTGTTATTCTAGTATTTGCAATATGAATTTGTTCTATTAAGCTTTTTAATACTAGAGATTTTGCTGTAGTGGAGTAACCAGTCATGGTTCCTTTAAAAATGCTAATCTCTCCGCAGCCAATTCCTATTTAATCCCCATTAGCTGATCATGTCACATGACTTGAGGAAGGGCTATGCCCCAAAACATGTTGTCAAGACAACAGACATGCTCTCTCCTTGCTCTTCTCAGCTTGCTCTCTGCCATCCTGAGCTCCAAGCCTTGTTTTGGATTTGGTCTCCCTGAGAATTTGACATCATGCCCAGGAGTCCTACGCTCACTGGTTCCTATTGGAGTTTGCTCCTGTTGTCTCCTGGGCTCTTCTTGACCTATGCCTGGCTAGCTGTGCTGCTGTTCACCGCTGGTTCCCATTGGGGTCTCAGTTGAGGTTCTACATTGTCTCCTGGTCCCTACATGAGTTGGGTTAACCCTCCCCCTTCCCTGTTTTTGTGGATTTTGTAGGGGTGCATGAGGGTTCCACCACTGCAGCTAATTTTCAACAAGCCAGTCCATCTCTGGCGGCCGCCATAAGGTACCACCACAGCAGTGAGCAAGTTGATTGTCATCTATTTATGCAAGGAGAATTGTAACTATTTTGTAATTCATCTTATGGTAGCAATAAATCAATACATGATTTATCTTATTGATTTTTGCCTGGTTATCTGTCCGCACAAGACTGGCTCGACTAGCAATGTTTATTATGGTTGCCATTGACTGTTTGATTAAAGGATAAGTTCACCTTTTATAAAAAAAAAACAAAAAATAAATGCACATCTTTCTGCTTGTAAAAAAATGCATTTACATTTTTTTTATATTGTAAATGTGGCATTGCACCCACATTGCACAGCAGACTAGGGGTGTGATGACTGGATCCTACATGTGATGGCATGTAGTTCATAGAGAACTACATGCCATCGGCCGCACAGGCAGATGGTACTTGAAGTGTAATTGACAGAACACTGTACATAAATGATGTAGCCCTGTGGGCAAAATCCTGCATGGCCAGGTTGATTCCAAACTGTTTCAGCCGTACAGGGCAAAGAACCCCCCACCCACTGTTACAAAGCAGGGAACGTTGGCGGCGGGAGGTGAGTCACTAGGAGCATGTTACATCCTAAATATGGGTGTAACATGCTCCTAAAAGGTAAACTTTATAATGAAATCCAGTGGCAGGTGGTGCTCAATATTCTGGGGGGGGGGGGACCTGCCCCTCTCACTCGCACCACCGCTGTTTCACAAGAAAGTGAACTGTAATGCTGTGTACACACAATCTTTTTTCGGGTTGTAAAAAACAACGTTTTTTAAAAATGTAATTTAAAACGATCGTGTGTGGGCTTCAGAGCATTTTTCGGGTTCTGAAATACTGCCAATTTTTTTTTGAACATGCTCTATTTTTTCACGACTTTTTAAACGTTGTCGTTTTTCGGGTTGTAAAAAATGGTCGTGTGTGGGCTTTAACGACGTGAAAAACAAAACCGGCGCATGCTCAGAAGCAAGTTATGAGACGGGAGTGATCGTTCTGGTAAAACTAGCGTTCGTAATGGAGCTAGCACATTCATCACGCTGTAACAGACTGAAAAGCGCAAATTTTGCTTCCTTTATTAACTCAAAAGCAGCCCCAAGGGTGGTGCCATCCGAATGGAACTTCCCCTTTATAATGCTGTCGTACGTGTTGTACATCACACGCTTTGCTAGAGCATTTTGTTTTTCATGATCGTGTGTAGGCAAGACCGTTTTAATGATCAAGTTGAAAAAAACGTTGTTTTTCCTAGAGCCTGAAAAACTTTTACAACCCAAAAAACTATCGTGTGTACGTGGCATAAGGCTCTGAACACCTTTTGTATAATGAACCTGAAATGTATTTGGATGATGTAACCCTTTGCAAAGATGTCATGGCAATCAAAAGGCAAGTTATGTGACAATAATATTGCAATTGTATGAACACTTGCAAAAAATGCATGCATTAATGATTTGGATGTTACCTTAAATGCATTTGCTTTGATTGCTTTGCTTTTGATAAGGTTATTATTGGCATTGAAAGAGGTTAGTTTTGTTGGCAAGACTGGAATCCTGGTCAGTTTGTTTTCAGCAAGGGAAAGCTGCTCAAGTAAGACAAGCTTTTCAAAAGCTTTTTCTTCTATCTCTTCTATAACATTTCCAGTCAGATCAATTCTCCGTAAAGTAGCTGGGAAGAAGAAACAAAACAATTTTTTTTTCAGTTCAGAGTTCATAGTTGCCAACATTTCAAAAAATTCCATGGACATCATTGTAGATGGAGAATGTATTTTAATTGGGGGAAAGGGCATTAATTTAAACTGGTCATATCATTAAACCAATGCTACAGTGCCTTGCAAAAGTATTCGCCCCCTTGAACTTTGCGACCTTTTGCCACATTTCAGGCTTCAAACATAAAGATATAAAACTGTAGTTTTTTGTGAAGAATCAACAACAAGTGGGACACAATCATAAAGTGGAACAAAATGTATTGTATATTTCAAACTTTTTGAACAAACAAAAAACTGAAAATTGGGCGTGAAAAATTATTCACCCCCTTAAGTTAATACTTTGTAGCGCCACCTTTTGCTGCGATTACAGCTGTAAGTGGCTTGGGGTATGTCTCTATCAGTTTTGCACATCAAAAGACTGACATTTTTTTGCCCATTCCTCCTTGCAAAACAGCGGTTGGATGGAGAGCATTTGTGAACAGCAGTTTTCAGTTCTTTCCACAGATTCTCGATTGGATTCAGGTCTGGACGTTGACTTTGCCATTCTAACACCTGGATGTGTTTATTTGTGAACCATTCCATTGTAGATTTTGCTTTATGTTTTGGATCATTGTCTTGTTGGAAGACAAATCTCCGTCCCAGTCTCAGGTCTTTTGCAGACTCCATCAGGTTTTCTTCCAGAATGGTCCTGTATTTGGCTCCATCCATCTTCCCATCAATTTTAACCATCTTCCCTGTCCCTGCTGAAGAAAAGCAGGCCCAAACCATGATGCTGCCACCACCATGTTTGACAGTGGGGATGAGCTGTGTTGCTTTTACGCCAAACATAACGTTTTGCATTGTTGCCAAAAAGTTTGATTTTGGTTTCATCTGACCATAGCACCTTCTTCCACATGTTTGGCGTGTCTCCCAGGTGGCTTTTGGCAAACTTTAAACAACACTTTTTATGGATATCTTTAAGAAATGGCTTTCTTCTTGCCACTCTTCCATAAAGGCCAGATTTGTGCAGTATACGACTGATTGTTGTCCTATGGACAGAGTCTCCCACCTCAGCTGTAGATCTCTGCAGTTCATCCAGAGTGATCATGGGCCTCTTGGCTGCATCTCTGATCAGTCTTCTCCTTGTATGAGCTGAAAGTTTAGAGGGACGGCCAGGTCTTCATAGATTTGCAGTGTTCTGATACTCCTTCCATTTCAATATTATCGCTTGCACAGTGCTCCTTGGGATGTTTAAAGCTTGGGAAATCTTTTTGTATCCAAATCCGGCTTTAAACATTCTCCACAACAGTATCTTGGACCTGCCTGGTGTGTTCCTTTTTCTTCATGATGCTCTCTGCGCTTTAAACGGACCTCTGAGACTATCACAGTGCAGGTGCATTTATACGGAGACTTGATTACACACAGGTGGATTCTATTTATCATCATTAGTCATTTAGGTCAACATTGGATCATTCAGAGATCTTCACTGAACTTCTGGAGAGAGTTTGCTGCACTGAAATTAAAGGGGCTGAATAATTTTGCACGCCCAATTTTTCAGTTTTTTATTTGTTAACAAAGTTTGAAATATCCAATAAATTTTGTTCCACTTCATGATTGTGTCCCACTTGTTGGTGATTCTTTACAAAAAATTACAGTTTTATATCTTTATCTTTGAAGCCTGAAATGTGGCAAAAGGTTGCAAAGTTCAAGGGGGCCGAATACTTTCGCAAGGCACTGTATACTTTAATTTGACCTTTATTTGACAGCTGTAGTTATCATGGCTAAAGAAAAAACAAAAACAACAAGACACAATGATATTAAAGGGTCACTAAAGTTTTTTTTTTTATCTTTACCTTTACCTTACTGCAGTCCTGGTTTCATGTCCTCATTGTTCGTTTTTGCTCTGTTGTTGCTGTAATTCTGCTCTGTTCTGGACACTTCCTGGTTGCCTGTTTCCTGATGACCACAGTACTGGGAGATTCTAGTTTCGTTTTCCTAACCATCACTCTCTATGGCACTGTCCAGCACAGAGGCATTAAATTACATGCAAAAACTAAGCTAGATGCAAAAATGAAAGTGAAACTAGCGGCACATTATATGATTGATTTTTATCTGTTTTTAATCGTTTTTAAAAGGAATCAGTTAACTATTATGTCTCTATACCCTGTAAACAGTCATTTCATAAAAAAAATAAAAAAAATTCCTTTAGTGACCCTTTAAGCATGTACACTGATTCCAAGGTTTTGCAAGGAGCTTACACTATATAAACAATTAGTCTACACAGTAAATAACTGGAAAAATAATACATGTAATTAAGCAATTAACCTGTCCATCTAATATACCTGCTGTATTAGTGTTTCTTCAGGACAGAAGGACCAGCAGTGACGATACAAAAAAGCATAGTTGAAGCGGTTTTCAGCTGACAGCAGGCTAAAACCAGTTAAAGTGATTGTAAAGTCTTGTTTTTTTTTTTCTATCAAAAAAACAAACATGTTATAGTTACCTCCTCTGCTGTAGTGGATTTGCACAGAGCAGCCCGTATACTCCTCTTCTGTGCTCCTGGCCCCTCCCTCCTGTCAAGTGCCCACACAGCAAGCTGCAATAATCCTTTGGTGTGTTTCCACCGTAGTTGTTTGAATATACGTGTGTCAAGTTTCCATTGTGTTTTCTTTGTCCCCTCCCCCCTTTATGACAAAGCTAAGAGTAGTGTCCCTAACTGTGTTTAAAGGTGTATGTTTTGTACTCAATAAACAGCTTCCTGCAGTCTGGGACATCCAAATACCACCTGGATCCAAGGTCTGGATAGCAGGAGATACTAGCCTCAATGGAGGAGGCATTCGGAAGGAGGTTATGAGAGATGCAGATACAGCACAAAGGACCAGTATCAGAGCAGGCCCTGCTGGGATGGTGTGATTCTGTCCGCTGCGAACTCCCACCAGGGAAAAATTCTCCTCTCCATCCAGGAAAGGTACTGGTCACAGTATGGATTGCAGGTGCTGTTTTTGGGAGAAATTAAGGAGCAGACAGCCGAATGAAGCAGGTTGGTCTGGGCAAGGATGCGGCTGGATGAGAGCTACAAAGCCCTCCAGTGGCATGAATCCCAAGCATGCCTTTGGATAGCGGATGACAGCCCAATGGAAGTATTTGGCTACAATGGCCTGGGACTGTTGTACGTGAAGCTGACGGGGGGACCATATCTTTGGGATCGATTTGGAATGGCGGTTGGACAACATCATGTATTACAGAGAAGAGATACTGAACATCTCAGAAGTGCACTGGAAGATACAGAGTTTCTGGCCATTCAGGAATGTGGAGCTGGAGATCGCCTACAGATGGCTACTAGACTCTGCTCTGTTGGAAAAGGTATAAATCTCGCACCAACCAAATGTATATTTACATTTTGGGCCAGATTCATGAAGAGTTAGGCTGGAGTATCCAGTGATCCGCCAGCCTAACTGTCACTTTAAGCCGGCGTTTTTGTTTTCTATAACCAGAAAACAAGAAACGCCGGGTTGGAGTTCCGATGCGATCGGTGTAATTGAATTTCGCCATCGCATCGTTACTTCAACTTAAAAATGGCGCCGGGGGCGTTCCCGCTGATTAACGCTGAAAAAATATGTTAATCAGCGGGAGTCGGAAATTCACGATCGTTTTCGGGCGTGACGCAGTGACTTTACGACGTTTCCGGAAGCGATACGCGGCGTAAAGATAAAGCAGCCCCCTAGTGGAGTATCCTATGTTAAGTATAGCCGTCGTCATCGCGTCGGAAAAAAAAAATCGCGTTGTTTGCGTAAAACATTCATGAATGGGGACGTGACGTCATTGACGTTCACTGACAGAACTTGGAGCATGCGCACTGGGATGCATTGACACTCGACGCATGCGCAGTACGTTCGCCGCGGGATCGCGCATAGTTTGAATACTACACGCCCCGTACCCGCCCAATTTGAATTCCGCTGGCTCATTTGCGATGCAATGCCGCAACTTTAGGAGCAAGTGCTTCATGAATAACAGCACTTGCTCCTAAAATTTCGGCAGAGTAACGTAAATGAGAAGCGTTACTCCAGAGCAAAGATGCTCTCATCTACCTGAATCTGGCCCTAAGTGTATAAAATACTACAAAATGAAAAATAAAATAAGCTGCACCCCAAAAAAATCTGTGTAAACTGAGATAAGTAAGAGAGGGTAGGGGGCACTAGAATTAAATAATAATATGTGGATATAATTATTAAATAAATTATATACATGACATGATTATAACAATAGTAATCACACAATCAATCAAGTGCTGTGCAATTGGGTGGTGTGACAATGCCAAAAGTGAACACAGACAAACTCAAAAAAATGGATAAACAAAATCAAAGTGCAGCAGTGCAGTTCATTATTGTGGTAGATACCATTAATATAAAAGTGACTGATATAATGTCCTTTAGTAAAGTTCTGTGTGCTCAAACAGTAGCCTTCAAATTCACTGTAGATTAGTCCACCTTCACCGACTGTGAAAAATCACCCAAAATGTGTTCAAAATGAGGACAACACCTTACCAGATGTTGTTGACCTTTTTAGAAAAAAAAAAAGTTAATTACAGCTTATATCACAAGTGTATTGCTTCATATAGTACTCAGACTCCTTGGATTCGACCAAACTCCAATAACAATAAACGGAATGAAGGAAAGAAACTGCAATAGTATAATTCCATTTTTATTAAAATAAATATAAAAACAAGGCACTTAATGGCTGCCTACTTTTGTCGGTGCCTTAGACCCGGCACTGAGGCTGAAAAACTTCTCAATAGTGGAGAGATGGCCCCTAATGCTGGGGAGGCTGGCGTGCGTTCCACCTCCAAGATTGGTGAACCAGTGGGACCGGAAGTTGCGTAGCTGTGACCAGGTACCGCCTCGACCTACGTTTCTTTACCACGTCATCAGGAAGCGTCAATCTCTCCACTATTGAGACGCTTTTCAGCCTCTGTGCAGCACTGCCAACAACTGTGGATTTCAAGGGAGTCAGGGCAGTTGGCCTCTCTTTCTAACAGTTAGCTGGAACAGATGTAGGGAAGCTCCAACGCCCAGCTGAACCACTGGCAACAGGACAGAGCACTGCTGGCCTCTGCCCTCCACTAACAAAGAATGGATTTCCTGTGAAAGTGGATGGCACTAACTATGGTCTCCACTTGTATACCCCAGGGAGGCTGGGCAGTTGGCCCATATCCTCAACAGCATGACGGAGTGAGCCCAGCCACCCTGTCTTCTCTCCAGCGGCTAAAGGGACTCCAGGGGATAGGACCAGTCCGCATTTCCCCCCAGTAGTGGGTATGTTCTGAGAGAGGCAGAGGATGCTCTGTTTTTGTTTGGGGTACTGTGTGGGTACAGACATTAGGGGACTGGAACTATGGACTAACAGTTTCCTCCTGTGTTAGTCTTCTGCTGAAAGGGGAGAGATGTGACAGGAGGGCCTGTGGAACCCAGAATCCCTCAGAGAGAGGTTGGGTGACTGAGAAAATATGGCTTGGATTACTTAAAATGGGACAGAAATATTTATCCAAGACCCAGTGCTGATCCTGACCTCCCTGGGGCCCTAAGCAAAATGACATGGCACATTAAAAATGAGAAGCGGGGGGCGCTGACGTCAGTAAAATGTCACATTAAAAAAAGTTGAGAAGTGGGGGGAGGGGGTGTTCTGCTGTCGGAAATGACTCAGCCAGCGAGTTTAGAAGCGGGGTAAGGCAGCGAAAATGACTTCTTACCAGGCAGGGCCTGTAGTAATTTGGGGGGCCCTTCGCAGCTTTGTGGGGCCCTAAGCGGCTTGCATAGTGGCGTCAACCACCTCTGAGCCTGCCCCTGCAGAGCTGACAGAACCTTGGCCCCAGTGTGGCTCCTGTCTCCCAAGCACACCAGCTTTAGCACCGCATGGCATCTCTTTGCCTGCATTCCTGCGTAGCCCCTCGTATGCCTACGGAGCACGGCTGGTTCCGAGGAGACATCAGCACAGGAAGAGGCCACAGAGGAAGAAGAAGAGGAGGGGGTGAAGGACAGAGGTGTGTCACAACGAGTAGTAGTGTTTTGGAGGCGTAGTGGCGGAACAACCTTCAACACTACTGTACCTTGCCCTGCGTCATTCCCAGCTGCCAGCAGAGTCACCCAATGCCGCCGTGAAAGAGAGGTAACGTCCCTGTCCATGCCTGCTGGACCATGAGCCAGAGGTAAGATGCACCTTACCACTGACCGCCCTGTCCAGCGAGGCATGGACATTGCCTTCCACATGCCGGTAGAGAGCCGGAATTGCCTTCCGTGAGAAAAAGTGGCGTTTGGGTACTTGATATTGAGGTACCGCACATTCCACAAACTCCCGTGAGGGGGCAGATTCTACCAACGAAAAGGTAGCAGTTGAAGTGCTAGCAATTTCGCTAAGCTAGCATTAAACCGCTGGGCATGTGGATGGCTGGGAGAGTACTTCTTTCGGCGCTGCAGCATCTGGGGCAGGGAAATTTGTCTGGTACTGTAACAGAATGACCCGTGACAGACTGAGATTCTCCTATGTCTAGGGTCACCTTATGTCCACTAGGGCCATAGGGTGACAAAGAAATGATATCACAGTGACCCGGCTTGTGAAAGACCTTTAATTCTGTTGAAAAGGTGTTAATTGCATCGGGGCCTGAAAGACCTTTTGATTGTGTGATTCATTGTGTTTAAAACAATGTGTTAAAGTCTCCATTCAGATGTACTGAATTAGCATGTCAATTATGTTTAGGAATGTATTGCTGCCCAGGTGTCCTTTAGGGACAGTACGTCTGTCTAGATAATGTGATTGAGGTTCCTTATATGTGTGTGAAGATTATCTGTGATTGTGTATTATTCAAGGTTAATTGAACTCTATTGATGATGCGGTGCCCAGATGTCTAGCTACTGATTAGATAATTGGCCTCAGTGTGTGAATAAAGGGGGTGGAGATTGCATTGTCCAGTGATTAACTTTGTAATGCTGTACCAGATATATAAGCAAGCTAAGATACCATTAAAGTGTTCATATATTTGCAAGCAAGTACAGAGCAGAGTCTCGTCTTGACTTTGGGGAATTGATATGGATCGTGTATGTAGGATTGTCGCAGTGTGTCAGATAAGCTTGTTATAGATGGATCGAAGGTCGTAAACGGTGGTGACTGTTACATTTGGTGGCACAGCAGTGGGATGATTCCATCTTCAGAAGGACAGCTACAAGGGCACATGACAATGGAGACGCTGTATAAACGGATGAAGCTCTCTTCCCTCATGGACTTACTGGAGAGCCGGGGCAGACCGGCCAGCAACCGTAAGAAAAGGGACATTATCGCAGAACTTGTCGAAATGGATAGAGCTAAAAGGCCTGGCGTAACAGACAGGACACCAGAGGAAGAAAGTTTTGATCGGGCTGTTAACCTAAGACTGGCACATTATGGTCCTAACCCTCCCCTGGAGATCAGGGACCGAGTTATAGCAGCTCTGAATGCCGCCTTGCTACAGCGAAGAAGTGCTGCAGCAGCTAAAGTCACAGCAGCACCAACTAAAGAGAGAGGAGAGGTGCAGACCCCAGTCTTCATGGAAGAGGAATTCCAAAGAAGGTTACAAGGGATGCGGATACAGCACAGAGGACCAGTATCAGAGGAGGTCCTGCTGGGATGGTCGGATGCGATTCGGTGCCAACTCTGGAAGGAAGCGCTAACTCTGGAGCAGCAACACCAAGGAAAGGTCCTGCCCTCCATCTATGCAAGGTACTGGCCGCAGTATGACGTACAAATGCCGTTGTTGGGGGAACAACCAAAGCAGGAGTGGATAGCGGAGTTAAGCAGGCTGATCCGGGCAGAGATGCAGCTAGACAAGAGCTACAGAGCCCTCCGGTGGTATGGAGCCCAAGAGTGCCCGCGGTCAGCAGATGACAGCCCCACAGAAGGCTATGACTATGATGGCCTGGGATTGTTGTATTGGAGGATGTCCAGTGATCCTGACTTTGGGGATGATCGGGAGTGGCGCTTGGAGGACATAATGGAGCACAGAGAGGAAAAATTGAATATCTCGGGAGGCCACTGGTTACATGAAGATTTGGAATTTCTGGGCATTCAGGAATGGGATTTGGAAATCGCCTACAGACAGCTGCTAGACTCGGCTCAGCAGCAGGGTGGGGCTCCCGTTGCCTGCAACTATGAGGAAAGGTCAGATGACAATTGTGAAATCCTGGCTGATAATTCGGCAGTGGAAAATATGGAGATTGCCATCCCTAAAGCCGAAGCGGATGGTGTGGAGTTCCAGGGAGCCGGGTGGTTGGCCCCTCTCTCCAGCAACAAGCTGAGGTGGTAAAGCTTTTACCCCCAGCTGAATCACTGGCCACAGAGCAGAGTGTCATGGGACTCTGCTCCTCTCTAACAGAAGAGGGGGGCCCTGTGGTAGTGGATGGGACTGTGGTCTCCACTCACAGCAACCCAGCGGAAGAGCTGGCAACAAAGCAGAGTGTCATGGGCCTCTGTTCCTCACTAACAGAAGAGGGGGTCCCTGTGGTAGTGGATGGGACTGTAGTCTCCACTGACACAACCCCAGAAAATGGAGGATGTCGGCTTTGCTTTGCAAGCATCGGGGTGTTTTCACCTAGCACCAGTGGATGGGACTTCAGTCTCAACTGGTATACCCCAGGAGGGAGGGGCAGTTGGCCCAGACCCCCAACAGTAAGATGGACTGACCCCAGCCACCCTGCCTTCTCTCCAGCGGCTGAAAGGACTCCAGGAAAAAGGGCCAGTCCAGGCCTCTCCCCAGCGGCAGGCGTGTTCTCTGAGAGAGGCAGAGGTTGGCGGGGTGAGTAATGCTCAGTTTGGAGACATTTATTTGGGGTACAGTATGGATACCAGCATTGGAGGACTGGAACTACTGACTGACTTCGAAGTCAACCCGTTTGGGGTTCACTCCTGTGTCCGTCTCCCACCGAAAGGGGAGAGATGTAACGGAATGACCCGTGACAGACTGAGATTCTCCTATGTCTAGGGTCACCTTATGTCCACTAGGGCCATAGGGTGACAAAGAAATGATATCATATATTACATGAGATGGGACATTAATAATTATTCAATGCAAAGACATCTGCTTTTAAAATGCTAAGTGACCCGGCTTGTGAAAGACCTTTCATTCCGTTGAAAAGGTGTTAATTGCATCGGGGCCTGAAAGACCTTTTGATTGTGTGATTCATTGTGTTTAAAACAATGTGTTAAAGTCTCCATTCAGATGTACTGAATTAGCATGTCAATTATGTTTAGGAATGTATTGCTGCCCAGGTGTCCAAACCCTTTAGGGACAGTACGTCTGTCTAGATAATGTGATTGAGGTTCCTTATATGTGTGTGAAGATTATCTGTGATTGTGTATTATTCAAGGTTAATTGAACTCTATTGATGATGCGGTGCCCAGATGTCTAGCTACTGATTAGATAATTGGCCTCAGTGTGTGAATAAAGGGGGTGGAGATTGCATTGTCCAGTGATTAACTTTGTAATGCTGTACCAGACATATAAGCAAGCTAAGATACAATTAAAGTGTTCATATCTTTGGAAGCAAGTACAGAGCAGAGTCTCGTCTTGATTATGGGAATTGATATGGATCGTGTATGCAAGATTGTCGCACTGTGTCGGATAAGCTTGTCGTGGGTGGATGGAAGGTCGTAAACGGTGGTGACCGTTACAGGTACTATCAGTAGATTGCCCACATGTACTACTAGGTTGTGACCCACCTAATTCTACACTAGACATGTGCAGACTGGAATATTTTGTTTTGTTTTTTCATTTTCGTTAGGAAAATAAATGTATTTAGTTACTCCCGAAAATCGTTTTGATCTATGTCGTTTTCGCCGGGAAAGTTTTCGTCCGAAAACGACGATTTTCGATGCTTTGTTGAATTTTCGTTGTTCAATTCGACAAAGCATCGAAAATCGTCGTTCTGAATACAGTGAATAGGTAGGAATTGAACGACGAAAATTTGACAAAGCATCGAAAATCGTCGGATCTGAACGAAAACGAAAATAAAGCATTTTTTATGTCGGATCTTTCGGTTTTCGTTTCTTGCGCTGTCGTTTTCGTTTGTTAAAACGATAACGAAAATACCAGATTACCGAAAATGCATTCTAACGAAAACGAATGCACATGTCTATTCTACACCTTCAGTCCTATAAGTGCAGGCTTCAGCGAGGACTGAGGGTCTAGTGGGGTTGGAGATCCCAGCTGATGAGGGGCAAGGGGAGGTCCGCTTTGTTCTTTGGTGTGGGTCTTTTAGGTATGCTTGCCAACAAACTGAATGGCTTGGTGCCCAAGCGGGTGGTGCATCAGATCGCACCGTTGCTATTTGCAACATGTCTCAAGCGTATCTCGCGTGGCCAAAATGTGTCTCAAAAAAAGGTCCAAACCAAAGAACTTTTGCAGTAACGCTGAGACACAGCAGCGCCCTGCACAGGCATAGCTCTGCAATGTAATGCAGTTAGTGTGCTGCCCTTAAGCTGGTCCCCGGAGGGCATCCTGCCTCTTTGGAGATGTGCCTGTGCCTCGTCCTCCTCCTCCTCTCTTCTATCAGGCACCCACGTAGAGTCAGTGACCTCATCATCTCCTCCCTCCTCATCCCTGTCGAAAACCTGGCAGTATGCTGCAGCTGGGGGAACATGACTTCCAGATTGCTGTCCCTCTCGGGCACCCCCTCTCTCTGGGCTCACATTAATGCCTTCTTCTATCTGTGTTCCATCATTGGAGCCTTCAAAACGCTGCGCATCTTCATGCAGCATGTACCCAACACTGTGTTGAAACAGTTCGGGGGACTCCTCAGGAGGACATGGTGGGACTAGGGAAGGATTGTGAGATGCCATTGTGCAGAGGGAAATAAAAACATTTTTTTTCCTCAGTTTAGGCCGATACGTATTCTTCTACCTATTTTTGGTTAAAAAAAAACGCAATAAGCGTTTATCGGTTGGCTTTCGCAAAATTTATAGCGTTTACAAAATAAGGGATAGTTTTATTGCATTTTTATTAATTATTTTTTTTTTACTACTAATAGCGGCGATCAGCGATTTTTATCGTGACTGCGACATTATGGCGGACACTTCGGACAATTTTGACACATTTTTGGGACAATTGTCATTTTCACAGCAAAAAATGCATTTAAATTGCATTGTTTACTGTGGAAATGACAGTTGCAGTTTGGGAGTTAACCACAGGTGGCGCTGTAGGGGATGTGTGACCTATGTGTTGTGTTTACAACTGTAGCGGGGTGTGGCTGTAGGTGTGACGTCATCGATCGCGTCCCCCTATTACAGGGATGACGCGATCGATGCTACGGCCACAGAGAAGCACAGGGAAGCCGTGTTTACACACGGCTCTCCCCGTTCTTCCGCTCCAGGGACGGATCGCCGCACTGCAGCGGCGATGGGGTCCGCGAATCCCGCGGTCCCGGAGCTTCGGACCGGGTCACGGGCGCGTGCCAGCGACCCACGGCTGGGTACTAAAATCATGGTATATATACGTTGATGTGCCCAGCCGTGCCATTCTGCCGATGTAAATGTGCAGTAGGCGGTCCTTAAGTGGTTAAACAGCACACGTGCAGTAACAGCAACTGCGTTTAGGTGCTATTAAACAGCACACGTGCAGTAACAGCAACTGCGTTTAGTTGCAAATAAACAGGACAAGTGCAGTAACACTGAGTAGGTTTAGGTGTAAACTAAACAGCACACAGGCAATACAACACGTTAGAACACTGCAGCTAGCACAATCTACTGCCTGACAAATAGGAATAGCTGATCTAGCTAAGCTATACAGTGTATAAATATATGTACAACTCCTGGGATGTACTGTATTTATATCCTCTACACACTGTAAATTTAACTAAACTGACTAGCCTGCCTGCTCTATCCATTCTGGTAGAAAAGACAAGTTTTTTAATTTACTAAAGAAATACGCTGGCAGTGCAGTGTATTTCTTTATTTACTAAAATGCCTAGTGCGCCCAGGTGAGGGCGCATGGTGCGCCTGTATAGACCTGGTATACGGCATTTAGAAATGTAAATAGAAGGGATTTGCACGGGAGTTTATTAGGGGGGAGGTGGGTTGATGTGGGGAAGTGTCGGGACATGTGTTTGAGTAAGTGGTGCGGGCCAAATTGAAAGAGAAAGTGATTTTTGGGAACCGTTCCCCGTACGCTTGCACAGTACGCCTGGACATCGGGAGGTTCATTTGCATATTGGGCATGCGTACACAGCAATTTCGGGGGTTTCACGTGCGCCTTGTCAGTACGCCGGGAAAATCTTGGTAAATACCAAGCTGCGTACCCGTAATTGTGCTGCGTGATGCGACACATGTGAATCCCAAACTGTTTTCAGCTTGCGCTGACCATGAAGGGGGACTCCGCGCCAAATTTCAAACAAGGAACCGGCGCAGGTTCCCCTCCAGGGTACATTAGGCTCTTCGGCTTGGTCTGGATCGTGAGGGGTTAAACCCACGCCGAAAAAACAGCATGTGGTTCCCCCCAGATCCAGACCAAACCCTTATCCCAGGTTAGCCCCACCCTCCTGAGCCGTACCAGACCGCATGCCCTCAACATGGGGGAGTGTGTGCCCCCCCCAAAGCACTCTTGTCCCCATGTCGATAGGGACAAGAGCCTTTGGTTGTCGGGGTATGCGGGCGGGGCTAAATGGAATCTGGGAGCCCCCTTTAACAAGGGGACCCCCAGATTCTGGCCCCCCACCCTATGTGAGTGAGTATGGGGTACATTGTACCCTTACCCATTCACCTGGGGGAAAAGTGTAAAGTAAAAAAACACACCACACAGATTATTAAAATAATTTATTAGTCAGCTCCGGGGTCTTCTGCCAGGGCCCCCCCTTTCTTCTTTAAGCTCTTTTACAAGGGGGGGTGTAGGCCCGTTATTCTCTCTTCCGCCGGGGCCCTGGGCTTTGCCATTTTCTGCCGGGGCCCCCCACGGGTCTTCTCCGGTGCCCGGCCAAGAAATGGCAGTGCTGAAAGGGAGACATAATCCTGCCCGCCAAAGCAGACACATGTGTAAAAAGTATCTTTGCCAGTATCTTTCTATCTGTGGTAAGAAGGGCGATCGGACGCTAATTCTCCACCACAGACGGATCTTTACCCTTTGACAGAAGGATCAGAGCTGACCTTCCCATTGAGGGAGGCAGCAGGCCATAGGCCAAAATTCATTAAACACGTCCCTCAAATGAGGAACCAAGAGGCTCTTAAAGGTTTTGTAGAACTCGGCCGTAAGCCCATCGTGCCCAGGCGACGTTTTAGAAGCTAAAGAGCTGATAGCCTGCTTGACTTCAGCTACCGAGATCTCTTCTGTCAGAGAGTCAGAAAGGTCGGACCCCGCTTCCAGTGGGGGTCTCATCAAGGAATTTCCTGACTTTCTCCATGTCTAGAGGTCGCTTCTTCAGGAGGTACGAAAAGTGGTCTCTGACGACACCCAGAATCTCAAATCTGTACCGGACCAGGGATCCTGAGGCGTCCTTCAGGCCGTGTATGACCTTCGAACTCCCCGCCTCACCACAGCTCTTGTAGGGATCCGGAGAGATAAACTTCCCATAATCCCTCTCAAAAACCAGGGAGGCGAGACGGTCGTACTGACACTCCATCTGCGCCTTCAGACCGGATATCTGTTCCCGAGAGCCCCCAGAGGACACCAGGCGGTCAAGCTGCCCGCGCAGTCTCTGGTAGGCCTGGTACTTGGAAGCTGCCCTGTACCCAGAGATTTCCCGGAAAAAGTCACCAGACCTCTTTTTAAATACTTCCCACCACTCAAGGCAGGAGCAGTTGCCCTCATCTAAATTTTGGTGGGTCAACAAGATCCTACGTAAGCACTAGCAGGTACTCAAAAGTGACAGGATTTTGGGACCTCAGCTGCTCGAGTGTCCCAAAGTACTTTTCAGAAGAAATCAAAATCTCAAAGACCTAGTAGCCCCCAGTGTGATAGACCCTCCTCCCAAAATCACAATGTTTGGGTCCCTCAAGGGCTTTTTTCCTTGTAAACGACTAAAACACCCACATTCAGTTCTACCGTGACCACCCGTCAATACAACATATCGAACCTTATTACTTGTAATACAGTTGGGTTGATTTATCTTTTGGCTTGTCCATGCGGTTTACAGTATATTGGAAGAACCATTCGGGCCCTAAAAATTAGAATAGGGGAACATGTTTCCAATATACGCAAAGGTTTTGAGGAGCATAGTGTTTTGTTACATTTTAAACAGCATCATGACCAAAATCCAGCCTTATTTAAAGTCATAGGTATTGAATGATACGTTCCTCATAGGAGGGGTGATAACATGAAGCATCAGATATCCCGCCGTGAAACATGATGGATTTCTGACATGATGTGTTACACCCCCTTTGGGTTAAACATAGAATGGGATATAAATTGTTATATTGATAACAGTTGAGATTTACCACTATGGTTGATGTTTATCCCACTATTAATTTTTCTTCTATGGTCAATACCATTGCTCTAGTGGGTTACGGTTCAGTCTGTCCTATCAGGCAGCCTTCCTTCTGAATATCCCAGTATTTCCTCCTGTTCCAATCAGAGGGCCTTTTTCCTTCCTGCCCCTTCTGTATTAATGACCCTGCTTTAGGTCTCTACATTTAATAGGGGCTTTTTAAATAATGGTTTCGCATTAGTTATGATCTTTTCCGTTTATATATATCTTATATTGTATTAAGAAGTTAATATAAGCTACATCTTTAAGAGAATGTATACTTTTTATGTTTTTTAATGTATCTTTTTTCCTATGTCTTGTACCAAGTGCCATCATGGATTTGAATCCACGTTGCCTGGGATTTACAGGATGTGTAGTAGGGGTGTCCCTTTCCTCTCTTCCCACCACTTGTGTGGTTGTATACTACTATAGGGTGGATTTGGATGAGAGATGGTGATGTCACTTTTATTGTTTCATTGTCTGTCCACTTATATATAAATATTTTTCATTTTGTGTTTATAAAATATATACATGTGAATTGTATTGTATGTTGAACTTTATATATACTGTATACAGCGACATGATTGTGCCTTGGCTGCTGGTTCCTTTGGCGGCGGCACTTCTTGTGAGCAAGGAAGCACACTGACGGCCTGACATACTGGTTAGATTTGAATATTAAAATATGTAATTTCCCGAGTCCCGAATGTGTAATTCGGGGACACGGGTTGTTATCCTGTGCTTCCGGTGTCACTCCCATAAATAACGTGGTTGGTGACGTCTATGGTATTGCCTCCTTTCCCAGTTGAAGCTTGTATGAGGTGAAATGCAGCGTCGGGTGGAGCATTATTATCAGAAGTCGCCACGAACCAGCTGATCGGTATTTACCGAAGCTGGAAGGATTGTGCATCTAGGAAACTTTATTCTATTTTTAAGACTGCCTTTTGCTTGAATCAATTTGTTGCCAAACGTTGATGTAAACTAAAACTTATTTTTAATAAAGAGGTCTCCGTGATTCTTTTAAATCTACTGAACCATGAAGCCTCTTTTTTTTTTTTAAATATCTCTACCAATTATGCCATCCCTGGGAGAGCTGTGAATGTCTGCAAAATCGGATTGGATCAGGATACTTTGTTACCCGTGAATTTACAGAAGACAGACGTGCTTATGCTGAGTTCCCCCTGATCTAACAGCAAGGATTCCAGAAGACAGACATGCTTATGCTGAGTTCCCCCGATCTAACAGCAAGGATTCCAGTGACTGATCCCTGACTTTCTGCTCGCATGACCTCCCTAAACTGAGGTCCAACATTTCTGGTATGGGGCTAATCTGCTGGAATATATTCCATTTTGTACAGGGGTTCCCTGTTGTGACCACCCCCTTGGATGATCCTGCACTGCTGCCATTTGTTCCAGAATCTTTCTCAGTGTTATTCAATGAACTTTTATGTCTTTATGCACTTCACATACAGTATATCACTGCAGAATGTGTTTGTTTATAAGTTTCTTCTAAAGATTACTTTAATTTATGTTCACTGTTTTGTTACATTACTCATTTACCCCATATGTGTTTTGGGTTGTGCAATCTCTCACTATTTGTTACATTTATTTGTTTGCTGTATATTCCAGCATCTTGTCAGGATTGCAGCACCCGTCAGAGTTTTCTCTGTCTTAACTTTTGTTGTTTCCTTTTGAATTGGAAACATCCAGCTGATAGTTTGTGGGAGTGGGGGAGGTAGCAGGATTGTTTCTGGTTAACCCCCTCTGTTATTTTTCACGTTCAACACAGATTGTTTTTCACCCCAGTATTTTTTTCACTTTAGTAGGCACAAATTTACCTTGCTTTACATATCACTTGAATACACTTTATTTGCAGCTCCCTTAGTACAGCATTGTACCCAATTTAGAGGTGGTTTTATTTCACCTATTGTTTACCATTCCCTTCTTTTAGGAATGGATATTTTTGATTTCCACAAAAACAGAACCATAAACTCTGATGAAGTGTTTGACCAAACCGAATCTTGGAATGATAGCATCAGAGGCATTTTTATGCATTTAAAAAATGTACTTATAGCAGAGTTACATGCCACTTGGGACATACATCAAGAAGAAAATGATCCCAAGAAGCCTGAGATGGCATGTCTATCCAGACCAAGGAGATACGGAATTAAATGAGTGGTTCCTGTATTTTAATAATGTAGGGATGGCTTCTCTTGATTTTTTGATTACTCGTAAGAGGCCCAAAATAGTTAAGTTACAAGTAGAGATTAATGATATCAAAGAGAAATTAGCTCCTGTGAGTAAGGAAGGACTGTATCAGGTCTATACTAAGGAGTTACGTGAGTTACGTGATATCTTAGTAGAAGAAGAAGAAGATCAGCGCATTAAAAAAACGGAAGAAATATCTAGGAGATGTAGAGGACTATAAAACTCACAATGTTTTTAAATGGCAAGAAAACCACGTTGATGTCAACTAAAACTTCTTTTTAATAAAGAGGTCTCCGTGATCCTTTTAAATCTACTGCACCATGAAGCCTGTTTTTTTCTTTTAAATATCTCTACTAATTATGCCATCCCTGGGAGAGCTGTGAATGTCTGCAAAATCAGATTGGATCAGGATACTTTGTTACCCGTGAATTTACAGAAGACAGACGTGCTTATGCTGAGTTCCCCCTGATCTAACAGCAAGGATTCCAGTGACTGATCCCTGACTTTCTGCTCACATGACCTCCCTAAACTGAGGTCCAACATTTCTGGTAAGGGGCTAATCTGCTTGAATATATTACATTTTGTACAGGGGTTCCCTGTTGTGACTACCCCGTGGGATGATCCTGCACTGCTGCCATTTGTTCCAGAATCTTTCTCAGTGTTATTCAATGGACTTTTATGTCTTTATGCACTTCACGTTTATCACTCCAGAATGTGTTTTGTTTATAAGTTTCTTCTGAAGATTACTTTAATTTATGTTCACCGTTTTGTTACATTACTCATTTACCCCATATGTGTTTTGGGTTGCGCAATCTCTCACCATTTGTTACATTTATTTGTGTAGCGGGGTCATACTGTCAGGAGTTAATGACAGGCCTGAACCCACGCTGGAACTATATTCACGCTTGTAAATACGTTGAAACACCTTTAAGGCCGCGTACACACGAGCAGACAGATTTGTTCAAATCGGTCGGGCCGACCGATTTGAACAAATCTGTCTGCTGGGGACATATTGGTTTGATCGTGTGTATCGGGGTTTTCCTAGTCGCCAGACGGCGCGGTGAAGTGGCGGTGACGTTGACGCCGCCACGTCACCGCACCAGGAAGTAAAACACTTCCGCGCATGCGTCGAAACCATTCGGCGCGTGTGCGAGAAGACATGTCTGCTGGTTAGCGTACTAACCAGCAGACATGTCGGGCGGACGGGTTCCCAGCCAACAGATTTCAAAGCATGCTTTGAAATCTGTCGGGTGGCCAAATTCGTCGGCTCGCCCGTACACACGGTCGAATCTGTCTGCTGGGACGGTCGGGCCGACCGTTTCCAGCAGATAGATTTGATCGTGTGTACGCGGCCTAAGAAGTTATGCATTGTAGGATTGCGAGTTCTAGGAGATGTGGACTCCATAGACTCTCATAAGAAGACAGCAGAGCTTTTTTTCTCAGAAAATAGGTGCAGGAACTCAACCACGACCCCGTTCAGATTTCACAAACAGTAGAAGGGTCTTAAAGGGGCATTAAATACCAGAATTGCATTACATACAGAGTGCAGAGTTCAGGGGGGTTACACACAGAGTGCAGAGCTGTCACTTGTAAACACAGAAACCAGACTTCTGTGTTTACAAGTGATTGTGGTGAGCAGGCACCAAAGGGTCTGGGCCAAAGGTGGTGGAACTGAGTTCCCCCAAGTTCCCCCAGAAAAAAAGCCCTGGAAGACAGACTACATTTCCCACAACACCCTGCCCTGATAGAACATGTGACACCTCCGCACAGACTTATGGGGGAGGTTACTTAAGGACAGGGAGGGTCTGTTTCTCTCTCTCTCTGCTCTGGCTGCTTTTCCTGTGTGGAGCTGTGAGGAGACAGCACAGCCATGCTGCCAGGCCCAGAAGCCTGGGCCTAAATTTCCTGAGAGGCCAGCCATCCAGAAGGAAGCAAGACTCCTGCATCCAGCCTGTGTGTCCAGAGATCAGAGAGGAGCCCAGCTGACAGTTGAAACAGTGGAATACCCCCGCCCAGGATCTTCGTGCCGTGGAGCAGTGATTTACTGGCCTTAGTTCTCCCTTTAGACAGACACTTTAGTGCCATCTCACAGGCCTCCCGCCCCCCTGTTTGGTCCTCAGCCTAAACTTATACCCATTTCACTATCTATAGTGGTTGTACAGAAGTGACTGACGCTGGCTAGTGATCAGCTCACCAACATTTGAGGTTGACCATACTTTGTTGGAATTAACTTCACCTTATCTCCAATTACTTGTGGATTACAATTCTCAAGTGCACCATTCGGCCACAGCGTGACTTTAGCTGTTCTGCAGAACTGCCCGCTAGAGGGCGCTCGCGAGCATAGACTGCCTGTTTAATTTAACTGAATGGTACCATTCTTTAGTATTAGATTCCTGTGTTAATGCTATTTACTGGTTTCAGCAAGGGCTCTTGCAGTATTATTGTATAACAAGTTATTGATTCACCATTTAAATCCATATCTACTCTCTTTAGTCTACGTCAAGTAAACTCATTATTTTTGGTTTAAATATACTACTTGTGTGAAGTGGTTCAGGGATTGGAGAAGGCAGAAGGTCCAAGATACAAGCCGGAGGTCAAAGGGGTACAGACAGCAGCAGAAACGATGAGACGAGCCGAGGGTCAAGTGCAGGAGAAGGCGTAGAGAAATCAGGTCCGATCCGGGTCAATAGGTCAAAAGCTTTCAGGTTAACAAGGCACTATAGCAGGATAGCTGACAACAAACCAGCAACCCGCCATGCGTCTGGAGCTGGTTTAAATAGGCCGGGCTGGGACTTGATTGGTGGACGTGCGCGTGGATGCGCGCGCAGACGTACACGCGTGGATGCGCGCGCAGACGTACGCGCGCGCGCTGTGACACAGAACCATGCTGGAACGCAGAGGCGCGCATGCGCGCCCCGGGCACGGGCATGCGTCGTGGCGAGGATCGGCCGCTGGAGCTACTGGTACCCTGACAGTGCCCCCCCCCAAGGGGCGGACTCCGGACGCCCAGGCTGGACATCAGTTCAGGGTGGTCTTGGTGGAAAGCTCAAATTAGCCGAGGAGCGTGCAAGTTCCTTGATGGTTCCCATGAATTATCTTCCGGGGTACCCCTCCCTTACCCCGCCAAGCTGCCCCAATGGGCCACCTCCAAAGTCAGGGTCCATTGGTGTTACTGTGCATAGACTTTCTTTGCGTGGAGCCTGATCTGAGCAGAATAGGAAATGTTCTGGTAGTAACCGGTATGCCCAAGCGTACCCAACTAAGGACCAGAAAGCCTCAACAGTAGCCAAAGTCTTAGTGGAGAAGTTTTTTGTTCATTATGGATTACCACAAATAATTCACTCTGATCAGGGGAAAGACTTTGAAAGCAAATTGATACAAAAGCTGTTGGGACTGCTGAATATTAATAAAACCAGAACTACTCCTTACCATCCCCAGGGGGATGCCCAGCCTGAACGATTCAACAGGACTCTTTTGAATATGCTGGGGACATTAAGTGCTGAAAAGAAACAACACTGGAACAAGCATGTGGCTGCTATTGCTACAATTGCACTGTGAGCGACGCAACCGGGGACTCACCATTACGCTTGATGTTCGGAAGAGAGGCTCAAGCAGTGGCGGCCCGCCCATAGGGGGGGCTCGGGTGCCGCCCCCCCCAAGCTGTGAATTTTTATTTAAATCATTTTTTTTTTTTTTTAAATGTCACTTTAAGAGTGACCAGGCGCCGGACATGCGGCGGTCTATGGGAGGCTTCCCAGCCTGCAATCAGCTGATTGCAGGCTGGGAAGCTGATTTGCCCGTGTTTAGGGCATGTGCAGGGCGCAAGCTGTGCGCCCGCACACACTATCACTGTCCTGTGATTTGCTAGCATGCCCGCTAGCTGTCATGGGATTGGCGCAGCGGGACTGGAGCAGAGGTCAGTGGGCAGTACTGCATCAGTCATCACATGATGTCACTTCCGGCGCCATCTCTCTGTAGCATGTGAGGGCATCGTAGAGGAGCAGCGCCGACCGTTGAAGAAGGTAAGTGTTCCCGGCTCCATCCCCCGCCCCCCACTAGCACTGTTTGCAGCACCCCTGCCGCTGCTAGTATTTCCAGCTCTGCCACCACCTGTGCTTGTGTCTCAGCCTCTCCCTCTACAATCTAGCAGCGGCGCCCCCCCCCCCCCCGCAGTTCACTTCACACTCAGCACTCACCTGCAGAGCAGCAGTGTGCAGTGCACTGCTTCAGGTTCCCCCCTCCATGCTCTCGCTTAGCCTACAATCCCCTCCCCTCCACAGTTCACTCTGAGTCCTGCACTCACCTCAGGCTCCGGAGCAGCAGTGTGAACTGCTTCAGGTTCCCCCCTCCACCTCAATGTACCGATGCTGCAGCCTGGCTCTCTCTCTCCCCCACCAGCAGCAGCACGGACTGGGCACGGTCAAGTGCTGCTAGTGGTGGTGGGGGGGGGATACTGATAATCACTCAGCTAAAATCAGCAGTGCACTGCCTGATCCCCACCCATCCACCTCAGAGCCTGTAATTTTAGTAAGACTGCTGGAACTTGTAGTTCTCCATCTTCTTCTGGGGCTCATGGAGATTGGAGAACTACAAGTCCCAGCAGGTTATACATTACATACAATAAGGCTCTGAGGTGAATGGGTGTGGATGGCATGCACTGTGAGCCCAGGAGATGATGGAGAACTACAAGTCCCAGCAGGTTATAATATAAGGATCCTAGGTGGATGGATGTCCGGACACCCATCCACCTCGGAGCCCTATTGTATAACCTGCTGGGACTTGTAGTTTCCCATCTTCTCCTGGGGCTCAGGTGCATGCCATCCACACCCATTCACCTCAGAGCCTTATTGTATGTATAACCTGCTGGGACTTGTAGTTCTCCATCTTCTCCTGGGGCTCAGGTGCATGCAATCCACCATCTATGGGACTACAAGTCCCAGCAGTGAGAAAAACTGAACAAAGATGGTGGATTGCATGCACCTGAGTCCCAGGAGACGATGGAGAACTACAAGTCCCAGCAGGTTATAATATAAAGCTCTGAGGTGGATGGATGTCTGGACAGTGACAATTGATGGGCACAGTGGTGACGATTGATGGCACACTGGTGACGGTTGATGGCACAGTGGTGACAATTGATGGCACAGTGGTAACAATTGATGGCACAGTGGTAACAATTGATGGCACAGTGGTGACAATTGATGGCACAGTGGCTGTGTTTGTTGGCATGGCACAGTGGTTGCGTTTTGATGGCATGGCACAGTGGTGACAATTGATGGCACAGTGGTGACAATTGATGGCATGGCACAGTGGTTGCGTTTTGATGGCATGGCACAGTGGTGACAATTGATGGCACAGTGGTGATAATTGATGGGCACAGTGGTAACAATTGATAGCACAGTGGTAACAATTGATAGCACAGTGGTAACAATTGATGGCACAGTGGTAACAATTGATGGCACAGTGGTGACAATTGATGGCACCGTGGTGACAATTGATGGCACAGTGGTGACAATTGATGGCACACTGGTGACAATTGATGGCACAGTGGTGACAATTGATGGCACAGTGGTGATAATTGATGGCACAGTGGTGATAAATGATGGGCACAGTGGTAACAATTGATGGGCACAGTGGTAACAATTGATGGCACAGTGGTAACAATTGATGGCACCGTGGTGACAATTGATGGCACCGTGGTGACAATTGATGGCACAGTGGTGACAATTGATGGCACAGTGGTGATAATTGATGGCACAGTGGTGATAATTGATGGGCACAGTGGTGATAATTGATAGGCACAGTGGTGATAATTGATGGGCACAGTGGTGACAATTGATGGCACAGTGGTAACAATTGATGGCACCGTGGTGACAATTGATGGCACCGTGGTGACAATTGATGGCACAGTGGTGATAATTGATGGCACAGTGGTGATAATTGATGGCACAGTGGTGATAATTGATGGGCACAGTGGTGATAATTGATAGGCACAGTGGTGATAATTGATGGGCACAGTGGTGACAATTGATGGCACAGTGGTGACAATTGATGACACAGTGGTGATAAGTGATGGGCACAGTGGTGATAATTGATTGGCACAGTGGTGACAATTGATGACACAGTGGTGATAATTGATGGGCACAGTGGTGACAATTGATGGCACAGTGGTGACAATTGATGGCACAGTGGTGACAATTGATGGCACAGTGGTGATAATTGATGGCACAGTGGTGATAAATGATGGGCACAGTGGTAACAATTGATGGGCACAGTGGTAACAATTGATGGGCACAGTGGTAACAATTGATGGCACAGTGGTAACAATTGATGGCACAGTGGTAACAATTGATGGCACCGTGGTGACAATTGATGGCACCGTGGTGACAATTGATGGCACAGTGGTGACAATTGATGGCACAGTGGTGACAATTGATGGCACAGTGGTGATAATTGATGGGCACAGTGGTGATAATTGATAGGCACAGTGGTGATAATTGATGGGCACAGTGGTGACAATTGATGGCACAGTGGTAACAATTGATGGCACCGTGGTGACAATTGATGGCACCGTGGTGACAATTGATGGCACAGTGGTGACAATTGATGGCACAGTGGTGATAATTGATGGCACAGTGGTGATAATTGATGGCACAGTGGTGATAATTGATGGCACAGTGGTGATAATTGATGGGCACAGTGGTGATAATTGATGGGCACAGTGGTGACAATTGATGGCACAGTGGTGACAATTGATGACACAGTGGTGATAAGTGATGGGCACAGTGGTGATAATTGATTGGCACAGTGGTGACAATTGATGACACAGTGGTGATAATTGATGGGCACAGTGGTGACAATTGATGGCACAGTGGTGACAATTGATGGCACAGTGGTGATAATTCATAGTGTTGCTCACGAATATTCGCATTGCGAATATTCGCTACGAATATTGCATATTCGAGTATTCGCGAATAACACGAATATCGCGGCGAATATTCGCTATTTCAAATATTCGAATTTTTTCAATTTTTTTTTTAGAACAGATCACATCCTAGAGATCCCCATCGACGTCTAAAAGCATTGCTGGTATGATTAGAGACCTTGGGCCGAGTAGCTGCAGCGCTCATTTTATATTGCCGAAAAATCGCAATGCGATTATTCGGCAATAGCGATATCGCACGATTATTTTATATTGTAATATATCACGAATATTCTGAGCCAATCAGAGTGCTCCATTCCGCATTTCTCGAAATTTCGCAATTATTTTGTATTGTAATATATCACGAATATTCTGAGCCAATCAGAGTGCTCCATTCCGCATTTCTCGAATATTCACAATTATTGTGTATTGTAATATATCACTAATATTCTGAGCCAATCAGAGTGCTCCTTCCGCATTTGCCGAATATTCGCAATTATTGTGTATTGTAATATATCACGAATATTCTGAGCCAATCAGAGTGCTCCTTCCGCATTTGCCAAATATTCGCAATTATTTTGTATTGTAATATATCACGAATATTCTGAGCCAATCAGAGTGCTCCTTCCGCATTTCTCGAATATTCGCAATTATTTTATATTGTAATATATCACGAATATTCTGAGCCAATCAGAGTGCTCCTTCCGCATTTGCCGAATATTCGCAATTATTGTGTATTGTAATATATCACGAATATTCTGAGCCAATCAGAGTGCTCCATTCCGCATTTCTCGAATATTCGCAATTATTTTGTATTGTAATATATCACGAATATTCTGAGCCAATCAGAGTGCTCCATTCCGCATTTCTCGAATATTCGCAAATATTTTGTATTATAAAATATCACGAATATTCTGAGCCAATCAGAGTGCTCCATTCCGCATTTCTCGAATATTCGCAATAGCGAAAAATCGCAATAGCGAAAATTCGCAATAATTTAATTTCCAAAAAATATCACGAATATTCGAATTTAGCGAATATTTCTCGAATATTCGACTATATATTCGAGATATATCGCAAAATCGAATATGGCATATTCTGCTCAACACTAATAATTCATGGGCACAGTGGTGACAATTGATGGCACAGTGGTAACAATTGATGGCACAGTGGTGATAATTGATGGGCCCAGTGAGGCTGCAACTGTTTTTTTTTTTTTGGCGCCCCCCCCAAAAATTTTGAGCACCAGCCGCCACTGGGCTCGACTGTCAGTTGATCTGGCCTTCGGCATATCTTTGGATCATACTTCTGTGGCCTCTCACAAAGGCTACGTGGACTGCTTGAGAGGTAGCCTGAAGACGGCTTATGAGCAGGCACACGCTAATTCCGAAAAACGGGAACAAAGGAACAAAAGGAACTTTGATCTAAGAGTTCGGATTCAGGGTCTACAACCAGAAGACCGAGTCCTGCTAAGGAACCTAAGTATTCCAGGAAAACACAAACTGGCTGACCGCTGGAAGTCTCAGCCATACATCATATGTAAAAAACGACCTGACTTTCCAGTGTACCAGATCAGACCAGAAGTGAGTGTGGGTCCATTAACTGCTTGCCGACCTGCCTCCGTCATTTTACTGCGGCAGGTCAGCTCTCCTGGGCGGGAGCCCTTAGCTATATGTTGGCTCCTTTTGCGGCCACTAGGAGTGCCCGGCAGGCACGATCGCCGCCGGGCACGCGAGATTGCTCGTTACAGAGCCGGGACCGGGAGCTTTGTGTGTAAACACAAAGTTCCTGGTCCTGTCAGAGGGGGAAATGCTGAGTAATTTCCCCTAGTGAGTCCACCCCCCCATACAGTTAGAACACACCCAGGAACACACTTAACCCCTTCCCCGCCCCCTAGTGTTAACCCCTTCACTGCCAATGGCATTTTTATAGTAATCCAATGCATTTTTATAGCACTGATCGCTATAAAAATGCCAATGGTCCCCAAATATTTGTCAAAAGTGTCCGAAGTGTCCACCATAATGTCACAGTACTGAAAAAAAACGCTGATCGCCGCCATTACTAGTAAAAAAAAAAATATTAATAAAAATGCCATAAAACTACCCCCTATTTTGTAAACACTATGGGCCAGATTCAGGAACAGTGATCCGCCAGCCTTACTGTGACTTTGAGCCGGCGTTTCTGTTTTCTGTAACCAGAAAACAAGAAACGCCAGGTTGAAGCTCCGATGCGAGCAGCGTAACTGAGTTTCGCCATCGCATCGTTACTTCAACTTAAAAATGGCGCCGGGGGCGTTCCCGCCGATTTACGCTCAAAAAATATGTTAATGAGCGGAAATCGGCAATTCACGATCGAATTCCGGCGCGACGCAATGACGGTACGACGTTTCCGGACGGGATACGCGGCGCATAGATATACCTACATGGGGTTGGAGTATCCTATGTTAGGTATAGGCGTCGTCATCGCGTCGGGAAAAAAAAAAATCACGTCGCTTGCGTAAAAAGTTGACGTCATTGACGTTCATTCACAGAATTTGGAGCATGCGCACGGGGATGTTTGGACACTCGACGCATGCGCAGTACGTTGGCGGCGGGATCGTGCTTAGTTAGAATACTACACGCCCCGTACCCGCCCAATTTGAATTCCGCCGGCTCATTTGCGATGCGCTGCCGCAACTTTAGGAGCAAGTGCTTTCTGAATAACAGCACTTGCTCCTAAAATTTCAGCAGCGTAACGCAAATGAGATGCGTTACTCCAGAGCAAAGATGCTCTGCTCTACCTGAATCTGGCCCTATAACTTTTGCGCAAACCAATCAATAAACGAAGCCTGGGCCTAAATTTCCTGAGAGGCCAGCCATCCAGAAGGAAGCAAGACTCCTGCATCCAGCCTGTGTGTCCGGAGATCGGAGAGGAAGCCCAGCTGACAGTTGAAACAGTCCCCGTCCAGGATCTTTGTGCCATGGAGCAGTGATTCACTGAGGCGCTTTCCGAGAGGAATTCAGGTGGATCGGCCTGTCGGGGATAGGGCACATGCTCAGCCTTAGTTCTCCCTTTAGACAGACACTTTAGTGCCATCTCACAGGCCTCCCGCCCCCCTGTTTGGTCTTCAGCCTGAACTTATACCTATTTCACTATCTATAGTGGTTGTACAGAAGTGACTGACGCTGGCTAGCGATCAGCTCACCAACGTTTGAGGTTGACCATACTTTGTTAGAATTAACTTCACCTTATCTCCTATTACTTGTGGATTACAATTCTAAAGTTCCCCATCCGGTCGCAACGTGATTTTAGCTGTTCTGCAGAACTGCCCGCTAGAGGGCGGTTACGAGCATAGACTGCTTGTTTAATTTAACTGAATGGTACCATTCTTTAGTATTAGATTGCTGTGTTAATGCTATTTACTGGTTTCAGAAAGGGCTCTTGCAGTATTATTGTATGTTATTGTATAACAAGTTATTGACTCACCATTTAAATCCATATCTACTCTCTTTAGTCTACCTCAATTAAACTCATTCTTTTTTGGTTTAAATATACTACTTGTGTGAAGTGTGTTTTTCTCGTCTGAGGGACCGTCCAGGAGCAGGTAATATTATCATTCCATTAATATAAGCAGACAATAAAATCAGACCCATGCACAGTCTGATATCAGTCCTGCAGCAGCGCTGCAAACCCCTGGTTTGCTGTATTAGCTGTGTGAGATAACCAGGTAAGAAATGTTGATAGTATGTGCTTCAATCACCAAAAGAATTCACCACGTGGGGGGATATTCGGGGAAAACACTCACCAGATGATGGATTTAAAACAGCATATCAATGTAACTCCCCACTCTCCGTCTGTGTCTTCTCACTTTCTCAGTATTTATAGATGAAATATCCGCAAGCATATGAAAAAAGAAAATTTCATATAGGGCAATATCGTTTTCATGAGTTTATTGAATCCCCAAAAAAAGTTATCCCTTATGAATACATGCGTACCAGAAAATGAATAAAACCAGGCATATAGTAAAAACTGTATTTGCTTCCATGGTTCTGGATACCTGAAGACCGCTCAAAGCACTTCCTCACAGCGATTCCCTGGTTCCAGATCAGTGGAGCGCATACGACACTTCCGGTGCTGGATAGTCACACTCTGACGTTTCCTCCGTTCGGACTTCCTCTGAGAGCGTGACTTACCAGCGCACCGTCCGGCTTAAATCATACATTGCCCGCCCAATGACAAAGCGTCGTATGAAGCTGGCACATCATCTGCTCGTCATTATCAATCTTCCTCCCTCTGGCCGTGATAGTTAACCATACCCCAGACAGGGCAGAAGTGCCTACATCAGTATTGTACTGCGCTCCCAATGTCCCTCACTGTTCCCACCATAGAACTCTATTGTGAGTAGAACAAAGGACGGGCAGCGAAAAAACACTGTTTCATCGCAGGGCTGGTGAAATAGTAAGGACAGTGCACACCATCATTGTTAGAGACCAGAGAACGTATATTTTGAGAAATTATCCCAAATACAGATCTGGTATATAGCACCACCTCATAAAGAGACAATGTTGCTGAATAATGCGGATATTAAATATCATATAAAACATTCAATAAAACACTCAATAAAATTGGTTAAAATGTAAAATGATAAAATTAATATGATGAGTATAAATAATGAATCCAATAAATTCAAATAAATTAAACCCGAAAATGTTTGGGATCATTGACATTGTCTATGATGTGTGCATGTTCAGCTGGCTCACCCCGCTACGTATGCCCAAATTTCCTGGAGAAACATTTCGGGTAAGAGTGCTCATGGAACATATTGAGCCTATTCCTACAACCCTATAAAGCATCAAAAAACCCTATATAGACATGCGGCATCTTCCAAACTCAGATTATTTTTTCTCTGAATGTGATGAGTACCATGTGTAGATTGTCCAATTATAAAACAACTATTAAACTTTTTTCTAGGTATCGCTGATGAAACAATTAATGTCAAGCTCCACATTTAAACCTTTAGGCACTAGTACATCAGTCAAAAAAATCCATTTGGTTTCTCTCTTTGACAGTTCACGTACTCTATGTGAATCTCTCCAATGTGTTTCCAAATGTTCAACGCCCCAAAATTCCAAACCAGCTGGGTCCTGGTTGTGTTTCATTTTGAAATGCAGAGACACATTGTGATCTGTATATCCCAGCTTGATGTTCTTGATGTGTTCTGCAATTCTAATTCTTAGTACTCTTTTTGTTCGTCCGATGTAGAGGAGACCACATGGACACCTAAGAGCATATACGAGCACATCTCGCATGTAAAGCAGGTATTACAACGACTGAGAGAAAACCACCTTTACACGAAGATCGAGAAATGCAGTTTTGCAGCTGTCTTGCAATGGCCCCAACCGACCACTTTAAGAGGGCTCCAAAGCTTTATAGGGTTCCCAAATCACTACAGACTCTTCATCATCAAAGGTTTTGACTCCATTGCGACCCCCCTTACTGCTATGACTAAAAAAGGAAAAAATTGCAAGGCGTGGTCCTCAGAAGTAGAATCGGCTTTCCAGCAATTAAAAGACATGTTCAGCGAGGCTCCAATCCTTCAGCATCCAAATCCCGATCTCCAGTACATAGTTGAGGTTGATGCCTCTGAGGTAGGAGCAGGTGCTGTGCTGTCCCAGAGACAGCCTAAGTCTGGTAAAATCCATCCAGTAGCATTTTTTTTCTAGAAAGTTTTCTCCAGCGGAGATGAATTACGATGTTGGCGACATCTTCTAGAAGGGGCTCCCAAGCCTTTTTTTATCTTCACTGACCATAAAAACCTACTGTATCTTGAGACTGCACGAGGTTTGAACTCACGTCAGGCTTGATGGGCTCTGTTTTTCTCTCATTTTAATTTTGTTCTTTCTTATGTTCCTGGGCATAAAAACAAGAAAGCCATCATTTTGTGCCATTCCCGGGATTACCTACAGTGGAAGCACTGTCCACTCTCTTCCTTTCCCATATTGTGAGATTGCGAGATGGCATACCTACCAATGTCGTCTCAGACCACGGATCCCAGTTTGTTTCCCGATTCTGGAGGGCGTTCTGCAAGAAACTAGGAGTAACGCTCTCACTCTCTACCTCACATCACCCTCAAACAGATGGTCAAACCGAACGCATGAATCAGACCCTGGAGACCTATCTTCGACATTATGTCAATGCCTTACACTCCAACTGGTCTGAGTATTTGCCTTTGGCTGAGTTCGCCCTTAATTCCCGTTGGCACAGTGATCTTCATACCACACCATTCCATGCAGCCCTAGGCTATCATCCTCAGACGTTTCCCCTACTTCAGCCTTCTTCTGGTGTTCTGGTGTACCAGCAGCAGATCAGCGGGTGAAAAATATTCTACTACATTGGAAATAGATTCGCTCATTACTACAGAAGTCAGCAGGCAAATATGCACTTTTTTCCAACAAACAAAGACGCCATATACCTCCATATGTGGTGGGGGACAGAAACAACCTTCAAATATGTGAGACTGAAACAACCTTCTACTAAATTGGGCCCTTGATTCATTGGTCCTTACAGAATTATTTCTTGAGTCGGCCAGTCTCCTATCGGGTTGAAATTTCCCTCCTCTCTCCGGATACATCCCGTAATCGACATTTCCCTCCTCAAAAAAGCAGTTTTCAATAGCTACTCCAGAACGCAACAGCTACCTCCTCCTGTTCTTGTTGATGGACAAAATGAGTTTGAAGTCTCCAAGATTCTTGATTCTAGAAGACAGGGTCGTGGACTTCGGTATCTGGTTCATTGGAAGGGATATCCCGTCACAGACCGTTCCTGGGTTCCAGCCAAAAATCTGCATGCTCCTTCTCTTATTCAAGACTTCCATGCCTCCTTTCCCACTAAGCCCCCAGAGGTGTCCACTGGGGAGGGGGCTCTGTCATGTACCTGGGTGTATTTGAACCAGGATCTTTCTGGTCCCAAAGCTGCACCCTTACCTGTTGAGCTACAGAGGAGATCTGGACTTTTGGAAATGTCCTTGCAATGTTAAGCATTACCTTGGACTCACTAGCCCCACCTACTGCCAGCTGTGGACAATTTCCAATTAATGCAGCCCATAAATAGGAAGTGATGCCATCACTCAGCGCCCGTTTATGTGGATTAGTTCCCTGGGTGTTGTGACTGCTTTGTAATCTTGATTATCATGTTGAACTTCTGCCTGAATTCCTGACTACTCTTTAGCCTGCTGATTTTGTACTTCACCACCAGTTTGTGTATGACCTTTGCCTGCCTGATCACTCTCTGGATTTTGATCGTGTACCATTTTGCCTGATCTGTTGCAAACCTAATCTGCCTGAATCCTCAGCACACAAGCTCCACTTTGGACACTACCTTTCACAGGTATCTTACAATCCCCCAATGTAAGTAAGTAAGAAAGTATTTTTCTGACGTGTTTCTATTTTCATATGTAAACATTTATGGGTTTCACTCCCCCCACTAGCTAAATATTGATGCAGTCATCTGAATCTGTACTGCCCTTAGCAGTTTCTTGTTCCTATTTACAGTATGAGGTGCTAAATTTTTTGATGTATCTGACATTAATGAGCTTTGAAATTTAACAAGTTTCAATGGCCTAGACCACATGTTTTAAACACAAAGCCCACGGGCCAAATCCGGCCCTCCAGGCCATTTCATGTGGTCCTCGCACGTCTCCTGCAGCTCCAGCCCTCCTCTGGTCCTCCTCCAGACCCTTACTTTCTGCTTTTAAGCAATGCATCCAGCTTCTTCCCAGCAGCAGCATAAGGAAAGGGGGGGTGCACTGTGATGTAAGGGAGAGTGGGGGACTGATGGTGGGATGGCTCTTGACATCTAATGTAAGGGGAAGGGATGCGCTGGATATCTAATCTTATAGATACAAGCGACCCTTTTGTCCTTTTTGGGGACAATCATAATGCTGATGCATCCCACGATAAAATTGAGTTTGACACCCCTGTCCTAGATAATTAAGCGTCCACTGTCTTGGGCTACGTTTCCACTATAATGACCCCAAAAGTCACGTGATTCAGAGACTCTAAAGTATGACTTTGGTCCAAATTTACAGTCCCCGTCAAGGTAGTGCAGGAATCTTTTAAAAGTCGCTGCAACTTTAAGTCGCAATAGTGGGAACTGAGCCTTATACAGTTTTTGTATATTATTTTATGATAAAACAGTTTTATTAAGATTGAATTGGAGAGCTGTTCCAAAAATAAATAAATAAAAAAGTAATGCATGTATTACTACTAGGAATGAGCTTCGTGTTCGATACGAACGTATGTTCGACTCGAACATTGCCTGTTCGACCGTTCGTCGAAAATCAAACAAAACTGGTCGTTCGCGCCAAATTCAAATGACGCTCAACGGCCCATAATTCACTGCGGCATTGCACGCTGATGATTGGCCAAGCATGCTGTATGTCCCGCATGCTTGGCCAGTGACAGCCCGCAAAAAACGAAGAGCCATAATTGGCTAAAGCCTGGGTGGCATTGGCCAATTATGGCTCAGGGCTTTAGCACACGCCCCACACTATAAAAGGCCGCCTGCAGGGCGGCCGCGTGTAGTGTGTTCCAGGCTTGTTCCAGTTCAGACAGAGAGATAGAGAGAGATTGTCTTTTTAGATAGCTAGATAGAGCAGGCTAGTCAGTTTAGCTTTAATTACAGTGTGTAGGGAATATATATACATCCCTAGGAGTTATACATATATTTATACACTGTATAGCTTAGCTAGATCTGCTATTAGTATTTGTCAGACAGGAGATTGGGCAGGCAGGAGATTGTGCATAGCTGCAGTGCTCTAACGTGTTGTATTGCCTCTGTGCTGTGTTTAGTTTACACCTAAACGTACTGGGTGTTACTGCACTTGTCCTGCTTATTTGCACCTAAGCGCATTTGCTTAAAGTGCACGTTTGCTGTTTAATCACACGTAAGAGAATTTACTGTAAGTGCACGTTTGCTCTTTAATAGCATGTAAAAGCATTTACTGTAAGTGCAAGTTTGCTCTTTAGTAGCACGTAAGCGCATTTACTGTAAGTGCAAGTTTGCTCTTTAATTGCACGTAAGCGCATTTACTGTAAGTGACGTTTGCTCTTTAATCGCACGTAAGCGCATTTACTGTAAGTGAACGTTTGCTGTTTAATCGCACGTTATGCCACCTCCATACCGGGCCTATTCTGACACTTCTCTCCTACATGTAATAATCATCATTCTTTTGCTAGAAAATTACGCAGTACCCCCAAACATTATATATGTTTTTTAGCAGACACCCTAGGGAATAAAACGATGGTCATTGCAACGTTTAATCTTGCACGGTATTTACGCAATCATTTTTCAAATGCCTTTTTTTTGTAAAAAAAATTGTTTCATGAAATAAAAAAATAACAAAACAGTAAAGTTAGCCCAATTTTTGTTGTATTATGTGAAAGATTATGTTACACCGAGTAAATAGATACCCAACATGTCACGCTTTAATTATGCGCACACTCATGGAATGGCGCCAAACTTCGGTACTTAAAAATCTCCATAGACAACGCTTAATTTTTTTTTTACATGTTACCAGTTTAGATTTACAGAGGAGATCTAGTGATAGATTTGTTGCTGGCACTCTAACGCACGTGGCGATACCTCACTTATGTGGTTTAAACATCGTTTACATATGTCGGCGGGACTTACGTGTGCGTTCGCTTCTGCACGCGAGCTACCGGGGACAGGGGCGTTTTTAATTTTTTATTTTTTATCTTTTATTTATTTTTACACTTTTTTTCAATTTTTTTTTTACACTTTTATTCCTATTACAAGGAATGTAAACATCCCTTGTAATAGGAAATGTGTGTGACAGGTCCTCTTTAAGGAGAGATGCGGGGTCAATAAGACCTCACATCTCTCCTCCAGGCTGGAAACCATGAAATCGGTGAAAAAAAATTCACCGATCTCATAAATGGTTGCTTACAGCCGCAATCGCGGCTTTGTTTACTTACGGGAACCTGGGCGTGACATCATCACATTGCGCCCGGGTCCTCCGACGGTCATAGAGATGACTGGTGACCATCTGGTCACCAGTCATCTCTATGCTTCCTGCCGACGCCAGACGATTTGTTCTCCGGGCCCCCGAAGGCACGGGAGAGCCCGGAGAAGCACCGGATGGCGGCGGGAGGAGGGGGATGTCCCCTCCCGTGGCCTGTAAGATTTATCAAGTGGCGGAACCGCAGAATCGCCGGCTGAAGAAGAGGATATCTTGATGAGTCCAGGCCGTCATTTGACGTCCACTTAGGATGGTAGCTCCCATCTCTGGACGTCAAATCACAATGGGCCAGTATTGAAGTGGTTAATCGCACGTAAGCACATTTACTGTAAGTGCAAGTTTGCTCTTTAGTAGCACGTAAATGCATTTATTGTAAGTGCAAGTTTTCTCTTTAATAGCATGTAAAAGCATTTACTGTAAGTGCATGTGTCCTGTTTATTTGCACGTAAAAGCATTTACTGTAAGTGCATGTTTGCTGTTTAATCGCACGTAAACGCATTTACTGTAAGTACACGTGTGTTGTTTATTTACACCGAAATCTCTGGAAGGACAAAAAAGAGAGGCAGAGTCACGAGGGCAAGCAGGCTCTGCATCTAGAGGCAACGCTGGTGGTGGACGCGGTGCATCCTCTTCAGCACGTGGCCGCTTGTCCTTTTCGGGAGCTGGCTGTGTTAAGCCTCAACATGCAGAGAAATTAGTAGAGTGGATGACCAAGCCATCTTCATCCTCCTCATCCTCTCTCACACAGACTGATCTTAGTTTGTCTGGCAAAGCAGCTGCCAAGGCTTCCTCTTTCCTCTGCACAATGGCATCACACAATCCTTGCCTACTCCCACCGTGTTCTCCTGAGGAGTCCCCCGAACTGTTTCAACACAGTGTTGGCTACATGCTGAATGAAGATGCGCAGAGTTTTGAAGGCTCCGATGATGGAACACAGATAGAGGAAGGCATTGATGTGAGCCCAGGGAGAGGGGGTGGCCGAGAGTGACAGCAATCTGGCAGTGATGTTCCCCCAGCTGAAGCATACTGCCAGGTTTTCGACAGTGATGAGGAGGGAGGGGATGATGCGGTCACTGACTCTACGTGGGTGCCTAATAGGAGAGAGGAGCAGGAGGAAGAGGCACAGGCACATCTCCAAAGAGGCAGGATGCCCTCCAGGGGTCAGCTTAAGGGCAGCACACCAAGTGCATTACATCGCACATCTACGCTTGTGCATGGCGCTGCTGTGTCTGAACGGTACAGAAAAAGTTCTTTGATGTGGGTCTTTTTTGAAACATGTCCATCAGATCGTACCTTTGCTATTTGCAACATATGTCGCAAGCGTATGTCGCGTGGCCAAAACATCACCCGCTTGGGCACCACATGCTTGGCCAGACATATGTCGACCTGCCATGCAGCTCGTTGGCAAGCATACCAGAAAGACCCACACCAAAGACCAAAGCATACCTCCCCTTGCCCTTCTGGGACCTCCAACCCCACTAGACCCCCAGTCCTCTCTGAAGCCTGCAGTGAAGGTGTAGAAATAGGTGTGTCACAACCTAGTAGTAGTAGTAAATGCGGGCAATCTACTCATAGTACCAGACAAATTTCCCTGCCCCAGCTGCTTCAGCGCCGAAAGAAGTACTCTCCCAGCCATCCATATGCCCAGCGGTTGTATGCTAGCTTAGCAAAATTGCTAGCACTTCAACTGCTACCTTTTCAGTTGGTAGATTCTGCCCTCTTCTGTGAGTTTGTGGAATGTGCAGTACCTCAGTGGCAAGTACCAAAACGCCACTTTTTCTCACGGAAGGCGATTCTGGCTCTCTACCGGCATGTGGAAGGCAATGTTCATGCCTCGCTGGACAGGGCGGTCAGTGTTAAGGTGCATCTTACCGCTGACTTATGGTCCAGCAGGCATGGACAGGGACATTACCTGTCTTTTATGGTGCATTGGGTGACTCTGCTGGCAGCTGGGAAGGACGCAGGGCAAGGTACAGTAGTTTTGGAGGTTGTTCCGCCACCACGCCCACAAAACACTACTACTGGTTGTGACACACCTCTCTCCTCCACCCCCTCCTCTTCTTCTTCCTCTGTGGCCTCTTCTTGTGGTGATGTTTACTCTGAAGAGATGCCATGCAGTGCTAGAGCTGGTGTGCTTGGGACACAGGAGCCACACTGGGGAAGAGGTTCTGTCAGCTCTGCAGGGGCAGGCTCAGAGGTGGTTGACGTCACGCCAGCTGAAGCCTGGAATGGTGGTCAGCGATAATGGCACCAACCTCCTCTCTGCCCTGCGACAGGGAAAACTCACCCATGTGCCCTGTTTTGCACATGTCCTGAATTTGGTGGTGCAGCAGTTCTTGGGCAGGTACCTGGGCTTACAGGATGTCCCGAAGCAGGCCAGTAAAGTCTGTGTGCATTTCCGGAGGTCATATAATGCCACTGCTCGGCTGACAGACCTCCAAAGGGACTACAACCTGCCCAAGAACCGCCTAATCTGTGACATGCCCACCAGATGGAACTCTACGTTGGCCATGCTGCAGCGGCTGCACACGCAGCAGAGGGCCATCAATAAGTACCTGTGCCAATATGGCAGTAGAACTGGGTCAGGGGAGCTTGGTTTTTTTCACCACGCCAGTGGGCCTTGATCAGGGATGCATGCACTGTCCTGTCACAATTTGAGGAGGCCACAAGGATGGTGAGCAGTGGCAGTGCATGCATCAGTGAGACTGTCCCTCTTATTCACATGTTGGAGCACACGCTACGTGGAATAATGAACAGGGCCTTTGAGGCAGAACAGAGGGAGGAAGAGGAGGACTTCCTTACCTCTCAAGGCCCCCTTTATCCAGACAGTGGTCCTGCTTGCCTACCTAGCACACAGGAAGAGGAGGAGGATGAGGAGGAGGATGATTGTATCAGCAGCATGGAGGTGGAGCCTAGCACTCAGCATCAGCAGCAGCAGTCTTCAAGGGATCATTTACAGT
The DNA here is from genome assembly GCA_029574335.1 of Rana kukunoris. NCBI lineage: Eukaryota > Metazoa > Chordata > Amphibia > Anura > Ranidae > Rana > Rana kukunoris. The sequence continues at coordinate 76,403,926 of CM056055.1, read as the reverse complement.
CCCAAGGAACACGTGGACTTTTACATGGCTGGGATGAGGTAGCTACGGACCCTGTCGTCCTCAGTGACCCAGAGGACTGTGCCCCGAATGCCTCTGCAAACCTAAGCTGCATGGCCTCCCTTATCCTGCAAAGCCTGCGTAAGGATCCTCGTGTACGTGCTATCAAGGAGAGGTATCATTACTGGCTGGCAACTCTCCTTAATCCACGTTACAAGAGTAAGGTTGGGGACCTTATGTTGCCATCGCAGAGGGAGCAGAAGATGAAACTTCTGCGGGAGGCCTTGCAGAAGGGTCTGTGCAATGCGTTCCCAGAACCGGGGGGATTACCAAAATCTGGCTCTGGACAACGTCTTGCTGAGGCTTTGGTGAGTCACAGAAGGAGTGGTGGAGAAGGTGGCTGTCTGACCGATGCGTTTAGACAAGTTTTTAATCCGCAGCCCCAAGGTCTGACCGGTTCCAGCAACCATCGCCAGCTTCTGGTTTACATGGTCCAGGAATACCTAGGGGCAAGATCCGACTTGGACACCTTCCCCACCAAAAATCCTCTGGCTTACTGGGTCTTGAGGATGGATCACTGGCCAGAGCTTGCACAGTACGCAATTGAGCTACTGGCTTGCCCTGCATCCAGTGTTCTTTTAGAACGCACATTCAGTGCTGCTGGAGACTTTGTGACCGATCACAGGGTGCGCCTCTCCACCGACTCTGTTGATCGACTGACCTTCATCAAAATAAATCAGGCTTGGATCAACACCAGCTACCAAGCACCTGATGCTGTTACTGAATAATAATTTTTTGTTGAAATGTCAGATCCCTAGAACAACATTCTAAAGTGCAATGGGATTGGGGGGATCGGGGGGGTTGGGGAGGTGGAGAGGGTAGGGGAAGGAATAAGGGAGAAGAAGGGGAATGGTTTGTTCCAAAAGGGAAAATAAAAAAGATAAATTGTGGCCGACCTGCTGTTAGCCCCTATGAGGGATGGGAGGAACCCCTGGTGCAAAACGGGGCCTGGGTTCCCCTCGTCCCTGTCCGGACAGTAACAAAGAATGTTACGAGAAAAATGAAACAGTTTAACAAGAAGAAAAAAGAAAAATCTGTTCCAATCGTCCTGAGAAAGAGGAAACGGCCAATAAGAAATGGGTTCAATTAAATTTATAACATACAATGTTAGAGGGCTTAACTCCACTCAGAAGCTGCATTTGGTAATGCGAGAATTGGAGTGAAAAGGCGCTGAAATAATATTTCTGCAAGAAACACACCTGGCACTAGAGAATAATATTAAATTATACTCAAAGCAAATTCCCATATGGTACTATGGTGACACCCCTACAAAGAGGCCAAAAGGGGTGGCAATTGGTTTCGGGAAGAATGTTGACTTTAAGATAGAGGAGAGGAAGGTCGATCCGGATGGTAGATTTCTGTTTCTGATAGGAACTATTTCTGGCATAAAATATACTTTTGCCAACATATATGGCCCGAACAAGCATCCTAAATTTTTTTTTTTAAAGATCTTAAAGGAACTCGGCGAATTTAAAAAAGGACACCTAATACTGGCAGGGGACCTAAATTTCAATATGGATAATAAACTAGATTCCACCTCCATAGTAGCGAATATTGAAACAAAAGAAATAAGAAGACTAAAAAGAAAACTTTTTGAATATCAATTAGTAGACATCTGGAGGATTCAACATCCTAGTAAAAAAGATCATACTTATCATTCAGTAGTACACGGGATGTATTCAAGACTGGATTATATTCTGATGGAACATAGTTTACTGGAGGAAGTCGCTGAATCAAATATAGAAATAGCCACACTATCAGATCATGCCCCAGTGACAATGAAACTTAAGGTCCATAGGGAAATGAGAGGAAAAGGAGTATAAATGAAGATATATTTGAAGATCAAGAAACAGAGAAGATAATTGAAACAGAAATAGATGCGTACTTCCTGGCCAATGACACTCCAGAACTAAGTAAAGCAACTGTATGGGAAGCGCACAAGGCCGTTATAAGGGGCCAACTGATGGCTATTGGAGCCAGAAAAAAAAAAGGAAGAGAAAGCAATATTAAAAAGATCCTGAAAGATATACACAAATTAGAACAAAGACACAAAAAAGATATGAAAACCGAAACCCAACGCGTTTTAATGACCAAAAGGTAGATGTTGAAAGACCTAATGGAACAGGAAACAAGGAAGGAGTTCTTCAGGATTAAAAAGGAGCGCTATACAGGAGAAAACAAACCCGGAAAATATCTTGCAAAAATGTTAAAACGTAATAAGTCTTTAACCACTTCAGCCCCGGAAGGATTTACCCCCTTCCTGACCAGAGCACTTTTTGTGATTCGGCACTGCGTTGCTTTAACTGACAATTGCGCGGTCGTGCGACGTGGCTCCCAAACAAAATTGGCGTCCTTTTTTCCCCACAAATAGAGCTTTCTTTTGGTGGTATTTGATCACCTCTGCGGTTTTTATTTTTTGCGCTATAAACAAAAATAGAGAGACAATTCTGAAAAAAATTCAATATTTTGTAATTTTTGCTATAATAAATATCCCCCAAAAATATATAATTTTTTTTTTCCTCAGTTTAGGCCGATACGTATTCTTCTACATATTTTTCGTAAACAAAAATCGCAATTAGCGTTTATTGATTGGTTTGCGCAAAAGTTATAGCGTTTACAAAATAGGGGGTAGTTTTATGGCATTTTTATTAATATTTTTTTTTACTAGTAATGGCGGCGATTAGCGTTTTTTTTCAGTACTGCGATCTTATGGCGGACACATCGGACACTTTTGACACATTTTTGGGACCATTGGCATTTTTTTAGCGATCAATGCTATAAAAATGCATTGTATTACTATAAAAATGCCATTGGCAGTGAAGGAGTTAACACTAGGGGGCGGGGAAGGGGTTAAGTGTGTTCCTGGTGTGTTCTAACTGTATGGGGGGGTGACCTCACTAGGGGAAATCACTGATCTTCTGTTCATACATTGTATGAACAGAAAATCAGCGTTTCCCCGCTGACAGGAACGAGCAATTGCGGGTGCCCGGCAGCGATCGTACCCACCGGGCACGCGCGGGCCGCCGAAGGCGCGCATGCGCCCCCTAGTGGCCTTTAAAAGTGCGACGTAGCATGACGGGCTCTCGCCCAGGAGAGCCGACCTGCCGCGGTAGAACGACGGTGGCTGGTCGGCATGTGGTTAAAGCGGAGGTTCACCCTAAATATACTTGTGATATAAATGTGATCCAGCATACTGGTGTCAGCGTCAGTATGCAGTTTTTTTTTTTTAATGCTCCACTTACTGTGTAATCCTTAATTTTCATTTATTTCCCCCACGGTGGGTGGCGCCTCTATAGCCCGTCATGGCTTCCGAAAATAGCCGATTTAGGACTCGGGTATTTCCGTTGCTATACGCCGCCTGCGCACAGACCTAGGAGCTGACTGCGCAGGCGCCGAGAAGGTAGGGACAACACTCTAAAGACTATCTTATTGATGCAGAAAAATAGTACCGAAGAGTCCCCAGTCCTACTCCTGTAGATCGATGCTGAGAAAGCGTTTGACAGGGTGGACTGGGGATTCATGATGGAAACCCTCCAATACTTGGGGATGGGCCCTAGAAATAGACATTGGATACAAAACTTGTATAATAGACCAACGGCAATGGTCAAGGTTAATTGTAAAGTGTCAGCCCCCTTCGAAATGTACAACGGAACCAGACAAGGCTGTCCTCTCTCTCCATTGCTATATATACTAGCACTCGAGCCTTTTCTGACAACCTTAGGAAATAACCCTAGAATAGAAGGGGCAAAAATAGGTGAACAAGAATATAAGGTAGCGGCCTATGCCGATATTTGTGCCAGACGCTGGCTACGTACGCCGCGTGTAAGTCCTAAGTCCGGCGCAAAGTTATTCCTACAAATAGCTGCTTTATCTTTACTCCTGATGGGCACAGGTCAGCTGGAGAGCAGCTACAGCAGCACCATTATGGATGAACTTAGCAAGCTAAGCAACCCCACTTGCAGGACAACACGTCTGCCAACATGCCAGGGGCAGTCGAGGTCACTGCCAGGGCCGCCATCAGGGGGTTACAGGCAGTACACCTGTAAGGGGCCTGGGGGTCCCCAGGGGCCCGGAAGGGAACCCCCCTTTTTTTTATTCAGGGGTCCGGAGGTCCCCAGGGGCCCAGAGGCCCCCAGGGCCCTGGATGGCAACCCCCCTTTTTTTTATTTTTTTTTATTAAAGGGCCTTTTTTATATATATTTTTCTTTAATTATTCTTTTTGTAAAGGGCCCCCCGCTTCTTTCTCAATTTCAGGCGGCAGCACCCCCCCCCCGTTTCTCTGCTCCAGGGGGCCTATGCCTGAAGCTGTGTAAGGGGCCCTGGTCATAGCAATACTATTGGGTCCGCCGGTACGGAGGAGGAGGAGGCATCCCTGCCACAATGATAGCCTTCTCCTCGGGGCTAAAGTATTTTTTCCTCCTCTCCTTGCCTGTATTTACAGTAGCCGACATCATTAGACAAAAGTACCTTCCCTAAGGGGGTAAATTTGCACCCGACGGGCGCATGTCTGGGCTTATTTTTAGGCTTGGCATAAGCCGGTTGGGCTGGCATATCTCAGGAAGTTGGGCCGGGGTAGTTGTGAGCATGCTCACAGGGAAGCGATCAGACACTGAGGTCACTGAGCATGCTCCGTGGATGATAGGCCGGGCATAAGTGTCAGATCCAGGCTCAGACCATCATTTGCATAAGGTCACACCCACTTCCACTTAGACCTACTTGCGCCTTCACATTTAAGTTACGCCGGCGCAAACTTAGGAGCAAGTGCTTGGTGAATACTGTACTTGCCTCAATAGTTTGCGTCGGCGGAACGTATATGCGCTGCGTTATGCCGGCACAAAGATGCGCCCCTCTACCTGAATCTGGCCCAATGTGTTTAAGACTAGTTTAACCTCCTGTTGTTAATTGAATTAGCTACATGCCCAGCCAGTACCGTCCTTTTAAGCTGAAACAGATTGCCTTAGGCTTTGCATAATAATGTCCCAAGCAAGTCTGCCTTTGTGTCTCCAAGTGTATTTGAAGCCAGTTTCCTGTTCGGGGGCACAATACAACTTCACTACTCTTATAGATTCCTGTGTGACTATTTGCATGTCTACTCCTTTCTAGCTGTATTATATGTCTTTGCATATCTGTTTCCAATATCTGTGTATGTCCAGGCACACAGATTGAATTGTTAACTCCCTACTGTTTAGTGATCTCAGCATCTCAGCACTACAAGGGATTCTCATGTGTTTATTGGCCCATAGTTCTAGTTATCCTTCCTGCCTTAGAATCCTTGTATACATCAACTGTATCTTGTGTATCTGACCTCCTAGAAACCCTGAAGCCAAGTGCTGCACTATACTCCTGTTATTCTTGTAAATCCTGGTCCAGATTCACAGAGCGATTAGGCCAGCGTAACAGGAGATGCGCGGCCTAAGTCTAATTTTGCGCATGCGCTTCGATACTCCGCATCGCCAAAACGAGATACGCAAGAAATCTACTTTTTTTTGTCTAGCGTAATTTCGTTAGACAGGCGCATCCGTCCGCTCAAAACTGCGCTAGACACACCATTGATTTGCTATTCAAATATGCTAATGAGGGAGTTACGGGGATCCACAAAAGAACGTTGGTGCAGCGCACGCTACGCTCTGTGCGCAACAGCTGCACGGCCTGTCTAAAATTAGACCATATAAAAGGTGGTCTAAAATTAGACAATTCGTCTACATGTCAGATAAAGCAACACTGTTAGTGAGGAGCAGAGCAGTCACACGTGTTGCCCAACAATCTGTATGCCAACATGCCAGGGACATCCTCACTCATAGCTATACTACTGACTTTAGATGAGCAAAGAAGGAGGAGGGCACGGGAGAGGATATACCGCACCCGCATAGACCTCTTTGGCATGAGTGATTCTGAGGTGTATCGCATCTTCAGATTCACCCCTCATGCCATCCTGGAATTAACCATAACCTTGCAGGATGACATCACCAGCCCAACACACCGCTCACATGCAGTGCAGCCACTGGTCAAGGTCCTGGCAACACTCCATTTCCTTGCCAGTGGCTCTTTTCAAAGAACAAGTGGAGTGGTGGCTGGGATGTCACAATCCTCCGTGAGCAGATGTGTGCACCAGGTTATCCCTGCAATCCTCAGACGCATGGCCAACCAAATCATCAAACCAACCACTGAGGAGCTGCGGCTGAAGGCAATGACAGATTTCTACAGAATTGCCAGATTCCCATGCACCGTGGGGGCCATTGATTGCACACATGTGGCACTCCAGCCCCCCCATGAGACAGAGCACATATACCGCAATGGGAAGCATTGGCACTCCATCAATGTACAGGTGATAGTCGATGCCCAAGGCCTCATATGGCACGTCCGTGCCAAACACCTCGGATCCAGCCATGACAGCTACATCTACAATCAGAGCCCCATCTGAATGGAATTCGAACAGAACGTGTATGGGGACACCTGGCTGGTTGGTGAGTGAAATGGGTGGCAGGCATGACTGTCCCCCCCCATGATGCACACATCACAAGGGGCACATGCATGACTAACATCCTCCTGTGTTTTTCCTTACATATGCACTGGGACCCCATCTCATGACTCCTATCCGGAACCCCCAAACCCCAGGAGAGGAAAGATACAATGAAGCCCACGCCCAAACACGTGCAGTGGTGGAGCGCACCTTTGGCTTCCTGAAGTCACGCTTCCGATGCCTGGATAAGTCTGGGGGGACCCTGTTGTATTCCCCCAACTTCGTGTGCCAGATCATTGGTGCATGTTGCATTCTGCACAACTTAGCAGTGAGAAACGGCCTGCAGATTGACCTACGTGATGACCTGACCCCTGAACCAGACAATCCCCCCCTAACCGAGGTTACCCCGTCTTCTGAGGGAAGAGCAGCCAGGAGACAGCTCACATTAGGCATCTTTGCACGGTAAACACACACATTAATCATGGCACAATGAGAATGCATGCATACACACCACTGTGGTCCCTAGCACAGACTCAACACATCCTCACCTAATTGGATTAGCACAAGCCCACCATGCTGGGCTTGTGAGCAGCAACGCCACGCCACGGCTCCAATTATGTCACTGTACATTCATACACCATTCACACGGACCTGGGAATCACTTCTCCCTGGTCCTGGGGAACCCTTCTCCACCAAAACTGAGGGTGACACCCCTTTGCCGGCAGGAATATCACCCCCACATTCCAAAAACATTCACATCACAAAAAAAAAAAATGTCCAGCAAAAAAAAAAAATTCCAGCAAAAAAAAAAAAAAAGAAAAAAAAAAGGGGGGGAAAAAATTAATGCTGTTGGCGTGAGCCCCGCCTGGGGTGCCCACGGCCACGGCCCCGGCTCCTCAGGGGAGACTCATAGGGAGGGGGGGTAATCCGGGGAAGGAGGAGCAGCCCCTGGTCTCTGCCCACCTGGTGGCCTGCCCTCCAAGGCCACGGCAATTCTGTTCAGGCCAGCACCTAGTGTTGCCCTGTTGGCCTGGATAGCCTGGGTGAGGGCCCTCACATGCTGCCCAACATCTGCTGTTGTAGTCTGCAGTACGTTTAGGCAGTTTGTAAGAGCCCGGGAGTGGCAGTCCAGGTCCCCAAGCGTATCCTTTATGGAGGACAGGCTCTCCTCCATCCGCCCCAAGGTCTGGCTGACCTGTCCCAGATGGCGGGTCTGAAGGGCCTGGTCCCTTCTTTAGATTGGCGGGCAGAAGCTCGGCCACCCCCCTGGTCTTCTGGGACGACTTCCTGCCTCCAGCTGAGGCTTGTGCCCGGGGAGAAGGGGAGGCCCTTGGGAGAGGAGCCCTGTTGGGGGAGGAGTGGGAGGGGCTAGCCCTTATGGAGGGCTGGCTGCTGCCAGCCAGAGAGGAAGACTCCTCCAAAAACAGCAATCCACTGGCTGACATGACATCCTCCTCCTCCTCAAACCCCTCCTCCTCAACCTCCTCCTCTTCAACCTCCTCCGAGGACTCCGGCCTTGTCGGGGGGGTCCTCATCAGGCTGTTGTCCCTGGGATGGTGCGGTCAGCCCAGATGGCCCAGCACCCTCCTGCTCATCTGTGGATGACACAAAACATTCACAGGTTGGAGGATCCACACACTTGCCACATATTCCCTTTCACCCCCTCCCCCACACATGCTACACACCTGATAGGGAAAAAAAACCTTACCTGGCATCACGCCTTCATGACTTGAGTCATAGCCGGGAAGGCCCTCCACCTGTTGTCTATGAAAGGTCTGGGCCACCGCACGCTCCTCCGCTGTCAGCCTAACAGGGCATAGTGGGCCCCCTCCTGTGCCCCTGGCATGGGCTAACATTTTGGCCAGCTTCTTTCTGACCAGACGCCGGAGGTCATTGATTTTCTTTTTAATCCCTGACCATGTCCGGGTCTCCCCCCCCCCCAATGCATTCACCTGGTCAGTAATGTTCTGCAAGATATCACGCCTCCTGGCCGGGGTGGTGTTGGCACTCTCCGGGCCGTGGAGGTAACGCCCATATTGGGAAATGGCCCGGGCAAGAATTTGTTTCTCCCCCAAAGTAAAATTTAACTTCCTCTTTCTCTCCATCATACTCATACAAAAAATCACTCACAAAAACAAGCAGGAAAAATCACTCACAAAAACAAGCAGGAAAAATCACTCACAAAAACAAGCAGGAAAAATCAAGCAAGAAAACAAACGAACAAAAAACTATCAACCAAAAACTCTCACAAGCAGTCACCAAAAATCACTTACAAATATCTTCTAACAAACACTAGATCACACAGTCCACAAATATCACAAAGACAAACCACAACGCAACTAACAACAGAACAAAAGCATCTTGCTGTATAGGGAGGGATACAAAGGGATGTACTTTTGCAAATGAAGTGCGTTTGTCTCTGTCTATTTATGCTGTCTGCGTAGTTCATGATTTTGCCCTAGTCCACTTCCAATTTCACTGATTGCGCTGTTCCCGAGTTGGGAGCATGCGCACAGAGGTGCTGACATGGTCTGCTTCAAGCGCGCATGCGCGAGCCGGCCGGCCCTTCATTTGCATGGGGTTACGGCTCATTTCAATGTAACACGCCCACGTCCTTCCCAATTTGTATTACTCCGCCTTGCGCCTCAGAAATAACGTTGCGCAGGCGCTAATTTCTGCGTAAAACCGACGAGAATAGGGTGATTGCGCCGCTACATTGCGCCAGTCTAACGTAAAGGCGGTGCGCTACGCCGGTCCAATAATGCGCAGATGTACCTGAATCTGGCCCCCTGTTTTTTGTGCGCTCTTGTCTACGTTCCTGTAGGATCGTTGATCCAAGCCATACGTAATAGCCCCCCCCCCTCTTCTGAGAAGCCTATTGTTTATGATAAATGTCCTATTGAATTCAGGATAATGTGGACAGTTTAGTTGGATGACAGTTAAATAAAATGTTATTGTAAATGAGAATGGTTTCTCCTTGTATAAAGATTTTTTTTCTTTTCTTCTAGATCTTATTGCCTCTAGAACATACATTTACTTCAGCAATAAAAAAAAAAATCAAAAGGCTTTATGGGCATTTTTGTTAATAATCAAGTTTTGGGACTAACAATCTTTGAGTGACACTATCCCTCCCCATGCCATCAGTCACGAACACCATTGATGAAAAAGAGTGCTTTCAAAAGCTTGTGTCTAAAGAACTTTGATACCTATCATGTCAGTTGTCTTAAAGTATTTTATCATGTGGATTGCAAAAATCCTGAAGAAAAGAAGATTAAGATCTGCACACCAGATAAGCTGTCTTATCTCTGTGTTTTAGGTGTCCAATCTATGCCACTGATTCATAAAATCAGTTTAGCATAGATTTTCCTTAGATCAGACATGCGTAAGTCTCTTACGCTGTCTAATCTTATTTTCATATTATAGGCTGGCCGCTAGGTGGCTTTCCCGTCTAAAATATGTAAATGAGCCTATACGCCATTTCCCGAACGTATGCCCGGCCGACGCTATTCTATTACGTCGTTTGCGTTAGCGTAGTACCGTCGTAATGTTATTCCTGCTATATGAGGTGCAGGCAATGTTAAGTATGGACGGCATGCCAATGCTTTTTTTCCCGTCGTTTACGTAAAACGTTCGCGAATAGGGCTTTGCGTAAGTGCCGTTCACATTGTTTACACGTCGCATTGTCGTCGACATTTGGAGCATGCGCACTGGGATCAATTCACGGCTTGCGCATGCGCAGTTCCTTTGGCGCAGGGACGCGCTTCATTTAAATAATACACCCCACCTACCCACGGAATTTGAATTCGGCTGGGTCTTTTACGCTACGCCGCCTCAACTTTGAGAATAAAGCACTTGCCTGAAAAAGTTGCGGCGGCCTAGTTTAAAAGCTAGACGCTAGGCATGCCTAAAGATAGGCATTTCTACCTGAATCTGCCCGTTGGTGTTTATACATTGTTAGACCAACGCATAATATTTTTATTTTTAGAGGAGCATTCAGGAGCCGCTGGTTGTTTTTGGGATCGGCATATTAAGTTACCCTCGTTGGCTTCTCTAGGGGTGATAGCAGTGAGTACATGTAGTGAGCGAATGTCCAGTCAGCAAAGGAGTTTTCAAATGCTTTATTTCCAAGGCCCAACATGGCCAAAATCAACATGAAGTGGGATAGAAAAGGTTGATGAAGCAGAAGAAGAACATTTGCAGTATCAGGCCCAGGATAGTTATGGAAAGCAAGCCTGCTTTCATCAATAGCACAGTTCGTCGCCACTCTAACCAGAGTGGGTGAAGAGCCTCCGGACAGACTCCTGCCACAAGCCTGGCAGCCGAAGTGTCACTTAGATTTGCTGGGAGGAACAGACCGCTGCCACAGGCCTGGCTCGGGCCTCTGCCACAGGCCTAGTACTTGAGTGAGCTAAATAGATTCTTGAGCGAATCCTCTCAATAAGTTCAGTCAGAGTCACCGGTTGACAGTTTGAGGTGTACCTGTCAATATCTCGGTAACCGGATCCCCGATGGTTCGTTCCAGCCCCTTTGGATCACCTGCCCCCGGGTTCTCCTCAAGCTGATCCCCCACCGAGCGGCACCCAGCCTGGGATCCTTCTTAGTTTAGCTGGGGACCCAGTAAATCACTGGGGCCCCTTTCAGCATCCGCATGGACACACCTCTCTCCTCCACCCCCTCCTCCTCTTCTTTCTCTGTGGCCTCTTTCTATGCTGATTTGTCCTCAGAACCAGCGGTGCTCCGTAGGCATTCAAGGGACTATGTAGGTACGCAGGCAAAAAGATGCCATGCGGTGCTTGAACTGGTGTGCTTGGAGGACAGGAGCCACACTGGGGCAGAGGTACTGTCAGCTCTGCAGGGGCAGAACAGAGGGAGGAAGAGGAGGACTTTCTTACCTCTCAAGGCCCCCTTTATCCAGACAGTGTTCCTGCTTGCCCGCCTATCACACAGGAAGAGGAGGAGGAGGATTGTGTCAGCATGGAGGCAGAGCCTAGCACTCAGCATCAGCAGCAGTCTTCAAGGGATCAATTACAGTCCCAAGAAACCCATGGATTTGTAGGCCTTTCAGCATCCGCATGGAACTCTGCGTAGCATGTGGCCCCGGCATGGTAGGCCATCTCGCCGGGACCCGTTGGATGCGCACACCCTAAAGGTGGGTGCCGCACCTGGAACCTGGAACACACGAAGAACCAAAGAAAATGGCGTCTGCCACAGATATACCTTCCCCCAGCATGCCCCGCGAGGGAAAACTCCTCTAATTGGCTGCTGGGGAAAAGTGGCTCCGTCAGAACCCCTCTAGCGCCACCTGCTGCCCAGGGGTGTGAACATCACCCCTGGAGCGCAGACTAGCCCACAGGAGAGTTCTGAATGACAGCAGCCCAAATTTATGAATGGGAGCAAAAATAACTCTCTCATTCCCTATTAAAGCGGAGGTTCACCCTAAATATACTCTTTCCCATGTGATCCAGCATACTGGCGTCAGCGCCAGAATGCTGTTTTTTTTTTTTTAAATGCCCCACTTACTGTGTAATCCTTAATTTTGATTTATTTCCCCCGCGGTGGATGGCGCCTGTATAGTCCGTCACGGCTTCCGAAAACACCCGATTTAGGACTCGGGTATTTGCCTGCGCACAGACCTAGGAGCTGACTGCGCAGGCGCCATATTTCTCCGAGTCCTATGGCTATGGCGCATCACGCCCTTCCGGAAAAAGCCGAAATAGGACTCTGAGAAATACGGCGCCTGCGCAGTCAGCTCCTAGGTCTGTGTGCAGGCGTCGCATAGCGCCGGAAATACCCGAGTCCTAAATCGGGTGTTTTCGGAAGCCGTGACGGGCTATACAGGCGCCATCCAGCGCAGGGGAAATAAATCAAAATTAAGGATTACACAGTAAGTGGGGCATTTAAAAAAAAAACAGCATACTGGCGCTGACGCCAGTATGCTGGATCACATGGGAAAGAGTATATTTAGGGTGAACCACCTCTTTAACTTTAGCGTAGTGCAGATACTGAAAGTAAGGGGGCGCTACATTAGTATTTTTTAGCCTTGACAAAACAAAATTAGATTTTTATGCAGAAGTAAATTGGGTACATAAATTAGGAAAAAAATGAACTAGAAAACAAATTAATATTTCACGTAAGATTAGGCAGTTAGAGGGAGATATTGGAATTTAGGAATTGTAATTGTGTCTGCTTTTCTTTAAAATGCCATTTATATTAGGTTTTGTATGTGTTATGAGACTTCGTTTTTCCCATCTTCCCCATTATCATGACAACTAATGTTCACATCTAGTTAGGCCCTGACTACAAAAGAATCTTTACACTGAATAGTCAAGAACCAATGTATGAATTGTTTGTTATAGTGCTGTTATGCTTTGTTAATTATGTAGTCAATTTCTAATTTGACCAAGAGATGGGATTGAGCGGGTAAATGGAGTAGTTATTTATTTATCAATTTATTCAGGATTATCAATGAATGTGTTTCTGATTTGCTCTGTATGTGTGTGTGTGTGCGTGTATATATATATATATATATATATATATATATATATATATATATATATACGGTATATATATATATATATATGTATATAGATGTGTATGTATGTATATATCCATGGGCGCCCGCTGAACTTTTTTCAGGGGGGGGGGGGGGGCATCATTTTAAGGTCATCCATGCTCGGTCCCTTTTTGACAATGTCATGAAGGGGAGGGGCTTAGTCATTATCACATAAAGTGCAGGCATGCAAAGGTTTGAGAAACCTGATGCAACTATCAAGCAACTAGGAACTTTGAATAACAATATCATGAAAAATTGAGCCCCCCCCCCCCCAGGTAATAACCCCCAGGATCAATGCCAGTTTCTGCAATAACAATTTCCAGCTTTGCTGTCAGTTTCCACAATAAAAATTGTCAGCATTGGTGTCAGTAGCAACACTAATAACCCCCACATCGGTGCAGATTTCTAGAATAAAAACTTCAGCATCTGTACCAATGTAGATAATAATGACCCTCAGCACTGGTGTCAGTTTCCTCACTAAAAACTCCCAGCATTTGGTGTCATTTTCTGCAATAATTGCCCCCAAAATAGATGGGAGGATATCAGGTTACACACTTCCTAATGGCTCAGTCCCTAGAAACAGTAATGGATAATGGCCAACATGCCCTCTTACCACACCTAGTGAAACCGCAACAGTGATCCCTCTGGCTGAATGTTCACTCACTCTGGGTTGCCTGGGGTGACTCTAGTCAGTTGTGTAGCATGCCTGTAACCTGGCAGCGGCTTGGTCTTTCTCCCTCTTTGGTGGTGCGGGTACAGCGGTGCTCCCTCTATGGTCATGCGGTTACAGCGGGGCTCTCTCTTGGGGGTGCGGATTCAGCATGACTCCATTTCTGGTGTGGCTCTCTGGTGCGGGTACAGCGTGGCTCTCTGGTTGGTGCGGGTATAGAGTGGCTCTCTGGTTGGTGCCTGTACAGCCTGGCTCTCTGGTTGTGTAAGTACAGCGTGGCTCCCTCTGGCTTCCCCCAGCATGAGCACAGCATTCTCTTTCTTTCCTTTTGTAACCCCCCTTAGCAGAGTGCTTGCATGCTACGTGAATACATTTGCTGGTGTTCTCGTATTAATACCACAGGCAGTGACTAATCAGCAAGTATTTTCACTTGGTGTACTGTGTCCTCTGCACAGTATGCACCTAAAGATACGTGAATACATTTGCTGGTGTTCTCATATTAATACCACAGGCAGTGACTGATCAGCAAGTATTTTCACTTGGTGTACTGTGTCCTCTGCACAGTGTGCACCTAAAGCTACGTGAATACATTTGCTGTTTTTCTCATATTAATACCACAGGCAATGACTGATCAGCAAGTATTCTCACTTTGTGTACTGTGTCCTCTGCAGTGTGTAACTAAAGCTACGTGAATACATAGGCTGGTGTTCTCATATTAATACCACAGGCAGTGACTAATCCGCAAGTATTTTCACTTGGTGTACTGTGTCCTCTGCACAGTGTGCACCTAAAGCTACGTGAATACATTTGCTGGTATTCTCATATTAATACCACAGGCAGTGATCAGCAAGTATTGTCAGCATTTGTGCAGCTACATCTCCCTGCAGGCCAGTAGTATGTCCTTCCGGACAACAAGGAGAGGCAGAGAGTCACGAGCTGATAAAAGAGGGCAAGCAGGCTCTGCGTCTAGAGGCAAAAGTGCTGGTCGTGGACACGGTGCATCCTCATTAGTCCTTTTTTTCGTCAGCTGGCCATGTTTAACACGCAACATGCCGAACACTTAGAGTGGATAACCAAGCTGTCCTTATCCTCCTCATCCTCTCTCACCCAGGCTCAGGGTACTTTGCCTGGCAAAGCAGCTGCCAACGCGGCTTCTTCCCTCTGCTCAATGGCATCAGTCACTCCTTCCCTAGCCCCACCATGTCCTCCAGAGTAGTCCCCCGAACTGTTTGACCACAGTGTTGGGTACATGCTGCAGGAGGATGCGTAGCGTTTTGAAGGCTCCGATAATGGTACACAGCTAAAGGAAGGCAGTAACGTGAGCCCAGAGAGAGGGGGTGCATGGCAGTAATTTTCCCCCATCTGCAACATACTGCCAGGTTTTCTACAGTGATGAGGAGGGAGGGGATGATGAGGCCACTGACTCCACATGGGAGAGGAGGAGGCACATCTCCAATGAGGCAGGATGCCCTCCAGGGGCCAGCTTAAGGGCAGCATACCGACTGCATCACAACGCACAGTTCCGCATGTGCAGAGTGCTGCTGTCTCTCTGCGTTATTCTAAAAGTTCTTTGGTGTGGGCCTTTATTTCGAGATGAGTGCATCAGATCGCATGGCTGCTATTTGCAACATATGTCGCAAGAGTAACTTACGTGGCCAAAACATCACCCGCTTGGGCACCACATGCTTGACCAGACATATGTAGACCTTCCATGCAGTTCGTTGGCAAGCGTACCTCAAAGACCCACACCAAAGAACAAAGCGGACCTCTCCTTGCTCTTCATCAGCTGGGATCTCCAACCCCACTATACCTTCAGTCCTCTCTGAAGCCTGCACTGATAGGACTGAAGGTGTAGAATTAGGTGTGTCACAGCCAAGTACTTGCGGGCAATCTACTATCGGTACACCACCGTCAGATTGTACCAGGCAATTTTCCCTGCCCCAGCTGCTGCAGCGCCAAAAGAAGTTCTCTCCCAGCCACCCACATGCCCAGCGGTTGAATGCTAGCTTAGCTAAATTGCTAGCACTTCAACTGCTGCCTTTTCAGTTGGTAGACTGAGACTCTGCCCCCTTCTGTGAGTTTGTGGAATGTGCGGTACCTCAGTGCCACTTTTTCTCACGATTCCGGCTCTCTACCAGCATGTGAAAGGCAATGTCCATGCCTCGCTGGACAGGGCGGTCAGTGGCAAGGTGCATCTTACTGCTGACTCATGGTCCAGCACGCATAGACAGGGATGTTGCCTATCTTTCACGGCGCATTGGGTGACTCTGCTGGCAGCTGCGAAGAATGCAGGACAAGGTACATTAGTGTTGGAGGTTGTTCCGCCACCACGCCTCCAAAATGCTACTACTGGTGATTGTGACACACCTCTCTCCTCCACCCCCTCCTCTTCTTCTTCCTCTGTGGCCTCTTCCTATGCTGATTTGTCCTCAGAACCAGCGGTGCTCCGTAGGCATTCAAGGGACTATGCAGATACGCAGGCAAAAAGATGCCATGCGGTGCTTGAACTGGTGTCAGTCAAAGAAGGAGCAGTGGAGAAGGTGGCCATCTGACCGATACGTTTAGACAATTTTTTAGTCCGCAGCCCCAAGGTATGACCGGTTCCAGCAACCATCGCCAGCGTCTGTTTTACATGGTGTGGGAATGCCTAGGGGAAAAATCAGACTTGGACACCTTTCCGACTGAAAATCCTATAGGTTACTGGGTCTTGAGGATGGATCACTGGCCAGAGCTTGCACAGTATGCAATTGAGCTACTGGTCTGTCCTGCATCCAGCTTTCTTTCGGAACACATATTCAGTGCTGCTGGGGGCTTTGTAACCGATCACAGGGTGCGCCTCTCCACTGACTCGGTCGATCGACTGACCTTAATAAAAAAATCAGGCTTGGATCACCACCAGCTACCAAGCACCTGATGCTGATATTAGATCCCTTCAAGACTGCCTTTGCTGATGCTGAGTGACTATCCAGTCATGCTAAGTGACTATCCTTTCATGCTGAGTGACTATCCTGTTATGCTGATTGACTATCCTTTTCCTCCTCAATGATCAGGCTGATAGCTTGTAAGAACATTTTTGGTACTGGGCACCGCCACCAGTGGCTAAGGCCCAATTTGTCTGCCCCTGTTTAACAGGGGAGTGTAATTACAATTTTTAATGCAATACTTTGCAGCAGGGCTCATTCCTGCGCTCCAATTATAGTATCTGTAAGGGGTTGCAGTGTTGTGGCACCATTTTTTTTCCAATTTGTCTGCCCCTGTTTAACAAACAAAATACGGCTTCTGGGGAAAGCGCGCGTGAAAGGCTCGGAGGAGGACAGGAGCATGGACATCTGCGGAAGGAACCCAGGAACGCTCCTCTGGACCATAGCCACGCCAGTGGACCAAGAACTGCAACCGGCCGTGGACCAAGCGTGAGTCCAGGATATCGCTCACCTCGTATTCTTCATGATCGCCCACCTGGACAGGACGAGGCCGAGGAACAGAGGAGGTGAAGCGATTGCATATTAGTGGTTTCAACAGGGAAACGTGAAACACATTGGAAACCCGCATACCAGGTGGGAGCGCAAGAGCATAGGCAACCGGGTTCACCTTGCGGATCACACGGAAGAGACCAACAAAGCGAGGAGCCAGCTTAGGAGTGGGCACCATTCATGATCTCCGACCTGGTAGGAAAGAGCAGGCAACGGTCTGCGATCAGCCTGGAGCTTCTGGCGCTGCGCAGAGACCTTGAGGGACCTCTGAATCTGTACCCATGAAGCACGTAGAGCAGAAAGGTGGTTCTCCACAGCCGGAATATCTTGGGGAGAGAATGACTCCGGTAACACGGCAGGTTGGAACCCATAATTGGCCAAGAAGGGAGACATCCCAGAGGAAGAGTTAACCGCCGTGTTCCTGACAAACTCAGCCCATGGCAGAAGGTCAACCCAATTGTCCTGATGATTGCAGACATAGCAACGAAGAAATTGCTCCAGGGCTTGATTGGATCGCTCTGCGGCCCCATTGGACTGAGGGTGGTAAGCCGAAGAGAAGGAGAGTCGAATACCCAACTGGGAGCAAAAAGCACGCCAGAACCTGGACACAAACTGACTTCCTCGATCCGAAACTATTTCTTTAGGCAAACCGTGCAACCGGAGGACCTCACTGGCGAAAACTGTGGCCAACCCCTGTGCAGTGGGTAACTTCTTGAATGGAACACAGTGGCACATTTTGGAGAACCGATCCACAATCATGAGAATGACCGTATGGCCTCGGGACAGGAAGGTCCACAATAAATTCCATCCCCAGGTGTGACCATGGGCGCTCCCCATTGGTATGGGTTGTAGAAGTCCCAACGGAAGATGCCGAGGGGATTTATTCTGGGCACAAACAGAGCATGCCGCTACATATGCGGCAATGTCGGACCGTAGAGAAGGCCACCAGAACAAACGTGAGACAACCCAGGACAGCTGATTTTTTCCAGGATGCCCCGCGGTCTAGGAGTTATGGTAGGTTCCCAACAGCCGGGTGCGCAACTCCTCAGGCACGAAGCATCTACCATTGGGTCTCCCAATGGGAGCACCAGATTGCGTCGCTAGAATCTGCTCTCCAAGGGGAGAGGTCAAGCTGGTGCGGATGGCGGCCATGTTCTGATTTGGAGGTATGACCGAAGTCTGTATCGATTCCTCCTTGGACAGCTCGGAGTATTGACGTGATAAGGCATCCGCCCTGATGTTCTTGGAACCGGGTAAGTAGGAGACCACGTAATTAAAGCGTGACAGGAACAGAGCCCATCTGGCCTGATGGGGTGTCAATCTCTTGGCCTCCGAAAGGTACGTCAGATTATTGTGGTCCGTCAGGATGAGAACCGGAACCACAGAACCCTCGAGCAAGTGCCTCCATTCTTTGAGAGCCTGCACGATAGCTAACAGCTCTCTGTGACCAATCTGGTTGTTGCATTCCGCGGGAGACAGTTTCCTGGTGTAGAACCCACAGGGAAGCAGAGGTCCCTCTGGTGTCAGATGCTGAGACAGAAGGGCGCCTACTCCCGTCTCAGACGCATCCACCTCAAGGACGAAGGGCAACCCAGGATTGGGATGAGACAGTATTGGAGCCGAAGCAAAGGCTGATTTTAGAGCCTCAAAAGCCAGGATGGCCTCGGCCAGCCAATCATGGGAATTACTGCCCTTCCTGGTCAGATCTGTGAGAGGCTTGGCCAGCATGGAGAAGTCCCTGATAAACTTCCGATAATAATTGGCGAAGCCCAAAAAGCGATGCAGGGAACGAAGACCACTGGGCTGTGACCACTGTAGTGTGATGGAATTATTTGAAAATACTATATTTGATAAGTTGAAGCTAGCTCTTTTATTAGAACCACTAATGTGTTTCTCCATTATATTCCTTTACGTTTTTTATATATTCTTTTATACATATATTCTTTTTATACCTTTTTTATATACACATGTATGAAATCACAATAGTGCTTCATATTCCTTGATGTTACATAAGATATGTGTTAAAGAAGATCATGAACGAGCATTGGAAATGAAGTATAAAAAGGGCTGTGTTTTAAAGTGCCTTCACTCCATTTCATCTCCTATGCCCCCCATCTGTGAAGAAAGCTTATGTTGGATACCTGGACTTTGCAAGAGAAAGTAAAAAACCCTCCCCCACTCTTCACTCTAAAATCACTCCCAAACCACCCCTCCCTTCTAGATTCCTCAGTTGTAACAGGAAGCTGCCCTCCTCCTCTTTTGGATCTCCTGTGAGCCTGTGTGACTTTTTGGAAGAAAACTCTTGCAGAGCTGACAATGGATTCTTCTATGCCTGGATGACACGTGGACTTACGAGGATGATGTGGACTCCATGCCAAATACAGGCGTCATAGGGGGCATGGAATGGGAGGGTGAATGGGATGTGTGAAATGTATAATGTGTATGAACTGGCCAATGAGGGTTACATGTATGGGTTGACCAATGAAATGCACTTCCTGTGAGCTTGTATGTGTTTAATAAAACAGGAGCTGGGGGGGCCCAGGCTCGCTCTCTTTTGGCTGATCACGTTGAGAAGGTGAGATGTAGATTCTGTGTCTGGACTGCTATTTTACCTTATATATAGTAATTTGGAATCAGACCGGTGGAAATGGCTAACCCTGAGAAATTGTGTCAAGAAATCTATTAATTAATCAAAGAGTCTTAGTAATTCGCTTTCAATTTGGCGCCGCAACGTTTGATTTGCTCTAATGGAAAGATACGGCACGCCGAGATGCCATGGGGTGCATCTGTGTGGATTGAGGCTGATCACCTCCATTGGTGCGCTTTTTGCCGCCGTCCACTTCCGTGCAGGCTCCCTCCATTCTCTCGGTCTTTGTGCTGTGTCTCAACCATTCAAAGATGGGAAATTTTCTTGAGCAAAGTTTTTTAACCCATCGCATCTTTCTACCGGTTTGATGTCTGTGTTTTCTGTTTGAAGTTTTATGTTTTCTGTCTGTTTGAATGTGATCGTTTCTGGGGTCTGTCTGTCGGAGGTTGGTTTTTAGGGGTTTCTGTTTTTTTTTCCTGACTAAGGGAGTTCGGGTGGGCCTTAGCTAAGAGGAGCTGAGAGTTTTTTTTTTTTGGGGGGGGGGGGGGGGGTTTCCCTTGACTAAGAAGAGTTCAAGGCGGGGGTTTAATTAAGGGGTTTATTAAGGGATTTTTTTTCTTTGACTAAGAAGAGTTCAAAAGCCCTTGACTAAGAAGATTTCAAGGCAGTGTTTAATTAAGGGGTTCATTAAGGGGTACAGGGTGTTGTGATGGTCGCTAAGGCAGTTGACCTGGGGGTACAGGGTGAAGTAAGGGGTACTAAGGGTATTTGGTAGTTATATGTTTTTTGGGGTTAGGTGTAATTGACAGAGGGCTGAAACAGTCGTATTCTGTATATTCTGTGCGTATGTTTGTTTCTGTCCTCAGTTACAGGTCTTTACATATACTTCTCTGCTCTGTACAGCTTCTTTTTTTTTAGGAATAGTCTGTGTGTGTGTGTTCGCTTGTTTCTCTTGTCTGCTGCTAACTCGAGGTAATCTTCCCCCTTCACATTTCCTCCCCCCTCTTCCTGCTCTGTGTTCAATAACCCTTTCACTGCTGTAAAGATATTCCCCCTCTCTTGGAGTATCAGATTTCTCTCAGTTTAACATTTGTTTGTTTCCTGCTCAAGAATTGTTTTTCTTTTCAAAGAATGCTGTACTTTTGTGCTGATGGCTTCCCATCCCCACACGGCATTCTTAACCCTTCCAATGTCTTATTCATCTCATGTTAGCTGTTATACAAAAAAAAAAACAGAACAAAGTAAACACACCCTATTGCCTAGCTCAGCTCAGGTTTCTCTGTCTGTAAGGTTCTATACTTTTTGTCAATACTGCAACTACTGTTTGTTTCTGTCTTTAGGCTGACAAGAAAAAGTTGGGAAGTTTATGCTTTTCCAGTTCCAACATCTTACATGGCATTACATTGACAGATGCCTTTGAAATGTCGGAATGGGATGTGCAGAATGCTCATTCATTGAGTACAATTGAAGTTGGTCTGTGTATGTCTGTTAGATTGTACACTGATTTATCAGAGAATTCGATTTCAGTTACTTTTAGTAATCAGAACAAAATAGGATATTTCTCCAGAGGTTTGAAACATATGGAAAAGACCTTTGATGCACATACTAAGCAATTTTTTTGTTTAACCACTTAAGACCCGGACCAAAATGCAGGTAAAGGACCTTGCCACTTTTTGCGATTCGGCACTGCGTTGTTTTAACTGACAATTGCGCGGTCGTGCGACGTGGCTCCCAAACAAAATTGGCGTCCTTTTTTCCCCACAAATAGAGCTTTCTTTTGGTGGTATTTGATCACCTCTGCGGTTTTTATTTTTTGCGCTATAAACAAAAATAGAGCGACAATTTTAAAAAAAATGCAGTATTTTTTACTTTTTGCTATAATAAATATCCCCCAAAAATATATAAAAAAACATTTTTTTTCCTCAGTTTAGGCCGATACGTATTCTTCTACGTATTTTTGGTAAAAAAAAAATCACAATAAGCGTTTATCGGTTGGTTTTCGCAAAATTTATAGCGTTTACAAAATAAGGGATAGTTTTATTGCATTTTTATAAAAAAATTTTTTTTACTACTAATAGCGACGATCAGCGATTTTTTTCATGACTGCGACAATATGGCGGACACTTCGGACAATTTTGACACATTTTTGGGACAATGGTCATTTTCACAGCAAAAAATGCATTTAAATTGCATTGTTTACTGTGGAAATTACAGTTGCAGTTTGGGAGTTGACCACAGGTGGCGCTGTAGGGGATGTGTGACCTAATGTGTGTGTTTACAACTGTAGGGGGGTGTAGCTGTAGGTGTGACGTCATCGATCGCATCCCCCTATTACAGGGATGACGCGATCGATGCTACGGCCACAGAGTAGCACGGGGAAGCCGTGTGTACACACGGCTCTCCCCGTTCTTCCGCTCCAGGGACGGATCGCCGCACTCCAACGGCGATCGGGTCCGCGAATCCCGCGGTCCCGGAGCTTCGGTCAACGTATATATACGTTGATGTGCCCAGCCGTGCCATTCTGCCGACGTAAATGTGCAGTAGGCGGTCCTTAAGTGGTTAAAGAGTTTTATTGAAATTTTCACAATAACAATAAGAAAAATAGACAATGACATCCGATAGAACGGGGCAAAGATAGACCCCCATAACAGTACTGGAGCAATATGTGTCCAATCAGTAAGATAACAAAGCCTGCTAACATGACCAAACTATGGAGGTAGCAAAGATTAAACTACCCTAGTGGCCGTCAAGCCTGACCTTATACAGAAACATGTCAGGAGTTCAGACCCCACGACTCTCAGCTTCCTGAACGCCCCCACAGGGATCAAACTGCGTCCCGTCACAGAGTCACAGAGTCCTCACTAAAGGTGTCCTATAGATCCCACCCCATAGGAGAACCATTCGTTGTACATGGCTGTGCAGGCAACCAACTTTGCAATGAGCATGAACAAACTCAACCAACATAAGAATCACAAAACACCAAGAGAGGTGACAGAAGAAAGAAAGAGAGTGGAACGTGGGAAGGGGGAGAGAAAAGGATAGTAGATAAATGCCATCAGGAGTGAAGAGAGGCAATGTCGCTTCCAGGCTGAACCCCAGGTATAAGAGAAATATTGCAGAGGGTGGCCCACGGTTCCCATGTGGCAATAAATTTGTCAGATTGGTCCGACCATTTGGCTACAATTTGCTCTTGAGACATAATCCATGAAAATTTCCTCTTAAACGCCAAGAGGGAGACAAGAGGGTTTCTTCCAGGCCTTTGCTATAGTCATTTTGGCCCCTAGGAAGATAAAAAATGAGAGGTTCTGGGAATGTTTGGGGAGGTCAGGGATGCAGTGGTTCAGGAGTGCTATATTAGCCTGTGGGGGCATTACTTCCAAAATGATCTGATGTGGGGGCACGCCCACCAGGTGTGGAACATGGAGCCCTCTAGTTCGCATCCCCTAAAGCAAAGGGGGGAGGTCCCTGGGAACATTTTTGCCAGCCTGGAAGGGACATAATACCATCTTAACATAATTTTCAAACTGGCTTCTATAAGACAGACGTTTAGAATACCTTTGTATGCCCGCTCTGCTGAGCGAAACCAAACCGCCGTGTTCCACGAGTCATCTAAGTCCTCCTCCCAGGCCCGAGCATATGACGGTTTATCCGTCCTAGATCTCAGCGCCGAGTAAATCAAGGAGATACCGCCCCTCTGATCCACCATGTTAGAGCACCAAATTTCATAAAGAGTAACAGTTGGGGGTACTGCTCTACCCGTCCAAATGGAATGTAGAAAGTGGGAAATTTGGGAGAATCTAAACCGTTCAGTGTCAGGCATGTCTAGTTTGTTCTTACAATGAGAAAGGGAGAGTGAACCCGCCGGTGTAAGAAAGTGCCCTATTCTGTAGAGGCCCCTGTCCGTCCACCACTTAAAGGCTTTGATATCCAGCCCAGGGGGGGAAGTCAGTGTTATTAAAAATATGTGTCAGGGGCTTTAAAGGGGATGTTAGGGTGCGTAGAGAAGATAGTTTAGAAAATAGGGCCACCGAATGGGAAAGGGTGGGAGACAGTATGTCTGGTCTGTGTTTGGGGTTGCAACCCAGAAGAAAGTCGATTGTATGTAAGGGGGTAGCTTGTCGTTCCATTGCAAGCCAATCTGGCTTTGGCCCCCTGGAGAAGACCGCCGCCAATTGCGCCAATTGCGCTGCTTGGTAATATTCCTACAGGTCAGGAAGTCCCAAACCTCCTTGTGTTTTAAGGCGACAAAGTGTACCCGAGGGACATCTATAACCTTTTTTCCCCCACACGAAGCGGACGATGTCAGATTGGAATTTGCAGAGAAATTGTTTCCTTATTGGGATTGGGAGAGCG
This sequence comes from Rana kukunoris, assembly GCA_029574335.1. Lineage (NCBI taxonomy): Eukaryota > Metazoa > Chordata > Amphibia > Anura > Ranidae > Rana > Rana kukunoris. Next base: position 76,379,776 of record CM056055.1, on the reverse strand, counting down.
CGAAATAAGTACAGAAGACGCGGGAGAAGTGTCATTTTGACCAGATGTATGCGGCCCAACCAGGATAGACCACTCTTAGCCCAACGTTCCAGATCACCTTTGCATCGAAGGACCATAGGGGGGTAGTTGGCCTTAAAGAGACCATGGACATCCGGTGTTAACTTAATACCTAGATATGGGATTTGCGAGGGAGCCCAGGAGCATGTAAAATTTGTGGAGAGTTGTTTGATTAGGTCGGGGGGAACTGAAACGTTCATAGCTAATGACTTGCTTAAGTTAACATGCAATCCAGAGATCCCACTGAAGTTCCGCAGAGTGTCCATAATGATTGGGATGGTGAGTAGGGGCGAGGTGATAAAGAGCAGGAGGTCATTCGCGTATAGCGCGCATTTGTGTTCCTGAGATCCGCAAGTAACCCCCTTGACGTCAGGATTTGTTCGTAGAGCTATTGCTAAAGTTGCGATGGCCACCGCAAAAAGAAGCGGGGAGAGAGGGCAACCCTGCCTGGTCCCCCTGCCAATAGAGAACGAGTTCGAGAATCTGCCCAGTAAGCGCACCTGTGCGGAGGGACTTGAGTAGAGTGATCTGATAAGGTTCAGGAATTTAGGGCCGAAACCCCACCTCCTTAGCACTCCAGTCAAGTACGCCCATTCTATAGAATCGAATGCCTTGTGAAGGTCAATGGAGAGCAGGAAACCTTTCTGTGGTGGCCCCCCATCCCAGCCCGAGGCAAGTAGGGAGATCACATCCACGGCTCGTCTGACCTGATCAGGCCCCTGTCGCTCCGGTATGAAGCCCACCCGATCTTTGTGAACATACGCTGCTATAAAACTGGACATTCTGTTCGCCATTTTGGTCATAATTTTTATGTCGTTATTAATCAGCAAAATCGGGCGGTAATTGCATACCTCACTATGGTCCTTATCCGGTTTCGGATTTACCGAAATATAAGCAGAATTTAAGTCCGTCCCCAGGGTGGCTCCATCCCTGAGAAAGTTGAACAACCGTGCCAGGTGAGGGGCCAAACAGTCGCCAAATTTCTTGTAGTAATCAGTAGAGAAGCCATCTGGTCCTGGGGAGGAACCAAGTTTAAGGGCCTTAATGGTGTCTAAAACCTCCTCCTGAGTGAATGGACCCTCCAGGAGATCCCTATGTTTCGCCGACAAGGATGGTAGAGGAATGTCCTCAAATTTTTTTTGTTGCGCCTTGTTGGGGACTGAGTGATCAGGTTTGTACAGGTCAGAGTAGAAGTTCAAGAAGGTGTCCATAATCTTAGCTGGGTTCTGAGTCAGATCCCCCGAGGGTGTGCGGATTTTAGGGAAGGCCAACGTGCGCTGTTTGGGACTCAGGCTCTCGCTTGGCTACTAAGCTATCTTATCAGTTTGGGAGTAGAATTTGGCTCTGGTCCACCTAAGGTGTTGTTCAGCGGCCGTCGTCAGGGCGAGATTAAAGCGAGCCCGAGTTTCATCCAACCGGGCGAGAGAATCAGACGTGGGATGACGTTTATGGGTTTTAGACAGCAGACGGAATTCTTCCGAGAGTTTGAGTGCATCAGCCCTATGCTCCGCCCTGAGTTTGGCAGCCATCTGTATCAGCTTCCCTCGAATGACCGACTTATGAGCCGCCCATACTGTGGAAAGGGAGACCTCGCTCGTCGCGTTAGTCGTAAAATAGTCCTTAATGTCTGCCTCCAGTAAGGAGCATTGTATCAGGTCGCTCAGAAGCGACTCTCTCAGACGCCAACGAGGCCGGTTACCCATGCCTGTAGATCTCTGAGCCGTCACTGTGACCATGGAATGGTCCGAGAGGGGGGAGTCTATGATTCTAGAATGTCTTATGAGAGGAATCGTCGCGGCGTGAATAAAAATGTGGTCTATCCTAGCAAAGGAATTGTGGGGCGCAGAAAAATGTGTATAATCTTTCGTTCTTGGGTTGGCTTTGCGCCAAGCATCAATCAGACCCACAGCATGAAGTAGATTAGCTATTTTAGAGCTCTGTTTAGATAGGCGCTTTGGTTTAGATTTACCGTCTGCCAGCTTGTCAAGGGAGAAGTCAAAAGCTATGTTAGAATCTCCGCCCATATAAACCATCCCCTTGAGGTGGGGCTGCAACTTGTGTAATAAGGAGTCAAAAAAGGGTCTCTGGCCCTTGTTGGGTGTGTAGTAGGAAACAAAGGTATATAACTCCCTGCCTATATGGCCGGAGACCAGGACATAGCGTCCCTGGGGGTCCACTATCGTTTCCAAAGGAGAAAGGTTGATATGTCGGGTGAAACAAATAGCTACCCCTTTTGTTTTGTTATCTGCTGATGCTAGAAAGAATTGGGGGAAACGCTGATGAAGGAATGTTGGTCTGTAAGTGGATGGGAAGTGTGTCTCTTGCAATAGGAGGACGTCCGCGTGCATAGAGTGATAGAGTTGGAGGAGTTTCCTGTGTTTGACTGGGGAGTTGAGGCCCCGTGTGTTATGCAAGATCATTTTGAGAAGAGGCGGGGGAGAGTGTGTGTCAGTCATGGATCAGAGGAGAGGAATCTATACCAAGAAGACGTGGCCTACCTTGATCTTGTGAGGGAGTCTCATTTCCTGAATCCGGGACCTTAGAGGCTTGCAGGCGAAGGCCTCTTCGTGGAAGCAGGAGCTCCTTTGTTGGTAAGGGAGGCCGGAGGATCCAAGGAGATCAGGCCCAACTGAATCAGGAGGCGCTCCCCTTCTGCAAGGGAGGAGAATCCGAAACTTTTATTCTTGTAGAAAAAGTTCAGGCAGAGTGGAAAGGACCATCTGTAAGTGATATCTTTGTCCATAAGGACCTGCAATAAGGGCTTGAGGGCACGCCGTTTTTGCATTGTATACGGAGAGAGATCAGCAAATATTTGAATCCTGTGGCCATATAACATAAGGTTGTCTGCATATCTGGATTTTCTCATCACCTTCTCCTTAACCGAATAGTAGTGCGGTTTAACTATAATGTCCCTTGGCAGGCCATCCGACCGGGGAGATTGCAGTGCCCTATGCGCTCTGTCCAGCTCCAGGCGGTGTTCAGTAATATCAGGGATAAGGTTTTTAATGAGCGATTTCACCGCCACTTGTACTTCCTTGTCAGATTCAGGTACCCCCCTTATCCTAAAATTATAGCGTCTCGATCTATTTTCGAGGTCGTCAATCTTTGCAAAAGCAGTTTCCAATTGGTCCTGCATCTCCTGCATCCTAGCAGAGTTCTGGTTAATTTGTGCTACTGCCTGATCAGCCTTCTGTTCAATATTGTCAATCCGGACCCCTAGCTGCTGTAAGTCTGTGTGAATGGATAATGTAATCTGCGCAGCGTTCAGTGCCAGGCTCTTAGATAACATCTGGGAGAAAGCAGTCATCATGGAGGGGAAATCTGTGGGAACAGGTGTTTCCTCATGTGCCTCAGTAACAGTCAGCAGCATCCCTGTATGAGGGTCTGTCATGGGAGTAGTGGGGTAGCCTGCACTCATCCTGTCCAGCAGTGACTCCGTGGAGGCAGGAGAAGCACTTGGTGCCAGGGGGGGATAGTCCATACCTGTGGATTGCGGCTGTAGCAGATCCTGGTCAGCGATGGAGTCCTCTAAGCTGTCCGAGGCCTGCAGGCCTCGCGCCGCCGCCGCCATATTGGCATAGCTGAGGAAGCCGGGTGAAGCTGCCATCTGACTGGAGAGGTCCCTCCTGGCCGGCTGTAAGAACATCCGCGGTGTCAGCGAGGCTTCCCCTGTACGACGGATCCGGTTTGGGGGCTAGGGGGGCGCTCGGTCGGCTCCAGTGGACGAAATTAGGCCGCGGTGGAGTGGAGCTCTAGAAGCCGGCGGCCATCTTGGGAGCTGCCACGCATGCGCCTTCTTTACTAAGCAATTTTTAAGTCTTTATTTTGCAGTTAAAGTAACAGAAAAGATTGTGAGATCTAGTAGGATCGTATTACAGAGATCTGATATATCACTAAAACTTCTTCTACAGAGAATTGATTCAGGAGAATTATAAGACAGATATTGCCAATTTGTTAAAAGCGTTACCTCCCCCTCCCCCAGCCCCCCCTTACACCCCCCTCCTCCGGGGAAAAAAATAAAAATAAATAAACCTGAGTTACATTTTTTTTTCTTTTAAATACAGGCTGCTGTATTGCAACTTGTTACACGTTTATAGCAACTGTCGATGATATATATAAGAAGGAATTTTGGTGGCTCACACTGATTTAGAGGTTATCGCATACATTGTGTGATCTGTGGGGACCTGTCCATATTTCTCACTGCCTTTCACTAGCTCTGATGGTAATATGATCTATGCTTTCATACATAAAGGGCTTTTTGCCAGTTTAGCTGTTGTCATGTGATGCCCAGGCCTGTTCCTAAGATTCTTCCTTCCCTGTTCTGCCCAAATGTTTGCTGAACGATGCCCGGCTCTCTGGAAGTAGCATGGCCATGCCCGGATGCTCTTGCCGGCTCGAGGCCTTGCCCCGTCTTGCCCCGTCCTGCCCCATCCTGAACGCAGTTGGTGTCATCTGCTACCTGGCTGGAGGAAGCATGGGCACGCCCAGATGCCCTCCTGCCCGCTGCCATACTGGCTTCTGAGCTCTGCGGCCCACCTTATCTTCTTTCGCTTGTCCAGGGGGGGTATATGCCATTTCGTGGACAAGCACGGAAAGAAAGAGAATTGATACAGGTCCACAGGCCTCGCCTGGTGGATGGCCGAGATGGTAGAATAAGGGTGAATAAGTCCTTGCGTTCATTGCTACAGTCCTTGCGCTCACAGTCACAAATGAAGGATGAAGGCCTCTGGGTATCACATCAAAACGGTTTTACATATCACATTTAAAGGGTTTTATTCCACATACCATATCACACTCATTGTTAGTGGGCATAGTATTCCCCAAGGCCATTTATTATCCCCTTTTGAAGTCTTGTTTGAAGACAGTCTCTAAATTAGGTTGCTATGGGCGATGACAGTTGCAATTACAGTCTGGTACTTTAAAAATTATGTGACCGCTTTTGAAAAGTAATTAACTAATATCTGTGTACGAGTTTCTTGCATTTTTCGATGTAGGTACCGATAATTATCGATATCCCCTGGGTGATGATTAAAAGGTTCCTTCGCAAAAACATTCTCTGGAGATATGATGGACTGTGCCACCCACGTCTGAATGAAGCTATATATCTTTTTTCAAATACATTTGATTGTGACCACTGGGAATCTGTGGGTTGGAATATAGCTGATATATGTGTGATATATGCCCTGATATATAGAGGGGCCCCAGACAAGTTTAAATCAAAAGATGAAGCCATTACAGGTTTTGAGTCCCATAACCACTGTGATATATCTCATAGGATTGTCAGAACATTTGGGGTTAAAAGAATACATATAAAAATCGCACATAATATATGTTTCGTAATGTCCCATATACATGGATATGATGAACTTAGCACAACCGTTTTTCATATATCTTTGGGTTTGACACTTATAAGATAAGAGAATGAACACCCTGGCACAGCATGACACTAAACTGAGACTAGAGGGGCTTATTCACTATCCCAATGGAATTATATATCTTAAATAGTATTGTGTCTTCATTATGCCATGACAATATATGTGTATTAGTAGTTCACATAGCATACTCGTAAATACATAGACATTATTGGGATCCCAGGTATAAGATCCTATAATATTTCAAAGTATTAGATGGCTTTGATCACATCCCAGCATTAGTTTAAAGAAACTTTCCTAGGCAAGATTATGGGTAGATTATCACACCCTATCTTAATCATAAATTTTGGGGCCGCCTGAATGTCTAGGTTTGTTGTCATGTTGTTTGACATATATAACAACTTATGATGATATACCAAGATTCAGGTCACAGGGGGTCATAAATCCTGGTTAACTCTGAATAACCCTAAAATTAGGGATTATTCTTTATACGCCACTGCCCCCTACAGGTTAATATCGGCATGGTTCAAGTTGGTCACCCACCAGAACATATTATCATGTGACATAGTCAGTCACATGATAGGGGAATACACACCCACTTCTTTGGGAAGATAAAAGTATTACACAGGACAATCAAAGGAGGTCGATGGGAGAAGCTCGAGAGATGGCAAGTCTGATCTCTGAAGGAAGCCGGAAGGGGGAGAGAGTGACCAAACATGTAAGGAGTTCACAGGAATCCTTCATTAGGGCTTTCCCTTCTCAAACAGGACTCTTAATTACTGGTAAGATTGAATTTTGATTATTTACCTTTTTGGTAATTCTGAGGTTTTTCACATACACTCCACTAAGACCATTTAAATATACTTGGCAAATATAATTTGGGCGTTAATTATGTCTGACTGCAGTACGAGATAATTATATTCCAAATATTAGGAGACATACACACATTACGTTTGTCTTTTAAAAGCTAAGTGCCAACTATTGTGGTTTGAGAGTGATGTCGTATGTGAAGATAGATCCTCGCCAAATTTAACGAAAAGCTTGTGTACCATATAACATTTGTTATGTACACACATAGGCGTGCCCACGGGGTGTGCCGGGTGTGCCCAGGCACACCCTAATCATCCCTGCTGTGCTCTTTAACATACACAATGTCAGTGTATGTAACAGTCACTCAGTCGCAAATACAGCTGTGTACTGCGAGTAGGAGCCTGGGAGGAATGAGCCTGGGAGGGAGTGAACTAGCCCCCACCTCCTCCACCTACTCCTGATCACTGGTTGCTATAGCCGCTTGGCGTCTGGCAACCAGTGACGTCACTGCCCACGTTCCAAGCAGAGGAGGATTTCACTTCCTCCTCCGCGCTAGTGCTGCTGGGGAGTCACGCTGGTTCTCTCACCTCCGCTCCAGTGACTGGCTGCTGCTTGGCTGTGAGGTGTTTATGTTCCCACAGCTGCGAGGCACCTCTCCCTCTCACTTCCTCCCCCCTCCTGCCCATCTCACACTAACTCACGACTGAAGTCCCCCCCCCCCCCCTTCCTTGGCTCGGATGGCAGGAGGGAAGGAGGGGGAGGAGAATGAACACACTGCAATCAACAGGAGGACGGGACATGCTGATCTGAGGTTGGTACACAATATTAATGCTTGGCACTTGCAGGAGAAGGAGACACAGAGATAGGGGGCAAGTTGTGAAAAACTAATACTAGCAGTGATTTTGGGGGATAAGAGCATGTTGTATGTGCTAGTGGGGCACTTTAGGAGGGAAGAGAAATCATTTTTTATTCAACCCCCTCTTCCAGCACAATTTCTCTCCCCTCCCAAAGTGTGCCCCTAGCACATACAGCATGCTCTTATCCCCCAAAATCACTGGCAGTATTCTTTTTTGACAACTTGCCCCCAGGGGCGGACTGACAACTCATGGGGCCCCCGGGCAATAGAAAATCATGGGGCCCCCTGTGTCCCCCACCCACACAAAGCCCTACCTACCTAAATCATGCGGCACACAGAAAGGCACATAGCAGGAACACAGGGTATGGGGCACACAGTAGGGTACAACACAAGGCACACGGGAAAGCACATCATGGGGCAAAGGGCACATCAGGGGGTACACAGCAGGGCACTGAGAACATCGAAGGGCCTGGGGCACATCACAGGACACACAGCAGGGCACATCAGGTGGTACACAGCAGGGCACAGGGCACATAGTAGAGCACAGGGCACATCAGGGAGTACACAGCAGGGCACAGAGCACATCACAGGGCATGGGGCACACAGTAGGTCACATCACAGGGCACATAGTAGGGAACATCAAGGATCACAGCGCACATTAGGCGGTACACAGCAGGGCACAGGGCATGTGGTACACAGTAGGGCACATCACAGGGCACACAGTAGGTCACATCAGGTGGTACACAGCAGGGCATTGAGCACATAGAAGAGCAAAGGACACATCACTGGGCATGTGGCACACAGTATGGCACATCTGGGGGGTACACAGTAGGGCACATCACAGGACAAGTTTGGAGGAGAAGGGAGGAACGAGACACTATCACCAAGGGAACTCCTGTGGTCCTGTTGGGGCTGAGCTCCCTACACCTGTACTGTTTCCCACGCCCCCCGCCCCCACAATGGCCGGTCATCATGGTACCTCCAGACAGGGACGTACCTAGAGCATTTGGCACACAGGGCGGATTCTATATCTGGCACCCCCACCCCCACTTTAAAATGTAAACACACCCCACTGTGCCCCCTGCACTCCCCAATAACTCATTGTCACTACATTACACAGCACCCTGCACCTCTGGGCCCCTTTAAATTACACAGCACTCTGGACCTCTTTACATTACACAGCACCCTGCATCTCTGGACCCCTTTACATTACACAGCACCCTGCACCCCTTTACATTACACAGCACCCTACACCTCTGGACCCCTTTACATTACACAGCACCCTGGACCTCTGGACCCTTTACATTACACAGCACCCTGCACCTCTGGACCCCTTTACATTACACAGCACCCTGCACCTCTGGACCCCTTTACATTACACAACACCCTACACTTCTGGACCCCTTTACATTACACAGCACCCTGCACCTCTAGACCCCTTTACATTACACAGCACCCTGCACCTCTGGACCCCTTTACATTACACAGCACCCTGAACCTCTGGACCCCTTTACATTACACAGCACCCTGCATCTCTGGACCCCTTTACATTACACAGCACCCTGCACCTCTGGACCCCTTTACATTACACAGCACCCTGCACCTCTGGGCCCCTTTACATTACACAGAACCCTGGACCTCTGGACCCCTTTACATTACACAGCACCTTGCACCTCTGGACCCCTTTACATTACACAGCACCCTGCACCTCTGGACCCCTTTACATTACACAGCACCCTGCACCTCTGGGCCCCTTTACATTACACAGAACCCTGGACCTCTGGACCCCTTTACATTACACAGCACCTTGCACCTCTGGACCCCTTTACATTACACAGCACCCTGCCCCTCTGGATCTGGACCCCTACACATTACACAGCACCCTGCACCTCTGGACCCCTACACATTACACAGCACCCTGCACCTCTGGACCCCTTTAGATTACACAGCACCCTGCACCTCTGGACCCCTTTACATTACACAGCACCCTGCATCTCTGGACCCCTTTACATTACACAGCACCCTGCATCTCTGGACCTTTTACATTACACAGCACCCTGCACGTCTGGACCCCTTTACATTACACAGCACCCTGCACGTCTGGACCCCTTTACATTACACAGCACCCTGCATCTCTGGACCCTTTACATTACACAGCACCATGCACCTCTGGGCCCCTTTACATTACACAGCACCCTGCACCTCTAGACCCCTTTACATTACACAGCACCTTGCACCTCTGGACCCCTTTACATTACACAGCACCCTGCACCTCTGGATCTGGAACCCTACACATTACACAGCACCCTGCACCTCTGGACCCCTTTACATTACACAGCACCCTGCACCTCTGGACCCCTTTACATTACACAGCACCCTGCACCTCTGGACCCCTTTAGATTACACAGCACCCTGCACCTCTGGACCCCTTTACATTACACAGCAACCTGCACCATTGAGCCCCTTTACATTACACAGCACCCTGCATCTCTGGACCCCTTTAGATTACACAGCACCATGCACCTCTGGGCCCCTTTACATTACACAGCACCCTGCATCTCTGGACCTTTTACATTACACAGCACCCTGCACGTCTGGACCCCTTTACATTACACAGCACCCTGCACCTCTGGACCCCTTTACATTACACAGCACCCTGCACCTCTGGGCCCCTACACATTACACAGCACCCTGCACCTCTGGATCTGGACCCCTACACATTACACAGCACCCTGCACCTCTGGGCCACTTTACATTACACAGCACCCAGCACCTCTGGACCCCTACACATTACATAAACCCCCCAGCTTTGGACCCCCTGCATGTTGCACAGTCACCTCTCCCCCCCTGCATGTTACACAGTCACCACCCCCCAGGTTTGGATTCCCCACATGCTACACAGTCACCTCTCCCCCCCCCCCCTGCACAGTCACCTCTATCCCCCTGCACAGTCACCTCTCCCCCCCCCCCTGCACAGTCACCTCTCCCCCCCTGCACAGTCACCTCTCCCTCCCTGCATACTACAGAGTAACCCCCCCCCCAGCATTTTGCACAGTCACCAACCCTTTCCCTCCCCTTCCTACCTTACTCGCATACAGGGAGCGACACAGCAGTGCTGAACAGAGGGCGGGAAATACTGATTTTTGCTACCTGCATTTGGGTAGTCATTGACCCCTTGGCACCGGCCACACACATATATGCAGCTTCCCTGTGCCTGGGCCTTGGCACAGAGAGGTCACATATTTGAATGAATTGCGATCAGTAGTCAGCAGAAAAATGTCAAAAATCATCTTTTTGTCGGGGTGGGTGAACATGTTTTTTGAGCTTTGGTTTGAGGTGCACACCCTAATGCAATAGGCTGCGCACGCCTATGTGTACACATATATAAGAAGTAGTAGCAAGAGATCTGTTTGATATTGAGAAGAAATAATGCAATGTCAAGGTTATGTAAATTAAGAACTAAAAGGTCTCAAGTTACACCAGGATGATTTAAATAAGAGCTAGGAATATACCTTGTCATATAATGTAAATATCATCTGAACATTCAAGCGTCATTTATCTCTATTGTAGAAGCATATCATTTATTTGTTTTGATACGAATTGTACCTGATTTTAATTTTTGCACTATATCTTTAGTTAATAAATATATATATATATATATATTAAATATTCATTTGTATTACTCGTCCTCAAAATAGCAAGGATAAAAGAATTTTGATATCTTGTATTGTAGGAAAGGTGTATATCTCCCAAAGCACAGATTTACCTATTTCCATAAATACAATAATATTTTATAAGTTCAGAATAAACATTCTGACGGTATATGTAGGCTCTATGCCGAGATACGTCAATGGTTCTGACAGGATAATTAGTTAATTAATGTCAGAGTGTAAAGAAGTTCTATAATGAGAAAATTGAGTTTAATATGGTCTGTAGATGTTTATGATATGTCAAAGCACAAACATGGGATCAGAACAAAGGTTTAAGAGAAAATTATTGATTAAGGTTGTGTAAAGAATTGTATAAAAACTCAAATGATGGTAAACAGCATGGTATTTGGTATTTAAACAGAAAATCCTACAGATCTGGTTGCAAGCAATATTTACAACAGATTCTAAAAAAATTGTAAAATATGAAAGTTATGTTTAACCAAAAAAATTATATAAAAATAGTAAACATAAAAAATAAAAAAAATAGTAAAAATAAAAAATTAGATAAAAATAGAATAAAAATAAACAAATGTTAAAAAGTTTTATAATGTGATGTTACTGACAGAGTGGAGATGCTGGTTGAAAAGAGGAATTTTCTCAGGAAAATGGCCAATTTACAGTTCATTAGGCTGGAACTAATCTGTGAGTTTCGTGAGATTTCCCTTCTAAATGATCTGTTGTCGCTGCTTTAGTAAAAATGTCATATTGTAATGTAATATACATGATTTTTGGCCTATGTACAAACTAAATACGTTAAATAAATTTTTTAAAAAAGCGTTAAAAATTAGGAAAAACGATACAATTCGATTGTATTGTATATGGTGTATCTTCCGTATAGATTGTGTACAATCTCTCCAAGTAGTGGGGAACAGATGTTTAAGCAGATGTTTCCCCTTAAGGGTCTCTTAGCTGCTAGAGATCAGGTTACATAGTCCCACATGCTGTGTTACCCTGCTGTGTGTTTGCAGAAGGCAAAAACTATGGGCCAGATTCAGGTAGATGAGAGTATCTTTCCTCTGGAGTAACGCTTCTCATTTACGTTACTCTGAAGACCCTTTCGGCGCAAGTACTGTTATTCACATAGCAGTTGCGCGTAAACTTGCGCCAGAGTAACGATAATGCGCTGGCGTAACCCGACGCAAGTGGAAGTGGGTGTGATCACATGTAAATGATGGGCGGAGCCCAGCGCAGAGGCTTACGTTCAGCGCATCCTCCACGGAGCATGCGCAGTGAGTGCGGCTCCACTCGCCCCCTTGTGCGCATGCTCACAACTTCCGTCGGCACCACTTCACGGGAAACGTCAGCGCAATGCCTTCCGTTGGGCGCTTAAAAGCGCAGGCGGAAATGCCATTCCGGCGCAAAAGTATATCCGTTTCCCCCCACCCCAGGGAAGATACTTTTGCACTGTAATGGCTGCTCCCGCTACCCCCAAAGAGAGGAGGAACCTCAACTTTAATGCCCAGGAGGTCTCTGTGATAATCTCGGCTATGGAGACATTTAATGATTTCCTCCACGGGAAAAAAAGCAGGAAGACCAGCCGGGAGAGGAAGCAGGGCATCCTGGACACCATAGCTGCCAGGGTCAATGTGCTGGGGTACTCCACCCGGACTGCAGGCGATATTAAAAAAAAAATAAACGACCTGCGGCGCAAGGTGAGGGGCAAGGTGGCCACCATTAGGAGCCATGAGAGGGGCACAGGTGGTGGTCCCCCATGTCCTGTCACCCTGACCACGGAGGAGGAGGTGGTCGCCCGCTGCCTGGACAGGGAGCAGTTGGAGGGGGTCCCTGGCTATGACTCCGTAGAGGAAGGCTCCAGGACAGGTAAGTGATTTTTACCCCCTTTTTGGTGTGTTGCATGTGGGGGGGGGGTACATGTGCCAAGTGTGTGGGACCACCAACATGTGTCTGCTTTGTGTCATCCACAGATGACGGAGCTGGGCCATCATCGCTTACCGGCCAGTCCACCCCAACCTCCCAACGGGATGCTGATGACGAGGCCCTGGGTGCTGGAGACACCGAGGTGGAGGAGGAGAGTACCCACACCACTTCAGCAGAGGTGGTTGTGGAGGAGCCTGTCCCTGAACAGGAGTTTATTTTAATGTTGGAGGAGTCCTCCTCCTCTGCAGGGCCCTCTGTGATCCCCTCCCCCATCCTAGGTAGCCCCTCAAGGGCGACTCCATCCCCACGGGGACAACCTTCTTCTGCCCCCAGGAAGGCGACCCGGAAGACCAGGGGGGTGTCTGATCTGGTCCAGGACCAGGTAGTGTTGGACCACGCCAAACAGACCCAGCAAATGGGGGAGATGGCTGGCCACTTAGACAGGGTCGCAGACAGCCTGGGCTCCATGTCACAGCTGCCCAGTCGTGTGCAGGGCGTTGTGACCAGCCTGGGGGAGGTGCAGGCTGATATCCGGCACCTGACAGCAGCTGTTCGAGACAACACAGCTGCCATCCGGGAAGAGGGGAGGCAGCGGCAACGTGACCAGCGGCATCAGATCACCCGCCAGCTAAGGATGCAGGCCCAGACAAACCTGTATCTGAGCCGTATTGCTGTGGCATTGGAGGGCATGCAGCCAACAGCTCCCAGGAGTGGCCCACCCGGGGATCAGCCTCCTCTTGATGCCCCCCCACCCCCACCACCACCCACTCCCTCCAGGCAGCTGAGGAGCCCGAGAGTGCCTCCAAGGAGGAGCCCCCGTCATCCCAGATGAGGGTTTTTTGATTTTTTGGTTGTTATATATTTTTGTTTATACTCAGGACATGAGTTTTTGTTTATTTTTGTTCTCAGGTTATGAGATATTTTTGTTTATTTTGTACTGCACACGGTCAGGAGTGCAGGGGACAATGTGAATGGTGTGTGAATGTGAGAGGGTGGCACTCCTGACAGTAAGGGGTGTCACCCTCGGCCGTGGTGGTGAAGTTAACCCCACGGCTGAATGAATGACGTGTGAAAGGTGTATGAATGGAAAGTGACATCATTGGGGCCTTGACGCTGGCGTTGCTGCTCCCAACTCCTACATGCTGGACTTGGGCTAATCCAATGCGATGTGCATGTGGTGTGTGTGATCTAGGGACATCAGTGGTGTACACGCGTGCATTGTCTGTGTGATTAATGTTTTGGTTTAGTGTCCAAAGATGCCTACGGCGAGGACCCTCCTGACTGCTCTTCCATCAGCAGACTGGGTGTCCTCTGGCAGGTGGGGACTGTGTGGGTCGGGGGTCAGGTCATCACATATGTCAATCTGCAGGCCTTTTCTCATAGCAAAGTTGTGCAGAATACAACATGCACCGATGATCTGACACACAAAGGTAGGGGAATACAATAGGGTCCCCCCGGACTTATCCAGGCAGCGGAAACGGGACTTCAGGAGCCCAAATGTTTGCTCCACCACTGCACGGGTTTTGATGTGTGCTTCATTGTATTTTCTCTCTCCTCTGGTTTGGGGGTTCCGGAAAGGAGTCATTAGATGGGGTCCCAGTGCATATGCAGAGTCACCTGTAAGGGAAAATACAGGAGGATGTTAGTCATGCATGTGCGACTTCTGTTGTGCATCACGGGAGGGGATAGTCATGCCTGCCACCCATGTCACTCACCAACCAGCCAGCTGTCCCCATACATGTTCTGCTCGAATTCTGCTGGGATGGGACTCTGACGGTATATGAAGCTGTCATGGCTGGACCCGGGGTGTTTGGCACGGACGTGCCATATGAGGCGCTGGGCATCGGCTATCACCTGTACGTTGATGGAATGCCAATGCTTCCGATTGCGGTATATGTGCTCTGTGGCACTGGGGGGCTGTAGGGCCACATGTGTGCAATCAATGGCCCCCACAGTGCGTGGGAATCTGGCAATGCTGTAGAAATCTGTCATTGCCTTCAGCCGCAGCTCCTCAGTGGTGGGTCTGATGAACTGGTTGGACATGCGTCTGAGGATTGCAGGGACAACCTGGTGCACACATCTGCTTATGGAGGACTGTGACATCCCAGCCACCACTCCACTTGTACGCTGGAATGATCCACTTGCAAGGAAATGAAGTGTTGCCAGGACCTTCACCAGTGGCTGCACTGCTTGTGAGCGGTGTGTCTTGCTGGTGATGTCACCCTGCAGGGTTGTGGTTAGTTCAAGTATTGCATCTGGGCTGAATCTGAAGAGGCGATACACCTCCTCATCCCCCATGCCAAAGAGGCTCATACGTGTGCGGTATATCCTCTCACGTGCCCGCCTCCTTCGTTCCGGGGGACCCAGTACTAGTGATAGGACCACGACTGCCCCTGGCATGTTGGCACACAGAGGTGTTGTCCTTGCAAGTGTGGTTGTTCAGCTAGCTCCTATCGTCGGTAACGCTGCTGTAGCTGCTCTCCTGCTGACCTGTGGCCATCTGGAGTAAAGATAAAGCAGCCTTTTGTAGAAATAACTTTGCGCCGGACGGACGAGATACGCGCGGCGCATGTAGCCGGCGTATGGTGCTAATCCGTTCGTGAATTGTGAAAAATCCCTCATTTGCATATTTGCAGGGGAAATCAATGGGCGCGACTGATGCGCACAGCGAAATTAAGCACTGACGATACTCTGGCGTCGGAACGTTCCGCCGGTCGCAAATGACCCGTTATTGGGCGCATCTAGTTTGGTGGGTACGGGTACATAGAAACGACGGCGCATCATCACAGTTACGCGGCGCATATCGAAATACTCCAGCGCAAGTGTTCCTGAATCTGGCCCTATGTGACCTTCCAGTGATGGGTTTTAAATGACTCAGAGTTTATTGAGAGGTTTGAAGGCAAAAATATCTGAGTTTATGTTAAATAGACTTTTAAAGTTTTTTTTCTTTTAATAACAAGGTGATTTGTACACTGTCATTTGGAGATCTGAAATAAAGCCCTTGTTATTGAACTAGTTTTTGCCAGATATAGGTCTCTCTCTCTCCCTCTCTCTCTCTCTCTCTCTCTCTCTCTCAAGAAAGGTCAGATAAAATAGAACTAGTGTAAGTTTATGAATAAATTCCTTTAGGGAGTAAAATACAGGCGTCACAGGGGGCATGGGATGTGTGAAATGTATAATGTGTATGAACTGGCCAATGAGGGTTACATGTATGGGTTCACCAATGAAATGCACTTCCTGTGAGCTTGTATGTGTTTAATAAAACAGGAGCTGGGGGGGCCCAGGCTCGCTCTCTTTTGGCTGATCACGTTGAGAAGGTGAGATGTAGATTCTGTGTCTGGACTGCTATTTTACCTTATATATAGTAATTTGGAATCAGACCGTTAGAAATGGCTAACCCTGAGAAATTGTGTCAGGAAATCTATTAATTAATCAAAGAGTCTTAGTAATTCGCTTTCAGTAGGACTGCCGAAACCTTCTCAGGGTCTATAGAGAACCCCTCCGTGGAAATGATGTAACCTAAGAAGGTTACCTGGGACCGGTGAAATTCGCATTTCTCAAGCTTACAGAAAAGCTTGTTCTCTCGTAACCGTTGCAACACTCGCTTGACGTCCAGAATGTGGGCCTCCATGGATTCAGAGTTTACCAAGATATCATCCAAATAGACCACTACACACTGCTGTGTGAATTGATAAATTCCTGAAAGACTGCGGGCGCATTGCACAACCCAAAGGGCATAACCAGGGATTCGTAATGACCGGTCCTGGTGTTGACACGGTCTCCAATCGTCACCCTCCTTGATCCTTACAAGGTTATACGCAGCCCTTAGGTCAAGTTTGGTAAAGACCGTTGCCCCCTTGAGGTGGTCAAACAACTCCGAAATCAACGGATTTGGGTATGCATTCTTAATCGTGATGTGATTTAGGCCCCTATAGTCGATGCAAGGCCTCAATTCTCCGCCCTTCTTTTTTACAAAGAAAAATCCAGCCCCCGCTGGGATAGAGGATTTGCGAATGTGCCCCCGGGAAAGCGCCTCCTTCACGTACTCCTCCATGGCTTCATTCTCCGCAACCGACAGTGGATATACCCTGCCATGAGGAGGAATGGCACCAGGTTGTAAATCTATGGCACAATCGTATGGGCGGTGCGGAGGCAGGGCACCAGCGTGCACCTTATCGAATACATCCAGGTACTCCTTGTATTCAGAGGGCAACACAGAGTCCGAGGAGGCACACAACACCTTGACGGGCCCATGGATGGAACTAGCCCCACACTGTGGGGACCACGAGAGGATCTCAGCCGATCTCCAATCGAAAGTCGGATTATGCTTCTGGAGCCAGGGGTACCCCAAGACCACCGAGTAATGTGGAGACGAAATTACTTGAAGGCAGACCGACTCCCTGTGAACGGCCCCAATGGCTATCTCCACAGGAAGGGTCTCATGAGTCACCTGCGACGGCTGAAGGGGTCTGCCGTCTATCGCCTCAAGAACCAGCAGAGAAACTCGAGCCTGCAGAGGAATGGAGTTTGCGGCAGCAAATTTATGTCGATGAAAAATCCACCAGCACCAGAGTCCACCAACGCCTGGGCCATCACCGAGCACCCGACCCAGGAGAGGACAACGGTGATCAGTGGTTTATCAGCACGGGAAACTGGGGACGAAGAAACTCCACCCAAGATCTGCCCCCGACAGGATCTCAGGTGCGAGCGTTTCCCGGACGGTTTAGACATGACAACCGAAAATGCCCACTGAGACCACAGTACATGCATTGGCCCTCACGTCTCCGATGTGCCCTCTCCCCCTCAGACAGGCGAGCAAACCCCAGCTGCATGGGCTCACCCCCAGGCAAGTCAACCCCAGGAGGCGTGGAAGGAGAGGGAGGCACGGGTGGGACAGCAAACGTAGGCACCAATCTGTTGGGAGGCCTCCGCAGGCTCTCCTTAAAGGAAGGTCTCTCCCTGAGTCTGGTGTCAATCAATATCAGGAAAGAAATGAGAGCCTCGAGCTCCACAGGTAGGTCCTTAGCCGCAATCTCATCTTTCAAGGTATCAGAGAGACCATGGGAGAAAGCAGCCACCAGAGCCATATTATTCTAGCCCACCTCTGCTGCCAGGGTACGAAACTCAATGGCGTATTCGGATACCGATCGTGAACCCTCTCTGATGGACATGAGGAGCTTCGCAGCAGAGGCAGAGCGAGCCAGCACATCAAAAGCCCTCCGAAGAGAAGCAACAAAACTGGAAAACTCGACAACCACCGGATTATTGTTCTCCCATAGGGGCTTGCCCAGGCCAAAGCCTTGTCTGAGAGCAGAGAGATCAGGAAGCCCACCTTCGATCTCTCAGTAGGGAAAGCATGTGGCAGCAACTCAAAATAAATGCCCACTTGGTTAAGGAAGCCTCGGCACTGAGTTGGCTCACCCCCAAAGCGCTGGGGAAGGGGGCAGAACCGGTCATACCCCGAGACACCGCAGGCGCAACAACGGGTGCCGGGGTAGACTCTGGTGCAACAACCGGAGTGGCAGTAGGAGTGGTAACAGGAGCGACAACCGGCCTATCAGCAACAGGAGCAAGATGAGCAGTGCGTGCAAGCAGGGTTTGCAACGCCTGAGCGAACTGACCCAGCAGGTGATCCTGCTGATCAAGTCTGGCAACCAGCAGGGGTAGTGAGGGTGGCCCTGTACCATCAGGATTCATGGCTTGGGCCTAATGTCATGGTAGCATGAATCAGACGTACACGCTCAGACGCCATTGTCTCCAAACCCAGAAGTGTGCGTTCTGTGTGTCTCCCTGCAGATGACTTATCATCATTGATACGGTGCTGCGGGATCCCGGTAATGCAGGATCTTCCAAACATCCTCTGGGTATTGAATTGTGCATTACAGCCATTTGTAGACCCTTCTCTTGAAGAAGTACTTTCTTAGAGTCCACCTGTTCTGGTAAGCCTGCATTCTCACTGATGGTGGGACATCTTTCCACGCTTGAAAAACCAAATTTTTCTTTCCGTGACTGGAATTCTAGAAACATCCTTTTTCTTACACAATTTTTGATCTTGAACTTTTGCACTGTTTAATGACTACCGGGTTCATTTTTGGACTTTAGTGTTTGAACTATCATTTTATGTGCATCTTTATTTTTTATGCGATTTTCACTATTGGTATATTCTGCAATTTATTGTATTTGAGCGCTGCAGTTTCCTTTTCCACATTTTGTTCTTGTTTTCAGTAGCCATGTTCAGCAGCTAGATACACGCACTTTCAGCAGCACAGTAATTCACACCACACCAAGAGTTGCTGGCATAGCTGCAAAATCCCTAGCGGAATTGGGGACATGAACAAAAGGTAGTGATAACCATTTTTTTTTCAGAATATAGAAAACTAATCTCATAGTGACCGAGTGAGTATAAACAGCATGTAATACAGCATTTATTAAAAGTTTTTTTTTATCATATGGGTTTAGTGACACTTATTTTATCTAAAAAATAAGAAAGCAAAGAAAATACAAATAAAACACATATTAGTTTGTAAGCTCTCAGGAGCGGGGGCTCTCCCAACCCTCTTGCGTTGATAGTATTGTAACTGTCCTGGTTCCCTTTATAATGTAAAGCTCTGCATTAACTTTTGACACTATATACATTCTGTAAAATAATATTTGATGATGTCTTGGAGAAGTAAAGGGACTCTGTCAGCATTTTAAATAGGTGTTACGCATTCAAATCTCTAACATGCAGTACTATAGCAGTTTGTGCACAAAAATTAGCTAGGCATTATAATCAGTGGCTTAGCGTGGTGGGCCAGGGGACAGGTTGCCCCGGGCGCAAAATTTCGAGGGGCGCAGCGGCAGGTTGCTTGCATCTCTTCTCCTGTGCTGTGCAGTCTAGGAGACTGTGAGCTGTTCCGCTTCGATATGAGGATGAAGTTGCAGTGCGGGCCTGGCTTAGGCTCCAGCGGTGAAACTGACACAGCAGTCAGTAAATGAACACTATAGACCATCCATGATTATCCCAGGGATTGTGACCGTGCGGAGACTGGGAAGAAGGAGGAGGGCGGGCGAATAACGAGGCATCTTCTCCATCCTCTACACGCCACTCCCCACAAGGTCCAGGATCCTGACTCGTGCAACATGCTATCCGTCCACTTAGCCTGCCCCACAGCCCGGACTTCCGACCTGTGCCTGTCAGTGTCCTGCTACGTGGCCCTGCACCTACCACCCCAGGACTGGAGGAAACCGGGGCCAGGAGGAAAAGAATGAGGCATCATCCACATAGACAGAAGCCCCTCCTCACTGGCAGCTGCATGGAAATTGTGAGTACTTCTCTACAGAGGAAAGCTCTTTATGGGATGGTGGCAGCCGGAGGGGGGGCTGGGGCTGAGCCCTGAACTAGAATCTGTGGGAAATAGAACTTGGCATTTGGGGGGGGGGGGGATGTACACAGCACACCCCCCTCAACCCTGCACGACACACACACACACACACAACGAACCCCCCTCAACCCTGCAAGCTACACCCAGTGCACCCCCCTCTACCCTGCAAGCCACACACAGTGCACTCCTCTTAACCCTGCAAGCCGCACACAGCGCACCCCCTCAACCCCGCACACCACACACAACACACCCCCCTCATCCCTGCAAGCCCCACACAGTGCACCCCCCTCAACCCAGCACACCACGCATAGCGCACCCCCTCAACCCTGCATACCACACAGTGCACCCCTCAACTGTCATGTACCAGGTGCGACCAGAAATGTGTGGCTAGCAACAGAGAAACACCAAACACATATAAGTGAAAATATAATGATTTATTTAGGTAAGTGAATAATATAAATACAACCACCTCCAATATGACACAGTGCAGCAAACCAACCAACAGACAGAGACCCATAAATAACAATGGACAGATATATAAAATAAATGGGAAATGCCAGAATCATAAACAATAGCCAGGCCAGGGTCATACACAGCAGATCGGCAAATGGACAGGGGATATTCCAGAAACAAAAACGTTAGCCAGGCCAAGGTCATACACAGGGAGATCAGCAGGTGGGGTAAGGAACACAGGACAGGGAGAGGATGGATGGTCAGGACAGGGAGACAGGATCAGGAACTCAGGTAGCAGGTTTCAGGAACAGGTTCAGATAATCAGGCAGCAGGTACAGATCAGAGCACGAGGACGATACCAGGGCAAGGTATGTTTGCATTTGCTGGGTATTTATAGGAATGCCTGTAATTGGCCTCAAGTCACACCTGAGCGCAAAAGGTGCTGTCTGCTCCACACTGCCAGGATCCATCCACTGATGGATGCCAGTACTGCGGCCCAAAGATGACATAACACCAGCAGGGAGAAGTTCCCCTGACAGTTCAAAACTGCCAGGAGACACCTGCTGGTGGACCTCAGTACTACATGCCAAATGATAGATATTACCAGCGGATGAAACCTTTCCTGACAGTACCCCCCCTCGAAGGAGCAACCTTTGGACGCTCCAACTAGCCTTTGCTAGGAAAAGTCCATGGCGTCAAGCCGGGAAGCGGACAAAGTCACATCAGGTTGGGCAGGAGGAAGGTCCATGACTTTAAACCAGGCAAAGTGCATCTCGATCTGGGCAGCGGGTACAGACACCTCAGGCTGGGCAAAAAGTACATCAAGCTGGGTAGCAGGCAAAGGAACCTCAGCTGAGTAGCAGGCACATCAAGCTGGGCAGCAGACAGGGGCAAATCAAGCTGGGCAGCAGACAGGGGCAAATCAAGCTGGGCAGCAGACAGGGGCAAATCAAGCTGGGCAGCAGACAGGGGCAAATCAGGCTGGGCAGCAGACAGGAACACACCAGGCTGGGCAGCAGGCAGAAACACACCAGGCTGGGCAGCAGGCACAAACACACCAGGCTGGGCAGCAGGCAGAAACACATCAGGCTGGGCAGCAGGCAGAAACACATCAGGCTGGGCAGCAGGCTCTGGGTCATCGGGCTGGGCGGCAGGCTCCGGGTCATCGGGCTGGGCGGCAGGCTCCGGGTCAGCAGGCAGAAACACATCAGGCTGGGCAGCAGGCAGAAACACATCAGGCTGGGCAGCAGGCAGAAACACATCAGGCTGGGCAGCAGGCAGAAACACATCAGGCTGGGCAGCAGGCAGAAACACATCAGGCTGGGCAGCAGGCTCCGGGTCATCGGGCTGGGCGGCAGGCTCCGGGTCATCGGGCTGGGCGGCAGGCTCCGGGTCATCGGGCTGGGCGGCAGGCTCCGGGTCATCGGGCTGGGCGACAGGCTCCGGGTCATCGGGCTGGGCGGCAGGCTCCGGGTCATCGGGCTGGGCGGCAGGCTCCGGGTCATCGGGCTGGGCGGCAGGCTCCGGGTCATCGGGCTGGGCGGCAGGCTTTGGGTCATCGGGCTGGGCGGCAGGCTCTGGGTCATTGAGCTGGGCAACAGATAGAGGCTCCGCAAACCAGGAAATGGGCACCACAACCTCTGGTTGGAAGGCAGGCTCCAAGACATCAGGCTGGAAGGCAGGCTCCAAGACATCAGGCTGGAAGGCAGACGCCAAGACATCAGGCTGGAAGGCAGACGCCAAGACATCAGGCTGGAAGGCAGGCATCAAGACATCAGGCACTGAGAGAGACTGGAAGACAGGCACTGAGACATCAGACTGGAAGACAGGCACTGAGACATCAGACTGGAAGACAGGCACCGAGACATCAGACTGGAAGTCAGGCACCGAGACATCAGACTGGAAGGCAGGCACCGAGACATCAGACTGGAAGGCAGGCACCGAGACATCAGACTGGAAGGCAGGCACCGAGACATCAGGCCTGGAAGGAAGGCGTCGAGACATCAGGCCCGAAAGGCAGGAGTCAAGACATCAGGCTGAAAGGCAGGAGTCAAGACATCAGGCTGGAAGGCAGGCGCCAAGACATCAGACTGAAAGGCAGGTGCCAAGACATCAGACTGGAAGGCAGGTACTGAGACATCAGACTGGAAGGCAGGTACTGAGACATCAGACTGGAAGGCAGGTACTGAGACATCAGACTGGAAGGCAGGTACTGAGACATCAGACTGGAAGGCAGGTACTGAGACATCGACTGGAAGGCAGACACAGAAACTTCAGGCTGGCATACAGGAACTTCAGGCAGAGGGACTGGCCGGATAGCAGGCAGAATCAGGCTGGTTATCAGGTTCAGCTGGCATGCAAGCAGACTGGAGCAGATTGATTGGTGTGGAGGTAGGTTGGGTTACTGGCAGGATCATTTTGGTTGAAAAGAACTTTTGTTTTTTCTTTGGCTTCGCAACTGAAGCTCTGTAGGTAAGGGGTTCAGCAGAATGGAAAGGAGGATTAGGATATGACAGAGAAGAGGTAACAGTAGCTGAGTAAGGTTCTTGTGGGTTTGTAGGCAGCTGAGAAGAGACAGGTGGGTAGAATGCAGGATAGGTACAGGGAGCTGAGACTGGATTTGAGTATTTGGTTGGGTGCAGTGTATACTGGGTTAAAGTGGAGGTTACCATGGGTGATGGCAAAAAAAGACCCTTGGGCAGGCAGGTGTCTGGTAGCAGAGATGGTTTGTTGGGGGCTGTCTGGGGCTGATTGCAAAATATCAGACCATACTAAGAGCAGTGCTTGCACAAACTGCGGGTTACATACTGCCTGTCTGACAAGGGATTGTACAGAATCAACACATTCCATTATCATCTGCTAGGAACAGGATGTGTAGTGTTCAAAAGGGTAAGGGGAGTCATCTTCCAAAAGCCATACCAGCGATGTGACCTTATTAATACTGAAAGGGGGAGAAAAATCATCATGGCTCTCTGGGATGCAAGGCAAAGCCAGCTCTGTGCAGATTTAAATTAAAGGCTGAACATCCCCAAACAGCATTCAGCCCTGATCAACCCAGGAGTGAGCAAAACAAATGATTTCTAGCAGCTGATCACTGGTCCACTCTTTCAGTGTCTGGTGGAGATATGCATTAGGCCCCTTTCAGTCGTTCAGACCGTATGTCCGTATTTCATCAAATCCGTTTTCGGATGAAATACGGACACACATGTATCCCTATGGGATAGCAGGTGTCAGCGGATGAACATCCACTGACACCTGTAATTGTCCCCTTCCGCAAAGATCCGCTTTTGCAGATGGAAGAAAACGGTCTGCAGAGTGGATCGGATGAAAACGGACACACGGTCCGTGTTCATCCGCTCCCCCATAGGGGAAAGTGGAGAAAAAACAGGGCGGTCTCTGCACAGTGTGCAGGGACCGCCCTGTCATCCGACGGCTCAGCGGGGATTTACGGAGCGATCCCAGCTGAGCAAACGGACACACGGAGGCGGATCAATACTGATCTGCACCGTTTTAAAAGGCCCTTACTCTCTGACGCCAGCAGAGCATAATAACGAATCACATCCAAATTAATTTTAGCAAAGCAACCTGAACCAAGATGGTTCCTCTGTGCAGCCACTTCTGGTCAGAGAAGGCCCTGGTATACTGTCATGTACCAGGTGTGACCAGAACTGTGTGGCTAGCAACAGAGAAACACCAAACACATATAAGTGAAAATATAATGATTTATTTAGGTAAGTGAATAATATAAATACAACCACCTCCAATATGACACAGTGCAGCAAACCAACCAACAGACAGAGACCCACAAATAAAAACGGACAGATATGTACAATAAATGGGAAATGCCAGAATCGTAAACAATAGCCAGGCCAGGGTCATACACAGCAGATCGGCAGATGGACAAGGGATATTCCAGAAACAAACGTTAGCCAGGCCAAGGTCATACACAGGGAGATCAGTAGATGGGGTAAGGAACACAGGACAGGATCAGGAACTCAGGTAGCAGGTTTCAGGAACAGGTTCAGATAATCAGGCAGCAGGTACAGATCAGGGCACGAGGACGATACCAGGGCAAGGCATGTTTGCATTTGCCGGGTATTTATAGGAATGCCTGTAATTGGCCTAACATCACACCTGAGCGCAAAAGGTGCTGTCTGCTCCACACTGCCAGGATCCATCTGCTGGTGGACGCTAGTACTGCGGCCCAAGGATTACATAACACCAGCAGAAATTCCCCTTACAGATCAAAGCTCAGTACTGCATGCCAAATGATAGATATTACCAGCGGATGGAACCTTTCCTGACATCAACCCTGCACACTGCACACAGCGCACCTCCCTCAACCCTGCACACACCACACACCCTCAACCCTGCACTCCATACACAGTGCACTCTGAACCCTGCATTCCATACAAAGCACATCCCTTAGCCTTTGCACTCTATACACAGTGCACCCCTCAACCCTCATTGCCAATAATTAGTTCTAGTTCCTTGTTTTCTGTCTATTGGTGGGTCCCCTCACTTCCGCAGTCTGTGGTGTGCAGGCAGTGAGATTATGTGCTCTAACCTTAAGCAACAAATTAGTGGGTTGTAATGATGTGCTGTAACCTCTAGCAACCAATCAGTGAACCATAATGTGCTGCAATGTATAGCAACCAATTAGGGAACATTAATTATGTGCAGTAACCTCCACAAAGCAATAATAATGCAGTAACCTCTAGAAACCAATTAGTTTGTAGTAATGATGTTCAGTAGTCTCTAGCATACAATGGGTAAACAATGGGTAAGCGGTAATTATGTGCAGTATCATCTAGCAACCAGTCAGTAAGCAATAATAATGTGTGTGTAGGATTCAGATGGGTCAGTGTAGTGGTCAGTGTAGGAATTTAGGTAGGTCAGTGTAGTGGTCAGTCTAGCAATTGGATAGGTCAGTTTAGTGGTCAGTGTAGGAATCAGGCAGGTCAGTATAGTAATCAGGTAGGTTAGTATAGTGGTCAGGTAGGTTGGTGTAGGAATCAGGTTGGTCAGTACTACTGTACTAGCGGAAGGGACTCAGAGAGGTTGATTTACTAAGGGCAAATCCACTATGCACTACAAGTGCACTGCAAATGCACTTGAAAGTGCAGTCACTGTAAATCTGAGGGGAAGATCTGAAATCAGGGGAAGCTCTGCTAATTTTAATATTCAATCATGTACAAGCAACTTTTAGTATTCAGTTCCTTCATGTCCCCATCAGCAGGGCCGATCCTAGGGTCACATGCGCCTGGGTGCAGAAATATTTCTGGCGCCCCCACAAAGGGGGCGAGGTCATCTTACCAACTCCTCCCCTTTACAAATGTTTCTATGGCAATGACTCAAACACAGAGATGCTCCTCTAAGAAGTCTTTGTTGCCCTGGGATCCTCCCATGATCTTTTAACAATAAAGAAAATACTGGAAGAGCGTACATTAATGAGACCTCAAGGGGAACCTCTCTGATACTGTTAGAAAGTGGCCCAAAACATAGTACAGGAGATGGTCAGAGACTGTAGACATGATACAAGAGATGGTCAAAGACTGCAATTATAGTACAGGAGATGGTCAGAGAATGTAGACATATTAAAGGAGACAGTCAGTGACTGGAAATATAATACAGGAGATGGTCAGAGACTGCAGACATGATACAAGAGATGGTCAGAAAATGCAATCATAGTACAGGAGATGGTCAGGGACTGCAGACATGATACAAGAGATGACCAGAGACTGCAATCATAGTACAGGAGACAGTCCGTTACTGGAGTGTAGACATATTACAGGAGACAGTCCGTTACTGGAGATATAATACCGGAGATGGTCAGAGACTGCAGATATACTACAGGAGACCGTCAGAAACTGCAGATATAATACAGGAGACTGCAGTTCCTATTGACATAAGTAGATAATGGCTGATCGGCTCTCACCTGACCCAGCGATACAGCAACAACGGTTCCTCTGATCAGGAGTCTGCTCACTCTGAATTTCCCATGGATACTCCGCTGGGTAGAGCCCAGATCTGTGTTCTG
Source organism: Rana kukunoris (assembly GCA_029574335.1). Classification (NCBI taxonomy): domain Eukaryota; kingdom Metazoa; phylum Chordata; class Amphibia; order Anura; family Ranidae; genus Rana; species Rana kukunoris. Next base: position 76,353,236 of record CM056055.1, on the reverse strand, counting down.
GCAATGACTCCATTCCTTTCTCCGCCAGGGATGGCACTAGGCTGTGTGGCTTTCCCTCTGGTGGCGCACGGCAGCGGGGTTCTCTCTCTGATGGTGTTCTCTCAGCACTGTCCTCTCCCTCTGGAGTCCTGGGTGCACTTCCCTGAAAGCTTTCCAGGGGTCCTGGCTCTCTCTCTCTCCCATTCAGCTGAACATGCCGTGTGGGCTGCAGTTTCTTTGTTAAAGTGGGGCTGCCAGTCCTCAAACTATAAGTCCCACAATCCTCTTCTCTGCTCCTTTTTCTATTCTATTTCTTCCCTGGCCAATATGAAGGCAGGGAAAAAACATAAAGGGTTGCTGTACTGGCAAGCGCCGCTCACTAGTACAGCATTGCGCGCGAAGAGAAGGAGGAGAGGGAGTGGGAGGAGGAATGAAGAGCCCACAGCTGCAGTGGCGTCACTAGGGTTGTTGTCACCCGTTGAGGTAAAACATGGTGTCACCCACCTTCCTCCACCTATAGTCGCCCCTCAGTACAGACCCCCTCCACTAAGTATAGACCCCCTCCATCAGTGCAGACTCCTAACTAAGTATAAACCCCCTCCCTCAGTACAGACCCCCCAGGACAAACCACCCCCCATTAGTACAGACCCCCCCAGGACAAACCATCCCCCCTCAATTAGTACAGACCCCCTACATTCGTACAGACCCTCCTCTATTAGTACAGACCTCCCTCAGGACAAACCACCCCCTCCATTAGTACAGACCCCCAGGACAAAACACCCCCCCCCATTAGTACAGACCCTCTTCGTGTAGTAAAGACCGCCGCAGAACAACCCCCCCCATTAGTACAGGCCCCCAGGACAAACCAATCCCCCTCCATTAGTACAAACTCCCCATGACAGACCCCCAGGACAAACCCCCCATTAGTACAGACTCCCCCAAGGACAAACCCCCCTATTAGTACAGACTCCCCCAAGGACAAACCCCCCTATTTGTACAGACTCCCCCAAGGACAACCCCCCATTAGTACAGACTCCCCCAGGACAAACCACCCCATTAGTACAGACTCCCCCCAGGACAAACCCCCCTCCATTAGTACAGACCTCCCTCAGGACAAACCACCCCCCCAGTAGTGCAGACCCCCCCGGACAACCCCCCTCCATTAGTACAGACCCCCAGGACAAACCACCCCTCCATTAGTACAGACCCAACCAGGACAAACTCCCCATTAGAACAGACCCCAGAACAAACCCCCCCATTAGTGCAGACCCCCCCAGAACAAACCCCCCATTAGTACAGACCCCCAGGACAAACACCCCGAGGATACCCCCCCCATTAGTGCATACCCCCAGGACAAGCCCCCCCCATTAGTACAGACTCCCCCCCATTAGTACAGACCCCCCAGGACAAACCCCCCCATTAGTGCAGACCCCCCAGAACAAACCCCCCATTAGTACCGACCCACCAGGATAAACCCCCCATTAGTGCATATCCCCAGGACAAGCCCCCCCCATTAGTACAGACTACCCCCATTAGTACAGACCCCCCAGGACAATCCACCCCATTAGTGCAGACCCCCCAGGACAAACCGCTCCATTAGTACAAACTCCTCCCATTAGTACAGACCCCCCAGGACAAACCCCCCCCTCATTAGTGCAGACTCCCCCCCAGGAAAAAATATGCCCCCTACATTACTACAGACCCCCCCAGGACAACCCCCCCCCCTCCATAACAGTACATAAAAACACCCGGTCCATCATGCCTGACAATATTGTGCTCCTCTCTGTGTCATAAAACAACTCCTGTCTGCGGCGATCTGTGATCCACCCGGGCAGCGCGGTTGCACACTGTCCCCTCATCTGCAGCTGCCGCCCGGGTGGATCATAGATCGCCGCAGACAGAAGTCATTTAATGACACAGAGAGGAGCAGAATATGTGTCAGGCATGATGGACCGCTCCCTCAGCGACATCACTGAGCAGCTAGCATCTCTCCACACAGAGACAGCCGCTCCGATCTCCGGATTCTTCACTCCCCTCTCTAACAGGAGGAGGAAGGGGGGACACCGACAGCAGCGGCGGCGGGGAGAGCCACCGCTCTACACGAACAAGGAGAGGAGAAGATTTGAGGGAAGCACTCTGGCGCTTCAGCGCCCCCACCTCTGTGGCGCCTGGGTGCACTGCACCCTATGCACCCCGGGTAGGATCGGCCCTGCCCATCAGACTACCCTCATAAATCAGTAGCCACCGGCACCACCCTTATATCAGGTGTCCCCATCACAGTGCTACTTTACATGAGGTTTCTTCATTAGAATCCCCCTTACATCTGGCGCCTGTCCCAGATGAAGGCACTGCACACTTTCAGATCCGGCACCAGGAGGAAGGGTGGAGGAGAAGATAGCAGCGGCTTTCAGAATCGTGGGCAGGGCACCCCAGTCTCCAGGAGCAGTCTTCGCGCATTCGCCGCCCGCGTTTAAGGACTGGCCAGCTCTGCCACAGCACATGAACACATTCACCCAATCGCAACATGGCGGCCGGGTCACAATAAATTAAATTTCACGGACTAGAGAAAAGTGACACAAATGGTGTGGGATTCCCCCCAGCTCCCCCCAATGTTGCGCCGGGTGCCACGGGACCCCCTGCACCCCCCACACTACGCCTCTGGTACACGTATAGTGCAAAGTGGATTTGGCTTTAATAAATCCACCCCAGAGAGTGCTAAAAAATCTGTTGGTTAGGGGGCGCAAAATCTTGCCCTGCTCCGGGCACTGACAACTACGCCACTGATTATAATTACCAGAAAATAAGAAACAACAGTGGCTGATATGATGAAGCTTTCCAGTAGTATACATAATCTTAAAATATATCTACATACATCTTAAAAATATCTTGAGTTTTACTTACGAAAATCTGAGAAGTCTTTTACAGTGATTTTCTTAATTTTGTTGAACCGTGCATATAGGTATGCAGTCTCCTTGGGTAAGGGAGGCACTTCTTCAATCTCCGTTTCTTCACAGTAAACTGACCCACTTAAACACACACAAGCCAAGCACGTAGGTAAATCTGAAATTAAGTAATCAGGATTAGAGATGGACTGAACAAACCCCTGTTTAGTTTGCGCCAGAGTTTTTGAACATCACAAAAGTTTGGACGCGAACGACGAACCCTATTGAAGTCTATAAGACCTGAACTGGAAATATTAAAATAACCCATTTTGTAGGTTTATATGCAAGGTATTGGCCAAAAAATAGGGTATGGTACCAATGCAAGAAAAAAACATTTAAAAAAGATCACTTTTAAAGGGGCAGTGATTTTAACCTCCCTGGCAGTAATCCCGAGTGTGGCTCTGGGTTAATTTTCAGTACAAAAGCGGTAACCCTGGGCCACACTCGGGAGTACTCCGTAATATCCCTGTACTGTTACTTACCTTGTCCCTACAATCATCCGATGTTCTCCTGCTGTGTCCTTTGGCAGATGCCGGCATCCATCTTCCAGGTTCGCTTCCCTGCGAGCGCCACGACAGAAATAGGCGGAACTGGGCAGGAAATTCAAACATTTCAAAACATAACATACACACAATACCTTGTAATCTGCATAGGCGTGCGCAGCCTATTACATTAGGGTGTGTACCCCAAAGCTCAAACACACGTGTGTGTATATATATATATATATATATATATATATATACACACACACACGTGAGCTTTTAGAAATAAATTGGTACATGTGCACAGGTTTTTTTGTTCAGTTTGCTGGTTGGAGGGAGTGTTGAGAGAGAGGTGCAAGAGGGAGGGCTGAGAAAAAAAATGGGGGGAGGGAGGGCTGAGAGAGGTGCAGGAGGGAGGGCTGAGACAAAGAGGTGTAGGAGGTAGGGCTGAGAGAGGGCTGTGAGAGGTGTAGGAGAGAGGGAGAGAGAGGTGTGGGAGAGAGGGCTGAGAGAGGTGTGTGAGAGAGGGCTGAGAGAGGGCTGTGAGAGGTGTAGGAGAGATGGCTGAGAGAGGGCTGTGAGAGGTGTAGGAGAGATGGCTGAGAGAGGGAGAGAGAGGTGTAAAAGAGAGGGAGGGAGGAGAGCTGTAGGAGAGAGGGCTGAGAGAGCTGTAGGAGAGAGGGCTGAGAGAGCTGTAGGAGAGAGGGCTGAGAGAGCTGTAGGAGAGAGGGCTGAGAGAGGTGTAGGAGAGAGGGCTGAGAGAGGTGTAGGAGAGAGGGCTGAGAGAGCTGTAGGAGAGAAGGCTGAGAGAGGTGTAGGAGAGAGGGCTGAGAGAGGTGTAGGAGAGAGGGCTGAGGGAGGTGTAGGAGAGAGGGCGAGAGAGGTGTAGGAGAGAGGGCGAGAGAGGTGTAGGAGAGAGGGCTGAGAGAGGTGTAGGAGAGAGGGCTGAGAGAGGGAGAGAGAGGTGTAGGAGTGAGGGCTGAGAGAGGGAGAGAGAGGTGTAGGAGTGAGGGCTGAGAGAGGGAGAGAGAGGTGTAGGAGTGAGGGCTGAGAGAGGGAGAGAGAGGTGTAGGAGTGAGGGCTGAGAGAGGGAGAGGGAGGTGTAGGAGAGAGGGAGAGGGAGGTGTAGGAGAGAGGGCTGAGAGAGGTGTAGGAGAGAGAGCTGTGAGAGGTGTAGGAGAGAGAGCTGTGAGAGGTGTAGGAGAGAGGGCTGAGAGAGGGAGAGAGAGGTGTAGGAGGGAAGACAGAGAGGTGTAGGAGAGAGGGCTGAGAGAGGGAGTGAGAGGGGTAGGAGAGAGGGAGAGAGAGGTGTGGGAGAGAGGGCTGAGAGAGGGAGAGAGGTGTAGGAGAGAGGGCTGAGAGATGGAGAGAGAGGTGTGGGAGAGAGGGCTGAAAGAGGGAGAGAGAGGTGTAGGAGGGAGGGCTGAGAGAGGGAGAGAGAGGTGTAAGAGAAAGGGCAAGAGAGGTGTAGGAGGGAGGACAGAAAGGGAGAGAGAGGTGTAGGAGAGAGGGCTGAGAGAGGGAGAGAGAGGGGTAGGAGAGAGGGCAAGAGAGGTGTAGGAGAGAGGGCTGAGAGAGGGAGGACAGAGAGGTGTAGGAGAGAGGGCTGAAAGAGGGAGTGAGAGGTGTAGGAGAGAGGGAGAGAGAGAGAGGTGTAGGAGAGAGGGAGAGAGAGGTGTAGGAGAGAGAAGAGAGAGGGAGCAAGAGGTGTAGGAGAGAGGGCTGAGAGAGGGAGAGAGAGGTGTAGGAGAGAGGTGTGGGAGAGAGGTGTGGGAGAGAGGTGTAGGAGAGAGGGCTGAGAGAGGTGTAGGAGAAAGGGCTGAGAGAGGTGTAGGAGAAAGGGCTGAGAGAGGTGTAGGAGAAAGGGCTGAGAGAGGTGTAGGAGGGGGGGGGACTGAGAGAGGGAGGGAGAGGTGTAAGAGGAAGGGCTGAGAGAGGGCGGAGAGAGGAAGAGAGAGGTGTACGAGAGAGGGCGGAGAGAGGGAGAGAGAGGTGTAGGAGAGAGGGTTAAGAGAGGGAGAGAGAGGTGTAGAAGGGAGGACAGAGCGGGAGAGAGAGGTGTGGGAGAGAGAGAGGTGTGGGAGAGAGAGAGGTGTGGGAGAGAGAGAGGTGTGGGAGAGAGAGAGGTGTAGAAGGGAGGACAGAGAGAGAGAGAGAGGTGTGGGAGAGAGAGAGGTGTGGGAGAGAGAGAGGTGTGGGAGAGAGAGAGGTGTGGGAGAGAGAGGTGTAGGAGAGAGAGGTGTAGGAGAGAGGGCTGAGAGAGGTGTAGGAGAAAGGGCTGAGAGAGGGAGAGAGAGGTGTAGGAGAGAGGGTTAAGAGAGGGAGAGAGAGGTGTAGAAGGGAGGACAGAGAGGGAGAGAGAGGTGTGGGAGAGAAAGAGGTGTGGGAGAGAGAGAGGTGTGGGAGAGAGAGGTGTAGGAGAGAGAGGTGTAGAAGGGAGGACGGAGAGGGAGAGAGAGGTGTGGGAGAGAGAGAGGTGTGGGAGAGAGAGAGGTGTGGGAGAGAGAGAGGTGTGGGAGAGAGAGAGGTGTGGGAGAGAGAGGTGTAGGAGAGAGGGCTGAGAGAGGTGTAGGAGAAAGGGCTGAGAGAGGGAGAGAGAGGTGTAGGAGAGAGGGCTGAGAGAGGAAGAGAGAGGTGTAGGAGAGAAGGCTGAGAGAGCGAGAGAGAGGTGTAGGAGAGAGGGCTGAGAAAGGGAGAGAGAGGTGTAGGAGAGAGGGCTGAGAGAGGGAGAGAGAGGTGTAGGAGAGAGGGCTGAGAGAGGGAGAGAGAAGTGTAGGAGGGGGCTGAGAGAGGGAGAGAGAGGTGTAAGAGGGAGGGCTGAGAGAGGGAGAGAGAGGAAGAGAGAGGTGTAGGAGAGAGGGCTGAGAGAGGGAGAGAGAGGTGTAGGAGAGATAGCTAAGAGAGGGAGCGAGAGGTGTAGGATGGGGGACAGAGAGGGAGAGAGAGGTGTAGGAGAGAGGGAGAGAGAGGTGTGGGAGAAAGGTGTAGGAGAGAGGGCTGAGAGAGGTGTAGGAGAGAGGGCTGAGAGAGAGGAAGAGAGAGGTGTAGGAGGGAGGGCTGAGAGAAAGGAAGAGAGAGGTGTAGGAGGGAGGGCTGAGAGAAAGAGGTGTAGGAGGGAGAGCTGAGAGAAAGAGAAAGAAAGAGAGAGAGAGAGGTGTAGGAGGGAGGGCTGAAAGAGAGGTGTAGGAGGGAGAGCTGAGAGAGAGAGAGGTGTAGGAGGGAGGGCTGGGAGAGGGAGAGGTGTAAGAGGGAGGGCTGAGAGAGAGGGGGGCTGAGAGAGAGGGAGGGCTAAGAATGGAGGGAGAGGTGTAAGAGGGAGGGCTGAGAGAGAGGGGGCTGAGAGAGAGGGAGGGCTAAGAATGGAGGGAGAGCTAAGAGAGGGGGGCTGATAGAGAAGGGTGGGCTGAGAGAGAAGGGAGGGGGCTTAGAGAGAGGGGGCTGAGAGAATAGGGTGGGCTGATAGAGATGGGTTGGCTGAGAGAGGGGGGGGCTGAGAAGATAGGGAGGGCTAAGAGAGAAGGGAGCTGAGAGAGAAAGTAGGGGGGCTTAGAGAGAGGGGGGATGGCTAAGAGAGAAGGGAGGGGTATGATTGAGAGGGGAGGGCTGAGAGGAGAGGGGCTAAGAGAGAGGGGAGCAGACTTAGAGAGAGGGGGGCTGAGAAAGAAGGGAGGGGGCTTAGAGAGAGGGGGGCTGAGAGAGCAGGGAGGGGGGCTTAGAGAGAGGAGGAGAGCTGAGATAGCAGGGAGGGGGGGGGCTCAGAGAGAGGAGGAGAGCTGAGATAGCAGGGAGGGGGCTTAGAGAGAGGAGGAGAGGAGCAGTCCATGCTCTGGAAGCATGGGGTAGTGTACTGTACGCTCCTGGGGGAGGCGGGTCAAGGAGGAGGGCTCTCTGCTTATCTGCACTTCCTCCCCAAGGGTGCGTGCTGCTGATTGCTGCCCACTGCAGCCCATGCCCGTCGCTACAGGACAGGCAAAGCAAGCAATTGCTTGGGGTCCCGAGCTAGCCTGGGGGCCCCCAACTAGGATGCCCACGTACATTGTCCCGGAATGAAAAGAACACTGGGAAAACATTCAGGAAATCATGGGACAGAGAGACTGAGCCACCATAGCTCTGGCTCCGCCTCCGCCTCACTATACATCAAATCACTGGTTGCTATAGCCGACTAGCATCTGGCAACCAGTGACGTCACTGCCCAGCTTGAAGGTTGAGGAGGATTTCACTTCCTCCTCTCCGCTAGTGCTTAGGGTTTTGAATTTGCCCATCAAATCAGTGCAGCCCTGTAGCACCAATCCTCCTCTCCCTTACTATCTGCTTTCACAGCTTTGACCAATAAGGGAACTCCATGCACATATTTCTCCCCGCCCCCCCCCTCCCCCTTGTGCAGAGCCGGTGCATTGCCATGAATTGAGATTTGCCATGGAATGAGATGGTCCGCCTCCATCCCATTCTATTGGCTCACTCATGTCACGTGACATATTTAAACGTCAAGTATTGATGCAAACATCAGTCACAGCTAGGCTATCATAGGGAGAGGATCTGCTCTCCCTGTGATAGCCCGATAGCGCTGTCAGCAGCGTGCCTCCCGCCAGCGCTAAGTACACCCCGCGCCCGCAGCTCTACTCCCCGCACCCCGCGCCCGCAGCTCTTCCCCGTCCTGCGCGCCCGCAGCTATACTCCCCCGTTAAGAATCAGGGAACGGGCTGCAGCTGCAGCTGCTCCAGGTTATGTGGGCTGGTGTTGTAAATACTGCGCATGCGCAGGTTTACGTTACTAACGTAGCCAACGCTAGGTCTACGCTAATAGCGTAGACTCTCCCCGTTCCCTGATTCTTAACGGGGGAGTAGAGCTGCAGTGACAGCCCAGAGCTGCAGACATCGGAGCTGTGCAGGAATTCCTCCTTATCTTACTGTGAGTCCCCCCCCCTCCTCCCCCTCTGGGGCTGCTGTGTGTATAATGACTTTCTGCATCTGTTCACAGTCACTAGTAACCACTAGTATCCACACACTATTCACCTTCTGGGGGGGATTCTGCAGTAATACCTGGCCAGTGCTCTTTTTTTTTTCTATTAGAGAGGGTGAGCAGGGTCCTCCCATCATCCCCTGCAGTTCTCCAAGCTGGGGGTCTTTTTTAAATGGTGGGGAGGGGCGTTCCTATTTTCCTGGATGGGGGTCCCCTAATATCACCCCCTGCAATCCTCATAACTGGAGGGGGAAGTGAGGGGGATTCCTTTATTAGGGACCCTTCTTGTTTATCTAGAGGCAGTGTGTCCATAAGGGCGCCAACCCCCTCTCTCCAGCCCCTCTATCAGACAGGGGGGCACAGTGGGAGCATTTGATTGTCAGTGTAGGGATCAGGTAGGTCAGTGTAGGGATCACAGGTAGTTCAGTGTAGGGATCACAGGTAGGTCAGTGTAATGGTCAGTGTAGGGATCACAGGTAGGTCAGTGTGGGGATCACAGGTAGGTCAGTGTGGGGATCACAGGTAGATTAGTGTAGGGATCACAGGTAGGTCAGTGTAATGGTCAGTGTAGGGATCACAGGTAGGTCAGTGTAGGGAACACAGGTAGGTCAGTGTAGGGAACACAGGTAGGTCAGTGTGGGGATCACAGGTAGGTCAGTGTGGGGATCACAGGTAGGTCAGTGTGGGGATCACAGGTAGGTCAGTGTGGGGATCACAGGTAGGTCAATGTGGGGATCACAGGTAGGTCAGTATGGGGATCACAGGTAGGTCAGTGTAGGGATCACAGGTAGGTCAGTGTAGGGATCAGGTAGGTTAGTGTAATGGTCAGTTTATGGATCAGGCAGGTCAGTGTAATGGTCAGTTTAGGGATCAGGCAGGTCAGTGTAATGGTCAGTTTAGGGATCAGGCAGGTCAGTGTAATGGTCAGTTTAGGGATCATCAGGTCATGCTGGCATCTTTATGCATTCCACATTGCTTTAATTCATATTATACCATTTTGTGATAACTTTTATTGGCTATATTTACACTGATTTGTAAGATATTTTTATAAATAAAATTCATTGGTTGATCTATACCATATGGAGCCCTCTTTTATACTTCATGCTATGCTGGGGCACTAGTCATATATCTTGCCCCACCATCACCCCTTCCATCCACCCAGCTGTTGGTTTTCTGCTTGCTGTGGTTCTGCGCTGTGCGCGGGTGGGGGGGCCCTCCATGTCCATTTTGCTTGGGGCCCCCTAATTCCTTTAAACGGCCCTGCTGCCGCCGCACACATTTCTGGTGCTAGACAGCCGCGTAGAGGATGAGGCGCCAGGCGCCCTCTCCTCCTAGTAGAGAGCGCCGGCCCTGGGTGTGCCTGGGCATTAGGGTGTGCCCAGGCACACCCTGTGCGCACGCCTATGGTAATCTGTTAGAATTACATTACTTATAGAAAAAGAAAATTGCGCTAACCAAAAAATACAGGTGATGGTGATATCAAAAAAGCAAAGGCAGCAATAAGCGTGTATATCACAGTAACATATAGAAAATAAAAAATTGCGCCAATAAACAAATATAAAGTCCTTATATATTGAATAAATAATAAAGTCCACAAAAGTGCATATATTAAACGACACCCAAGTGATTGATACGATCCAGTGAACCGCCACCTTATGGACAGAGGCTTACCAGCAAGCAGTGGGTAAACAGCATATCACAGCTCCACAGCTGTTCACAGGATGAAGACTGAAGACAAAATCAGCAGATGACAGGACATAAGCAGAAATCTAGCTCAAACAGCCGCTCAGAGGCCAAACGGATGACAATGTTTGATTCTGAAGTGTGGTCTCATAGATGGTCCTCAATACAGGTGCAGGAACCGTCAACCATAATGAAAGAAACGAAGAGGCCGCACATAGTGTAAAACCATCAAGGAGATTTAATATCGAATAAAAAAACTACTTACAAACGAATATGAGATTCGATCATAAAAAGAAAAATTGGATGCAATCCTAAAACGAATGCCGGCCGGCAACACGAGGAGCCTTTCCTCACAACGTCGAACGCGGTGGCGTCACTGCACGCCAATAGCCCAGACGCGTTTCGTCATAGAATGACGTTTTCAATGGGGATAGGCTCTGCAGTGATCCACCGCTGTTCATATGCCCAAGCCTCGTTCTGACTGCCAGGAACCGGAAGTAGCGAAAACTCCATTTTGAAAATGGGAATTCCATTGGGAAAAACAGTAGCAATAACGGGCTCAACAAAAACTTGGCTAATTCTATCTAAATAAAAAGAAGGGATTATTTAAACTAATTAGTATATTGAAAAAAACATTAGGAAAAGATCCTATTAAGGATCAATAAGTGCAAAAAAAGAATTTTATTTATTTAAGAAATTCACTTTCTTTCTATAAAGTGATTAGAGGCATGATGACTCTAAATATTGCTGAGGCTGCCACCTAGTGGTGAAGATAAGGTAATAGCCGAAGACACCACTGATTGTAAAACCATATTATATGGGCAAAACAAATAAATAAATAAAACCTTTATTCGTTATTAGTGAAGTGAAAAAAACAAGGAAAAATACCACCACACATGAAATATGCCCAAAATAGGGGGAATAAGAGGAAAAAATATATATTAATATACTTAATTCCTAATTTCCCAAAAATGAAGTTAAAAATAAAAATAAAAATTAACAATTGGTCATCCATCCTGGCATAACAAACCAAGACTTGAGCTCAATGGATATTTTACATACTAAATACAACAAATTCTAACATCCAGAATTTGTAAAATAATATTAAAAAAATATTAAAAATACAATAAACAAAAATCAAGCATTATTAATAAAGGCATTAACGTCTGTTTCAATGTTGAGGCCGTAAGGTTTGTAACATTTCAAACGAAAGATCCAGGACATCTCGAGCTTAGAAATCTCTCTCACTACGGCACTACCCCTCCAGTGAGGTTTAAATTTATCAATGTCTAGAAACAATGTGTTTGAAGGGTCTTTGTTATGCTTCAAACGATAATGCTTTGACACTGAGTGGTCTTTGAACCCTTTTATAATGTTGGTAATGTGCTCGTTTAGTCGGACCTGTAAAGGTCTTTTCGTCCTGCCCACGTACTGGAGACCACACGGACATTGCAAAAGATACACCACTCTAGTGGTCTTGCAGGTAATAAAAGGTTTGATGACATGTGTTTTCCCTGTAGAAGTGGTTGTTAATGTTGTAGTTCTTCTATTCCCACAAGAATTGTAGGAACAGACTCTACAATGTCTACATTTATAGTAGCCTGTAAGTTGTTCGAAAAAAGATTTACCGGCCTCACAGGGGGGGTTCAAAACATTGGGTGAAATGAAATGGTGCAAAGAGGGTGCACCCCTAAAAATCACCCTCGGTTTCTCAGGGAGGAGGTCCTTGAGAATGGGATCATTAATGGCTAGATGCCAGTGTTTATTGATTAGTTGTTTCACACCCCCATGTTGAATGGAATAAGGTGTAATGAACGGGACGCCTATTGGAAATTTGTCCCCTTCACTAGGGTCACGTTCTCTTAATAAATCAGCACGTGGGATAGAGCTGATATTCCTCAAGGTTTCTTCTAGGGATCCTATATCATAGCCCTTTTCAAGAAACCTCCCGGTTAGGACTCTAGCCTGATCCGAAAACTCAGTTAGGTTGGAGCAATTCCTCCTAAGCCTCAGATATTGGCTCTTGGGAATAGCCCTAAGCCACTGATTATGGTAACAACTCCTTAAAGGGATAAAGGAGTTGCGGTCCGTAACTTTAAAAAAAGTAGAGGTGTCAAACCCATTAACCCCAACCTTAATAATAAGATCCAAATAATGGACTTCTAATTGACTGGTCTAAAATTTTAATTGGATCCCTCTCTGGTTGGAGTTCAACTGGACCATAAATTGTTCCAAAGAAGTCAGGGGGCCATCCCATAGGAGGAGGATGTCATCGATATACCTGGCCCATAAAATGAGCTCAGGGACATCAGTAGTGTGGATGACATCCTCCTCCCATTTAGCCATGAAAAGATTTGCCAAACTATTGAAACTAGATGAGGAGATTAAGGCTATCAAAGTCAAATTAGGCCCCCATATAGGTAATGATGAATATATGGAAAAATCCCTAGCTCTCCTCAAAGTTTTAGAGAAAAAAGATAGAGAGCAACGTGTCAAAAAGAAGAAAAAATATAATAGGGATGTGGGGGACTATCAAGGTCATATTGTTTTTAACTGGCAAAATAAATTATTAGATGAATCAGCTAAGATCTCTAATAATGAGATGGATACATCTGCCCCACCCCCAATAGGTGGTACGGTTGGTTATGTTCAGGCTCCTACCGTGGCACCTAAGAAAGGCCAGACTAATTTGAGACCCAGAGGAGGTCCCGCCCATCAGTCCCCAAGGAGAGGGTCAAGTGCTTCTAGAGGTAACACTAGACAGGGGTATCAAACTTGTCCCACTATCCAGAATGGTCCCCATATGGACAGGGACCAGTCCCCCCTTACCAGAACTTCCCACCTCGGCCTAAAGGACATAATACCCGTGGCAGGGGCTGGGTTCACAACCCCCAAGGAGGTCGAGGTTCCTATGTCCAAAAATCGGATGTTTGGAGACAGGGACTGGGGTCCGAATGGGGATCACAATCTCCTTCCACCATAATACCAGATAGTGCATCTGGTTGGGATTATAATATACCAGTTCAAAATTCCTTTTTTCCTCTTAGTGATCTGGAGTGTCCAGACGGTAATTGGGGTTTTGGTACCCAACCTTCACATTCCCAGCAATTTAACTATGGTAATGCACAATCAAATTTTTATGTACCACCAGGTCCTCTGGGTCCAATAGTCCCTACCAGTGATCAAGCAGGTTGGGGTTTTCACAAACCAACTCAAGGCAAAAAAAGACAGGGCGAAAGGGGCGAGGAACCAGAGGGGGGAGGCGGCTTAGAGGCATCAAAGCGGCCAAAAACCTAAAATCTGGACATGGTATTTTTAATCTAAGTTCCAAAATTTTGTCTGAATCAGAACAGCTAATTTTGGATCAGGGGCTTAAATATGCCCCACCTAAGGGACTTGATAAGTTCCACACTTATATGGATATCCATAAATTTGTGCGCAAATTAAACATTAGGGGCCAGATTCAGGAACAGTTAGGCTGGCGGATCCAGTGATCCGCCAGCCTAACTGTGACTTTGAGCCGGCGTTTCTGTTTTCTGTAACCAGAAAACAAGAAACGCCGGGTTGAAGCTCCGATGCGAGCAGCGTAACTGAGTTTCGCCATCGCATCGTTACTTCAACTTAAAAATGGCGCCGGGGGCGTTCCCGCCGATTTACGCTCAAAAAATATGTTAATGAGCGGAAATCGGCAATTCACGATCGAATTCCGGCGCGACGCAATGACGGTACGACGTTTCCGGACGGGATACGCGGCGCATAGATATACCTACATGGGGTTGGAGTATCCTATGTTAGGTATAGGCGTCGTCATCGCGTCGGGAAAAAAAAAAATCAGGTCGCTTGCGTAAAAAGTTCATGAATGGGAATGTGACGTCATTGACGTTCATTCACAGAATTTGGAGCATGCGCACGGGGATGTTTGGACACTCGACGCATGCGCAGTACGTTGGCGGCGGGATCGCGCTTAGTTAGAATACTACACGCCCCGTACCCGCCCAATTTGAATTCCGCCGGCTCATTTGCGATGCGCTGCCGCAACTTTAGGAGCAAGTGCTTCCTGAATAACAGCACTTGCTCCTAAAATTTCAGCAGCGTAACGCAAATGAGATGCGTTACTCCAGAGCAAAGATGCTCTGCTCTACCTGAATCTGGCCCTAAGAGGTATATGGCTACAAACACCTTTTCTAATGTCAATAACCCTTAGGTCTATACCCATTCAGGTTTGTCTAACGCATCCCTTTTTAATCCCCCTGGACATCTTGCACCCTCTTTAAAAGTGTTTCGTCACGTCCTACTTAGAGACCTGGAATCAATGGAGTTTAAGAAAGCACGTTTGAATAAAAATATGCAGGAGGGACTTGATTAACTCTGTAAAAACAAGGAACTGGTCGTGAGACCAGCAGATAAGGGGGGGGGGGGCATTGTGGTGTTGGATAGATCAGACTATCTTAAGGAAATGTTTAACATCTTGGGCGATTCCAACACCTACACTGCCTTACCCATGGACCCCAAAAACAAGTATAAAAGAGAGCTTAAAGCTTTGGTGGCTAGGGGATTTCAAGAAGGTATTCTCACTTCTAAGGCGAAATTATACCTTATTCCCATAGCCCCTCGTACGCCAACCATCTATTACTTGCCCAAGATCCATAAGGATCCTGTCTGCCCCCCGGGACGTCCTATTGTCAGTGGCATTGACTCTGTGACGTCTCGGGTGGGCAGATATGTGGATCATTTTCTACAACCTCTGGTTAAACAGATTCCGTCTTATGTTAAAGACTCCAGACATATTATTAACTTATTGTCTGGAACTCCACATAGGCCGGGTATGTGGATGGCCACCATAGACGTTACATCCCATTACACCATAATCCCTCATGAACTTGGTTTTGAAGCTGTTCAGTACTTCCTTGAACGGGACTCTGAACTCCCTATGGTACAGATTGAATTTATTATGTCCCTTTTGAAGTTCGCAACACGATCCAACTATTTCTGGTTTGAGGGTGTCTTTTACAAACAAGACACCGGAGTTGCAATGGGGGCCAAATATGCCCCGAGTTTGGCAAATCTTTTCATGGCTAAATGGGAGGAGGATGTCATCCACACTACTGATGTCCCTGACCTCATTTTATGGGCCAGGTATATCGATGACATCCTCCTCCTATGCGATGGCCCCCTGACTT
Organism: Rana kukunoris; assembly: GCA_029574335.1. Classification (NCBI taxonomy): domain Eukaryota; kingdom Metazoa; phylum Chordata; class Amphibia; order Anura; family Ranidae; genus Rana; species Rana kukunoris. Next base: position 76,338,011 of record CM056055.1, on the reverse strand, counting down.
CTTTGGAACAATTTATGGTCCAGTTGAACTCCAACCAGAGAGGGATCCAATTAAAATTTGAGACCAGTCAATTAGAAGTCCATTATTTGGATCTTATTATTAAGGTTGGGGTTAATGTGTTTGACACCTCTACTTTTTTTAAAGTTAATCAGTGGCTTAGGGCTATTCCCAAGAGCCAATATCTGAGGCTTAGGAGGAATTGCTCTAACCTAACTGAGTTTTCGGATCAGGCTAGAGTCCTAATCGGGAGGTTTCTTGAAAAGGGCTATGATATAGGATCCCTAGAAGAAACCTTGAGGAATGTCAGCTCTATCCCACGTGCTGATTTATTAAGAGAACGTGACCCTAGTGAAGGGGACAAATTTCCAATAGGCGTCCCGTTCATTACACCTTATTCCATTCAACATGGGGGTGTGAAACCTCTAATCAATAAACACTGGCATCTAGCCATTAATGATCCCATTCTCAAGGACCTCCTCCCTGAGAAACCGAGGGTGATTTTTAGGGGTGCACCCTCTTTGCACCATTTCATTTCACCCAATGTTTTGAACCCCCCCTGTGAGGCCGGTAAATCTTTTTTCGAACAACTTACAGGCTACTATAAATGTAGACATTGTAGAGTCTGTTCCTAAAATTCTTGTGGGAATAGAAGAACTACAACATTAACATCCACTTCTACAGGGAAAACACATGTCGTCATCAATCCTTTTATTACCTGTAAGACCACTAGAGTGGTGTATCTTTTGCAATGTCCGTGTGGTCTCCAGTACGTGGGCAGGACCAAAAGACCTTTACAGGTCCGACTAAACGAGCACATTACCAACATTATGAAAGGGTTCAAAGACCACTCAGTGTCAAAGCATTATCGTTTGAAGCATAACAAAGACCCTTCAAACACATTGGGGCTGATTTACTAATGAAGCTGCGCTGCGCCGGTACATGCCTTAATTAGTGCGCTGGGTGAAGCCCTAATTAGGCGCATGAACCGGCCGCAGCCAAACTCCCTGTTAAAGTCTATGGGGGAAACCTTAATTGTGAATTTTAAAGGCTAATCTGCAAGTTTTGTCCTAAAAAGTGTTTGGGGACCTCAGTCCTGCCCCAGGGGACATGCTTTTTTTCTTTTTTAAAACGGCCGTTTTTTCGGGAGCAGTGATTTTAATAATGCTAAAAGTGCAATAATAAAAGTGTAATTTTTCTTTAAATTTCGTACCATGGGGGGCTCTAATGTCAGCATGTGAAAAAGTGCATGTTTCCCGTGGTTAGAACTGTCTCTGCACAAAATGACATTTTTCAAAGCAAAAAAGCCGTTTAAAACTGACTCACGGCTATAATGAATTGTCGGTTCCCGGCAATTGCAGGAGAATTCATTCATTAAAAAAACGAAAAAAAAAAGCGTGGGGGTCCCCCCAAATTCAATAACCAGACCCTTCAGGTCTGGTGTGGAATTTAAGGGGAACTCCACTCCAAATTTAAAAAAAAATGGCGTGGAGTCCCCCCTAAAATCCACACCAGACCCCTTATCCGAGCACGTTGACCTGGCCGGCCGCAGAAAAGAGGGGGGGACAGAGCGCGGCCCCCCCCTCTCCTGAACCGCACCAGGCCACATGCCCTCAAAATTGGGAGGGTGTTTTGGGGTGCCCCCCAAAACACCTTGTCCCCATGTTGATGAGGACAAGGGTCTCTTCCCCACAACCCTTGCCCGGTGGTTGTGGGGGTCTGCGGGCAGGGGGCTTATCGAAATCTGGAAGACCCCTTTAACAAAGGGGCCCCCCAGATCCCGACCCCCCCTGTGTGAAATGGTAATGGGGTACCTTGTACCTCTACCATTTCACGAGAAAAAAAATATGTAAAGGGTTAAAAACGACAAGAGCCGGTTTTTGACAAGTCCTTTATTATCTTCTTTCTTCTTCTTTTCTTCTTTCCTTCGGGTTTCTTCTTCTTCTCCGGTGTCCTTCTCGTCCGCATCTTCTCCTTCTTCTTCTTCGCCGGAGGCGCCGCTTCCAATTGAAATCCCCGCTGTCTGCCGGACCACGCCCCCCTCTGACGCCACGGGCAAGCTCTTAGGAGTGTGGTGCAAGTGCGTCAGAGGAGGGCGTGGTCACATGTCAGAGGGCGGGCAATTCAATTTGAAGCTTGTGCGCGGCTTTTTCTTTGCCGGAATCGCCGCTTCCAATTGAATTGCCCACTTTCTGGAACATGTGACCACGCCCCCCTCTGACGCACTGGCACCACACGGGGACTTTCCTAAGAGCTTGCCTGTGGCGTCAGAGGGGGGCGTGGTCCGGCAGACATCGGGGATTTCAATTGGAAGCGGCGCCTCCGGCGAGGAAAAACAATAAGAAGAAGATGCGGACGAGAAGGACAGCGGGAGGAGAAGAAGATGGAAGAACACGCCGGGCAAGATGCGGGAATAGAAGACCCAAGACAGAAGCAGAGGAAGAAGAAGGAGGAAGAACCCGAAGAAAAGAAAAAGAATAATAAAGGACTTGTCAAAAACCGGCTCTTGTCGTTTTTCACACTTTTTTTTTTCTCGTGAAATGGTAGAGGTACAGTGTACCCCATTACCATTTCACACAGGGGGGGGCGGGATCTGGGGGGCCCCTTTGTTAAAGGGGTCTTCCAGATTTCGATAAGCCTCCTGCCCACAGACCCCCACAACCACCGGGCACGGGGACAAGGTGTTTAGGGGGGCACCCCAAAACACCCTCCCAATGTTGAGGGCATGTGGCCTGGTTCGGTTCAGGAGAGGGGGGGGGGGCCGCGCTCTGTCCCCCCCTCTTTTCTGCGGCCGGCCAGGTCAACGTGCTCGGATAAGGGGTCTGGTGTGGATTTTAGGGGGGACTCCACGCCATTTTTTTTTAAATTTGGAGTGGAGTTCCCCTTAAATTCCACACCAGACCTGAAGGGTCTGGTTATGGATATTTGGGGGGAACCCCACGTCATTTTTTTAAAACAAATGAAAAATTTGAAAAATTTGAAAAATTATTTTAAAATTCGTACCATGGGGGGGGGGGGGGGGGGGGGGGGGGGGAGGGGGGGGGATGTCAGCAGGTGAAAAAGCGCACTTTTCCTGTGGTTAGAAATATGTCTTTGCACAAAATGACATTCTTAAAAAAAAAAAAAAAAGCCGTTTAAAACTGACTCGCGGCTATAATGAATTGTCGGCTCCCGGCAATTGCAGGAGAATTCATTCTTAAAAAACCCAAACAAAAAAAGCGTGGGGGTCCCCCCAAATTCAATAACCAGACCCTTTAGGTCTGGTATGGATATTAAGGGGAACCCCGCCGTCAATTTAAAAAAAAAATGACGTGGGGTTCCCCCCAAATATCCATAACCAGACCCTTCAGGTCTGGTGTGGAATTTAAGGGGAACTCCACCCCAAATTTAAAAAAAAATGGCGTGGAGTCCCCCCTAAAATCCACACCAGACCCCTTATCCGAGCACGTTGACCTGGCCGGCCGCAGAAAAGAGGGGGGGACAGAGCGCGGCCCCCCCCTCTCCTGAACCGAACCAGGCCACATGCCCTCAACATTGGGAGGGTGTTTTGGGGTGCCCCCCAAAACACCTTGTCCCCATGTTGATGAGGACAAGGGTCTCTTCCCCACAACCCTTGCCCGGTGGTTGTGGGGGTCTGCGGGCAGGAGGCTTATCGAAATCTGGAAGACCCCTTTAACAAAGGGGCCCCCCAGATCCCGGCCCCCCCCTGTGTGAAATGGTAATGGGGTACACTGTACCTCTACCATTTCACGAGAAAAAAAAAAGTGTGAAGTGAAAAAAACGACAAGAGCCGTTTTTTGACAAGTCCTTTATTATCTTCTTTCTTTTTTCCTTCGGGTTTCTTCCTCCTTCTTCTTCTTCCTCTGCTTCTGTCTTGGGTCTTCTATTCCCGCATCTTGCCCGGCGTGTTCTTCCATCTTCTGCTCCTCCCGCTGTCCTTCTCGTCCACATCTTCTTCTTCTTGTTTTTCTTCGCCGGAGGCGCCGCTTCCAATTGAAATCCCTGCTGTCTGCCGGACCACGCCCCCCCTCTGACGCCACGGGCAAGCTCTTAGAAAAGTCCCCGTGTGCTGCCAGTGCGTCAGAGGGGGGCGTGGTCACATGTTCCAGAATGCGGGCAATTCAATTGGAAGCGGCGACTCCGGCAAAGAAAAAGCCGCGCACAAGCTTCAAATTGAATTGCCCGCCCTCTGACTTGTGACCATGCCCCCCTCTGACGCACTTGGAGCACACTCCTAAGAGCTTGCCTGTGGCGTCAGAGGGGGGCGTGGTCCGGCAGACAGCGGGGATTTCAATTGGAAGCGGCGGCTCTGGCGAAGAAGAACAAGAAGAAGAAGATGCGGACGAGAAGGACAGCGGGAGGAGAAGAAGATGGAAGAACACGCCGGGCAAGATGCGGGAATAGAAGACCCAAGACAGAAGCAGAGGAAGAAGAAGGAGGAGGAAGCAACCCGAAGGAAAGAAGAAGATAATAAAGGACTTGTCAAAAACCGACTCTTGTCGTTTTTAACCCTTTACATTTTTTTTCTCGTGAAATGGTAGAGGTACAAGGTACCCCATTACCATTTCACACAGGGGGGGGGGTCGGGATCTGGGGGGCCCCTTTGTTAAAGGGGTCTTCCAGATTTCGATAAGCCCCCTGCCCGCAGACCCCCACAACCACCGGGCAAGGGTTGTGGGGAAGAGACCCTTGTCCTCATCAACATGGGGACAAGGTGTTTTGGGGGGCACCCCAAAACACCCTCCCAATGTTGAGGGCATGTGGCCTGGTTTGGTTTAGGAGAGGGGGGGGGGCCGCGCTCTGTCCCCCCCTCTTTTCTGCGGCTGGCCAGGTCAACGTGCTCGGATAAGGGGTCTGGTGTGGATTTTAGGGGGGACTCCACGCCATTTTTTTTTAAATTTGGGGTGGAGTTCCCCTTAAATTCTACACCAGACCTGAAGGGTCTGGTTATGGATATTTGGGGGGAACCCCACGTCATTTTTTTTTTGGAAAATTGACGGCGGGGTTCCCCTTAATATCCATACCAGACCTAAAGGGTCTGGTTATTGAATTTGGGGGGACCCCCACGCTTTTTTTTTGGTGTTTTTTATGAATGAATTCTCCTGCAATTGCCGGGAGCCGACAATTCATTATTGCCGCGAGTCAGTTTTAAATGGCTTTTTTCCTTCAGAATGTCATTTTTCACATGCTGACATTACACCCAGGGCCGCCATCAGGGGGGTACAGGCAGTACACCTGCAGGGCCGCCATTAGGGGGGTAAAAGCATTACACCTGTAAGGGGCCCGGGGGTCCCCAGGGGCCCGGATGGGAACCACCTTTTTTTTAGGGGTCCGAAGGTCCCCAGGGGCCCGGAGGCCACTAAGGGCCCCAGATGGCAAGCCCTTTTTTTTATAAAAAAATATATATATTTTAAAGAAAATATATATTTTTTTTATATATTTTTCTTTTATTTTTTATTAAAGGGCCAATTTTTTGTTGTTTTATTTTTTTAGAGTTCCGGAGGTCCACAGGGACCTGGAGATCTCCAGGGCCCCAGATGACAACCCCCCTTTTTTTCTAAAATAAATATTTGTTTTATATATTTTTTTATTTCTTTTTATTTTCATATTTATATATATATATATATATATATATATATATATATATATATATATATATATATATTATTATTATTATTATTAAAGGGCCCAGAGGTCCCCAGGGCCCCATGTGTCAAACCCCCTTTTTTTATAATTGTTTATTTTTTTATACATTTTTTTTTTTTTTAAAGGGCCCATAGGTCCCCAGGGCCCTGGAAGGCAACCCCCTTGTTTTTTTTGTTTTTTTAGATAAATGTTATATTTAAAAAAAATATATATATATATTTTCTCTCTTTTTTTCTTTTTATTTTATAAAGGGCACAGAGGTCCCCAGGGCCCCGGATAGCTACCCCCCTTTTTTATATATATTTTTCTTTATTTCTTCTTTTTGTAAAGGGCCCCCCCACTTCTCAATTCGCGGCAGCACCCCCCCCCCCCCCCCGATTCTCAATTTCATGCGGCAGCACCCCCCCTCCGGTTCTCTGCTCCAGGGGGCCCATGCCTGAAGCTGTGTAAGGGGCCCCAAAATTCCTGATGGCGGCCCTGTACACCTGTAAGGGGCCCGGGGGTCCGGAGGTGCCCAGATGCCTGGAGGCGCCCCAGATGGTAACCCCCCTCTTTTTTTTTTTGTATATATATTTTTTAGTTGTTTTTTTTAGGATTTTTTATTAAAGGGCCAATTTTTGGAATTTAATTTTTTTTAGCAGTCCGGAGGTCCCCAGGGGCCCAGAGGCCCCCAGGGCCCCGGGTGGCAACCCCCCATATTTTTTGTTATTAAAGGGCCAATGTTTTGTTTTAGGGGTCTGGAGGTCCCCAAGTGGCCCGGAGATCCCCAGGGCTCCAGATGACAACCCCCCCCCCTTTTTAAAAAAAAAAGACTAAAAATTATATATTTTTTGGTTATTTTTTTAACACATATATATATATATATATATATATATATATATAATATAATTATGAAAGGGCCCAGAGGGCCCCAGATGACAACCTTTTTGCTTATAAAAATGTTATAAACATTTTATATTTTCCCCAGGTTTTTTATTTTTTTCCTTAATTTCTTTTTTAAAGTGTATTTTGTGCGTGAAGTCGAGAGAGAGGAGCTGGACTTGCAATCGCCATCCTTCTCCATGCCCCCGGTGGCAATGGTGGGTGTGAGGGGGGCCCTCCCACTCACCCCACCCTACCTGCTACACTTGGGAGCCCGATGGGACAGAGGGACTCCCCCTATGAGGGAGTCTAGCCCACCCAGCCAGCCCTGTAGGTCCTTCGCCTCTCTTTATTTTAGGAGACCTCATGGCCAAAGTGCGTTCGTGTGCGTGCAAGTGTGGTGTTTATTTTTGGGGGGGGTGGGCGTACTAAGCACAGGCGTACCTTGCATAGCACACCCACCGGGAGCCGGGCTGAGACCACCAAACTCAATTCACATGTAGCCGAGACCGGGATCCGAACCCTTGGCTGCAGAGGTAAACGGCTTGTCAGCGCAGTGCCATTCACGTTGAGCCACCGCAGCTCCCACCCCATGTTATTTTTTTTTAGATTTTTGGTAGTTATTTTTTATTAAAGGGCCCAGAGGTTTATTTTTATTAAACGGCCCAGTGGTCCCCAGGGCCCCCAAATTGCGGCAGCCCCCCCTCTTCTCAATATCAGGCGGCAGCACCCCCCCCCCGTTCTCTGCTCCAGGGGGCCCATGCCTGAAGCTGTGTAAGGGGCCCCATAATTCCTGATGGCGGCCCTGATTGCCCCCCCATGGTACGAAATTTCAAGGAATTTTTCACTTTTATTGTTGCACTTTAACCACTTCCATACCGCGCCTATTCTGGCACTTCTCTCCTTCATGTAACAATTCTATTTTCTTCCTTGAAAATTACTCAGGACCCCCAAACATTATATATATTTTATTAACAAACACCCTAGGGAATAAAGTGGCGGCCATTTTTTCGTACACATTTCCAACGGTATTTGCGCCAAAATTTTTCATACGTTTTTTTTTTTTTTTTTGGCTTTCAAAAAAAAACCTGTTTCATGAATGACAAAATAAGAAAGCAGTAAAGCTAGCCCAATTTTTAGGGATAAGGTAAAAGATGATGTTACACCGAGTAAATAGATACCTAACTAGTCATGCTTTCATATTGCGCACACTCATGGAATGGCGCTAAACTTCGTTATTAAAAATCTCCATAGGCAACGCTTGACTTTTTATCTCAGGTTACCACTTTTGAGTTACAGAGGAGGTCTAGTGCTAAAATTATTGCTCTCACTCTAACGCACGCTATGATACCTCACATGTGGGGTTTGAAGGATGTTTACATATGTGGGTGGGACTTGCATGCGTGTTCGCTTCTGAGTGCGAGCTACTAGGGACAGGAGCATTTAAATTCCTTTTTTATTTTATTTTTTAACTTAATATTTTCATTTTTGCACTTGTTTGTCCCTTTTTTTGTATTATTTTTCACTTTTCTTCCTATTACAAGGAATGTAAACATCCCTTGTAATAGGACTAGTGTGTGACAGGTCCTCTTTATACAGAAAGGCGGGGTCAATTAGACCCCACATCTGTCCTCCAGGCTGGAAAGCATGGAATTGGTAAAAAAAAAAAAAACATCTCATGCTTTCAGCTGCGATCATGTTCGTTCAGCACAGTAGTGTAGTGTGTAGCATGTTCACCTAGCGGCAAAAGGGTTGCTGGTTCGAATCCAGCCCGTGACACTATCTGCCTGGAGTTTGCATGTTCTCCCTGTGCGGGTTTCCTCCCACAATCTAAAAACAGGCTGTAAATTGGATCCTGTCTAAATAAGCCCTAATATGCAGTAGGATATTTAGGTTTTGTGCTGCCCTAGGCCTGACCAAATTTTGGCACCCCCTAATAGAAAAATGACCCACCCTTCCTGTCAAGGCCACACCCTGTTTTTTTATGACCCACCCAGGAATTTTCAGGGGACACACACAAGTTCTGTGGGGGGGGGGGGCCTTAATTTGCCTAGTTTTTCGATCACTTCCTGTTTGGCTATGGGGCAGGAAGTGAAGGCCAATCTCCCCAAACAGACAGGGATAATACAAAATAAACGGACAGAGCTTCTAACCCCCCCCCCCAACTATATCCAAAATGAAAGAAATCAAAAAAATAAAAGTGATGATTATAGTTCCAGTTTAACCCCAAATTTAGATCATTTTATTGAGAGGCTTAAGAAAATATAACCATGCCAATAGGCCAGGATCCAGCGTTGCTAATATGTATGAATGTGTGTTAGGGACCCCCACAAACACCACCCAATGTTAAATCAACAATTTTCTTGTTTGTTTTGGGGATGCCTGCACCCCTGATAGGGTAAAGACACCTCACAAATGTTGTCACTTTCTACTTAATTCATTCACTTCCTGCCACACAGCCAAACAGGAAGTGAGGGAAACACCTGAGTAATGTTTTGTTGGGGACACAGATCAATCTAAATAGTTTCCCATTTTGGAAATTGCATTTTGCTGTGTACACCCCAAATTAGTAGGAATCTTGGACTTTGGGGTCCATTTACTAAAGGCAAATCCACTTTGCACTACAAGTGGACAAGCAAGGAAGAAAAATAAAAACTTGGCGGGATTCGAAGTAAAAACCATCAGTGCTTCCCTTCTGATTTTCATTGCCTATGCTTCTACTGCAGAGCGGCTTTGCCTTTACTAAACCCCAAAATAACTAATCATTTGAGGTGTACACTGCAGTGCAATTTGCTTAATGGTGACACTAGTTAGATTGACCTGTGTCCCGAAGAAAAGACCATTGGTAGGGTTTTAACCTCACTTCCTGTTCAGCTGTGTGACAGGAAGTGAAGCCAATTTTAGGAAAAGGGACACAAAGCCCAACCTTTAAAAAGTCAGTCTGGACATAAATTCTAGGAAACAATACTTACCGCTTTGTCTTCCTTTTCTGGTGACTAAACATTTCATGCATACACACCAGGAAAGAGCTTAGAGACAAATCACACTTGATGGTTTAGGCCCAAACTATTTCAGCTGCAGCGGTTGAAATCCATAGCATGAAAAAAATATCACAAAACAAACTTCACATTTTGAAAGTAATTTTATTGGTCCACAAAACAAGGAAAGCAAAACAAAAAATTACAAATAGACACCAAAAAAATAAAAAAATAAATAAAAACAAAAAAGACCAACGTTTATTTCACAGTCATTGGAAAATAAATCATGCTTTTGAAATAACAGGATAGACCCACAGGATTAAAACATTAGTCATTAACATCTTGAGAAACATTTAGAAAAATTATGTAGCAGACAAAACATCAAAAAATACAAAACTTGCTCCAAAACATCTCTGTTTCACTCCGCCATTACTTCCAGCCAGCAAATCTGCCCCCTCTGAGGGCAGCTGACAGGTGCACTATCCACTCTTTTTATAACATGTGTGCTAATGAACCAATTGGAAACACATGAAGAAATGTCAGCCTCTAGTTTGTGTGCACTTGTAACTGCTTACACCTGTTAAGGATGTCCTTAAATTACTAAGCCAAAAAAACATCTTTCTGAGCATGCTCAGAAAGATGCATGTCATTTTCAGGCTCAGACAACCAGCTTATTTTTCTAATGCCGCGTACACACGGTCGTTTTTTGCGATGAAAAAAAACGACGTTTTTTAAAACGTCATTTAAATTGATCGTGTGTGGGCAAAACGTCGTTTTTTGTCTTCAAAAAAACGACCAAAAAAAAATTCCAACATGCTTGAATTTTTTGTGTCGTTTTTCAAAACGTCGTTTTTTGTTTCACAAAAAGTCACCGTGTGTAGCAAAAACGTCTTTTAAAACGACGTTTTTCAACCCGCACATGCCCAGAAGCTAGTTATGAAGCGAGCTTCAATTGAAAAGAGTGGTGAACGTAACCTCGCTTTTTGTGAAAAAACGATGGTGTGTATGCAAAATTGTCTTTGAAAAGTGACGTTTCAAAAACGTCGTTTTTTTACTTCACAGAAAACGTCGTTTTTTTTCATCGCAAAAAACGACCGTGTGTACGCGGCATAAGTGTTCGAGCATGCCCAGTTCACTCGAAATGCAGTACCAGAATCAAATCTGCAATGGCGGATGAAAGCATTAGAGGTGTTTAATTTTTTTTTGGTCCCCCTGAACTGATGCTTTACAAGCTGAAGGGGAGGTCTTATCGAATTTTTACGTAACAAACATAAATAATAATAATTTAAACGCCCCTGTCCCTAGTAGCTCGCAGTCAGAAGCGAACAAGCAGCATTTTTTTTGGTTCCGGTTACCAGTTTAGATTTACAGATGAGGTCTAGTGCTAAAAGTATTCCTCTCGCTCTTACGCACGCTATGATACCTCACATGTGTGGTTTGAAGGATGTTTCCATATGTGGGCGGGCCTTAAATGTGTATGTCCCGCCCACATATTGAACCCCCGTTCAAACCCCCATGTGAGGTATCATAGCGTACGTTAGAGCGAGAGCAATACTTTTAGCACTAGACCTCCTCTGTAAATCTAAACTGGTAACCTGAAACACATAAAAAAGCGTTGCCTATGGGTATTTTCAAGTACTGAAGTTTGGCCCCATTCCATGAGTGTGTGCAATATTAAAGTGTAACATGTTGGGTATCTATTTACTTGGTGTAACATTATCTTTCACATTATGGCCATAAATTGGGCTAACTTTAGTGTATTCCTAATTTGTAACCACTTGAGCCCCAGAGCATATTACTGGTCACTGACGGGGCCAGTTTTTGCATTTCAACACTGCGTCATTTTGACTGACAATTGCGTGGTTGTGCAACGTGGCCCCCAAACAAATTTGGCGTCCTCATTTCCCCTCATTTTGGTGGTATTTGATCACCTCTGCGTTTTTTCTTATTTTTGCTTGAACCAAAAATATAGCGAGAATTTGGTAAATAAAAAGACATCTTTTTTACTGTTTGCTATAATAAATTTCCCCCAAAATATATTCAAAAAATGTTTGCCCTCAGTTTAGGCCGATAAGTATTCTTCGACATATTTTTGGTTCCAAAAAATCACAATAAGCGTTTGATTGGTTTGGGCAAAAGTTATAAGTAGGGGTTGGTCTTATGGGTTTTTTAGGAATATTTTTTTGTTTTACTAGTAATGGTGGCTATCATTGTTTTTTCTGGCTACTGCGACATTGTGGCGGACACATTTTTGTGAGATTTGGCATTTTTCTAGCGAGCAATGGTATAGAAATGCATTGCTTACTATAAAAATGACACTGGCAGGGAAGGGGTTAACACTAGGGGCGCGGAAGGGGTTGAATATGTTACCTGGGTGTGTTCTAACTGTAAAGGGGGTGGGACTGTCTAGGGGAAATGACAGATCGCTGTTCATACATTGTAGGGACAGACGAGCAGGCATTCCCCCCCCCCTGACAGGACCGGGATAAAGGGGAACTCCACCCCAAATTAAAAAAAAATTGGCGTGGGGGTCCCCCTTCAGGTACACAACAGGCTCTTAGATTTGATCTGGAACATAAGGGGTTAAACCCACGCCAAAAACGGCGTGGGGTTCCCCCTCAGATCCAGACCAAACCCTTCTTTCTCCCAGGCACGCAGTCTGGCCGGACAGGAATGGGGGTGGGGACGAGCGAGCGCCCCCCCCTCCTGAGCCGTACCAGACCACATGCCCTCGACATGGGGGAGTGTGTGCTGTGGGGGAGGGGGGCACTGCCCCCCCACCCCAAAGCACTCTTGTCCCCATGTCGATAGGGACAAGAGCCTCTTCCCGACAACCCTGGCCGTTGGTTGTCGGGTATGCGGGCAGGGGGCTTATCAGAATCTGAGAGCCCCCTATAATAAGGGGGCCCCCAGATTCTGGCCCCCCACCCTATGTGAATGAGTATGGGGTACATCGTACACCTACCCATTCACCGGGTGGAAAAGTGTAAACACAAATAAACCACACAGAAAAAAATAATTTATTAGTCAGCTCTGGGGGTCTTCTGCCGGGACCCCCCACCACCAGCCCATTGGGCCCCGGGCTTCGCTGTTTTCTCCCGGGGGGGACACCCACCGATGCTCTCCGCCATGTCCAGCCAGGCCCCCACCCCAAAACAAGCTCTTTTACATCCGGGGGGGGGGGCAGCCGAAACCAGCTGAGAACAACGGGGGGCGGAGCCCCTCGGTCTTCCAGACGTTTTCTGCCGGGGGGGCTCCAGCCCCGCACCGGTCTTCGCCGCCGCCTTCCGCCGGGGGGGGACACCCACCGATGCTCTCGGCCATATTCGGCCAGGCCCCCACCCCAAATTAAGCTCTTTCACATCCGGGGGGGGGCGGCGGAAATGGCGGAGAACAACGGGGGCGTCGCCACTCCTCGGTCTTCTAGCCGTTTTCTGCCGGGGGGGGGGAAACACCCACCCATGCTCGCCGCCATGCTCGCCGCCATGCTCGACTGGGCCCCCACCCCAAAATTAAGCTCCTTTACAATCCGGGGGGGGCCGGTCGATAACAGCGGAGAACAACGGGGGTGTCGCCCCACCTCGGGCTCCTCCGCTTCTGCCTGGCTCCTCCCGAGGCCAGGGCTTCTTTCGCCGTCTTCCGCCGGAGGGCGCCACTCTCCGGGCTTCTCGTGGCTGTCTTCCGCCGCGGGGCACCACCCGCGGGGGCCAGGCCTTCTTCCACCGCCCCCTTCAATTTCTTCTGCCTGGACGAGGGTCGCACATCCCATCCAGGACTTGGACGTGGCGGGCTTCTCGTCGCTGTCTTCTGCCGCTGCCCCCTTCACCACGAAGCTCCTGCTTATGGAGGGAGGGCAGCGGGCTTCCGACGTCTTCGACCGGTACGGATCTGGGGGGGAACCCCACGCCGATTTTGGCGTGGGTTAACCCCTCACGTTCCGGACCAAGCCGAAGAGCCTATTGTGCCCCTGGGGGGGAAGCCGCGCCGGTTTCAAATTTGAAATTTGGCGCGGAGTTCCCCTTCAGTGTCAGCGCAGCCCGAGAACACCTCGGAGCTTCCCGTGCGTCGCTTCACGCAGTGCAAACACTGCTACGCCCCTTGGTATTTACCAAGAATTTCCCGGCGTACTGAAGAGGCGCACGCAAAGCCCCGATTTCTCCCTCTGCGCATGCCCAGTATGCAAATGAACCTTCCGAGGTTCTGGCGTACTTGGCAAGCACACGGGGACCGGGTCCCAAAAGTCACTTTTGCTTTCAATTCGGCCCGCCACACACGTTCAAACACATGTCACTACACTTCCCCTGCATCACCCCCCTCCCTCCCCTCATAAACTCCCGCCCGAATCCCCGATGTTTACATTACTAAATGCCGCACGCCAGCTCTGTACTGGCGTGCTGTGCGCCCTCTCCTGGGCGCATTAGGCAGTTTAGTAAATGAGGAAACACGCTGCACTGGCAGCGTGTTTCTTTTGTAAATGTCAAAAACAGGTTTACTCCTGCTTGTGCACCATGAGTCATGGCGCACAGGCTTGGTAAATCAGCCCCATTGTTTCTAGGCATTGATAAATTTAAATCTCACTGGAGGGGTAGTGCCGTAGTGAGAGAGATTTCTAAGCTCGAGATGTCCTGGATCTTTCGTTTGAAATGTTACAAACCTTACGGCCTCAACATTGAAACAGACGTTAATGCCTTTATTAATAATGCTTGATTTTTGTTTATTGTATTTTTAATATTTTTTTAATATTATTTTACAAATTCTGGATGTTAGAATTTGTTGTATTTAGTATGTAAAATATCCATTGAGCTCAAGTCTTGGTTTGATATGCCAGGATGGATGACCAATTGTTAATTTTTAATTTTAATTTTTAATTTTAATTTTTAATTTTAATTTTTAATTTTAATTTTTATTTGTATTTTTATTTTTAACTTCATTTTTGGGAAATTAGGAATTAAGTATATTAATATATATTTTTTTCTCTTATTCCCCCTATTTTGGGCATATTTCATGTGTGGTGGTATTTTTCCTTGTTTTTTTCACTTCACTAATAACGAATAAAGGTTTTATTCCTTTATTTGTTTTGCCCATATAATATTGTTTTACAATCAGTGGTGTCTTCGGCTATTACCTTATCTTCACCACTAGGTGGCAGCCTCAGCAATATTTAGAGTCATCATGCCTCTAATCACTTTATAGAAAGAAAGTGAATATCTTAAATAAATAAAATTCTTTTTTTGCACGTATTGATCCTTAATAGGATCTTTTCCTAATGTTTTTTTCAATATACTAATTAGTTTAAATAATCCCTTCTTTTTATTTAGATAGAATTAGCCAAGTTTTTGTTGAGCCCGTTATTGCTACTGTTTTTCCCAATGGAATTCCCATTTTCAAAATGGAGTTTTCGCTACTTCCGGTTCCTGGCAGTCAGAACGAGGCTTGGGCATATATACAGCGGTGGATCACTGCAGAGCCTATCCCCATTGAAAACGTCATTCTATGACGAAACGCGTCTGGGCTATTGGCGTGCAGTGACGCCACCGCGTTCGACGTTGTGAGGAAAGGCTCCTCGTGTTGCCGGCCGGCATTCGTTTTAGGATCGCATCCAATTTTTCGTTTTATGATCGAATCTCATATTCATTTGTAAGTAGTTTTTCTATTCAATATTAAATCTCCTTGATGGTTTTACACTATGTGCGGCCTCTTCGTTTCTTTCATTATGGTTGACGGTTCCTGCACCTGTATTGAGGACCATTTATGAGACCACACTTCAGAATTAAACATTGTCATCCGTTTGGCCTCTGAGCGGCTGTTTGAGCTGGTTTTCTGCTTGTGTCCTGTCATCTGCTGATTTTGTCTTCAGTCTTCATCCTGTGAACAGCTGTGGAGCTGTGATATGCTGTTTACCCACTGCTTGCTGGTAAGCCTCTGTCCATAAGGTGGCGGTTCACTGGATCGTATCAATCACTTGGGTGTCGTTTAATATATGCACTTTTGTGGACTTTATTATTTATTCAATATATAAGGACTTTATATTTGTTTATTGGCGCAATTTTTTCTTTTCTATAGAATTACATTACTGTATCAAACCATTTCACCTCAGTTTTGTCCCTAGTGCCCTACTTTTACCATTCTTTCTGCCTGGAAACCTAAGAACGACCATGGCATCCAAAAAGCATCCCTTTAGGTCAAATGCGGTTTTAGAACAGCTAGAAGACTGCTATAGTGAATTAAAATCACTTGCAGAATTGAGCGCTAGTGTCCTCATCAGACACTGAATGTGATAACAGTGACGATTCTGCGACTGAGCTCAGTGATGTATGAACTTGGTGCTTTATTGACTGTGGTACGGATCAGGCAACACCTCCAAGATTCCCATTTACTGCAGCATCTGGTATGAAAGTAGACATTGAACATGACAACCCCTTGGCATACTTACAATTATTTCTGACCGATGAGGTTATTGAAAAAATTGTTGCTGAGACGAACCAGTACAAAGAGCAACAATTAGCTACTATGCATCGGAAGTTTCCAAGAAGCAGAAAGTGGTAACCAGTGACCAAAGATAACATTTGGACATTTCTGGGCCTAATAATACTTCAGGGAGTAGTGGGAAAACCTCTGCAGAAGTGGTATTGGACAACTAATAAATAACTTGCCACTCCATTCTTTGGCATGGTCATGTCAGGGTACAGATTTTCACTCAGCTGGGTACAATACACAGGGCCGGTGCAAGGATTTTTGACACCCTAGGCGAAACCTCATTTTGCCGCCCCCACTGGGTCCGCCCCTGACTCCACCCCCTTCGCCAGTGTTAAATGGTTTGATTTAACCCTCCTAACTGCTACATCTGCAAGACAGCTCGTTCTTTTGAAATACATAAGACTTACTAGCAGGATCACCAGGTGAACATAAAACAAAAAACAAAACTAATGCAGCCACCCATCTTTAAATTGGTAATCTGCAGTAAATTAAATATTTTGCTTTAATACCACTTTAAGAGGATAACGGTAATCAATTAATTCTGTTATACATCAATATATAGGCATATGATGGTAAGGAAGGAGTTAAAGCAAGAGATAAACAGACTGGAGTAAAGCTACTTCCAGTGCTGACAAGGAAAGAGAGTGAAAGGGGCTGTCAGGGAGAGAGAAGGGGGCTGTGAGAGAGAAAAGGGGGCTGTGAGAGAGAGAGAAGGGGGCTGTGAGAGAGAGAGACTGTCAGGGAGGGAGAGAGAGAAACTGTCAGGGAGGGAGTGAGAGAGTGAAGGGGGCTGTGAGAGAAAGAGAGAGTGAAGGGGGCTGTGAGAGAAAGAGAGAGTGAAGGGGGCTGTGAGAGAAAGAGAGAGTGAAGGGGGCTGTGAGAGAAAGAGTGGAGGGGGCTGTGAGAGAAAGAGTGGAGGGGGCTGTGAGAGAAAGAGTGGAGGGGGCTGTGAGAGAAAGAGAGAGAGAAGGGGGCTGTGAGAGAGAGAGACTGTCAGGGAGAGAGAGAAACTGTCAGGGAGGGAGAGAGAGAGTGAAGGGGGTTGTGAGAGAAAGAGAGATTGAAGGGGGTTGTGAGAGAAAGAGAGAGAGAAGGGGGCTGTGAGAGAGAGAGACTGTCAGGGAGGGAGAGAGAGTGAAGGGGGCTGTGAGAGAAAGAGAGAGTGAAGGGGGCTGTAAGAGAAAGAGTGGAGGGGGCTGTGAGAGAAAGAGTGGAAGGGGCTGTGAGAGAAAGAGAGAGAGAAGGGGGCTGTGAGAGAGAGAGACTGTCAGGGAGGGAGAGAGAGTGAAGGGGGCTGTGAGAGAAAGAGAGAGTGAAGGGGGCTGTGAGAGAAAGAGAGAGTGAAGGGGGCTGTGAGAGAAAGAGAGAGTGAAGGGGGCTGTGAGAGAAAGAGAGAGTGAAGGGGGCTGTGAGAGAAAGAGAGAGTGAAGGGGGCTGTGAGAGAAAGAGAGAGTGAAGGGGGCTGTGAGAGAAAAAGAGAGAGAAGGGGGCTGTGTGAGAGAGAGAGAGAGAGACTGTCAGGGAGGGAGAGAGAGAAACTGTCAGGGAGGGAGAGAGAGAGAGAGAGAGAGAGAGAGAGAGAGAGAAGGGGGCTGTCAGAGAGAGAGGGGGGACAGTCAAAGAGAGAGAGAGAGAGAGAGAGAGAGAGAGAGAGAGAAGGGGGCTGTCAGAGAGAGAGAGAGAGAGGGGCTGTCAGAGAGAGAGAGGAGAGAGAGAGAGGGGGGCTGTGAGAGAGAGAGACTGTCAGGGAGGGAGAGAGAGAATCTGTCAGGGAGGGAGAGAGAGAGTGAAGGGGGTTGTGAGAGAAAGAGAGAGAGAGAGAAGGGGGCTGTGAGAGAGAGAGAGAGAGAGAGAGAGAGACTGTCAGGGAGGGAGTGAGAGAGTGAAGGGGGCTGTGAGAGAAAGAGAGAGTGAAGGGGGATGTGAGAGAAAGAGAGAGTGAAGGGGGATGTGAGAGAAAGGGAGAGTGAAGGGTGCTGTGAGAGAAAGGGAGAGTGAAGGGGGCTGTGAGAGAAAGAGAGAGAGAAGGGGGCTGTGAGAGAGAGAGAGACTGTCAGGGAGGGAGAGAGAGAAACTGTCAGGGAGGGAGAGAGAGAGAGAAGGGGGCTGTCAGAGAGAGAGAGAGAGAGAGAGAGAGGGACTGTCAGAGAGAGAGAGAGAGAGAGAGAGAAGGGGGCTGTTGGAGAGAGAGGGGGGGCTGTCGGAGAGAGAGAGAGAGAGGGGGGGCTGTCAGAGAGAGAGAGAGAGGGGGGCTGTCAGAGAGAGGAGAGAGAGGGGGGCTGTCAGAGAGAGAGGGGAGAGAGAGAAAGGGGGGCTGTCAGAGATAGAGAGGGCAGAGAGAGAGAGAGAGGGCGCTGTCAGAGAGAGGGGACAGAGAGAGGGGGGGCTGTCAGAGAGAGGGGG
Organism: Rana kukunoris; assembly: GCA_029574335.1. Taxonomy (NCBI): domain Eukaryota; kingdom Metazoa; phylum Chordata; class Amphibia; order Anura; family Ranidae; genus Rana; species Rana kukunoris. The sequence goes on along the minus strand of CM056055.1, from coordinate 76,319,649 downwards.
AGAGAGAGAAAGGGGGGCTGTCAGAGAGAGGGGGAGAGAGAAAGGGGGGCTGTCAGAGATAGAGAGGGCAGAGAGAGAGAGAGGGCGCTGTCAGAGAGAGGGGACAGAGAGAGGGGGGGCTGTCAGAGAGAGGGGGAGAGAGAGAAAGTGGGGCTGTCAGAGATAGAGGGCAGAGAGAGAGAGGGTGCTGTCAGAGAGAGGGGACAGAGAGAGGGGGCTGTCAGAGAGAGGGGGAGAGAGAGAAAGGGGGGCTGTCAGAGATAGAGAGGGTAGAGAGAGAGGGCGCTGTCAGAGAGAGGGGACAGAGAGAGGGGGGGCTGTCAGAGAGAGAGAGCGCTGTCAAAGAGAGAGAGGGGGCTGTCAGAGAGAGAGAGAGGGGGGGCTGTCAGAGAGAGAGAGAGGGGGGGCTGTCAGAGAGAGAGGGGGGGCTGTCAGAGAGAGAGAGCGCTGTCAAAGAGAGAGAGGGGGGGCTGTCAGAGACAGAGAGGGGGGGTAACAGAGACAGAGAGGGGGGGGCTATCAGAGACAGAGAGGGGGGCTATCAGAGACAGAGAGGGGGGCTATCAGAGACAGAGAGGGGGGGGGCTATCAGAGACAGAGAGGGGGGGCTATCGGAGGGGGGGCTATCGGAGGGGGGCGGGGCTATCGGAGGGGGCGGGGCTATCGGAGGGGGGCGGGCTATCAGAGACAGAGAAGGAAGCAGAGTCTGTTAAGTGAAAGATCTCATTCACTTACCAGAATAGTCTCACTGGTTCATCATTCAGCAGCAGTGTTTCGTGTGGCTGCTTGGTTTGGATCTTCCCGCCACCTCCCCTCCTCCCCTTCACACAGACGAGTGCACAGCAGAGAAGGGACATGGGAGAAGTCTGTAGCTGCTCCGGGCAGATATAATGGACATAATGGATTGGACAGAGGAACATGAGGGGCGGGAGAAATGTGGAGATCATGCGACATTGTGATCTCAGAGCGGAGAAGAGGAATTTCTGGACACACCAGAGCGGAGGACGCTCTCCTGGAGGAACTGCATAGCTGCTGGACAGGACACATGTCAGAGTGCAGAGAGAGATAGTTGCAAGCTCTGTACAGTGCGTGTGGGGATAGAATAACCAGCGGCTGAGCGCTCCTCACAGCTGTGCGCTCTAGGCGGCTGCCTAATCCGCCTAGTGGTAGCGCCGGCCCTGACAATACATTGCATCAAAGAAAGCATGATTTGGCATAAAATCTGACATTCTGTGTGATTTGTCAACTAGCTACATGTGGAATTCAGTCATATACACTGAAAAAGGAACAAAATTCAATCCAAAATACAGCAACTATGGAATTGCATCATCTTCCATTCTTTCACTCATTGAGTCATTGCTAAATCAGGGTTATTGCGTAACAGCCAGCAACTTTTTTTACGTCTCCTCTGAACTGTATGAGTTTCTTCTGCAAAACAAAACAGATGCATATGGAACAGTTAGGGCTACCTGGTGCGACATGACTATGGTATAACAGATATACCCATTGCTGCTGAGCGACCCCAACTTATACTCCATACCTATACCTTTAATAAATTATGAGACCACCACCAATTAATTTTGGAGTAAAAACTGTCCGTAGCAGCCTCCTTTATTTGAAATAAATTTAAATATTAATTCTTAAATAACATGTAAACAACAACATTCCTGAAAACACTCCCATAACTCGTGCTGGACTTTGCAGGTCACTAAAAACACTAACTTGTAAACTTTTAAAACATTTTGGGCACTGCGGTACCTAACCTCTGGTCATTGGCCTCAAGCCGACAAGCTGGCTCAGAGACGACCACTGACCGCAGTGCCACCATTAACCAACATTTCAGCCACACCTTAGGTGACTGGAAAACATAACACCCCTTCAGCACCCATACCACCTCTGGGTACTGCCATCCTTCTTTGAGGTATTCCTTCTCCTGCAAAGTCCAACACCAGCCACCAGCAACCAAAGGTAACACCTTACCTTTGGGCGCACCTCCCCACCCTCAAGGTTCGCTGTATCCCTTCCTCCAGGCCCAACACCCACATGTCGATGCCTACCTCTGTAAGGTGAACTCCATCACCCCGAACGTATCGCCATGTTTCCACCTCCAACTCCGGATGCCTGACCACTAAACCCCCATTCCTGATAACAAACCGCCCCACATCCCTGTTAATTTTCCTGCGGGCTCTGTTCACTCCATCGACAGATCTCGCCATCCTCTATGATGTCCTTGCCACCATGTCCGACCACACCACAATCGTATCCGGACATGCGGATGCGCAGAAAGTCGAACTTAATGTCCCTCGCGACATCCAACATCGACCGGACTCCCAAATCGTTGCCCCCCACATGAAGTATGAGCACGTCAGGTGGACGGTCCAACCGGGCAAACCGGTGCACCTCCGGAACCACCTTGCTCCAAAGCATCCCAGGAAACCCCAGCCATCTCACACACGCCTCCTGTCTTGGGACCCCCAGCTGTCGACCGTCCGGTCACACGTCCGCTCTCTTGGCCCCGGAATGCAAGAAAGAATGGCCCATAATCCAGACTAATCCCTGTCCTGTACCTGAAAAACAGCAAGCAACAGAAACCCATCACTACTCATGATCCAGGGAATAATCAATCCCTCAGCCCCCTTAACCAAACCATAACACAGAAACCAAACCCCCCCCCCCTTTTCTTTTTTTTTTACACAAAACCCCTCCTGCAACACCCACCAACAGCTGCGGTCTGACATACAGGCAAAACCTCCTAGACTCCCACGGACCTATCCGCTTGACCGTTGCCTCGTCAAGCCCATTTCGCGCGGCCTCCGTCGCCGCCCCAATCCGAAACGAATGGGATGAAAATTATTTTTCCCCCAGGCCCAATGCCCCCAAACACTTCCTAACCACAGCTACAAATTGATAGCGCGACAAAGGAGCCCAATCCTCATGCCTGTTCTGCCTCCGGCGCCAACTCTCGGAATTTCTCCCACTGAAAGCGAGACAAGGCGTCAGCCACCCCATTCTTCACCCCTGGAAAATGCACCGCATATATGAAAATATTCAATTGCAAACAGCGGAGCACCAGATGCCTCAGCAGCCAAATAACTGGAGGAGAAGACACAGTAACCCTATTGATGACCTGCACTACACCTAAATTGTCCCCATGGAACCGAACCTTACGATCCCGGAAGGATGCGCCCCACAACTCGACCGCCAGCACCACCGGAAACAGCTCCAGCAGCACCAAATTCCTTGCAAAACCCGCAGCTAGCCAAGACTGGGGTCACGGGCCTGCACTCCACTTGCCCTGAAAGTACGCACAAAAATACGACCCCCCCGGCGGCGTCCGTGTACAGATCCATGTCGAAATTGCTAACTGGGCCCGACATCCACAACGCCCTTCCGTTAAAGGACTCCAAAAAGGAGTACCACACCACCAGATCCTCCCTGTGCTCGCTAACCAGCCGCACAAAATGTTTTGGCGCCGAAACTCCCGCCATGCTTGCCGACAGCCGTCGGCAAAACACCCTGCCCATTGGGAGGATGCGGCACGCAAAGTTGAGCTTCCCCAGAAGAGACTGAAGAACTCTGAGTTGTACCTTCCGCAACCCCAGCAACGCCGTAATATCCACCTTAAGACCTTCCAATTTGCCCAGCGGCAAACTACACTCCATCGCCTCCGAGTCGATGACAATGCCCAGGAATTGGATAAACGTCTTAGGCCCCTCAGTTTTTTCCGGGGCCAAAGGATCCCCAAACCGTTCCGCAACGTGCTCGAGAGTGGCTAACAGCATTGCACAGGTATGAGCCGAAGCTGGGCCCACACAAAAGAAGTCATCCAGGTAATGGATCACGGAGTTAACCCCGGCCACATCCCGAACCACCCACTCCAGGAAGGAGCTAAAGTGTTCAAAGAACGCACATGAAATGGAGCAGCCCATCGGCAGACACCGGTCCACATAGAATCCTCCGTCCCAGTGACACCCCAACAGCCGGAAGCTATCCGGGTGAACCGGTAGCAGCCGAAAAGCCGCCTCAATGTCGGATTTCGCAATCAATGCCCCCCATCCATACTTCCTAACCCAACCAACCCCCGATTTAAAAGAAGTGTAACTCACCGAAGAGTCAACCGGACTAATGGCATCATTGACGGACCCCCTTTGGAAAATGAAAGATGATGAATGAGCCAAAACTTGTTCGGCTCCTTCTTTGGAACCACCCCTAACAGGGACACAACCAAATCCTCCAAAGGGCAGGGACTGAAACGGACCACCCATAAGACCCAACGCCACCTCCTTCCGCAGTTTCTCCGAAACTACCTTGGGATGTTGTAGCGCGGATCGTAAGTTCTTGTCCACTGGCGGAACCACCGACAGTGTGCACGGAATGCAAAATCCCTCTGAGAAACCCTTCAACAACAGGGCCGCCGCCCTATTAGGATACCTACCTAGAAACGGCTGCATCCTTTCCACCATCACCGGAGTCCTCCCTCTTGTTTGAAGACTCTCCGGAACGCCCCTTTCCCTGCTTGAAACACCTAAAGTAGGGGTGGTTGCCTCTGCAGCCCGAGCACTCGTGCTTGAACCAGCAGGACCCACCGAACTTGCAGCTACCCTCATTAAACTGCCAACAGGTCCCCTTCTTTTTTCCAGCGGATTGTCCCGGGGACGAAGTTCCACCGCCCCCCCCCCCGAAAAACGGTGTGGACGTACGCGGGGACGACATAAGCCGCATCCAAGGGCCAATGTCCTTAGTGACCCCGGCTTAAGTCTGTCCAAATTAAACTTTTCCAAAGGCAATAACGCAAAGATCTCAACATATTTGCTTTTCCAAAAAAAAATTCCCGCACCTCCTGTTTCAAATGTGAACCCAGAGGTGCCTCGTAACACGTGTAAACCTCCCCCTTCGCTGCGTCCGCCAGACAAACCAACTCTCGCTTTTTTACCTCATCCTCCACCGTATCGGCCTTGTCCCCGGCAGGCACAGCGGAGCTGGCAGTAACACTTCCCACATCCGCATCCACCGCCCCCGGCACGGCAGCCACCACCCCTGTGGCTGGGGACGTAACCGTCATGCCGCCTGTCGGCGCCCAAGCAGCAGCCAAGCTAGTGTCCGGGTTGTCACCCCCTTTTAGCTGACACACCAAGACCTCCAAACCCGTCAAAAACTATGCAAATCCGAGTCAGCCGCAACACAACCACCCAGGGCACTGCCCCCCGACAGACCTACCCCCGTCACCTCCCGCTACCGCGGGCATAGCCACCAGATCGCAAGGGCCTCCCACCCGGACCCCCCCCCCAGACCCACCAACAGACCGTAAAACAGCATGAATAGAAGAAACTGACTTACCGGGCTGCCTGGAAGCAATCCCATCAGCCAAACGTTCCGTCTCCCACGGTGCTGCCAACCTCCTGGACCCGAACTCCTCTTCTGACTCCGACAGTTCTCCCTTCGATAGACACTCGGGCCGCACATCTTCTTCCAATGCAGGACCACCAGGCGACTTGGGCCTGGCGTCCGAGGGTCCTGTGCTCGAATGGCTCCCCCTGCGGCCCCTGGACCCGTACACCGATTTCCCCGTCGCTTTCCGTGGAGACAGGCCTCTGCTTCCTGAGCCGCCATCAACCACTCTCCCCCGCCCCCTCTCGAGCTCCTCACGGGGGCTGTACTGGAGGTGGCTAGCTGTAGCAGTTGAAGGGCTAGCCACCTAAGGGACAGAACAGATTTCCCACGCCGAGGCTCCTGGCCCCCCGGTGCACAACCGGGGGGGGGGAGCCCGCAGCAAGTTGCTCCACACATTGGGCAGGCCTCCCAGTGAATGGGGCTCGGATCTCACCGGTGCACAACCGGAGGAGGAGCCCGCAGAAGTTTGCACCACACGTCTGGCGGGCATAACTGCCACTACAGAGCCCGCCACCCGACCACCCCCCGCAACCCCCCTCCCGTTCTTGATGCTTCCCGGGGCCTGAGGGCGCTGCATGTGCCGACCGCTTAGCGGGGGGCCCGACAAGGCCCTATGGGGGCTGGGACCATGCCGCACAACACCCGCGGGGGGGCCTGGAAAAAAGCGGTCCGGAGGCCTGGACCTGCGCTCCCTGAATGAGTCACCCCCCCACCGCCGGAGCTTCGCCCCCACCCTGCGGGAGAAGCGGCCCCAGCATTTGCTGAAGCCACGCCTCACCGCGGCGATCCGCCTCCTCCCTAAGCCGCTCAAATAGCGCATACACCTCCGCCATTATGAAGAGGGAGACAGAGTGTGCTCCTACCTGAACTTTCCCCACGCCGCGAATGCCCGGGAAGAGGGGCAGGAGTCCATTTATAGACTTCCCTCCCCTCCCACAATCCTCTCTCCTAAACCACTCCTCTTATCCGGCAAAGGGTTCTATTAACCCTGTAATGCCGGCCCTGCGCTGATTTCAGGTTTTGCTTTTTGCTCCGGGCCTTTCTTGCTGCCAATGTTTGGCAAAAAGAAGCTGAAGACTGGAGAAATTGTTGCCTGGCAGAAAGGAAAAATAATGGCACTGCGATGGCGTGACAAGAAAGATATGTGTCTAATGAGTACAGTTCATAATACCTCCACTGTAATGGTACGAACGAAAAGGTGGGTAAGAAATCATAAAGTCATAAGTAATGATAGACTACAATAACACCATGGGAGGTGTCGACAGAGCAGACAAAGCAATGACTTTCTAATCAGCAATGAGGAAACAGCAAAAGAAGTCCAACAAGAAGATATTCAGGCATCTTCTGGAGCAATGCTTGTGCAATGCCTACATTCTGCTAAAAAAAAGAGTGACAAGCCTGTGATTCATTCTGACCTAATTTGGAAAGTTGCTGAATGTATCTTTGTGAACCACCAAACATGATCAATGCCCTGGACATAGTGCTGTCTGCATTGTCAAAACGGAACGCCTGACTGGTCATCACTTCATGGACTACAGTACATCCCACCAACCGAGAAAAAGTCAGCACCTACAAGGATGTGTGTAGCTTGTTGTTATGCAGTCCCATATTTTAAAAATGTTCATATCCGGGATGTTTACTAAACCAATATACAATTTCTAGTATTACAGTGACTAGTAATATTGCACCCTTGTTTGGACTAATTTCAGTGTTTTCGGTTTGATTACATTATTGAATAAAATGTTATTATATTAATATTTTTTATAATTGTTTATTATATTATAATTTATGATTTTGTGTTTCAAACTTTATAATACTGTGCTCCCCGTGCTATGAAATGTGTACAAATACTGCAAGTTGATTTATCAGACTGGAATGGCGCACAGTGGATCGCAGAAATGCTCGCTCCCACACCTGATCAGGATTGAGCTAACCTGAGTAGTTTTTCCGACAAGAGGAGACTTATTTTATTTTTTTCTTTCTCCTCTCTCCACGGCTCCAAACTTTTTATTTCCTTTTTTCTTGTACCCCCGATTTACCCTTTGAGTGACCAAACGTCACACCCGTTGCACTTGTACTTTGGCCTTCGCCACTATCGTTTTGTTTTGTTTTGTTATGTTTTCTTTACCTGAACAGTTCTTTTTTGTCCTACTGGTCGGAATGCACCAAGATACTCATCACTCTTAAATCATCTGATGCTGAACCACTTCTTCCGCCTCTACAATCAATTAACTCCTCTGCACTCATGGATCCCCGAATACAGCCTCCACGGTATGTAAGTGACTTACTACACTTTCACCTTTTTAAGCACGCCACATACGAACTACCATGGTGGTAAACCTTCTTACTTTAAATGCCAAAGGCCTTAACCACCCGGCCAAAAGGCGGTCTATGTGGAAGGACGCTCTGCAGAATAACTGTGATGTTTTATGTGTTCAGGAAACACACTTTGCCCTTAACTCGCACCCCAAATGCACACACCCCAAATTCCCTCACATCTATATGGCGAATGCGGAAGTTAAAAAAAGAGGCGTGATGGTGGCAGTGAGAGACTCAGTGGTCTTCCATCTTCACAACACCATCTCAGATCCACAGGGGCGCTACCTCATTCTGGTGTGTGAAATTAATTCCACCATGTACACTGTAGCAAATATCTACGCTCCAAATGTTAAACAACTACATTTTTTCCACAGGACAATGAAAAAAATAAGAGCAGTCCAGAAAGGTTTGCTAGTAGTATGTGGTGACTTTAATATGACCGCGGATCCACTGATGGACTTGTCTTCTTCTCCTAGGAGACCCCCACCCTCTCTAAGAAGTGCTATGCATTCTCTCAAACTATTTGATGCATGGAGATGCTTTAATGCTAATGAAAGAGATTTTACTTTCTTTTCTTATGCACACAGTTCTTACAGCAGAATTGACATGTTCCTAGTTGACAAGTTACTGTTATTCAAATGTAAATCAGCCAAAATCAATGGCATCACCTGGTCGGATCACGCCTAGGATTGACGGTGGGGGACGTTTCCTCTCATGGCCCTACTTACTTATGGAGGGCCAACCCTGTCCTGCTGAGGGCGGGGCCAATCAGGTCATGCATTGAAAAGGGACTAGTAGAATTTTTTGATCTGAACCAGGGATCAGTGGAGGATCCATTTGTCTTGTGGAACGCCCATAAGGCGTTTGTAAGAGGTATAATGATACAACAGGGGGCGAGACTCAGGAGGGAGAGGCAGCAGCAGACTATGTAACTTATCTCCCAGATAGACGTTTTGGACAGACAAAATAAGACTCAACCCTCCCATCATTTGACCAACCTAATTTCCCACCTACGCACGGAACTTAGACTTAAGTTCCTTGGAGGACTTCGAGAAGGCCTCCAGGAGGCTGAAACTCTCCAACTACACGAGTGGCAACAAAGCTGGGAAACTTCTGGCCAACAAGTTGAAGGGACTCAGAGTTAAAGCCCAGATCCCCCATATACTACAACCTCACACCTTGGTTAAGCAAACGCACCCTTAGGCAATTGCTGACGCATTCAGTCAATACTACAGCTCACTATATAACTTGAAAGACGACCGATCAACCCCACAACCCACTTCCTTAAACAAATTGACCTTCCTAGACTCTCACAGGACCAACTCATGCTCTTGGCCACTAGGCTTATGAATATTCTGCCAGAAATTGTGGATGTGGATCAGACAGGATTTACCAGGGGGAGACAGACAGCCGGCGCCACTAGGCGCCTGGTCAATCTGATTCACATTGCTAGACACAGGGGAACGCCTTCTCTGCTCCTTTCCTTGGATGCGGAGAAGGCGTTCGATAGGATCCACTGGGGATACTTAGCCGAAGTCCTGCGCAAATTTGGTTTTCAGGGTTGGGTGTTCTCAGCCATAATGGCACTTTACACACGGCCATCAGTCCAGGTATATATAGCAGGTACACTTTCTACCCCGTTCCAAATTACAAATGGCACGCGCCAGGGGTGTCCCCTATCCCCACTCATTTTTAATCTAATGAAGGAGCCCCTGGCTGCCATGATAAGATCACATCCCCGTATCACTGGAATAACAGTGGGCCCTAAAAAACACGTCATAAGCCTCTTTGCTGATGACATTATTTTGATATTGTCTGAAGTGCAGGAATCGCTGGCAAATGTGCAAACGATCCTGCAGACCTTTTCAATGATATCATATTATAAAGTGAACGAAGCGAAATCTCACGTACTAAGCATAGGTGTAAGCAACGAGGTGAAGCTGGCCCTACACAGTAAATTCCCTTATGTGTGGAGGGAGGAGGGTATCGCCTACCTGGGAATAACGTTAACCTCCACCACAGAAAATCTAGTGACTGCTAACTACACCCCTCTCCTTCATTCACTCAAACTTAAACTTCAAAAATTGGCGGTGTCAGAATTATCTTGGCTAGGGAGACTGGCAGCCTTCAAGATGTTGGTCTTGCCACAGTTATTGCATCTCTTTAGGACCCTACCCATACCCCTGCCCAATATATATTTTAAATCTTTACAGGCTATCGTAAACAACTTTCTGTGGCAGGGCAAGAAGGCGAGAGGTGCCTTTGGTAGGATTATCAAGAGTAGAACGGCGGGGGGAGTGGGCCATGTCCACCTGCAGGACTATTATTTTGCATCTATACTCTCCCAACTAGCCCATTGGTTCAATCGGGACTCTGAAGTTTCTTGGAAGGACCTGGAACAAAGACAGATCCCTAGAGGGAATCTCAAAGATTTCTTGCTGTCAGCTTCCCTCATCAAGACCCTGAGCAAAAACTATGCACCCCCCATACCAGCATCACTGAGGGCCTGGGGCCACATGTGCACAGCTCACAGATGGACGGGACCCACCGAGGCGCTCAAAATCCCCATAACCACAATCCACAATCTAATTCCGGATATTAATCTTAATTTCTTGGAGGGAGAAGGGGATAACGAACTTGGAGGACATAGTGGTGAACTCCAATATTTTGCCAGAAGATATTTGGTAGGCAGGGAGAAATCAATCAAGGACACCACATCCCATATAAAATGTGCGACAAATGAGAAAAAGGGGAAAGAATGGGGTAACAGGCCCCGGGACTTTAAAACTGTGTCCAAATAAACAGTACATACAGGTAGAAAAATACAAGATTTATTTAATTTAAACATACAATAAAATAAAATAAAATTACATAATCAATAATTGATCCAAAATTAACCAACGTGGCTATAGTGAAGGCCACTGGGATCCCTATAAAATATTTTGCCATTTGAGACTCTGAAGCAGAAATTCGGTCTTCCGGCTGGTGATCAGTTTAAATATACTCAGGTATCCCAACTAATCAAGAAGAACCCCCCAACTCCCATCTACCTTCCGGCCAGAATAGCCAGATTCCTTCAGCAGCAGTCCATCAAGCCCAAGGGTATAACCATTATACAGTATACAAGGGATTACAGGAGAAAGATATAATGCTCAAAACCCATAATATAGTAGCGTGGGAGCGGGACTTTAGAAGGGAATACCCAAATCCACTCTTGGGAAAAATCAATAAAAAAGCAAGTAACATGCACCAGGAGTACCAATCTCCTGGAAATGCATCAAAAACTACTCCTCCGCTGGTATCTCACCCCCCACAGGTTGGCTAAGATGTTTCCAAATACCTCTGCAGACTTTGTGGTGGAAGGGGCACATTGTTTCATATTTTGTGGGATTGCCCAAACATCAGACATATGTGGTCTCAAGTGGAGGGGCTATTGTCTAGAGTCTCGAATGTTGAGATCCCGCTTCAGCCTGTTATGGCTATACTGTCCATTGGCATGGAGCAGATACCCTCTTTCCAGGCCACAGTGGTAATACATATTCTCCTGGCTGCGCGCCTAGTAATCCTCAGACATTGGAAAAATATTGCCCCTCCAACACTAGCGGAAATAATAAATACAGTACAAACACATAGCACATACGAAATTTTACACGCGTCAGCACTAGGGAAGTATGAGACGGTGTCCAAACTTTGGGCTCCGTGGAGAGAATGGAAATCTCAAAATTGAATACTATAGATACTTTATCCACAATGTAGAGTGATCTTGACCAGTTAGGACTAATGTTATGGTTGTAAAAATTACTGTTGTTGGGCAGGGGTTAATTTGCACTGCCTACTATGATTTACGTTATTTTGCCCACTTTAGATCGCTATTATAGCATACTCAACTTCCTCAAACATTCCGTGACTAGTGACTAATACAACTAGGGAGACAGGGCCTGTGCAATGTGGACAGAAGCCAAGGTTGTGATTCTAGGGTGAGGACTAGCTACCGCGACCATAGAGAGGGATCGCAAGGGGCTGGCAATAGCTACTACTCTGACACAAAAGTGCAGGATTCCATGTCTAGATCTATGACGCATTCCATGATGTAGGATTATGCGTCTATATTGACTGTCCCTATACATATGTTAAATTGACTTTGCGTTACTGGAATGTATTTGTTACCGTATAATATGTGAACAAGATCTGTATGTTATGTAGTGTATCTGTCTCCTACCCTTTGCTCTCAAAAACATAATAAAAATTATTGAACATAAATGCGTGTATTGCTCAGACAAAATAATATACTACTAATTTTCTTCTACAATGTGAATCAATATAGCTAATAAATGAATTAAGCAATGAATGCTCAGATATATATAGAAAAACTAAAAACTAAAAGGTATCAACATCCCAAAAATGTTAACTTCAAAAAGTAGAGGATTGGGGGCAAATAGGATTTTTCTGGTACCGTCATAAGACATTACACCATCATAATTTTTTATATAATAAAGTTTATTTACATAACATCAACATACATATTAAAATAGATATTGAAGGACACTTTTACTCTGAGTGGCAATACCCCCTCTACTAGGTTTCCACCCATACGAATTTGTCACCAAATTGCATAGCATGTATGAGGCTGGGTTCATACTTGTGTGGTGCGAATTCCAGCTCTGTTTTCTCTACGAAGAGAAAAAAACGTTGTTCAGCGGTTCGTCTCCATTGTAGCTGCGGATTAGCTGACCTGGGAAAGGGGAGGGGAGGTGTAGTGAGCAGGGAGAGAATTTGTGTTCAGAATGGCCATGAATAAGCACTAACCAAGTGTGAAACGTGTCGGCTGTTTTTTGATTCTTGCTGTGTATCTGTGGTGCCTGCTTATGCTTTTTCAATAAAGACAACTCTAGAGTTTTCCGGTGTGCGGCCGTCCATCCGTTCTTTGCTATACAATACAAGATGAGATAATAAAAACATACTTTTTAGGTTCTCTAAGGGGTGATGGTGATTAGTGTTGCTCATGAATATTCGTATTGCGAATATTCGTTACGAATATTGCATATGCGAGTATTCGCGAATAAATCGAATATCGCGGTGAATATTCGCTATTGCGAATATTCGTATTTTTTCAAATTTATTTTTAAAACAGATCACATCCTAGTGATCTCCATCGACGTCTAAAAGCATTGCTGGTATGATTAGAGACCCTGGGCCGAGTAGCTGAGGCGATCCTTTTATGTTGCCTAATATTCGCAATGCGAATATTCGTATTACGAATATTCGCGAATACTTTCTCTGCCCTTCTGTGTTTTGTGTATAAAAAAAAAAAAAAAAATTAGCTTTAGTTTAGTCATATAAGTTTGTGTAAGTAGAGTTAGACCTCGTACACACGATCAAATCTGTCTGCTGGAAACGGTCTGCTAGACAGATTCGATCGTGTGTACGGCCGAGCCGACGGATTTGGCCACCCGACAGATTTCAAAGCATGCTTTGAAATCTATCGGGTGGCAATCCGTCCGCCCGACATGTCTGCTGGTTAGTACACTTACCAGCAGACATGTCGTCCCGCACCGCCGCCGAATGGATTCGGCGCATGCGCGGAAGTGTTTTACTTCCTGGTGCGGTGACGTGGCGGCGTGTGTACACGCGAGCAAACCAAAATTCCATCAGACAGATTTGTTCAAATAGATTGCCTCGTGTGTACGAGGCCTAAGTGTTTAGTACATATTAGTTTAGTAATCCAGGAAATGTTCTCCGTTTTCGCGTGTTGACGAGAATTTCGCAATCAATTTCGCATTAGCGAAATTTCGCATTCGCAAAAAATTTTTTTTGATAAAATATCACGAATATTCGATATTAACGAATATTTCGCGAATATTCTTCTATATATTCGTGAAATATCGCGAAATCGAATATGGCGTATTCCACTCATCACTAATGGCGATAGATTGAGAAATACATGTCTTGCTTCCTGCGGTATCTTCTCAAAGAATGGTGGCTGGTTCACTTCCTGTGAAGATTCTACCCAGAATTCCCTGCTTACTAACAACTTCCTTAACTACACATACAGTAATCAAATAAACAGAACACTGCAGCAATACCAAAAAAGAACACTAGATGGAGCCTACACTCCACATATGATTGTCGTATATAAATTACAAACCTTACATGTAATTTTAACAACACAGATAAAAATAATCAGCATAGACATCTATTGGACAGAACACTCCCCACCTGATGTCAAGTGACGTCACTAACAGAGTCCTCCGTAAAAAGCAACAGAACAAGTTCGGTCACTGGTCTTAAGATTACTTTAGCCCCATTCTGTTGAGAGATCTTGACCTTACAGACACGATTATCCTTGCTTGGGAGTACTTTGGTGACCAGACCTAAAGGCCACATATTCCTTAGTGTCTGGCATTCTTTCATGAGCACAATATCACCAGGTTTAAGATTCGGCTTTTCAGTGTGCCACTTTCTCCTTACGAGTAAATATATATTGTTCCCTCCACCGGCTCCAAAAGGTATTGGCAAGGGTTTGTACTTTTCTCCATTGATGTTTGTAAAGGTCCTTCTCACAAAACTCTCCAGCTGGAGTACCTACAAGACCAGTCTTTTGCGTGAGTAACATGGCAGGTGTGAGAATCATTGGATCTTCAGAGTCACTTAAAATTGATGTCAAATGTCTGGCGTTAATGATAGCTGTAACCTCTGCCATAAATATCACTAAACATTCGCGAGTAAGCCTTGCAGTTCCTACTTGTAGGAAGACAGTCATATCATCCTCTCCCAATCACCTCCCATGTGAGAAGAGTGGGGTGGGTTGAAGCTCCAGATGCAGTTTCAAGTATCTTACTACTCTGAGAATGTCCAAGTTAGAAGGAATTTGAAGTTCTTTTACTGCTCCTACAAAGTTAGACCCTCTGTCAGAGCGAATGAGTTTCACTGGGCCTCTGATTGCAATGAAACTTTTAAGAGCATTAATGAAACTTGAAGTGTCCATTGTTTTCATATTGTTTCATATAGCTACAGTAGCGATTGCTTTCGGAAGCATCCGAAAACACACAAAGTCTTTGTATCTGAATGTCTGCAGACGACAGAGAAGCATATGGGCGTGGAATTTTAAGGTTGGATAAAGCTGTTAGTGAGTCCTTCCAATCTAGCCATAAGTTCTTCATGTCGGTGGGGAGAGGGTGGTCCCAATTTAATGACTCACAGGTTAAGTCTCTAAGTAGTGCCTTACCCTGGATGGTGACAGGTGCTGCAAGGCCTAAAGGATCATACAGGCTGTTTATGGTAGACAGGACACCTCTACGGGTAAAGGGTTTTTCTTCTGTGTTTACTTGGAAAGTAAAGGTGTCAGATCTTAAGTCCCAAAGCAAACCAGGGCTGCGTTGAATGTGAAGTGAGTGCATGCCTAGATCTAAGTCCTTGAAATCGTTAGAATGATCTTGTACAGGAAAGGCTTCTAAAACTTTTCTACTGTCGGAAGCAATCTTGTGAAGTCTTAAGTTGGAACAAGCAAGCATTGCTTGAGTTCTTTTGAGGAGACTGATTGCGGCTTCATTTGTGGGTAGTGATTTCAAGCAATCGTCTACATAGAAATTCTTGTCCACAAATTGTCTGACATCTGACTCTCTAGCAGAGTGTCTGAGGCCATATATAGCAACTGCAGGGTAAGGACTGTTGCCAAATATGTGCACCCTCATGTGATGTCTCCAGAGGGGTTGTTGTCCCTGAACCAGAGAAACCTCAAAAAGTTTTGGTGTTCTTCTTTAACCACTTAAGACCCGGACCAAAATGCGATTCGGCACTGCGTCGCTTTAACTGACAATTGCTTTGTCGTGCGAGGTGGCTCCCAAACAAAATTTGCGTCCTTTTCTTCATACAAATAGAGCTTTCTTTTGGTGGTATTTGATCACCTCACTATTTTTTGCGCTATGTACAAAAATAGAGCGACATTTTTGAAAAAAAAACAATATTTTTTACTTTTTGTTATAAGAAAAATCAAATAAACTAAATTTTAGTCAAACATTTAGGCCAAAATGTATTTAGTCACATGTCTTTAGTAAAAAAAAATTTGCAATAAAAAAAATTAGCTACCTAGCGGGTACAGCGACACTAATACAGCGATCAGAAAAATGATCGCTTAGTGACGCTGGCAATAGGGAGTGAAAGGGTTAACTAGGGCAGTGATCAAGGGGTTAAAACTTTATTAGGGGGGGTACGGGGGCTACCCTGAACCCAACACTGACTGCCTGTCACACTGACACTAACTGCAGTGATCATACAGTGCGGAAAATAAGTATTTGAACACACTGCTATTTTGCAAGTTCTCCCACTTGGAAATCATGGAGGGGTCTGAAATTGTCATCGTAGGTGCATGTCCACTGTGAGAGACCTAATCAAAAAAAAAAATTCCAGAAATCACAATTTATGAATTTTTAACTATTTATTTGTATGATACAGCTGCAAAGAAGTATTTGAACACCTGTCTATCAGCTAGAATTCTGACCCTCAAAGACCTGTTAGTCTGCCTTTAAAATGTCCACCTCCACTCCATTTATTATCCTAAATTAGATGCACCTGTTTGAGGTCATTAGCTGCATAAAGACACCTGTCCACCCCATACAATCAGTAAGAATCCAACTACTAACATGGCCAAGACCAAAGAGCTGTCCAAAGACACTAGAGACAAAATTGTACACCTCCACAAGGCTGGAAAGGGCTACGGGGAAATTGCCAAGCAGCTTGGTGAAAAAAGGTCCACTGTTGGAGCAATCATTAGAAAATGGAAGAAGCTAAACATGACTGTCAATCTCCCTCGGACTGGGGCTCAATGCAAAATCTCACCTCGTGGGGTCTCAATGATCCTAAGAAAGGTGAGAAATCAGCCCAGGACTACACGGGAAGAGCTGGTCAATGACCTGAAAAGAGCTGGGACCACCGTTTCCAAGGTTACTGTTGGTAATACACTAAGACGTCATGGTTTGAAATCATGCATGGCACGGAAGGTTCCCTTGCTTAAACCAGCACATGTCAAGGCCCGTCTTAAGTTTGCCAATGACCATTTGGATGATCCAGAGGAGTCATGGGAGAAAGTCATGTGGTCATATTAGACCAAAATAGAACTTTTTGGTCATAATTCCACTAACCGTGTTTGGAGGAAGAAGAATGATGAGTACCATCCCAAGAACACCATCCCTACTGTGAAGCATGGGGGTGGTAGCATAATGCTTTGGGGGTGTTTTTCTGCACATGGGACAGGGCGACTGCACTGTATTAAGGAGAGGATGACCGGGGCCATGTATTGCGAGATTTTGGGCAACAACCTCCTTCCCTCAGTTAGAGCTTTGAAGATGGGTCGAGGCTGGGTCTTCCAACATGACAATGACCCGAAGCACACAGCCAGGATAACCAAGGAGTGGCTCTGTAAGAAGCATATCAAGGTTCTGGCGTGGTCTAGCCAGTCTCCAGACCTAAACCCAATAGAGAATCTTTGGAGGGAGCTCAAACTCCGTGTTTCTCAGCGACAGCCCAGAAACCTGACTGATCTAGAGAAGATCTGTGTGGAGGAGTGGGCCAAAATCCCTCCTCCAGTGTGTGCAAACCTGGTGAAAAACTACAAGAAACGTTTGACCTCTGTAATTGCAAACAAAGGCTACTGTACCAAATATTAACATTGATTTTCTCAGGTGTTCAAATACTTCTTTGCAGCTGTATCATACAAATAAATAGTTAAAAAAATCATACATTGTGATTTCTGGAATTTTTTTTTTTTTTGATTATGTCTCTCACAGTGTACATGCACTTATGATGACAATTTCAGACCCCTCCATGATTTCCAAGTGAGAGAACTTGCAAAATAGCAGGGTGTTCAAATACTTATTTTCCGCACTGTACATATAATCACTGCAATCGGTGACACTGTGACAGGGGGGAGGGGGTGGGGGGGTAATCGCAAGGGGTAATGTGCCTGTGTGTCCTTGTGTCAGTGTAGTGTTGTGCAGACTTACTGTGTGATGTGATCTCTCCTCAGCAGCGGTTGAAAAAAACGCAGAGGGAGAGATCACATCACTTGCAGTGACGTAAAACAACTACGTGATGAAAAAAACTAAGTTGAATTTTTCCAAGCATGCGTCGACTTGATTCTGAGCATGCGTGGATTTTTAACCGATGCTTGTGTGTACTAACAATCGTTTTTGACCTATCGTTTAGCCGTCCATCGGTTTGATTCTAAAGCAAGCCATCTGTTTTTGGACCGATAGATAACGGACCGATGGGGCCTACACACGATCGGTTTGGACCGATGAAAAAGAACTTCAGTCCGTTTTCATCGGTTTGAACCGATCGTGTGTACGCGGCTTAAGAGTCAAGATAAGAAAGGCCAGGTAAGTCCCCTCCTGCTTTAGTCACTTGTACTGTAACTACATACACAAGTAACCTCTGCTAGGTATTTTTTGGAAGTCCTCTATCTTTTTAAACAGTGTACTCTCTATAGACTCTGGTGAGCAGTCTGTTCCAGATGTTTGTAAGGCCTATCTCAGGGTGGTTTATATTAATGTCTCTGATCCTTTTGGCATGTTCAGCAGAATCATTGCCAAGCCACTTTACGAGGAGTTCTATCTGTTCCCTGCAGGATAGATCTAGACCTTGAATGACACTCTGGAAAGAGGATCGCCACACCCTGTAGTGTTAAGGGCGATCTCTAAATTTGACAAGTCCTTGGGTAACTAACTTACGTTTGGCAAGCTTTTTTGCTGTATAGAGACTGTTCTAGTGTCGATGCTGCTTGACAGAGCATGTCTCTGTGTAGCATGGCTGCTTGATTCGCCTGCCGCAGGCCTGTTTCTTTAAGGCTTCTTACTGTATGGATACTGCGTAGCCCCGGGCTGTACAGACTTCCAAAGTTAGCTTATCTTCCCTTCAGAGGTCAGCTTAAAAATTTCACTATTTTGTCTCAAGGACATATAGCTTAACCTTCCCATAAACTTTAGATACCATATTTATTTGATCTCAGTTTTATTAGAACAAGCCAGGTGAAACTACAAATAGACAGAAATAGACCTCGATAAGTACACTATTGCATATATTACAGTTTACATTACAGAAATGATATACAATACAAGATGAGATAATAAAAACTTGCACTCCACATTCGATTGTCTTATGTAAATTACAAACCTTAAATGTAATTTTAACAACACAGATACAAATAATCAGCATAGACATCTGGACATCTGTGAATGTGTTCCCATACAAGATAATGTGCAGACAATTCGCACCACAATGCCCAGAAAATGCACTCATTTTTTTGTGCAATGCTCAGTGCGAATGCCCCGCAGATATGTGAACCAGCCTCATTAAACTAAATGTATTTTAAAATGTTATGCAAATTGGATGCAGTGTAAGCCTAAAATCAACCTTCCATAAACCATATAGGGTCATGCTCCCAACATGTTTCACAGTTTGCCCGCTTCTTCAGGAGAGCGCAAATGGAAAAACAGAGACACTAAATAAGGAAGAGAGTAGAACAATTTCAAAACAGAAACAACATCATTGAGAAAATGGTAAATGCCCCATATCTACTATGGGTATTTTTTTTTCCACCTCAGACTAAAACCACGACAAGAGACCCACTCATGGTTTTATTCAATGGTTCTGTCTCTTCTTCGGTTATGCATCATTTGTAGAGTTCATATTATTAATTTATATATATATATATATATATATATATATATATATATATATATATATTTTTTTTTTTTTTAAAGTAACACAAATCCCATCTATCTTCCCTTTCCCCCCTTCCCCCCTCCATACCCTACCCTCACCCCCCCTCCCCGGCCTCTTCCTTATCTTCTTTATTAAACTTTTGCCTACTCTCTTACAGTTCCTTATTCCTAGCCTTTATATTTTATTATTTTAGGCCTCCATCATCTCTGCATATTCCATTCTAGACTTAAAACTTTTCCAGGTTTCCCATTTCTCTTCAAATTCAGCCCATACTTCCCCATCTCTATATCTTAAATATTCATTATAGTATATTTCATCAATTTTGTTGGCCCATCCTCTTAATGTAGGTCTCTCTGGTTGTAGCCAGTTACCTGAAATCTGACTCTTGGCAGCATTCAGGAATTCTGGGATTAGTGTCTTTAGATATTTTTTAGTTTGCATTCGGGCCCCGTGTAGTAAGCAGACCCAAAAGTCCTCAGGGATATTTACATTTATTATTTCTTTGATTTTTTGTCTAATTTCCGACCAAAAGATTTTAATTTTGGGGGAAGACCACCAGATATGGGTCATTGTACCAATTTCTTTGCAGCCTCTCCAGCATGACCGCGAGCTAGTTCCGGAGGCCGTGTGTATTCTATCAGGTGTGAGGTACCATCGTACCAGACACTTGTAGTTTTGTTCCATTGCATTATTATTTATGGAGGCAACATGTACTCTATTTATTAGCTGTCTCGCCTCTTGTTCGTTTATTAATAGTCCCATTTCTTCTTCCCATTTCTTGACAAATGGAGGTACGCCTGGTTGTTTTGAGTCATTCAGGATGTTATAAATCTTAGAGATTTTCCCCTTCCCATTCTTGTCTAAACATAGTTTTTCAAGGGGCCGGAGATTCGTTTTGGATCTCATCGGCTGTGGGAGGCATTCAAAAAAATGATTTAGTTGCGCGTATCTCCACTCGTCAATCAAAATTATTTCTTTAATTTCTATTAATTTCTGCATTGTCAATAACTTATTTTGCTCCATAAGATCTTTTAATTGAATATTGTCTTTCCTTAACCATTTACCAAATCTTTTCTCATCCCCAGGTGGGAAAAATTGTGTGTCTTTCAGGGGTATTATAATCCCATCCCTCCTTCTTATGAATCTGATCCCATAGTTTTAGTGCGTGTCTTGTGATATCGTGGGCATCTGGACTTAGCCCTCTGAACTGTGCCAGGACCCAAATTAAATTCCCCAGTGCTATTTTACTCGATTTATTTTCCATGGATACCCATCTTTTTTCTACATTATCTTTTGCCCAATCTATTACTCGTGACAAAATGATTGAATAATAGTAATTTTTTTATATCCGGTGCCCCCAACCCCCCTTGTGACTTGTCTCTTGTCAAAAGTGTTAATTTAATTTGTGGTTTTTTTCCCCTCCATATAAATTTAAGAAACATTGATTGGAGTTTTTTAAAGAAAGCTTGTGGTATTTGAATTGGGAGCATCTGCATTTTATAGACTATTTTTGGTAGTATTATCATTTTAAATATGTTTATCCTCCCGGCCCATGTTAGTTGTCCTGGTGCAATTTTATTAAGGTCATCTTTAATCTCGTTTAACAACAGGATAAATTTGATCCTATAGAGAGTCTCCCTGGTATTTCCTAATCTAATTCCAAGATATTTTAGTTATTTTTTCCAAGAGAATGGGACGTTTATCTGTAGGACTTTTTTTTTTATTTTTTAGTGATGTTAATACTTAATATTTCTGAATTGGTTGGATTTATCTTAAAGTTAGAGATCATACCAAATTCTTTTATTGTTTTAATTATGTTAGGCAGGGTTGTCTTTGTGTGTGTGTGGTTGGCGCAAGTAGAATATCCTGTGATTAGTGGGTGTGCTGCAATTTAGAAAAAACTGGGTCTGTTTACCAATCTGGTATCCTTTCCCATATAGATTTTGGGTGTGTAGTGAAAGGTGATAAGCATCAGGGTTGTCTTTGGGTTTGCTACAAAAGACAATATATCATCAGCGTAAGCTGCTAGTTTATGTTCCTCTCCTCCTAATACTATCCCCCCGATGTCCGCGTTCCGCCTTATCTCTCGCAAGAGAGGTTCTAATGCCAGAGTGAACAGCAGCGGGGATAGTGGGCATCCCTGTCGTGTACCGTTTTTTAATTCGAAGGGTTCCGAGATCTTCCCGTTAATTTTAAGTCTTGCAGTCAGTTTATTATATAATGCTCCTATCCATTGCCTCATTTTAGGTCCTATTTCCATCGCCTCTAGTGTGTTCTGCATGAAGCCCCAATCAACACGATCGAAGGCCTTTTCGGCGTCTACCGACATTAACAGACCTGGTGCTCTACTTTTTCTAATTTCCTCAATGATCAAGAGGGATCTAATACCGTTATCTCTCCCTTCTCACCCTGTAATAAACCCTACTTGATCTATGTGGATTGCGTCTGTCATAATTTTTTTCAGCCGATATGCGAAGGATTTTAGAAAATATTTTCAGGTCTATATTGGGGAGAGAAATAGGCCTATAACTGGAGCAAAGACTATTGTCTTTGCCCTCTTTATGTATTATGGTTATTAGAGCTTCTAAGGATTCTTTCCTTATTTCCCATTTCTCTCCTATCCCATTAAAGTAGGAGCATAGTTTTGGAGTTAAGATATCGGAAAATAATTTATAATATAATATCGTAAATCTGTCTGGACCGGGGCTTTTACCGTTGGGCAGTTCGCGGATAGTTTTGGCTACTTCTTCTTCTGTTATAGGGATTTCGAGGCTAATAAGTTTATCTTCTGGTATATTATTTAATTCCGCTTCTCTGAGGTATTTTTTCATTTTTTCTTCCTTCACCTTTGCTTCTCTTTTAGTATTATTTTTATTGATTGTATATAATTCCTCGTAAAATTCTTGAAAGTTTTTGATAATATCTGAGGTTTTATAACTTATTTCTCCCATTTTAGTTTTTATTTTCTCAATATAGTTTGCTGATTTTTTCTTCTTTAGGAAACTCGCGAGGTATTTCCCAGCCTTATTATCCCATTGATATCGTTCTCTTTCTTTATCATACTCAATGCTAATCGGGATTCCTGTTCCACTAACTCTCTCATCTCCTCTCTTTTACTATAAAGGTTCAATAGTAGGTCTTTTTGGCCCTTTTCTTTATGTAAACGTTCGATATCCGATAATTCTTTAATTAAGTTACTTTTTTTTTATTTTTTTTATAACTCCTTCTTTTATCAGGATTCCCCTTACATAAACCTTGTGAGTTTCCCATATTAATGCTTCTGAAATCCCCTCAGTGCTATTCTCCTAAAAAAACTGTTCCAATTCCGTCTTTATTTTCTTTTCTACGTCTTTGTCTAGTAAAAATTCCTTGTTTAGTTTCCAGTTTATGTTCCTATTTTCTTTCTCACCTATTTTAAGTTGAAGTGTAATAGGAGCGTGGTCGGAGAAAGTTATAATTCCGATTTTTGTGTCTTCTACCCGTTCAAGGAGTCTATGTTCTGTCCAGAAATGTGTAATCTGTTTGCTTCAAATGTTGTGTACGCCAAACATCTACCAGTTGATGTAGGTGCATCTTCCTTCTAAGTTTATTTCTCTGACCCAGTTCGCCCACCCGTGCATGCGACGTGCTGTCCAGTCTAGGATCTAAACACAAGTTAAAATCTCCTCCCATATGGGCTGGCTTTTTATTCGGGCTATAAATGTTCGCCAGAGAGATCTCAAAATCGTTTAGTCTCCCATAGAGAAACAAGAATCGACCATCAGGGTCTACCCTCCTTTCTCCCAGCGAAAACCGAATGCCCCTAGCGAACCCTATAGCCACTCCTTTGGCTCGTGGGATAGGGGAATCTGCATAAAACCATAAAGGAAACTCATCAGTGGCAATTTTCCGACATGTGCCCAGAGTCAAATGCGTTTCCTGTAAAAATATTACATCGGCCTTTAAAAAGGCCAACTCTCCGAGTATATTAGCAGTTTTGATGGGGGAATTTACGCCACGAACATTATAAGAGATTAATTTAACTGTTGTCATTAAGTGCTGGTAAATAATTTAAGGCATTCCTAAAATTACTCCTGGAGGCCTTCTCTCTGTATGCCTTCCCCACCCCCCTCCCCTCCATCCCTCCCCTATTTCCAATCCTCCCTCCAACCCCCCCATCCCTTACCCTGGGGGCTAGTGGCCTCCCCTTGGCCCATAGATCCGTGGCTTCCTTCCATCTGTCCCCACGGTTCTCCCCCCTCGAGATTAAGCTCTAAATGGGTTGATTGGGAGCTTGATATCTCCTTGGGAAGGTCCCTCTTGCCCCCTGTCTCCCCAACTTCCATATCCCATGGCAGTTCTCCCCGAGGCTTTCCCTCCCCTCTCCTCCCTCCCACATTCTCTCTGTGTTACTATTGACTGATCTTATCTACGTTTTCCATCCTCCCTCCACCTCATAAACCCCTTTTATAATCTATGATCCAGTAGATGCTTGCAGTTTATTTCTTCTAGGAATCGGTTGCCATCCCTGCTGCTCCGCCTTTGTTCCGCCCCTATCTTTTTCCCACCATCCTGGAATCTCAGTCCCTGGAATATTGAGTTTTTTGCAGAAATTTAATGTTTCTTCCGGGAATCTTAGTGTAGCAGAACGTCCATCTTTTCTTCCTACTAAGCATGCTGGATGGCCCCAGAAGTATTGGATATCCAACCTTTTTAATTGTTCCAGGAGTGGTTTTAATATACTCTTTTCCTTGCTAGGGTCTCGGCTGCGAGGTCCGGGAAGATTTGTAATATTGCCTCTTCGTATTTTATCGGGCCTATAGATTTCATATGTGTGCGTATCTGCTCTTTTTCTTGGTAGTTATGAAATCGCACGATTACATCCCTTGGCAGTTCCTCTGCTACCCCCGCCGGTTTTCTTATCCTGTGTACCCTTTCAAGTTTTATTTGTTTGCGTCAGGTTTACTTTTGTATCTCTTTTATCTGCTCCTTTAAATTCTTTACTTCTGCTATTTGAGTATCTTTTTTTTCTTCTGTTTCTTCCACTCTCTTCGGGATGTGGTTCATGTTCTCATTTATTAATTCCATGTCTCCTTTCAAGGAGTTTTCCATTTTAAGCATCACTGTTTCCATTCTAGCAAATATTTCTCCTTTAGTAGGCAGTTGATCTTCAAATATGTCAGTCTCTTCAAAATCTTCCTCTTCTTCCTCTGCTGTTATAGAAGGCCTTGTCTTCTAAGCCCTGGTTTCTGTGAGGTCTCCACTGTTTTTTTTTTTGTTGGTGCCATTTTTTTAGGACTGTCTTTAGGTTGACTTTTTGTCATATATCTTTTGATAGTACTCGGGCTTGAGCTAATCTTTGGTGGATTTGCTGCTGCTCCTCTTAGCGACCTTCCCCTCATTATTAATCGCCTATAGTTATCTGTTTGCTGTATAAAATGTTGTTCGCCCTTCCTGTGCGGATGTCAATTACTCTCCCCTCCGGGGCACGGAGAGTACAGGACTTCTTGCGCCTCCAATTCCCACACCGTGCGTGCAGTCGCGTCGCCCCCACCACTAAAGCCCCTATAGGTGGAACTGTCTATTTTGAGTAGGCAATACTATATATTTCTTATTACTGTACATCTGATATCCCCTGACGTCAGGACCTCACTTAATTTACCAGACTGGACCCCCAGAGATTCAAATAATAATCATTTTACCATATAAAAACTGTAGCCTCAGTTGTTTGTCTATTACTGCTTCCAGTTCTTATGCCGCGTACACACGGTCGTTTTTTGCGATGAAAATTGATCGTGTGTGGGCAAAACTTCGTTTTTTGTCTTAAAAAAACGACCAAAAAAAAATTCCAACATGTTTGAATTTTTTGTGTCGTTTTTCAAAACGTCGTTTTTTGTTTCACAAAAAGTCACCGTGTGTAGCAAAAACGTTGTTCAAAACGACGTTTTTCAACCCGCGCATGCCCAGAAGCTAGTTATGAAGCGAGCTTCAATGCAAAAGAGTGGTGAACGTAACCTCGCTTTTTGTGAAAAAACGATGGTGTGTATGCAAAATTGTCTTTGAAAAGTGACGTTTTAAAAACGTTGTTTTTTACTTCACAGAAATGTCGTTTTTTTTCATCGCATTATAGTTTCAATTCAAGTACGGTGCATTCAGTCTACATCCTAAGTAGTTTTCCAAAACCGTTTTAAAGACAATTTAAAGACAATTGCAATTGGTTCATTCTACATTCAAGTTTGACAGTAATCAGGTATATGACTATTTGCAATTAGTGATTTCTGTAATGTGCAATACATATAACTGTCTTAACTCTATAACTTTCCCCGTGTCGACGCTCCACAGCTACTCACTGAGCCGGGGAGCAATAGACACAGTTACTTACGGCCCTTAAAGTTTAGTTGTCTTGGGATTGTACTCCTCGGGGTGACTCCTTGGGCTCCTTAGGGTGAAATTGATCGTCCTAGATCTTGCTGGATCTTTCTGTTTCCCTTTTTAATTGGTAGTAGTTGCTTTTTGGTGGATCTGATGGTGTCTGATGTTTCCTAAGATCAGGACGTTAGTCTAGTGACCAGTGGCCCTTGTGTGGTGGCTAAACGTTATCCGCCATGGGACTGGATGGCCTGGATTATTTTTCAGTCATGGCGTGATTTTGCAGTGGTTGATAGCTAGGGGATAGCTCGAGGAGAAGCACAGTTCACTAAAACAGCGTTCGGGGCAGTGAAAAAAAACAGCAGAGGAGATAGCACAACGAGGAGCGGAGGCACAGCAAGTGCTGGAGCACAGACGGAGGGGGATAGAGAGGGATAGATAAGGATAGAGGGGCAGTGGGGAGTAATCCTGAAAGACCCGAAGAGACTCGTCATCAACCGCCAGGGATATGTCTCTCTTTAGTCTCTCTTGCCGGATCAATAGTCATACCTTGCACCTTGCACTGCGGGATAGCGGGATAGCTTCAAGGTATCTACGGGGTATTTGTGGGGTATTTGTAGCTGTGATACCGCTAGAGGTCTGCGGGATTGCAAGGTAAGCATCCCATTCAGCGTCTCCCAGAGCCATCCACTTGGCGTGACATACTCGGCGCGGCGCCCGTCGTCGTCCCCTCCCTGCAGTGAACACAAGCGCAAACAAAAGTCCCGGGCAGGTAGGCAGCCAGTCAAGCAGCCAATCGGAGCAGTCGGGGTCATGCAAGCCTGGGACCAATAGAGCGGGTCTATACCGACTCACGTGACTATGATGTCGCGTCTTCGCTGATCCGCTGCTAACCCTAACCTGCTGCTAACCCATTGTATCCCAGGACGCCGTAACACCGTTTGCTCTCAGGTGATCTCTGAAAGGCACACTATAAAGACCTCCAAAATATTCTCCGGGTGGTCTCAGGGCGTTTGGAATATTCTTGGGGTAGGCTCGGGGAAGTCTCAGGAAAGTCTCGGGGGTCCCAGGGTGGTCTCACGGGATGATTTTACAGTGTCCTAGTCTCAAAGTAGTTTCGGGGGTCTCGGGGTTCCATGGTTCCATGTCCAAAATCAGTGATTTACCATCGTAGCAGGCAAATCCAAATCCCAATCCCAGCTCCCAGCTCCCGGGGAAGGGGATGCAGCAGGGCACTTGGGACCTAGCTACCGCGCTAGCATGCTCCCCCCTCCTCCCAACCTCCCATCAACAGCAGCTCCTCCTCCTTTTTTTTTACTATGGGTATTAACATGCCAAGGAAATAGAATAACTACCTCATAGGTTGTCCAACCATCAAGGTAGTTATTCAATTTCCTTGGGATGTTAATGCCCATAGTAGATATGGGGCATTTACCATTTACCATTTTATGTCAATGATGTTGTTTGTGTACTCATTTTTCTACTCTCTTCGTTATTTAGTCTCTCTGTTCTTCCATTTGTGCTTGCCTGAAGAAGCAAGCAATCTGTGAAACATATTGGGAGCATGACCCTATATGGTTTATGGAAGGTTGGTTTTATACATTGTATGCAAATTGGTGACAATTTCGGTCTCGGTGGAAACCTAGTAGAGGGGGTATTGCCACTCAGGGTGAAAGTGTCCATCAATATCTATTTTTTTTGTATGTTGATGTTATGTAAATACATTTTATTATATAAAAAAATATGATGGTGTAATGTTTAATAAATTAATTAGTCAAGTTTCTTCATGCAAAGTGGGAAATTATTAATACAACAATCTATAAATGTTTGATCCGTGTCCATAAACAGTCTTATAAAGTGCTTGATGTGTTCCAGTGACAAGTGCTGCCTAAGGCCGCGTACACACGATCCGTCAAAACCGATGAAAACGGACTGAAGGACCGTTTCATCGGTTCAAACCGATCCTGTGTGGGCCCCATCGGTCAGTTATCCTTCGGTCAAAAAAAAAGAGAACTTGCTTTAAAGTTTGACCGATGGACACCTGACCGATGGGTCAAAACCGATCGTTAGTATGCAAAAGCATCGGTTAAAAGGCCGCGCATGCTCAGAATCAAGTCGACGCATGCTTGGAAGCATTGAACTTCGTTTTTTTCAGCACTTCGTTGTGTTAAAACACGTAAACGTCACCGCCTTCTAACACGATCAATTTTTTAACCGATGGTGTGTAGGCACATCAGACTATCAGTCAGCTTCATCGGTTAATCGATGAAAACGGTTCTTCGGACCATTCTCATCGGATGGACTGATCGTGTGTACGCGGCCTAATAAAGTGCCATTCTGTGCTCCCCTCCTAATGTGCCTGCATTCACCAACTAAGTAGGTTTTGCTCCTGTATTAAATTTGGGATTTTTCGTTTAGATATTAACAGAGCTTTTTTTCTCAGAGAATAGGTGCAGGAACTGAACCACGACCCCGTTCAGTTTTCACAAACAGTAGAAGGGTCTTAAAGGGGCATTAAATACCAGGATTGCATAACATACATTGTGCAGATTTCAGGGGGTTACACACAGAGCTGTCATTTGTAAACACAAAAACCGGTCTTCTGTGTTTACAAGTGATTGTGGTGAGCAGGCACCAAAGGGTCTGAGCCAGAGGTGGTGGAACTGAGTTCCCACAAGTTCCCCCTGAAAAAAAGCCCTGGATATTTACAAATTAAAAACTTTTTTACACCTCTATTGAACACTACAACTTCACTGACACAACTGTCAGCATTTCTAGAGGATAAACCTGATTATAGTTTTCACAATAGCTCTGGTTCTTGCCAGTTTGGGTATCGGGACAACTAGGTAGCCCACAAGTGTGTTTTAACTTTTGTTTGGTACTTATTCGGATCTACAGCTTAAAAAGGTAATTCCCCCTAATGCAAGAGGTTCAGGGCTCAAGTCCTGCGGGAACGCGTGATAACGGAGTTCCTGCACTTTTTTCACAGCAGGAACTCAGTTCCCTTTGCAGGACTAGAGCAGCAGAGCGAATCCTTCACTAAGCGGCGATGCCCAGCTCGAGTCACTGTCAGGGGCAGGCAAACCTTAGTAATCCTTTAGGTCACTGTCACTGTCAGGCAAGCCGGGTCGGATACAGTCAGACGGATCAGGTTCGTGGATAGAGCAATAGCGGAGTCGTAGTCCAGGCCGGGTCGGCAGCAGGCGGGCAACAATCAGTTAAAGGGTTAAGGCAGAGGCAGCGTCAGACAGGCCGGAGGTCAGGGCAGGCGGAGATCAGAAGGGTCAGAGACGAGCCGGGATCACGGGAACAGACGTCAACAGGTAACAGGTCTCAGGTGGGCAACAGGAACGCTAACGATCGGGCAGCAAGAGGCTGTAGGATGAGCCTCATTAAATTGCCTGGACTGGCGCCAAAATGGCGTCAGCACGTGCCCACGCGCCGCTCCCGCGATTGCACGTGCGCGCCGATTTGCCGCAAATTCGCGCTCCCGGCGCCCCCGTGCGCGCCGTAGTGCCGCTAGCGCCACCTGGTGGTCGACCACGTCCATGACATTGCCCCCTTCAAACGGGCAGCCTCCGGATGCCCAACCGGGCCATCTTAAGTGGGTGAGCGTCCTTGAAGGACCGAATCAGTCTCTTAGCGTGGATGTTGCGCTCGGGTTCCCACGAATTTTCTTCAGGGCCGTAGCCCTTCCATTTCACCAAGAACTGGACCTGATTGTGCCTCCTTCTGCAATCTACAATAGACTCCACTTCAAATTCCTCTTCACCGTTCACTAAGACTGGTTCGGGCGGGTCAGTGCTTCGCCCCGGGAAGGGGTTAGTGACATCAGGTTTAAGGAGGGTGACATGAAAGACTGGGTGAACACGGAGTGAGTCTGGCAGTTCAAGTTCATAGGCCACACTATTAATCCTCCTCTTGATCGGGAAGGGCCCCATAAACTTAGGCCCCAATTTCTTAGATGGGCAGGCAAGTTTTTAAGTTGACAGTAGACAACCACACCAGGTCTCCGGGTTCCAGATTAAGTTCACCCCTCCGCTTCTTATCAAACACTTCTTTATTATGCTCCTGAGTCCTTGCCATGGTTTCTTGCAGTAGCTTGTTGTTAGCGCTAAAGAAGTCCAGTGTCTCTTGTACAGCGGGCACCGTACACTCCGGGGCACAGTTAGGCAGAAATAGCGGGTGGTAGCCATAGTTTGCATAAAAAGGAGATTGCTTGGTAGCAGAATGGACTGAATTGTTATATGCAAACTCGGCCAGTGGTAATAGAGAGGCCCAATCTTCCTGAGAGAACGAAGAAAAACAGCGTAGGTATTGTTCCAATGCCTGATTTGTTCTCTCGGTCTGGCCATTTGACTGAGGGTGATAGGCGGATGAGAAGGACAGCTCAATCTTGAGAGATTCGCAGAGCGCTTTCCAGAACCTGGAGGTAAATTGCACCCCGCGGTCAGAATTGATGTTTGCGGGGATGCCGTGAAGTCGCACGACTTCTTTAATGAAGATTTTGGCAGTTTCTGGGGCAGAGGGTGTACCCTTCATGGGCAGAAAGTGTGCCATCTTAGACAGTCTATCCACCGTTACAAAGATGGTTGTGAAACCCTCAGAGGGTGGCAGCTCAACGATAAAATCCATGGAGATCATTTGCCAAGGTCTCTCTGGTACAGGCAAAGGTGTTAACAATCCCCATGCTCTGGATTTGCTCCCTTTATTTCGGATGCACGTGGTGCACGACTCCACGTAACTTCTACAATCTTTCACAAGTTGGGGCCACCAGAACGTGCACTGTAGAAGTTCCGAGGTTTTCTGTGCCCCAAAATGACCAGCCAGTGCGTGATCATGGCAGAGGCTCAGGACAATTCCCTGTAAGTCTTCTGGCACAAAGATCTTGTTCCCATGCCACAACAGGCCGTCCCTAGCCTGCAAATTTGTATCAGAAGGGGAGGAAATTCCTGCAGAGGCTTGCTTGATCCGAGCCAATAGGTCGTCTTGTAGCAGCAGAAAATTCCCAGCGGATAGAATAGTGTCCGGGGGGGCGGGGGTTTCAGAATCGCAGAACATCCGCGAAAGGGCATCGGGTTTGGTGTTCTTCGACCCCGGCCTGTATGTTATGTGGAAGGTGAACCTAGTAAAGAAAAGCGCCCATCTGGCCTGCCGTGGCTTTAGTCTCTTAGCTATTTTCAAGTATTCTAGGTTCTTATGGTCCGTGTAGACCAGGATCGGATGAGCTGCACCCTCCAATAGGTACCGCCATTCTTCCAGTGCGGCCTTGATCGCTAAGAGTTCTCGGTCCCCCACATCATAGTTCTTTTCAGCGTCAGATAATTTACGGGGAAAAAAAGCGACCGGATGCCGAAGGGCCTTCGGCCCCTGTCTCTGGGAGAGAACGGCTCCCACCGCCGTCTCTGAGGCATCCACCTCCAGGATGTAGGGCAGACTGGCATCAGGGTGTTTAAGGACAGGTGCCGATGTGAACAGCTTCTTTAGGGTTTCGAAGGCTACTTGGGCTTCAGGGGACCAATGGAAACGGACCGTTTGTTTGGTCAGGCTGGTTATGGGAGAGATAATGTTGGAGAATCCCTTGATGAACTTCCTATAGAAGTTTGCAAACCCGATGAACCGTTGCACACCCTTCTTGTCCGTGGGAGCAGGCCAATCAAGGATTGCCGCGACCTTTTGTGGGTCCATCTCGATACCATTTACGGAAATAATAAGTCCCAGAAATTGTATGCTTTCGCGTTCGAATTCACATTTTTCAGGCTTGGCGTATAGTCCGTGAATTCGGAGGCGCTTGAGTACGTTCTTAACATGCTCCCGATGCCTGTCGATAGAGGGGGAAAAGATGAGGATATCATCGAGATACACAACAACAAACAGATCAAGGTAGTCTTTAAAGATGTCATTCACGAAGTGCTGGAATGTGGCAGGGGCGTTACAGAGCCCGAATGGCATCACCAGGTACTCGAAGTGGCCAAAGCGGGTGCGGAAGGCAGTTTTCCACTCATCGCCGTCCCTGATGCGCACCAGGTTGTAGGCCCCCCGCAGGTCAAGTTTCGTGAAGATGACTGCTGTTCCAAGTCTCTGAAATAGTTCCGGCACCAAGGGAAGGGGATGCCGATTCTTGATCGTCACCTTGTTAAGTTCGCGGTAATCCACGCAGGGGCGGAGAGTATGGTCTTTCTTCTCGACGAAGAAAATTCCTGCTCCTGCTGGTGAGGTGGAGGGACGGATAAACCCCTTCTTGAGGTTGTCGTCGAGGTAGGTTTTCAGATTTTCCAGCTCCAGCTCTGTCAAGGGAAAAATCCTGCCGAAAGGGATTTCAGCCCCAGGAAGAAGCTCGATCGGGCAGTCATAGGGTCGGTGCGGAGGAAGGGTGTCAGCCCCTTTCTTGCTAAAGACGTCCAGGAATTCATGGTAAACTTCGGGAACGGATTGGCGGGTCTCAATGTCGGCGTCCATGCAAAGAAGGAGGACAAGAGGTTACCTGCAGACAGTGCTCTTGGCAGTAGACAGAACTGAAGCGGATTTCACCGGTAATCCAGTTTATTTGAGGGTTATGGGCCCGGAGCCAGGGTATGCCCAGAATTATAGGGAATAAAGGAGACTCAATAACGTCCAGGCACAGAAACTCTCGATGAATGTCCGAGATAGTGGTGGCAATAGGCCAGGTTTCTTGGGTAACTGGGCCAGATTTTAAAACTGCAATAAGACAGGAACAGCCAGATGAGTGGGGTTGTTGAGGACAACAGGTTTGTGGACATAAGACATGGAAGTGGACTTACGGGACTTTGCTGGGCAGGTCCTCACATAGTGGCCGGGCTCTCCGCAGTAGAGACACAGGTTGTTAATTCGGCGACGGAGTCGTTCCTCAGATGTGAGGGAAGGGCGGATCAGGCCCAGCTGCATGGGTTCTGGAATGTCTCTATCGGTGGTGATCGGAGCCGGAGAAGTCGGGTTAGGAAAGGTGGGTACCCGCGGTAGCATCCATGTCGGACGGGTCGGACCCGTGGCACGTTCAGTCCTGCGCTCTCTTAAGCGCCGATCGATCTGAATAGTCAGGTTAAAGAGATCTTTCAGAGTTCCGGGGACCCCCACTCGAGCAAGCTCGTCTTTAAGTGTTTCTGATAGGCCCAAACGGAACTGGTAACAGAGAGCCGCGTCATTCCAGTAAGTGTCCGCACTCCACCTTCTAAACTCGGATACATAGTCTTCCGCGGGTCGGCGACCTTGCTGGAGGGCATGCAAGGCGGCCTCTGCGGTAGCGGCCTGGTGGGGGTCCTCATACAGCAAGGACATGGCCTGAAAGAACGTCTCCAGTCGATCGAGGCATAAGTCTTTTTGCTCCAAGAGACGGTGGGCCCACGCCTGCGGTTCACCAGATAGCAGAGAAATAACAAAACCAACCTTGGTGGCTTCTAATGAAAAAGTCCTCGGCTGAAGTGCAAAATAGAGTTCACAGGCATTCCGGAAGGCTCTATACTTGCTTCGTTCCCCCAAAAATCTCTCCGGCATGGGCACTTTGGGCTCTGGTGGCAGCATGATGACTGAAGGTGCAGTGGAAGTGCCCGAAGCAGAAGAAGCAGATGGTGCGGACAAGGCCTGGACGCGGTCCTCAAGTCGGGTATAGCCTTCCTGCAGGGCCCTGACTGCTTGGGTTAAGCCGTCCAAATGGCGACAAAGTTCTGTCATAGGGTCCACTCCCTGCGCAGGCTCAGACATGGCTGCCCGATACTGTCACGTACCTGGTACAGAGCAGAGCCTGACGTGCGGGAGTGGCCACTCTTGCTCCTCTGACTCCGGAACCCCTGGTAGTGTGGACAGGAAGCGCTGGAGTTCAGAGTCGCACTAGCGCCTGGCGGGGATGCTGTGCAGGAACTGCGGAGGTCTCCTGTAGTCTCAGGAAGGTGGCAGAGGAGCTGGAACAGCAGGTCCGTAGACAGCGGGAGCTGGATACAGGTGACCCGGATCAGCAGGTAGACTGGGTTCAGGCGCTTGGTGCAGCTGGCTGGAACAGGCGGCAGGAGGGAGGTGTACTGTAGTGCTGGGCGCTGATCGCTGGAGTAGTTAGCCAGAGGAAGGTGTGCTGTAGTTCTGGTGCTGACAGATAACAGGAGCTAGTGCGGATGACTGGAGCCGTTGGCAGGAGGGAGGTGTACTGTAGTACGGATGCAGGCAGGGTCAGGCAAGCCGGGTCGGATACAGTCAGACGGATCAGGTTCGTGGATAGAGCAATAGCGGAGTCGTAGTCCAGGCCGGGTCGGCAGCAGGCGGGCAACAATCAGTTAAAGGGTTAAGGCAGAGGCAGCGTCAGACAGGCCGGAGGTCAGGGCAGGCGGAGATCAGAAGGGTCAGAGACGAGCCGGGATCACGGGAACAGACGTCAACAGGTAACAGGTCTCAGGTGGGCAACAGGAACGCTAACGATCGGGCAGCAAGAGGCTGTAGGATGAGCCTCATTAAATAGCCTGGACTGGCGCCAAAATGGCATCAGCACGTGCCCACGCGCCGCTCCCGCGATTGCACGTGCGCGTGCACGCCGATTTGCCGCAAATTCGCGCTCCCGGCGCCCCCGTGCGCGCCGTAGTGCCGCTAGCGCCACCTGGTGGTCGACCACGTCCATGACACACTATGGCTAATTACGATGCAGACATTTCAGGACCGATACTGATGAGACCTATCACATTCCTTTATCAATAGATTTCAAATCAAATACAATCACACAATGTCTTGACCTCAATCCACATATCTAGACAGACGTACCGTCTCCGGCGACGGGTCCTAACACCTGGGCATCAATACATTCCTTTACTAACATAATTGACATGCTAATTCAATAGAGAGAAAGGAGTCACCGCTCCAGGTGGGATCACTAAATGGTTACAGGTGGTGCAGGATACCGAGGGTGCTGGCGGTGCACTAAGCAAAATGAAGACAAAGAAAAATGGATAGCCGCACTCCAAAACCTGATGGGTGGTCTTTTATTCAATAGACAGCATGTACAAAAATAGGGTCACAGCAGTAGAAACAAGGAACAGCCGACGCGTTTCGCACTGGATCAGTGCTTATTCATGGCTAATGAAGCATTAAAACTGTTAGGTATATATAGAACATAGGGTGAACATGTGACCAATCTCAATTAATTGCCCGGGAGGAGCCTATGATATTAGGACAACCCCTGATGCCAATGAGATAGTCACATTACACCTGTGCACACCAAAGCAAGAAAAAACAAACAAATACACACAAATGTGAAACCAATAATCAAAATGTATAAATAATAGCACATTATAAACATAATGCACATATAAAATACTGTACATGTGGTACATACATAGTACTACAGTGACACAAAATGGTAAAACATGAGGCAATGATGAATGAAATAAAATGAAAGCTTAAAGACGATGCAATTCAAACCACAATAGGCTGTAAAAAGAGCATAAGATAAACTATGCAAATGAAATGTATAATGGTGATGGAACAAATAAATATGAATAAAAGTGAAAAATGAATGTGAATATGTGTGTCGATATGAATGAAAACATATGTAATGAAATGAAGCACTAGATCTATCTAACAACTTGGTAAATGGCAGAAAGAATAGATCTATGTGTGTATTGGAGATGGATTCATCCATTATAGTGACGTGCATATAAACATAATTGAGAATGTGGATGTAAAGGGTTACCCGAGATTAAATGACAACAATCGGGAAAAATGCACCCATAAATACATCCAATCATAAAAAATATATTCATACATAAAAGAAAAGAGTGGCAAATTGTGTCAAAGCATGTAGACACATCGTAGCCAAATATGAAAAGTGTGAAAAAGGTGAATGAAAGTGAAATGGAAATAATTAATAATGGGCGTCACTGAAGTGAGAGACCAAAACATAATGTGATCAAAGGTGTCAGCAAATGTGAAAAACTTCCGTGTAGGGAGGCTGGTATATGTATTCTAAAACATTTGGGTCAAGGCAAAAGAGAAAGGTAAAAAGGTTCTCAATATGAGAATGTAATGTAAACAAAGTCCAAAGCTGGCCCAATGAAATAGTGAATTTTTAATTTTATATATAGAATGATAATAATGTCTGCTGAAGGTAAAAGGACCCATTGGCTATAACAGCAGAATGATGTAAATAAAAAAAGTATATATAATATATATATAAAATACACCTATATAGAAAATGAAGGAAGTTAATTAAAAAGTTGTCTTCTATGGGTGGAATAAAAATTAACCTATGACAAACACATGTATAGGGATCTAGAGCGTGCATCCGAAAGAACTTAATTAGGCTGAAAATAGAGCTGGTTAACTGAAAGCCAGTATATTGTGTTCCATTAGTGCGGAAGGATGCTCCCAAAAATTATATAAATATATACATATGTAGGCGTGTATACATATATATGTTATGTTGGAGGTAGAAAAATGTACATGGCTACATATGATCCCTAACATTGTTTGAAGAGGTGTATAATGCACAGGAATTAATTGTAAACCAACGCACACAAAACTAGGTGTTTGTGGAGATAGTACATATAGAACATCGATGTGCATGCATATGGATACAACTAATACTAAGTAAAAAAGAAACAGTAAAAAATGCAAAATAAGGTCCGAGATATCCGTGTGATCGGGTTGCATTGTGTGCATAACCATAGATATACCCGAGTATAGGACATGAAAAGTTCTAAGAAAGAGAAGATAAACAGTAGAGTAAATCGTATGTCTATAACTGCAATATTCATAATTACGAGGTGTACATCGTTTATTAACCCACCAATATGCCTGGGGTCCTGTCGATTAATTAATTATTGGGGAAATGAATCCCAAATGAATGGGAAAAATTCTATAGAAAATTACTTTGTAAAAAAGAGACACAGGGCTGACGGCAAAAAAGTGGGTAGATAGAAGCAGGTACTGGACACTTGATGCAAAAGTAAATGTAAACACGGATAAGTTGGTATATAACATTAGGACCGAATAACGCAGGACCTCCCATAGAGTAAAATGTGTGTACAGCCGAATGTGAAGCCACATGAGGCTGACACAATACATATATGAACAGGGGAGTGACATGAAGTGCTAGCTTGTGCATAGAGAACAACAGAGAGGAGACAAAAAGTTAGAGTTTGTTATAGGTAAGTGTGTATAGCGCAAGGTTTGAGTCTTGTATATCACTAGTCATAGTAGTGAGAAACGTCCCATTGGAAATTCAATCCCCTGGGCATTCTAGTGCCCAAGAGGAGAATCCAAAGAACCTCACGCCTGCACAGTAATCTAAACTTGTCACCCCCTCTTATAGGACGAACAATTTTTTCCATACCCTGAATGCGCAGGCTGGAGATGTCTTTGTGATGGACTGAATTCCAATGTCTGGCTACATTTGTGTTGTGATCTTTCTCTATATCATAGAGATGATCCCCCAATCTGTCTTTGAGCCTCCTGGTCGTGCGACCTACATATTGTAAATGGCATAAGTCACATGTAATAACATAAACCAGGTATGCAGTGTTGCAATTAATAAAACGCTGAATGTCATAGTCCTTATTTTCTGAATGTGAATGTACTGAAGTACCAGAAAGGATGTGTTTGCAATATCTGCAGCTCCCAACACCACATTTAAAGGTGCCTTTAAATGACAACCATTGTTCTTTAGTTGTTTTACTCTGAAAGAGGCTTGGAGACAGAATACCCCCCAGAGAGGGGGCTCTCCGGCTAACAGTTTTTATACCCTGCGCCAAAATAGACTGATAGATAGTATCGTTGTACAGGACCGGAAGGTACTTATTGACTATATGTCTAATGGCGTTAAATTCGGGGCTAAACGGGGTAGAAAAAATGGGAATGGTGTCATTAAAAGACAACCCTTTGTTAGAGCTTTTATTAACAAGTAGGGACGATCTAGGGATGGAACTGGCTCTAAGGAGTGCCTTGTTAATAATTTTGGCAGGGTATCCCCTGGCTTTAAATCTAAAAGCCATATCTGAGGATTCCCTGTCAAAATCTTCCATATTGCTGCAGATGCGTTTTAGCCTAAGAAATTGGCCAAAGGGAATTCCCTTGATTGTGTGTTGGGGGTGGGAGGAATCTGCGCGTAAAAGGGCATTACCCGCCGTGTCTTTTCTGTGTAAGCTGGTAGTGATGACCCCATCAGCGCCGGTGAGTCTGACATCCAAAAAATCAATACTGATGGGCTGTAAATTGCCAGTAAAACGTAAATTAAGATGGTTGTCATTAAGATACAGTAGCCAAGAATCAAGGCTGGCAGACTCATCGGAGCTGATAAACAGCAGGTCATCAATGTAGCGGCAAAAGAACATGGTATCTCTGCGTCGGGGACTATCGCATCCAAAGATGCGGGACCTCTCCCACCAGCCCATGTATAGGTTGGCTAGGGAGGGTGAAAATTTGGCTCCCATAGAGGCCCCGCATCTTTGGAGGTAGTAGCCCCCATCAAACATAAAATAATTGTGAGTGAGCAGGTATTCCAGAGATAAAAGAATGAACTCTTGTAATGCCAGCGAAAAATTGCCTGACTCCTTTAAAAAATGGTTAACAGCCTGTAGGCCTAAATGGTGCGGAATGCAAGAGTACAAGCTAGCTATATCACAGCTAATCCACCTAAATTGTTTGTTCCATACAAAGCCATCAAGCTTCTGAAGGAGCTGTTTGGTGTCACGTAGAAAGCCGGGAAGCCCGATGACTAGGGGTTGTAGCTGTCCGTCAATCCATTCACCCAGTCTCTCATTTAGGGACCCAATACCTGCTACTATGGGTCTCCCCATTAGGGGATTCAAGCCTTTGTGTATTTTTGGCAGGTGATGAAAAACCGGAATGACAGGGTGACTGGGGATGAAGAGATTTCTGTCAGATTCAGAGAAAATGCCCGCTTGCACCCCTCTATCGAGAATGATAGAGAGTGCTTTGGTGAATGGAATGGTTGGAT
The DNA here is from genome assembly GCA_029574335.1 of Rana kukunoris. Classification (NCBI taxonomy): domain Eukaryota; kingdom Metazoa; phylum Chordata; class Amphibia; order Anura; family Ranidae; genus Rana; species Rana kukunoris. The sequence goes on along the minus strand of CM056055.1, from coordinate 76,280,921 downwards.
CGGCTCTAAGGGGCTGGTATGTATTGGGGTCTGACAATTGGCGGATAGCCTCCTCTCTATATGTGGAGGAATCTAGGACGACTACAGAACCCCCTTTATCAGCATTACGAATAGTAATAGTCACATCAGTCCTCAAAGAATTAAGAGCCTGTTTCTCAGTCTGAGATAAATTATTGGAGGATTGTTTGCTGCGACAGGTACGGGCCAGGTGTGTGAGATCCCTCTCCACTAGTGATTGAAAGGAGTCTAAATCCTTGCCCCTGGAGCCTAGTGGATAGAAATTAGATCTCATCTTAAAAGAGACAGTGTTATAATCATCCACCGGGTCAGCGGGACTGGGATGAGACTCAGTAAACAAATCTGTGAGGTCTTTCAGAGCACAAACCTCTGTAAAGAGAGAGGGAGATGGGATCGACTCACCTGACCTGGAGCTGTCAGCAAGACTATCCTCTGAAGCAGATGGTGAAGAAAAAAAATGTTTTTTAAGGGTTAATCCACGTGAGAATTTGTTCACATCAAGGATCGTCTGAAAAAGATCAAAATGTCTCGATGGACAAAAGTTCAATCCTTTGGAAAGAAGTCCAATTTCAGCAGCATTCAGGAGTCTTTTTGAGATATTGACAACGTTAGATGTTATTTCTGGGTGGCTCCCCGCAAAGCATATGGAATGCTTTTTGTCTTTGTGTCTCTTACCACCCCGTCGGGTTTTCTTGAAGGTGGGTTTTTCTTCCTGGGTTCTTTGTTGGACCCGCGGGGGTATCCCCCGGATCGTGTGGTATCGTTAGCGGAAGACCGTGCTTGTATGATGCCCCGATCGGGTGAGGACTCGGAGCCTGATGTCGCTAGGGTGTCATAAGCGACCTCGCTGTCAATATCTGAGAAGCTGACTTTTTTTACTCTGTTCTTGCGACCACGCTTGGGTTGATGTGGAAGTTGTCTCCAGACGTATACGTTGTTGCTTTCGTAGTCAATACGATCTCTGGTCTGCTTTCCTTTCTTAGTGTCAATTACATAGCGTTCAAGTTTGTCTAGCTTCTTATTTAGTTTACCATCCAGGCTGCTGAATTCAGGATGTGTTTGTAACAAGGTAAGTTCCTTCTGAATGGTGTTGATCTCAGCCTGGAGTTTATCTGTCTGTTCCAAATTGGATCTAATCAGTATGTCCATTAGGCTGAGTGAACAGGTGCTGAGAGCATCAGTCCATTCTTTTTTCAATTCATTACTGCAAAGTTCTGAGGTGGGGAATTTTTTGATACGTAAACCACGTGGAATTTGTGCCATTTTGACATAGTCCGATAGATGGTATGTGTCCCAATACAATCTGATCTCCTTGGCCATGAGATGTTCAAGCTGCCTAAACATGGTGAGCAAAGATAAATCATTACCGGTATTTGAAGGCAGAGTAGCTTGAACTCCCAGTCTCAATGGGTTCTCTGCTAGTGTTTTCAATGTCCTGCTAAAACCTTGTTCTGCTGTGACCGGTGTAGGTGCGCTGTTCTCCATAGATGACCGGTAATCCTGAATGATGATATAGTCAAAAGACAAATCTTGAAGAAGCAAATAGTGTGTATCCCCCGAGCTGGTGACAAAATGTGCAAAATCCAGAAACGATAGAGAGAAAGGAGTCACCGCTCCAGGTGGGATCACTAAATGGTTACAGGTGGTGCAGGATACCGAGGGTGCTGGCGGTGCACTAAGCAAAATGAAGACAAAGAAAAATGGATAGCCGCACTCCAAAACCTGATGGGTGGTCTTTTATTCAATAGACAGCATGTACAAAAATAGGGTCACAGCAGTAGAAACAAGGAACAGCCGACGCGTTTCGCACTGGATCAGTGCTTATTCATGGCTAATGAAGCATTAAAACTGTTAGGTATATATAGAACATAGGGTGAACATGTGACCAATCTCAATTAATTGCCCGGGAGGAGCCTATGATATTAGGACAACCCCTGATGCCAATGAGATAGTCACATTACACCTGTGCACACCAAAGCAAGAAAAAACAAACAAATACACACAAATGTGAAACCAATAATCAAAATGTATAAATAATAGCACATTATAAACATAATGCACATATAAAATACTGTACATGTGGTACATACATAGTACTACAGTGACACAAAATGGTAAAACATGAGGCAATGATGAATGAAATAAAATGAAAGCTTAAAGACGATGCAATTCAAACCACAATAGGCTGTAAAAAGAGCATAAGATAAACTATGCAAATGAAATGTATAATGGTGATGGAACAAATAAATATGAATAAAAGTGAAAAATGAATGTGAATATGTGTGTCGATATGAATGAAAACATATGTAATGAAATGAAGCACTAGATCTATCTAACAACTTGGTAAATGGCAGAAAGAATAGATCTATGTGTGTATTGGAGATGGATTCATCCATTATGGTGACGTGCATATAAACATAATTGAGAATGTGGATGTAAAGGGTTACCCGAGATTAAATGACAACAATCGGGAAAAATGCACCCATAAATACATCCAATCATAAAAAATATATTCATACATAAAAGAAAAGAGTGGCAAATTGTGTCAAAGCATGTAGACACATCGTAGCCAAATATGAAAAGTGTGAAAAAGGTGAATGAAAGTGAAATGGAAATAATTAATAATGGGCGTCACTGAAGTGAGAGACCAAAACATAATGTGATCAAAGGTGTCAGCAAATGTGAAAAACTTCCGTGTAGGGAGGCTGGTATATGTATTCTAAAACATTTGGGTCAAGGCAAAAGAGAAAGGTAAAAAGGTTCTCAATATGAGAATGTAATGTAAACAAAGTCCAAAGCTGGCCCAATGAAATAGTGAATTTTTAATTTTATATATAGAATGATAATAATGTCTGCTGAAGGTAAAAGGACCCATTGGCTATAACAGCAGAATGATGTAAATAAAAAAAGTATATATAATATATATATAAAATACACCTATATAGAAAATGAAGGAAGTTAATTAAAAAGTTGTCTTCTATGGGTGGAATGAAAATTAACCTATGACAAACACATGTATAGGGATCTAGAGCGTGCATCCGAAAGAACTTAATTAGGCTGAAAATAGAGCTGGTTAACTGAAAGCCAGTATATTGTGTTCCATTAGTGCGGAAGGATGCTCCCAAAAATTATATAAATATATACATATGTAGGCGTGTATACATATATATGTTATGTTGGAGGTAGAAAAATGTACATGGCTACATATGATCCCTAACATTGTTTGAAGAGGTGTATAATGCACAGGAATTAATTGTAAACCAACGCACACAAAACTAGGTGTTTGTGGAGATAGTACATATAGAACATCGATGTGCATGCATATGGATACAACTAATACTAAGTAAAAAAGAAACAGTAAAAAATGCAAAATAAGGTCCGAGATATCCGTGTGATCGGGTTGCATTGTGTGCATAACCATAGATATACCCGAGTATAGGACATGAAAAGTTCTAAGAAAGAGAAGATAAACAGTAGAGTAAATCGTATGTCTATAACTGCAATATTCATAATTACGAGGTGTACATCGTTTATTAACCCACCAATATGCCTGGGGTCCTGTCGATTAATTAATTATTGGGGAAATGAATCCCAAATGAATGGGAAAAATTCTATAGAAAATTACTTTGTAAAAAAGAGACACAGGGCTGACGGCAAAAAAGTGGGTAGATAGAAGCAGGTACTGGACACTTGATGCAAAAGTAAATGTAAACACGGATAAGTTGGTATATAACATTAGGACCGAATAACGCAGGACCTCCCATAGAGTAAAATGTGTGTACAGCCGAATGTGAAGCCACATGAGGCTGACACAATACATATATGAACAGGGGAGTGACATGAAGTGCTAGCTTGTGCATAGAGAACAACAGAGAGGAGACAAAAAGTTAGAGTTTGTTATAGGTAAGTGTGTATAGCGCAAGGTTTGAGTCTTGTATATCACTAGTCATAGTAGTGAGAAACGTCCCATTGGAAATTCAATCCCCTGGGCATTCTAGTGCCCAAGAGGAGAATCCAAAGAACCTCACGCCTGCACAGTAATCTAAACTTGTCACCCCCTCTTATAGGACGAACAATTTTTTCCATACCCTGAATGCGCAGGCTGGAGATGTCTTTGTGATGGACTGAATTCCAATGTCTGGCTACATTTGTGTTGTGATCTTTCTCTATATCATAGAGATGATCCCCCAATCTGTCTTTGAGCCTCCTGGTCGTGCGACCTACATATTGTAAATGGCATAAGTCACATGTAATAACATAAACCAGGTATGCAGTGTTGCAATTAATAAAACGCTGAATGTCATAGTCCTTATTTTCTGAATGTGAATGTACTGAAGTACCAGAAAGGATGTGTTTGCAATATCTGCAGCTCCCAACACCACATTTAAAGGTGCCTTTAAATGACAACCATTGTTCTTTAGTTGTTTTACTCTGAAAGAGGCTTGGAGACAGAATACCCCCCAGAGAGGGGGCTCTCCGGCTAACAGTTTTTATACCCTGCGCCAAAATAGACTGATAGATAGTATCGTTGTACAGGACCGGAAGTTCCATCCCTAGATCGTCCCTACTTGTTAATAAAAGCTCTAACAAAGGGTTGTCTTTTAATGACACCATTCCCATTTTTTCTACCCCGTTTAGCCCCGAATTTAACGCCATTAGACATATAGTCAATAAGTACCTTCCGGTCCTGTACAACGATACTATCTATCAGTCTATTTTGGCGCAGGGTATAAAAACTGTTAGCCGGAGAGCCCCCTCTCTGGGGGGTATTCTGTCTCCAAGCCTCTTTCAGAGTAAAACAACTAAAGAACAATGGTTGTCATTTAAAGGCACCTTTAAATGTGGTGTTGGGAGCTGCAGATATTGCAAACACATCCTTTCTGGTACTTCAGTACATTCACATTCAGAAAATAAGGACTATGACATTCAGCGTTTTATTAATTGCAACACTGCATACCTGGTTTATGTTATTACATGTGACTTATGCCATTTACAATATGTAGGTCGCACGACCAGGAGGCTCAAAGACAGATTGGGGGATCATCTCTATGATATAGAGAAAGATCACAACACAAATGTAGCCAGACATTGGAATTCAGTCCATCACAAAGACATCTCCAGCCTGCGCATTCAGGGTATGGAAAAAATTGTTCGTCCTATAAGAGGGGGTGACAAGTTTAGATTACTGTGCAGGCGTGAGGTTCTTTGGATTCTCCTCTTGGGCACTAGAATGCCCAGGGGATTGAATTTCCAATGGGACGTTTCTCACTACTATGACTAGTGATATACAAGACTCAAACCTTGCGCTATACACACTTACCTATAACAAACTCTAACTTTTTGTCTCCTCTCTGTTGTTCTCTATGCACAAGCTAGCACTTCATGTCACTCCCCTGTTCATATATGTATTGTGTCAGCCTCATGTGGCTTCACATTCGGCTGTACACACATTTTACTCTATGGGAGGTCCTGCGTTATTCGGTCCTAATGTTATATACCAACTTATCCGTGTTTACATTTACTTTTGCATCAAGTGTCCAGTACCTGCTTCTATCTACCCACTTTTTTGCCGTCAGCCCTGTGTCTCTTTTTTACAAAGTAATTTTCTATAGAATTTTTCCCATTCATTTGGGATTCATTTCCCCATTAATAATTAATCGACAGGACCCCAGGCATATTGGTGGGTTAATAAACGATGTACACCTCGTAATTATGAATATTGCAGTTATAGACATACGATTTACTCTACTGTTTATCTTCTCTTTCTTAGAACTTTTCATGTCCTATACTCGGGTATATCTATGGTTATGCACACAATGCAACCCGATCACACGGATATCTCGGACCTTATTTTGCATTTTTTACTGTTTCTTTTTTACTTAGTATTAGTTGTATCCATATGCATGCACATCGATGTTCTATATGTACTATCTCCACAAACACCTAGTTTTGTGTGCGTTGGTTTACAATTAATTCCTGTGCATTATACACCTCTTCAAACAATGTTAGGGATCATATGTAGCCATGTACATTTTTCTACCTCCAACATAACATATATATGTATACACGCCTACATATGTATATATTTATATAATTTTTGGGAGCATCCTTCCGCACTAATGGAACACAATATACTGGCTTTCAGTTAACCAGCTCTATTTTCAGCCTAATTAAGTTCTTTCGGATGCACGCTCTAGATCCCTATACATGTGTTTGTCATAGGTTAATTTTCATTCCACCCATAGAAGACAACTTTTTAATTAACTTCCTTCATTTTCTATATAGGTGTATTTTATATATATATTATATATACTTTTTTTATTTACATCATTCTGCTGTTATAGCCAATGGGTCCTTTTACCTTCAGCAGACATTATTATCATTCTATATATAAAATTAAAAATTCACTATTTCATTGGGCCAGCTTTGGACTTTGTTTACATTACATTCTCATATTGAGAACCTTTTTACCTTTCTCTTTTGCCTTGACCCAAATGTTTTAGAATACATATACCAGCCTCCCTACACGGAAGTTTTTCACATTTGCTGACACCTTTGATCACATTATGTTTTGGTCTCTCACTTCAGTGACGCCCATTATTAATTATTTCCATTTCACTTTCATTCACCTTTTTCACACTTTTCATATTTGGCTACGATGTGTCTACATGCTTTGACACAATTTGCCACTCTTTTCTTTTATGTATGAATATATTTTTTATGATTGGATGTATTTATGGGTGCATTTTTCCCGATTGTTGTCATTTAATCTCGGGTAACCCTTTACATCCACATTCTCAATTATGTTTATATGCACGTCACCATAATGGATGAATCCATCTCCAATACACACATAGATCTATTCTTTCTGCCATTTACCAAGTTGTTAGATAGATCTAGTGCTTCATTTCATTACATATGTTTTCATTCATATCGACACACATATTCACATTCATTTTTCACTTTTATTCATATTTATTTGTTCCATCACCATTATACATTTCATTTGCATAGTTTATCTTATGCTCTTTTTACAGCCTATTGTGGTTTGAATTGCATCGTCTTTAAGCTTTCATTTTATTTCATTCATCATTGCCTCATGTTTTACCATTTTGTGTCACTGTAGTACTATGTATGTACCACATGTACAGTATTTTATATGTGCATTATGTTTATAATGTGCTATTATTTATACATTTTGATTATTGGTTTCACATTTGTGTGTATTTGTTTGTTTTTTCTTGCTTTGGTGTGCACAGGTGTAATGTGACTATCTCATTGGCATCAGGGGTTGTCCTAATATCATAGGCTCCTCCCGGGCAATTAATTGAGATTGGTCACATGTTCACCCTATGTTCTATATATACCTAACAGTTTTAATGCTTCATTAGCCATGAATAAGCACTGATCCAGTGCGAAACGCGTCGGCTGTTCCTTGTTTCTACTGCTGTGACCCTATTTTTGTACATGCTGTCTATTGAATAAAAGACCACCCATCAGGTTTTGGAGTGCGGCTATCCATTTTTCTTTGTCTTCATTATGCTAATTCAATACATCTGAAGGGAGACGCGTGGTCTTGAATACCCAATCTTTTAAGTGTAAACACAGGGCTTTAACAGTTTTATCACACAATGAAAAGGTCTGTCAGGAGCTGATGCAATTAACACCTTTCAAAAGAATGTGTCCACACATTGAAGAGCCAACAACTTGTGATATCTCAAGACATCCTGCAAACATGAATTATTATTAATGTCCCATCTCATGTAATACATGAAATTATGATTCTTTTAGCCACCCCACCTACGCCCAAAAGGGCACAGGGTGGACTTAGACCCAGGAGTTATTAGTGCCGCTGGCACAGGAGTATCTCTCATCCTTCCAAAGTCTCTGGTTGTCACGGGTCATTCCGTTACACTGACGTTCAAATTCAAATTTTTCTGGTTTGGCGTATAATCCGTGTATTCAAAGTCGTTTAAGCACGTTTTTGACATGTTCCCGATGCTTGTCTATAGAAGGAGAAAAAATGAGGATGTCATCGAGTATTCGACAACAAAAAGGTCAAGATAGTCTCTGAAGACATCATTTACAAAATGCTGGAATGTAGCAGGGGCATCATCAGGGGCTGGAATGTAGAGTCTAAAGGGCATCACCAGATATTCAAAGCGGGTGTGGAAGGCAGTCTTCCACTCGTCACCGTCCCGGATGCGCACCAAGTTGTACGCCCCCCGGAGGTCCAGTTTTGTAAAAATTACTGCTGCCCCCAGTCTTTAAAACAGTGCCGGCACCAGAGGAAGGGGGTACCGTTTTTTGATTGCTACCTTGTTAAGCTCGCGGTAATCCACACAGGGGCGAAGAGAATGGTCTTTTTTCTCGACAAAGAAAATTCCTGCTTCTGCTGGTGAGGTGGAGGGGCGAATTAACCTCTTTTTGGAGGTTATCGTCGATATAGGCCTTCAAATTTTCAAGCTCTAGTTCCGTCAAGGGAAAAATTCTGCCGAAGGGAATTTCGGCCCCAGGGAGGAGCTCGATCGGGCAGTCATAGGGCCTGTGTGGAGGAAAGGTGTCAGCCCCTTTTTTGCTAAAGACATCCAGAAAGTCATGATACACTTCTGGAACCGATTGGTGAGTTTCAATGTCAAGGTCCATGCAAAGCAAATAGGGAGGACATGAGATTGCCTGCAGGCAGTGTTGCTGGCAATGGGGGGGAACTGAAGTTGATCTCATCCGTAGTCCAATTAATTTGAGGATTGTGAGCCTGAAGCCAGGGTATGCCCAGAATTATAGGGAACAGGGGAGACTCGATGAAGTCCAGACACAGAAGTTCTCGATGAGTATTCAAGATGGTGGCGGCTATGGGTAAGGTTTCTTTGGTGACCGGCCTGAATTTTAGAACAGATCCATCAGCTAGGTGCAGACAGTCCTATAGCCCTAGGGCGCAGAGGGATGTGATGTTGAGTGGCAAAGGAAGAGTCCAAAAACAGCTGCACGCTCCAGAGTCAAGTACGGCGCTGGTCTGGATAGTTCTTTCTGGAAGCTGTAATAGAATGGGAACAGCCAGATGAGTAGAATTATTGAAGATGACAGAAGACATAGATGTGCACTTACGGAGTTTCGCTGGGCAAGTCCTCACATAGTGACCGGGCTCTCCGCAGTAGAGGCAAAGGTTGTTAGTTCGTCGACGAAGACGTTCCTCAGGCGTGAGTGAAGGGCGAATTAGACCCAACTGCATAGGTTCTGGAATGTCCACAGGGGCAGTTGTCGGAATCTGAGGAGTCGGGTTAGGAAAGGTGGGTACCCGGGGCATCATCCAAGCTGGGCGAGCCAGGCCAGTGGCACGTTCAGATCTGGATAGTCAGGTTAATAAGAGCCTCCAGGGTTCCAGGGACCCCTACTCGTGCAAGTTCATCTTTGAGAGGCTCAGAGAGATCCAGACGGAACTGGTAACATAGGGCTGCTTTATTCCAGTTCGTGTCTGCGCTCCACCTTCTGAATTCAGATACATAGTCCTCCGCAGGCCTGCGACCCTGCAAAAGGGCATGCAAGGCGGATCCTCGTATAACAAAGACATGGCCTGGAAGAAAGTGTCAAGATTATCGAGGGATAAGTCCTTTTGCTCCAGGAGACGGTGGGCCCATGCCTGTGGTTCGCCAGATAAAAGCGAAATAACAAAGCCCACTTTGGTAGCCTCTTACAAAAAAGTCAGCGGCTGTAGTGCGAAATAGAGCTCACAGGCGTTCCGGAATGCTCTATATTTGCTTTGTTCTCCCGAAAATCTCTGAGGCATGGGAACCTTGGGTTCAGGAGGCAGCATGATGACTGAAGGTGAAGCAGCTGTGCCAGAAGAAGAGGTAGATGGAGCAGACAAGGCCTGGACACGGTTTTCTAGTCGGGTATAGCCCTCTTGCAGAGCCCTGACTGCCTGGGTTAACCCGTCCAGATGGCGACAAAGTTCCGTCATAGGGTCCACTCCCTGCGCAGGCTCAGACATGGCTGCTTGGTACGGTCACGTACCTTGTGGTAGAGCCTGACGTGCAGACAGTGGCTGCTATTGCTCCTCTGACTCTGGAGCCCTAGTAGTGTGGACAGGAAGCTCGGGAGTACAGAGTCGCACAAGCGCCTGGCTGGAACGCTGTGCAGGAACTGAGGTGAACTCCTGTAGACCCCGGGGAGGTGTCAGTGATGCCGGGAACAGCAGGACAACTGGTAGCAGGAGCTGGTACAGGAAGCCGGGATCAGCAGGATAGCTGGTAGCAGAAGCTGGTACAGGAAGCCGCGATCAGCAGAATAACTGGTAGCAGGAGCTGGTACAGGAAGCCGGATCAGCAGGATAGCTGGTAGCAGAAGCTGGTACAGGAAGTCGGGATCAGCAGGATAACTGGTAGCAGAAGCCGGTACAGGAAGCCGGGATCAGCAGCAGGATGGAGGTGTACCATAGTGCTGGTACAAGCAGGGTCAGGCAGGCCGAGTCAGCAACATTCAGGCAGTAATCGGATGGAGGAGCAGGCAGAGACAAGGTCAGACGAGCCAGAGGTCAGGGCAGGCGGAGATCAGGGTGGTCAGAGACAAGCCGGGGTCACAGGAACTGAAGGCAATCGGGTAACAGGTGTCAGGTGGGTACATGGCGCGCTGAAAACCAAGCAGCAAGAGGCAGCAGGATGAGCCCCATTAAATAGACTGAACTGGCGCCAAAATGGCGTCAGCACGTGACCACGTCGATTGAGCGTGCACGCCGAAGTGCCACCTAGTGGCCTGCTTAGTCCATGACAGAGGAGGAGGAGGCACAGGCACACTTCCAACAAGGCAGGATGTCCTCCAGGGGCCAGCTTAAGGCCAGCACACTGACTGCATCACAACGCAGAGCTACGCATGTGCAGGGCGCTGCTGTCTTTGTGAGACGAGTGGATCAGATCGCACCGCTGCTATTTGCAACATATGTCTCAAGCGCATCTTGCGTGGCCAAAACATCACCCACTTGGGCACTACATGCATTATCAGACATATGTCGACCTGCCATGCAGTTCGTTGGCAAGCCTACCTCAAAGACGCACACCAAAGAACAAAGAGGACCTCCCCTTGCTCCTCATCAGCTGGGATGTTCAACCCCACTATAGCCATCAGTCCTCTCTGATGCCTGCACTGATAGGACTTAAGGTGTAGAATTAGGTGTGTCACAGCCAAGTACTTGCGGGCAATCTACTATCGGTACACTGATGGCAGATTGTACCAGGCAAATTTCCCTGCCCCAGCTGCTGCAGCGACGAAAGAAGTTCTCTCCCAGCCATCCACATGCCCAGCGGTTGAATGCTAGCTTAGCGAAATTGCTAGCACTTCAACTGCTGTCTTTTCAGTTGGTAGATTCTGCCCCCTTCCGTGAGTTTGTGGAATGTGCGGTACCTCAGTGGCAAGTTCCCAAATGCCACTTTTTCTCATGGAAGGCGATTCCGAGTCTCTACCGGCATGTGGAAGGCAATGTCCATGCCTCCCTGGACAGGGCGGTCAGTGGTAAGGTGCATATTACCGCTGACTCATGGTCCAGCAGGCATTGACAAGGGCCGTTACCTATCTTTCATGGTGCATTGGGTGACTCTGCTGGCAGCTGGGAAGGAGGCAGAAAAAGGTACAGTAGTGTTGGAGATTGTTCCATCACTACGCCTCCAAAATGCTACTACTGGTTGTGACACACCTCTCTCCTCCACCCCCCTCCTCTTCTTCTTCCTCTGTGGCCTCTTCTGTGCTGATGTATTCTCGGAACCAGCGGTGCTCCGTAGGCATTCAAGGGACTACGCAGGTACACAGGCAAAGAGATGCCATGTGGTGCTTGAGCTGGTGTGCTTGGGGGACAGGAGCCACACTGGGTCAGAGGTTCTGTAAGCTCTGCAGGGGCAGGCTCAGAGGTGGTTGATGCCACGCCATGCCAGCTTAAGCCAGGAATGGTGGTTTGCGACAATAGCACCAACCTCCTCTCCACTCTGCGACAGGGACAACTGACCCATGTGCCCTGTTTTGCTCATGTCCTTAACTTGGTGGTGCAGCAGTTCTTGGGCAGGTACCCGGGCTTACAGGATGTCTGTGTGCATTTCCGACGGTCATATAATGCCAGTGCTGGGCTGGCAGACCTCCAAAAAGGAATACAACCTGCCCAAGAACCGCCTAATCTGTGACATGCCCACCAGTGGGACTCTACGTTGGCCATGCTGCAGCGGCTGCACACGCAGCAGAGGGCCATCAATGAGTACCTGTGCCAATATGGCAGCAGGACAGGGTCAGGGGAGCTTGTTTTTTTCCCCCACGCCAGTGGGCCATGATCAGGGATGCATGCACTGTCCTGTCACCATTTGAGGAGGCCACGAGTATGTTGAGCAGTGACAGTGCATGCATCTGTGAGACTGTCCCTCTTATTCACCTGTTAGAGCACACGCTGAGTGGAATAATGGACAGGGCCCTTGAGGCGGAAGAGGAGGACTTCCTTACCTGTCAAGGCCCCTGTTATCCGGACAATGTTCCTGCTTGCCCGCTTATCACACAGGAAGAGGACTAGGAGGAGGATTGTGTCAGCATGGAGGTGGAGTCTAGCAGCAGGAGTCTTCAAGGGATCAATTACTGTCCCAGGGAACCCATGGACTTGTACGTGGCTGGGACAAGGTGGCTGCGTCCTCAGTGACCCAGAGGACTTCGCACCGAATGCCTCAGCAAACCTACGTTGTGTGGCCTCTCTGATCCTGCAAAGCCTGCGGATATCCTCGTATTTGTGCTATCAAGGAGAGGGTTTATTACTGGCTGGCAACCCTCCTTGATCCACGTTAAAAGAGAAGGGTTGCGGACCTTATCTTGCTGACACAGAGGGAGCAGAAGATGAAACATCTTTGGGAGGCCTTGCAAAAAGGTCTGTGCAACGCGTTCTCAGACACTGGGAGGTTACAAAATCCTGGTCCTGGACAACATGTTGCTGAGGCTTCAGTCAGTCACAGAAGGAGCGGCGGTGGAGAAGGTGGTCGTCTGAGCGAAGTGTTCAGACAATTTTTTAGTCCGCAGCCCCAAGGTATGACCGGTTCCAGCAACCATCACCAGCGTCTGTTTTACATGGTGCGGGAATACCTAAGGGCAAGATCAGACTTGGACACCTTTCCCACTGAAAATCCTCTGGCTTACTGGGTCTTGAGAATGGATCACTGGCCAGAGTGTGTACAGTACGCAATTGAGCTACTGGCTTGTCCTGCATCCAGCGTTCTTTCAGAACGCACATTCAGTGCTGCTGGAGGCTTTGTAACTGATCACAGGGTCACTCTCCACTGACTCGGTCGATCGACTGACCTTCATAAAAATCAATCAGGCTTGGATCACCACCAGCTACCAAGCACCTGATGCTGATGTAACTCATGCTGAGCGCGACTATCCTGTTAGACTGAGTGACTATCCCTTTCCTCCTCAATAAACATGCTGATAGCTTGTAAGAAAATTTTTGGTTCTGGGCAACGCCACCAGTGGCTAATGCCCAATTTTTCTGCCCCTGCTTAACAGGGGCGTGTAATAACAATTTTTGATGCAATACTTTGCAGCAGGCTCATTCCTGCGCTCCAACTACAGTATCTGTGAGGGGTTGCAAAGTTGTGCCACCAGCACCAGTGCCTAAGGCCCAATTTTTCTGCCCCTGTTTAACAGGGGCGTGTAATTACAATTTTTGATGCAATACTTTGCAGCGGGTTTGCAGTGTTGTGGCACCAGCATACCACCAAAGGCCCAATTTTTCTGCCCCTGTTCAACAGGGGCATGTACGGTAATTACAATTCTTGATCTAATATTTCACAGCAGGGCCCATTCCTGTGCCCACCAAGAGTAACTGTGAGGGCTTACAGGAGTTGTGGCACCAGCACCACCACCACCAAAGGGCCAATTTTTCTGACCCTTTTCAACAGGGGCATGTAATTTCAATTCCTTATCTAATATTTCAAAGCAGGGACCTTTCCTGCGCCCACCAAGAGTAACTGTGAGGACTTACAGTGTTGTGGCTGCAGTGCTAGCACCAAAGGCCCAATTTTTCTATCACTGTTCAACAATGGCATGTAATTACAGTTCTTGATATAATAGTTCTGTAACGGTATGAACCGTGACAACCTGAGACTTTGGAAGGATGAGAGATACTCCTGTGCCAGGGACACTAATAACTCCTGGGTCTAAGTCCACCCTGTGCCCTTGTAGGCGTAGGGTGGCTAATAAAATCATAATTCATGTATTACATGAGATGGGGCATTAATAATAATTCATGTTTGCAGGATGTCTTGAGATATCACAAGTTGTTGGCTATTCAATGTGTGCACACATGCTTTTGAAAGGTGTTAATTGCGTCTACTTTTAGACATTACATTGTCCATTGTATAAAGGTGTTAATTCAGGTCTGCTGCTAGACCTTTCAATTGTCTGATAACACGGTTTAAAGCCTATTGATGCCCAGGTGTCAAGACCCTTTAGAGACAGTACGTCTGTCTAGATATGTGGATTGAGGTCAAGGCATTGTGTAATTGTATTTTGGAATGTGATAGATCTCGTCAGTATCGGTGCCGAAATGTCTGCTAGAGAATTAGCCATAGTGTGTGAATAGGGGGGTGGAGATTGCATTGTCCTGTGATTAACTTTAACATGCTGTACTAGATATATAATCAAGCTAAGAAACCAATAAAGTATTCTTTCATTTTGGAACTAGAGAACAGAGCGGTCAGTCTCGTTATTCTGGGAAATGGAATGGATCATGTCTGACGATTTGTTGGTGTGTCGGATAAGCTTGTCGTGGGTGGATGGAAGGTCGTAAACGGTGGTGACCGTTACAAGTTCACACAGCAGGGCGTTCCAGCGCCCACCAAGACTAACTGTGAGGGCTTACAGTGTTGTGGCAACACCAACACCAACACCTAGGGCCCAAATTTATGCAGAGTATTTACAGCAGGCCCTACTTTCAAACATCCAACTTACAAATGACTCCTACTTGCAAACGGAAGGAGACACCAGGAAGTGAAAGGAAATCTACCCCTAGGAAGGGAAATGGTCTTCTGTAAGGAGGTGTCTCCTGTCCACTGATGCTTTATCACCAATCCTTGTTTCACTAAAAAATGTTTTTTTTTTTTCAAAATCAGGAATTAAAAAAATAATATAGCCTACTTTGCTTCTGTTCGTGAGGAACGCCTGGGGTAGCATCTAAAAGTATATCCCAACCTGGTTGAGAAACCCTCTGCATTGAAATCGATCACCCCCAAATCGCTGGGGAAGCGGAGCAGAACCAGACACACCTCTTCTATTCACAAAAGGTAATATTCGAGGCAGGTGCCTGCTAGGGATGAGCCAAACACCCCTGGGTTCGGTTCGCACCAGCACCTGCGAACAGACCAAATGTTCGTGTGAACTTTAGAACCCTGTTAAAGTCTATGGGACTCGAACGTTTGAAATCTAAAGTACAAATTTTAAAGGCTAATATGCAAGTTATTGTCCTAAAAAGTGTTTGGGGACCTGGATCCTGCCCCAGGGGACATGAATCTATGCAAAAAAAGTTTTAAAAAACGTCAGTTTTTTCAGGAGCAGTGATTTTAATAATGCTTAACCACTTGCCTACTGTGCACCTTCACCCCCTTCCTGCCCAGACAAAATGTAAGCTTCCAGGACTGCGTCGCTTTAACTGACAATTGCACGGTCGTGCGACGTGGCTCCCAAACAAAATTGGCGTCCTTTTTTTCCCACAAATAGAGCTTTCTTTTGGTGGTATTTGATCACCTCTGCGGTTTTTATTTTTTGCGCTATAAACAAAAATAGAGCGTCAATTTTAAAAAAAATGCAATATTTTTTACTTTTTGCTGTAATAAATAACCCAAAAAATCTATAAAAAAAATATTTTTTTCCTTAGTTTAGGCCGATACGTATTCTTCTACATATTTTTGGTAAAAAAAAAATGCAATAAGCGTTTATCGATTGGTTTGCGCAAAATTTATAGTGTTTACAATATAGGGGATAGTCTATGGCATTTTTCTTTTATTTTTATTTTTTACTATTAATGGTGGCGATCTGCGATTTTTTTTATTGGGACTGCGACGTTATGGCGGACACTTCGGACACTTTTCTGAAATTTTTGGGACCATTTACATTTATACAGTGAACAATGCTATAAATATGCATTGATTACTGTATAAATGTGACTGGCAGTGAAGGGGTTAACCACTAGGGGGCAGGGAAGGGGTAAATGTGTGTCCTATGAGTGTTCTAACTGTGGGGGGAGGGGGGGTGACTGGGGGAGGTAACCGATTGTGTCCCTATGTACCAGGGACACAATCGATCTCCTCTCTCCCTGACAGGACGTGGAGCTCTGTGTTTACATACAGAGCTCCACGTCCCCGCTCAGTTACTGAGCAATCGCGTGTGCCCGGCGGTGATCGTTGCCGCCGGGCACTCGCACGGGATCCCAGCAGAGCGGCGGGTGCGCGCGGCTTTAAAAGGATAATGGAGTCCTCCGCCCGCCGTCATTTGACGGTGGGCAGAGGACAAGTGGTTAAAGTGAAGCAATAAAATTGAAATATTCCTTTAAATTTCATATAGTATGCCTGTAAAGTAGCGCTTGTTTCCTGTGCTTAGAACTGTCCCTGCACAAAATGTAATTTCTGAAGAAAAAAAGTCATTTAAAATCACTCACCTTAGGGTCTGGTATAGATATTAAGGGGAACCCTGCGTCAAATTAATGGATATGTGGGGTTCCCCCAAAATATCCATTCCAGACCCTTCAGGTCTGGTATGGATTTTAAGAGGAACTCCATCCCAAATTAAAAAAAAAAAAGCCATGGACCCCCACACATTTTTTTTTATGAATGACTTTTCTCTGTATTGCCGGAAGCCGACAATTCATTATAGCCGCGAGTGATTTGAAATTATTTTTTTTCCTTCAGAAATGACACTTTGTGCAGTGGACCGTTCTAAGCATGGGAAACAAGCGCTACTTTACAGGCATACTATACACACCCCCCAGGTTTAAAGGAATATTTCACTTGTATTGTTTCACTTAAAGGAATTATTAAAATCACTGCTGCCAAAAAAACTGCAGTTTAAAAAAAAAAAAAATTTCATTGATACATGTCCCCTGGGGCAGGATCCAGGTCCCCAAACACTTTTTATTACAATAACTTGCATATTGGCCTTTAAAATTAGCACTTTAGATTTCAAACGTTCGAGTCCCATAGACTTTAACAGGGTTCTAAAGTTCACACGAACTTGCCGCGAACACCCCAAATAGTTCGCTGTTCGGCGAACAGGCAATGTTCGAGTCGAACATGAGTTCTACTCGAACTCGAAGCTCATCCCTAGTGCCTGCACAGAGACTGGAGCAGCAGCAGGGACGGCCTGCAACACAGGTTGTACCAGAACAGCCACAGTGGGAGAATCCAGATGAGCAGTGCGAATCAGGAGTGTCTGTAATGCTATCTCAAACTGATACATGCAGTGATCCTGCTCATTCAACCTGGAAAAAATATTACCAATAGGTGGATTGCCTGCATCTTCTAAATTCATGGCCTTCGCCTAATGTCAGGAACCATGAAACAGACAGAGACAGAAAATGAAGTAAAAATCCTGATCAGCAACCAGAAGGTATGTCAGCCAGGCAAGTCCTCAGCAGGAACACAGCAGAGAGTCTCTCAGAGATATGTTGACCAAGGTGAAGAAATTGAAGAAATGAACCAGACATTTTAAATAGCCAGAAGGGGCTGGCTGTTGGCTTGATTGACTAGCAGGAGATTATCAACAGGTGAGCCATTGTGGAAAGATGAGTACTGGCAATTAACCAACAGCTGAGCAACCTTAGCACAGAGAAGGAAGGGCTGAGAGCCCTGCCCTGACAGGTACATGGAGGCCCCAACATTCAGAAGAGGATGTAACTTTCTCCACTAGAGCCATCTCCATCTATAGTGCTGTACTGTTTGGATTGAGTTCTGGGCTGTTTGCTGCAGCTCCAGTGTCCACCAGCAGGTGTCTCCCAGCAGGCTGTGATAATCAGGGGGGCTACTTAAAGGGGTTGTAAAAGTTCCTATGCATTAAGGTAAAAAAACACCTGACAGCACCGCCCCCCCCGAGCCCCTGTTTTACTTACCTGACCGTTCGAAATTCCTGGGCGCGTCCACGTCATCCTCTTTGGTTCCCAGCCTGGCCATTGATTGGCTAGGCTGGGCTGATTGATAGCAGCGCAGCCATTGGCTGGCGCTGCCGTCAATCACAGCGGATGACACGCCGTGCCGGGGGGCGGAGCCGAGTGATACAGTCGGCGGCTATGCCCGCCGCTGTATCACGGGAAGGCGATCGCAAAAGCTTTTCACCGTGCAAACTCCCTCGCATGAAGGTAGAAAGCTTTTGCGAGGAGAAGCTGAGACAGCCGCCGAGGTACCCCAGAAGACAGCTTTCCGGGGGACACTGTGCAAAACGAGCTGCACAGTGGAGGTAAGTATAACATGTTTGTTATTTTAAGAAAAAAAATTCTGACTTTAGTGTTGCTTTAGGGCTGCTCCTCCCTTGCCCCAGCGTGTACGGATTCTGAACCCTTCCTAGACATGTGCAGGATGAAAACATTTATTTAGTTTAGTTTCATTTTGTTCATTCGTTATTTAACTAAATTCATTTAGTTAAATTTGTTGCATTCGTTACATTTGTTTTCGGAATTTGTTAAGTTTCGTATTTGAATAAAAAAATATCAACCGTATTCGAAAAAATCTACTGCATTCGGAAAAAATATCAAATTCGGAAAAATCTACAGCATTCGAAAAAAATCTACAGAATTTGAAAAAATTAGAAAAAAAAAGAAGATCAAATTCGAAAAAATTCTACCAAATTAAAAAAAAAAAAAATTACTGAAATTAAATAAGTTAACTGTATGTAACCATTTGCCGAAATTCTAATTTTGTATAGAAAAGATTAGAATAGAAAAGAATAGCATAGAAAAACAATAGAACAGAACAGAAAACAATACATCACACACACATTTTATATATATATATATATCCATCCATCTTCCGGAAAAAAAAAATTCTATTCTCTTCTATTTTTTATTTTTTTTCCATATCAGACTCAACCGGGTAAATGAAGGCATGGGAGATGCTCACGGTAATTCCGCCCTTCGCATTTCCTCTGCGGTCTTCGCATCACTTGTGGTACTTTGTTTTCTTATTGTTTATCTGTTTATTTATTATTTTATTTTGTTATTTTTCTTTTTGTATTTATGCTTTTTCCTTTTTTTAAACAAATCAGAAAATAAAAAGGAAGGAAGGAAGGACAAACTAGTGAAGGTAGATAACTCATGACATACCCCCCTCAACCCTTTCTCTTCTTTTATCTCATAATCTTATCCCCCCGCATTCCCCCTTCCCCCCTACTCCCTCCCCCCCTCTATTTGTCCCCCCCCCCCCACCCTGCTTCATGGTTCGTTCTATCTTTCGGTTATATCTGCTAATTTTCTAAAAAAAATTTTCCTACTGTTTCCATTGTCTTACCCGTCTATTTCTGATATTGCCTGTGCAAATTTTCCTGTGGTTTTGAATAGTCTCCATTGGTCCCAGGCGGTTCTACTACTATCTCCCTCTTCTTCTCCCAGGTCTACCCTTCTCAGGTGTTCCATCCCTGAAACATGATTGACCCGGTGTATCCATTCTTTTATGGATGGTCTCTGAGGGCTTAACCACTTTTTAGGGATCAAGCCCTTAGCTGCATTCAGCAACACCGGGACCAATGTCGATCCGTTCTTTTTTTTTATTGGCCCCATGGCAGGTCCGTGAAACAAACAGGTAAAGGGAGTTCGTAGAACCTCTTCTCCTGTGATTTCCTCTATAAACTCTAAGACCTCGATCCAGTATTCCTGGATTCGCGGGCATTCCCACCAAATATGTATTGTGGTGCCTACTTGATTGCAATTTCTCCAACAGAGGGTAGAGTTGGTTGGGTGTATTTTGTTCATTTTTACCGGTGTCAAATGCCAACGCATCATACATTTATAATTGGCTTCAACTGTATTGATGTCGTTTGCATGATTATACACAGCTCTTATCATATGTGAGTCCTCAATCCTTTCCCCGATATCTTGCCCCCATTTCTCTATGCTTAGCAGTCTCCCCTTTGTCCCTAGGTCTGTAAGTATCTTATATAATGCCGCTATTCCATGTTGTAGTGGTTTTCCCGTGGAACATCATTTTTCTATTGGATTCTGTGTTTTATCTTCTCTTAACGGTGCTGGTAATGTGCTCACGAAGTGCTTTAATTGTAAATATTCCCAATCACTTAACTGTTGGGCCCCATCTATTACGTGAATATCTTTTTTTTCCTTTATTTTCCCTAGTGTGACTATTTCCCCCAATCTTTTATTACCTAATTTCTTCCCCATTCTTGTCTTGTTTCCGGGTGAAATTTTTTTTGTGTCAGCTAATGGAATTAAGGGTGAATTATATTCCCATTTTTCTCGCTTAAATAATAAGTCCCATGTTTTAAAGACCTTCTTTGTTATACTGTGTGTGTCCGTGTTTATTATTCTAAATTTAGGTGGAATCCAAATATTTGTGTTTAATTGTGCCAAGCTTATTTTCCTCTCCATCTGTGCCCATTTTTTTTGTGTATTTCTATTTGTCCATTCCACTAACCTTGCTAGTATTACGGCTTGATGGTATCTTTTTATATCAGGGAGTGCAAGTCCCTCTCTTTTTTTCCCCTGGGTGAGGATGGAATAACTTATTCTAGGTTTTTTGCCCTGCCAGATATATTTTGAGATTATGGTTTTTATTGTCTTAAAAAAGCTTTGTGGAATGTTAATTGGGACCATTTGAAACCTATATATTATCTTTGGTAGGACCATCATTTTAAATACATTAATCCTCCCTAACCAGGAGATCTGTCTTTTGGCAAGATTTTTTAAATCTTGTTTTATCTCATTGATTAGAGGAATGTAATTGGCCTCATAGGGCCAGATTCACAGAGCGATTACGCCTGTCTAACTGGTGTTAGTCGGAAACCTCAAACCATAAATAGACGGCTGCGGGCTTCAATTCGACTGGATTACGTGTTTGTACGCCTTCGGATCTACGCTGCAATAAAATTGCGGCCACTGGGTGGACTTCCCGTCGTTTTCCGCGTCAGGGTATGCTAATGAGCTTTTTCCGGCTATCCCAGAAATTACGATCTTCAATCTCTTACGGCACCTTTAGTCATCTTTTTTTTACGTAACACTATACCAGCTTTTTGCTGGTCTAATATTAGACAGCCCATGTTAAGTATGGCCGTCGTTCCCGTGTCGAATTTCTACATTTTCCGACGTCTTATTATTTTTTACGCAAGTCGTCCGGGAATAGGAATGTTCGTAAATGACGCTACTCAAACAACGAATGACGTAACGACGTGATTTCGCGCAATGCACGGCGGGAAATTTCTGAACGGAGCATGCGCAGTTTGATCGCCGTGGGGACGCGCTTAATTTAAATGCTTCACGCCCCCCAATCGCGTATTTCGATTACGCGGCGAGAAATAGACTACACCGCCGTAGCGTACGGGCAAAAATCTACCAGGATTCGGTGTAGAGCCTGGTGAAATACGGCAGCGTAGAGTATTTCGATTACGCAGTGCAATATTAAGTGTATCTGAATCTGGCCCATAGAGTCTATCTACTCTGGGTGTGATCTTTATTCCTAGGTAAGTTAATGATTTTTTTTCCCAAGTCAAAGGGAAATCTCTCTGGAGGATTGCTTCTTCTGAAGTCTCTATTCCCAAATTTAAGATTACAGTTTTTATGGGATTTATTTTGAAGTTGGAAAGTTCCCCATATTTTCTTATTTCCTCCATTACCTTTGGTACAGAAAGTCTAGGCTTCGTCACATATAGGAGTATGTCGTCAGCATACGCTGCCACCTTATGCTCCTCCTCTCCCACTCTCACACCCCCTATTTCTGGATTAGTCCTTATCTTGGACAACAGTGGTTCAAGAGCTATTACATACAAGAGGGGGGAGAGCGGGCAGCCCTGTCGTGTTCCGTTCATCATGTCCAATGCCGACGACATACTCCCATTGACCTTCACTCTTGCTGTCGGGGAGTCGTAGAGATTTCCTACCCATTTCAAATATCTGGGTCCAAGTCCTACACTTCGCAGGGTTTGCATCATAAACCCCCAGTTGACTCTGTCAAATGCTTTTTCAGCATCTATTGACATGAGTACGACTGGGGGTTTCTTCTTTTTATCTTCCTGCAACAACATAATCGTTCTTAAGCTATTGTCCCGCCCTTCTCTCTCTTTTATAAACCCTGCCTGATCGGCGTTAATTAGATCCGGCATGTGGGCCTTTATCCTTGTTGCCAATATCTTTGCGTAAATCTTGATATCAGCATTTAATAATGCTATTGGGCGGTAGCTGGAGCAGAGAGTGTTATCTTTCCCTGTTTTAGCAATAATAGTAATATTGGCAAGGAGAGATTCTTTCCTTATTTCTTCAATTTCCCCCAGTTTGTTAAAGTAATTACACATGTCTGGAACCAGAAGTTCTTTAAATTTTTTATAGTATTTAATAGGTAGTCCATCTGGGCCTGAACTCTTGCCACCTGGTGTTTCTTGGATTGCTTGACTTATTTCTCCCTGCGTTATTGGGCCTTCCAAAAGTTCCGCCGTTTCTTCCGGCAGCTTTGGTATTCCCTAATTTTCTTTTTTCTAATATCTTTTTGCTCCTGTGTTTCTCCCCTTCTGATTGAGTACAGTGTACTATAAAAGGTCCGAAAAGCTGCGGCAATTTCGGACGTCTTATATTTCATCTATCCTTCTTGGTTTTTGATTTTTTCAATATAGTTTATGTTTCTTTTTTCTTTTGAAATCCTAGCTAGATATTTTCCAGGTTTATTTCCCCATATATATATCTTTATTTTAATACATTTTTAAATATACTCCTGATTTCTATTTCCATTAGATCTCTTAATTGGGCCCTTTTTATTACTATATCCTGGTATACTTCACTTTCTTTTTGGTTTTTATGTTTATTTTCCAGATCTTGTAGCTCACTGATTATCTTTTTCCTATTTACTTCTCTTGCCTTTTTCTTCCCAGCCCCTATGGAAATGAACTTTCCCCTAATACATGCCTTATGGGCTTCCCATACGGTCGCTGTACTCATTCCTGGCGTGTTATTTACTGCAAAGTATTCCTCGATGTCTTTTTTTGCTATGTCACAAACTTCTATGTCGTCAATTAGGTCTTCATTTAAATTCCAGCCCCCCTTTCTTTCTTCAATATCCGCAAAGTGTATTCTCACCGAAACCGGGGCATGGTCTGAAATTAATATCACCCCAATAGAGGTTTTATTTACATATTCCAGGATTCCATGGTCTACCATTATGTAGTCTAGTCTAGAGTACATATTATGTACTGTGGAGTAGAATGTGTAATCCCTTTTATTTGGGTTTGCAATTCTCCAGGGATCTATTAGTTGGTGCTTAAAAAGTTTTTTTTTCAATATACGCTGTTGCTTGGAATCTATTAAGGGTACCCCAGATGCCCTATCGAGATGATGTTCCAGTGTGAGGTTAAAGTCCCCGGCCAATACTACATAGCCCTGCTTAAAGTACATTAACATATTTAAAATCTTTTTTAAGTACTTTTGGGGGTTCTTATTAGGACAAAATACGTTGACCAATGTGTATATTTTCCCTAGTAGGGTCCCTTAGAAACAGATATCGGCCTTCAGGATCGACTCTCCTATCTTCTACTACAAAGTTGATATTTTCCCTATCCCTATCCCTATGGCGCCCCCCTAGATCTTTTCTGAGGGGAATCTCCATAGTACCATTTTGGGACCGCCCGAGAATAGAGCCTTACTCCCGAGTCAACTGTTTTATGTGTCTCCTGGAGGAAGACTATGTCTGCAAAGTGTCTTTCAATTTCCTTCAAGACCATATGTCTTTTCCTTGGGGAGCTGAGGCCTCTTACATTGTAGGTAATAAAGTTAACATTGGACATGCTTCTTTTTTTTTTTTTTTTCTTTTTCACTAAGGCTTCACCCTTCAGACAGATAACCGATCTTAAATTCATACCCACCCCATCTAACCCCCCCCCCCTCCGACCCAATCCTCCTCCCTCCCCCTACATCCCTCCCTCCCATCTCGCCCTCCCCCACCCCTTTCCCCTAGATGGAAACTTGACCCTAAGGTCGTGTTGGGGAGCATCTCCTCTTACACCCCCTTTGGGCTCTTATGCTCCCTACCTTGAGGCGGAATTCAATTCGCCATGGCCTAATTTTCCCTGTTTCCAGGGGAATCACTCCGAGGTGATAATGGGCTCCAGCACCTGGGCCTCTCTTTGTTATTTAACTTAATTTACCTACTCCCTTTTCCGCTCCCACACCCTACCTCCAGCCCCCCGCCAACCCCCCCATCTCCCCTCCCCCGTCCTACCCCCTCCTCACCATCCCGACATTTCAAAAACTAGAAGGTATTGGGATATCGAGTTTTTTACAGAATTCTGGTATTTCGTCCAGAAATCTGAGCTTAGCAGTGACCCCCTTTTTTCTCCCGACCAAGCATGCCGGTAACCCCCAGTTATATTGTATTCCTAGTTCTTGCAGCTCGCGTATTAATGGTTTCAGGTTTCTTCTTCTTCTGAGCGTCTTTTGAGATAAGTCCTGATATATTTGAATATTGTGTTCGTCAATTTTAATTGGGGGTTTTCCTCTCAGATTTTTCCACAGTTGTTTTTTTTTCTCCCAGCTTTTAAATCTTACTATGATGTCTCTGGGGCTCTCCTGTGGGATTTCTCTAGGCCTCCTGATCTGGTGCGTTCGTTCGATTCTCAGTGGGGAGGTTATTTCCCTGTCCAATAGTGGATTGCAGATTCTGGGACTCCGGATTCTAATGTTTTTCCTTCTATCTCTGTTTTCCTGGTCTTCTGCTTTATACGCTTGTTCCATTTGTTCTGTTTTAATTCCTTTAATTTCTTCCTCTAATTTTCTGATGTGGTTTGCATTATGGTCTGTTTTCTTTTCAACCTCCTCTAGTCTTTCCAGCATAAGCCCCATATTTCTCTCCATTCTCTCCATTTGCGTTTTTAATGATTTTTCCAAAGCCGCAAACATTCCTTGTATTTCCGTTTTTGTTGGTAATGCTGATTTATCTTGGAGTTCATCAGTTTCCCTCTGAACATGCGTTGGGTCCATTTCTTGGTTCATCGAGGTCTCAACTTGGGTATCGGGTTCTGTTGAATTATTTGGCGTAAGTTTGATCTTTTTCTTCTCCTTCTCAGCTTGAGAGCATCTGCCCCCCTGCTGTTTATCAGCTGCTGATTTGTCACCGTTTATCACTTGTGTTACATACTTGTTCATTGGACCAGGGCTTTGGCTCAAGCGGGGGGTTGAAGCCGCCCCGCCTCTTGCTCCTCTTCTATTTTTCTATCCTATTCAAATTCGTTCTATATGATATTCGAATTTTGGAAGCCATCTTTGGAAATTTGAATTTCGTATAGAATTAATTTGAATTCAAATAGAAAAGATTAGGATTGAATAGAAAATAGAAAACAATAGCATAGAAAAACATTAGGACAGAATAGAAAAAAATATAATATATATTTCTATTTTATTCTGTTCTATTGTTTTTCTATTCGATTATTTTCTATTCTATTCTTTTCTATTCAAAATAATTCTATATGAAATTTGAATTTCGAGAGATGGTATATATATATATATATATATATATATATATAAACACCATTTTACGAAATTTGAATAGAAAATAATAAAAAAGAATAGTATAGAAAAACAATAGAACAGAACAGAAAAAATATAATCTACATATATAATCATCTATCGAAATTCAAGTTTTGTATAGAATGAATTTGAATTTAAATAGAAAAGATTAGAATAGAATATAAAATAATAGAAAAGGATAGACTAGAAAAACATTAGAACAGAATAAAATGTAATATAATCTATTCTGTTCTATTTTTCTATTCGAATTTTAATTAGATCTATACGAAATTTGAAATATGGAAGCCATCTTCCGAAATTTGAATTTTGTATAGAATGAATTTGAATAGAAATGATTAGAATACAATAGAACTGAATAGAAATAAAATATATGCTATTCTTTTCTATTCAAATTCATTCTATACGAAATTTGTATTTTGGAAGATTATATATATATATATATATATATATATATATATATATATATATATATATATATATATATATATATATATATATATATATATATATATATATATAAAAACTATTAAATTTTAGTCAATTCAGTTCTATTGAAAAAAACAATATATAAATATACACACACACACACACGCATACATACATATTCTATTTTGTTCTATTGTTTTTATGCTATTCTTTTCTATTTTCAATTCTATTCTAATCTTTTCTAGTCAAAATTCATTCTATATGAAATTCCATAAAATAAGAGTATACAATAGAACTGAACTAAAACAATATATGTAACCACCTTCCAAAATTTGAATTTCATATAAAATAAATTCAAATTCGAATAGAAAAGATTAGAATAGAAAGTAATAGAAAAGAATAGAATAAAATATAATATATATTATATTTTTTCTCTATTCTTTTCTATTGTTTTTCTATGCAATTCGAATTTCAGAAGATGTTTATGAGCACTCTGGATACATCCAGCTCACAACAAGACTCTGAACCTGTGTCTGTAAACACCGGTAGTGCCCAGGGTTCCAACAGGTGGTTTGGAGTAGTGACCTGGGTTCCAACAGGTGGCTTGGAGTAGCGACCTTAGGTGTAAACCCTCGAAGAGGGCGAAGTTCCACCGTGTCGGGGAAGAAAAAGATGTGGCTGTCACCTATCCCTAAGGAGTGAAGTTCCGAGATTCTTCTGCCAGATGTAATGGCTAGCAGGAAAGCCTGCCTTTAGTGTGAGGTTCCGTATTGCTACTTGTTCCACTGGAGCAAAGGGATGGTCAGATAGAACTTCAAGGACCAGGGACAGATCCCACTTAGGAAATGATCATCTGACAGGTGGACGAATCTTCAATACTCCTCTGAGGAAAGGGACTACCAAAGGATCCTCCGCCCATCTCTTATTTGTTGCGGCAGAGGTTGCTGCTACCTGCACTTTGAGGGAGCTCAGACCAAGCCCCAGATCAAGTCCTGTTTGAAGGAAACCTAGAATATCGGACGTAGAGGGAAGGATTGGATCAATACCATTTCTGGTAGCAAATGACAAGAACTTGTCCCAGATTTTAGAATATATGGCATTAGTTGCAGGCTTTCTAGCTTTTAGAAGGGTTGTTATAACTCCTGGGGAACACCCTAGGGACTCGAACCTTTGCCTCTCAACCTCCACATTTGAAGATTCAACTTCTGAGGGTTTGGATGAACTAGACTGCCCTGCGACAGAAGTTGAGGGAAAGGAGGGATCCTGATTGGAGAGCTCACACTGAGGCGCATGGCTAGAGGGAACCAGGGTCTCTTCGGCCAATACGGAAGTACTGTCACCACCTGGACTGACTCCCTGAGGAGCCTCAGGAGGGATTTGAATATTAATGGCCTGGGAGGAAAGGCATATGCCGTGGCGAACCTCCAGGGGCATGACAGGGCATCCACTGCCTCGGCTTGTGGATGCGGCATCCAAGAGAAGAATCTGTCCAGCTTGGCATTCTTCGGGGAGACAAACAAGTCTACCTGAGGGGGATCCCATATGTTGGCAATCTGATGGAAGACGATGGGGGTGGAGAGCCCACTAATTTCTGGACAACGTGCCTGCTTCCGTGTTCAACCTGCCTGGCAGATACATTGCTCTGGGGTCCAGGAGGTTCTTCTCTGCCCAGAGCATGATCAGCGCCATCTCCTTGAGGAACAACCTGTTGTGAGTGCCTCCTTGCATCTGCTGATAAGCGACAGCTGCCATGTTGTCTAGGCGTAGATGTATTCTCTGGTCTCCGATTTGGGATGCCAAAGAATTAATGCTAAGAAGGCTGTCCTCATCTCCAAGATGTTGGATAGCAGGATGGCAGGGTGCTGGAAGTGAGGATTGCAGGAGAAGTTTGGTTTGTGGATAAAGCAGCAACTTTGAAGGTATTTTTAATTTTGTTTTTGAGCAGCCATTAAAAAGGTCAGGGCAAGCACAAAGGGGGTGGGGTCAGGGGAGGAGCCAAGGGGGCGGCAAAATAGGGTTTCGCCTAGGGTGTCAAAAATACTTGCACCAGCCCTGAACATGTGCCACTACTATAGACACCCAGCAGGTGTGATATTTAAAGGAATTTTTCAATTTTTTTTTCACTTTAATCATCATTAAAATCGCTGCTCCAGAAAAAAACATCAGTTTTTAAAACTTTTTTTTCCATTGATACATGTTCCCTGGGGCAAGACCCGGGTTCTGAAAGACGTTTTCCAATATTAAATTGAATATTGGTCTTTAAAATGATCGTTTTTGAATTCGAACATTCGAGTCCCATAGACTTCAATGGGGTTCTAAATGTTTGCGCGAACCCGCGGTCTGTTCGAACGTTGTGGTGCGAACCGAACGCGGGTATGTTCGGCTCATTCCTAGTAATGACACTGTCCCCTCCTGAGTGTTGAACATTGCGCCCAGGTAGATTATCTGCTGTGTGGGTGCTAGTTGACTCTTTTCGGAAATTTATTAGCCACCCTATCTCTTTTAGGGACTGTAGAAGAATTTCCCGGTGACATACCAACTGATCCGGATTGCTTGCTAGGAGGAGGATGTCGTCCAAGTAGTGGAATATCCTCAAGCCCCTCTCCTGTAGGGGAACCAGAGCGGATATTGGTATCTTGTGAACACCCTGGTAGAGGTGCACAGACCGAAAGGCGGGGCTTGAAACTGTAGGTGGGTCCATCCCACTGCAAATCTCAGACATTTTTGAAATGCAGGTAGAATTAGAATTTGTAGGTACGCATCCTGCAGATCAACTGAAATCATCCAATCTGATGGCTGGACCGCCTGAATAATCCTCTGCAGGGACTCCAATTTGAAGCTTTCGGGGTGGATATATCGGCTGAGCCTCTAAAGGTCTGTCACAGGCCTCCAACCACCTGTCCTCTTTGGGACCAAAAATAGGGTGGAGTAGACGCCTGCGAAGCACTCTGCCAAGGGTACCAGAACAGCCGCCCCCTGAAGCTGGAGTGACGTTAGGAAGTTTTACAGAGCTTGAGCCTTCGGCAGAGAGGATGGAATCTCTGTTCCTTTGAAAGAATTCCGAGGTGGGGGGTGAGAGACATTCCAAAGGTGCCCCCATTAAATTGTTGACAGAACCCAGGGGTCCTGACAGCATGGGGCCCAAACCAGGACAAAGGACTTTAGCCTGGCTCCCACCGGGAGTGCCTGGGCTACTCTGGCGTCAAAAGACTGCTTCTGCTCCTGTGGAGCCAGGAAGGTCCTTCATCTTCCTGTTCAAAAAAGAATGTCTGAGTACCTTTCCAAGGTCTTTTGTTGTCTCTGGGCTGTCTTGACTACCTAAAATCTATTGGATTTGTCTGGTGGAATCTAGAGGACCCGCCTCTGAATCTTCGCATCCTTCTGTCCTGGGGAAGCATACCGGACTTCCCTCCTGACAACCTACCGATAGCCTTATCCGTTTTGTCTCTGAATAGTGCTTTCCCATCAAATGGGATTTTGCACCAATTTTGTTTGGAGGATAAGTTAGCCGTCCAATCTTTCAGCCAGAAGGCCCTCTTCACCATTACTGAATGCAACATCTTGCAGAGCACCTGATTGTGTTAATGGCCGCTACCCTGACAAAGTCTGCCAACAATCTAAGCTCTTCCAAGGCTTTAATTATATCCTCCTTGGGGACATCCTGACTCAAAGCCATCTCAATATTATCTGTCCAAGATCTTGTGGCATTTGATACCGACGTGAGGGCGATAGCTGGCTTACACGCTGCTCCCGCGGCTTAATAGCTTCTCTTCAGCTCCAGGTTGGTTCACCTGTCTAGAGGGTCCTTGAAGGAAGAGGAATCCTCCATTGGTAAGGCGCCTTTTCTTTTTTTCAAGTCGCACCACTGACGCGTCTACCACTGGCATGGAGTTTAGTGACTGCCTTCCTGACTCTGTTAAGTGGTATAGTTTATTGAACCGGCCCCATGAAAGTTTATCAGTTTTGACCATTCATTCTGAATGACCTGACTAATGTCGCCCATCAGCGAGAAGAGAACCTGCTTCCTTTTGAGGAACGGGAAGTAACTCGTAGACTCTTGGGGAGGCTCCTTTGCATCTTTTCAGGTGACTGCAGTTTTGACTGCCTGGGTGAACGGCTTTACCAAGGAGAGAATGAAGCCAAAAGGTTCTGACTCCTCTGAAGAGTCCTCTGAAGAATCTTCAGGTGGTGAATCTCTAGCTGGTCAGCCTGACAGTGGCAGAGGTGTACCGACTGCTAAAGGACCAGGGAGATAAGGTTCTGTATCCTGAACTTGGAATATCTGCTGAAGTGGTTGAGCGGGGACCAAAGTCACACAAGCTCAGAGAAGGAGTCCTTCATTGTTCACTTGAGCAGATCTACAGCGTGCTGATTTACTAGCTCGCGGCTGGACTCATAGACCATAAAACAGTCCTTACAGACCACTCTGTCTGGTAGTGGTGTGGCCCCACCTGTCCAGCATTTCTTCTTTGTATAGGTCCTAGGAGAGGGGAAGGATCTTGGTCTCTGGATCTTGATCTCTCTAATCTATGACGTGAAGTATGGGACCTGGGACCAGTGGCACGAAAAATGAGACCTGCGGTCTGAGCTGTTGTCATCATGGTGTCTTGGAGATTTTCTGGACCTCTTGGAGTGGGCAGGGCCACGATGTAAGGAACTCACATTAGACCAGTGAGCACACTTTTTTTTCTTTTTATACTCACATGTAGTTGGTCACATACCTAATAGGAGTGTGAGGATCTTTGTTACAAGATAAATGACTAATAGCGGAGTTAGGCAGAAGGATAAGCAGCATAAATTTAGTAAGAAAGAAAAAAAAAAAAAAAGGGAACTATGGAGTTTTTTTAAAACTTTTTTTTTTTTTACATACATTTTTTATTTATTTTTATTATTATTTATTTTATTTTTATCACCATTTTTAGAACAAAAACAAAGGTAGCTACCACAGAGCAGCGTCAGTGAAACCTAGCAAGGCACAGCTGAGGAGACTGACAGCTAACCCTGCATTTGAACTTAAATAGACTCAGGTGGATAGGCTAATCCCATAATCACTATTGAAAATTGATTCTGGTCCTTTCCGGATATATGCAAAATCTATAACATGCCACAATCTGAAATATTTAGATACCTCCAAATTAAAAACTTTTTCAAACCTTATGCAGACTCCATCCCCAGCCCTCCCCTACTATCTGCCTTTGAAAAGCTCTGCAAAAGCACCCCTCCCTCTAGAGGTTTGATCTCATCAATATACTCCCAGTTGTTTACTAACTCTATTACGGGGAAACTCCCCTATGTAAACAAATGGGAACTAGACCTGGATATTGAACTAGATCCAGAAGACTGGAATCAAATATGGACCAACACTAAATCTGCTTCAATAAATGTACTAGCTTGTGAAACTAACTATAAAGTTCTTACTAGATGGTACCTAGTTCCTACTAGGATTGCGAAATTTGTGCCAAACTACCCTGAACATTGTTTCAGGGGCTGCTCATCTCCAGGAACATTCTTTCATATCTGGTGGTCGTGCCCTAAAGCACAGTTATTCTGGTCAGAAATTTTCACAATAATCAGTCAACTATCGGGTAAGGGGATCCCATTGGACCCCAAAAGCGCATTATTAAACCTCAAACCCAAAAATGTCTCACATAAACAATTTAAACTATTAACACAGCTCTTTACAGCTACGAAACAAACATTGGCAAAAGCATGGAAAACCCCTAATCTATCAATTAACGAAGTAACGAACAGAATGAACCTAGCTATGACCCGCTGGATTCGAAAGAACCTGGAAACCATGGTATGAATATGCAATACCCAATGAAATCAATGATATTGTATTATTACCATGGTAGCCCAGCCTGTTTAACAGTCTACCGCTTAGCGTATATTTGATATTGACAGCCAATTCCGGACCACTCCTGCAGACACCCCTTTCTCCCCTCCCCGCTTTCCTCCCCACCCTCCTCCCCCCGCCTTGGGCTCTGATTATGAACCTCGTTATTATACATGTTCTTAGCATTGTTATAAGGTTGATTTTGGTTGAAACACTTACGTTGACGCATCAGGACTCTTGCCTAAACCACAGCCCTAAAACCATCTGGGCTGGTTGGAAGAAACGAAGCATCTTTAAATAAACTCCAGAAAATTGGTCTCTTAGTTATAACCTTATCTGTACTATTAATATGTCCATTGAAGCCACCAGACTCACCTGTTGAGTAAGGCACGTAGCAATGGCAAAGCCATTAAGTGGAGTGCCGGCCATGACAGGGTTAACTAAGCCCTGGTCTGGTCGGTGGGAGTGGTTTTGTGTGCTGGCTGAGGGAGGGGAGGGGAGGTTTTAAATTCCCCTCCTCCTCCTTCCCGGGCTAACACACGTGGAGGAAAGTTTTCAGTGAGTATTTGCTGCTGGGGGTTTTAGTGCTCTGCCTGATTTAGGGGGTTAATATTCGTTTTTCTTTTTTCGGTCGCTCGGTCCCTTCTTAATTTCTTCCTGCCCTGCCATGGCTGGCACTGAGCATTTATTTTCTCAGCTCCGGGAGGAGGCTGAGCGCCGCGGGGAGGGGTGGCTGCAGGCCGCGCTGGGGCCTCTCCTCCTGCAGGGGGACGCGCCGGGCGATACCCCGTTCCGGGGGGGGGGGTGGTAGTGGGTCCCGCACCCGCGTTTCTCGGCCCCCGAGCCGTTACTCCCCGGGTCCTTCCTCTACATCCCGCAGGCGGGAAGGGAGCCCCATCCGTTCTCCCCCGGCCCCATCCACCAAGCGCAGGGCGGCGGGGGCAAGGGGGGGGGCACGAAACGGCAGCCAGACAGCAGCGGGGTGCAGGGGGGGGCGGCCAGGGGGCTTAAAAGCGGCGGCCATGCCCGCCCAGCGTGTGGAGCAGAGGGATGCGGGCTCCAACCCCGGTTGTGCACCGGAGGTCCGGGAGCCTCGGCGGGGGAGGTCTGTACATGCGGTGGCTAGCCTGTCTCCATCCGCGGCCAGCCACCACCAATCCAGCCCGGGGGACGATGGGCGTGGGGGAGTGGAAGACGGCAGAGAATGTGCGGCACCCAGAAAAGCGTCGGGGAAATCGGTGCACGGGTCCAGAGCACGCAGGGTGAGCGAGGCCAGCTCTGGGCCCTCGGCTGCCAGGCCCGAGTCGCCTGGTGGGCCATCATCTGGAGAAGACGTCCGGCCTGGTATGCTTTCGGAGGGCGAGCTGTCTGGCTCGGAGGAGGAGTTCGTTCCTAGGACGGAGTTCGCAGAGCGGGAGACGAGGCGTGCGGCTGGTGGGATTGCTTCCAGACAGCCCGGTAAGTCGTTTTCGTTTTTTTCTGATATCTTATGCAATGATGGTGTGTTGTCTGGAGGCCGGGGGGGGGGCCACCCGGGGTAGGTTGGTAGTCCCCGCGGCGGCGGGGGGTAGTGGGGGTATGTCTGGGGCCCAGGGGGTGCAGTCAGGTGAGGGCGCTGGGTTGCAGCGTTTTTTAGTGGGTTTAGAGGCATTGGTGAGCCAGTTAAAAGGGGCGGAGAGCCCTGCCATGGGCGCCGGCGTTAGGAGCCGGGGCGATAGTACCCGTGGTGGCGTCTTCAGTGACTGGGACAGTGGTGCCAGTGGATGGAGGGACGAGTTTGGTGGTGGATGGGGCTTTGCCTGCTGCACAGCCAAGTGCAAAGGGTGATGCAGGGGGTGACTCTGCAAAAAAAGGGACTTGGTCCGGTTGGCGGACGCGGCAAGGGGAGAAGTTTACACTTGTTATGAGGCGCCCCTGGGTTCGCATTTGAAGCAGGAGGTGAGGGAGAAAATTTGGAAGAGCGAATATGTTGAGATATTTGCGCTGTTGCCTCTGGAGAAGTTTAACCTTGACAGGGTTAAGCCGGAGGAGTCCAAGAAGGAGGATGAAGAGAAGAGGCGTTATAGGCTTATTCCCAGGACGTTTACGAATTGGTCGCAGGCTTATTCGATCTTGGCTAGCGTGATTGGCGAGAAAAACCCCGAACACTGTTCGGCGCTTTTCAGTTACCAGGAGGCCATCAGCGAGGCTTATCGGTGTTACGGGGGCACGGGGTGGCTCCGATACGATGAGCAATTCCGGCAGCGCCGGGCAATTAGGCCAGATATTAGGTGGGATACCAAGGACATCGGCCTTTGGATGCGGCTTATGTCGGCTCCGCGGACGTCTGCTCCGTTTTTTCAGGGGGGGGGGGCGGCGGAACCTCTTCCCCAGGTCAGTCGGCCGGAAAGAAAAAGGGGGTTTGCTGGCAGTTCAACGAGGGTAACTGCAAGTTTGGAGGGTCCTGCCGGTTCAAGCACGAGTGCTCTGGCTGTGGGGGTAATCACCCCTCTTCCCGTTGTTTTAAGCAAGGCAGGGGGCGTCCCGGAGACTCTGCGAGTAAGAGGGAGGACTCCGGTGATGGTGGAAAGGATGCGACCGTTTCTCGGTAGGTATCCGGACAGGGCGGCTGCTCTGTCGTTAGAAAGGGGTTTTTCTGAGGGTTTCGTGATTCCTTGCAACTTGGCGGTGGTCCCCCCGGTGGCAAAAAATTTGCGTTCTGCGTTACAACGTCCGGAAGTGGTTTCCGAGAAACTGCTGAAGGAAGTGGCACTGGGCCGTATGGGGGGCCCCTTTGTCTCCCCTCCTTTGGAAGGGTTGGTGGTTTCACCATTAGGGGTGGTGCCAAAGAAAGAGCCGAACAAGTTCCGGCTCATTCACCACTTGTCGTTTCCAAAGGGTGGGTCGGTCAACGATGCCATCAGTGTGGGGGATTGTACGGTGTGCTACACTTCTTTTGATGCTGCGGTGGGATGGGTTCGCCGGTACGGCCGGGGGGCGTTGATGGCCAAGTCAGACATTGAGGCCGCCTTTCGACTGCTCCCGGTTCATCCGGATAGCTTTCGGCTGTTGGGCTGCCACTGGGGTGGGGAGTTCTACGTGGACAAGTGTCTGCCGATGGGCTGCTCCATTTCGTGCGCCAGTTCAGCTCGTTCCTGGAATGGGTGGTTAGGGATGTGTCCGGAGTGAGCTCCTTGATACATTACCTGGATGATTTCCTTTGCATCGGCCCGGCGGGGTCGCGCATTTGCGCAATATTGTTAGCCACGCTGGAACACATTTCAGAGCGCTTCGGCGTGCCGCTGGCGCCCCAGAGAAAACGGAAGGACCCAAGTCGGTCATTCAATTTTTAGGAATTGTGATTGATTCAGAGGCAATGGAGTGCAGGTTGCCGCTGGACAAACTGAACGGCCTCAAGGCGGAGATTAGCGAGTTGTTAGGTCTGCGGAAGGTGCAGCTCCGAGCACTGCGGTCGCTATTGGGTAAGCTCAATTTCGCGTGCCGCATTCTGCCGATGGGGAGAGTCTTTTGCAGGCGCCTCTCGGCTAGTACAGCGGGGGTCAGGTCCCCTAGGCACTATGTCCGTCTGGTGCAGGATCACAGGGATGACCTGTTGATGTGGCACTCCTTTTTGGAGTCCTTTAATGGAAGGGCCTTGTGGATGTCCGGTCCGGTCAGCAACTTCGACATGGAGTTGTTCACAGATGCGGCCGGGGGCTCGGGTTTTGGCGCATATTTTCAGGGTTAGTGGAGTGCTGGGCCTTGGCCCCAGTCCTGGCTGGAAGCGGGGTTCACAAAAAACCTGGTGCTACTGGAATTGTTTCCGGTGGTGCTTGCAGTGGAGCTTTGGGGTTCGTCCTTCCGGGACCGGAAAGTCCGGTTCCATGGGGACAATCTGGGGGTAGTTCAGGTGATTAACAGGGTCACGGCATCTTCCCCACCGGTTATTCGGCTATTGCGGCACCTGGTGCTGCGCTGTTTGCAGATGAATGTATTTGTGTATGCGGTGCATTTGCCGGGTGTGGAAAACGTAGTGGCTGACGCCTTGTCTCGCTTTCAGTGGGACAGGTTCCGGGAGTTGGTGCCGGAAGCGGAAGAGCAGGGAGTACCCTGTCCAGAGTGGCTATGGGAGATTCCGTTGGAATCATCTCCGATTGGATCAAAAAGTCGGTAAGTGTGGGCACATGGGCGGCCTACGAGAAGGTATGGTTAGAGTGGCAGGCTCTGGTTCGCGAGGCGGTGGTGGACCCGGAGGGGCCTGAAGTACGGGATCTAGTGCTGTATTTTGTGGCTAGGAACATGGAGGCGGGGGTGTCCCACTCCGTGTTGGATAAAAAATTGGCAGGTTTGGCATTTTGGTTGAAGTTGCAAGGGGGTACGGACTTTACAAAGGAGTTTTGTGTGCGGCAGGCACTCAAAGGTTACAGAAAGCAGGGGCGGCGGGCGGAAATACTGAGGGGTATTATGGGGGAATTGGCTACGTTGTGCACGTCAAGGTACGAGGCGCTGTTGTTTAGGGCAGCTTTTGCGCTGGCGTTCTTTGGAGCGTTTCGGGTGGGGGAGCTGGTCAGCTCCTCAAAGTCGACACAGGGCGGCATGTTAGCCACGGATGTGCGGTGGGCACAGGAAGGGGTCAGTTTGTGGTTACGGAAGTCAAAAACTGATCAAAAAAACTGATCAAAAGGGGACGGGCAAGGTCGTGCAGGTTTTCCCTATTGGGGGGTCGGAGCTGTGTCCTGTTAAAGTGGTGCGGGAATTTTTAGACGTCCGTCCGACGTTGGGTGGTACATTTCTGGTGCATGAGAATGGTACACCGTTGTCACGGTACCAGTTTGTGACGGTGTTCAGGAGATGTTTGGGGGCATTGGGCCTTGTGGCAAGGGAGTTTTCTCCACACTCTTTTCGCATCGGTGCCGCGACGGAGGCTGCACGTAGTGGCATGGATGATGAGTTGGTAAAAAGGATTGGCAGATGGGAGTCGAGGAGGTTTCGGCTGTATGTGAGACCACAGTTGTTGGTGACCTTGGGGGTCAATGGGAGAACAGGCCACACAGGGGGACCTGGAGGGTCTTAAGGGGGGGGGGGTCACTCATTAGGCTCAAGGGGGCCAGGGTTTTTGGTAAGGGACCACGTGATTACGGGGGACGGGAGCGTCTCTAGAAAGTCTGGTGGTGACGTAATTTTGTTTCATGTCTTTCAGGTACGGGACAGGGACTGGTTTGGATAATGGGCCACTCCTTCGTTCATTGGGGGGCTAGGAGAGCGGACATGAGACCGGACGGTCGTCAGCTTGGGGTACCAAGACATGAAGCGAGTGTTCGATGGTTGGGTTTTCCGGGTATGTTGTGGGGCAGGGTGGTTCCGGAAGTGCACAAGTTTGCACAATTAGACCGTTCGCCGGATGTTTTATTACTACACGTGGGGGGCAACGACCTTGGGGTTCGTACAATGTTGGACGTCGCAAGAGACATTAAGTTTGATTTTTTAAGGATCCGCATGGCCTACCCGGACACGGTAGTCGTGTGGTCAGATATTGTTCCCCGGTTATCCTGGAGGATGGCCAGGTCGGTAGAGGGAGTGAACAGGGCCAGGAGGAAGGTTAACCGGGACGTGGCACGTTTTGTTATCAGAAATGGTGGGTTGGTGGTTAGGCATCCGGAGTTGGAGGTGGATATGTGGAGGTACCAGCGGGGAGATGGAGTTCATTTGACGGATGTGGGGATTGACATGTGGGTGTTGGGCCTGCAGGACGGTGTGCAACGGGCGTTGAGGGTGTGGAGGTGCGCCCAAAGGTAAGGAGTTACCTTTGGGTGCTGGTGGCGGGTGTTTGGACTTTGCAGGAGAAGAAATTACCCTAAAGTGGATGCCATTACCCAGAGGTGGTATGGGTTCTGAAGGGGCTGTTAGTCCAGTTTACCAAGGTGTAGCTGGGAGGTTCTTAATGTGGGCACTGCGGTCAGTGGTCGTCTCTGAGCCAGCTTGTCGGCTTGAGGCCTATGACCAGAGGTTAGGTACCGCAGTGCTCAAAAAGGTTTTCAAGGGTTAAAAAGTTGTGTTAATGTTCCTGCAAAGTCCAGCACTAGTAGGGTTAAAAGAAAATGTGATTATATTTCAGGTTTACATATATGTTTTTTGTTAATAAAGGTTATTTAATATTTAAGAAGTTATTTAAAATAAATGGAGGCTGCTACGGCCAGTTTTTACTCCAACATTAAGTGGTGGTCTCGGTTATTTATTAAAATAGAGGTTGGGTAAAATGTGGTTGCTTAGTAGTTAAGGGTCATGTTTAGTTATACCATAGTCAAGTAAGGCACGTAGCAATGGCAAAGCCATTAAGTGGAGTGCTGGCCATGACAGGGTTAACTAAGCCCTGGTCTGGTCGGTGGGAGTGGTTTTGTGTGCTGGCTGAGGGAGGGGAGGGGAGGGGAGGTTTTAAATTCCCCTCCTCCTCCTTCCCGGGCTAACACACGTGGAGGAAAGTTTCCCACCCACCCTCCCTTTTTGTTTTGGTTTGGTAAGTTTGGGATAAGGGGTAATGTGCCTTTTAGGATGTTAAGTGAATTGTGCGATTGTTGGTGTTTTTGGTGCTTTCCTTGTTTTGTTTCTCTCACACAGGTGCGGAATTAAGATGTCGTGGCGGCGGGTGTTTGGACTTTGCAGGAGAAGAAATTACCCTAAAGTGCATGCCATTACCCAGAGGTGGTATGGGTTCTGAGGGGGCTGTTAGTCCAGTTTACCAAGGTGTAGCTGGGAGGTTCTTAATGTGGGCACTGCGGTCAGTGGTCGTCTCTGAGCCAGCTTGTCGGCTTGAGGCCTATGACCAGAGGTTAGGTACCGCAGTGCTCAAAAAGGTTTTCAAGGGTTAAAAAGTTGTGTTAATGTTCCTGCAAAGTCCAGCACTAGTAGGGTTAAAAGAAAATGTGATTATATTTCAGGTTTACATATATGTTTTTTGTTAATAAAGGTTATTTAATATTTAAGAAGTTATTTAAAATAAATGGAGGCTGCTACGGCCAGTTTTTACTCCAACATTAAGTGGTGGTCTCGGTTATTTATTAAAATAGAGGTTGGGTAAAATGTGGTTGCTTAGCAGTTAAGGGTCATGTTTAGTTATACCATAGTCATGAACTTACCACTTATGTAAACCAAGAAATTATTCTGTGTCTGTAATTAACTTATTTTATTTTGTTAAATTGTACATTTCTTTATCACCTCAATAAAGATATATTGACAAGGAAAATTGATCCTGGCAGAAAAAGACAAATCTGTCCCTTTTCCAGAATCCAAGATGGCCGCAGTGATGTCGAGTGATATACAAAACAAAACTGTAGCCCACTGCTGATTTCAGGGGAAACAAACAAAAACAACTGCAAGCCTGTCAGGATAAAAGGCACCTGCCCCATCAAACTGACCAGACTTAAAGGGAGCATCACAAAGTAAGACAACAATCGCACTTTATTTTTTATTTTTTTAAAGGAGACAGGCAAGTTAAAGGAAGGAAGGGATGGGAGAGGGGAAAGACAAAAAAAACAATATGTGCCTAAAAATAAAATGGAAACCACCAGCCTGGAAAGATGTGAGCTGATCCTTTTGCGACTCCACTGCATTCATCATGGATGCGATAGCAGACTGCGTTCCTGTGAGGAAACTCTGCGAAAAAACCCCAACAGATCCACAGAGGGGTTCCCAGTCTTATCAGTGCTGTGAGCGGCCCAAGAACAGGGACTGCGCACGGGAAAGGCTAAACCCGGCGGACGCTGCCAACTGCAGAGGTATGGACATACATCTACTCTTCACCAGCACAAGAAGATATGAGGAAAGAAAGGAGAATGTTGGGGGAAGGGCTATGCCTTTAATTTATGCTATTCACTAGTCCTGAAGGAGGAGTCGAGTCGGAGCTCTATCACAGATATGCTGCCATGGAGGCACCAGGAAAGTTATATACTTTGTTTCGTCTCAGTTCACTTGTGTAGCTACGTGTCTGGTCTCCTTAACCGCTGATTCCTGACATAATCGTGACACCCACCGACGACCAGATTGGCTACACTTGGGAACTGGGAGCTGCTCTGGATTTTTGCCTTTCATTTGTCAAGATGCTTAGAGTGAAGGTTATTTGGCATGTGCAACTTGCAGTACAGGATAAGGATTTTTTTCATTCACTTTGGCAGAATCTTAGACCCCTTTCTCACTGACACGTTTTTCAGGCGGTTCAGCGCTGAAAAAAATCGTGCCGTGCAGGCTTCAATGTGAAAGCTCGAAGGCTTTCACACTGAAGTGGTGCTCTAGCAGGACCGATCCAAAAGTCCTGCTAGCCGCATCTTTGGAGCGGTATAGGAGCGGGGTGTTTACCGCTCCTATACCGCTCCTTCCCATTGAAACCATTGAATGGGAAACCGCGGTAATACCGCCCGTAAAAAAACGCACCAGTAGTGGCCGAATATTGGGGTAAATACGACGGTATAGAGGTGCTAAAAATCGCACCGCTATACCGTCACCGCACCTCCACTGCCCCATTTGAAAGGGGCCTTACTTAGGAGGAACTGTTGGGAAGCATTCTGACAGCACATGCTTTAGCTGTTGAGGGCAGATTTTCCCTTAGACCCCTTTCACACTGAGGAGTTTTTCAGGCTGTACAGCGCTAAAAATAGCACTGCTATACTGCCTAAAAAACTCCTGCACTGCATACTCAATGGGATTTCACACTGAGGCGATGCGCTGGCGGGAGAGAAAAAAATCTCCTGCCAGCAGCATCTTTTGAGCGGTGAGAGGAGCACCGTGTATACCGCCCCTTCACCGCTCCTTCCCATTTAAAACAATGGAAAACCGCGGGAATACCGCCCGCAGTGCACCTCTGCAGAGGCGCATTGCGGGCGGTACTAACCCTTTATCGGCCGCTAGCGGCCGATTCCCGCGGCAATTCCCGCCACCGCGGCTCCAGCCCCAGTGTGAAAGGGGCCTAAGTGAAGTACAACCTTTTATTCAGGTTAGTTACTATTTCAGTTTACCTCTCAAGGCCATGATGTTTTCACCCCCCCCCCCATTTACTATGTACCAGGCTGGATTTTTGGGATGGTTGCTGAAACATTGTGCAGGTTATTTTTTCCATGTTGAGGGCATGCATGGTACAGTTCAGAAGGGAGGGGGGGGCGCTCGATCGCCCAGACCCCCTTTCCTGACCGGCCAGGCTGCGCACTCGGATAAGGGTCTGGTATGTATTATGGGGGGACCCCACCCCGTAGGGGTTCCCCTTAAAATCCATACCACAGGGGAGCTGTGGTGGCTCAACGTGATTGGCACTGCGCTGACAAGCCGTTCACCTCTGCAGCCAAGGGTTCGGATCCCGGTCTCGGCTACATGTGAATTGAGTTTGGTGGTCTCAGCCCGGCTCCCGGTGGGTGTGCTATGCAAGGTACGCCTGTGCTTAGTATGCCCACCCCCCCCCCCCACAAAAACCACCACACTTGCACGCACACGAAATTGGTTTAACACGCACGCACTTTGGCCATGCGGTCTCCTAAAAAAGAGAGGCGAAGGACCTGCGGGGCTGGCTGACCGGGCTAGACCCCCTCACTTCCTCATAGGGGAAGCCCCCCAAGCGGAGCAGGTAGGGCAGGGTGAGTGGGAGTCCCTCCCTCACACCCGCCATTGCCACCCGGGGGCATGGAGAAGGATGGCAGATTGCCTCTGGGGGGAGGGTCTGACTCCCAAAATCTGCCGTCCGGCTCCTCTCTCTCTCGAGTTCACGCACAAAAATACAAAAAAAAAAAAAAAAAAATCCATACCAGACCCAAGGGCCTGTACGCTCTTGGAGGGGAAACCCATTTATTGAAAATTTGGCATGGGGTTTTCCCTCAAGACTCAAGATTCCCCGCCAATGCCAGGCACACAGTCGGGGATCCAAGTTGCCCTGCGGCTTTAAGTCGCAGGGCAAAGTCGAATCCAAAGTAGGACGACTGTCGTGTCGTATCAGTGTGAACCCAGCCTTAATACGGAATCTGACTTTGATCCGACTTCAGAAAAAAAGTAGTGCCGGAATATGAATGGTAGTCATTCAAAATCATGGAGCATGACTTGTCATGTGATTTTGCAGTCTAAAATCGTGGTCGTATAAGTGTGAAAGGGGGCTTAAAATTAGCACTTTTGATTTTTCATGTTTGTGTCCCATAGACTTTAACAGTGTTCGCACACATTTTTCACCTGTTCGCAAGTCCTGGTACAAACCGAACTTGTGTTTGGCTCGCCCCTACCCAATAGCCAAAGGCACATGATTATGGTTGGTACCATAATATTAATGCCTCAAATGCAAAACATTGTATAGAATAAAAAGAATCAAACATTAGTAATAGTATTTTCTATATAGAAATGTGCTCAGCTCCATAGTGTAGTGGTATGCACTGCTACCTTCAAAGATTCATACCGTGCTTTTGAATCCCACCAATGGTATCACCTCCTGAAAATGAACATTGTACTCAGCAGCATAAATTAGCAAATGCACATCAGTTAGGTTTATTTCATCATTTTAACTCTTCAAAATCATGCAATGCTATTTAGTTAATAACATTATGGTGTTGAATTCCAAAAATCCAGCTTTTCAAAAATCAAGGAAAAAAAATGGCGTAAGGTCCCCCCTCAGGGCATACCAGGCCCTTTGGATCTGATACGGACGTTAAGGGGAACCATGCCAAAATGTAAAAAAAATTACATGGGGCCCCCCCCACCATCTCTTTATTCAATATACGGTCATTAATTAAACATGTCCCTTTAACCACTTCAATACCGGCCCATCGTCATATGATGTCCACAGATGGGATCTCCCATCCTGGGTGGACGTCATATGACGTCCTGGGCTTTGCGGGGGGATATCTGAATGA
This sequence comes from Rana kukunoris, assembly GCA_029574335.1. Classification (NCBI taxonomy): domain Eukaryota; kingdom Metazoa; phylum Chordata; class Amphibia; order Anura; family Ranidae; genus Rana; species Rana kukunoris. The sequence continues at coordinate 76,238,065 of CM056055.1, read as the reverse complement.
TGCTTGCAGCTAGAGGCATCATTCAGATATCCATGTCTTCAGCCAGCGATCCTGCGCACCATAAGAACAATCATAGCGGCAGTTCCGCCGCTTGATCGTTCTTATAGGCGGCAGGAGGGGACATCCCCTTCTCCCGCCGCCATCCGGTGCTTCTCCGTGCTCTCCCGTGCCATCGGGGGCCCAGAGAAGGAATCATCCGGCGCAGGCAGGAAGCATAGAGATGACTGGTGACCAGATGGTCACCAGTCATCTCTATGACTGTCGGAGGCCCGGGCACATTGCGATGACGTCACGCCCAGGTATCCGTAAGTAAACAGCGGCTAGTGAGCAACACTGATCATGAGATCGGCAAAAAATGTTTTCACCGATCTCATACTTTCCAGCCTGCAGGAGAGATGTGGGGTCTTATTGACCCTGCATCTCTCCATAAACAGGACCTGTCACACACATTTCCTATTACAAGGGATGTTTACATTCCTTGTAATAGGAATAAAAGTGATAAAGTTTTTTTTTTTTTAAAGTGTAATTTTTTTTTATAAATAAATAAGTTAAAAAAAAAAAAAAATGCCCCTGTCCCCGGTAGCAAACGCGCAGAAGCGGACGCACACATAAGTCCTGCCGACATATGTAAATGCTGTTTAAACCACATATGTGAGGTATGGCCGCGTGCGTTAGTGTGCCAGCAACAATTCTAGCACTAGATCTCCTCTGTAAATCTAAACTGGTAACCTGTAAACGCCTGTAAACGCCTATGGAGATTTTTAAGTAACAAAGTTTGGCGCCATTCCATGAGCGTGACATGTTAGATACAGTATCTATTTACTCGGTGTAACATAATCTTTCATATTTTACAAAAAAATTGGGCTAACTTTACTGTTTTGGTATTTAATTCATGAAACAATTTTTTTCACAAAAAAAGACGTTTGAAAAATTATTGCGCAAATACCATGCAAGATAAAACGTTGCAATGACCGTTGTTTTATTACTTAGGGTGTCTGCTAAAAAAAAAATATATATAACGTTTGGGGGATCTGCGTAATTTTCTAGCAAAAGAATGATGATTTGTACATGTAGGAATTGAAGTGGTTAAGGAAAATAAAATCCAAAAATGGTCTTTATGTGCACTGTGTCCGGGCGTGAGATTGCAGACGTGGCACTACATTGGCAGCAAAGAAATGCCTTTGTGGCGATGTCCACTATATTACTGTATTACTAATGGCCGGGCGGTGCACACACTATAGTCTTCCGACATCACTCAATGTACAGGAAGTGACGTCGGCACTCACTCTGCAGCTCAGTGCCCGTGTAACATGTAAGCTTTGCATTCCCTCTGCTCATTATTCTTATGGTTGCATTATACTTAATGTGCCACGGAAATAGCGGCTGTCACCCCCCCCCCCCCAGCTTATTAACAACATTTCTGTTACATATAGACTTCTTGCAAAGTAGCGGCCATCAAAATACCCCCCCCCCCCTCCCCCCCGTTATTAACAAAAAAAAATTTTACTTGTAGATTTTTTTGCCAAAATAGCGGCTTATTAACATACCTTTAGATTTCTGCGGCTGACAGCCCAAACTCCAAGCCACCGTCACCCCCCCCCCCCCTACCCACCGCTTATTAACAACATTTCTTTTACAATTACATTTCTGCAAAAATAACGGCCGTCACCCCCTTTGCAAAGTCTGTCATCAGGGCCCCAATTCACGGAAATACAGGTAATCTAATGCAGTATGTCCGCAGTATCTGGTAATCGAATGCAGTATGTCCACAGTATCTGGTAATCTTGTGCAGTATGTCCGCAGTATCAGTTTAATTTTTTTAGTTTGTTTGCGCCGATTTGTAAGGCTGCGCTATATACCATGATCTGTGATGCTGGGGCTATATACTCTGTGCTGTGATGCTGAGCTGTATACTCCTGACACTATGAGTGGAAGCAAGTGGAATACAGGGGAGGGACAGAGTAGGTGGATTCTATGTGGCTTATGAGAAGTGGGAGGGGCCAAACATTGATCCATACCAGGCCTTAAAGCGGAGTTTCACCCTATAAACAAGTATATACCATTCAATCTGGCATACTGCCGACATGTACAGTTCAGCTTTTTTCGGAAACTGGTGACGTGCATTATGCGCCGGGGGAAGCTTTTGTCATACGTCAATCACTTAGTCTCTGAATAGGAACGCCCACTCCTGCGGGATTCACTACCCGGAAGCCGGGGGGAATATACCTATACTACGGTATGTAAACCGAAAAAAAAAACAGCAAACTGTACAGGTCGGCAGTATGCTGGATTGAATAGTATATACTTGTTTTTAGGGTGAACCTCCGCTTTAAGGTCTGGTATGGATATTAAGGGGAACCCTGTGCCAAAATGTGAAAAAAAAATGGCGTGGGCGTCCTCCCAAAATTCATACCAGACCCTTATTCGAGCATGCAACCTGGCAGGCTGCAGGAAAAGAGGGGGGATGAGAGAGCGCACCCCCCTCCTGAACCATACCAAGCCACATGCCCTCAAAATAAGGGGGGTGCTTTGGGGTCCCCCCAAAGCATCTTGTCCCCATGTTGATGGGGACAAGGGCCTCATCCTCACAACCCTTGCCCGGTGGTTGTGGGGGTCTGTGGGTGGGGGGGTTATAGGGATCTGGGGGCCCCCCTTATTAAAGGGGGGCCCTTTAATAAGGGGGGCCTTAATAAAGTGTCATCTTCTTCAAGTCACAAGAAGCAAGGTCTCGGAGTGACATCACGCGCCCATCATGGCATTGGAGGAGGTTCGTTTATTGAATGTTCAGCGGGAGTGGAGGCGGGAGCGACAGAGAAAAAAGACCGGAGGTCGGATCGGGGGAAGAAGAAGCAGGAGGAAGATTGAGAAGACCGGAGGAAGATGGAGACAGAAGCAGGGGAAAGAAGAAGTTTCGAAGGAAGACCGGAGGAAGAAGCGGGGGGGGGGGGAGAAGACAACATTTTTAATAAAGGAAGTCAAAAATCGTCTATTGTCTTTTGTCACATTTCACTTCTTTTTTGAGTGAAATGGTAGAGGTACAATGTACCCCTTAACAATTCACATAGGGGGGCCGGGATCAATGGGCCCCCTTGTTAAAGGGGCTTCCAGATTCTGATAAGCCCACAGACCCCCACAACCACGGTGCAAGGTGTGGGGAGGAGGCCCTTGTCTCCATTAACATGAGGACAAGGTGCTTTGGAGGGATCCCAAAGCACCGTCCCCATGTTGAGGGCATGTGGCCTGGTACAGTTCAGAAGGGGGGCGCTCTCTCGTCCCCCCTCTTTTGCTGCGGCCTGACAGGTTGCATAATTGTCTGGTATGAATTTTGGGGGGACCCCCCGCCATTTTTTTTTTGTTACATTTTGGTGTGGAGTTCCCTTTAATATCCATACCAGACTCAAAGGACCTGGTATGGACTGGTGGGGGGAACCTACGCCATTTTTTTTATTTGATTTTTACTCTATATTGCTGGAAACTGCCATATCATTACAGCCGCGAGCAATTTTAAATGACAATTTTTCCTTTAGAAATGTAATTTTGCTGCAGTACAGTAAAAAACATGGGAAAGGTGCGCTGCTTTACCTGCATACCATAGACACCCCCCAGGCACGATATTCAAAGGAAATTTAAATTGTTATTGTTTCACTTTAAGCATTATTTAAATCACTGCTCCTGAAAAAACGTCAGTTTTTAAAAGTTTTTTGCATTGATACATGTCCCCTGGGTGTCCTAGAGGTCTCTTTGCTGAATGGGGCTGTCTCTTTGCTGGATTTGGCTGTCTCTTTGCTATATGGGGATGTCTCTTTACTGTATTGGGCCATCTCTTTGCTGGATTGAGATGTCTCTTTAAATATATGGGGATGTCTTTTTGATGGATTTGATTGTCTCTTTGTTATATGGGGATGTCTCCTTTCTGAAATGGGCTGTCTTTTTGCTATATAGGGATGTCTCTTTGTTGGATTGGGCTGTCTCTTTGCTGAATATATGGGGATGTCTCTTTGCTGGATTGGACTGTCTATTTGCTATATGAGGATGTCTCTATTCTGGATTGGGCTGTCTATTTGCTATATGGTGACATCTCTTTGCTGGATTGGGCTGCCTCTTTGCTGAATATATGGTGATATCTCTTTGCTGGATTGGGCTGCCTCTTTGTTGAATATATGGTGATATCTCTTTGCTGGATAGGGCTGTCTCTTTGCTGGATTGGGCTGTCTATTTGCTTTAAAGAGACATCTCTTTGCTGGATTGGGCTGTCTATTTCCTGGATTAAGATGTCTCTTTGCTGAATATATGAGGAAGCCTCTTTGCTGGATTGGGGTGTCTCTTTGCTGAACATATGGGGCTGTCTCTTTACTGCATTGGACCATCTTTGCTGAATATATGGAGATGTCTCTTTGCTGGATTGGGCCATCCCTTTACTGAAATTATGGGGATGTCTCTATGCTGAATGACTTAAGCCCTGTACACACGATCGGTCCATCCGATGAGAACGGTCCGACGAACCGTTTTCATCGGTTCACCGATGAAGCTGACTGATGGCTGACTGCTGCCTACACATCATCGGTTCATGAACCGATCGTGTCAGAATGCAGTGACGTAAAACACAACGACGTGATGAAAAAAACGAAGTTGAATGCTTCCAAGCATGCGCCGACTTGATTCTGAGCATGCATGAATTTTTAACCGATACTCGTGCGTACTAACGATCGGTTTTGACCTATCGGTTAGCTGTCCATCGGTTCGATTTTAAAGTAAGCCATCTGTTTTTGGACCGAAGGATAACGGACCGAAGGGGCCTACACACGATCGGTTTGGACCGATGAAAACAAACTTCAGTCCGTTTTCATCGGTTTGAACCGATCGTGTGTACGCCAGTGGCGGCCCGCCCATAGGGGTGCCGCCCCCCCCCTCCTGTAGGCAAAAAAAAAAATCTTTTTTTTTTTGTCCCCTTTAAGAAATACACTAAAAAAAAAAAAAAAAAATATTTAATGCACTCTGATTGAGCGCCGGCCACCACTGCCCTATGAAGCGCCGTGTCACTGCAATCTAGACATGGCGCTTCATTTGCGGGCTTCTAGCTTTCCTATGGGTGCATTGGAAAGCGCTGATATGCTTCCCGTTCCTCTCTATGGGCGCCGGGAGCATTACTACTTTGACTTCCGGCGGCATTTCGAAAACCGGAAGTGACGTCAGGCGGCAGGTTCTCTGAAGTTCACACTGCACGAGCGGAGCTGGCGCTGGTAAGGTAAGCCAGCCAAGTGAAGCCACATGAATATTTTTTGTATTTGCTTTGATTGATCGCCCCATTAGGTCATCAGCCTGATCCCCACCCATCCACCTTGGAGCATGTTATTGTATTTAGCCTGCTGGGACTTGTAGTTTTCCATCTTCTCCTGGGGCTCATGGAGAAGATGGAGATTGGAGAACTACAAGTCCCAGCAGGTTATACATACAATAACAGGCTCTGAGGTGGATGGGTGTAGATTGCATGCACCTATCAATCCGGGGGGGGGGGGGGGCAGGATCAGATAACACTATCTGATCCTGCCCCCCCCCCCCCCCCCGGATTGATAGGTGTATGCAATCCACACCCATCCACCTCAGAGCCTATTATTGTATGTATAACCTGCTGGGACTTGTAGTTCTCCAATCTCCATCTTCTCCATGAGCCCCAAGAGAAGATGGAGAACTACAAGTCCCAGCAGGCTAAATACAATAATATGCTCCAAGGTGGATGGGTGGGGATCAGGCAGTGCACCGCTGATGACTTTGGGGGTGAATTTAACACCACATAAATACCCTTTTCCCTTCAGATTGATACTCCTTTAAGTGGCCGATCCACTGCCCATGTGTGGTGTTATCTGATCCTGCCCCCCCCCCCCCGGATTGATAGGTGCATGCAATCCACACCATCCACCTCAGAGCCTGTTATTGTAGTTAGACTGCTGGGACTTGTAGTTCTCCAATCTCCATCTTCTCCATGAGCCCCAGGACAAGATGGAGAACTACAAGTCCCAGCAGTTTATACATACAATAAGGCTCTGAGGTGGATGGGTGTGGATTGCATGCACCTATCAATCCGGGGGGGGGGGGCAGGATCAGATAACACTATCTGATCCTGCCCCCCCCCGGATTGATAGGTGCATGCAATCTACACCCATCCACCTCGGAGCCTGTTATTGTAGTTAGACTGCTGGGACTTGTAGTTCTCCAATCTCCATCTTCTCCATAAGCCCCAGGAGAAGATGGAGAACTACAAGTCCCAGCAGTCTAACTACAATAACAGGCTCTGAGGTGGATGGGTGGGGATCAGGCAGTGCACCGCTGACGACTTTGGGGGCGAATATAACACCACATAAATACCTTTTTCCCTTCAGATTGATACTCCTTTAAGTGGCCGATCCACTGCCCATGTGTGGTGTTATCTGATCCTGCCCCCCCCCCCCCCCGGGATTGATAGGTGCATGCAATCCACACCCATCCACCTCAGAGCCTGTTATTGTAGTTAGACTGCTGGGACTTGTAGTTCTCCAATCTCCATCTTCTCCATGAGCCCCAGGACAAGATGGAGAACTACAAGTCCCAGCAGGTTATACATACAATAAGGCTCTGAGGTGGATGGGTGTAGATTGCATGCACCTATCATTCCGGAGGGGGGGGCGGATCAGATAGTGTTATCTGATCCGCCCCCCTCCGGATTGATAGGTGCATGCAATCTACACCCATCCACCTCAAAGCCTATTATTGTATGTATAACCTGCTGGGACTTGTAGTTCTCCAATCTCCATCTTCTCCATGAGCCCCAGGAGAAGATGAAGAACTACAAGTCCCAGCAGGTTATATATACAATAACAGGCTCTGAGGTGGATGGGTGTAGATTGCATGCACCTATCATTCCGGAGGGGGGGGGGCGGATCAGATAGTGTTATCTGATCCGCCCCCCCCCCCCTCCGGATTGATAGGTGCATGCAATCCACACCCATCCACCTCAGAGCCTTATTGTATGTATAACCTGCTGGGACTTGTAGTTCTCCATCTTGTCCTGGGGCTCATGGAGAAGATGGAGATTGGAGAACTACAAGTCCCAGCAGTCTAACTACAATAACAGGCTCTGAGGTGGATGGTGTGGATTGCATGCACCTATCAATCCGGGGGTGGGGGGGGGCAGGATCAGATAATGTTATCTGATCCGCCCCCCCCCCCCCCTCCGGATTGGTAGGTGCATGCAATCTACACCCATCCAACTCAAAGCCTATTATTGTATGTATAACCTGCTGGGACTTGTAGTTCTCCATGAGCCCCAGGAGAAGATGAAGAACTACAAGTCCCAGCAGGTTATACATACAATAACAGGCTCTGAGGTGGATGGGTGTAGATTGCATGCACCTATCAATCCGGAGGGGGGCGGATCAGATAACACTATCTGATCCTGCCCCCCCCCCCCCCCCCGGATTGATAGGTGCATGCAATCTCAATCTTCTCCATGAGCCCCAGGAGAAGATGGAGAACTACAAGTCCCAGCAGGTTATACATACAATAAGGCTCTGAGGTGGATGGGTGTGGATTGCATGCACCTATCAATCCGGGGGGGGGGGCAGGATCAGATAACACTGCATGCAATCCACACCTATCCACCTCAGAGCCTGTTATTGTATGTATAACCTGCTGGGACTTGTAGTTCTCCAATCTCCATCTTCTCCATGAGCCCCAGGAGAAGATGGAGAACTACAAGTCCCAGCAGTCTAACTACAATAACAGGCTCTGAGGTGGATGGGTGGGGATCAGGCAGTGCACCGCTGATGACTTTGGGGGCGAATATAACACCACATAAATACCCTTTTCCCTTCAGATTGATACTCCTTTAAGTGGCCGATCCACTGCCCATGTGTGGTGTTATCTGATCCATCTTCTCCATGAGCCCCAGGAGAAGATGAAGAACTACAAGTCCCAGCAGGTTATACATACAATAACAGGCTCTGAGGTGGATGGGTGTAGATTGCATGCACCTATCAATCCGGGGGGGGGGGGGGGAGGCAGGATCAGATAACACTGCATGCAATCCACACCTATCCACCTCAGAGCCTGTTATTGTATGTATAACCTGCTGGGACTTGTAGTTCTTCAATCTCCATCTTCTCCATGAGCCCCAGGAGAAGATGGAGAACTACAAGTCACAGCAGTCTAACTACAATAACAGGCTCTGAGGCGGCGTACACACGACCGAGGTTCTCGCTGGAAACCAGCGAGAACCTCGCTGGAAGCTGCATTCCAGCGAGGACCTCGGCCGTGTGTACGCTCTCGGCGAGCTTCCCGCCGGGAAGCCCGTCGAGCAGAAATAGAGAGCACGCTCTCTATTTGCTCGACGGCCCGCCTGGATGAATGGCTGGTTGCCATTCCCGACGGGCGGGTCGCCGATTTCGACGGCCGGCAGAGAACCTCGACGGGCGGAACGATGTGTTCTGACCGTTGAGGTTCTCGTACGTGTGTACGGGGCCTGAGGTGGATGGGTGGGGATCAGGCAGTGCACCGCTGATGACTTTGGGGGCGAATATAACACCACATAAATACCCTTTTCCCTTCAGATTGATACTCCTTTAAGTGGCCGATCCACTGCCCATGTGTGGTGTTATCTGATCCTGCCCCCCCCCCCGGGATTGATAGGTGCATGCAATCCACACCCATCCACCTCAGAGCCTATTATTGTATCTATAACCTGCTGGGACTTGTAGTTCTCCAATCTCCATCTTCTCCATGAGCCCCAGGAGAAGATGGAGAACTACAAGTCCCAGCAGGTTATACATACAATAACAGGCTCTGAGGTGGATGGGTGTGGATTGCATGCACCTATCAATCCGGAGGGGGGGGGGGGGGGCGGATCAGATAACACTATCTGATCCTGCCCCCCCCCCCCCCCCCGGATTGATAGGTGCATGCAATCTACACCATCCACCTCAGAGCCTGTTATTGTAGTTAGACTGCTGGGACTTGTAGTTCTCCAATCTCCATCTTCTCCATGAGCCCCAGGACAAGATGGAGAACTACAAGTCCCAGCAGGTTATACATACAATAAGGCTCTGAGGTGGATGGGTGTGGATTGCATGCACCTATCAATCCCCAGGGGTGGGGGGGGCAGGATCAGATAACACCACACATGGGCAGTGGATCGCCCACTTAAAGGAGTATCAATCTGAAGGGAAAAAGGTATTTATGTGGTGTTATCTGATCCTTCCCCCACCCGCTCATAGGAGTTTGTGCTTGGGCTCTGTATGTGTTAAATTTTAAATGACATAATAACAACATTGATTTTTGTGGTGTTTGGAGGTTTTAAATGGACTGGTTTTGCCTTTTTGCAATCTGTTTTACATACAATTAATCCTATATATTTTGATAGCATACTGTCTGGGGTCACTGTATACCAATCTTTTGGGAATCTGCCCACTTGTTTGGGAAATTGTCTTTCTGGTATGTTGATCCACACATGGCCTTGTAAAATGACAGATGCAAGAGAATCCCCTTCATTAGGGTGAGTCACCTAATCTGATCATGTAATAGATATATGCTTATTTGCCTTGAACTGCATACATGTATGCTTAGTTGCATTGAGCTGCATACATGTGTGCTTGGTTGCATTGGACACCCATCCACCTAGGAGCCTTATATTGTAACATGCTGGGACTTGTAGTTCTCCATCTTCTCCTGGGGCTCAGGTGCATGCAATCCACCATCTATGGGACTACAAGTCCCAGCAGTGAGAGAAAAACTGGACAAAGATGGTGGATAGCATGCACCAGAGCCACAGGAGAAGATGGAGAACTACAAGGAGGATGAGTGGTCGTGCCTTGTTTTTTAATGCTGGAACTTGTAGTAGTGTTGTACTTGTAAAAAGAAGAGGCTGGAGCCTGGAGGAGTGTGTCTGTCTGCCTTGCCACCCTGTGTTAGTCTGGGGGGGGGGGGGTTGATTGCTGTGTCCATCACCCCCCTGCCATGTGTATAGGATAGCACTGTAGCTGACCTGATTGGGGGGGTTGCAGAATGCTGATATGTGCTATGTACAGGTTGCTGATATGTGCTATTTACAGGGTGCAGAATGCAGATATGTGCTATTTACAGGGTGCATAATGCAGATATGTGCTATTTACAGGGCGCAGAATGCAGATATGTGCTATTTACAGGGTGCAGAATGCAGATATGTGCTATTTACAGGGTGCAGAATGCAGATATGTGCTATTTACAGGGTGCAGAATGCAGATATGTGCTATTTACAGGTTGCAGAATGCAGATATGTGCTGTTTACAGGGTGCAGATATGTGCTATTTACAGGGTGCAGATATGTGCTATTTACAGGGTGCAGATATGTGCTATTTACAGGGTGCAGATATGTGCTATTTACAGGGTGCAGATATGTGCTATTTACAGGGTGTAGATATGTGCTATTTACAGGGTGCAGAATGCAGATATGTGCTATTTACAGGGTGCAGAATGCAGATATGTGCTATTTACAGGGTGCAGAATGCAGATATGTGCTATTTACAGGGTGCAGATATGTGCTATTTACAGGGTGCAGATATGTGCTATTTACAGGTTGCAGATATGTGCTATTTACAGGGTGCAGATATGTGCTATTTACAGGGTGCAGATATGTGCTATTTACAGGGTGTAGATATGTGCTATGTACAGGGTGCAGATATGTGCTATTTACAGGGTGCAGAAAATTAGATCGGTGCTATTTACAGGGTGTATAATGCAGATCTGTGCTATTTACAGGGTGCAGAATGCAGATCTGTGCTATTTACAGGGTGCAGAATGCAGATCTGTGCTATTTACAGGGTGTAGAATGCAGATCTGTGCTATTTACAGGCTGCAGAATGCGGATCTGTGCGATTTACAGGGTGTAGAATGCAGATCTGTGCTATTTACAGGGTGCAGAATGCAGATTTGTGCTATTTACAGGGTGCAGAATGCAGATCTGTGCTATTTACATTGTGCAGAATGCAGATACGTGCTAATTTATAGGGTACAGAATGCAGATACATGCGATTTACAGGTGGCAACCCCTCATTATGGGCACAGGGAGGCTGCATATGATGTGCACAGTGAGGCTGCATTTGAAGAAATAGAACTTGCATTTGGCTGCCGTACCTATATCTCTTTTAAACTTACCCAGATTCTCATTTGACTCATAGGTACTGATCATTGTGTTTTTTTCTTTTATTCAAAATGACTGGAAATTCGGTTTCATCTTTAAAACTATTTCCCTTCACAAGGCGTTCTTATGAAGAAAAAGAGGATAAAGGAGCTTGGACCAAATCAACCCAAAATGAAAATCCAGCAGAGGTCAAGTGATCGTGGTCGTGTTTACACTCGAAGCTTTTCCCCCACTTTATATAACAAATGGAGTTGGCTGGCTGGATGTGATGTGACTAATGCCTATTATTGTTTTCCCTGTTTGCTCTTCCAAAGTCCTGGCACTGACAAATTGTGGATTTCAACAGGGGTTTGCGACCTAAAACATCTCACCGACAAGTGTAAGCGGCATCAAATTACCCAAAGCCATAGGGACAACCGTGTGAAGCTTGAGTTTTTTGGGAATAGTAGCATTAGCGAACAGCTAAATGAAGGCAACAGAATTGCCTTTATAAGACACAATGAAGAGGTCTCAAAAAATCGTCACATCCTGTCTAGAATAATAGACTGCGTGAAATTTTGTGGTGCATTTGAGCTGGCTTTGCGTGGCCATGATGAGAGCGAGAGATCGGAGAATCCTGGGATATTCCGTGGCTTGGTAGATTTTGTTGCTTCTCTTGATGGAGTTTTGAAAGAGCACCTTAAGAATGCCACTGTTTTTAAGGGAACTTCAAAAACTGTGCAGAACGAGCTGTTGGACTGTATGTTGTCTGTTGTGAAGAAGCACATTATTGAAGAAGCACGGAGCAGTGACTTTCTCTCAATCCAGGCCGACGAGACCATGGATATTGCCACTTATTGCCAACTTGTAATTGTACTGCGCTACATTGATGCCAAAAACCATGTGCAGGAGAGGTTTTTGGAGTTTATTCCTCTGCAGTCTAGTACAGCAGATTCCATCGCTACAGCACTACAAGAGCGCCTTGCTGTCATCCTTCCAGAGGATCAGAAACATAAGCTGATCTCCCAAGCGTATGATGGAGCCAGCGTGATGAGAGGTGCCACTGCAGGTGTTCAGAAGAAGATACAAGATGTGTACCCAAATGCCCATTATATCCACTGCTATGCACATCAGCTGAACCTAATAATGCAACAAGCCACTTCTCAAATGCCCAAAGTAATGCCGCGTACACACGATCATTTTTTGTGATGAAAAAAAACGACGTTTTCTGTGAAGTAAAAAACGACGTTTTTGAAACGTAACTTTTCAAAGACGATGTTGCATACACACCATCGTTTTTTTCACAAAAAGCGAGGTTACGTTCACCACTCTTTTCCATTGAAGCTCGCTTCATAACTAGCTTCTGGGCATGAGCGGGTTGAAAAACGTCGTTTTAAACGACGTTTTTGCTACACACGGTGACTTTTTGTGAAACAAAAAATGACGTTTTGAAAAACGACCCAAAAAATTCAAGCATGTTGGAATTTTTTTTTTGGTCGTTTTTTTCAAGACAAAAAACAACGTTTTGCCCACACACGATCAATTTAAATGACGTTTTAAAAAACAACGTTTTTTTCATCGCAAAAAACGACCGTGTGTACGCGGCATAAGACTATTTTTTGGAAACCTTGGAGGATTTGCCAGCTTTTTTTCCAGATCACCGAAGCGCACAGATGTGCTTGATAAAATAGTTGCCCATAGACTACCGACATCAAGCAGTGTCAGATGGAACTTCCACAGCTGTGCCATCAATACGGTGTTTGAGCACAGAGAGGACCTCATTCGCTGTTTTAAAGAAATCCGAGACTAAGGTGACTTTGACCCTGTTACCATGAGCGAGGCAGCAGGCTTTGCCGCGCTACTGGATGATCAGGATTTAAAATATTTTCTGACGCTTTTCCACACCATCATGCCCCATGTGGACCTTCTCTACGCCAAACTCCAGAAGAAGGACATAGATTCAGTCCACATTAAGGGGAGCATCCAGCAGTTCCAGAAGGACATACAGAAGATCAGGTAGCAGCTGTATTCCTCCTTTTACATGTGTTGTTGTTTTTATTATTATTATTATTGTTTTTATTATTATTGTTCATACATTTTGCAGAGATTCTATCCCATCCCTGGTTGACCCAAGCAGTCAAGGTGTTTCTCAACCGAGGAGGCGGTGCTCGCTGAATACGGGAGAACATAAACGCATTGCATCTGAGGTGAGTTTTTATTGCAATATTTTTCTTTTTGATAGCTGTTATAGATATGAAGATTGTAAAGAAAAATATTTTTCTTACAATATTCATATATAAAAATGATGTGATCTAAAAGGATTTGTTATTCCCTCTAGTGGATAACATGAGTATTACAGCCTTCATCTGTGTTAGCTGATTGAGCATCAGAAATGCATGAAACCTGACATATTTACTAAGAATGTCTTGTTCATGTGTATTTAGTTCTGAGAAGTTATGGATTCAAAACCACTAAAACTGATCTCCCTTTATAACTTAAAACTGAACATTTAAAATGACTATTTTTAAGTTGTGAAGGGAGATCAGTTTGTCAAGTTTCCTGCATTTCTGATGCTCAGGGAGATAACAGAGATGACATTGACATTTGGCATCACTACATCATTTTTTTTTCTCCTTCAATCCATAGGTCTGTGATACTATACTCTTGCACACCATGCAACGTTTCTCCTTCACAAACCACCTTGTTAGTGCCACCTTGCTTCAGGCAGACAAGTTTGAACAGTACGCAATGGAGTTTCCTGAGGATACACTGCAGGGCCGCTGATAGAAATCATGGGGCCCCGTACATCCTACCTGGCGGGGCCCCCTTTGCAGCCCCACCCTCAACTCCTCCCCTGGCCCCTCCCCCATACCCGCCTTGAAACAAAGTGCAGGAACAGACTGGATGAAGTACATATATTTGATCCAGCCTGCCCGTGCCACCCTGCTGCAGTAAATGTACAGAGGGTGGGCAGCAAGCAGTTAAAAGGAAGAGGTTGGGTCTGATCTGAGCCTCCCATCACAATTATAGAGCGATGGATCTAAATGGACCTGTGTCCATTTACACCTGCCTACCTCTAATCCGATCCGCTAAACAAAACAGAAAGGGATCTGTTCCCCTCCGTCTAGCGGATCGGATTGGAGGGCAGTCGGGTGTAAGCGGACAGCTGGTTTGTTTACACCAACCGCCCTTAGAGTAGAGTGGGCTGTGTCCGTGTCTGCTCTGCATAAGCTGAGTGGACACAGACCTGTCATCAGCCCACTCCATTGAGCCGGGATCAGCGGACACTGGATAGATTCCCCGCTGAACAAGCAGATTCTACCCAGTCTGAAAGCCTTCATTGCAAACAGCAACACAGGGAGTTTAAAATCATCAGCATTATAACACATGATATACATGACATGGCTGTTGGGTGCTGACCTTGTTAACTTATGACCAATAAGCTACAAAATCTGCACCCAACAGTCATGTCATGTAACACACAGTGAGAGAGAACCTGCTGTCTGCTGCCTGTGTGTTATACATATAGATATGTATGGTGACATTAAAGGAATGAACAGATATCGTTATATTCACCATCCCCCAGCAGTAGCCACGAATTTCAGCTTCCTCCTCTGCCTCTGGACTCGGTCAGGCTCAGCTGCTTCACTCCGCCCGCCTCACACTCTCTATCTCTTACGGGCCAACTACTGAGTGGAGAGCTGAACAGATGAAAGATCACTCCGCATCGGCGGGAAGCAAACAAGCGACCGCATCTGCAGGCTGACAGGTAATACGTGTAAGGAGCGGAGCGGGCGCTGGCTGCAGTGCGCATGCGCCCGAAACTAAGAAAAAAGTCCCTCCACTCCCAAATCAGGGGCCCGGAAAATTGTAGCAATTATACACCCCCCTAAGCTAGTAGAATCGGCTTAGCGGGGGTGTAATTCAGCCATTTTTTTTTTCCGTTTTTTTTTTTATTCTGCGCTGTCTGAGACTGCGAGGCTGCCCGGGCCCCCTGAGGATGTCGGGCCCGGTACATCAGGGCTGGCTGTACTGGCCTATCAGCAGCCCTGATGCACTGAGTAAGACTGTGAAGGCCTATTCACTGCTCAATAAGAGGAATTTAAAGACAGAGCTTAGTTTAATCTACTGCACAGACGAGTTCAAAGAATGTAATGGTGCTGTGGCCCTATTGCAGCTGTTTATGAAGAACAATCTTAAAGAAGATTTTAATGAGACTGTCACTCTTCTGAAGATCCTGATCACCACACCTATGACCACAGCAGAAGCTGAGAGGTGCTTCTCAACCCTAAAAAGGATCAAGACTTTTTTGAGAAATAGCATGACCCAGGAAAGGCTGAATGCATTGGCCATGCTGTCCATGGAAAAGAGAGTGGTGACAGAGATGATTGATTTCAACCAGAAGGTCATTGAAAAATTTGCAAGCCAGAAGGAGAGGCGAGCAAAATTTATTTTCAAATAATTATACTGGTGCGAATGTGAATGTGGCGTTCATTTGTATTCAGTCACCTTTACTTTGATTAAGAGTTTTTTGGTTGCTGTTTGTTGTGCAATAAAGTTTGTTTACTGTTTTAAAACAAAATCACTGATTCGTGGTACATTTATTGCATTCTTTAACAATTGGCTTAAACATTTTAAAGTTTTCTACATTTTATCTAGCAGGAATGACACATAATCACCTGCTAAATGCTCATTCTGTGATGCTGGGGCTATATACCCTGTCCTGTGATGCTGAGCTGCATACTCCTGAAACTATGGGTGGAAGGAAGTGGAATACAGCGGACAAAGTAGGTGGATGATATAAGGGGTGTGGTTTACAAGAAGCGG
Source organism: Rana kukunoris (assembly GCA_029574335.1). Classification (NCBI taxonomy): domain Eukaryota; kingdom Metazoa; phylum Chordata; class Amphibia; order Anura; family Ranidae; genus Rana; species Rana kukunoris. The sequence continues at coordinate 76,222,113 of CM056055.1, read as the reverse complement.
GAGGGGCCAATCTTGGAGGGGCGGGGTCTTGCGCCCCCCTATCCTAAAACTTCACCAGCCGCCACTGGTGTACGCGGCTTTAGAATACAGTTTTCATTTTCATATATTAAGTTGTAAGGGTGTTCAAGTAATAGTGTGTACACTAAATGACTCGCTGGATTGCCAGTGGGTGGATTTGGTGGGATGGCCAGTGGGTAAGGTGACCAGATTTTAAAAATGAAATCTGGGGACATATTTTTGTTTTTTTGTATTAATGACGACAATCAATAACTCCTTTGCCCATCGTCGCCGCCCGCCTCACAGCCTCTCAAGTTTCACTCTCCGGGACCCGGCTACTACTGGGCAGGGAGTGGAGGAAGGAGATAAGCAGGCAGGTGGCTGCCTGGGACTTGAGCCAAGGCAGAAGAACATGTGAGGGGAGCTAAATGAGCATGCACCCGAAACTGAAGAAATATTCCCTCTGCTCCGACCAGCACATGATCATCAGAAAGGGACACAGATAATGGAAAAAATACACCCCCCTAAGCTAGTAGGAGCTGTGTGTAATTCAGATTTTTTTTTTATTCTGCACTGACTGTCTTTGAAATTGCCCCAGCCCCTGTTTAAATCCCACCTGGGGACAAAACCGGGGACAGACTTGGACCGGGGACAGTGTCTTCAATCCGGGGATGTCTGGTCAGCCTACCAGTGGGTGTGCCCTGGGGAATGTTGGTGATCAGGCATTGGGGGGGGGGGGGGCAGCCCTAAAGCTGTGTAAGGGGCCCCAACATTTCTGATGGCTAACCTGCTTTTAATAAACATTAGTGAACAAAAAGTATACAGGAACATATTTTAACTTTATTAATATTACTACTTTTAGATAATAATTTATGTACAGGAAGAAATTAAGAAGCTACCTTTAACTTCTGTAACATCTGTGGAATCAGTGACACCTTTTTTTTCTTCATCGCGTTTAAATCTTCTCTTTGAAATTATAATTCTATTTTTCTGTAAAAGCAACACAAATATGGATTGTTAGACTGACCGAACCAATGAAAACACAGTTTAACCTATGACTCCCTAATTTATGACAGCCAGAGATACTGACACTTGAACCCTTAATTAAAAAATAAGTTCACCTTCGGGAGCATGTTACATATTCTACCTGTTTTTTAGAGTGGAACAAGTAACATGTTCCCGCTCCTGCAGCGGCTTATCGATCCAAGCCCTCTGTGTGACAGCAGTACAGGAAGAAGTTTCTTGTACCAGCTGTGACTTTTTGAAAAGAGCATGGCTGTGCTTTATTTGATAGTCAATTACACTGTATTTTATTCTTCAATTTGTAAGAGAACCACTGTACCCGAGGGGGGCAAGAGCAAGTGCCCCCCCCCCCCCTGGATTCAGGGATTGGCAAGGTGTCCGCCTTAGGCATGCGCATGCGCACAGGTTTTGTACAGCTCTGCCTTATACAACAGAGGAGGCGGGTTATCCACAGCCGCTCATTGCATACTGGCATAGCACACACCGTGAATCTGCACCCTGTACATAGCACACATCTGGAATCTGCACCCTGTGCATAGCACACATCTAGAATCTGCACCCTGTACATAGCACACGCCTGGAATAAAGTCTGAGGTTTCCCCATTAAAAATAAATACTTGTGAGTCAGGGCTAAGCCCCTCCACTTAATGACATTGTCAAAAGGGGGTGGAGCATGGATGATCTTAAACAGTGGCGTCACTAGGGTTGGTGTCACCCGGTGCGGTGAAACATGGTGTCACCCCCCCCCCCCCAGCAGGACAGGCAGTAGGGCATTATGCCCTTCTCACGTCGTCATCTCCCCCCAGCCTGCCACATTGCTGATTGATAGTATCACCCAGGGCATTCTTCTCAGGAAAAAGGTGCAGGGGGGGGGGGGGGGTTTGAGCGTGCCACAGCAAATGGGTGTGGGAGGGTCCTAAAGAGTCATTAAATACCATGAGGGTGCTACATACAGAGTGCATAATTTAGGTGGGTGCAGGGTACAGAGTTCAGGTAGGTACAGAGTGCAGGTAGGTGCAGGTGAGTACAGAGAGCCAGGTGCAGGTAGGTGCAGGGTACAGAGTGCAGGTGGGTACAGGGTGCAGGTTGCAGGGGGTACAGAGGGCAGGGTTCAGGTGAGTGCAGGGTGCAGAGTGCAGGTGGGTGCAGGTAGGTGGTGGGTTCAGGGTATAGAGTGCAGGTGGGTGCAGGGTACAGAGTGCAGGTGGGTGCAGGGTACAGAGTGCAGGTGGGTGCAGGGTACAGAGTGCAGGTGGGTGCAGGGTACAGAGTGCAGGTGGGTGCAGGGTGCAGGGTGCAGAGTGGGTGCAGGGTGCAGAGTGGGTGCAGGGTGCAGAGTGGGTGCAGGGTGCAGAGTGTAGGGTGCAGGTGGGTACAGAGTGCAGGTGGGTACAGAGGGCAGGGTTCAGGTGAGTGCAGGGTGCAGGTGGGTACAAAGTGCAGGGTACAGAGTGCAGGTGGGTGCAGGGTGAAGAATGCAGGTGGGCACAGAATTCAGGTGGGTGCAAGTGGGTACAGATTGCAGGGGAATGCAGAGTGGTTATATAATCTATAAATAGCTGTGTACCTTGCACACCCCCTCCTTATCATACCTACTTGCACAGGGGGGGGGGGCGCCAGACACTGTCTGAGACTGAGTCCCCCCAGTCCCACTCACACAAGCAGTACAATCAATTAATACACGCCCCCCCTCCACCTCACTTTGTGGGCTCCGGCCGGCGGTGGACTACATAGCACCGCACCTCTGGACCCCTTTACATTACAAAGCACCCTGCACCTCTAAACCCATTTACATTATACCACACTATGCACCTCTGGACCCCATTACATTACACAGCCCCCCACAGACACCACCCAACAGTGCAGAACCCCACAGCACAGACATCCCTATAGTGCAGACCCCCACAGTAAAGACACCCCTACAGTGCAGACCCCCACAGTACAGACCCCCACCCTCATAGTGCAGACCCCCACAGTACAGACACCTCTACGGTGCAGACCCCCACCCACCCACAGTACAGACACCCCTATAGTGCAGACCCCCACAGTACAGACACCTCTACAGTGCAGACCCCCACCCACCCACAGTATAGACACCCCTATAGTGCAGACCCCCACCCCCCTACAGTTCAGACACCCCTACAGTACAGACCCCCCCCCCCACAGTACAGACACCCCTATAGTGCAGACCCCCACAGTACAGACACCTCTACAGTGCAGACCCCCACCCCCCACAGTACAGACACCTCTACAGTGCAGATCCCCACAGTACAGACACCCCTTTAGTGCAGACCCCCGCAGACAGTACAGACAGACACCGCACCCCTATAGTGCAGACCCCCACCCCACAGTACAGACACCCATGGGCGTCCGCTGAAATTTTTTCAGGGGGGGGGGGCGCTTCGGAAGCGGCGATACACAGTCGCATTTAACCCTTACTTTGACCGCTAGCAAGGGGTTAAAAACGTGCCCCCCCCCCCACGTTAAAATGTAAAAACACCCGACTGTGCCCCCTGCATCTTTCAATATCTCTTTGTCACTACTGTGTACCCCCTCTCTGGACTCCTTTACATTACACAGCACCCTGCACCCCTTTACATTACACAACCCCCTGCACCTCTGGACGCCTTTATATTACACAGCATCCTGAAGCCTTTGGGTTCACACTGGTGTACTGGAGTTTGTCGCAGTGTATATGCAGTTTTTCTGCATTTAATCCCTACTTCTATTAGCTTGTGTAATTTTACTGCGTTTTCTGAAAGCACACCAAAGATTCAGTATAGAGAACATTTGGTGCATTTTCAGAAAATGTTAAAAAAAATTGTAATCTAATAGAAGTCTGTGGGACTTTGTTGAAAATGGAGATAAATGCAGGAAATCTGTGTATACACTGGCACTGCATCAGTGTAAACCCACTTAGTTCACATATATGCGCTTCCTGCATTGCATGTTGCTTGTCGGCCGTTCACTCTGTCCTTTGCAAACTGATACGGGTGTCAATGTAAAATTAATGACACCCCCACATCGGTTTGCAGATTGCAGTGAGGACTTTGAAATGGTGCAGGAATTGGATTGCATAGGTGTAAACACCCATCCACTCCAAAAAAAGGGTCCTGCACAGTTATGGTGCAAATGCCATTTCAGCCATACAGTTTTTATGGCTGAATTTGCATCGCACAGACATCCCATGTGATTTGCACAGCAATGCTGTGCAAATCACATGCAATGTCTATGATCACACAAGTGAAAATCCTGGCTAAAGGCATAGCATAGGGTTAATGAAAGACTGCTGGAGGACAAGACAGGAAGTGAAAGATTTGGGAGAGAGAGGGCAGAGTACACAGTGACAACCCTGATAACTCACTTGATGTTCCCAGGATGTTCACACTAGTAGTTTAGTCAGCTCTTTAGCTATCAGCTACTTGTTTAAATGTTCCCGCCCACACATTCCTTTCAGAGCAGCACACGGGCTGTGCACAGAGCATGGATGATGGTACACAGGAACAGAGGGGAGGGAGGGAGGGGGCAGAGCAGATGCAGCCTCTTCCATTTCTGTGGAAGGGGGGTGGTTGTACTCACTGGGATGTTACAATTTAACAGAGTGAGACACACAGCATTGTGCATATGGGTCAGTCCACCTGAGCTCTCCCTGCGCTGTCAGCATGTCTCATCGCTGCTGCACTACCAAGCTCGTCCTGCTCTCACTGTTTCAAGTGTCTTCTCCTACGATCCTAGGGGGGGCAAACGACCCCTGTTGCCCTATGGAGCGGACGCCCATGCAGACACCCCTATAGTACAGAGACACCTCTACAGTGCAGACCCCCACCCCACAGTACATACCCATAATAATGTATCTCAGTCAGATGATAAGTGCGGCACATGTATAGATCTGGTCAGGTCACAGGTAGGGAGGGGGAGGCGGCATCACTGTTCACTCTGCACGGTCAAAACTGAACAAAGGCGCGGCCACGAGAGAAGGAGATTGCTGCACAGGTCCCGGGTGTCACTCGGCTCGCACCCCCACCTCCCCCTCCTCCTTCTTGCAAAGCCACTACTACACTCTCTATGCAGCTGCAGGTGTTGTTCCTGTCACCGCCAGCGCCGCAGTGCCGCGGCTTAAACTCGCCCGCCCCGCTGTCTTAACTTTAGCTGCAGAGGAGGGGGTGCCTGACTGATTGTGATAGTGTGTGTCACCCGTGGCAGCCCGCCCCCCAGTTAGTACGCCTCTGGACACAGGCTGAGCTGAGGCTCGTCGCTCACTCTTTCAGTAGAGGATCGGCGGAAGAAGGAGTCGTCGGACACGGACACACTGCAGCGGCGGCGCTGGAGAAAAAAATAAAAAAACTTTTGCGGATGCCCATAACTGTACCTTTTATAAATTAAGTGTGAGAGCTACTTAAATTATACATTTGACTTGAATAATTTCATGGTGAATACTCCTGGAAGATTGGAGATTTAAGTTAGCTGCTGCAGGATTGATATTTTTTCCCCTTGTGCAGTGTGGTTTATTTTGTCTATATCTAACGATGATTGGCAATGTGGGCCTCTTACAGAGCTCAGGGATACATGCCTTGTCTGTATTAAGCACTTTCTGACTCACTGCAGCATATGTACAGTATGTACAGACACAGGGCCGATCCTAGGGTCACAGATGCCTGGGTGCAGAAATATTTCTGGCGCCCCACATGGGAGTGGTCATCTTACTAACTCTTTCCCTTTACACATGTTTCTATAGCTATGACCAGTGGCGTAACTAAAACCTTCAGGGCCCCGATGCAAGAAACCATGAAGGGCCCCCCTGACAGGGCTCTTTTGTCCGAGCACGGTGGCGGAACAACAGGACCCGGTCGCTAGTGGTTGGCTGCATATAAAGGAACCGATTTCTCCATTCCGCCTGCTTCTCCTCCTCCTCTCCCTCCCGCAGGCATTCAGCAGCTGCAGGAGGAAAATGGAGAGATTGGTTCCTCTATGCCAGTGTTTCTCAATATTTTTCCAGCCAGGGCACCCTTGAAGTATACTCTTAGGTCAGTGAAGGTGAACCTTGGCAACCCAGGTGTTTTGCAACTACATATCCCATGATGCTCAACTGCACTGCAAAGTGCATTAACATCATGGGAAATGTAGTTCCAAAACATCTGGGTGCCAAGGTTTGCTATCACTGCCCTAGGTGAATGGGGCTGCACTGCAACCACCCTGCAACTGTGTGCATTGCATCTTAGTGATGTTGCATTTTAGGGGTTAAAACAGGCAGTCAGGAGGCAACACATTGCCTCTTTACCAGCTGTCAAATGCCTCTGAAAAGCGATCTGAGCATGGATTGCTTTTCAGTGGAACAGCATTTTTTTGCTAGTACTATGAACAAGCAAAAAAATAAAAAAAATCGATTCTGATTGTACACATATAGGGGGTCATGTAAACACACATAGGCCCCGTACACACTATTAAATAAATCTGTTCAAATCGGTCTGACAGACCGATTTGATCAGATTTGTCTGCTGGGCCGTTTTGGTTTGATCGCTGTACACACGATCAAACCAAAATCCCCGCCGGCAGACAGCACGGTGACGTGGCGATGACGTTGACACCGCCACGTCACCGCACCAGGAAGTAAAACACTTCCGCGCATGCTTTAAATCCATTCGACGCATGTGCGGGCAGATATGTCTGCTGGTTAGCGTACTAACCAGCAGACATGTCAGATGGACGGGTTCCCAGCAGACAGATTTTAAAGCATGCTTTAAAATCTGTCTGCTGGCAAAATCTGTCTGTCCGCCCGTACACACGATCGAATCTGTCTGCTGAAACGGTCTGGCAGACCATTTCCAGCAGAAAGATTCGATCGTGTGTACGCGGCCATACATACACATACACTGTTTATATACATGTATATATAAATGCACATATGCACACACATATAAACCAGTGGTGGCTGGTGCTCAACATTTTTGGGGGGGCGCAAGCAAACTGAAAAATTCTTAAAAAAAAAAATTGCAGTCTCACTGTGCCCATCAAACGCAGCCACTGTGCCCATCAATTGCAGCCACTGTGCCCGTCAAACGCAGCCACTGTGTCCGTCAAATGCACCAACTGTGCCCGTCAAACGCAGCCACTGTGCCCGTCAAACGCAGCCACTGTGCCCATCAAACGCACCAACTGTGCCCGTCAAACACAGCCAGGGGGTGGGTGGAGAGAGGGGGGCGATGCCCTGCGCTCTTATGGACGCACCACCACTAACACATACATGCACACTCACATACACACATGCACACACATTCATACACATATGGCATGCACACTCGCATACATATGCACATGCACATGAACACACACACATATAAACACAAACACACACACACATATAAACATAAACACACACACACATATAAACACACACACACATATAAACACACTGGGGTAGATTCATGTAGAGATCCGACGGTGTATCTACTGATACACCGTCGGATCTGTGAGATCCGACGCTCGGATCTATGCGGCTGATTCCTCGAATCAGGTTCCGCATAGATCTCCCTTAGAGCCGACTGGTGTAACTGAGTTACACTGTCGATTCTTAGGCTGCATTCTCCCGCCGTCCGCTAGGTGGCGCTTCCGTTCTTCTTCGCGCCGAATATGCAAATGAGCAGAAACGCCGATTCAGAATCGAATGCCCGGGCAACTTTTTTTCTTTACGTCGTTTGCGTTCGCCTTTTTCCGTCGGATTGTTACCCCTGCTATATGCGGGGTAAGTGCGGCGGATCCTATGTTAAGTATGGCCGTCGTTCCCACGTCGAATTTTGAATTTTTTACGTCGTTTACGTAAGTCGTCCGGGAATACGGCCATACGTTAATAGCGTTAACGACGAACACAATGACGTCCTAGCGACGTCATTTAAAGCAATGCACGCTGGGAAATGTAGCCGGTGGCGCATGCGCAGTACGATCGGCGCGGGGATTAAACTCCCCCTAGCCGCGGAATTTGCATTCCGCCGGGGGATTTACGATCCGCCAGGGCTACTTACGAGGCAAGTGCTTTCTGAATACAGCACTTGCCTCAAAAACTGGCGCAGGCGGATCGTAAAACAGATAGATCACGCGGATCAAAGTACCGCTGATCTACATGAATCTACCCCACACAGTATATAAAAACGTCTTACCTTAGCAGCTCTTCCTGCCGGGTACTGCACTGTAGGGGGAGACAAAGAGCACACACAGTGCTTTCACATTGTGCACACAGTGCCGATTACAGCTCGGCCTGGGATCGGGAGCTCGTCTTTGTTTCGCCCCTCAAAGCACTGTATACAGGGGGCCCTCGAGGGCCCCCTACAGCAAGGGGCCCGGTCGCCATGGCGCATTAAGCGACCCCTATAATTCCGCCACTGGCTATGACTCAAACACAGAGATGCTCCCTTAAGAAGTCTTCATTAGTGTCCCCCATCAGAGTCCCCCCCCAGCAGGTGTCCCCCATCAGAGCCACCCACAGCTGGTGTCCCCCATCAGAGCCCCCCAGCAGTTGCCCCCCATCAGAGCCCCCCCCCACAGCAGTTGCCCTCCATCAGAGCCCCCCCACAGCAGGTGTCCCCATAAATCAGTACTTGTCCAATAGATCCCTGTAGCTCGGGCACGCTGGGAGCAGAAGCAGATTACAGGGGGCTGAGGAATACGTAGCATCTTTGGTCACTTGGAGGGTGGCAGTCGGAGAGCATTTCTGGGAGTGCATGGGTTGATTGGAAGCAGCTCCGGCCAACCCAGAAGCCTCTCATCACACCGCCTATAGGAGAAGAGCCCACAAACGCAGAGGTGGCGGGGCAGACAGGAGACTGCTCCATGCACACCGGACAGAATTAATAAGTGGAGCCTAGTGCCCGAACTTGTTCCGGTAATAGGCTCCGCTGTGGTACCCAGCCCGGATTCCGGGGACAGCGGGAGGTATGCGCACTTGTCAGTTGCCAGCGGAAAGAGCAAGCAGGATTGGGAACCGCAGTACCCGCTACATGCGCTCTGCCTCTGGACACAGACAAAGAGGAGGGAGGGGAGCACTTTGGAGCTTCAGTGCCCCCACCTCTGCGGCGCCTGTGTGCAGAGCACCCCGTGCACCCTGCCTAGGATCGGCCCTGTACAGACATCGTAGCATACCTATAATTCAGGGCTTTCGTCTGGCTCTGCTCTTGCATGTGTGTGTGCAACCAGAAATCTGAGCTGTCATTTGCTGCAGCACAAGCCAATCAGATGGTCCCAGCCAATGGCCAGGACCTGCTGTTTGCTAAGCGAATGACAACCCTATGTTGGTAAACTACAGACAGCAGCGATGTGCCATTTCTTTTCTCCCTGCAAAGCTGTAAAAACAGCACACAGTACACACAGTAAACATTGTTCAGCACACAGTTAATCTCGATTGGCCCTAAATGTTAGTCCCTTCACAGCAGTAGTGTATAGTATTAGCACTAGGGGTGCAACAGATCTAAAAACTCACGGTTCGGATCGTTCCTCGGATCAGGAGTCACGGATCGGATCATTTTTCGGATCAGCAAAAAAAATAAAAAATCTCCCCCACTGTAATATACACATCTCCCCCCCCCCCCCAATGTAATATCCACATCTCCCTCCCCCCACTGCAGTGACGTCACTCGGTGCAAAAAAATTAAAATGGTGTCACCCCCCCACCCACTATGGTCCCCCCCCTCAGTACAGACCCCCCCCTCAGTACAGACACCCCACAGTAGTGCAGACCTCAGACGGTAACCCCCCCAGTAGTGCAGACCTCGGACAGTAACCCCCACAGTAGTGCAGACCTCAGACAGTAACCCCCCCAGTAGTGCAGACCTCAGACAGTAACCCCTACAATAGTGCAGACCTCAGATACTAACCCCCACAGTAGTGCAGACCTCAGATAGTAACCCCCACAGTAGTGCAGACCTCAGATAGTAACCCCCATAGTAGTGCAGACCTTAGATAGTAACCCCCACAATAGTGCAGACCTCAGATAGTAACCCCCACAGTGGTGCAGACCTCAGACAGTAACCCCCACAGTAGTGCAGACCTCAGACAGTAATGCCCACAGTAGTGAATACCTAAGATAGTAACCCCCACACTAGTGCAGACCTCAGATAGTAACCCCCACAGTAGTGCAGACCTCAGATAGTAACCCCCACAGTAGTGCAGACCTCAGATAGTAAGCCCCACAGTAGTACAGACCTCAGACAGTAAGCCCCACAGTAGTGCAGACCTCAGATATTAACCCCCACAGTAGTGCAGACCTCAGACCGTAACCCCCACAGTAGTGCAGATCTCGGACAGTAACCCCCACAATAGTGCAGACCTAAGATAGTAACCCCCACAGTAGTGCAGACCTCAGATAGTAACCCCCACAATAGTGCAGACCTCAGACAGGGGTGTGTGTTTCACTCGAGCGCAGGCTCCTCCTCCTCTGTGGGTATGAACAGAGAGGAGGGCCGCCGCCGGGTGTACCAAGATGGCCGCCGCTCCGGAGCTAGGCCGAAGCCGGGGACTTTCCTAGGCTGAGGCTCCGAAGCGCTCCGCGGATCGCCGGGTGTGCCGATCCGAACGGGGTGGCCCGTTCGGATCACGGATCGGTGACGATCCGTTGCACCCCTAATTAGCACTGATCACTGTATTAGGGTCACTGGTGATGTCAGTGTCAGTTAGCATGAGATTGTTTGCCACACTATCACAGGGTTACTATAAGTCACCGCCATTACTAGCATAAAAAATACAAAATCCAGTATATACTGTATACCATTGTTTGTAATCAGAGTCTTCGAGTAAGGAATGCGATGACCCTAATAACCCAGGCCTGGAGTGTGCCTTTGGCCGGCTGGTAGGTACGCCTGAAAGAGGGCATACCCTTAACAAGAAAAAGTACAATGAAAATGTATGAAAGCTGGGGGAATGGGTGGGTGGGAACCCAGAATCTGACGCCGAACCCAGCCCAGAGAGGGAGGGAGTCTTAAGTACTCTCAGACTCCTCCCACAAATTCAGGCCAGCCTCCGGCCAGCCTTCTGACTTGTAATCAGAGTCTTCGAGTAAGGAATGCGATGACCCTAATAACCCAGGCCTGGAGTGTGCCTTTGGCCGGCTGGTAGGTACGCCTGAAAGAGGGCAAAAGACACATATTTAGGTGAAGAGGGGTAGATAAGTGACCAAGAAGCAAAGCAGCCCGGATGGCAATCGTATGTATACCTGATAAGTAGCCGTTATGACTGGAGAAGCTACCGACTCGTGACCTGTGATAGAAGGAAGCCCCTGCCAAATGCGTGAAGCAGCCCTGAACTCGACCAATGCCCCGAGAAAGATTGATTCAAGCCTGCGACAACCCATATGAGAGCCTGACACGCTTATGATGAGTGGACACTTGTGGGCAACTGAAACCAGAGCTGGCCCGAGAAGCCCCTGCAATAATCCCTTACAACGAAAGCTACAACCGGACACCAGAGACGTAGCCCCGTGAGGAAACCCCCCCAACCCCTGGCCTACCCATACTTGAGAGGAAAGTGAGCCGGTGAGTTGCAAAAACCTGACAACTAGCAGGAGCCTAAAGTGCTGGATACCTGATGGACATGTTGACGGAGCAAAAGGACGAAGCCCTTGCGCTAATGTAACAACAACTTAACATGGCACCATACCGACACACAGAACCCGTTCTTACCTGATAGACTTGGTTAGCAGGTTACAGGCAGAAGCACGACCCGAAGATGCTGCGCAAAAAAGACTTACCTTGCCACCGGCAGGACTGACGAAATTGAGCATAAGGATAGTTGATATCGGTATGGAAGCTAACCCAAAAAACTGCCCAGGTGCTGAAACGCCAGACTACGGACAAGTACCTAATGACAAGTTTGCAGGAGAGAGCAGCCCATACTAGCAATGCTACCAAACTCGCCACTAGATACCTAAGAGGCCCAGCCCCCCACCTTCAGCATGAAGGTAGAGAAACCAGCCCAACCACCCCTGGAAAAGCTGCCTCCAGAAACTTGATTGAAAACGAAAGCATGACTGTCAGCTAAAGCCACAACACTATATAAAACCTGATGATGCAGTGATGAGCCCCGAAAGCAGGTCTGAAAGTACCCACAGTAGGGATGTCAGAGACCGGACCCGAAAAAATGATGACGTGGCCGGCAGAAATGGAAGAGTAGGAACTGGGGGTGCGCTGACACAACCTAGACAAGACAGAAAAAACACATGAAACAACAACGCCCTCTGTGCCTACCTAAGACCGCTGCGCATGAAAGCACCCGATGACACCCCAACCCAGTGTGACTGGCACGTGAGCCTGAGTAACCTGCCGCGCAGAGACAGGCAAAACTGAACACTCAGGGTTGGTGTACCCACGGACTGCTGTGGGTAATCGTGTAGGTGTAATGAATGCACGTGCAACGTATGACGTATGTAAACAGGCGAGAAGATTGTGGTCAACAATCAACTAAAAACGAAACCTCAGCCCGTATGAATCTGTAGACGTGACAGATCCTGAGATGTGAGCACTAGCTAAACAACCCAGATGCAACGTGGACAAAGTACAATGAGACATGGTAACCACGAAGACCACGCCAAGACAAACCAACACAGACAGGATTCGTGGGGGCAGCAAAGCCATGACAGAAATCATGGGGGCAGCAATGCTACGACAGAAATTGAGGGGGACAGAAATCGTGGGGGCAGCCAAACTGCTGAGACTGAAAACTTAAGGCAAAACCTGGGGCAGAAATGGTATGGGTGACCCGCTGAACCTGAATGCTAAGGCAAAAAATATAGGACAGAAACCTGGGGCAGAAATGGTATGAGAGCAACGATGAGGCAAAAAATAAAAAGACAAAACCTGGGGCATAATGGTATGAGAGCAACACTGAGCCTGAAATGCCGAGGCAGAAATACAAAACGTGGGGGCCGTAGTGCCCAGACAGAAAACGTGGGGGCCGTAGTGCCCAGACAGAAAACGTGGGGGCCGTAGTGCCCAGACAGAAAACGTGGGGGCCGTAGTGCTCAGACAGAAAACGTGGGGGCCGTAGTGCCCAGACAGAAAACGTGGGGGCCGTAGTGCCCAGACAGAAAACGTGGGCCGAAAACTATGGAAGAAAACGCTATGACAGAAAACCTGGAGCAGAAACGCTATGACAGAAAACCTGGGGCAGAAACGCTATGACAGAAAACCTGGGGCAGAAACGCTATGACAGAAAACCTGGGGCAGAAACGCTATGACAGAAAATCTGGGGCAGAAACGCTATGACAGAAAACCTGGGGCAGAAAAGCTATGACAGAAAACCTGGGGCAGAACCTGCCGGTATGAGAGAAAACGCTGAGGCAAATGTAAAGACGGAAACTTGAGGCAGAATGGTACGATAGAATCACCGAGCCAGAAACGCTGAGGAAAATCTGGCATAACCTGGGCAGAAAAGGTATGAGAGAAAGCTGCACCTGCAACACTGAGGCAGATATGCAAAGACAAAAGCTATCACCGAAATCGTGTGGGCCGAAAAAGCTAAGACAGAAAACCTGCAAGGACAGAACCTAAGACAGAATTGTGTGAGACAAACACTGCGCCTGACACGCTGAGGCAGAAATAAGACAGAAAACGTGGGGGCAGAAACGCTATGACATAAAACCCTGGGGGCAGAATCGCTATGACAGAAAACCCTGGGGGCAGAGACCCTATGACAGAAAAACCTGGGGGCAGAAACCCTATGACAGAAAAATCTGGGGGCAGAAACGCTATGACAGAAAACCTGGGGGCAGAAACGCTATGACAGAAAACCTGGGGGCAGAAACGCTATGACAGAAAACCTGGGGGCAGAAACGCTACGACAGAAAACGTGGGGGCAGAACGCTATGACAGCAAACGTGGGGGCAGAACGCTATGACAGCAAACGTGGGGGCAGAAACACCATGACAGAAAAAGTAGGGGCAGAAACACTATGACAGAAAACCTGGGGCCAGAAAATGCTATGCCGGAAAACCTGAGGACAGAAACGCTATGACGGAAACTCTGGGGGCAGAAACGCCATGACAGAAATCCGGTGGCAGAAACAACATGGCAGCAAACCTGGGGGCAGAAACATTATGACAGAAAACCAGAGGCAGAAACGTTGTGCCAGGAAACGTGGGGCAGAAATGCAATGACAGAAAACGCGGGGGAGAATGCTATGACAGAAAACGCGGGGCAGAATGCTATGACAGAAAACGCGGGGCAGAATCGCTATGACAGAAAACGCGGGGCAGAAACGCTATGACAGAAAACATGGCTATGACACGAACGCAGGGGCAGAAACGTTATGGCACAAACGCAGGGGCAGAACTCCCCTGACCTGAGTAAAAAAGGTAGACAGCAGCCCCCCCCCCCCCACAATGCCGCTAGCATGACCCCAGAGATGCGGGAGGGCAGCCCCCCCCCCCCAAGTAGCCAGCATGTGACCCCTGGAAAAAAATGGCGGACACCCCCCCCAGCAAGACCCATGCATGAACCGCTCCTCATACAGCCCCCCCCCATGCCGCTGCTGGAGGGAGAAACATAGTGGGCGGGCAGCAGGCGGGAGAAGTACAGCTGGCGGGCATCCCCCCGGCGTGTACACCGGGGGAAGCGGCGGGCAGCTCCCTCCACGCTGGAGGGAGAAATACAGCGGGCGGGCGGGCATCCCTCCCCATTCCCCAGCGAGAACAAGGGGAACGGGTGGGCATCCCCCCGGCGTGTACACCGGGGAAAGCGGCGGGCGGGCGGCTCCCTCCATGCAGGAGGGAGAACTACAGCGGGTGGGTGGGCATCCCCCCTCCCCCCGGCGTGAAACCAGTGAGAGCCCCGGGAGGAAGAGAGACAAATGGGCGGCCATGCTGCTGCTGCCGGCTTGAACCCGGCGGAGACAGGCGAGTCGGGGTTGGGAGGGGGCGCCCGCATGGACCAGGTGAAAATACGGGAGCCATGCGGGAATCCCCCACGTGCGTACCGGAATGCGAGCACCCCCCCATGGACCTGGTGTGAGAACCGGACCACGAGCGACTCCCCCCACCCCCTGAACAGCCCGTGAGGACAGAATAACCGCTGAATCAGACCCTTGCAACGTGAGTGGAAGACACCTGAAACGGCTGCTGCTGACCGCCCTCTCCAGGAAGCCGGAAGTGACATGCATCGGCCGCGCCCCCCCAACCCAGAATCCGACGCCGAACCCAGCCCAGAGAGGGAGGGAGTCTTAAGTACTCTGACTCCTCCCACAAATTCAGGCCGGCCTCCGGCCAGCCTTCTGACTTGTAGATAACTTTCACGTAAACCAATTAATGTACGCTTATTGGCTTTTTTTTAACAAATCATTTTCCTGACGCCAACATGGCAGCATACTAGTGATAGAGCTCCGCCTCTTGACCACTCCCTCAGGACCAGTGAATAGCATAAATTAAGGCATGGTTAGCCGCCACCCCACTCTTCTTTTTTTCCTCATACCTCACGCACCAGTGAATAGTAAGCAGTACCATGTCCCCCCTCTGCCTCAGTGCAGTAGCCGTCTGGGTTGAGCCTCTCCCAGTGCGAAGTCCCAGCGCTCAGGCTGCTAAACACGCTATAGTCTGGGAGCCCCTTCTGTGGGTCTTATTGGGGCCTCTGCAGTGTTTCCTCTTTAGGAACGAAATCTGCTTTTACAATTGATAACTGCAGTGCTTGTGGAATATGGAGGGGCCAGCCAGGGCCATCTTAATAGCATCATGGGCCCCTGGGCAAAGTAATGCTATGGGGCCCCTACACGCTTGCCCCCTACTCTCCGCCACCCATCCCGTCACCAGATTCAGCATGTCACGTGCCACCCATCCCGTCACCAGATTCAGGACTGGGTGACAGCAGAGGGATTGGGCGACAGCAGGGCAGAGGGATTGGGTGACGGCAGGGCAGAGGGACTGGGTGACGGCAGGGCAGAGGCAGAGGGACTGGGTGACAGCAGGGCAGAGAGACTGGTTGACAGCAGGGCAGAGAGACTGGGTGACAGCAGGGCAGAGAGACTGGGTGACAGCAGGGCAGAGAGACTGGGTGACAGCAGGGCAGAGAGACTGGGTGACAGCAGGGCAGAGGGACTGGGTGACAGCAGGGCAGAGGGACTGGGTGACAGCAGGGCAGAGGGACTGGGTGACTGCAGGGCAGAGGGACTGGGTGACTGCAGGGCAGAGGGACTGGACTGGGTGACTGCAGGGCAGAGGGACTGGACTGGGTGACTGCAGGGCAGAGGGACTTGGTTACTGCAGGGCAGAGGGACTTGGTTACTGCAGGGCAGAGGGACTGGGTTACTGCAGGGCAGAGGGACTGGGTGGCAGCAGGGCAGCGGTACTGGGTGGCAACAGGGCAGAGGTACCAGGTGGCAGCAGGGCATAGTTACTGGGTGACTGCAGGGCAGAGGGGATGGGTGACTGCAGGGCAGAGGGGATGGGTGACTGCAGAGGGACTGGGTGACAGCAGAGGGACTGTGTGACTGCAGGGCAGATGGACTGGGTGGCACCAGAGGGGCTGGGTGACAGCAGGGCAGAGGGTGACTGGGTGACAGCAGGGCAGAGGGTGACTGGGTGACTGCAGGGCAGAGGGGATGGGTGACTGCAGGGCAGAGGGGATGGGTGACTGCAGGGCAGAGGGACTCTGACTGGAGAGGGACTGGGTGACTGCAGGGCAGAAGGACTGGGTGACAGCAGGGGCACTGGGTGACAGCAGGGGCACTGGGTGACTGTAGGGGCACTGGGTGACTGCAGGGCAGAGGGACTGGGTGGCAGCAGAGGGACTGGGTGACTGCAGAGGGACTGGGTGACTGCAGGGCAGAGGGACTGGGTGGCAGCAGGGCAGAGGGACTGGGTGACTGCAGGGGCACTGGGTGGCAGCAGGGCAGAGAGACTGGGTGGCAGCAGGGCAGAGGGACTGGGTGGCAGCAGGGACACTGGGTCAGCAGGGGCACTGGGTGACAGCAGGGGCACTGGGTGACTGCAGGGGCACTGGGTGGCAGCAGGGCAGAGAGACTGGGTGGCAGCAGGGCAGAGAGACTGGGTGGCAGCAGGGCAGAGAGACTGGGTGACTGCAGGGGCACTGGGTGGCAGCAGGGCAGAGAGACTGGGTGGCAGCAGGGCAGAGGGCCTGGGTGACTGCAGGGGCACTGGGTGGCAGCAGGGCAGAGGGACTGGGTGGCAGCAGGGCAGAGAGACTGAGTGACAGCAGGGACACTGGGTCAGCAGGGGCACTGGGTGACAGCAGGGGCACTGGGTGACTGCAGGGGCACTGGGTGGCAGCAGGGCAGAGAGACTGGGTGGCAGCAGGGCAGAGAGACTGGGTGGCAGCAGGGCAGAGAGACTGGGTGGCAGCAGGGCAGAGAGACTGGGTGACTGCAGGGGCACTGGGTGGCAGCAGGGCAGAGAGACTGGGTGGCAGCAGGGCAGAGGGCCTGGGTGACTGCAGGGGCACTGGGTGGCAGCAGGGCAGAGGGACTGGGTGGCAGCAGGGCAGAGAGACTGGGTGACAGCAGGGCAGAGAGACTGGGTGACAGCAGGGCAGTGGGACTGGGTGACAGCAGGGCAGAGGGACTGGGTGACAGCAGGGCAGAGGGACTGGGTGACAGCAGGGCAGAGGGACTGGGTGACTGCAGGGCAGAGGGACTGGGTGACTGCAGGGCAGAGGGACTGGGTGACTGCAGGGCAGAGGGACTGGACTGGGTGACTGCAGGGCAGAGGGACTGGACTGGGTGACTGCAGGGCAGAGGGACTGGACTGGGTGACTGCAGGGCAGAGGGACTGGGTGACTGGAGGGCAGAGGAACTGGGTGGCTGCAGGGCAGAGGGACTGGGTGGCAGCAGGGCAGAGGGACTGGGAGAAATTGGGTTGAAAAATTACACTCAGGACAGTGCTACAGGAAATCCAGATACCATCATTATCAACTACTGTAATAGAACTTTTTTACGTCTAAAGTCTAAAGATAGAAGTAATAAAGATGACAAAGCTCAAGATGCTGTCTGGTTTTTCATGTAGCTCTGTCCTGAGTGTAAGAAATCGAACAGAGCATGTTTTAATCCAATTTGTCTCAGTCCAGTAGCTGCAAAAAAAGAAAACAGCATTTTTAGAGTCTTTTTTTTTTTTACCTTCATGTTGCTCTGCCCATGAAGACCGTGCCATCATCCTTGAGGCCGGCGACTCCGCCCCCAGTGACAGGCGGGGTCACCCCTTGCCTGACCACACCCCCTCACGAGTCCCGACCATTGACAGTGAAGGAGGCGGGCCAGCTCATCGGGACCAATCAGAGCTTCTAGCCTCCAAACAACTCTGCAGCTGGGGGAGTCGGGGAGGGATCAGTGTACTGGTATCATGTGATAATTCCCTCCCCGCACCCCTGCGCGATTCCCGGCTGCCCGCAGCATACATTTGCTCTTCACCTCCAGTACACACAACTGTAGGTAGCGGTGCGCTGGCTCTGCTTAGGGCCCTAGGTTAACGTGGGGCCCCTGGGCTGTGCCCGGGCGTGCCCGCTCAGAAAGACAGCCCTGGGGCCAGCTATGCTTTATCTCTCTTGGCCCCTTGTGCCATACAGGGTCACCTGTACCTTTTACCTATATCACCCTTTTTTGTCTTTCATTACCTTTCTTATTCACTGCTTCAGCAAAACAAACAGAAGAAACTACAGGCTTGTCTTCTAACACAGGTACAGAGATAGGAAAGGTTCAGTCTCTTTAGCCAACAGATTGATATATAGACAAAGTACATGGCTATAGCGAGAGCTATAGTATCCAATATGGTTTTGCTTACCCCAGTAGGTACACAATCCAACAATGGATCCTCTCACACATCATGCTGCTGTCTGTGTCTGTCTCTCTCTCTCCATACACACAACTCATCTCTGACATGTTCAGCTCAGCTGACAATCAGGTCTGAAAGGGAAATTCTTACCCTATTCAGTTAACCCCTTCTTAACACGCCCAGACTCACCCTGTGCAGGTAGATATGTCTGTGTGTATGTATATATGTGTCTATGTGTATGTATATACAGTGCGGAAAATAAGTATTTGAACACCCTGCTATTTTGCAAGTTCTCCCACTTGGAAATCATGGAGGGGTCTGAAATTGTCATCGTAGGTGCATGTCCACTGTGAAAGACATAATCAAAAAAAAAATTCCAGAAATCACAATGTATGATTTTTTAACTATTTATTTGTATGATACAGCTGCAAAGAAGTATTTGAACACCTGTCTATCAGCTAGAATTCTGACCCTCAAAGACCTGTTAGTCTGCCTTTAAAATGTCCACCTCCACTCCATTTATTATCCTAAATTAGATGCACCTGTTTGAGGTCATTAGCTGCATAAAGACACCTGTCCACCCCATACATTCAGTAAGAATCCAACTACTAACATGGCCAAGACCAAAGAGCTGTCCAAAGACACTAGAGACAAAATTGTACACCTCCACAAGGCTGGAAAGGGCTACGGGGAAATTGCCAAGCAGCTTGGTGAAAAAAGGTCCACTGTTGGAGCAATCATTAGAAAATGGAAGAAGCTAAACATGACTGTCAATCTCCCTCGGACTGGGGCTCCATGCAAAATCTCACCTTGTGGGGTCTCAATGATCCTAAGAAAGGTGAGAAATCAGCCCAGGACTACACGGGAGGAGCTGGTCAATGACCTGAAAAGAGATGGGACCACCGTTTCCAAGGTTACTGTTGGTAATACACTAAGACGTCATGGTTTGAAATCATGCATGGCACGGAAGGTTCCCCTGCTTAAACCAGCACATGTCAAGGCCCGTCTTAAGTTTGCCAATGACCATTTGGATGATCCAGAGGAGTCATGGGAGAAAGTCATGTGGTCAGATGAGACCAAAATATAACTTTTTGGTCATAATTCCACTAACCGTGTTTGGAGGAAGAAGAATGATGAGTACCATCCCAAGAACACCATCCCTACTGTGAAGCATGGGGGTGGTAGCATCATGCTTTGGGGGTGTTTTTCTGCACATGGGACAGGGCGACTGCACTGTATTAAGGAGAGGATGACCGGGGTCATGTATTGCGAGATTTTGGGCAACAACCTCCTTCCCTCAGTTAGAGCTTTGAAGATGGGTCGAGGCTGGGTCTTCCAACATTACAATGACCCGAAGCACACAGCCAGGATAACCAAGGAGTGGCTCTGTAAGAAGCATATCAAGGTTCTGGCGTGGCCTAGCCAGTCTCCAGACCTAAACCCAATAGAGAATCTTTGGAGGAAGCTCAAACTCTGTGTTTCTCAGCGACAGCCCAGAAACCTGACTGATCTAGAGAAGATCTGTGTGGAGGAGTGGGCCAAAATCCCTCCTCCAGTGTGTGCAAACCTGGTGAAAAACTACAAGAAACGTTTGACCTCTGTAATTTGCAAACAAAGGCTACTGTACCAAATATTAACATTGATTTTCTCAGGTGTTCAAATACTTATTTGCAGCTGTATCATACAAATAAATAGTTAAAAAAATCATACATTGTGATTTCTGGATTTTTTTTTTTGATTATGTCTCTCACAGTGGACATGCACCTACGATGACAATTTCAGACCCCTCCATGATTTCCAAGTGGGAGAACTTGCAAAATAGCAGGGTGTTCAAATACTTATTTTCCGCACTGTATATATATATAATGTGTGTATGTATGTGTGTGTGTATATATATATATATATATATATATATGTATGTGTGTGTATAGGTGTATGTAGATAAATCAGGAAAGAAAGTGGAATCCTTTCTCCTATGTCTACTCCTGCTACTTCTATTGCTTTTCAACTATCCTTACCTCAGCTGGCCGTCCCATTTCTCCACAGATCAAGAGTCAGTTACTGCTCATAATACAAAGACCCTCAACAACTAGGATAGGGACCACCATATAGGTACGTTTTCAAAAAAAGAGTGCCCTCTTGTGCGGATTGCTTTGATTTGCTTCAGCCCCGCATGCCCACGCTCTCAAAAGTACCAGGCCAAGGAAACACAGACGTTCTTCAGGGGAGCATAGCCTGGATGGCGCCCCCACTCAGGAGAAATTTCCAAGGAAGACGTCTTTGCTCCTCTTCCCCAGAGCCGGTGCCCCAGCAAGAGTCCTGCAGGGCCTATGGCACAGTACCCTATGCCCAGGAAGCTGGTGAGTAGACACTGCCTGGAGGAGTATGCAGCTAACAGGTAATGCCAAATGTCTTTATTATTGATAAGAGTGGCACAAGATTCTGTTTTGAACTCACCTTAATTACCTAAAGCTACTGTTACACTTGTATTGTAAACTGTTGTAGACTGTTGTGGCTGTCATTCTGTATGCACACGAGAAGCAAATGCAAACACATCTAAACTTACGTTTTCAAAAGCAAAAACCGGCGTTTAAAAACGCCCGTTTTTGCCGCGAATTTCGCGGCGTTTTGCCGCGTTTTACCGTGTTTGCGGCTATCAGCGTTTATAGCACAGACATTGTAGACCCTCCCAAAGCTCTGAAAGCTATATATTTTTAACTATTTCTGCCATTTTCAACAGAGAGAGCAGCAGCAGCAGACTTTCATATGCAGACTTGCATACTTTCATTTGATTCTTCTTTTTTGAAATGGATCCCATATTGAATATATGCCAAGAAATTGTCCATACGTTGCTCTTGCTGAGGCTTCAACGCCGTCACAAACTACAGGAGAGATACGTTGGCAGAGCTCGTCACTATTGGACCCGTTGATGGCACAGAGATTTTCAGTTGGCTATTTTACCAATATGTATGTCCAGCTTTTTCGAATTTTCAAATTTCGAATTTTCAAATTTCGAGTTTTCAAATTTCGAATTTTCAAATTTCGAATTTTACAATTTTCGAAATTTTCAATTTTCGAAATGTTGAAATTCGAAATTTTCAATTTTCGAAATTTGGAAATTCGAATTTTTCAAAATTCGAATTTTCAAAATTCGAATTTTTCAAATTTCGAATTTTCAAATTTCGAATTTTCAAATTCTGAATTTTTAAATTTCGAAATTTCGAATTTTCAAATTTTCAAATTTCGACGTTTAGAATTTTCAAATTTCGAATTTTTAAATTTTGAATTTTCAAATTTCGAAATTTCGAATTTTCAAATTTCGAAGTTTAGAATTTTCAAATTTCAAAATGTGAAAAATGTTCTCATTTCAAATTTTTCAATTTTCGTATTTCAGAATTTTAAAAAATTCGAAATTTTAAAAATTCGAAATTTTAAAAATTCGAAATTTTAAAAATTCGAAATTTTAAAAATTCGAAATTTTAAAAATTTGAAATTTTAAAAATTCGAAATTTTAAAAATGCGAAATTTTAAAAATTCGAAATGTTAAAAATTCGAAATGTTAAAAATTCGAATTTCGAAATTTTAAAAATTCGAATTTCAAAATTTCGAAATTTTAAAAATTCGAATTTCAAAATTTCGAAATTTTAAAAATTCAACTTTCGAAAATTTGAAAATTCGTAATTCTTAATTTCGAAAATTGAAAAATGTGAAAATTCGAAATTTGAAAATGTGAAATTTCGAAATATGAACATTTGAAAAATTGAAAAATTCGAAAATTGAAAAATTCGAAATGGAAAAATTCGAAAAATTCGAAATTTGACAAATTTGAAAAATTCGAAATTTGAAAAATTCGAATTTCAAAATTTCGAAAATTTCAAAATTCGAAATTTGAGAAATTTGAAAAATACAAAAATTGAAAAATTCGAAATTTGATTGTCCACTTGCCACGTCACCTGCCACAAGTTGTGGATTGTCCACTTGCCATGTCACCTGGCCACGTCACCTGCCACATCACCTGTTCACATCACCTGGCCACGTCACCTGCCACAAGTTGTGGATTGTCCACTGGCCACGTCACCTGTCATGTCAACTGGCCACTTCACCTGCCACAAGTTGTGGATTGTCCACTTGCCACATCACCTGGCCATGTCACCTGCCACAAGTTCTGGATTGTCCACCTGTCACGTCACCTGGCCTCTTCACCTGCCACAAGTTGTGGATTGTCCACAATGCAATGCAAGCAATTACAGTTGTTTCGTTTTTTTAATGTTTTTTCAGCATTTGCCATAATTTTTGAGATTTCTAATGTAAAAAAATAGGTCACCTTTAAAAACGCCTATAAACGAAATCGCGGCAAAACGCCGGTACTGCGTTTTGACACGATTAGCTGCGTTTTCCCGCGATTTGCGTCTGAAATGCGAAAACGCCAAAAGCTTCTAAACCCATTTTTTTGCGTCTGAAAAAACGAGCCAAAACCAAACTGCCTCTAACCTCAAAAAAAACGTGAATGTGTGCATGGACACATAGGATAACATTAAATGTGTTCAGGGGCAGTTGAAAAAAATGCCCAAATGCCTCTGAACTCGAGTTTACCAGCGTCTCGTGTGCATGGGGCCTTAGAGTCTGCCTGGTTGATGTTGCGGCTTCCTATGGGTGTCCTGGCCCTAATCCTCTCTACCAGAGTTCTGTTGAGGAGAGATGGAATCGCTTTGCAGACTGAGGTCCTGACATGTGATTCAAAGCCCAAATTGTCCTGGTGAATCCTGGACAGGTGGCACACCCTAGGTGTCTGACGCCCATAAAACTACTTTGCACTGCACCCATTATACCTTACGACCCACTCTATGTGAAGGGATGTTAGCGACTCGTGGTTCTCGTTGGACTGAAGGTGGCCTGGGTCCTTGCTACATATATTACAGATACAGCAGTCTGCTACTCAGGATATGGAGGCTTCACAGGAAGTCTCATATAGTTGCTTTTTAAACCACTGGAAAAGCATCCTGGCACCTTGGTGGCTAGGGAGGCCATGCGGTTGAGACCCTGGGCTGAGTATTGCTTCCTAGAAACAAAAGTGGGAAAGAATGAAAAGATGTTGGAGAAAAATGCCCATATAAACAGGCTGTCAAAACTGTATACCCTGAACAAGCTAAGGGTCAACCTGTTCCTACATACTGTAGCATCTGCAGGTGCCAGCAGACCACCTTGGTGGCTAGGGAGGCCATACGGTTGAGACCCTGGGCTGAGTATTGCTTCCTAGAAACAAAAGTGGGAAAGAATGAAAAGATGTTGGAGAAAAATGCCCATATAAACAGGCTGTCAAAACTGTATACCCTGAACAAGCTAAGGGTCAACCTGTTCCTACATACTGTAGCATCTGCAGGTGCCAGCAGACCAGCAATAACCAGCCCATGTGTTGGGCGAGTCTAATGGGGATGGTTTAATAATTATCAACCAGCTGCTGCACCTGCAGGACTCTGAGGAGAGTGGCAGGATCTGTATCCCTTTAGGCATGATTTCCTTTTGGGAGTATCTTGTCAAAAATGACATTTTTGTAGCAGTGGGTGCAAAAAAACAAACAAACAAAAAAAAGTCTGACTTGTACCTTAGTGCAGACTTCTGGGAAAAAATCAGTCACACAAGTGCATGCCCAAACTCTAGGGCTCAGTTTCCTTTAGTGCGACTTGAGACTGGAAAGTCACATGACAGGCCATTCCCCATAATTTCCAATGAGTATTGTTTATATCTGTGCGACTTCAAGTGACATCGACTTCAAAATAGTCCCTGAACTACTTTGGTTCCACTTTGATGCAACTTATACAGGCATTGTTTCCAGTCACATCAAAATTGCAGCAAAAAAAAAATGCAAAAATCGCAGCAAGATCACGTGACTTTTGGGGTTGCAATAGTGAAGCCTTGAGGTAAGACCTAGAGGGCACACTTTATGTGTCTCTGGACAGCATGTGGTACAGGTCCTTGGATGAAGGTATCAGGCACTCATGGTCACTTCAGGAAATTCCTCACTGCTCCTCCTCCAGACCATTTCTCTCCCACGCATATGCCAAGTCCACCACAACAGGTGTGCTGCTACAATGCTTACAATACTACAATACACTTCAGACTCAAGGGATTGCAGGTTTTTTATACAATCCTGTTTGGAGTTTGCAGGGGATGTTGGCTGGTGTCCAGTAGCAGATCGGAAGAGGTCGAACCCTTCTGGGTCCTCTTTGAGATCTTTAAGCTGAAGTCCTTTAAACAGTACAACCACATGGCTGGATGCTGTTGCTGGATTGTCGGGATGCCTATCCTATCCTCACACCTTAGAGGGAAAGCAAAACCAACGGTCTCCATCCTAATGGTTAGTGTACCCTGAGGGTGCTCTAGTTCCTCTTATTTCTATCAGAGGAAATGGTGACAGTCAGGAACAGGATTCTGGGGAAGTATACTTCCGCTTGTTTGATGGTTTCTCAGTGCCTCGGTTATCTGGGTACAACGTCATCATGCATACAGATGATTCCTGGAGTGCATGGGCACCTGCGCAAATTTAAATTTCAAGAATTCTACAAGGGAGGAAACAGGATCAAACACTGTTAATAACCGTGTTACTCAGTATGAGTAGCGGTCCGCCACGATGGAAAGACCTTCAGCAAGTCTCGGTCCGTTAGGACCTTTAGGCGGCGTACAGACGATCGGACATATCCGATGAAAACGGTCCGCGGACCATTTCCATCGGATATGTCCGATCGGGAGTTTGATCCGATGGCGTGTACACACCATAGGATCAAATTCCCCGCCGCCGGACGGCGCGGTGACGCGGCGGTGACGTTGACGCCGCCGCGTCACCGCCACGTCACCGCACCAGGAAGTAAAACACTTCCGCGCATGCGCCGAATCCATTCGGCAGCGGCGCGGCGGCGGTGGGGGCCGACATGTCTGCTGGTAAGTGTACTAACCAGCAGACATGTCGGGCGGACAGATTCCACCGGATAGATTTCAAAGCTTGCTTTGAAATCTGTCGGGTGGAGAAATCTGTCCGCTAGCCCATACACACGAGCGGAGATGTCTGCTGAAACGGTCCATCGGACCGTTTTCAGCGGACATATCCCCCCGTGTGTACGCCGCCTTACACTGGAGAATTGCTACGAATCATGTCTACAAGACACTCGGGAAGATGCACTGTGAGGGACTTTAGGTCAAGGATTTTTTGAACAAGTACAAGCTTCCCAGAGCACAATGAGGGTCTATGTCCCAGGTCTTCTCTGACCTGGTCCACAAGTGGGGCCTACCACAGACAGACCTCCTTGTTTCCCAGAGTAATCACAAACTTTGTCTGACTTTGTTTCCGCACCACAAGGCGCAGGGGGCAGATGCTCTGATCTCTCCATGGGACTGCAATGAGTGAGGGAGTGAGTGAAAAACTTGTATAGTGCTACACCTGCGAACTAAATCACCTCAAGGCGCTTCTTCTATCCATTGTCTTCCTTATCCCTCAGAAGAGGTGGGTCTTAAGTTTCTTCCTGAAGGCCCGATGGTTTTCTCCCATGCGGATGTCCGTTAGCAGAGCGTTCCATAGCCGTGGTCCTTGGACATAGTTGTCATAGCCAGTCCTCCATATTGACCAGGAAGCCCTCGGTTTTCCCTGGCCATTCATTTCAGAATACAGAAGACATTGCTCCTCCATAACCTATGCAGACTGGGGCTGCAAGCAGGGGTACTAAAGGGGGAGGGTGGGAAACTCGGTTGCTCCAGTTTCACTACAGAGTGATCTCTACTTTGTTGTGTGCGAGAAGACATTCTACTTACAACATCTAGGCCTAATTCTGGAACAAGTTTGCTTTTTCTTGGTAGAGCGAGACATTCATCATACTGCCCTTTCAGTGCCAGCTGTTCTATACTTCCTCCACGCCTTAACCTATCCTTACATAGCTCACGAGCGTCGGCTATATTGGCAAAAACACATTTAAATGGGCCATGAATCCTTCAGTTTGTACAACTTTTGAGTTTTTGGAGAGTAGGTCTCCAAGGAAAAGATATATTGGAGTTGCTGGTTCTCCTATCAGTTCAACCGTTCGTTCCAACAGAGCAGTGCCCGTTTCAGGGCATCACTTATAAGGCAGTATCAATTGCAAGAATTTTAGACAGGAGGTTATCGGATATTCAAGCTCTTGGAGCTTCAAAGTAAAAAAAAAAATATATATATATATATACTGTATATATATATATATATGTACATTCTTTTCTTTCCAAAAGGAGTAGAGTTGGTCTTGTAGATCATCTTGCCACAAACATGGCAACAGACTGCTATTTAACAGACAGCTACACATGGCCTAACTTTCCAGAACATCACACAGGAAGGTTTCACGAACTGATAATTTTCATAACTTTAAAGTAGTATCGGTCCACAATTGTCCCTTTCAGGTCATCTAAACCTTTTGTCATTCCAGCTGGGAATCAAGGGAAAGAAGTTACTGCCTGGACCCTAGCAGGCTTGGTTGTACATATATTTTGAGCCTCCGTCAGCGGTGGCGGAGCACTCTACCAGAGCAGTTGAAGCCTCATAGGCAACACATTCAAAAGAATCTATGGTGCCCATCTGTAGAGGGGTATCGTGGTCTTCCCAACATTCCTACTTAAACTTGACAGAATAGACCCGGGGGTCCTGTCATCAGGGAACTTTGTAGGAAGGACTATTCAGTCCTCTGTCTCATCCTAATTAGAGGATTGGTTGGACAAGTAGATCCCACCCTGTCAGCTAGTTATTTATCACTAGTATGCTGCCATGTTGGCATCAGGAAAATGGAAAATTGTATCAAATACTTACCGTAATTTTCCTTTCCTGACGCCAAACCATGGCAGCATATGAGCCCACCCATGTGCGTTCGGTATGTGGCTTGTTACAAAGAATGGGGTGGCGGCTAACCATGCCTTAATTTATGCTATTCACTGGTCCTGAGGGAGTGGTCAAGAGGCGGAGCTCTATCACTAGTATGCTGCCATGGTTTGGCGTCAGGAAAGGAAAATTACGGTAAGTATTTGATACAATTTTCCATTTTATGTAAATTTTGATCTACATTTATGAAGAAATTTGTTAATTTATTTTGGATATGTTTTATAGTGGAAAGTTTGGGTAGTCCTAGATAACAAAAAACATAGGTGTACATTTAATAAGCCGAGATCATGATGATCACCGCTTATCTCAGAACATTGCCGGTTTAAAAAGGGTTGTAAAGGTAAAAAAAATCACCTTAAAGCATTTTATGCCTTAAGGTGAAAAACATTAGATGCCACCCCCCCCCCCCCCGAGTCCACGTTTTACTTACCTGACCCTTCGAAAGTCCCGCGCTCGCCCCCATAATCCTCCTCAAGTCGAAGCCCAGCCGTTGATTGGCTACAGTGAATGGATTGAAAGCAGCGCAGCTATTGGCTGACGCTGCTGTCAATCACATCCAATGTCACGGCGTGCAGGGCTATGGCCATCGCTGTATCACGGGAGCGCGCCCGCAACAGCTACACACCATGCGAGCTCACATGTCTGTGTGTAGTTGTTGCGGGAGGTGCCGCGACAGTAGCCGAGGGACCCCAGAAGATCAGGATCGGGGCCACTGTGTGCAAAACGAACTGCACAGTGGAGGTAAGGCTCCATGCACACTAAAGCTAAAAAAAGCTATAAAAAACACTGTAGCTTTGCAGGGAGCCTTTCGACGTTTTTTTGCGTTTTTGCAATAGCGTTAGCGTTTTTCCGTGTAGCGTCTTTTAGCTTTTTTTTTTCAATGGATACAAAAACGCTGGCGCCGGCGTTTGAGCGTTTTTCGGCGTTTTGCATTTTTTCCCGCCAAAAAACAGCACTTTGAACGCAAATTTTGGGCGTTCAGAAAAAAGCCAATAAACTCCAAGGCCCAGATTCACGTACATCTGCGCATTATTGGACCGGCGTATCGCACCGCCTTTACGTTAGACTTGCGCAATTTTGCCGCGTAATCACCCTATTCTCGTAGCTTTTGCTCAGAAAATTGCGCATGCGTAACGTTTTTTCAGAGGTTTAAGGCGGAATAATACAAATTGGGAAGGATGTGGGCGTGTTACATTGAAATGAGCCGTGACCCCATGCAAATGAAGGGCCGGGCCGGCTCGCGCATGCGCGCTTGAAGGAGACTGTAACGGTCAACACCGCTTATGAACTTCCATCCACCCAACACAGCTTGCGACACTCCACAATCCGGCAGACACGACCCATTCCATTCCCCAGAGTAAAAACGAGACGCAGCTACGTTCTCTCTGGTTTAAAAATCTATCAACACTTTATTGGTATCTTTCCAGCTCTTTTATACAGTACAAGATGTTACAGCCAATCACAGGACAATGCCATCTCCACCCCCCTTCACACCATGGGGGGCTTTAATCACACTCTAAAAGGCATTCAGGTAAGCTAACCATGTAGGCCGGTCGGCACCGCATCTTTATCACACAATGGCAGTGAGAGTGGGTGTAATCCACACCTTCAGGTATTTCAATAGCATATTATACAAAGGTATGACTCACTCTGGTCTTGTAGACCTGAATTAACACCTTTCAAAAGCATGTGTCCACACATTGAAGAGCCAACCTCACTTAACATTTCAATAGCCAATTATACAAAAGGTATGACTCACTGGCTGACCTGGTCATCATGACTCCTTGTGATATCTCAGTCCTGCAATATGAAGTATTATTAATGTCCCTTATTAATGTCTTCTGTAACATATGAATTATGATTCTTTGTCACCCTATGGCCCTAGTGGACATAAGGTGACCCTAGACATAGGAGAATCTCGGTCTGTCATGGTGCATTCCGTTACATCTCTCCCCTTTCGGTGGGAGACTGACACAGGAGGGAACCCCAAACGGGTTGACTCCGAAGTCAGTCAGTAGTTCCAGTCCTCCAATGCTGGCATCCATACTGTACCCCAAATAAATGGCTCCAAACTGAGCATTACTCACCCCGCCAGCCTCTGCCTCTCTCAGAAACACGCCTGCCGCTCGGGAGGGGCCTGGACTGGCCCTTCTCCCTGGAGTCCTTTCAGCCACTGGAGAGAAGGCAGGGTGGCTGGGCTCAGTCCATCATGCTGTTGGGGGTCTGGGCCAACTGCCCCCACTTCCTGAGGTATACCAGTGGAGACTGCAGTCCCATCCACTGGTGCCAGGGGAAAACCCCCTGATGCTTGCAAAGCAAAGCCGACATCCTCCTGTCCCAGTCCTGTACCATCTTCTGGGGTTGTGTCAGTGGAGACTACAGTCCCATCCAATACCACAGGGACCCCCTCTTCTGATAGTTGGGAGCAGAGGCCCATGACACTCTGCTCTGTTGCCAGCTCTTCCGCTGGGTTGCTGTGAGTGGAGACCACAGTCCCATCCACCACCTCAGGAACTCCCTCTCCTGCTAGTTGGGAGCAGACACCTGGGGCACTCTGCTCCGTTGCCAGCTCCTCCGCTGGGCATGCAAAATCCACAACATCCTCTGAACAGTCCAGACATTCTGTAATCTGTGGCTGGGGAGTGATCGCCACCTTCTCACCCTGAGGCCTTGGAACTGCCACAAGGGTGGGGCAGAGGTCTTGAACCCTCTGTCCGGTGACCAGTGCTTCAGATGGGAGTAAAAGCTTTACAGCCTCAGCTTGTTGCTGGAGAGAGGGGCCAACCGCCCCGGCTCCCTGGAACTCCACACCATCCGCTTCGGCTTTAGAGATGGCAATCTCCATATTTTCCACTGCTGATTCATCAGCCAGGATTTCACAGTTGTCATCTGACCTTTCCTCATAGTCGCAGGCAACGGGAGCCCTACCCTGGTGCTGAGCCGAGTCTAGCAGCTGTATGTAGGCGATCTCCAGCTCCCATTCTCGAATGGCCAGAAATTCCAAATCTTCCTGTAACCAGTGCCCTTCCGGGATATTCAATTTTCCCTCTCTGTGCTCTATTATGTCCTCCAGGCGCCACTCCCGATCATCCCCGAAGTCCGGATCCGTGGACATCCTCCAATACAACAATCCCGGGCCATCATAGTCATAGCCTTCTGTGGGACTGTCATCCGCTGACCACGGGCACTCTTGGGCTACATACCACCGGAGGGCTCTGTAGCTCTCGTCCAGCTGCATCTCTGCCCGGATCAGCCGGTTTAACTCCGCTATCCACTCCTGCTTCGGTTGTTCCCCCAACAACGGCATTCGTACGTCATACTGCGGCCAGTACCTTTCATAGAAGGAGGGGAGGACCTTTCCCTGGTGTTGCTGCTCAAGAGCTAGCGCTTCCTTCCAGAGTTGGCAACAAATCACATCCGACCATCCCAGCAGGACCTCCTCTGATACTGGTCCTCTGTGCTGTATCCGCATCTCTTGTAACCTTCTTTGGAATTCCTCCTCCATGGAGACTGGTGTCTGCATTGTCTTGTGCCCTTGTAGCTGTTTTTCTGAAGATGGAAACATCCCACTGCTAGCCACCAATGTAACGGTCAACACCGCTTATGAACTTCCATCCACCCAACACAGCTTGCGACACTCCACAATCCGGCAGACACGACCCATTCCATTCCCCAGAGTAAAAACGAGACGCAGCTACGTTCTCTCTGGTTTAAAAATCTATCAACACTTTATTGGTATCTTTCCAGCTCTTTTATACAGTACAAGATGTTACAGCCAATCACAGGACAATGCCATCTCCACCCCCCTTCACACCATGGGGGGCTTTAATCACACTCTAAAAGGCATTCAGGTAAGCTAACCATGTAGGCCGGTCGGCACCGCATCTTTATCACACAATGGCAGTGAGAGTGGGTGTAATCCACACCTTCAGGTATTTCAATAGCATATATACAAAGGTATGACTCACTCTGGTCTTGTAGACCTGAATTAACACCTTTCAAAAGCATGTGTCCACACATTGAAGAGCCAACCTCACTTAACATTTCAATAGCCAATTATACAAAAGGTATGACTCACTGGCTGACCTGGTCATCATGACTCCTTGTGATATCTCAGTCCTGCAATATGAAGTATTATTAATGTCCCTTATTAATGTCTTCTGTAACATATGAATTATGATTCTTTGTCACCCTATGGCCCTAGTGGACATAAGGTGACCCTAGACATAGGAGAATCTCGGTCTGTCATGGTGCATTCCGTTACAGAGACCATGGTCAGCTCTGCTGTGCGCATGCTCACAACTCGGGAGCGGCGCAATCAGTGAAATTGGAAATGGACTAGGGCAACATTCTGAACTACGCAAACAGCATAAATAGACAGACACAAACGCACTTGCATTGCAAAAGTACATCCCTTTGTCCCTTCCCATTTAACCAAGTGCTTTTGTCCTGTT
The DNA here is from genome assembly GCA_029574335.1 of Rana kukunoris. Classification (NCBI taxonomy): domain Eukaryota; kingdom Metazoa; phylum Chordata; class Amphibia; order Anura; family Ranidae; genus Rana; species Rana kukunoris. The sequence goes on along the minus strand of CM056055.1, from coordinate 76,190,006 downwards.
GTTCGTTGCGTTGTGTTTTGTAGTTGTCAGATTAGTATTCTGTGTGATCAAGTGTTTGTTAGTAGAGCTTTGAAAGTGTTTTTTGATAAGTGTTTGAGAGACTGTTATATATACTGATATATTTCTGTTCGTTTGTTTTCTTGCTGATTTTTTGCTGTTTGTTTTTGTGACTGTTTCTTGCTGAGTGCTTGTGTGATTTTTTGGGTGTTAGTTTTCTCTTTGTGTGTGTTCTTGCTTGATTGGTTGTGCTTGTTTTTGTGAGGGATTTTTGTTGACTGGGAGTGAGTTTTTTTGGAAGTATGACAGAGAGAAAGCGAAAGCTCAATTTTACTGTGGGGGAAAAAAGAATTCTTGCCCGGGCCATTAGCGATTATGGGCGTTTCCTCCACGGCCCAGACAGTGCCAACACCACCCCGGCCAGGAGGAGGGAGATTTTGGACATGATCACTGAGCAGGTCAATTTAGCGGGGGAGGGGGAGACAGGGACCCGGTCTGGGATTGACAAAAAAAATTATGACCTCCGGCGTCTGGTCAAACAGAAGCTGGCCAGAATGCATGCCCATGCCAGGGGCACAGGAGGGGGCCCACCATGCCGTATTAGGCTGACAGCGGAGGAGCGTGCGGTGGCCCTGACCTTTCATCGGCATGAAGTTGAGGGCCTGCCCGGCTTTGACTCAAGTCCAGAGCCCGTGTTGCCAGGTAAGTATTTTTTTTAATATCAGGTGTGTAGCATGTGTGGGGGAGGGGGTGAAAGGGAATATGTGGCAAGTGTGTGGATCCTCCACCCTGTGAATGTTTTGTGTCATCCACAGATGTGCAGGAGGGTGCAGGGCCATCTGGCCTGACCGCACCATCCCCAGGACAGCAGCCTAATGAGGCCCCCCCAACAAGGCCGGAGTCCGCGGAGGAGGTTCAAGAGTAGGAGGAGAATCATGAGGAGGAGCACTGTCAGGCACTGGACGTTTGGTTTTTGAGGACTCTTCCCCTCTGGCTGGCAGCAGGCAGCCCTCCCTAAGGGGGAGCCCCCCCCTCCTCCCCCAACATGGCTCCCCTCCCAAGGGCCTCCCCTTCTCCCCGGCCACAAGCATCAGCTGGAGGCAGGATTTCGTCCCAGAACACCAGGGGGTTGGCCGATCTCCTGCCCGCCACTCTGAGAAGGGACCAGGCCCTTCAGACCCGCCATCTGGGACAGGTCAGCCAGACATTGGTGCGGATGGAGGAGAGCCTGTCCTCCATCAAGGATACGCTGGGGAACCTGGACTTCCACTCCCGGGCTTTCACAACCTGCCTAAACGACCTGCAGACTACATCAGCAGGCGTTGGGCAGGATGTGAGGGCCCTTACCCAGGCTATCCAGGCCAACACGGCAACACTTGGTTCTGCCCTGGACAGAATAGCCGTGGCCTTGGAGGGCAGGCCGCCAGGTGGGCAGAGATCAGGGTCTGCTCCTCCTTCCCCGGTTTTTCCCCTCCCCATGAGTCTCCCCTGAGGAGCCGGGGCCGTGGCCGGGGGCGCCCCAGGCGTGGCTCACGTCAAGGGCAATAATTTTTTTTCCCCTCTTTTTTTTTTTGCTGGAAAATTTTTGATTTTGCTGGTAATTGTTTTATTTTTTTTTATTTAGTTTTTTGGGTTGTGAATGCTGTTTGAATGTGGGGGTGACATTCCTGCCGGAAAAGGGGTGTCACCCTCAATTTTGGTGGAGAAGTGTTCCCCAGGACCAGGGAGAAGTGATCCCCATGTCCGTGTGAATGGTGTATGAATGTACAGTGACATAATTGGAGCCTTAGCGTGGCGTTGCTGCTCACAAGTTCAGCATGGTGGACTGGTGCCAATCCAATTTGATGTGGATGTGGGGTGTGTGTGCTAGGGACCACAGTGGTGTGCATGCATGCATTCTCATTGTGCCATGATTAATGTGTGTGTTTAACGTGCAAAGATGCCCAATGTGAGCTGTCTCCTGGCTGCTCTTCCCTCAGAAGACGGGGGACCCTCGGTTAGGGGGGGATTGTCTGGTTCAGGGGTCAGGTCATCACGTAGGTCAATCTGCAGGCCCTTTCTTTCTGCGAAGTTGTGCAGCATGCAACATGCACCAATGATCTGGCACACAAAGTTTGGGGAATACAAGAGGGTACCCCCAGACTTATCCAGGCATCGGAAACGTGACTTTAGGAGGCCAAAGGTGCGCTGCACCACTGCTCGTGTTTGGGCATGTGCTTGATTGTATCTTTCCTCTCCTGGGGTTTGGGGGTTCCGGATAGGAGTCATGAGATGGGGTCCCAGTGGATATGCAGAGTCACCTGTAAGGGAAAAGACAGGAGGATGTTAGTCATGCATGTGCCCCTTGTGATGTGTGCATCATGGGAGGGGATAGTCATGCCTGACTCCCATGTCACTCACCAACCAGCCAGGTGTCCCCATACACGTTCTGATCGAATTCCATTCGGATGTGGCATTGATTGTATATGTAGCTGTCATGGCTGGATCCGGGGTGTTTGGCACGGACGTGCCATATGAGGCCTTGGGCATCGACTATCACCTTACGTTGATGGAATGCCAATGCTTCCGATTGCGGTACATGTGCTCTGTCTCCTGGGGGGGCTGGAGTGTCACATGTGTGCAATCAATGGCCCCCACAGTGCGTGGGAATCTGGCAATTCTGTAGAAATCTGTCTATTGCCTTCAGCCGCAGGTCCTCAGTGGTGGGTTTGATGATTTGGTTGGCCATGCGTCTGAGGATTGCAGGGACAACCTGGTGCACACATCTGCTCATGGAGGATTGTGACATCCCAGCCACCACTCCACTTGTACGCTGAAAAGAGCCACTGGCAAGAAAATGGAGTGTTGCCAGGACCTTGACCAGTGGCTGCACTGCATGTGAGCGTTGTGTTGGGCTGGTGATGTCCTCCTGCAGGGTTGTGGTTAATTCCAGGATGACATAAGGGATGAATCTGAAGAAGCGATACACCTCAGAATCACTCATGCCAAACAGGTGCGGTATATCCTCTCCCGTGCCATCCTCTGTGCCATCCTCCGTGCCCTCATCCTTCTTTGTTAATCTAAAGTCAGTAGTATAGCTATGTGCGACGATGCCCCTGGCATGTTGGCATACAGATTGTTGTGCAACACGTGTGACTGCTGAGCTCCTCACTAACAGTGTTGCTTTATCTAATGCTCTAATTTTAGACAGGACATTTTGCTGTTGCGCACACTGCGTAGCCTGCGCTGCCCCAACGTTCTTTTGTGGATCCCCGTAAGTCCCTCATTAGCATATTTGACTAGCAAATCAATGGTCTGTCTAGCGCACTTTTGCGCGGACGGATGCGCCAGTCTAACGAAATTACGCGGGACCAAAAAAAGTTGATTTTTTGCGTATCTCGTTCTGGGGATGCCGTGCATCGAAACGCACGCGCACATTTCGACTTACGCACGCGCATCTCCTGTTGCGCAGGCGTAATCGCTCTGTGAATCTGGGCCCAAGTTTATTAACACTAAAAAAAGCCCATGTGTGCATGGGCACATAGGCTAAAATAAAGTTCAGCTTATGGGCTTTTAAAAAAAAATCCTAATCCTAATGCCGCATATACACGATCACTTTTTGTGATGAAAAAAAAACGATGTTTTATGTGATGAAACAAAACAACGCTTTTCAAACTTCATTTTCCAAAACGACATTGCATACACACCATCGTTTTTCCAAAATGCTCTAGCAAAGCGTGGTGACGTACACCACGTTCGACGGCACTCTGTTCCATTGAAGCTCCGTCTCATAACTTGCCTCTGAGCATGCGCGGGTTTAAAAACTTTGGGCCAGATTCAGAGAGCCATTACGCCTGTCTAACTGGTGTTAGACTGGAGTAATTTCAAATTACGCGCGTTTTCTAGCTAGTCGAAAACCTCAAACCATGAATAGACGACTGCGGGCTTCAATTCGACTGGATTAAGTGTTTGTACGCCTTCGGATCTACGCTGCAATAAAATTGCGGCCACTGGGTGGACTTCCCGTCGTTTTCCGTGTCGGGGTATGCAAATGAGCTGTTGCCGACGATCCCCGAAATTACGATCTTCAATCGCAATCTCTTACGGCACCTTTAGTCATCTTTTATTTGCGTAACACTATACCAGCTTTTTGCTGCTCTAATATTAGACAGCCCATGTTAAGTATGGCCGTCTTTCCCGCGTCAAATTTCTACGTTTTCCGATGTCTTTTATTATTTTTAACGTAAGTCGTCCGGGAATAGGAATGTTCGTAAACGCCGCTACTCAAACAACGAATGACGTAACGACGTGATTTCGCGCAATACACGGCTGGAAATTTCAGAACGGAGCATGCGCAGTTCGATCGCCTCGGGGACGCGCTTAATTTAAATGCTTCACGCCCCCCAATCGCGTATTTCGATTATGCGGCGAGAAATAGACTACGCCGCCGTAGTGTACGGGCAAAAATCTACCAGGATTCGGTGTAGAGCCTGGTAAAATACGGCAGCGTAGAGTATTTCAATTACGCAGCGGAATATTAAGTGTATGTGAATCTACCCCTTTGTTTTCAACATCGTTTTGCCCACACACCATCACTTTTTATGACACAAAAAACAAAGTTTTGAAAAACGACACAAAAAATTCAAGCATGTTTGAATTTTTTTTTAAAGACATAAAACGACGTTTTGTCCACACACGGTGATTTTAAATGACGTTTTTGAAAACGTCGTTTTTTTTCATCACAAAAAGTGATCGTGTGTACGCGCCATTAGACCCCTTTCACACTGAGGAGTTTTTCAGGCGGTACAGTGCTAAAAATAGCGCTGCTATACCGCCTGAAAAACTCCTTCACTGCCTACTAGGGATGAGCTTTGTGTTCGAGTCGAACCCATGTTCGAAACAAACATCGAATGTACGTCGAAATACGAACGTTATGGGTCATTCGCGCCAAATTCGAGTGGTGCGTCATAGCCCATAATTCACTGCGGCATTGCTGGCTGATGATTGGCCAAGCATGCACTATGACCCGCATGCTTGGCCAATCACAGCGCGCAAAAAACGGAGAGACATAATTATGGTTTAGTGGGTTTAGTACACGCACCACACTATAAAAGGCCGCCTGCAGGGCGGCCTTGTGTAGTGTGTTGCGGCGGTGGTTAGAGATCTTTTAGAGAGAGAGAGAGAGTGTCTTTTTTTTCTAGTTAGATAGAGCAGGCAGGCTAGTCAGTTGAAGTTAGTGTGTAGAGGATATATATACATCCCAGGTGTTGTACATATACTGTATTTACAGTATACACTGTATAGTTTAGCTAGATCAGTTTTCTAATTTACTGTCAGGCAGTTGATTGTGCTAGCTGCAGTGTTCTCACGTGGTGTATTGCCCGTGTGCTCTGTAGTTTACACCTAAAGTTACTTGGTGTGTACTGCACTTGTGCTCTGTAGTTTGCACCTAAACCTACTTGGTGTGTACTGCACGTGTGCTCCGTAGTTTGCACCTAAACCTACTTGGTGTGTGTAACAGTCGCCACCATTTACTATATCCATTCCATCGCCCCAACCACGACAGCTTATCCGACAATCCAGCCAACAGGACCCGATCCATAAAAATTCCCTCAGAGAGATGAGACATACGCTCTGTGTTCTGAGTCAAATGTATGAATGTTTTAATGGTAAACTCATCTGGTTCTTATACAGTTACAAACATGTCATAGTTACTCACAGGGACAATGAAACTCTCCACCACCCTAACATCACACAATGAACTGCAATCACATTCTTTTAGTTAATGACATTCAGAGGAGGTAATTATCCCCCAGACGTTCCAATAAGTGTAAGGCTGGCCAGAGTCCCAGGTTTCTGTCATAGCGTTTTTGTAGTAGCATTCTGTCCAGCTTTTCTGTCTCAGCCTTCAGTCTCAGCATCTCTGTCATTGCGTTTCTTCTGCGGGATTTCTGTAATTGCATTTCTGCCTCAACGTTCTGCCCTAGCATTTCTGTCATTGTGTTTCTGCCACAGCGTGCAGTTTCTGCATTTCTGTCATTGCACGCGACCCAGGTTTTCTGTCATTACATTTCTGCCTCAGCATTTCTGTCATAGCGTTCTGCCCCACGATTTCTGTCGTTGCATTTCTTCCTCAGTGTTCTGCCCCACGATTTCTGTCGTTGCATTTCTACCTCAGTGTTCTGCCACAGGATTTCTGTTGTTGCATTTCTTCCTCAGCGTTTTGCCCCACATTTCTGTCATTGCATTTCTTCCTCAGTGTTTTGCCCCACGATTTCTGTTGTTGCATTTCTTCCTCAGCGTTCTGCCACAGGATTTCTGTCGTTGCATTTCTTCCTCAGCGTTCTGCCACAGGATTTCTGTTGTTGCATTTCTTCCTCAGCGTTCTGCCACAGGATTTCTGTCATTGCATTTCTTCCTCAGCGTTCTGCCCCACAATTTCTGTCGTTGCATTTCTACCTCAGCGTTCTGCCACAGGATTTCTGTTGCTGCATTTCTTCCTCAGCGTTCTGGCAGCTGTCTGTAGGCAATCTCCAGCTTCCATTCCTGAATGGCCATAAATTCCAAATCTTCCTGTAACCAGTGCCCTTCCGAGACATTCAATTTTTCCTCTGTGCTCCATTATGTCCTCCAAGCGCCACTCCCAATCATCACCGAAGTCTGGATCACTGGACATCCTCCAATACAACAATCCCAGGCCATCATAGTCATAGCCTTCCGTGGGGCTGTCATCCACTGACCACAGGCATTCTTGGGTGACATACCACCGGAGGGCTCTGTAGCTCTCGTCCAGCCGCATCTCTGCCCGGATCAGCCTGCTTAACTCTGCTGTCAACTCCTGCTTCGGTTGTTCCCCCAACAACAGCATTTGTACGTCATACTGCGGCCAGTACCTTACATGGATGGAGGGAAGGACCTTTCCTTGGTGTTGCTGCTCTAGAGATAGCGCTTCCTTCCAGAGTTCGCAACGAATCACATCTGACCATCCCAGCAGGGCCTCCTCTGACACTGGTCCTCTGTGCTGTATCCGCATCTCTTGTAACCTCCTTTTGAATTCCTCTTCCATGGAAACTGGTATCTGCACCTCTCCTCTCTCTTTAGTTGGTGCTGCTGTGACTTCTGCTGCTGCAGCACCTCTTTGATGTAGCCAAGTGGCATCCAAAGCCGCTATAACCAGGTCTATGATCTCCGGTGTAAGATTAGGACCATACTGTGCCAGTTCATTTTTAACAGCCCGATCAAAACTTTCTTTCTCAGGTGTCCTGTCTGTTACGCTGGGCCTTTCAGCTCTATACATTTCGACAAGTTATGCGATAATGTCCCTTTTCTTGCGGTTGCTGGCCAGTCTGCCCCGGCTCTCCAGTAAGTCCATAAAGGAAGAGAGCTTCAGCCATTCATACTGTGTCTCCATTGTCCTGTGTCCTTGTAGCTGTTCTTCTGGTGATGGAACCATCCCACTGCTGCCACCACTTGTAACGGTAACCACCGTTTATGATATCCATTCCATCGCCCCAACCACGACAGCTTATCCGACAATCCAGCCGACAGGACCTGATCCATAAGAATTCCCTCAGAGGGACGAGACATACGCTCTGTGTTCCAAGTCAAATGTCTAAATGTTTTAATGGTAAACTTAGCTGGTTCTTATACAGTTACAAACATGTCACAGTTACTCACAGGAATAATGAAACTCTCCACCCCCCTAACATCACACAATGAACTTCAATCACATTATTTTAGATAATGACATTCAGAGGAGGCAATTATCACGCAGACGTTCCGACTCTGCCAATAAGTGATTCACCTGCAGAATACACATTCTATGTCAGAAGTCTGTCTCCGACAATGAGGTATTCACACCTGATCATCAATAGGCTTTAAACAGTGTTATTAGCATCACACAATGGAATGTCTTTCAGGAGCCAGCCTCAATTAACACCTCAAAAGCATGTGTCCCCACCTTGAATGAAACATTGACCTTTACAGCTCGTTATATGTCCAGATCTCCTGCAAAACGTGAATTATCATTTATCAGTCACCCTATGCCCAAAAGGGGCACAGGGTGACCTTGGACCCAAGAGTCCTTAGTGACGCTGGCACAGGAGTATCCCCCATCCCTTAAAAGTCTCTGGGCGTCACGCGTCATCCCGTTACAGTGTGTACAGCACTTGTGCTCTGTAGTTTGCACATAAAGCTACTCGGTGTGTACTGCACTTGTGCTCTGTAGTTTGCACATAAAGCTACTTGGTGTGTACTGCATGTGTGCTCTGTATTTTGCACATAAAGCTACTTGGTGTGTACTGCACTTGTGCTCTGTAGTTTGCACCTAAAGCTACACGGTGTGTACTGCCCGTGTCCTCTTCAGTTTGCACCTAAAGCTACGAGGTGTGTGTACTGCCTTTGTCCTCTGCAGGCCATTAGCATGTCTGGAAGGACAACAAGGAGAGGCAGAGAGCCACGAGGGCAAGCAGGCTCTGCGTCTAGAGGCAACAGTGCTGGTCGTGGACATGGTGCATCTTCATCAGCACGTGGCCATTGGACACGCTCGTCCTTGTTTTCGGCAGCTGGCCATGTTGAGCCGCAACATGCCGAAGACTTAGTAGAGTGGATGACCAAGCCGTCCTCATCCTCCTCATCCTCTCTCCCCCAGGCTCAGGGTACTTTGTCTGGCAAAGTAGCTGTCAAGGCATCCTCTTCCCTCTGCTCAATGGCATCACTCACTCTTTCCCTAGGCCCACCATGTCCTCCTAAGGATTCCCCAGAACTGTTTGACCACAGTGTTGGGTACATGCTGCATGAGGATGCGCAGCGCTTTAAAGGCTCCGATGATGGTACACAGATAGAGGAAGGCAGTAACGTGAACCCGGAGAGATGGGGTGCCCAAGAAGTACAGCAATCTGGCAGTCATGTTCCCCCAGCTGCAGCATACTGCCAGGTTTTCTACAGTGATGAGGAGGGAGGGGATGATGAGGTCACTGACTCTACGTGGGTGCCTGATAGGAGGAGGAGGAGGCACAGGCACATCTCCAACGAGGCAGGATGCCCTCCAGGGGCCAGCTTAAGGGCAGCACACCGACTGAATCACAACGCAGAGCTACACATGTGCAGGGCGCTGCTGTGTCTTAGCGTTTTTTCCAAAAGTTCTTTGGTGTGGGCCTTTTTTGAGACGAGTGCACCAGATTGCACCGCTGCTATTTGCAACATATATCTCAAGCGTATCTCGCGTGGCCAAAACATCACCCGCTTGGGCACCACATGCTTAACCAGACGTATGTCGACCTGCCATGCAGTTCGTTGGCAAGCGTACCTAAAAGACCCACACTAAAGAACAAAGTGGACCTCCCCTTGCCTCTCATCAGCTAAGATATCCAACCCTACTATACCCTCCGTCCTCTCTGAAGCCTGCACTGATAGGACTGAAGGTGTAGAATTAGGTGTGTCATAGCCTAGTACATGCGGGTAATCTATTGGTACACCGATGACAGATTGCCCCAGCTGCTGCAGCGCCAAAAGAAGTTCTCTCCAAGCCTTCCACATGCCCAGCGGTTGAATGCTAGCTTAGCTAATTTGCTAGCACTTCAACTGCTGCCTTTTCAGTTGGTAGATTCTGCCCCCAGAAGTGAGTTTGTGGAATGTGCGGTACCTCAGTGGCAAGTTCCCAAATGCCACTTCTTTTCACGAAAGGCGATTTCGGCTCTCTACTGCAATCTTCCTAGGGGTAGATTTCCTCTCACTTCTTGTTGTCTCCTTCCGTTTCCAAGTAGTAGTCGTTTGTGAGTTGGATGTTTGAAAGTATGGGCCTGCCGTATATATACACTGCATAAATGTGGGCCCTAGGTGTTGGTGTTGCCACAACACTGTAAGCCCTCACAGTTAGTCTTGGTGGGCACTGAAACGCTCTGCTGTGAAATATTAGATCAAGAATTGTAATTACATGCCCCTGTTGGTGCTGGTTTCCTTACCTTTGTTATTGAGCATTGAGTACATCAATTTTTCCCCACGGGGAGTGGGCGTGTAGTTAATTTTCCCCGAGAGCGCGTTGTCTTCTGGGAGTGAGTGTTGATTCTCCCAGGAGACACGCTGTACTGTAATACCGCATTCTCTCGCGGGTCACGTGACTCGGCAAGCGGGGCGTGAGCTTATTACGCCGGCCGTTGTTATGGCAACCGTGTAGTGTTGACAGCGATGCTCGCCGTCAACACTGCACATGCGTGGGATAGAGCGGTGAATGCTGGGACGTCAGCATTCACCGTATCCGGAAGACTACCCTGTGGGTTTCAGAGTGCCCACAGTTAAGATGGAAACATCCATCGTTTGTTTTTATAAAATATACTTTGCGGGCCAAAATGGATTACGCCAGCTAAAGGATTGGGGGACACGGGTTGCCGAGTACTACAGGTAACATCGCTAGAATAATAAAAAAAGAATAACTGAAAACCAGCGGAACCCCCGCTTTTTTTTTAAAGTGTATTTTGTGCGTGAACTCGAGAGAGAGGAGCCGGACTGAAGGAGTTGGCAGTAGGCAGACCCTCCCCCCGGAGGCAATCGCCATCCTTCTCCATGCCCCCGGTGGCAATGGCGGGTGTGAGGGGGGGCCTCCCACTCACCCCACCCTACCTGCTCCACTTGGGAGCCCGACTGGGGCCCAATGGGACCCCAACGGGGCAGTGCTTAACCACTTGCTTACTGGGCACATAAACCCCCTTCGTGCCCAGGCGAAATTTCAGCTTCCGGCACTGCGTCGCTTTAACTGACAATTGCGCGGTCGTGCGACGTGGCACCCAAACAAAATTGGTGTCCCTTTTTCCCCCACAAATAGAGATTTCTTTTGGTGGTATTTGATCGCCCGTGCGGTTTTTATTTTTTGCGTTATAATGAAAAAAAGAGCGACAATTTAAAAATATATATATATTTTTTACTTGTTGCTATAATAAATATCCCATTTTTTTTTTTTTTTATATTTTTTTTTTCTCAGTTAAGGCCGATACGTATTCTTCTACGTATTTTTGTAAAAAAAAAAAAAATCACAATAAGTGACTGCTTTGCGCAAAAGTTATAGCACCTACAAAATAGGGGACATAATTATGATTTTTTTTTTTATATTTTTTTTTTACTAGTAATGGCGGCGATCTGCGATTTTTATTGGGACTGCGATATTGCGACGGACACATCGGACACATCGGACACTTTTGACACATTTTTGGCGCCATTCACATTTATACAGCGACCAGTGCTATAAAAACGCACTAATTACTGTATAAATGTGACTGGCATTGAAGGGGTTAACACTAGGGGGTGAGGAAGGGGTTAAATGTATTGCCTGGGTGTGTTCTAACTGTATGGGGGGAGGGGGGTGACTGGGGGAGGTGACCGATGCTGTCTCCCTATGTACAAGAGAAACAGCATCTGTCACCTCACTGACAGGACGTGAAGCTCTGTGTTTACACTCAGAGCTCCACGTCCCTGCTCTCTCACCGACGATCGCGTGTACCTGACGGACATCGCGGCCGCCGGGTACACGCATCGGATCCTCGGTGATGCGTCGGAACTGTTTTTCCCCGCTGCGCGCCACCCTGTGGCGCGCGCGGGGAATTACAAGCAAATCACGTCCAAAGACGTGACCCCGGCGCCTCAGGTCCGCGCTGTTCACGTATTTTGTTAATAGCGCGGACCTGAAGTGGTTAAATAAAATAAAAAATCCTTTAAATATTGTACCTGTTGGGTTTATATATATTCCCCTAAAATAAGCCCGGGTCTTATATTAATTTTGGCAATCAAAAACACAGTAGGGCTTATTTTTGGGGTAGGGCTTGCCATTTCATGTGCTGTCTTCTTGCCCCCTCTCCCTGCCTGCCTGGCAGGAATCCCCCCTGTGAAGTGAATCAAACACGGTTGTAAACTCCAAGAATCCTTTCTATTACGTAGAATATCATGAAAAAGGTGTGTGTTTCTGTGTCACATACCTTCTTACAGCGCCACTCAGTGCTTCCATAGACGGCTGGAGCTCTCTCCCATGATCCAAGCATTGCAGAGGGAAGGGGGCAGACATCCCCCACCGACAGGCAGGAAAAGAAAACATTAGCTAAGCGCCCCTCGGCGCCTTCCATAGCCCGCTACAATCCAGCTTTGCAGAGGGAGGGGGGCCCCGAGATCCCTGCTGACAAGCAGGAGAAGAAAACATCAGCTGAGTGCCCCTCGGCGCTTCCATAGCCCGCCGCGAACCAGCATTGCAGAGAGAAGGGGGCGGAGATCCCCCCACTGACAAGCAGGAGATCAGCTGAGTGCTTCTCTGCACTTTCATAGCCTGCGGCGATCCAAGCATTGGAAATGGAGGGCGAGATCCCCCGCTGACAGGAAGGGGAAGAGGAGATAAGCTGAATGCCGAGTGTCACTGTATACCGAAGGTATTTGACTACAGATTAGATTATGAAAACACGCGTGCTAGGGCTTATTTTCAGGGTAGGGCTTATATTGCAACCCTCCTTGAAAATCAGGGTAGGTCTTATTTTCGGGGTAGGTCTTACTTTCGGGGAAACACGGTAGTATGCCTGTGAAAACATCTTTGAGAACTTGGGTCTTGCCCCAGGGAACATGTATCAATGGATTTATTTTTTTAAATGGTCGTTTTTTTTTGGAGCAGTGTTTTTAATGATGACCGTTTTTAAAACTTTTTTCTATTGATACATGTTCCCTGGGGCAAGACCCGGGTTCTCAAAGACGTTTTAAAATTAGCACTTTTGAATTCGAACATTTGAGTCCCATTGACGTCAATGGGGTTCTATATGTTCGTGCGAACGTTCGGTCCGCTCAAAGGTTCTGGTGCGAACCGAACATGGGGGTGTTTGGCTCATTCCTAGTGATAAACACCACAGCATGCACCACACGGAGAAAGCCAGGATGAGGACCCAGAGTCCACTGCATTGACCAAATGCTCTGTAAAACCCACTTGGAAGTTTAAAAAGAACTATGAATCCATGAGAACTGAACTAGCAACCAGTTTGAAGCAGATTTGGGATAAAATCCTCACCCACATTGATGTGATTTCATGTCCCAGCCATAAGGTACTGCAACTAGAGGGAGTCATAAAGCATCTCTCTGCTTTATATGAACTGTACCAGACTACAAGCAATAAATATAAAACTATTCTGCAAAGCATTAACACTGAGGAGTCCTTAGAGCAGGGGTCTCAAACTCAAATTGCCTGAGGGCCGCAAGACAAGTTTTCATATCCCATGGGGGGCCGCATGCAAACTTTCAAACTTCAAAAACAGTACTGGTGTCAGCGAACATATTAACCCCCAGCACTGGTGTCAGCGGACGCATTATTAACCCCCAGCACTGGTGTCAGCGGACACATTATTAACCCCAAGCACTGGTGTCAGCCGACACATTATTAACCGAAAGCACTGGTGTCAGCGGACACATTATTAACCCCCAGCATTGGTGTCAGCGGAAGCATTATTAACCCCCAGCACTGGTGTCAGCAGACACATTATTAACCCCCAGCACTGGTGTCAGCAGACACATTATTAACCCCCAGCACTGGTGTCAGCAGACACATTATTAACCCCCAGCACTGGTGTCAGCAGACACATTATTAACCCCCAGCACTGGTGTCAGCAGACACATTATTAACCCCTAGTATTGGTGTCAGCAAACGCATTATTAACCCTGACCACTGCACTGCACACGGACCACTACACTGCACATGGACCACTACACTGCACACGGACCACTGCACACGGACCACTGCACACGGACCACTACACTGTACACGGACCACTACACTGCCGACAGACCACTACACTACACACTGACCACTCACCATAATGGCACAGCACATCAAGGCTCAGAGCCCAGCAAATCAGAGCACAGCACATCAGAGTACAGGGCACAGCACATCAGGGTACAGCACATCAGGGTACAGGGCACAGCGCACATCAGGGCACAGCACATCAGGGTACAGAGCCCAGCACATCAGAGCACAACAGGGTACAGGGCACATCAGAGCACAGCACATAGTGGTACAGAACAACAGGCCAGATCAGGGTACAGGGCACGGCACATCAGGACAGGACATATCAGGACAAGGCACATCAGGGTACAGGGCACATGAAACAGCACATCAGGGTACAAATTCCAGCAAATCAGGGTACATGGCACACATCAGAATACATGAGCCACAATCAGAGCACAATCAGGGCACATGGGGCTTATCAGGGCACAATCAGGGCACATGAGAGCACACCAGGGCACATCAGGCACAGCACATCAGTACAGGGCACATGGCACATCAGGGTACAGGGCACAGGGTACCCTGATGTACAGAGCCCAGCACATCAGGGTACATGAGGCACATCAGGGTACATGGCACATCAGGGCACATCAGGGCACATGGGGCGCATGGCACATCAGGGCACATGAGGGTACATGAGGCACATCAGGGCACAATCAGAGCACATCAGGGCACATGAGAGCAAATCAGGGCAAAGGTCACGCTGCTACTCCCCGGCGCCCCCCCCTCTTCTCGTCCATCTCAGATGATGTCACAAGCAAATAGAGATGGACGAGAAGGAGAGGAGGGGCCACCGGGGAGTAGCAGCGTGAGATGAGAGAGAAGTGAACCTCTGACAGACGCTTCCTGCACTACTCTTCATGCACCTCGATCTACACTTCCGCGGCACCCGCCCTGCCTGCGTGCCATTTATTACCGGCCTGTGGGCCGTAAATGGCCCGCGGGCCGGTACTTTGAGACCCCTGCCTTAGAGCAACTTTACAATGTCCAGCTTCTTAATGTGGAAAGAGAAAGCTTTATCCAGCAAACTAAAGCAAAGGCAGAAGCAAAATGAATGCTGCCACAGGAACTAAAAGTTCCTCTAGATCCCGAAGTTCAAGGCACTGAACGCTTAGTGAACAGCTTATAAATGCCCGCGCCGAAGCAGAGGCTATCAAAGTACAGGCCGCATATGCAAAAAAGAGAGAAGACATGAAGGCTGAGGTTGCGGCAATGCAAGGCAATCCAAGGCAGCGTGTCAAAGGGCAACAATTGAAGCTTTAAAGGAACAGAGCAACTACGAGGCAGCTGCAGCAAAACTAAGGATTTTGGAACAAGCTATTGGTGCAGATGAAAATGCTAGCGAAAGGGTCAGCGTCAAGGCAGATGTGGAAGATCCTTTCAAACGCACTAAGAACTATGTGCTAAACCACGGCAGTGAACACTCAATTACCTCCACGTTTCACGGCAACGCAAGGACTTCACCACACCACCAGGTAAAAGCTGTTACAGCCTACATGCAAAACCACCCCACTGCATCTCCCGACTGTCATACTGATCCCGCATATGTCACAGAACGGCACATTAATCTGCAAGCAAGTCACCAACCTCCTGCTAACAGTACCGTTCCAGACCCTAAAGCGGAGTTCCACCCAAAAATTGAACTTCCGCTAATCCCACTCATCACCCCCTTACATGCCACATTTGGCATGTAATTTTTTTTGGGGGGGGGGAGTGGGCTTTAGGAGGAGTGGGACTTCCTGTCCCACTTCCTGCTTCCGCCGAGGGGCTGGTTAGGCGATTAAGCTTAATCGCCTACAGCAGCCCCTCCCTGTAGGCGATCGCATGGGACACATGACAGGTCCCATGCGATCGCCTGTCCAATCAGCGGTGGGCCGCGCCGCTAGCGCATGTGCAGTGCCGCTCGTGCATGCGCAGTGCCGCTCGCGCATTCGCAGTGGGTGCCCGGCCGTGAAGCCGAAGGCTGTCACGGCCGGGTGTCCACAGTTGTGATGAGGACGCCGGCCGGGGAGGGGGGGAGAGGAGCGGAGCCCCGAATGGCGCGTCGCTGGAACGCTGGAGCAGGTAAGTGTCTGTTTATTAAAAGCCAGCAGCTACACTTTTTGTAGCTGCTGACTTTTATTTTTTTACTTATCTTTTATTTTAATTTTTTCCAAAAAATAGAGAACAACAAATTATTGCTGAAAACAATACACTTACAAACCAATGTATAAATTCCTTATAGTACATCATATATCCAATATTGATCTGTACATTTTCCCCTCCTGTTTCTTTATTCCCTTATACTGCCCCCCCCCACCCCACCCCCGAAAAAAAAGTAAAAAAAAGGGGGGACAAAGGAAAAAAGACTATCCAATTCTACCCCCCCCTCTTCCTCCACCTCCCTCTCTCCTCCCGAGGTCTTGGGCTTACAGTCTTAGATCTACCCATTTCATTTTCCCTCTTCTTCTAGATTTCCTTTTCTCCTCTTACCTCTCCTCTTACTACTCCTCGAGGAGCCTCTTCCCTTCTTCTGATCTAATAAATTGATTCCATCCTGCCCAGGTTTCTTTATACTGTGTCCTCCTGTTATGAGCCGAAAGAACCAAGTCTTCCATTGCTCTTACCTCCTGGGCCCTGTTAAGCCAGCCCGATACAGAGGGGGGTCTCGAGTCCCTCCACCTAAGGGTAACTCCTGCCCTTGCCGCGTTGATCAGATGACACACTACCGACCTCCTATACTTCTGCACCGGCATCTGTGAGACATGCAGCAGGAAGAAGGCAGGGTCGTCTGGGATCAAGTCTTCAATACATTTTTGGGAGATTCTCCGTACCTCCTCCCAGTACTGTTTCACCTTTCGACACAACCAAAATATGTGTAAAAGTGTTCCCTGCTCTTCACCACATCTCCAGCAGTTTTCCACTACTTCATAGTCAAATTTGTGTAGCTTTTCTGGGGTGTAATACCACTGTGTGAGAAGTTTATAATTAGCTTCTTGGGTCTTTGAGCACACCGAGGAATTGAGTGCCAGGGAGATTATTTGTCTATGCTGGATTGGGGTGAAAGTTCTCCCCAGATCTCTCTCCCATTTGCTGATACTCGGCATCACAAATTCTTCCGAGGGTGTGTTCAAAAACCCGTACATTTTGGATAACACTCTTGAAAGTGGCTCCACCTCACTGCAACTTCTCTCCAGTACCGTCAATTGTCTTTGGAATTCCGTTGCTAGGCCTGTTGATCTTAGAAAGTGGCTTACCTGCAGCGCCTGCCACATTGTAAGCTCAAATGGTCCTCCAACCTTCATTAGTTCCCCAATGGAAGGCCACAAACCCGACCTCACAAAATCTAAAACCTGACGGAGGCATTTCTCTCTAAACTTTTAAACTAAATCCCTCTCCATCCCTGGTGTAAAATTAGGGTTTCCTATTATAGGTAGCAATGGTGATTTGCCTGGTGAGAGTTTCTTGTCTCCACATATTTTTGCTGAAATTTGTAGTGAAGTCCCTATTATAGGGTGTCTCTTGAGATATCTTGGGAGTACCTCATAAACCAAGGTGCTCTGTTCAGTGGGATCGGGCTTACATATTGCTCTATATCTACCCATCTTTTACACTCCCCATGCCTACACCAATCTACCAACCTTGTCAAGTGCGTTTCTTTGTAGTATTTTACTATATTTGAGACTGCCATCCCCCCTGAGCTCTTTGGCATTCTCAACAAGTTTCTTTTGATTCTAGCTCATTTCCCTGCCCATATAAACTTCATGAACAAGGTATTCACCTGTCGGAGAAAGACTGCCGGGATGGAAATTGGCAAAGCCTGGAACAAGTACAACACCTTTGATAAAATACACATTTTCACTATACTTCCTCTCCCAAACCATGAGTGCAGCCCATGCCCCCATTTGTCTATTCGTATTGCATTATATAATGGGGGGAAATTCAGCGCGTAGGTATTCTTGATGTTTGCTGGAATATATGTCCCCAGATATTTTGGGGCCTTTCCCCATTTAAACCTGAAATTCTGTTTTATTACATCTCCCTTGGGCCTGAGACCGCCACATTCATTGCTTCCGATTTGGTGTTATTAATTTTTAAGTTAGATATTCTTCCATAGATCTCAGTTTCTCTTACTAGGTTGGGGAGTGAAACATGGGGGTTGGTCACTGAAAAGAGCAGATCATCTGCATACGCTGCCACCTTGTGTGTCCGCTCTACCATCTGTATTCCCTGAATATCTGGATTTTGACGGATTTTGTTTAATAGGGGTTCTAATGAGAGAGCGAACAGCGGCGATAAGGGGCATCCCTGCCTCGTACCATTCCTGATCTTAAAGGGGGATGATAGTACTCCATTAATTCTTACTGAGGCCCGTGGGTTCGTATAAACACTCATGATCCATCTGACCATCTGGTCTCCCAAACTCACCTGTCTCAGTACTTCTTCCAAGAACCGCCAGTTCACCCTATCAAACGCCTTTTCTGCGTTGGTGTTCAGGAATACGCAGGGAATTTTTTTCTCTCCAGCATAGTGTATCGGGTTAAGAATTTTAATCGTGTTGTCCCTGGCCTCCCGCCCAGGGACAAACCCTACCTGATCTAAGTCTACTAGCTGTGTTATCCATGGTTGGAGCCTGGACGCTATAATTTTTTAAAAGAGTTTTAGATCTGCATTTAACAATGAAATTGGCCTGTAACTGCCACACTCCGCCGGGTCTTTCCCCTCTTTAGGGATCATGGTAATATGAGCAAGGAGCGCATCCGGGGGGAGTGCCGCAGTACAGCCCAACTCATTGAAAAGTTTTACCATCTGTCCAGTTAATATCGTGGAGAATTCTTTATAGTAATTTATTGAAAATCCGTCTGGGCCTGGGGATTTCCCAGACTTTACCTTAAGAGTTTCACCTATCTCCTCAATGGAGATAGGGCTCTCTAGGCTTTCCCGGGCTGGGGATTGCAGTCTAGGCATTCCTGCTACTGAAAGATACTCCTTTACCCCCGCCTGTGTGTTGACCAACTGGTGTCAAATTATATAGTGAGGAATAATATTCTCCAAATGTCTGGGCTATCTCTCTTGGTTTCCTTACCAGTTGTCCTTCTTTCTCTTTGACTTGCGGGACATATATTGCCCTGTTCTTTTCCTTAGGTTTCCCTACAAGTAATTTACTGCATTTATCCCCCAGCTCATAGTTCACCTTCCTACCTTTTTGTATGGTAGCCTTAGCTTTAAATCGCATGATCTCTGAAATCTGCCTTCTTAATTGTCCTAGTTCCCTACCAACTGCAGGTAGTTGTATTTTTTTATGTTGGTTTTCCAGTCTCTGAATCTCCACTATTATTTCCCTGATCTGTTTCTCCCGTTTTTTTTTTTTTCAGGTATGATCCATGTTTTATCAAGACGTCCCTGATAACAGTCTTGTGTGCCTCCCACACAATTCCTGGATCGCTCCCTGGCGTATCATTGACCTAAAAGTACGCCGCAATCTCCTTGGCAACATCCTTTTTGACCTCTGGATTTTGCAGCAGACTCTCGTTCAATCGCCAGCATCTATCTTGAGCAAATACCTCATTGGAGAGGGAGAGACACAGACTAATCGGGGCATGATCTGACCACGTTATGTTCCCAATTGTTATCTCCGCAACTGACGTAATCAGGTAATGGGGGATCAGGAAAAGGTCTATACGGGAGTATCTCTGATGCGCGTTGGAGAAGAAAGTATAGTCCTTTTCATCTGCATGTAGAATCCTCCAGGCATCTACCAACTGTACTTCATGTAATTTCCGTAATATCCCCCTTCTGATGTTCCCTGAGATTGACGATGTCCCGGAAGATGTGTCGAGCCTGGGGTCCAGGGTAATATTAAAATCACCCCCCAGGATTAGCTTGCCCTCTGCAAATTCAGCCAGCTCTGTAAGGGCTCTCCTAATAAATACATCTTGGTTAGTATTTGCTACATACAAAGTGGCCAAAGTTACTTTGACACCTCCTATACTCCCCTTCAGGTAAAGGAACCTCCCATTAGGGTCCAGACGTTTATCTTGTAGAGTCCAGGCCACTCGATTGGAGATCAAGATTGATACTCCCTTAGATTTTGCCCCCTGATTCATCGCATGGTATACGCATGGGAAGAAATTACTTTTAATAAACACAAATATTGGGTGGAACACCCCTTTAACTAAACAATTCAGCTGAATGCCCTTATCTTCCCACGTCTCTTTACAACAATACCATAAACAACGCAATCCACAAAATTTAACCAGCAACCTCCTATGTAAAGTCAAAGGCAACTGATACAACAGAGTTCATAAAGTACATACTTCTACGTGAGCTCACCAAGTCAGGCCTAGTAATTTTCGACGACCATCCTGAAAACTACAGAAGCTGGAAAGCCGCTTTCAAAACTACAATAGGCGGTCTTGGTATTACTACCGCTGAGGAGCTGGATCTGCTGGTCAGGTGGCTTGGCCCACAATCTACAGAACGTGTCAAGAGCCTCGGGTCAGTCTACATCGATAAACCAACTGCAGGTCTCAGAGTTACGGCAGTCTTGAAGCCATAGAGAATGCATTGCTCAAACGATTGGAAAATTTCCCAATGATATCCAGTAAAGACATTAAAGAGTTCCAGAGACTCAGTGACTCAGTCACCAGCTTGCCAAAACCGACCCTAAACTACCTGGCCTCAGTTACCTGGACACTGCTCGAGGTGTTAACCCTATCATTTACAAGCTTCCTCATGGCCTACGAGAAAACTGGATCCAAATTGGGTCATCATACAAATGGGAAAACAAGGTTTCCTTTTCCCCATTCTCCTACTTCTGAGATTTTGTCAGGAACATTGCAGACACCAAGAACATTCAGTGAGTTCAATACTCCCTCACCTAAAGGTGACAACCTACATACTAGCTACAGGAACCACAGAGGTCCCGTGTCTGTTAAGAAGACATTATTCCCACCGCTCCTGCCTCAAACAAGAGCGGCAAGATCAAAAATCCAAACCGATAATGTCCTATCCACAAGAAGCCTCATCCCCACAAAAAATGTATCGGCTTCAGGAAGAAGCCCCTACAAGAATGAAAGAAACTGTGCTTGTGCTGTGCTTCCACCGATCACCTTGCCAAGGAATGTAAAATCCCTATCAAGTGCATAGAGTGCGGTTCCGAGGACCACGTGCAAGCACTCCATCCCCTTGAGTCCAATCCTTCACAACCTGCAAACCTTTCTCCTGGGCAGAATCACAGCGGGAAGAGTACAGATCAGGTACCTAATTCCACCATGGTATTTTCCTTGTGCACTGAAGTCTGTGGGAAAAGGCCACTGTGACAAGTCTTGTGCTAAAATATGCCTAGTGAATATTCATCACAAGGATCAGCCAGAAAAGACTTTAAGGGTGTATGCTATCTTAGATGATCAAAGCAATCGATCACTTGCCCGATCCGAACTGTTCGATCTATTTTGCATAAAAGGAGAGGTTCACCCTTACACCTTAGGCACTTGTAGTGGCACTACAGAGGTCTTTGGAAGAAGGGCCCATGGATTTATTGTGTCCTCTCTAGAAGATAACCTACAATTACCCTTACCTACACTTGTAGAATGTAACCAGATACCAGCCAACAAAGAAAAAATACCTACACCAGAAGTTGTCTTCTACCACCCTCACCTAAAGTCAATAGCAAGTGAAATCCCACCACTTGACAAAGATGCTAAAATCCTTCTTCTGCTGGGAAGAGATATTCTAAGGGTCCACAAGGTGCACAGGCAGGTCAGCGGACCTCCAGAGGCTCCATTTGCCCAGTACCTGGACTTAGGCTGGGTCATCATAGGCAGTGTCTGTATAGGCAAAATGAAAAGGTCTA
Source organism: Rana kukunoris (assembly GCA_029574335.1). Taxonomy (NCBI): domain Eukaryota; kingdom Metazoa; phylum Chordata; class Amphibia; order Anura; family Ranidae; genus Rana; species Rana kukunoris. Next base: position 76,168,401 of record CM056055.1, on the reverse strand, counting down.
CTGACATTTCTTCATTCAAGACAAATGTATTGCCAAATGGTCGTACTACTCACTTTACCCCAGGAGTCTCCAAACTATGGCCCTCCAGGTGTTCAGGAACTACAATTCCCATCATGCCTAGTCATGTCTATGAATGTCAGAGTTTTACAATGCCTCATGGGAAGTGTAGTTCCACAGCAGCTGGAGGGCCATAGTTTGGAGATCCCTGCTTTACCCAGTAGTGATGTGGGCATGGCTCAAAGGAGAAGGTAACTAGCTGCAAGTTGCAACACAAACCTTTCCCGTACCTACAATGAATGCTTTGGTTCTACAGTTTTCAATGTAAGCAGAGAAGACAACAGGTTAGCTTCTTCAGCAGAATACAAAAAAAATCCTAAAAATACAATGAGTTCTTTCAGGAAGATTCCAATAGCTGGGTAGCACCCCTACCCTTTCGCCTCCCGAGAGAGAAGCTACCGAACAATCTACACATCAAGCAGTTAAAAGATTCTCCTCCTTAAAGCGTACCTTAAAGCGGAGGTTCACCCAAATAACAATTTTTTTTAGGCTATACATACCTTTTAGCTATACTTGCAATACGGCTACCAGGTACTTCTCCCTGTGGGAGTAGGCGTTTCTATGCTGAGGAGGCATGTGATCGGGGAGGTCGCCCAGAGGATTGACGTCCTTTCAGAAAAAGTTCTCCCTGGCGGATAAGGCCTCGGCCCCCCATATTGCGTAGGCGCGTCACGAGTCACGGCATTTCCGAAAGAAGCCGAACGTGAAGAAGCTCTATATGGCGCCTGCTCATTCAGCTCTACACGGCTCCTAGTCGGTGCACAGGCACCATATAGAGCCAACTCGCAGCTCTGCATGTTCGGCTTCTTTCGGAAAAGCCATGACTCGCCTTATCCTCCTTTTTTGGCCTCCCAGATGACATGCCGCCTCAGCATAGAAACAGAATGACCCGTGATACTCTGAGACTTTTGAAGGATGCGGTGTACTCCTATGCCAGCTTCACCAATGACTCTTGGGTCTAGGGTCATCCTATGTCCTTCCATTGTGTATGCTAATGACACTGTTTTGTGTAAAATTACTATTGATGATAGATGTGTTGTGAGTTAGCAGTCTAAAGGTCAGACGTCTCTTTTCAGGTGTAGTGGATTATGTTTACTAAAAGAATGTGCATTATGTAGCAGCTTATCGCGTAGTCAGGATGTCTGTCTAAGATGTGAAATGTGACTTGTCAGCTGTAGTAATTAGTTCATGTTAATTATGTCAGACCGGTGACGAAAAGTCTATGGGATTTGGATTGAGGGGGACTCGTTAAGCACCCATTGTGTGATGTTTTGGGTGAAGTGTTTCATTGTCTCTGTGATTACTGCAGCATGCTTTTTGGTGTATAAAAGACTGACTTTTACCATTAAAAGTATTCATTCATTTTGGAACCAGAACCAGAGCTTGTATGTCGGTTATTCTGGGAAATTGGAATGGGTCATGTCTGTCGGATTGTGGAGTGTCGGATAAGCTGTTTTGGGTTGGTGGAATGGGAAATTGTAAACGGTGTTGACTGTTACAGCCTATTCCCGCGGGGAGAAGTACCCGGAAGCCATACTGCAAATATAGATTAGAAGGTATGTACAACCTAAAAAAAAATGCGGACTGTACATGTTGGAAGTATAAAGAAGTGATCCTCACAGGGCCCAACTTGAACAACAGCCTCATTGGAGTCCTAATTCGCTTTAGACAAGAACCTGTAGCAGTGATGGCCGACATTCAACAAATGTTCCACTGCTTCATCGTCAAGGAAGATAACAGGAACTACCTCAGGTTTCTATGGCACAAGGACAACAACATCAACAAAGAGGTAATTGATTACCGAATGAGGGTGCATGTCTTTGGAAACAGCCCTTCACCAGCTGTAGCAATCTATGGACTAAAAAAGACAGCGCAGCTTGGAGAAGCTGAGTATGGATCAGACGCTCGTCAATTTGTTGAAAGGAACTTTTACGTAGACGACAGGCTCAAATCCTTTCCTACTGCTAAAGAAACAATTGATCTTCTCACCAGAACAAAGGAGATGCTATCTGTAGCAAACTTGAGACTTCACAAAATTATATCTAACAGCAAAGAGCTAATGAATGCATTTCACCCTGAGGACTATGCTGCCAGTGTGAAAGACCTTGACCCTGGGTCAGACATGCCCCCTAATGCAGAGAAGTCTAGGTCTGCTGTGGAACATCAAAGAAGACACATTCACCTTTCAAGTGTCAACCTGTGAAAAACCCTTCACCAAGAGAGGAGTTTTGTCCATAGTGAACAGCATCTACGACCCACTGGGATTTATAGCCCCAGTCACCACCCAAGGTAAGATGCTTTTAAGACAGCTTACCACTGATAACATAGATTGGGACAGTTTGTTACCTATTGAGATACAACAAAGATGGGAAAAATGGAAAGGTTCTCTGAAGACACTAGAACAGCTCCAAATTCCATCTCAGCTGCTGTCCAGAGGGAAATCCATATTTTTTCAGATGCATCAGTTGAAGCTATAGCTGCAGTGGCCTATTTGAAGACTTCAGGGGTTAACATACACTGCAACTTTGTTCTAGGCAAGACAAAGCTAACACCAAAACCTGCACATACAATACACAGTCTTGAACTTTGTGCAGCTGTGCTAGCAGTGGAAATAGCCAAAGTCATAAAGAGTGAAATAGACATTAAAATTGATTGATGGGAGGATCCTGGGAGCGAATGATTGGAATCGCTCAAAGAATTCTCGATTCCACGTTACAGGACCACAAGTCTTCACTATTGACTCATGAGACTTTGAGTACCTTTCTCTCGGAAATATCAGCCACCATTAATGCTAGGCCTCTAGGACCAGTATCTTCTGATTCTGATGCTCCAGTGATTCTTACCCCAGCCACTCTCCTTACTCAGAAGGTTGGAACTACCGTGATATCTTCTGTTGAGATTGACCCAAAGGAAATCTATAGGCGTCAATGGAAATGGGCGCAACACCTAGCCAACGTGTTTAGGCACTGCTGGAGAAAGGAGTACCTGCATACCCTTCAAAGCTGTTCCAAATGGCAAACACCCAAGCCTAACCTCAAAGTAGGCGACCTTGTTCTTCTGAAAGATAGAGAAGTCTGTTGCAATGAGTGGCCTATGGGTCTTGTAACAAGTGTAATGCCCAGCGATGACGGAAAGGTTGTAAAGGTTGAGATTAAGATAACCAAAGTAGGTTCTGCTCGGACTTTCTCACGACCAATCACGGAATTGGTGCTTCTTCTCCCAAGTGAGTGACTTATGCAGGAGTACCAGCTGTACGTGCTATGGCGGGGAGAATATCACTATAACTATTGACTGTGCTGCTGCTGATGTTTCATGACTATAAACTGTAGACTACAGGACTTAAATCATCCATTTTTGGACTTCATGTTTGGTTGTTCATTTACTGCATAATTTCTTGTTTTTTGCGGGTATCTCGTATCTATGGTTTACACACCAGTTTACTTTCAATGTTTTCTTCCCCTACAGGTTCAAGTTGGACTTCTTGACATTGGGACTTATCTTTATATGTGTAATAGACATTGAAATCTAAAGATTTCAGGCGGAGAGGGTGATGTTACATGATATTGTTTTATTATAATGTACTGTCTCTTTAATGTCCATCTTGGTTTGTCTCTTGTGCCACTCCGTAGTTTGCATGCTGTGAGTTTTTTTCTCCCCCTCTTCTCTGTATCAGCATGGCATCGTCTAAACTTGCATGGAAGAATCGTTCTTTTACCTGTTGTAACTTTACATTCTACAGATCATACGACAAATAAACATCGCCAGATCTACTTTTATGTGAGTTGTGACTGAGTAAGCTATCTGGAAAGGTGATTTAGTATGGATAATCTCTTCAGGGCAATGAACGCCATGTGCTACTGAAAACCACATTCACAGCCTTTGCAGGCGATTCAGAATAACATGTGTTTGTTTAACATTTACGGGCCGAATTAAAAGTGAAAGTGACTTTTGTGAAAACGAGCGGCTGCGCCGGAAAGTACATTTAAAGCTGCGGGAGGTTTATTTGTGCACTTATGCACGCCGCTTCACTACGCTGGCAAAATATTGGTAAATATCAAGCGGGGTAGCTGCCTTTGCGTGGCTTGAAGCGGCGCATGTGAATGCCCGAATCGTTTTCAGCTTGCGCTGATCATGAAGGGGAACTCTGTGCCAAATTTCAAACAAAAAAATTGCGTGAGTTCCCCTTCAGGAGCCTTTCAGGCTCTTAGGTTTGGTATGGATTGTAAGGGGGAACACCTACGCCGAAAAAATGGCATGGGGGCTCCCCCCAAGATCCATACCAAACCCTTATCCGAGCACGTCGCCTGGCCGGACAGAAATGGGGGTGGGGACGAGCGAGCGCCCCCCTCCTGAGCCGTACCAGACCGCATGCCCTCAACATGGGGGAGTGTGTGCTTTGGGGCAGGGGGGGCACCGCACCCCCCACCCCAAAGCAATCTTGTCCCCATGTCGATAGGGACAAGGGCCTCTTCCCAAAAAACCCTGGCCATTGGTTGTCGGGGTCTGCGGGCGGGGATTATCGAAATCTGGGAGCCCCCTTTAATAAGGTTGGCCCCCAGATGCCGGCCCCCACCCTATGTGAATGAGTATGGGGTACATCGTACCCCTACCTATTCACCTGGGGGAAAAGTGTTAAGTTAAGTTAAAAAAATACACTACACAGATTTTTGAAGTCATTTATTAGCTGGGGGGTCTTCTGCCAGACCCCCCTTTCTTCCTTAAGCTTTTTTACAAGGGGGGTAGGTCCGGTCTTCTCCGTCGTTTTCTGCCGGAGGGGGGGAGCCAGTCATCTCTGTTCCCTCTTCTGCCGGGCTCCACCGCGGGGGCCCTGTCTTCTCTTCTAGCAATGTTGACATGATGAACTGTCCTGCTGTAATGCTGTGTGAGCGCTGCGCAAATACTTATATAGATATGGGGCGTGGTCACCGGGTGATGCCACCTGGCGACCCCACACTTTGTTACATTGTTACATCACATTCCCATCATGCCCCGGGAATCTGATATAACAAGCGGTGGGGTCGCAATGTGGCATCACCCGGTGACCACGCCCCATGCCTATATAAGTCATTGCACAATGCTCACACAGCATTACGCTAAAAGAGAAGACCGGGCCCCCGCGGTGGAGCCTGGCAGAAGAGGGAACAGAGAAGACAGCGGAGGAGAAGACCGGGCCCCGCAGTGGAGCCCGGCAGAAGAGGGAACAGAGAAGACAGCAGAGGAGAAGACCGGGCCCCCGCGGGGGAGCCCGGCAGAAGAGTGGACAGAGAAGACAGCGAAGAAGACCGGCTCCCCCCCGGCAGAAAATTATGGAGAAGACCGGGCTCACCTCCCAAATGTAAAAAAGCTTAAAGGGGGAGGGGCCCTGGCAGAAGACGTACTCATTCACATAGGGTGGGGGGCCAGTATCTGGGGGCCACCTTATTAAAGGGGGCTCCCAGATTCCGATAAGCCCCCCCGCAGACCCCCGACAACCAACAGCCAGGGTTGTCGGGAAGAGGCCCTTGTCCTCCTCAACATGGGGACAAGGTGCTTTGGGGTGGGGGGCGCACCCACCCCCCCATGTTGAGGGCATGCGGTCTGGTACGGCTCATGAGGGGGGGCTGTAACAAAAACCCATGCCAGTATTTTATCTAACCACTTCCATACCACGCCTATTCTAGAACTTCTCTCCATGTAAAAATCATCATATTTTTTTACTAGAAAATTACTCTTAGGCCTCGTACACACTATCGGACATATCCGATGAAAACGGTCCGCGGACCATTTCCATCGGATATGTCCGATCGGGAGTTTGATCCGATGGCGTGTACACACCATCGGATCAAATTCCCCGCCGCCGGACGGCGCGGTGACGTGACGGTGACGCGGCGGTGACGTTGACGCCGCCACGTCACCGCCACGTCACCGCACCAGGAAGTTAAACACTTCCGCGCATACGCCGAATCCATTCGGCGGCGGCGCGGCGGCGGTGGGGGACGACATGTCTGCTGGTAAGTGTACTAACCAGCAGACATGTCGGGCGGACAGATTCCCACCGGATAGATTTCAAAGCATGGGTGGGGAAATCTGTCCGCTAGCCCATACACACGAGCGGAGATGTCTGCTGAAACGGTCCATCGGACCGTTTTCAGCGGACATATCCCCTCGTGTGTACGAGGCCTTAGTCCCTGGTGCCGACGCGGGTGCCCGGCAGGTGCGATCACCGCCGGGCACCCACGTTCGCTCGTTACAGAGCAAGAACCGGGAGCTGTGTGTGTAAATACATACAGTAATTTATGCTCCTGACCACTTACACCACTGAATATGTTTTTATATTTTTGGTTGTTATGTAAATTCCGCCATTCAGGTGGTGTTTACATTTGTTTTTGCTTATGTTTTTAAATCTTTATGCTCCTCATTCGGCTGCGGACGATTTGTTCTCTTGGCCTCCAATGGCACGGGAGAGCCCCGGAGAAGCACCGGATGGCGGTGGGAGGGGGGATGTCCCCTCCCACCACCTGTAGGAACTATCAAGTGCCGTTATGATCATTCTTATGGTGCAAACAATCACCGCCTGTAAAAAAGGATATCTGAATGATGCCTGGACGTCATATGACATCCTACGGTACGGAAGTGGTTAAAATTTGCCTTGGAGTCAGGGCCGGTGCTACCACTAGGCAGCCGCCTAGGGCGCACTGGAGAGAGGCGGGGGCACTACCACCCAGGGTGCCCAGCCAATGGTGATCCTACTCCCTCTCAGCAACTAACTCAACAGGCAGCCGCTCCACTCTAGAGTCCCTCTGTACAGTGTTAGAGGTGCTGGCACAGCAGCGGTGGAGGAATGGAGGAAGGAATGAAAACATCCCCTGCATGCCCCTGATCATCACAGTGCCACTGGCAGTGAGTATGACCTGTCTGTGTACCTGCGGTCACATTGTTACCGTCCACCACCAGTCTGCCTCTGATGTACCGCTCCGCCTCTGCTACAGCCAGCCAGCTCTGCCTCTGAGCCTCTGCCTTTCTGCCCAGTGCTGCCTGTGCCCATACGTTGCATGTCCCCCCCTCCATCATGGAGGTCTCTGTCTCTGTCTCTCTGTCTCTCTCTCTGTCTCTGTCTCTGTCTATGTCTATGTCTCTCTCTCTGTCTCTCTCTCTGTCTGTCTCTCTCTGTCTGTCTCTCTCTGTCTGTCTCTCTCTCTCTCTCTCTCTCTGTCTCTCTCTCTGTCTCTCTCTCTCTCTGTCTCTCTCTCTGTCTCTCTCTCTGTCTCTCTCTCTGTCTCTCTCTGTCTCTCTCTGTCTCTCTCTGTCTCTCTGTCTCTCTCTCTCTCTTGCCAATTACTAGAAGATAAGACAGCCAAGAGGGGTCTAGCAAAAAGAACAAGTCATTTCCCATAGACTGCAATAGTATTTATGGTATAACTTTTGCCCATGTTAGGCTCTTTGTTTGCCCACCCGGACCAGGGGGTGTTTGTCCCATCTCTAATTTTGTATCATGCTGGATGATGTGATTCATTTTGGACAGGGTTTTGCCTTATCTGCTAGCTGCATTTCTGGTGATCTGAGCATGCCCAGGGACTTACGCCGCGTACACACGATCACTTTTCGGCATTAAAAAAAAATGTTGTTTTTCAGCATGTAGAAAAAACAAAGTTTTTCCAACTTCATCATTAAAGACGATGAGAAAGAAAGTTTACCACTCAGAGGTCCCAGGGAACTGCAAGGTGGAGTCCAAACGCCTGGGTGCAGGCACTGCAATAGAATGCAAAAATGTATAGAGAAAAACCGGGACGGCCGCACTCCATAAAAATTGTTCCTTTTAATAAAACTGGTCACAACATGAACATATCACAGCAAAAAATCAGGAGAAAAGCTGACGCGTTTCACACTATCATACAGTTCTTATTCAAACGATGTTGCCCACACACCACAACGGCACTCTAAAGGGGAAGTTCCATTCAAACTCCTGTCTCATAACTTGCTTCTGATCATGCGCAGGTTTAAAATGTCATTTTTAACGTCGTTTTAGCCCACACACGATCATTTTTTACAACACAAAAAATTACATTTTCAAAAACGACATAAAAAATTTAAGCATGTTCGATTTTTTTTTTGTCGTTTTTCAGAAGACAAAAAACGATGTGAAGCCCACACACGATCATTTTAAATGACGTTTTTAAAAATGTCATTTTATTTCATCACAAAAAATGACCGTGTTTACGCTGCATTCGATTTTTTGATGTTGATTTTTGTGTGTGAACAGCACTTGGATGTTTCTGGGCATGATCATAGAGCGTGTTTTTTGGGTTAGTAATTTAAGGACATCCTTAACAAGTGTACCCACTTTAAAGTTCAGTCTCTACATTGGGTGAACTTGAACTTGCGTTTTGTGTATTTCATGGGCTGTGCATGTGTTTTCAATTTCCTCATTAGCATACAAGCCTATGTTATATGAAGCTTGCATAGAGCAGTTGTTACCTGTCCTGAAATAAGACCAGATTGTGTATGGGGGCCAGCTGGCAATATTATATTTGTGTGTCCTTATCAAATTTATGTCTTTGCAAAACAGATATGTTTTTGATCTAGGTTTTTTTGACTGGTTTATTTATTTTGGGTGGGGGCTATCTTCGACCTGAAATATTTGTGAGGTTGTCAATGTATGTTGTTTTTAGGGTGTTCACTTTGATGTAATTGTCTGTGCTGCATGATTTTGCTAAATCTTTCTCAAGATGTTGTGACTAATGTTTCAGTCCTTAAAGGGGTTGTAAAGACAATTTATAGGATGATGATTATATATCTCCGTCACTCCTGTGTGATCATTTCCCCACACTTCCTTGTTTGGTGGTGCCCGTGCATTGTTTAAACGTCACTGCCTAATGGGAACTACAGTTCCTATTAGGCTTAGCAGCCCGCGCATGCGCAGAAGCTTTTATTTTTTATAACGGCGGACGAGAACGAGCAAAGTTCTTCTGTACTAATGGCCAAACTCCGCCCCTAACTCCCCCAGTATACACCCCTTCCTGCCCCCCCTGCCTCTACCCATTCATTTCTCCTCCCTCCTCCCACACACATTCCCGCCTCCTCCAGCCCACTTATTCCTTTTTAATATATGTCTGTGGGTCTATTTAACCTGTTAAATTTCAAAGCATAAACCATACTCTGTTTAGTGTATCAAATTAACCTATGTTTATTTTTATTTTTTATATTTATTTATGTTTGTTTGATTTTTTTGTTTGTTTTTGCTTTCCTTGTTTTGTTGACCAATAAAATTACTTTCAAATTTTGAAATTAGTTTTTTGTTACATTTTCATGCTACAGATTTTGACAGCTGCAGCTGAAATAGGCTGATTGGCAAAACAAAACAGGTGTGCTCAAAACAGGTTTGCTCCTTTCCTGGTGCCTTCATGATAGCATATGCATGGATAGTCACCAGGAAAGGAAAAATACAGAGCGGTAAGTATTTTTTCCTTTTCACTGCAGTGGTTCTCAGCCTCAGTTCTCAAGTACCCCCGACAGGAGATGTTTTGTGGATTTATCTTATCAAGAATTGCTGTCCAGACTGTCTTTTAAAGCACATGTGCCAGATGAAGGAAAACCTGCAAACATGGCCTGTTGGGGGGGGGGGAGTGGTATTGGCGGACAGACTTGAAGTGCTGATTTACAGGAAGAAGAAGAAGAAGAAGATAGATAGATAGATAGATAGATAGATCAAGCAGCAGTAGTTACACATCACTCCCTTTAGGTCACCTAGCATCCCCACTAGGGGGAACAAGAACACAAATACGCAACAATTGGCTAGCCCCACTTCGAGGCAACTATCCCCCGGCCCTAAGGGCCCGAGAAAGCAGAGGCCTAAAACCTTATCAGAACCACAATTAAATATTCACTGTAAGGACTAGACATGTGCAGCTTGAAAAAAAATCGTTAAGTTTAGTTTTGTTTCGGTTCTTTATTTAACTAAATTTGTTTAGTTAAATTTGTTGCATTCATTTTTTGGATTCGTTTTGTTTCGTATTCGAATTTGAAAAACTCTACCCCATTCGAAATAATTCTACTGCATTTTGAACAAAACTATAAATAACCATTTTCCAAAATTCGCATAGAGTGAAATAGAATTTGAATAGAAAATATTAGAATAGAATCAAAAATACTAGAAAAGAATAGCATAGAAAAAAATATTATATATAGATATATATCTAGATTACGGATGAGATGAACACCCCCCGGTTCGGTTCGCATCAGAACCTTCGAATGGACCAATTGTTCGCTTGAACTTTAGAACCCCATTGAAGTTTATGGGACTCATGCCACGTACACACGACCATTTTTAATGGTCTAGAAAAAAATAGATTTTTTCAACCGATTGTTGTTAAGCCTGCCTTGCCTACACACGATCGTGAAAAAAAATGCTCTAGAAAAGCGCGGTGACGTACAACACGTACGATGGCACTGTAAAGGGTAAAGTTCCATTTTCATGGCGCCACCCTTGGGGCTGCTTTTGCTGATTTGCGCTTTTTAGTCTTTGTTATTTTTATGTCGTTAAAGCCCATACACGACCATTTTTTATGACGTTAAAAACTTCAACGTTAAAAACAACGTGAAAATTAAGAACATGTTCTAAATTTTAAATGCCCATTTTTAACGTTGCGAAAAATGCTCTGGAGCCCACACACGATCGCTTTAATGACATTCATTTTTTTTTTTTTTTCTCATCACGAAACGGTCATGTGTACACGGCATAGTTATTGTCCTAAAACGGGTTTGGGGAGCTGGTCTTGCTCCAGGGAACATGTATCAATGCAAAAAAAGTTTTAAAACTGAAGTTTTTCCGGGAGCAGTGATTTTAATCACTTCCATACAGGGCATTTTCACCCTCTTCCTGCCCAGACCAATTTTCAGTTTTCAGCACTGTCGCACTTTTAATGACAATTGCGCGTGTGCGTCGTGTGATGTGGTTCTCAAACAAAATTAACGCCATTTTTTTTTCCCACAAATAGAGCTTTCTTTTGGTGGTATTTGATCACCTCTTCGGTTTTTATTTTTTTGCACTATAAACAAAAGAAGAGCGACAATTTTGAAAAAAACACAATGGCCCGGATTCACAAAGCACTTATGCCGACGTATCTCCAGATATGCCGACATAAGTACAAATGTGTACCTTCGTATCTATGCGCCGACCCACAAAGCTAGATACGTTGAAAAATAGGCTACATCCGACCAACGTAACTTGTCTACGCCGGCGTATAGTGGGCGCATCGTTACGCTGGATGCATTTGGCACTACCATTGATTTTCGATGCAAATATGCAAATGAGGGAGATACGCCGATTCACGAACGTACTTGTGCCCGGCGCATTTTTTAAGCGATTTGCATAAGGTTAACGTCCGGCGTAAAGTTATTCCCCATATTGGAGCGCCTCCAACTCATGCAAAGGTATGGACCAGGGAACGAACGCTGTCGAATTTTATCTAGTTTACGTAGTACGTGAATAGGGCTGGGTGTAGGTTACGTTCACGTCGTAGGCGGTGATTCGACGTATCTTAGCCAGTTGTTTTGACGTGAATGTGAGCATGCGCACTGGGATGCGTCCGAGGTACGACTCATGCGCAGTTCATTTTAAGTACTTGTCTGAAGCTCAGCCCATCATTTGCATGGGGTCACACTTCATTTAAATGTATCGTGCCCACTTCCAGCCCACTTCCACCTACTTTGACTGCACAACGTTGGGAGCATTTGCTTTGTGAATTCCATGCTTCCCTTTCTGCGTTGCGCCGGTGTAGCGTAAAAAAGATACGTTACGGTGGCATAAATATGCGCCGAGGTATGTGAATCCGGGCCAATATCTTTTACTTTTTGATTTAATAAATATCATAATTTTTTAGAAAAAAAAAAATTCCCTCAGTTTAGGCCAATGCGTATTCTTCTGCATATTTTTGGCAAAAAAAATATCGCAATAAGCGTATTTGAGCCCTAGGTGTTGGTGTTGCCACAACACTGTAAGCCCTCACAGTTAGTCTTGGTGGGCGCTGGAACACCCTGCTGTGAACTATTATATCAAGAATTGTAATTACATGCCATTGTTGAACAGTGGTAGAAAAATTGGGCCTTTGGTGCTGGTGCCACAACACTAAGTCCTTACAGTTATTCTTGGTGGGTAAAGGAATGGACCCTGCTGTTAAATATTAGATCAAGAATTGTAAGTACATGTCCCTGTTAAACAGGGGCAGAAAATTGGGCCTTAGCCACTGGTGGCGGTGCCCAGAACCAAAAATGTTCTTACAAGCTATCAGCATGATCATTGAGGAGGAAAAGGATAGTCACTCAGCATAACAAGACAGTCACTCAGCATAACAGGACAGTCACTCAGCATAACAGGACAGTCACTCAGCATAACAGGACAGTCACTCAGCATAACGGGAGAGTCACTCCGCATAACAGGATAGTCACTCAGCATCAGCATAGGCATCTTGAAGGGATCTGACATTTCTCAAAAAATTATTATTCAGTTACATCAGCATCAGGCGCTTGGTAATGCAAAAACACGGAGAACTTGGACAGCCGTACTCCAAGAACGTTCCTTTTATTAAAATAGGTCACAAAAAATACATGCCACAGCAAAAATTAGAACAGAACTGACGTGTTTTACACTGTAGCTCAGTGCTTAGTCATAGTCATCAGGTGCTTGGTAGCTGGTGGTCATCCAAGCCTGATTTATTTTTATGAAAGTCAGTCGATCGACTGAGTCGGTGGAGAGGCACACCATGTGATCGGTTACAAAGCTTCCAGCAACACTGAATGTGCATTCCGAAAGAACGCTGGATGCAGGACAGGCCAGTAGCTCAATTGCATACTGTGCTCTGGCCAGTGATGCATCCCCAAGACCCAGTAACCCAGAGGTATCCAAGTCTGATCTTGCCCATAGGTATTCCCACACCATGTAAAACTGCTGGTGATGGTTTTTGGAACCGGTCATACTTTGGGGATGCAGATTAAAGAATTGTCTGTACCTATTGGTCAGACGGCTACCTTCTCCAGTGCTCTTTCTTTGACTGACCGAAGTCTCAGCAACACATTGTCCAGGACCAGGATTTTGTAACCTCCCAGTCTCTGGGAATGCATTGCACAGATCTTTCTGCAAGGCCTCCCAAAGATGTTTCATCTTCTGCTCCCTTTTGCGCCGGCAAGATAAGGTCCGCAACCTTACCCTTGTAACATTGATCAAGGAGGGTTGCCAGCCAGTAATGATCCCTCTCCTTGATAGCACGAATACGAATCCTTCCACAGGCTTTGCAGGATCAGGGAGGCCATAAAGCGTAGGTTTGCTGAGGCATTCGGTGTGGAGTCCTCTGGGTAATGAGGATGACATGCAACCTCGTCCCAGCCACGTACAAGTCCATGGGTTTCTTGGGACTGTAATTGATCCCTTGAAGACTGCTACAAGGGCCCTGTCCATTATTCCACGCAGCGTGTGCTCCAACAGGTGAATAAGAGGGACAGTGTCACTGATGCATGCACTGTCACTGCTCACCATTCTCGTGGCCTCCTCAAATAGTGACAGGACAGTGCATGCATCCCTGATCATGGCCCACTGGCATAAAGAAAAAAAACAAGCTCCCCTGACCCTGTCCTGCTGCCATATTGGCACAGAAACTCATTGATGGCCCTCTGCTGCGTGTGCAGCTGCTGCAGCATGGCCAACGTAGAGTTCCACCTGGTGGGCATGTCACAGATTAGGCGGTTCTTGGGCAGGTTGTATTCCTTTTGGAGGTCTGCCAGCCGAACACTGGCATTATATGACCATTGGAAATGCGAACAGAGTTTCCTGGCCTGCTTCAGGACATCCTGTAAGCCCGGGTACCCGCCCTAGAACTGCTGCACCTCCAAGTTAAGGACATGAGCAAAACAGGGCACGTGGGTCAGTTGTCCCTGTCGCAGGGCAGAGAGGAGGTTGGTGCCATTGTCGCAAACCACCATTCCTGGCTTAAGCTGGCATGGCGTCAACCACCTCTGAGCCTGCCCTTGCAGAGCTGACAGAACCTCTGGCCCAGTGTGGCTTCTGTCCCCCAGCACACCAGCTCAAGCACCGCATGGCATCTCTTTGCCTGCATACCTGCGTAGCCCCTTGAACGCCTACGGAGCACCGCTGGTTCCAAGGACACATCAGCACAGGAAGAGGCAACAAAGGAAGAAGAAGCGGAGGGGGTGGAGGAGAGAGGTGTGTCAGAACCAGTAGTAGCATTTTGAAGGCGTGGTGGCGGAACAACCTCCAACGCTACTGTACCTTCCCTGTCTATGCCTGCTGGACCATGAGTCAGTGGTAATATGCACCTTACCACTGACGGCTCTGTCCAGCGAGGCATGCACATTGCCGTCCACATGCCGGTAGATAGCCGAAATCGCCTTCCGGAAGGGGGCAGAATCTACCAACTGAAAAGGCAGCAATTTAGCTAAGCTAGCATTCACCTGCTGGGCATGTGGATGGCTCGGAGAGAACTTCTTTTGGCGCTGCAGCAGCCTGGGCAGGGACATTTGCCTGGTACAATCTGCAATTGGTGTACTGATAGTAGATGACCTGCAAGTACTTGGCTGTGACACACCTAATTCTATCCCAGCTGATGAGGAGCAAGGAGAGGTCCGTTCATTAGTGTGGGTCTTTGAGGCACGCTTGTCAACGAACTGCATGGGAGGTCAACATTTGTCTGGTCAAACATGTGATTCCCAAGCGGGCGATGTTTTGTCGACGCGAGATATACGATTGAGACATATGTTGCAAATAGCAGCGGTGCAATCTGATGCACTCGTCTCAAAAAAGGCCCACACCAAAGAACTTTTGGAATAACGCGGAGAGACAGCAGCAGCTCACGTTACTGCCTTTCTCTAGCTGTGGACGCTGCGCATCCTCCTGCAGCATGTACCCATCACTGTGGTCAAACAGTTGAGGAGACTCCTCAGGAGGATATGGTGGGGCTAGGGAAGGAGTGACTGATGCCATTGAGCAGAGTGAAGAGGCTGCGTTGGCAGCTGCTTTGCCAAACAAAGCACCCTGAGCCTAAGTGAGAGAGGATGAGGAGGATGAGGACTGCTTGATCATCCACTCTACCAAGTCTTCGGCATGTTGTGGCTCAATATGACCAGCTGCCGAAAAAGGACGAGCGTGTCCCAGGGCCACGTGCTTATGAGGATGCACCGTGTCCCAAACAGCATTGTTGCCTCTAGACGCAGAGCCTACTTGCCCTCTTTTATCGGCTCGTGACTCTCTGCCCCTCTTTGTTGTCCTTCCAGACATACTAATGGCCTGCAGAGGACACAGACAGTCAGTACACCACGTAAAAGTACTTGCAGCAATATCCCCTGCCTGTAGTATTAATATGAGCAGATCCCTACCTCTAGGAGTAAATATGAGAAACACCAAGGTGCACAATGTGCAGAGGACACAGACAGTACACACACCGCATAGCTTAAGGTGCACATTGCGATGGACACAGACAGTACACTTTGTGAGAATACTGCAGCTAGCACAATCACCTGCCTGCCTGTTAGTAAATTAGGAAGAGCGGATCTAGCTAAACTCAATTCACCCTAATCCTAAATCTAACCCCTAACACTAACTGCTAACCCTAAGCCCTAACTCCAACCCCTAACCCTAACTTTTAACCCTAACCCCAACCTTAACCCCTAAGCCCTAACCCATAACCCTAACCCCAATTCCTAACCATAACTTCTAACCCTAATCCCTAAACCTTCCCCTTCCCCTAATCCTAAACCATAGCTCTAAACCTAACCCCTAACCCTAACTGCTAACCCTAAGCCCTAACCACAACCCCTAACCCAAACTCCTAAACTCAACCCTCTAACCCTAACCCTAAGAATTTCCTAATTTCAAATTCTCCAATTTTCTAATTTTATATTTTTAAAATTTTTGAATTTCCGATTTTCTAATTTCTTAACTTCAAATTTCTGAATTTTCGAATTTTCGAATTTCCGAAATTCCGAATTTCCGAAATTCCGAATTTCCAAAATTCCGAACGATAGAAATTCGAAATTTCCGAAATCCTATCAGATACTGCTGGATATGAAGAGTATTGGCCAACATAGTGTTTCTACAAGAAACTCATTTAAAAGTAACATCCAAGACTAGATTAAACTCAAAAGATTTCCCTACTTGGATCCATAGTTATTCCCCAAATAAAAGGTCAAAAGGTGCTGCAATAGGGTTTGATAGAAATACACGGTTTATCATAGAAGCTACAGAAATAGATCCTGAAGGAAGATACCTATTTATTAAAGGTTCGTTATCTAATATGAAATATACACTAGCAAATGTGTATTGTCCATTATTAAGACCGGCAGTATATCTGAGGAAAATTCAGAATAAATTGGAGGGATTTAGAGACGGTAAGGTGATCCTAACGGGGGACTTTAACTTTGTTTTTCACCCACTGTTGGACACCCAAACCGTATCACTGAGGTCTGAGGGAAAATATTTAAGAGCGATTAAACATAAACTATACCAAATGCAACTAGTAGAAGCCTGAAGAATCTTACATCCAAGAGAGAAGGACTTTACATATTTCTCATAGGTTCATAGGTCATATTCAAGAATTGACCATATCCTTCTGGACCATCGGCTGCTGAAGGGATTGAGAAGTGTAGATATAAAATCAATAACGCTCTCTGATCATGCTCCGGTAGAGATGTCCCTGAATATAGGGGAGGTCCCGGCATGACAGAGAACATGGAAAATAGATGAATCCCTTTTAAATAATACAAAGATAGCCGATGATCTGGAAAAGGATATGAGCCTATTCTTCCAGGAAAATGACATAGAAAATGTTGCTCCCTTGACGCTTTGGGAAACACACAAGGTGTATATGAGAGGGAGGTTGATAGCTCAAAAAGCCAAAAGGAATAAAATCAGGCAGGCTCAGAAGCAAATTTTATTAGAAGAAATTAGGAGCCTAGAACAGTCACATAAAAAAATACAGGAAGAACAGGTACTAAAGTTATTAACTAGGAAGAGGGAAGACCTCCGTGACCTACTAGAACAGGAAACTAAATGGGTATTTAATAAAATTAATAATAAATTCTACGCTATGAGGAATAAACCAGGGAGATTTAGCAAGGACTATAAAACCAAGAAACTCACAGAACTTTATCTTGAAAATAAAAGATAAAAAAGGAGATTTGATACACTCTACCAAAGAAATAACTAAAATATTCCAGGAATACTATCAAAACTTATATGAGGTTAATTAAGAGCAAGGTATAATAGAAATACAGAAAAGGAGAAAGAAAATTAAACAATATCTAGAAAGGGTAAAGATCCCAGATTTGTCAGAGGAGGTAATCAGTAATTTGGAGAGAGAAATACCAAAAGATGAAATAAGTCAAACAATAAAAAATATCAAGATGGGAAAGAGCCCGGGCCCAAATGGGTAACACCTCAGCATATTACAAAAGATTTGGTGGGATCCTAGTGCCATTTTTCCAGAATTATATGAACTCTATTGGTGGAGGTATGAGAATGCGAGAAGAGGCACCGAGAGCCCACATAACCTTAATAGGGAAAGAAGATAAGGATCCCTCACTATGTGCTAGCTATAGGCCTATATCTCTGATAAATGTGGACATAAAGATATACTCAAAAATGTTGGCTGAGAGAATAAGACCTCTCCTGTCAGGGTTGATAGAGAATCATCAGGCAGGGTTCATACCTGGGAGAGAAACGAGAGATAATGTACTAAGAGATTTATTTCTGATACAAAAGGCCAAAAAAAGTAAAGACTCAGTACCGTTCCTGTCATTGGATGCCGAAAAGGCATTTGACAGGCTGGACTGGGAATTTATGCTAGCAACTCTATCACATTTAGGACTAGGCCCGAATATGCCTAGGTGGATAGGGGCATTATACTCAAATCCCTCTGCCCAGATGGGGGTGAATGACACCCTATCAGACAGATTTTCACTCTATAATGGGACTCGCCAGGGATGCCCGCTCTCCCCCCTCCTATTTGTCCTCACACTAGAGCCGTTAATGGAAACAATTTGGATGAACCAGGAAATAGAAGGGATAAAGGTGGGGGGGATAGAGCACAAGATCTCTGCGTTTGCAGACGACATGATGCTGTATGTATCTAATCCTAAGCAGACATTACCAAAGATAATAGCTGAATACGAGAAATATGGGGAGATCTCAAACTTAAAAATCAATAAAGGGAAAACAGAGATACTGAGTATCTCGATAAGTCATAAAAAACGTAGGGACCTTGAGGCTTTCTATCCGTTTATGTGGAAGCAGAGGAGGATGAAATATCTAGGGGTTTTCCTGTCTGCTACAGAAAGATATCTATATGAAGACAATTACATACTCCTCTTGAATAAATTAAAATTAGATCTAAAGGGATATTGTGCAGACAGAGTTTCTTGGTGGGGTAGGATAAATACTATAAAGATGATGATACTACCCAAAGCTTTATATATTTTTCAAACACTCCCGATAAAAATTCCAGAAGTCTTCTTTAGAATCCTGGGTAAGATAACAAGGAGGTTCATATGGAAGGAAAAAAAAATCCCGCATAGCAGTGGAAACTCTGACTAGACCTAGACAAGATGGAGGACTCCATCTACCAGATTTCAAAAGGTACTATGAGGCAGCAGTACTGAGGAGGATAACGCACTGGTTCCAGTGGGAGGGAGGGGAAAGAAAAAAATGGGTAGAATTACAAGAGAGTTTAAGTGAAAAGGACCTGGGAATGAGAATATGGGCCCCAAAACAATATAGAGGACTATCTCAAGATATCCCCATAATAACAAAAGAAACTTATAGAATATGGGATAGAATATGTAAAATTAAAAAATGGCCTTACAATAGCCCGCTGGTGACCCTTACGGGTACAGATTACCTCCCGCCAGGTAAAGGGGAGGGATATATCTGAGGTGGGCAACCACTGAAACATTAAAACTGAAGGATTTGATGAAAGGTGACGCCTTGTGCTCTGTCTTAGAGCTACGAGAAAGATATGGGGGGTCATTTACCAAGCCTGTGCGCCATGACTCATGGTGCACAAGCAGGAGTAAAAGTGTTTTTGACATTTACCAAAGAGATACGCTGCCAGTGCAGTGTATTTCCTCATTTACTAAAATGCCTAATGCGCCCAGGAGAGGGCGTATGGCATGCCAGTATAGAGCTGGCGTACTGCATTTAGTAATGTAAATATCGGGTATTTGGGTGGGAGTTTATTAGAGGAGGGAGGGGGTGATGCAGGGGAAGTGTAGTGACATGTGTTTAAATGTGTGTGGCGGGCCGAATTGAAAGTGAAAGTGACTTTTGAGAACCGATCCCCGTGCGCTTGCATACTGGGCATGCGCAGAGGGAAATTTTGGGGCTTCCCCTGCGCCTCGTCAGTACGCCCGAGAAATTCTTAGTAAATTCCATGCGGCGTAGCTGAATTTCCTGTGTGTGATGCGGCGCACGGGAATCTCCGAGCGGTTTTGAGCCTGCGCTGACCATGAAGGGGAACTCCGCGCCAAATTTCAAACTGTAAACTGGCGCGGGTCCCCCTCCAGGCGTACAGTAGGCTCTTCGGCTTGGTCTGGAACGTGAGGGGTTAAACCCACGCCAAAAATGGCGTGGAGTTCCCCCCCAGATCCAGACCAAGCCCTCATCCCAGGCACGCAGTCTGGCCGGACAGGAATGGGGGTGGGGACGAGCGTCAGAAGACCCCCAGCTGACTAATAAATTATTTTATTCTGTGTGGTGTCTTATTTTTACACTTTATACTCATTCACATAGGGTGGGGGGGGCTGGTATCTGGGGGCCCCCTTATTAAAGGGGGCTCTCAGATTCTGATACCCCGACAACCAAGGGCCAGGGTTGTCGGGAAGCGGCGACACCAGCTGTTTTCTGTCGGGGGGGTGCACCTACCCCCCCGGGCTTCCGCCAGGGAGGCAACACCCCCAGTCTTTTCCGCCGGGCCCCCCCAATGTAAAAAAACGTTATGGGGTGGGACGGCGGAAAAGACCGGGGGTGTCGCCTCCCTGGCGGAAGACAGCCAGAAGCCCGGGAGGGCTGGAGCAGCCCCCCGGTAGAAGACGGCTAGAAGCCCGGGGGGATAGGTCCACCCCCCGGCAGAAAACAGCGAAGTGCGGGTGTCGCCCCCCAGTGGAAGACAGCCAGAAGCCCAGGGGGGCGACACTCCCGGTCTTTTCCGCCGGGCCCCCCCTGATGTAAAAGAGCTCTATGGGGTGGACGGCGGAAATGATCGGGGGTGTCGCCCCCCCCCAGCGGAAGATGGCCAGCAGCCCGGGGAGGGCTGGAGCACCCCCGGCAGAAGACTGCCAAAAGCCCAGGGGGGCGACACCCCGGTCTTTTCCGCCGGGCCCCCTCGGATGTAAAAGAGCTCTATGGGGTGGGGGCGACGGCGGAAAAGAGCGGGGGTGTTGCAACCCCGGCAGAAAACGGCAAAGCCCGGGGCCCAATGGGGTGGTGGTGGGGGGCCCCGGCAGAAGACCCCCAGCTGACTAATAAATAATTTTATTCTGTGTGGTGTCTTATTTTTACACTTTTCCCCCAGGTGAATGGGTAGGGGTACGATGTACCCCATACTCATTCACATAGGGTGGGGGGGCCGGTATCTGGGGGCCCCCTTATTAAAGGGGGCTCTCAGATTCTGATAAGCCCCCCGCCCGCATACCCCGACAACCAACGGCCAGGGTTGTCGGAAGAGGCTCTTGTCCCTATCGACATGGGGACAAGAGTGCTTTGGGGTGGGGGGGCAGTGCCCCCTCCCCCAAAGCACACACTCCCCCATGTCGAGGGCATACGGTCTGGTACGGCTCAGTAGGGGGGGGCGTTCACTCGTCCCCACCCCCATTCCTGTCCGGCCAGACTGCGTGCCTGGGATAAGGGTTTGGTCTGGATCTGGGGAGGGGGGCCAAACGCCGCACGCCCCACGCCGTTTTTTTTGGCGTAGGTTTAACCCCTTACGTTCCAGACCAAATCTAAGGGCCTGGTATGCACCTGGAGGGGGACCCCATGCTGTTTTTTGTAAAATTTGGTGTGGATTTCCCCTTTATCCCGTGTGGTGCATTATTTTCCTTTATTTATTTTTCCCCAGGTGAATGGGTAGGGGTATGATGTACCCCATACTCATTCACATATGGTGGGGGCCAGAATCTGGGGGCCCTCTTATTAGAGGGGGCTCTCAGATTCTGATAAGCCCCCCAGCCCGCATACCCCGACAACCAACGGCCAGGGTTGTTGGGAAGAGGCTCTTGTCCTTATCGACATGGGGACAAGCACACACTCCCCATGTCGAGGCCATGCAGTCTGGTAAGGCTCAGGAGCCCTCCCTCGTCCCCACCCCCATTCCTGTCCGGCCAGACTGCGTGCCTGGGATAAGGGTTTGGTCTGGATCTGGGGGGGCCCCACGCCGTTTTTTTTGGCGTAGGTTTAACCCCTTACGTTCCAGACCAAATCTAAGAGCCTGTTGTGCACCTGGAGGGGGACCCCACACCGTTTTTTTTTTAATTTGGTGTGGAGTTCCCCTTTATCCCGGTCCTGTCAGGGGGGGGGGGAATGCCTGCTCGTCTGTTCATACATTGTATGAACAGCGATCTGTCATTTCCCCTAGTCAGTCCCACCCCCTTTACAGTTAGAACACACCCAGGTAACATAATCAACCCCTTCCTCGCCCCTAGTGTTAACCCCTTCCCTGCCAGTGACATTTTTATAGTAAGAAATGCATTTGTATACCATTGGTCGCTAGAACAATGCCAAAGGTCCCAAAAATGTGTCCGCCATAATGTCACAGTAGCCATAAAAATCACTGATCGCCGCCATTAATAGCAAAAAAAATATATTCATAAAAAACCCATAAAACGAACCCCTATTTATAACTTTTGCCCAAACCAATCAAACGCTTATTGCGATTTTTTGGAACCAAAAATATGTCGAAGAATACGTATAGGCCTAAACTGAGGGAAAAAAAGTTTATTTATATATATTTTTGGGGAGATTTATTATAGCAAACAGTAAAAAAGTTGTCTTTTTATTTACAAAATTGTCGCTATATTTTTGGTTCGAGCAAAAATAAGAAAAAACGCAGAGGTGATCAAATACCACCAAAAAAATATTTAATTTTGTGGGGGAAAAAAGAGGACGCCAATTTTGTTTGGGAGCCATGTCGCAGAACCGCGCAATTGTCAGTTAAAATGACGCAGTGCCGAAACGCAAAAACTGGCCCGGTCAGTGACCAGTAATATGGTCTGGGGCTCAAGTGGTTAAAAATTAACAAAACACTAAAGTTAGCCTAATTTTTGGCCATAATATGAAAGATGATGTTATACCGAGTAAATAGATACCTAACATGTTACGCTTTAATATTGCACACACTCATGGAATGGCGCCAAATTTCAGTACTTGAAAATACCCATAGGCAACACTTTTTTTTTCAGGTTACCAGTTTAGAGTTACAGAGGAGGTCTAGTGCTAAAAGTATTGCTCTCGCTCTAACGCACGCTATGATACCTCACATGTGGGGTTTGAATGGTGTTTACATATGTGGGTGGGACTTACACATTTGTGGGTGGGACTTACACATATGTAAACACCGTTCAAACCACACATGTGGGGTATCATAGCGTGCGTAAGAGCGAGAGCAATACTTTTAGCACTAGACCTCCTCTGTAACTAAACTGGTAACCTGAAAAAAAAATTGTGCGTGTTCGCTTCTGACTGCGAGCTACTAGGGACAGGGGCGTTTTAATTATTATTATTTATGTTTGTAAAAATTCAATAAGACCTCCCCTTCGGATTGGAAAGCATCAGTTCAGGGGGAAAAACTAAAAAAAAACAGCTCTCATGCTTTCCTCCGCCATTGCAGCTTTGATTATGTTAATGCATCTCGAGTGAACTGGGCATGCGCGGACACTTAGAAAATTGAAGCTGGGTTTTTGTGCATCAAAATGACTTGCATGTTTCTGAGCATGCTCAGAAAGCTTGTTTTTTGGCTTAGGGACATCCTTAACAGGTGTAAGCAGTTACAAGTGCACACAAACTAGAGACTGACATTTCTATATGTGTTTCCAATTGGTTCATTAGCACACATGTTATAAAAAGCGTGGATAGAGCACATGTCAGCTGCCCTGAGAGGGGGCAGACTTGCTGGCTGGCTGGCAGGCAGGCAGGAAAGAATGGCAGGGGGCGAAACAGAGATGTTTTTGAGCAAGTTTTTTTTTTTTTTGGGGGGGGGGGGCAATTGTTTTATTTGATGATGTTCACTTTGATGTTTTGGTCTGCTGCATAATTTAGCACAATGTTTCTCAAGACGTTAATGACTAATGTTTTAATCCTGTGGGTCTATCCTGTTATTTCAAAAGCATAAACCATATTCCACTTACTGTCTGAAATCAACCTAGGTCTATTTTTGTTTTTTATGTTTTTTTTTTGTTTGTGTGTTTATTTTTAATTTTTTGTTTTGCTTTCCTTGTTTTGTGGACCAATAAAATGACTTTCAAATTTTGAAGTTTTGTTTTGTGATATTTTTTCATGCTACAGATTTTAACAGCTGCAGCTGAAATAGTTTGGGCCTAAACCATCAAGTGTGATTTGTCTCTAAGCGTCTTTGCTGGTGTGTATGCATGAAATGTTTGTTGCCATGTTTAGTCACCAGAAAAGGAAAGACAAAGCAGTAAGTATTGTTTCCTAGAATTGATGTCCAGACTGTCTTTTTAAAGCACATGTGCAAGATGAAGGAAAACCTGCAAACATGGCCTGTTGGGGGGGGGGGGTGGTCTATTGGTGGACAGGCTTGAAGTACTGATTTACAGCACAGTGCTTGAATCTAGCACAAGACAATCCTATTCTAATTGTGGGTGTTTGAGGGAAGCCAAGTGAGTGTTAGAACCCCTGCTTGTGTTTTTAGGTTGGGCTTTGTGTCCCTTTTCTTAAAATTGGCTTCACTTCCTGTCACACAGCTGAACAGGAAGTGAGGTTAAAACCCTACCAATGGTCTTTTCTTCGGGACACAGGTCAATCTAAATAGTGTCCCCATTAAGCAAATTTCACTGCTGTGTACACCCCAAATGATTAGTTACTTTGGGGTTTAGTAAAGGCAAAGCCGCTCTGCAGTAGAAGCGTAGTCAATGAAAATCAGAAGGGAAGCACTGATGGTTTTAACATCCAAATCCGCCAAGTTTTTTCTTCCTTGCTTGTCCACTTGTAGTGCTAAGTGGATTTGCCTTTAGTAAATAGACCCCAAAGTCCAAGATCCCTACTAATTTGGGGTGTACACAGCAAAATGCAATTTCCATAATGGGAAACTATTTAGATTGATCGGTGTCCCCAACAAGACATTAATCAGGTTTTACCCTCACTTCCTGTTTGGCTATGTGGCAGAAAGTGAATGAATTAAGTAGAAAGTGACAACATTTGTGAGGGTGTCTTTACCCTATCAGGAGTGCAGGCATCCCCAAAACAAACAAGAAAATTGTTTATTTAACATTGGGTGGTGTTTGTGGGGGTCCCTAACACACATTCCTATATATTAGCAACGCTGGATCCTGGCCTATTGGCATGGTTATATTTTCTTAGGCCTCAATAAAATTATCTGAAATTTGGGGTTAAACTGGAACTATAATCAACACTTCTTTTTTTGTTTTCTTTCATTTTGGATAGAGTTGGGGGGGAAGGGTTATAAGCCCTGTCAGTTTATTTTGTATTATCCCTGTCCGTTTGGGGAGATTATCCTTCACTTCCTGCCCCATAGCCAAACAGGAAGTGAGAGAAAAACTAGGCAAATTAAGGGACTCCTGTGCCCCCCCCCTACAGTACTTGTGTGTGTCCCCTGAAAATTCCTGGGCGGGTCATAAAAAAACAGGGTGTGGCCTTGACAGGAAGGGTGGGTCATTTTTCTATTAGGGGGTGCAGAAATTTGGTCAGGCCTAGGGCAGCACAAAACCTAAATATCCTACTGCATATTAGGGTTTATTTGGACAGGATCCGATTTACAGCATGTTTTTAGATTGTGGGAGGAAGCCAACGCAGGCACAGGGAGAACATGCAAACTCCAGGCAGATGGTGTCATGGGCGGGATTCGAACCAGCAACCCTTTTGCTGCTAGGTGAACGTACTATACACTACACCACTGTGCTGAACGAACATGATTGCAGCTGAAAGCATGAGATTGGTGTTTTTTTTTTTTCCAATTCCATGCTTTCCAACCTGGAGGACAGATGTGGGGTCTTATTGACCCCGCCTCTCTCCATAAAGAGGACCTGTCACACACTAGTCCTATTACAAGGGATGTTTACATTCCTTGTAATAGGAAGAAAAGTGAAAAATAATACAAAAAAAGGGACAAAAAAATGCAAAAAAATATATATTATGTAAAAAAACAAAACAAAAAAAAAATCTAAATTTAAATGCCTCTGTCCCTAATAGCTCACACTCAGAAGCCAACACGCATGCAAGTCCCACCCACATATGTAAACACCGTTCAAACCCCACATGTGAGGTATCATAGCGTGCATTCGAGCGAGAGCAATAATTTTAGCACTAGACCTCCTCTAACTCTAAACTGGTACCCTGAAAAAAAAGTCAAGCGTCGTCTATGGAGATTTTTAATAATGAAGTTTAGGGCCATTCCATGAGTGTGTACAATATGAAAGCGTGACAAGTTAGGTATCTATTTACTCGGTGTAACATCATCTTTCACATTATCCCTAAAAATTGGGCTAGCTTTACTGCTTTGTTATTTTTTAATTCATGAAACAGTTTTTTTTTTAAGCAAAAATAAAAAAAGGCGTTAGAAAAATGTTGGTGCAAATACCGTTGGAAATTTTTAATAAAAAATGCCTGCCACTTTATTCCCTAGGGTGTCTGCTAATAAAATATATATAATGTTTGGGGGTCCTGAGTAATTTTCAAGGAAGAAAATATAATTGTTACATGAAGGAGAGAAGTTCCAGAATAGGCGCGGTATGGAAGTGGTTAAAGTGCAACAATAAAAGTGAAATATTCCTTTAAATTTTGTACAATGGGGGGGGGTGTAATCAGGGCCGCCATCAGGAATTATGGGGCCCCTTACACAGCTTCAGGGATGGGCCCCCTGGAGCAGAGAACCCGGGGGGGTGCTGCCGCGATTTGAGAAGCGGGGGGTTCCTTTGCAAAAAAAGAAATAAAGAAAAATATATATAAAAAAAGGGTGGTAGCCATCCGGGGGCCCTGGGGACCTCTGTGCCTTTTAATAAAAAGAAACCTCTGGGCCCTTTAATAAAAAATAAATAAAAAAATATATATATAAAAAATAAATAAACATTTATAAAAAAAAAACAAGGGGGTTGCCTGGGGACCTCTGGGCCCTTTAATAAAAAACGTTTTTTAATTTTACTTCCTGGTGCGGTGACGTGGCGACGTCAATGTCACCGACACGTCAGCGCGCTGTCTGCCGGCGGGGATTTTGGTTTGATCGTGTGTACACAATCAAACCAATACATCCCAGCAGACAGATCTGTTCAAATCGGTCTGTCCACGGGGCCATAGACTTTAACAGGGAGTTCGGCGGCGGCTTTACTTATCAATTGCATTGCGCTGCTGCTGCGGCCGGTTCATGCGCCTAATTAAGGCTTCATCCAGCGCACTAATTAAGGCATGAACCGGTGCAGCGCAGTGACAATAGTAAATCAGCCCCATGGAGTGTATCCAGGAGATGTATGGAGACATAGACAAGTTCAACATTTTGTAAACACTTTGCCGAAGCCCTTGCCAGCTCCCAATGATTTAAATCAATAGGAAAAACATACAATCCTAGGGGGAATAGGAAGACAGGGACTATCCAACATATACAAGATACTGACACCTACAAGAGAACCAGAGTATCAGGGATCTGCCACTGGTCCCCGGCGCATGCGCGCGCGTACCCCAGTACCAGCTGCCCTTATCTGTGCACCGGCACGCCTGATGCGCGCATGCGCCAATGGGGCGCGCGCGCGTATGCACGACGGGTGTGCACGCGGCAGGAGCATACGCGTGCACGTTAGCGCTAGTTTGGCACCAATGTGTGCTTAAAAGCCAGCCAGCTGCAGCAGCCTCTTGCTGTCTGATCTGCAGCGTATGTGTGATCTAACCCGTTACTCTGTTGAACCTGTTCCTGTGCCCGACCTTGGCCCGCCTTGACCTCCTCTACTGCTGTTTACCGTTGCCAGACCTCCCTGCCTGAAATCTGACTACGCTTTGCCTACTGAACCCCCTGCCTGCCTACGTGTCTGACCCGGCCTGCCTGACCCAGCTTCTATCCAACCCACGCTGTCCTAACACGGCTCTCTTCCAGCTCCAGAGTCACTAGCTTCTGCACCATCTCCAGAGTCGCAAGCTTCTGCACCAGAGTCGCTGACTCTCTTCCTCTGCTCCAGCTGCCCGGAAGGACCAGCGCCATGCCTGATTCCTGCCATCATCCAGTCACTCCTAACCCGCTGCGCTCCCGAGCCCGCTGTTCCCAATCATGCGGCTCCCGAGTTGTACGAGAGGCCGCCTCCTGCGACTAGGCTCTGACGACCAGGTACACCCTCATACCTAACACAGAGGCATTGAAAATAGTGAAAAGCTGGGAATTAGAACTGAATCAAACCATACCTATAGATAAGAAGAGGCAGGTACTAGAGTATGTCCATTCTACGTCAATGGATGCAAAGGTAAAAGAGATGAACTATAAGCTCCTCACTAAATGGTACTATGTTCCAATGAAAATGCACAGAATAGATAGCGAGGTGTCACCTTTATGTTGGAGAGAATGTGGGATGGAGGGAACTCATGCCCATATATGGTGACAATGCCCCCGGATACAAGTATATTGGAGAGAGGTATTGGCTCAGATAAAGAAGATTAGCGGACAGGAGGTGAGACAGGACCCCTGGGAATGTCTGTTCCATAATACAAAAATATAGAGGCTCATTGGTCCCACACTTACTGAGCGGAGCTAAGGCACTTATACCTAGGAACTGGAAGAGAAAGGAAGCACCTTCGGTGGAGGAGTGGATACAGGAGATGGATAAAATCAGAGTGATGGAGGAACTGTAGTCACTCCACAGTAACTCCATGCTAAGATATGATGAGATATGGGAGGGGAGGGGGAGGTTTAGAGATTCGGGAGAATATGTGGGGGGGGGGTTGAGGTGGGGGGCTGGAGGTGCGAGAGGTCTCCATGCCATTCCCCTTTCTTTCGTTGTGTTTTTTTTTTGACACATAGACAATAGTGTAGTGGGACAGTTAGTCCCTCGTAACACACAATTGACACAGAATTTTTAACTTATATTTAAGGAATAATACAAATCCCTAATAAATATACACTAAATAGACTTTTAGTAAAGGGAAACTTTTTTTTTTTTCTCTCCTGCATACATTCCACCTTCACAGGTTTTGCACTTTAAGGAAATCAATATAAGTCAGATAGACCTTATAACACATAATAATATAGGATTTATTTTTTCATACATACACCTACACGTTGGTAACCTAAGTGGTTGCCCTAGAAATTGCACTTTGAGAACAATGACACAATAGGTTTTTTTTTTTTCTTTCCTCTTCCCCCCCCTACTCCTCTCTCCCCCCCGTCTCTTGTTTATCTACGCCCAACCACCTCTCTCCTTCTCCAGGCCCCACTCCCTCTTTTTTTGTTGCTGGAGCCTCTCCGTATCAATCCCTGAGATCTCTTGGATGTTTATTATTATAGGAATAATTTTAACTAGGGGAACACTAGGCAGAAGATGAGTACAGGATCTTATATTATTTATTCTTCATCCATCAAAAATTTAACTTAAGGGAATTTACCGAGACCATTTTTGTAGATTGTCTGTTGTTAATGTATATATGTATCTTTGTTTCTTTTGTTATTTGTCTTTTATAAGTATTTTTGTAATGTTCATAAAAACTGTAATAAATATAATAAATTTTGAAAATTAGAAATTTCGGAAATTCGAATATCTGGAAATCCGGAAATTGAATAATACTGAATTTTTGGAAATAACGAATTTGTCAAAATTACTTAAAAAACTAATTCGGAACTAAATGAATTGCACATGTCTAGTAAAATCAAGCAGGAGCTACAGATAATAAAAGAGAAGAGATGTGCCTCTGATGCCGCGTACACACAATAATTTTTCGGCATGAAAACAACGTTTTTCGGCATGTAGAAAAAACAACGTTTTTCCAACTTCATCATTAAAACGACGTTGCCCACACACCATCGTTTTAAAAAAATGCTCTTGCAAAGCGCAGTGACGTACAACACGTACGGCGGCACTATAAAGGGGAAGTTCCATGCGGATGACGCCACCCTTGGGGCTGCTTTAGCTGATTCCGTATTAGTAAAAGACGATTCGCGCTTTTCTGTGTTACAGCGTGATGAATGTGCTTACTCCATTATGAACGGTAGTTTTACCAGAACGAGTGCTCCCATCTCATAACTTGCTTCTGAGCATGCGCTGGTTTTTAACGTTGTTTTAGCCCACACACGATCATTTTTTACAAGGCGAAAAACGACATTGTTTAAAACGTCGTTAAAAAATGCAGCATGTTCGAAAAAAAGAACCCGAAAAATGATGTGAACCCCACACATGATCATTTTAAATGACATTTTTTAAAAACAAAGTTTTTTTCATGCCGAAAAATTATTGTGTGTACGCAGCATCAGTGTAGCAATATGGTTCCTTTTTTTTTATAACACACAGTTTATTGGAACAAAAAAGTGCATATATGGTATTACATACAGTCAGGGTATCAAACATATCCTGCAGGTGTACAGCCATTAAATTACAGACATGACAAGACCATTTTCAAGAGATGTGACGATTACAGGGAAAGACGGCTCCAGGAGTCGACAATGTGTACCGCTCGCACTAGTGATGATATAAAAGGCTGATGATGAACTGCTTGCCTGGCGAAACAGACAAGTCTTGCTAACCTCGGTCAGTAGACACCTTGATCTATACCACCGTTTTGACACATCTTGTGTCACCTTTGTCGCCCTGGTCGTAATTCCCCAAAACCCGAGAGGAGGAGAATGGGACAGGATCTACAGAGGGAGACGATTTGGATAGAGAGACTTAATGCTACCCAATCCCCCGGATTGAATGAAACCCAATCCTACAAACCCTTTCTTTAGTTGAAAGTATCCTTTTCCAAACCAATTAACCTTTATAGTAGAGTTACATACACTTGCATATGTCCCTCTTTTTATCTGATTCTCCACCTTTATTAAGACTTTACTTGTCACTGTGACCAATGGCACACTATATAGGACTAACTATCCATTAACCAGCAATGATCACTATTAATTTCATGCCAATTTAGCAAGAAATGTATCATACATTTATCTCCTTTTACTTTACTATTTACATTTTTGCACATGTGTTGTGTTGCACTCATGTATACACTGATTTTATCACAATCTTTATTATTTCCAATTTTACTAATCAAATTGAGGCTTCTTTTAGCTCCTGTACACTTATTACCATTTAACTTTCACCACAGTGGAGATCAGACACTACGATATGTATGCAAAGATACATCTCCCGTTTAAGGATACAAACCAGCTGAGGGAATTCAATATTTTATCTCCCTTCTCTCTTGAGACTGACCAACATTTTCCCTTCTCCCTCTCCCCTCTTTTATATCATGGTATTATATGCTGCCTAAAAACAATCTTGGTATGCAGGGTCGGAGTGGGACTCATTTTCGGCCCTGGAGTTTCATGCCTCAGACCAGCCCACTTTAGTTCACGACTATTAAAATAATGTAATTAAAACATCAAAATATAAGTTTGTAATGGCGCACTGTTCTCTACAGCCTGTAATTCATAGTATTTTTCAAACAATATTTCCAATTCAGTGCAAATACAGTAACATAAGTTTTGCTTCACAGTAAAGATTTATTAGAACAATAAATAACAGGACAGTATCAGAATCTATTTTCTTTAAGAATTAGTATTCATAAATATCCAAACATTGAAATTAAGAAAAAATCTAACAAAAACAAATATATTAAACAAAATAAATAATAAGAGATTAAAATAAAATGTATTGCACTTTCTAATGATAGTATCATCTCTTTTTCAAGGAAGCAACTGCTTTACAACTTCAAATATTTTTCACAAATGAGAACATTAGCTAAAGAATAAAACAAGTATTGCACTGTTATCTGACTTTTTTTCACAGAATAACTTTCTGTTTCTAATGAGTGTTTAATCTTTTTCCTCTGCATAAGTTTAGGAAACATGGACAACCCTAAAACATTAATAAACGCCTGAGCAGAGCACTGGTCTCTGCAACCTTATCACAGTGTCATTGTCCAAAGACATGAGAATTTCTTTCTCAGTGCACATGAGCATGAATGCCTCAAGGTTCTTTTGGGTTAAAGTGCTCCTGAGCCTGTTTTTTTATGAATTTCACTGTTGAGAAGCTTCTCTCACAGGCTACTTGTGTGATAGACAGTGTTAATAGCAACTTGT
This sequence comes from Rana kukunoris, assembly GCA_029574335.1. Taxonomy (NCBI): domain Eukaryota; kingdom Metazoa; phylum Chordata; class Amphibia; order Anura; family Ranidae; genus Rana; species Rana kukunoris. Next base: position 76,136,866 of record CM056055.1, on the reverse strand, counting down.
ATGCGAGTCCAATCACATGGTAGGCATCAGTTAGAAGATTGTACTGAGAGAGAATGAGATGAACACAAATGACACAGTTTTTACAGGAGGAACAAGTTTTGCTCTCTAATTCGACATCCTGCTGCTGTTCCATGGAAGGATCCTCATCACCTCCTTGTGGGATATCACTAGCTGTCCTGACAATGTAACCCTCCAGACGGGACATCTTTAGTCTGTCCCACTGAGATGCAAGGCTGTACAGTTCACCACATAATGTGCCAACTGTAGCCCTGTCATCAAACTTAAGCAGACATTTGCTTATTTCTTCCAGAGCTCAGCTGGGGAGTCCATTTTTCCTCACATGAGCAACGTTTCTAGGGTCTAAACAGGCAAAATCTGAGCAAAGTTTTGCATTAGCAGAAAATCTCCTTTGGATACTGGCTGTTACTGTGTCTACAATGACATTGTGTACATCAAAGTCAGTATCAGCTAAAGCTAACTGCTCATCTTCTGCAAGCTCTCCTGGCATTCTTTTCTTTTTTCTGATCCTTCTCTCAGAAAAGGCAGCCTGCACTACAAGCTCACACTCTTCCTCACCTTGCAACTTTCCATTTGCCCATGTCACAAACTTACCAGCTGCACACTTAACTCCTTCAAAGTCCCTGGCACTCTTCCTGAGACCCTCCTCTGGCCCCTCAACGAGACATTGAGCTGTGATTATATCCATTCCCTTTGTCTGTAAGTATTTTTTGAAAGGGGGATGTAAGCTCAAATATGCGAAGGAAGAGTTGAGCAGTGACCACTGTCTCATACTTTAAAAAGCCTTCTAGAAATCCCTTTGCCTTGGCCCTCACAGTTGGCTTTTGTGTACTGTCATCTATAATAGTGTCTAAAGTCATAAGCACTTCACAAAACAAGCCTTCCTGAAGATTCCCGAAGCACCCAAATACTTTACTTAGTGCCTGATCCTTAGCCCACCACCTAGTTGGCCCTATTGGGCACAGTCATCTGTGATGCTTGTCCTGACTCTTCTCCTCCCACTTCTGCATGCGCATGTATGACTCTCTTAAAAAAACTGCTCCATCGTTAAGCAGTGAAAACAGAGAAGCACTTTCCACAACACTGCCTGTTGTCTCTGCCAGTACAAGATTCAAAAGATGTGCATAACACCAAATATGAACCTGATTGGGGGAATGCTCAGAGAGGAGTGTAGTAAACCCCCTAAACTGACCCTGCATATTAGCTGCACCATCTGTTGAGTTGCCCACACATGTGCCAATGCCAATATTAAGGTTCAGTAGCACTTTTTTCAGAATCTCTACAAAATTCTGACCAGTAGATGACTCACAGTCCACCATAGCAATCAGTCTTTCGTGAATGACATCTGTCACATATCGAAGTATGATTGAACACTGGTCTTTGGAGGTGATATCTTGGGTAGTGTCAATTTGAACTGAAAACATGCCAGCTTGTCTCACGTCATCTGCTATAGTCACCTTTATCAGTTGGCTAATGACATCCACAATTTCATTTATTGTCTTTTTTGACAGCAGAGTAACTAGAGCTCCTCTGCCTTTTGCACCAGTTTCATGCTGTTTTTTTCTCTTTTCAATGCAAGTGTTAACATGCTGTTGGAGGCAAATGTCAAATGTACTCAAGAATAGAATCAACTCCAGGACATTACCATGATTAACAGCAATGTTTTCTAAGCTATAACCTGCCTCTTCTTTATCTTCCCTGTAGCTAAGGCCACATTTGCCTATGGCTTGAACAATGTCCACTATACGCTCCATCACCTGGAGTTTCTTTTTCACTTGCTCAGCACGTAATGACATTTGGTTGCCAGTCAACAGGCTTTTCACATCTGCCTTTTGTATTTTCAGAAAGTAAGCATCTGCACTATCTCTGTGTGTCTTACTTTTTTCATGTTCCACTATCCTTTGGTGAATGTGTTTCCAGTCTTTCATGCCTCCCTTTATGAAAGGGCCATCACTTACCAAAGGTGCAAATGCCAAACAAACTGAACAGTATAGAGCTTGGTTTTTTTCACAGTAAGTTAGCCACTTGCGGTTTGTTCCATCTTTGCTATTGAAAACCTTTGGTATAGGAACATTTGGGATTTGTTGAGGATGATAATAAAAAAATGTATGTATATCCTGATACTGAGGTCGAGTAAAGTAATCAAAACTATCAACAGAATCCTCTTTATCTGCCTTGTTCCTAGCTTGTGGTTCTGGGTTCTGCTGCTGAGTTGCTGCCTCTGCTATCAGTTCCTGAGCCGACTCTACTCTCTCTTTCACACTTCCTTCTGTATCCCTAGACTCAAGTGCACCTGTATATTTAATCATAATAAAAGCATATTGTAATCTTTAACATATTTGCTCTTAATTACTAAAAAAATTACTATTAGTTCTTCTGAATGACAATCCTACCTGCCCATTCTGGTGTGTTGGGCTCATGACTGGAGCTTGGTAACATTACTGGGCCTTGCTCTTCACTATTAGCAGCAAACCGGACTAGAGGCGGCTCCTGCTGAAGAGCTACAAGAAAAAGTTTGATAGACAACGTTGTCTTGCAGTTGCACGGTCACTAGCATCTTGCACTGCTCCTAACTAACGTTAGCTTACCGGCCATCTCGTCACCGTCTTCATTTGTTTTCTTTTGGAAAAATGTGCTCAGCTTGGAACATTGGGCCGCGTCAGTTTCCAAAGCCTTCTTCTTTTGTATTCGGGCATTTTTAGCACCGCCTTTATGCTTTCTGTTATCCATACTCCTTGTGTACTGGCAGAGTACCCTTACCTATGTAAAGAGTACTCCTTATCAAAGAACATATTGTCATTGTACTCCTATCTACCTACATACCTGCAGGATACTCCTATCTTTCTGTTATCCATACTCCTCGTGTACTGGCAGAGTACCCTTACCTATGTAAAGAGTACTCCTTATCAAAGAACATATTGTCATTGTACTCCTATCTACCTACATACCTGCAGGATACTCCTATCTACCTACATACCTGTAGCATACTTTACTACCTACATACCTATGTGATACACCTTATCTGCCTATGTACTAGCAGCCCACCTCTATATACTGACAGAATACTCCTTATCTACCTACATACCGGCTGTCTGATCCTACCTACATTCCTGCAAGATAACACCTATTTACCTTCGTATCTGTAGGCTACTCCTATCTACCTACAATACCTGCAGGATGCTCCTTATCTACCTACACCTGTAGCATACATCTACAACCTACATACCTATAGGATACTCCTTATCTACCTATATACTTATATACCCAAATACAATACTTTGAAAGCTCACTGCGTTTGGTGGCACAGTGAGGCTGGAATTAATGTTTTTTTTTTTGTTAGTCAGAGAAGGCAAGCTGAAAATAACACAAACATTTTTTTAAACTGCTATTTTTTATTTAAAAAAATATGGGCACAGTGGCGACAGTTGATGGTGGCACAGTGGCTGCATGTGATGGCACAGTGGCGACAATTGATGGGCACAGTGGCTGCGTTTGATGGGCACAGTGGCTGCGTGTGATGGGCACAGTGGCTGCGTTTGGTGGCACAGTGAGGCTGCAATTAATGTTTTTTTTTTTTTTTTAGTTAGAGAAGGCAAGCTGAAAATAAAACAAACATTTTTTTAAACTGCTATTTTTTATTAAAAAAAATATGGGCACAGTGGCGACAATTTATCGTGGCACAGTGGCTGCATGTGATGGCACAGTGGCGACAATTGATGGGCACAGTGGCTGCATTTGATGGGCACAGTGGCTGCGTGTGATGGGCACAGTGGCTGCATTGATTGCAATCGATGGGCACACTGGCAGCACACTCGCGGTAATTGATGTTCTTTTTTTTTTTGCTAGTCAGAGAAGGCAAGCATGGCTCAATATAACACAAACACTTATTTTTTTTTTATTTGCCATTTTTTATTAACAAAGTGCTGGTCACCTCAGTCAGCCTCCTCCACTGGTGGCAATTGATCGGGCAAACTGCCAACACGCTGGCAGCACTTTATGGGCACAGTGGGGAAAATTGGCAACAATTGATGGTTACAGTGGCTGCGTGTGATGGGCACAGTGGCTGCGTGTGATGGGCACAGTGGTGACAATTGATGGCACAGTGATTGCGTGTGTTGGCACAGTGGCGACAATTGATAGCACAGTGTGAGTTGGCACAGTGGCTGCATGTGATGGCACAGTGGCGACAATTGATGGCACAATGGCTGCGTGTGTTGGCACAGTGGCTGCGTGTGATGACACAGTGGCTGCATGTGATGGCACAGTGGCTGCGTGTGATAGGCACAGTGGCGACAATTGATGGCACAGTGGCTGCGTTTGATGGGCACAGTGGCTGCATGTGATGGCACAGTGGCTGTGTTTGGTGGCACAGTGGCTGCATGTGATGGGCACAGTGGCGACAATTGATGGCACAGTGGCTGCGTGTGTTGGCACAGTGGCTGCATGTGATGGCACAGAGGCTGCGAGTGATGGGCACAGTGGCGACAATTGATGGCACAGTGGCTGCGTTTTATGGGCACAGTGGCTGCGTTTGATGCGCACAGTGGCTGCATGTGATGGCACAGTGGTTGCGTTTGGTGGCACAGTGAGGCTGCAATTAATGGGGTTTTTTTTTAGTTAGAGAAGGCAATCTCAAAATAACACAAAAACGTTTTTTCTGCCATTTTTTAATTAAAAAACTGATAGTCACCTCAGTCCAACGGTTGACCATCAGTTTTTTATTAAAAGAAATGGCAAAAAAATATGTTTTTGTGTTATTTTGAGCTTGCCTTCTCCAACCCCCCCCCCTCCAATACAGTAAATAAATTATTTTCTTACTTTTTATATACTTCTGCTGCAGACAGTCCTGAGTTCAGGGTCCAGACAGTAGCAGCACTAGGAAAGAACTGTAGGTGCAGGCTGAGCTGAGGCTCCTCGTGACTTCTTTCCTTCCCGCCGACACAGCTCCCTGCGAGTCCTCCTTCTCTCACCTTGCTCTCACCTCGCCTCCGGCGTGACGTCATGCAGCGAACGCCGGTGAATTGACCAACTCTCCATGGGGGGGGGGCGCGAGGAAACACACAGCCTGGAGTGACAGGAGGACAGACTGAGGAAAGGGAGCCAGGAGCGCACTCAGCAGCAGTGAGTCGGCTCCGGCGGGGCGGGCGACATACAGTTTCTAATGTGACTGCACTGCGCTGCCTGTCTGACACTACCGGCCCGCAACCCGACCAGCCCACCGGGAATTTTCCCGGTTCTCCCAATGGGCCAATCCGAGCCTGTTGGTATGATACATTAGTCCTCTCCCCTGTAGCCTCATACTCAGTACCGAAAACAAACATATATGGTTTCTCATGACTACACTCTAATGAATATGTGTGGCTTCATTAGGGATATTTACTTAAAAAAATAATGTTCTCTTTTTCTTTCTTTGTATTTTTAGAAATGTTATGTTAGTATTGTCTCTTAATTGAGATGCTTTTTAATGCTTCAACCAACCCATCACTCCTTCATTGATGGGTGGCTGTAATCCTAATATGGTGCTCTGCCCACCATGGGTTGCCCTGCGGTTATCCGCACCTTCTGTGTTCCCATCCTACCTGGGGGTGAGATATATTCATCTATATTTTGTTCTGCTGATAACTATTTGAACCCGTTTGGCCCTGATCCCTGTGTTCTCTTTTTACAATTCTCCAAGCTGACAAAATTGTGGAGTTGCAGTGCGTGTTTACTTTTAATGCTCCTCCCCTCTGCCTGTTTTTTACTGGGCAGCGTCCGCTGTGTTCCCATTGGCCCTCCCCGCTCAATGGGGTGTGATGCCAGATGTTCGTTTGACCTACGGGCGTGATTGGACCTTCCCTATCCCTGCCTCCGTCATCCAATGCTGGGGATTCGGACGCATGCACAATGCCTAGACTGATGCATGGGTCCATGTGACGCCATACAACTGGCTCTGTGAGCTACTCGTCACTTAGGGCTCCCCGCGTGCGCATTATAGCAACCACGCGATTGGCCACTTCCTACTGCGTCATTGTTGACGTGACGCAGGCACAGGCGCGTCATTGTTGACGTGATGCAGGCACATTCACATATTGCAATCAGCGCCGCTACTCGCAGGTGAGTTAAGACCCAATTAGGAGGTATTTATAGACCTGGAGAAATGCCAACAGTTGTATAGGCATCCTCCATTAACCAGGGACTTCAACACGGATGTGCAACTAGGCGTTGGGTATAAGGTAAGATACACTGTCAGTGACAGACATGCTACCTGTAATCACTGACGCTACCACCATCTAAAATATCCTTGTATATTTTTTCTATCACCAGGATCCTCTGCCTGCTAGTGTTTGCATATTATCTCCATTCACTTGGACTGGAGACTCACAAGCTAGCAACCGGTGAGTCAGGCTTATCCCCCTGTCCACTATTATCTGGCCATTTTTACCCAGCCTATAACCTGACCATCCGTGCATACCCCTGGAACATGAGTCCTTTTCTATTGCTTACCAGCAACTGATTGCCCTATCACCTAACGCAACTTATCTGCTCCAGTATCCAGTATTTGGCTGCAGTCTCCCGGAAGACTGATGGATCCCAAACGCTGCCACTCATGCTATTAGGATCAACAACCCTTATCTTGAGTCATTAGCTCATAAGACTTCATTGTAAGCAAAACTATTCTACAATATACCTTCTTTTAGGGACGCTAATTTTAGCCTCCCTGTGTTGGCAGCGCAGCATTCCATCCCAGATCTTTTTCCCTTAAGGGGTACATTACACTGACTTAGTTGTCCAGCAGCCCGGACTCCTTTTTGAGCTTCTTTACAATAAGTTTATTCTTTTAAGCTCTACACCCATCATTGGACTACACTGATGCCTCAATATTCTATCAAACTATATCTAAAAGACTCTCTGAAGAAGCGCTATAAGACGCGCGAAACTGGTCGAGTCACCACATTACAAGATCCATCTTTCAGACACTCCCACGTCTGAACCTCCATCATCTATACAGGACACTCTAATTATTATTTTTACCAATTTTCAACGTTATTTTCTTTAATCAAAAATGTTTGTACTACTCAACTTGACCATAAGTGTGCAATTTCCTGTGTTGTTCTGGAGGTACCCTGCAATGTTTAGCTAGTTTGCTAGATAGTTCTGATGCAACGTCCAATTTTTAATATGTAAACTGCACTTTTGTGTTTAAATTAATCTAATTTTAGAGAAACTTTCTCTGTACGACTATATCCTTACCAGCATACAGTGCCTGAAAAGTCCAATAACTGGCCCCTAGTTAATTTTCTTTTCATACTTATTAGGACGCGGCACCTGTTATATCATTCAGTATCCACATGCCCACTACATGTGAGGATACTGCTCCTTTCTCCCTTTTTCCTATTATCTGCTCCAACGGTGAGATTTCTTGAATATGGCTTTGAATTTTAATTTGAGGACATAAGGTTACAATGTTTATACTTATAGTATGATGAGGTGCTTAGATACGTATTGACATTAATATAATACCACCCCCTAACTGGCTTGATTAACACATTGTTGAACTACAGCCAACGTTAGGTCAAAAAAGACTAGCCATTGTCTACGCAGTCAACGGTTTTGTGAGTATGCACTATAATACATGGACTATCTATAGTGACCTATAAAATATGCCCATTCTGTTCTCACCTATTCATAGCCTACCTCACATATTTTGAATATCCTCCCCCTCTCCCCCCTTTCCCCCCCTAACCCCCCCTCCCCCTTCTTTTTCTTTTCAATTCTTTCCCTCCCTTTTTCCTTTCTTACTTTACCTCTTTCTCCTACCTTTTTTTCCCCCTCCCCTATAACCCTTCCCTCTCTGTCTTGATGGGACACACACTTGGTGGGCTGCCTTGATGCTTCTGCCACACACCTTGCACTGTACCATATGTACATTGTGTATATGCTATGTATGTATATATTTGTTCTTATGATTATTAATATTTTTTTGATGTACTTCACTTATTGTGTTCTTTGTATATGTTTCATTAGATTGAAATGTCTGTGCTCCTGAGGAAACGCATTGTATAGCGCGCAACATGTAGAGCAAGTCCTCCTACTTCTCTGGAATACCACCTGGTTATACAATATCTAAGCCAACTTTATAATTATACTTTGTATCGGAGCTTTCTTATAGTAGAATTGTAGCATTCTTGTAATAGCCTATGTGGACCAGCTATCGACCTGATTTCGTTTTGAATTTATGTTTATAACTGCTTTTATGACATTCCTTTAATAAATGTATCTAGTTTTCTTACTACATTACAGTGTGCCTTTAAAGTCCAACATACTAGTTCCTAGTCTATTCCATTAATATCGGGTCGGTGGCACACTTAAAGCGGAGGTTCACCCTAAATATAAGATCTCCCATGCGATCCAGCATACTGGCGTCAGCGCCAGTATGCTGGGTTTTTTTTTTTTTAATAGCACACTTACTGTATTATTGTAGAATTCCTTTTCTGTCCCCCGCGGTGGACGGCTGTAGTATAGCGCGTCACATCTTCCTAAAATACCCGATATGGACTCGTGTAATCTCGGCGAAAATGCGGCGCCTGCGCACAGACCTAGGAGCTGACTGCGCAGGCGCCGTATTTCTCCGAGTCCTATTTCGGAGGGCGTGACGCGCCATAGCCGTAGGACTCGGAGAAATACGGCGCCTGCGCAGTCAGCTCCTAGGTCTGTGCGCAGGCGCCGCATTTTCGCCGAGATTACCCAAGTCCATATCGGGTATTTTAGGAAGATGTGACGCGCTATACTGGCGCCGTCCACCACGGGGGACAGAAAAGGAATTCTACAATAATACAGTAAGTGTGCTATTAAAAAAAAAAAAACCCAGCATACTGGCGCTGACGCCAGTATGCTGGATCGCATGGGAGATCTTATGTTTAGGGTGAAATACCGCTTTAATACTTGTACATCCGCAGTATCACCCTGCCTTGGATGTACGTTAAACTTAGGCCCTTTTTCATTCATAATCACGCTGTAACAGACTGAAAAGCACGAATCGTCTCTCAGCTTGAGAAAGGAGTGCGGCATCCGTGTCTCTCGCTGCCTGACCACTCAGAAGCACGTTGCTTGCCCGGTGACATTATCATCCCTGGCCCGCCGGTCCATCCGCGCCTCGAGTGCCTGACGAGATCCATCCACCGCAGCCGCCCCTTACCACCAGCGGTGAGAAGACCCTGATTCCCCCCCACTCCACAGCGCCACAGCGAGGACCAGGGACACGACGTACCAGATAGTATCCACCTCTCCCTCTTGGGAAGTCCTTTACATGCCTGCATTAAACCACAAAAATGTGAGTGGTTTTTAATCTTTGCTTTTAATAAATTTTGGCTTAAAGTATTGCACCCAGAGGAGCCTCTTACCTTGCTTGATATATGGGCGTGATTGAGATCTGCAAACAGACTTGTACATGTACTAGAGAAGATATGGTATTGGCAGTTTTGGGTTGGAAAGGAATTTGAACTCATTGTAAGTATTTTAACTCATTGTAAGTATTGGACCCTTATTTATTTGACATGCCTGATATAGGGGACCTGCGTGGCTCCAAAACATTGCACTTATTCCTTTGTGCTGTGATCTCTCTACAATAAAAGTTTTGAACTACATTTGAAGATCCATGGTGTGCTGGCGAATATGCGTATTGATCTCTAATATATGCAGTGTCCAGCTGGTAATCGATACAACATGGGCTACAGATGAGCCTGTGATCCAGGAATGTGTGGGATGGTAATATACACACACGATTACTTATTGGACATTTACCTTGGTCAGTGTTCACATTTAGTTCAGTATATCCTTGTGGTCTAGCAAAATCTGTTGTAGGCACTGAGAAAAACTGACAGCTTTGGTCATCAGTGATGCTTTAAAATTGTCAGATGGGTCACTTAGAGGTTTATGAGAAGAACATAAGAATACGTTCTAAACGGAAAAAAAATTGACCTTGTAGGCACAACCCAATAAAATTTGATACTTTTAATAGAAAAATACAGAATACACCACACTTGCACTATGAAAAACAATAGGACAAGAAATGAAATAAATAGAGGCAAAAACAAGTACACCCAAAAGACCCCATGCATATATAGCTCTGAAAAGGACACTCAATAGCCACAAGGCTAGATGTAATTAATACAGGTGTAGCGCTGGGTGAAGTGATATCAGAGGTTGGGGCCCTCGGATCCTTGAAAGGTTAAAATTCAGCTCGACATGTTTTGCGACATAGAAAAAGTTGCTTCCTCTGGAGCTTCTAGACATTAAAAACATATAATATTGCCATTAGAAAACATGATACATTCAATAGAAAAATACTACTGAGAAACATACAGAGTAGGTATAATATTGACTTATGGTATCTGTAATTATTTTTTACTCACCGATAAACGGTGCTTGTTTGTTAAAGAGAGGGTTAACACTGTGCATACCAACCACAAAGACCCACTGGTAGTCAACCACACCCAACCCCGCAAGGGTGTAATGAGGAGGGGGATGGGGTGGTTAACAATGTGTACCACTTCCACTATCACCATATGCCACAAAGGGTGGGGACAGGTTGGGGTAGATCTAGTAGTAATAAAGAAGGAAAAAATGACAATAATTACATAGACGCACCTAGTAGAATACTGGGAGAGCAGAAAGCTCTCTATCTAAATAAAACTGCACCAATTTAAGCTAGGTACCTTTGCAAGTAAAAAAACAGATTTATATGGGCCAAAGTGAATGGAATATGTCCCCAAAAATTTCCACAGTAGAGTCCCCGAAACAAAGTGAGCCAAAAATCTATAATAAAGATATATGGCAATGGTAACATTAATTAATCAGATAGTGGCTAATGTAAAACAGTGGGTAAACTCACTGAAATGTCTCAGCTGTGTGTTGCTGGTTAGATACACAGCTTAACATCAAGTATAAACCGAATTCCAATGACAGACGCGCTGGTTACTGAACTGATGCAGTCTTTACTGAGATATAATGCACAAGAATGTGTACAATAGTGTGAAAGTGATATGTGATATGGTAAAACTGTAAAACAAACATAAAAAGACAAATGTAAGCATGGCTATTCAAGCAACATACATTATACATAGCTAATACAAAAGATAGGGCCTAACTACTGTAACATGTGCTCGCTTACTACAGACTGAAACACACATTATATATCTGCAATGTCTAGCATCCCTCTACACAAGCTGAACTAGCAAAACCCCTTTACTCACAGGCTTTGGTGTTCGTCAGATTTGCAATCTGTAATAGCTTTTAAGATGTCCTGAGGATAGGCTCACTTCAGTAGCTAAAGCTGGAATGAACAGGATATGTCTCAGCAAGCTCTAGATAGTACAGGGAAGACCCGCCTCTAGGCTTCAAGAACATGGAGGGTCTTAAAGAAACAGACACTGCCGAGTGCCAAGCATGTAATATACATTGCGGAGGCAGCACACTCCCCACCTGGCATACTTTTTGTTATGCCACTAACCTTTGGACAGAAGTAAAACTACTTCAGAAATTGGCCTAGCATACACCTTGGGAATGCCTTGTCTAACAATTCTAACTTCTACCTTTCTAACTCTAGCATCACTACTAGGATCAGTCCCCACAATGAGTCCAATGGGCCATTCGTTCCTGTGGGCCTGAGTGTCTTTTAATAAGACAATGTCTCCAACTTGTAAGTTAGGCTTGTCATCTTGCCATTTTTGCATGGCTGGAGTGTCACCAGGTATTCTTGTCTCCACCTCTTTCAGAAAATGTCCACAAGACTTTGAACTTGTCTCCATTGCTTGGTGTACAAGTCCTTGAGGTCAAAGTCTCCTGTGGGAGCTGTCACTGGTTCCATCTTCTGGGTCAGCAGCGTTGCGAGTGTCAAGACTGACAGCATCTCTGGATCTGTAGACACTGGAACTAAAGGTCTGGCGTTCATAATGGCCACGACTTCAGCCATTAGTGTAGTCAAAGCTTCACGAGTGAGGCGAGTAGACCCAACCTTCAGGAGCATGGCGTCCAGAATGCGACGAGCTCCTCCAATCATCCTCTCCCAGGCTCCTCCCATATGCGATGCGTGTGGAGGATTAAAAGTCCAAGTGCATCCTTGATCTTGAAGATAGGAACTTGTTTCAGAGTCTGTAGAGATGATCTTCAACTCCTTGCAGGCCCCAATAAAGTTTGTGCTGCGGTCTGAACGAATCAATTTCGCTGGTCCTCTGAAGAATCTCCTCAAGGCATTGATGAAACTTGAAGTGGATAAAGATTCAATCACTTCAATATGAACTGCTCTAGTACTCAGGCAAGAGAACAGAACAGCCCAACGTTTACTTTCGGCACTGCCTCCTCTGGTCTTGCGAGAAGAGATGTTCCATGGTCCAAAAACGTCTAGACCTACATGAGTGAACGGAGGATCTGAAGCAAGTCTGTCTGCAGGTAAGTTTGACATCTTCTGAACCTCAAGTTTACCTCTAATCTTCTTACAGGTAACGCATTTGCTGATCACGCTGGAGACTAGTCTCCTACCTCCTATGATCCACAATCCTGATGACCATACTGCTCCTTCAGTGAAGTGTCGTTCTTGATGTGCCACTTGCTTGTGATAGTGTCTTACCAGAAGAAGAGCGATGTGATGATTCTTAGGTATGATGAAGGGATGTCTCTCTTGCATAGTCATATCTGCTGCCGACAAACGACCTCCTATTCTTAGTACTCCTTCTTCGTCGAGGATAGGGTTCAACTTCTTGAGCGAACTGTGTCAAGAAATCTCTTCCTTTTTCAGAAGGCTTTGAATTTCTACTTTAAAGACTTCCTTCTGGACGTATTTGATGATCGCGACCTTGGCTTGTTCCAGATGGTCGTTGCTACGCTGATCAGTATTAGTAGCTCTGCAGGAGTGTCTGGCTAGACAGATTAGTTTTCCGATTGCATGTGTCAGCGACTTCCAACTGGAAAACCTCTCAAATCTATGGGTGCCCAAACTGTATCTGGTAACTAAAGTCTTACAAACTGTAACTTGAGGTCTTACGTCTTTGTCTTGATCTGGTTCTATGAGCTGAAAGGTCTCTACCTGGGTAGTCTCTTTGGATTCTGGCTTACCAAGAAATGATGGACCTACGAACCAGTTTGTTTGCTTGAGTACAGCAGCTGACACCAATCTTGTCCCATGATCTGCTGGGTTCTTGTCCGTGCTGATGTGATGACACTGATCTGGACTTGTAGATTTTCTGATACGTGTCACTCGGTTGGTCACGTGTGTGTAAAATCTTTTTGAAGCGTTGTGAATATATCCTAACACAATCTTGCTGTCCGTATAAAAGTTCACTGCATGGATCTCAATGTCGAGTTCAGTTGTAATCATGTCTGCTATCTCTACCGCTAAGACAGCAGCACAAAGTTCTAGACGTGGGACTGTGTGAGCAGGTCTGGGAGCTAGTTTAGATTTTCCCATGATGAACCCAACATGGCTTTGTCCCTCAGTGTCTATTACTCTAAGGTAAGTTACAGCTGCGATAGCTATAGTGGAAGCGTCAGAGAATATGCATAATTCTCTTCTCTTTGTAGCAGACAAAGAAACAGGTACGTACGGTCTTGGGATGTTGAGTTGGTCAAGCTCTAACAATGAGTCTTTTCATAACTTCCACTGCATTTGCTTCTCTTCAGGAAGAGGTAGGTCCCAGTCAATTTGTTCTTGTTCAGTAGTGATTTGTCTCAAAAGAGCTTTGCCTTGCATGATGATGGGTGCTACGAATCCCAGGGGGTCATAAAGACTGTTGACTGTAGATAGAACACCTCTTTTTGTGAATGGTTTCTCTTCTCTGGAGACCCTGAAGGTGAAACTATCAGTCTTTAGGTCCCAACTACGCCCAAGACTTCTTTGCAAGGGTGGTGATTCTTTCCCTAGATCTAAGTCTCTGAGATCTTTAGCACAGTCTTCCATTGGAAATGCTTCCATGACTCTGTTGCTGTTGGAAGCTACCTTGTTCAATCTTATGTTGGATTCTGCCAACATTTCTTTTGTACTTTTCAGGATGCTAATAGCTTCTTCGTTACTGGAGAAAGAAGCAAGTCCATCATCCACGTAGAAGTTCTTCATGACTAACTGTTTGGCTTCTTGGCCATGTCTTTCACCTTGCTGTGCTGCTCGTTTCAGGTTGTAGATAGCTACAGCTGGGGAAGGGCTGTTTCCAAACACATGTACCTTCATCCTGTACTCTATGATGTCTTTGTTAAAGTCTATGGGCCAGATTCAGGTAGAGTTACTCTGGAGTATCAGTGATACTCCAGCCTAACTCTCACTTTGAGCCGGCGTTTCTGTTTTCAGTAAGCAGAAAACAAGAAACGCCAGGTTGGAGTTCCTATACGAGTGGCGTAATTGTATTTCGCCGTCGTATCGGAACTGCAATTTTAAAAATGGCGCTGGGGGCGTTCCCGCTGATTAACGCCGAGAATATGTTAATCAGCGATAATCGTCAATTCACGATCGTATTCGGGCCCGACGCAGTGACTTTCCGACGTTTCCGTAAGAGATACGCGGCGTAAAGATAAAGCAGCCCCCTAGTGGAGTATCCTATGTTAAGTATGGCCGTCGTCACCGCGTCGAAAAAAAAAATTTGAGTCGTTTGCGTAAAACGTCCATGAATGGGGATTGACGTCATTGACGTTCACTGACAGAATTTGGAGCATGCGCACTGACAGTCGACGCATGCGCAGTACGTTCGCCGCGGGATCACGCCTAGTTATAATAATACACGCCCCCCTACCCGTCCAATTTGAATAACGCCGGCTCATTTTCGCTACGCCGCCGCAACTTTAGGAGCAAGTGCTTTGTGAATAACAGTACTTGCTCCTTTCGGCGGAGTAACGTAAATGAAAAACGTTACTCCACCATAAAGAAGCGCCCATCTACCTGAATCTGGCCCATTGTCTGCATACCACAGGGACCTTAAGTAGTCTCTGTGATCTTCTCGAACGAAGAAACAGTAGAACATCTGTTGTACGTCTGCTGTTACTGCTACAAGTTCTTTTCTGAACCTGATGAGTACTCCAAGGAGTGTGTTGTTCAGGTCAGGTCCGCTGAGAAGGGCGTCATTTAGTGAGATGCCTTCGTGCTTCGCACTAGAGTCAAATACTACACGTATCTGACCTGGTTTCTGAGGATGATACACCCCAAATATAAGTACCAGTGTTCTTGGTTTTCTTGTAGTGGTGGCGCCATTTCTGCCTGGTCGTTGTCGAAAATCTTTTGCATGAAAGCTTGGAAGTGTTTCTTCATATTTGGCTTTCTTTGTAGAGTGCGCTGTAACAAACTGAAGCGTTTCTCTGCTTGTACCCTGTTGTAAAGGTGATGGCATGGTGACCGGAAGGGTAGAGGGGCTACCCAGCTGCCTGATCTTCTACTGAGGGTGCTGGCTTGTCGTCGTCTCTTGTTCTTTCAAACACCTTACAACCCAGTTCGTCTGTTTTTGCAGTTGAGGCTAAGTCTTCCATGCACCTCTGGATACTCCGATGATGTGTTGGATTATCTAATCTCTCTTTAATGTGTAAACTGTTGGTACATGGTCAAAGACAAGATGTACGACCATTCTGCAACAGGTGTGTTCTGTAGACATTTACCTTTTCTGGTTTGTGCAGTCCGTCTAGACATACTTCTCCA
Organism: Rana kukunoris; assembly: GCA_029574335.1. Lineage (NCBI taxonomy): Eukaryota > Metazoa > Chordata > Amphibia > Anura > Ranidae > Rana > Rana kukunoris. Next base: position 76,121,199 of record CM056055.1, on the reverse strand, counting down.
ACGATGACCCATCCGAGATCAAGGCGTTGTGCAAATGGTACATTGTGTGGCCCATTGTACTGTTCTCTGACTTTGTGCACTCTGAGGATATCTCTCCCCAGTAGAAGGGTGATTGCAGCATCTGGATCTAGTGCTGGTATCTGGTCTGCTATTTGCACCAGATGGGGGTGATGACGAGCAACTTCAGGTGTGGGAATCTCAGACCAGTCGTCTGGTATCTCATCACATTCTATGAGGGTAGAAAGAGTCACCTTTGTCTTTCCATCTAATGACTCGATGATGTAGTTGTTTGCTCTTCTTCCTATTGTCTCTACAACTCCAGAACAAGTCTTCAAGGTGTATGGGGTTGGACTTCCTTTGTCACCGAAGAGGTCAAAGAATTCTGTTTTTGCCAGAGATCTGTTACTCTGTTCATCCAAGACTGTGTACATCTTGATTGCCTTTTCTCTGAAACCTGCTGGATACACCTTGACTAAGCATATCTTGGAGCATGATCTTGAACGGCCCTGCTCTGTACAGATCTCAGTGCACTTTGAGGTTACTGCTGGCGTTGTACTTTCGCCTTGCTCCCCACCATGATCTTCTTGAGTTGCCGGAACTTCTTGTTTCCATGGTGGTGGTCCCGGGTGCAGTGTTGACAAGTGTTTGTCACTGTTACACTCTGCGCATCGTATTGTTTTTGTACAGTCTTTTGCAAGATGCTGAATTGAAGCGCAACGTCTGAAACAAATGTGATTGTCTTTAAGATAAGCTTTGCGCTCTTCTAATGTCTTACTTCTGAAATTGCGAAATTTTCTTAGTGGATGAGGCTTGTTGTGGATTGGACATATTTTGTCTGGCTCTTCAACTTTCTTACTGTTGTCTTCCTGATTGGCTGCAGATTCAGGTGGAACTTCTGTCTTCCTTACAGAAACTGTTGCTCTGCGTTCTTTGTAAAGCCCTGGAGGTTTCTGCTCTACCTTTGGGAAGCTCGCTGTTCTCTTGTTCAGGAAAGCAAAGCTTGGGTCATTGCGTATTTCAGCTTGGTCTTCTATGAATTCAGCGAAGAAGGCGAACGGTGGAAATGCAACTCGATGATCTTTCTTGTATCTTGAAGCTTGAGCTACCCACCTTTCTTGCAATTTGTAAGGAAGTTTCTCGATTATGGGCTCAACTCCACGTGCTGTATCCAGATATGAGAGACCTGGCAGATATCCACTAGATTTAGCGGCTTCTATTTCTGAGGCCCCATACACACGAGCGGACAGATTTGTTCAAATCTGTCCGTCCGACAGATTTGAACAAATCTGTCCGCTGGGATTTTGGTTTGCTCGCGTGTACACACGAGCAAACCAAAATCCCCGCCAGCAGACAGCGCGCTGACGTGTCGGTGATGCGGCGGTGACGTTGACGCCGACACGTCACCGCTACATCACGCACCAGGAAGTAAACACTTCCGCGCGCATGCGTCGGATCCATTCACAGGATACGACGCATGTGCGGGAGGATATGTCAGCTGGTTTCCCGTACTAACCAGCGGACATATCCAACGGACAGGTTTGTAGCGGACAAATTTCAAAGCATGCTTTGAAGTTTGTCCGATGGACAAATCTGTCCGCTAGCCCATACACACGATCGGAGATGTCTGCTGAAACGGTCCATCGGACCGTTTTCAGCGGACATATCCGCTCGCGTGTACGAGGCCTAAGAGTAGGTCTCCCAAACCTATCAGCTTTTGGTAATCCTTGTTTGTTATTCTTGGATAGTTTTCTATCCTTTTCAGAAGAGCATCCTCGATCACTTCAGGTGATCCATAGCATTGTTCTAGTCTCCGCCACACCATTGCAAGTCCTGCAGCTGGGTCATGAACATGTACTGATCTGATTCTTTGGGCTTGTTCAGTGGACTCTGGTCCTAGCCATTTAACGAGCTGGTCAAGCCTTCCTTTATCTGTCAGCTTTAAGTCTTGGGCACCGCTCAGGAAAGATGACTTCCAGGCCCAGTAGTTTTCCAGACGGTCATCGAATTTCATGAGACCAGCGCCCACTATCTCACGGGTCATCAGATATTTTGCCACTTCTATAGCACTTGTTGTGTGTGGCGAATACTTCTCGGGTGTAAACTCAGGGTATGGATGCGGCTGGTAGGGCTGATAAGGCGCTTGACAGAATCCACTTTGTTTAGGTGGTGGTTCTCGTCTGTTGTAAGTCTTTCTGTTATAGTCCAGACTTGTATTTGCTTGAGGAGGGAGTATGCAAGCATCCGTTTGCACTCTTGGAGGGTTGGCAGATTGGTCTCTGCGCATGCGACCACTTGACTTCCTACTGTGGTTCTGATTCAGTCTTGCAATGTTGCGTAGTATTAAAGTTGTTTATTGCTGGTGGAGTCAATGAAGACCTAGGTGCGTCATTGGACTGCTGTTCAGTGTACATGGTTGCTTGTGACTGTACGTACTCACGGGTGCGTTGGATTGCACTGTGGGATGACATCTGGTTTTCTATGCCATCGAACTGAGCTTCAGCCGCCCTTGTGAAAACTTCTGCCTCGGCTAAGGCTGCTGCAGCGTTTTTCTGCTGTTTGAGTAAGTGTAAAGATACTTCCACTTCTGCTTTTCTTGTGTTTCAGATTCACTTTTTGCTAATTCTCTCATCAATTCAGCTTCCTGCTCTGCATAAGAAGCCATGGCACAAGCTGCCTCTGCTTTTGCTCTTGCCTTAGTCGCTTTGTCTCTAGCCGATGACAGACTGGTGATGCTTGAATGTCTAGAACTAGTACGCTTAGATCTTGCTGAATCGGCGCTAGCTGAAGTCAGATTTGTTTGACTGGATGCTCTAGACAGTGTTGTGCATCTAGCAGGGCTGGACTGGGACAAAAGTTTGGCCCTGGACTTTATCCAGACTGGCCCACTTTGACAGGTCTCTCCCAATGGCGGCCAGACAACTCCCGCACCCCCCCCCGGCCACCCAAGCCCCCTCTTCCCCTTCACTAGCCGTTCTACTTTATTAGAGTAGAACGGCTGGTACTGGTACTCTTATAGGCAGTACCAGTGGGGAAGCTAGACATTATTTCACCCGGGGCAAAGAATCAGTTTGGTGCCCCCCCTAATGGGACCAGATTAGGCAGAAGTGAGAAACTCCCAGGCCATAGCTGTTGAGTCGGCTGTCTGTCCCATCCCCCATGCTCCTCTGTCATCCCCCCTGCTCCTCTAGGCCTCCCTCTGCTTTTTTGCTCCCCCCAGGTGAGGGCTGCGGGGAGGGAGAGACAAAGGAGCAGAGGGGGGGGGGTGGCAGTCCGCTGTCACTGAAGCCGGCCCACTGAGCCATCGGCCCACCGGGAAACTCCCTGTAGTCCCAATGGCCAGTCCATCCCTGGCATCTAGACTTGGTTCTTGGCAAGCTGTGTGTGTCTTCCTTCTTATAGGAGCATTGAGGGTTAACGGTCAGAGAGTTGCTCTCTGTGTTCTACATCTTGTTTTAGCTGGCAGCTGGACACAGGCAATATAAGTGTTATAGTGAGTGAGAGAAATTAGTTTCACTTTTTGTTTCGCTGCACGTGGCTGAAAGGATTTGTCCTTTTATTGTTGAGGACGATTCAAAGCTGTTTAGTTGCCTCTGACAACGTTTTAAAGCCTTTTTACTGTAATGTCTCGGCTGTGTGTTGCTGGTTAGATACACAGCTTAACATCAAGTATAAACCGAATCCCAATGACAGACGCGCTGGTTACTGAACTGATGCAGTCTTTACTGAGATATAATGCACAAGAATGTGTACAATAGTGTGAAAGTGATATGTGATATGGTAAAACAAACATAAAAAGACAAATGTAAGCATGGCTATTCAAGCAACATACATTATACATAGCTAATACAAAAGATAGGGCCTAACTACTGTAACATGTGCTCGCTTACTACAGACTGAAACACACATTATCTATCTGCAATGTCTAGCATCCCTCTACACAAGCTGAACTAGCAGAACCCCTTTACTCACAGGCTTCGGTGTTCGTCAGATTTGCAATTTGTAAAAGCTTTTAAGATGTCTTCAGTAGCTAGAGCTGGAATGAACAGGATATGTCCCAGCAAGCTCTAGATAGTACAGGGAAGACCCGCCTCTAGGCTTCAAGAACATGGAGGGTCTTAAAGAAACAGACACTGCCGAGTGCCAAGCATGTAAAAAACATTGCGAAGGCAGCACACTCACAGAAACCCAAAAATATTAGTTCAACAATTTACCTTGAAAGATGTACTCAGAGAGGATCAAAGTGGGAATCTTGACTTTTGGGATCAACTCAAAATAAACCACTAGGTGGCAGTGGATGTTAGCCAAAGTACTTCCAAAACATCAGAAAAGGCTGATAAAAAAACACAATAGAAACCCATTTATAGAATGTCCCAGCAAGGGTAAGAGCACATCAACAGCTTACAAGAGGCTACAGCAACAAACCTCTGGGGATCTAGAACTGAACCCTGGGCCGCATAACAGAGCATCCTGATGGCTTACGTGGCCGCACCTACTCCCCACTAAGTGGCGCACGGCGATGTGGTGACAGAAGGGTATTGCAACCAAGGGGGAATCTGCATAGGTATTTACAGTGTCAAACTTGAAAATTAAATGACATACATTTAAATACGAATGCATGCCGCGGCATGCTGTAAAAAGATTTATTTAAATCTTGTAAACATACAATATATCATACAGAGAGAATTTGAGGATTGTTGATAAACAATATCTCCTAGCCAGAGGCGTCGTTAGGCCCTGGCTAGGGGGGCTGGAGCCCCGAATGTGACCCCGAAAAGCCCTGAGTCTCAAAAAGGCACCATACACTAGTTAGCCCAGAACGACGCTGAGCAGGAAGCGATCTGATTGCCGAGTCACAGGTCCCACCTTCTGGAGCCTGCAGAACATATGATGGATGTCCCAGTGGTCCAATGTCCAACCGTGGGATGTGTGACGTCCATCATACGCGCCACTGGCTCCAGAAGGCGGGAATTTCCAATCCCACAGTCGCCGCCACATCACAATACTGAGATCCCCGCTCAGCACTGAAGCGGGACTCAGAAGACTGAGGAGCGATGAGTCCAGGGCAGCGGAGGAGCGATCAGGCCATGCCCGGACCGCGGCCCCCGAGAGGCCACCAGGCTGCAAGACAAGTCTCATCTAGCCTCTCCGCGGCCGCCCGGGTGGATGTAAACACAGAGGGTGGAGAAGCTAGATGAGAAGCCTTCGGCCTCTCTTCACGGCCGGTTGGGGGCGTGACTGCGGGCGGGGAGGAGCCAGAGCAGACACCCGCTGGCTGCTGCTACAACACCAGCCCAGATAGCAGAAAACGTGGGTACAGCCCCCCTCCTGTAACCTGGATAGGAAAAGCAGTGGGGGCGGCTGCATATAAAAAAATCCTTTTCTCCATCTCCATTCTGCAATATTGGAATGCCTGAGGCTGCGGGAGGTAGAGGAAAAGCAGGCATTCCAATACTGGAGAAGGGAGATGGAGAAAATGATTTTTTATATGATCTCCACCTCCCCCAGCCGCCCCCACTGCTGCCACCCCCCTCTCCACCTCCCCCAGTACCATCCCCCAGTGATCTCCACAGTCTTGCCACCCCCAGTGATCTTCCTCCTTCCCCCAGTGATCTCCACCTCCCCCCAGTACTCTCCACCCCCCAGTGATCTCCACCCCCCCCAGTACTGCCACCCCCTGATCCCCACCTCCCCCCACTCTGCCCCCCCAGTGATCTCCACCTCCCCCCAGTACTCTGCCACCCCCCAGTGATCTCCACCTCCCCCAGTACTCTGCCACCCCCCAGTGATCTCCACCTCCCCCCAGTACTCTGCCCCCCAGTGATCTCCACCTCCCCCAGTACTCTGCCACCCCCCAGTGATCTCCACCTCCCCCAGTACTCTGCCACCCCCAGTGATCTCCACCTCCCCCCAGTACTCTGCCCCCCCAGTGATCTCCACCTCCCCCCAGTACTCTGCCATCCCCCAGTGATCTCCACCTCCCCCCAGGTACTCTGCCATCCCCCAGTGATCTCCACCTCCCCCCAGTACTCTGCCACCCCCCAGTGATCTCCACCTCCCGCCAGTACTCTGCCATCCCCCAGTGATCTCCACCGCCCCCCAGTACTCTGCCACCCCCCAGTGATCTCCACCTCCCCCCAGTACTCTGCCACCCCCAGTGATCTCCACCTCCCCCCATCTCTGCCACAGTGATCTCCACCCCCCCAGTACTCCCCCTGATCTCCACCTCCCCCCAGTACTCTCCCCCAGTGATCTCCACCTCCCCCCAGTACTCTGCCACCCCCAGTGATCTCCACCCCCCAGTACTCTGCCACCCCCAGTGATCTCTCCCCCAGTACCTCCACCCCCCCAGTACTCTCCCCCTGATCTCCACCTCCCCCCAGTACTCTGCCACCCCCAGTGATCTCCACCTCCCCCCAGATCTCCACAGTGATCTCCACCCCCCCAGTACTCTGCCACCCCCAGTGATCTCCACCTCCCCCCAGTACTCTGCCTGACACCCCCAGTGATCTCCACCTCCCCCCAGTACTGCCACCCCCTGATCTCCACCTCCCCCACTCTGCCCCCCCAGTGATCTCCACCTCCCCCAGTACTCTGCCACCCCCAGTGATCTCCACAGTGATCTCCCCCCAGTACTCTGCCACTCTGCCATCCCCCAGTGATCTCCACCTCCCCCAGTACTCTGCCACCCCCAGTGATCTCCACCTCCCCCAGTACTCTGCCACCCCCAGTGATCTCCACCTCCCCCCAGTACTCTGCCCCCCCAGTGATCTCCACCTCCCCCCAGTACTCTGCCACCCCCAGTGATCTCCACCTCCCCCCAGTACTCTGCCACCCCCAGTGATCTCCACCTCCCCCCAGTACTCTGCCACCCCCCAGTGATCTCCACCTCCCCCCAGTACTCTGCCACCCCCAGTGATCTCCACCTCCCCCCACTCTGCCACCCCCAGTGTGATCTCTGCCCACCCCCCTGCCCTGCCAAACCACCCCCCACTCTCTGCCACCCTCTAGTGCTCTCTGCCACACCACCCCCCAGTGCTCTCTGCCCCACCCCCCAGTACTCTCTGATCTCCAGTGCTCTCTGCCACACCCCCCAGCTCTCTACTCTGCCACCCCAGTGATCTCCACCTCCCCTAATAACCATGTACTCTGCCACCCCCAGTGATCTCAACACCTCCCCCCAGTACTCCACTGCCATCCCCCATGTGATCTCATATAACACCTCCCGTCCAGTATATAGAACAGGTCAGTGATCTCCACCTCCCCCAGTATGCCACCCCCAGTGATCTCCACCTGCCCCCCCAGTGATCTCCACCTCCCCCCCAGTACTCTGCCACCCCCCAGTGATCTCCACCTCCCCCCAGTACTCTGCCATCCCCCAGTGATCTCCACCTCCCCCCAGTACTCTGCCTGCCACCCCCAGTGATCTCCACCTCCCCCAGTACTCTGCCACCCCCAGATCTCCACCTCCCCCCAGATCTCCACCTCCCCCCAGTACTCTGCCACACCCCCAGTGATCTCCACCTCCCCCCAGTACTCTGCCACCCCCAGTGATCTCCACCTCCCCCCAGTACTCTGCCACCCCCCAGTGATCTCCACCTCCCCCCAGTACTCTGCCACCCCCCAGTGATCTCCACCTCCCCCAGTACTCTGCCACCCCCAGTGATCTCCACCTCCCCCCAGTACTCTGCCACCCCCCAGTGATCTCCACCTCCCCCCAGTACCTCCCCCAGTGATCTCCACCTCCCCCCATCTCCACCTCCCCCTCTCTGCCACTCTGCCCCCCAGTGATCTCCACCTCCCCCCAGTACTCTGCCACCCCCCAGTGATCTCCACCTCCCCCCAGTACTCTGCCATCCCCCAGTGATCTCCACCTCCCCCAGTACTCTGATCTCCACCTCCCCCCAGTACTCTGCCACCCCCAGTGATCTCCACCTCCCCCCAGTACCTGCCCCCCCAGTGATCTCCACCTCCCCCAGTACTCTGCCATCCCCCAGTGATCTCCACCTCCCCCCAGTACTCTGCCACCCCCAGTGATCTCCACCTCCCCCCAGTACTCTGCCACCCCCAGTGATCTCCACCTCCCCCAGTACTCTGCCACCCCCAGTGATCTCCACCTCCCCCAGTACTCTGCCCCCCCAGTGATCTCCACCTCCCCCCAGTACTCTGACACCCCCAGTGATCTCCACCTCCCCCCAGTACTCTGCCACCCCCAGTGATCTCCACCTCCCCCCAGTACTCTGCCATCCCCCAGTGATCTCCACCTCCCCCCAGTACTCTGCCACCCCCAGTGATCTCCACCTCCCCCCAGTACCTGCCACCCCCCAGTATCTCCACCTCCCCCAGTACTCTGCCACCCCCAGTGATCTCCACCTCCCCCCAGGTACTCTGCCTCCCCCCAGTGATCTCCACCTCCCCCCAGTACTCTGCCACCCCCAGTGATCTCCACCTCCCCCCAGTACTCTGCCACCCCCAGTGATCTCCACCTCCCCCCAGTACTCTGACACCCCCAGTGATCTCCACCTCCCCCCAGTACTCTGCCACCCCCAGTGATCTCCACCTCCCCCCAGTACTCTGCCACCCCCACCTCCACCTCCCCCCAGTACTCTGCCACACCCCCCAGTGCTCTCTGCCACCCTCTGCCACACCCCCCAGTGCTCTCTGTACTCTCTGCCACCCTCTCCAGTGCTCTCTGCCACACCACCCCCCAGTGCTCTCTGCCACACCACCCCCCAGTGCTCTCTGCCAAACCACCCCCCAGTGCTCTCTGCCACACCACCCCCCAATTCTCTCTGCCACACCACCCCAGTGCTCTCTGCCACCCCTCTAACCCATTCTGACAAGATTTTATTTTTCTTACCTTGTGAAGCCAGTGATGCTCACCTAAGTCCTATATCTTGGTCCCTCAACTATCCCTGAAAAAGGACCTAACAAGTAAACAGAAGAGGAAATGGCTGTGGGCTGGGGCATCATGTAACGCGGTTTAAGGTAAGTGAAAAGGGCATTTATCCTAAATATCTTTATATCTTTATACTGGGGAGAGGTTGAGAATACTTCTCAAACTTAATGTCCACTGACTAATCCCAAATATGACAACTGTAATCCACTTGTATATGTTTACAAATACCTTGTATGGTTCTACATATAACGTGTATGTGTCTGCTAATAACTTGCATTGTTTATAGTTGATTGTGTATGTATGTAGGTCAGGTCAGTGTATATAGAACAGGTCAGTGGGTCAGGTCAGTGTATGTAGAACAGGTCAGTGGGTCAGGTCAGTGTATGTAGAACAGGTCAGTGGGTCAGGTCAGTGTATGTAGGACAGGTCAGTGTATGTAGGTTATGTCAGTACACACACACATAGAACAGAGTATGTGTGTCAGGTAGGTCACCCCGCTCCACTCCACCGACCGTGCCCGAACCCCCCCAGGTGACGGCTTGGCTTCGGGCTAAAGCCCCTGGTCTTTTTGGCACCTAGCAACGCCCCTACTCCTAGCCATACTGTATGAGCTTAGAATTACATAAAAGAATATACAGGCAGAGAATATGTAATTCTAAGCTCATACAGTAGGGCTAGGAGATATTGTTTATCAACAATTCTCTCTGTATGATATATTGTATGTTTACAAGATTTAAATAAATGTTTTTACAGCATGCCGCGGCATGCATTCGTATTTAAATGTATGTCATTTAATTTTCAAGTTTGTCACTGTGAATTCCTATGCAGATTCCCCCTTGGTTGCAATACCCTTCTATCACCACATCACCGTGCGCCACTTAGTGGGGAGTAGGTGCGGCCACGTAAGCCATCGGGATGCTCTGTCATGCGGCCCAGGGTCTCTGGGCTGCTGGACTTGGAGCCCCCTGATGGTGCGGGTTACTGTGTCCCCCTATTTTCTTACTCCATCTGGGGGACCTTCCCCACATGTTCTTCTTCTAATGCTATAGGAGCTGTTCGTGGCTCTCACGCGCATGCGCGATACGTGTCCTGTGTGTCAGCATCACTGACGTCATCCGAGTGGGGTATTTAAACACTGGCCAGGCCTGATCACTCTCCAGTGCGGCCTGGAGGGTGTACAGGCTTGTTATCTCACCAGTGTGGCGGCGTTTGGTTTAATTTGTCCCCTTTCAGTTCTGGATCACCGGAGGTTTGTTGCTGTAGCCTCTTGTAAGCTGTTGATGCGCTCTTACCCTTGCTGGGACATTCTATAAATGGGTTTCTATTGTGTTTTTTTATCAGCCTTTTTCTGATGTTTTGGAAGTACTTTGGCTAACATCTACTGCCACCTAGTGGTTTATTTTGAGTTGATTCCACAAGTCAAGATTCCCACTTTGATCCTCTCTGAGTACATCTTTCAAGGTAAATTGTTAAACTAATGTTTCTGGGTTTCTGTGAGTTTACCACTGTTTTACATTAGCCACTATCTGATTAATTAATGTTACCATTGCCATATATCTTTATTATAGATTTTTGGCTTACTTTGTTTCAGGGACTCTACTGTGGAAATTTTTGGGGACATCTTCCATTCGCTTTGGCCCATATAAATCATTTTTTTTTACTTGCAAAGGTACCTAGCATAAATTGGTGCAATTTTATTTAGATAGAGAGCTTTCTGCTCTCCCAGTATTATACTAGGTGCGTCTATGTAATTATTGTAATTTTTTCCTTCTTTATTACTACTAGATCTACCCCAACCTGCCCCCATGCTTTGTGGTGTATGGTGGAAGTGGTACGCATTGTTACCCACCCCCATCCCCCTCCTCATTACACCCTTGCGGGGTTGGGTGTGGTTGACTACCAGTGGGTCTTTCCGGTTGGTACGCACAGTGTTAACCCTCTCTTTAACAAACAAGCACCGTTTATCGGTGAGTATAGATAATTACAGATACCATAAGTCAATATTATACCTACTCTGTAGGTTTCTCAGTAGTATTTTTCTACTGAATGTATCATGTTTTCTAATGGCAATATTATATTTTTTTAATGTCTAGAAGCTCCCGAGGAAGCAACTTCTTCTATGTCGCGAAACATGTCGAGCTGAATTTTAACCTTTCAAGGATCCAAGGGCCCCAACCTCTGATATCATCACTCCCCCCAGCTCTACACCTGTATTAATTACATCCAGCCTTGTGGCTATTGAGTGTCCTTTTCAGAGCTATATGCATGGGGTCTTTTGGGTGTACTTGTTTTTGCCTCTATTTATTTCATTTCTTGTCCTTTTGTTTTTCATAGTGCAAGTGTGATGTATTTTTCTATTAAAAGTATCAAATTTTATTGGGTTGTGCCTACAAAGTCCATTTTTTTTTCCCGTTTAGAACAAATTCTCATGTTCTTCTCATAAACCTCTATATTGAAGGATGTGGCACATATCTATTAGTGGGTGAATGATTACCACTCCAGGGCGATTGTAATCAAATTAACACTAGATTCATTTGACAAATTTTGAATTGCATTTATGTTTTAAGCAGAGATTAAGCACTAGCCTCCCAGTATCATGCTGATTAGTCTGCCTAGAGCTGCTAATTATAATTTGTTGTTCCATCTGTACACAAATTATCGTTCACTGTGTTTTTTCTGTGTTTTTTCCTTTTTTCTCCTTTTTTTGCTTTACGAAGGATCATGGACTTTGTGGGCACAGCATGGTCGGGACTTATGACTGAATTCCAAACATCATACAATGGGGCCAACAAGGAGACCGATGAGTTGAAACTATACTTTGGTAAACTTAAACAACTCCTGAAGAAGAAATCATATTTATATTGGCATATGGAATTTTTTAAGGAATACATTAAGGAAAATATTAGCCCTATGCGTCTTAGAGTACAAATGTTCCCCACTATCAAGAATGCATCACAAGACCTAAAAAATTCCTGGGAAGGAGTTCTGAATAGATGCAGCAAAGAATGTATGCAGTTATTATTGGTACAATATCAAACTGACACTAATTCTTTGGATCGTGAATTAGCACTTCTTAATTCTCAATACGAACACATCAGAACTCATTCCCAGTATGCTGATAGATACCAGGAACTGAAAGTTTTTCTTGATAAACGTATTAAATGCATCATTTCTAAAAAAAACAAGCCAAGATGGCTAAAGATCGCATGGCCTTCACTGAAGGGTATGCGTATAGATGGGATTTCCCAACCAGAGGACGTGGCCGTGGATCACATAACCATCCACCCTCTGGATATGGAAAACCAGGGGTTTCGGAAAAAGAAGATTTTGAATCTGATTCATCCATGTCCTCATCTTCTCTTTCACAGGGGCAACCAAAATCGTCAACAGCTCAAGCGTTCCCGGTATCACGTAAAAGGGGATATCAAGGTGGTGGGCAATTCACTACACCAAGTACTAAAAAAAAAACTACTCATGTGTCAGGGTTCACTCCCATGTAGGGTAGTTCACAAGGTGCCCAAAGTAGAGGTGATGGGAAATCACAAAATCTAGATTTATCTCAGTATGCCTATATGGGGCCTATAGCTGCTAAGGCGATCCAACAGCTACAATCGCAAAATGCGTCTCAGTCAGCTCAACCTAATACTACACCCATTTTGGATTCAAGATTGGTTGAATCTGGACCACCGGGAGCGTCAGGTGGTTCTATCCACCAATCACGATCCATGATAACCCTAAGCAATGACACACGAAAAACATCTTATGCCCAAATCACCCGACAGGATGACCCTTTAGGGGAGACACTCCCGACCGTGTTGACAATGAGGAACTAAGCGTCATCAATCTTACTCCATATCCCCTCTCGGAGGATGAGACAGCAGTTCTTAAATTAGGCCTACGTTTTTGTCCCAGTAATAACATTGACAAATATGAGGTTATTAAGGATCTGTACCTATTCGCAAGGAAATTAACCTACAAACACATTTTCGATCCCGATAAACAACGTTTAAGAGCAGAGAGGGAAATGTCAGATCAAATCAAAAGATATACCATGAAGGAATTCCGAGCCCTTAAAGATCTGATGCTCTTCCTTGAGGAAAATTAAGGTCCCCCTGATATTCCATCCGACCGATCGAGTCAACCCGACCATGCCCAGAAATCAAGTACAAAAAAACTAAATTCCTTTAAACGTAAATCGAATCAATTTCCTGATCTACATACTAACCAGCAGATTTCAGCTTTCCTTATTGCAATGGTTAATGAGATTTAAACTATGTCAGTTTCCCCTACATTGTCCAACCTTAGCATCAGACATCAAAATGCATTCAAATGCTTACAGGCTAGAAAGGATACAGTAATCAAGGCATCCGATAAAGGCGGCAATATTGTTTTGCTAACATGTCAACAATATGAACAAATGTGTTTTGATATCCTCAACAATGAGGACTGGTACAAACCCATTACCAAAGACACCATAACACAATTTAAACTTGAATTCAAACTATTATTATACACTGCCTTTAACGATGCCTTGATAGACAAACAGATATACGATTATCTCAATGTAGCATTCCCACGTGAGGCGACCTTCTATTCTATTCCTAAAATCCATAAGGACAGAACAAAACCACCCGGCAGACCCATAATTCCGGGGATCGGTTCAATCACCGAGAATGCTAGTAGGTTAGTGGACTTTTTTCTTATGCCACATGTGTTGGGCCTCCCGTCCTATGTTAAAGATACCTCAGACCTGTTGTGACATTTGGGTGGCATTGCAATTCCTCCTGATGCTTTCTTTGTTAGCATCGATGTTGAAGCCTTATATTCTAGCATACCGCACCAACTAGGCTTAGATACCATCAAAACTTTTTTGATGGAGGAGGATCATCGCAAGTGGAAATTCCAGACGTTTATCCTAAAATATCTATCTTTCTTTCTACATCATAATAGTTTTTCCTTTCTCGACCTCCAGGAACACGGTGTTGCAATGGGCACGTGTTGTGCACCGGCATACGCCAACCTGTACCTGGGGGGGTGGGAGAGAGAACTGGCCTCTAATGAGGCCTTTGATCACTTTTTGAGCCAAACGCTGTGCTGGTATAGGTACATCAACGATATATTTTTTAATTTGGACGGGCACTACTCAGTTACTGCTGGAATTTATAGAACATCTTAATATCAACAACTTTAATTTAAAATTCACTTTTGAATTCCATAAGAATTCTATATCATTTTTGGACCTCCTGATTTATCGTGATGCAACCAATAACATAGCGACAAAACTCTATCGTAAAAAGACCGCAGGAAATACCATACTGAACGCTCAAAGTAACTATCCTACACACCTGGTTCATAGTATACCATACGCTCAGTATATTCGTCTAAGAAGGAATTGTACTCATGAAAGTGATTTCAGGTTTCAAGCCAATGAATTACGCTCACGCCTCCTACAGAGAGGGTATAGCAAGACCCTTCTGAGAGAGTCCTTTAATAAAGCACTTAACCTAGACAGGACATCCCTCATTCACTCTAGACCACAAAGAAGTGATGATCAACAAATCACTAGATTTATCACTAAATACTCGGCACAACATCAACAATTGCGCACCTGTTTGCAAAAGCACTGGTATTTGTTGAGTGAAGACCCTACGATAGATATATACGTCAAACCGACTCTGGAAATAGTATTTAGAAAGAGTTCATCTTTAGGCAATAAACTAACTAGCCACTATAAAGCGACCACAGCCGACCAGAATTCCACCTTCGGCCTTTTTCCTTGTGGCCAATGCTCCTATTGCCCTTGGGTACAGACGGGCAAGAAATTCCGCCTACCCAATGGGGAAATTTTTAAACCTCAATTCACAGCTACTTGTAGCACTGAAGGAGTGGTTTATCTCATGACGTGCCAGTGTGGGGCATTTTATGTGGGCAAAACAATCCGTCAGCTGAAACACTGCATTTAAGACCACATATATTACTCCAAATTTGCTAAGATGCTCACTCCGGTCAGCCGCCATCTGGGACTGTACCACAGATTCGATACCAGGATGGTACAATTTGTGGTTTTGGAAGTTATACCACAGGACCCGAGAGGTGGAGATTGGGACAAGCGCATCCTTCAAAGGGAAACTATGTGTTTTGAACAACTCAATGCCACCAGACCACCTGGCATCAATGAGGTGGTATCCTACAGGCCCTTCCTTTGAAGGGCCTGTGGGATGGCACATTTGATGGCCAGTGATAAACAGAATCTGGCCACTCTAGTGCGGTTTCCATCTAGGCCCCCTCCTCCCCTCCACACTTTTTAACAAGTTATAGTGCCATAACTGCTAATGTTGCGGTCCAGTGCATATTTGCAAACATGTGATTTCCTGCCAAAATTATTTGTCAGTCTTCCATCCATGTAGGGGGATCTCGGTTCTTCAACTTATTCATCTATTTACCTATTAGGGATACCATCTGTCAAATCGTAGCCTAGTCCTTTAAGTTTATTTGTCCGTGTTTTTGTGACTATTATTATTTTTTTCTTTTTGCTTACTGTAAGTTTGCACTTCTTTAACATTTCCTCTTTATATGATTCTAGCTCTATGAGGGATAAACAAGCACAGATGACTCTTTTGAGCCAACAGGCTATGGTATCCTAGTGAACTGGGTGTTTATGTGTTTTTTTATTCTCTGCCTGTATATTCTTTCATGTAACTCTAAGCTCATACAGTAGGGCTAAGAGATATTGTTTATCAACAATCCTCAAATTCTCTCTGTATGATATATTGTATGTTTACAAGATTTAAATAAATCTTTTTACAGCATGTCGCGGCATGCATTCGTATTCAAATGTATGTTATTTAATTTTCAAGTTTGACACTGTGAATTCTTATGCAGATTCCCCCTTGGTTGCAATACCCTCCTGTCACCACATCGCCGTGCGCCACTTAGTGGGGAGTAGGTGCGGCCACGTAAGCCATCGGGATGCTCTGTCATGCGGCACAGGGTCTCTGGGCAGCTGGACTTGGAGCCCCCCGATGGCGCGGGTTACTGTGTCCCCCTATTTTCTTACTCTATTTGGGGGACCTTCCCCACACGTTCTTCTTCTATTGCTAAAGGAGCTGTTCGTGGCTCTCACGCGCATGCGTGGCGCACGCGCATGCGCGATACGTGTCCTGTGTGTCAGCATCACTGACGTCATCCACACGTTCCCACAATCTTCTATTGCTATAGAAGCCGTTCGCGGCTCTCACGCGCATGCGCGGCGCACGCGCATGCGCGATACGTGTCCTGAGGCCAGCCGGATTGACGTCAGCACCGTGATTACTACTTTCCAGGTAACCGGAGTAAAGGATCTTCCTTTTGATAGATTTTGGGGGAGCAACCACCAATTGAGGCTGCCATAGGAGAAGTTGCAAAACCAGAAAGGGGCACATGATCATCCTCTGAGGCTGCTATCAGACTGACAGAGGGGGATAGTAAACTGCAGGCATGCTCAGAATCCTTAGCCATAAGCGGGGATTTCCTAGTGTCTCTTTTACTAGCCTTTGTACCTCTTCTGCAGGACATAGTCCTGTACTGCAAAGCACTATAATAAAATGCAATCGCTGTTGTGCTATAGTCTTACAATACACAAAATTAGCTCACTGCACAACCTTATGCTGAGTAGGAGTCTTAGGTTTGCCTGGTTCAATCCACAGGAATTCTTACAGCCCACAGCTCTGTGTCCATGCAACTTTACAGAAGGCTCTGGCGTGCCGACTGTCATGGCGGCACAAGGGCGAAAAAAGGAAGGAGAGCAGACCACTGGGGGGCTTTGGGGAACCCCTGTACATGTTTTGTGGCAGAGCCTGCAGCTGAGGAGGTGAGTGGTGTTTAATTTGACCGACCACTGAGTGTTTTTCCTGGATGGCTTTGTAAAAATACACCAGGGGCCAGATTCTCATAGATGCGCGCATATTTATTTAGGCGTAGCGCATCTCAGATGCACTACGCCGACGTAACGCGGAGAGACAAGTACCGTATTCTCTGAGCAAATGCGTTCCAAGATGCGCCGGCGTAGCGTAAATTCATCGGCGTAAGCCGGCGTAACTCCAAAGTAGGAGGGAAGTGGGCGTGATGCATTCTAATGAAGCGTGACCCCATGCAAATGAACGCTGGGACGAACAGAGCATGCGCCGTGACGTGGATGACCCGCGCCGTGACGTGGATGACCCGTGCCGTGAGGTGGATGCTCTCTGCGCATGCGCAAAGCCTCCCTACTATTCACCAGCCCATTGTATAAATAATGCACCCACACATGCGCCCGTGCAGCGCAAGAGTCTCCCATTTTTTGGTTTGGCCTGGAAACACTTTTGCAGGACCATGTCTGCTATTGGGAAGGAGAGGAGGAAGAAGAATTTCTCACCAGAGGAGAGGGCCATCGTGATTGCGGCCATGGAGAAATACAATTCGCGGCTCCATGGTGCAGACAGTGCTCGAACCAGCAAGTCACGTAGGGATGAGATCCTCATGAAGGTGGCTTGTCAGGTTAATGCCCTATCACATGAGGTCCGGACACCCCAGGACATTCAGAAAAAAATGAATGACCTGCGGCGTCTTGTGAAGGGCAAGCTGGCTGAGATTGCTCGGCATGCCAGGGGCACTGGAGGGGGCCCACCCTGTAATATCCACCTTACTGAGGAGGAGAAGGTGGTCGCCCGCTGCCTGCAGAGGGAGCAGGTGGAGGGAGTAGGGGCTAAGACTCTGTTGAGCCAGCCCTGAGGACAGGTAAGTGTGTTTTATATACTATCTGTTGTGTAGCATGTGTGGGGGTGGAAGGGAACATGTGCCAAGTGTGTGGGTCCACCAACATGTGCATCTTTTGTGTCATCCACAGATGTGCAGGGGCCATCTGTTGCTGCCAGGGCCCGTCCTGTTCCATCCCTCGAGCATCCAGTCCATCTGGCTGCCCCCCTGGAAGAGGCCTTGTTGGAGGAAATTGGGCACACCTCTACGGAGGAGGTGGTTGAGGAGGAGGTTGTCGAGCAGGACCAGGAGCTCTACCTGATTTTGGAGGAGGTGCATGGCTTGACCGGACCAGCCCAAGCCACCACCCCATATATCCCCAGCCCCTCAGTGTCCACCCCCAACCTCTCCAGTCCCTCCGATTCCATCCCCCTCATCTCCGGCCCCTCAACATCCCCCCTATATGCCAGGACCCCAGCCACTCCCAGAAAGGCGACTCGAAAGACGAGGGGTGTTCCCCAGGTCATGCCGGAACAGCTGGCCAGGCAGCAGGACCAGCAGAATCGGCACCTTGCAGAGGTTCTTGGGGAGATGAGGCGCCTGGCCAACAGCCTGGCCTCCTCGGGTCCATTAATGGATGTCATACAAGACGTCGCTGGCAACAGAGCAGCGACGGTCACCAGCCTGGGGGAGCTGCAGGCGACCACATCAGATCTTGTGGGGGAGGTCAAATCCTTGTGGGTTGCAGTCCAGGACCAGACAGCTGTGCTGCCCGCATAGCGGTGGCCTTGGAGGGCATGCAGGCAGCCAGGGAGGGACGTGGGGATGCTACTCCTCCACCTGATAGAGGCTGCCCCCCAACCTGAGGCTGCCCCCAGGAAGTGAGGGCCAGGAGCCTTGGCACCAGGCGGAGCCCACGCCAGGCCAAGTCATTTTTTTATTTTTATTTGTGCTCTGGTGAAGAGCTTTTTTTTGATTTTTGCTCTGGTGAAGAGCTTTTTTTTTTTTTTTTTGCTCTGGTTAAGAGCTTTTTTTTTTATTTTTGCTCTGGTGAGGAGTTTATTTTTTTATTTTTTGGATACTGCACACGGTGCAGTGTGAATGGTGTGTGAATGTGAGGGTGGCACTCCTGCCAGTAAGGGGTGTCACCCTCGGCCGTTGGGGAGAAGTTATCCCCACGGCTGTGTGAATGACGTGTGAATGGACAGCGACACCATTGGGGCCTTGACGCGGCGTTGCTGCTCCCAAGTCTTGCATGCCGGACTTGGGCTAATCCAATGTGAAGTGGATGTGGTGTGTGTGATCTAGGGACCACAGTGGTGTGCATGCGTGCATTGTCTGTGTGCCATGATGAATGTGTGTGTTTAACGGTTAAAGTTTCTTAACACGAGGCACCTCCTGACTGCTCTTCCATCAGCAGACTGGGTCTCCTCTGGCAGGGGGGGGGGCTGTCTGGTTGGGGGGTCGGGTCATCACGTAGGACAATCTGCAGGCCCTTTCTCATGGCAAAGTTGTGCAGAATGCAACATGCACCAAAGATCTGACACACAACGTTTGGGGAATACAACAGGGCACCCACGGACCTATCTAGGCATCGGAAACGGGACTTCAGGAGGCCAAATGTTCGCTCCACCACTGCACGGGTACGTGTGTGTGCATCATTGTATCTTCTCTCTCCTCTGGTTTGGGGATCCCGGAAAGGAGTCATTAGATGGGGTCCAAGTGCATATGCCGCATCACCTGGAAGGGAAAAGACAGAAGGATGTTAGTCATGCATGTGCCCCTTGTGATGTGTGCATCATGGGGTGGGACAGTCATGCCTGACTCCTATGTCACTCACCAACCAACCAGCTGTCCCCATACACGTTCTGTTCGAATTCCGTTGGGATGGTACTTTGAGTCATGGCTGTATCCGGGGTGTTTGGCACGGACGTGCCATATGAGGTATTTGGCATCAGCTATCACCTGTACGTTGATGGAATGCCAGTGCTTCCGATTGTGGTATATGTGCTCTGTGGCACGGGGGCCTGTAGTGCCACATGTGTGCAATCAATGGCCCCGACGGTGCGTGGGAAACCATCAATTCTGTAGAAATCTGTCATTGCCTTCTCCCGCAGATGCTCAGTGGTGGGTCTGATGATGTGGTGGAACATGCGTCTGGTCTGAGGATTGCGGGGACAACCTGGTGCACACATCTGCTCATGCTGGTTTGTGACATCCCAGCCACCACTCCACTTGTACGCTGGAATGATCCACTGGCCAGGAAATGGAGTGTTGCCAGTACCTTGTCCAGTGGCTGCAGTGCATGTGAGTGGTGTGTCTGGCTGGTGATGTCATCCTGCAGGGCTGTGGTTAATTCCATGATGGCAGCAGGGCTGAATCTGAAGATGTGATACACCTCCTCATCACCTATGCCAAAGAGGCTCATGCGCGTTCGGTATATCCTCTCATGTGCCCTCCTCCTCCTCCTCCTTCTTTGCCCCTCTTCATACAATAGTAGTGCTAAGACCATGGCTGCCCCTGGTATGTTATGTGTTGTCGAGTAAGTGTGATTGCTCAGCTCGTCCTGTATGGTGCTGCTGTAGTTGCTCTCCAGCTGACTTGCACACGTCTGGGCAAAGTTACCCCTGCTTTTATGAGGGGTAAGTTTAGGCCAGGCTTTCGTGCTACGCGCACCACGCGTAGCCTACGCCGAACGCGCGTAGTTTCAGGCATCGGCGCATCTCCCTCATTTGCATATTTGCATGATAATTCAATGGGTTGGCACGATGCGCACTGCGTAACTATGCGCCTAGGCCGCGCTAGCTTAAAAGATTTACGCCGCTCAGGAAAAGCCGATTTTCAGGCGTATATGGTTCTGTGTTTACAGCGCATCGATGCTACAGCGCACATTTACAATTACGCCACGCATATCCATTTACGACGGCGTAACGTCTCTGAGAATCTGGCCCAATGGGTTGGCACAATGCGCACTGCGTAACTATGCGCCTACGCCGCGCTAGCTTAAAAGATTTACGCCGCTCAGGAAAAGCCGATTTTCAGGTGTATCTGGATATGTGTTAACGGCACATCGATACGATGGCGCACATTTACATTTACGCCGCGCATATCCATTTACGCCGGCGTAACGTCTCTGAGAATCTGGCCCCAGGTATGTAACTTACTCCATCTAGTGGTGAAAACCAGGTAAGACATCCTACTCACAGAAGATAAAAAAAAATTTCAATTATCCTCTCTTACCTTTATCCCCGCCGCAGGAAAGCTACTGAAATAGTAGATCCAGCCTTCACCCATCATGGCGGGTAATGTTATGCCAACCCTCAGGTTTACAATGGGTTCCCACTTAGAGGAACCTCATACCTGGGAACAGTAGAAGACTCTGCCAGTAACTTTTTGTGCCACAGTTGCATTAGTACACCAAAGCCTGGATCCCAGAGCCAAGACCTCCGCAGAGAGACATTACAGTTTCTTCTTTATACAATGCACGGTTACCACCCATCTTAGGCTTTTGATATCGGCCCGAGGCATGAATCCGGTTAGTGCTCCTAGGCCTCAGCAAAAGACCATCAAAAGAGCTTTTTTTCTTAGCGCATGTTCAACTTGACCAACCACCTTAGACACTGGTGAAAAAACTGAGGTACTCTCTATTTGGGAGGGGTTATATGTTGGAGGAACTCAATTCTAATTGGGTTTGCCAGTGTCCAATCACCTGTGGTGACTACATAACCCATTAAGTAATTAAGGCTCTGTGTCCTGTGATGTATGTGCAAGCAAATTGGGCCTTGGGTGTTGGTGGTCCCCTAAACTAAAAATATTGTTAGAAGTTAGCATCATCAATATTCTAGAGGAATAGGATAGGCAGAATAGGCAGTCTTCAAGGGATCTGTATCCCTAGTGTAACGGTATAGCGCGTGATACCCAGAGACTTTTGAAGGATGCGGGGTACTCCTGTGCCAGCTTCACCAATGACTCTTGGGTCTAGGGCAGGCATGTCCAAATTCCGGCCCGCGGGCCAATCGCGGCCCAGGACCCGGTTTCTAACGGCCCGCCTGGTAATTTTGACATGTATATCTTTTGTGGCCCCCAACGAATCCCTGAGCGCCAGGGGCCACACAAGATATACATACTTGCTGCCTTTGAGGAGACAGAACGAGTGCCGTACAGGTTACAGGAGTATTTACTGTTTACATGGCATTGTGTGTAAAAGGAAGTCCCGTCTCCTCCCTGCCATTGGACAACTGTTCTGTCCATCACAGGAAGCAGGACTTTCAATTAAAGAGGCAGCCGAGAAGACAGGAGTTTCTCCTGTATGTCGGCGCTCGTCCTGCCCCTTCTCTGTCTCCTCTGCAGGCTACATATGGACATGAATCAGGCTACACTGACTTTAATGGTGAGTCTGCATTAATTGCAATGTGGGTGCTGCATTAAGGGCAATGTGGGAGCTGCATTAATGGCAATGTGGGTGCTGCATTAATGGCAATGTGGGTGCTGCATTAATGGCAATGTGGGTGCTGCCTTAATTGCAATGTGGGTGCTGCCTTAATTGCAATGTGGGTGCTGCCTTAATTGCAATGTGGGTGCTGCATTAATGGCAATGTGGGTGCTGCATTAATGGCAATGTGGGTGCTGCATTATTGGCAATGTGGGTGCTGACTTAATTGCAATGTGGGTGCTGCCTTAATGGCAATGTGGGCGGTGCATTAATGGCAATGTGGGTGGTGCATTAATTGCAATGTGGGTGCTGCCTTAATGGCAATGTGGGTGGTGCATTAATGGCAATGTGGGTGCTGCATTAATGGCAATGTGGGTGCTGCATTATTGGCAATGTGAGTGCTGCATTAATGGCAATGTGGGTGCTGCATTATTGGCAATGTGAGTGCTGCATTAATGGCAATGTGGGTGCTGCATTATTGGCAATGTGGGTGCTGCATTATTGGCAATGTGAGTGCTGCATTAATGGCAATGTGGGTGCTGCATTAATGGCAATGTGGGTGCTGCATTATTGGCAATGTGGGGGCTGCATTCATGGCAATACGGTGGGTGCTGCATTCATGGCAATGGGGTGGGTGCTGGATTCATGGCAAAAGGGTGGGTGCTGCATTCGTGGCAATACAGTGGGTGCTGCATTCGTGGCAATACGGTGGGGGCTGCATTCATGCCAATGGAGTGAGTGCTGCATTCATGGCAATGGAGTGAGTGCTGCATTCATGGCAATAGGGTGGGTGCTGCATTCATGGCAATGGGGTGGGTGCTGCATTCATGGCAATGGGGTGGGTGCTGCATTCATGGCAATGGGGTGGGTGCTGCATTCATGGCAATGGGGTGGGTGTTGCATTCATGGCAATGGGGTGGGTGTTGCATTCATGGCAATGGGGTGGGTGCTGCATTCATGGCAATGGGGTGGGTGCTGCATTCATGGCAATGGGGAGGGTGCTGCATTCATGGCAATACGGTGGGCGCTGCATTCATGGCACTTGTAAGACTGCAGATGGGCACTTATCCTTATTTTGCTTCACAGTTCTTTATTTAAAAAATGTAAGATTTCCTCCTGAAACTTCATTTTTTTAAGTGAAGGTGCGTGTTTATACCGATAAATACGGTATATCCAAATAATACGCCCAAGCTCATCTCTTCACCACACACAGCCACAAAGGCAAGAGAATTCTTGTTGGGCAGTGTATTGGTGCTCGAACGAACACACTTAGACTGAATATTACTGAGCAAAATGGTCGGCCCTTAAACATGTTCACTTCATCCAATCTGGCCCTCTTTGAAAAAAGTTTGGACACCCCTGGTCTAGGGTCATCCTATGTCCGATAGGGGCATAGGATGACTGAGAAATAATATCTCGGATTACATGAGATGGGACAGTAACGATAATTCATGTATTGCAGTATATCTTGAAATATTACAAGTTGTTGATACTGAACTCAACAGGTTAATTGAAATATGTTAATTGATGTTAATTACCTCCAGCTACCTGGCTGTAGTGATAAAAGCTTGCTGTGATTGCATTCTATTGTCTATTGTGCTAATTAAGTCTGGCTTCTGAAAGACCTCTCATTGTTTATGCTAATGACACTGTATTGTGTGAAAGTCTATTGATGATAAGATGTGGAATTTGACTTGGCAGCCACTAAAGGTTAGACGTTGGCGTATTGTGTATCAGGTGAGAACAGCTTATTGTGGAATCAGGAAGTCTAGGGAATAATTAGTATTAGCTCATCTGAATGTCATTATCAAAAAGAATGTGTATTGAAGTTCCTTTTGTTATGTTGTGGGTGGAGTTGAGTCATTGTCCACTCTTAGGGCTAGATTCTCTAAGATCCTGCGGCGGCGTTGCGTAAGCTTTTTACACTACGCCGCCACAACTTACTGGACTGGACTCCAAGCACTTGCTCCGTAATTTGCGGCGGCTTAGTGTAAATGGCCCGGCGTATGGCCGCGTAATTCAAAGGGGCAGCTTGTATTTAAATTAAGCACGCCCCCGCGCCGATCGAACTGCGCATGCGCCGGCCGTACAAATAGCCCAGTGCGCATGCTCCAGCTCACAACGGAAAACGTCAATGAAACCAACGTGAGCGTCATTGACGTAAAGCCCTATTCGCGAACGACTTAGTAAAACGACGAAAACGACGAAAACTACGGAAAAAGACGACGCTGTCCAGACGCCATACTTAACATGGCATACGACGGACCTTCGTAAACGTACCCCCCATATAGCAGGGGTAGGTTTATGCTTACAGAAACGACGTAAACGACGACGAGGCGGCGCAAAAACTTTCGGGAATCGGCGTATCAGGCTCATTTGCATAGTCAAATGAGAAAACAACGTAAACGCCACCTAGCGGCCAGAGAAGAATTACATCTAAGATCCGACGGTGTAAGTGTCTTACACCTGTCGGATCTACGCTGTATCTATGCGTAAGTGATTCTAGGAATCACACGCATAGATACCTGGGCCAAAAAACAGAGATACGACGGTGTATCTTGAGATACACCGTCAGATCTCTTTTGAGAGTCTGGCCCTTAGTTTCTACTGTATAAAGCCTGAGTTTTACCATTAAAGCATTCATTTGTTTGAAGACAAAGAAGAGAGAACAGAGCTTGTGTCTCGTTATTCTGGGGAATGGAATGGGTCGTGTCTGCTGGATTGTCAGAGTGTCGGATAAGCTGTCGTGGGTTGGTGGAATGGAATATCGTAAATGGTGTTAATCCCTGACTGTTACACCTAGCAAATGTAATCAGTTACATCAGCATCAGGGGCCTGATAGCTGCTGATCCAGGACTGATTAGTTTTTATAAATGTCAGCCTAACAACGGAGTCTGGGGACAGGCGCACTCCTTGATCCATTACAAACCCTCCAGAAGCACTGAATATTCTAATATTTCACCTTTATTGGTAGGCACTGTTCTAAAACTTAACAATTTGCATGTTGTGTACCTAATTATTCACACAACTGTATATTATGACTGCAGATACAGTCACAATGCATACACCCTAAAGTCTGAGGATCTGTAACAAGTAGCTACTTTAGTAACAAAATTGCTATCCGCGTATTCCAATTTCCCAGGCTTCAGTACTTAGGGTGCCCTGCTAGTAGGCCCGGACTGAGCATAAGGCTCATTGGGCACTTGCCCGGTGGGCTGAGGCTGCCAGTCCTTGCAGGGTCAAGGCAGCTGGTCTGCTCTTTGAGCCTGTGCCTTTTCACCCAGCCCGGCTTCTAGTTCAGCCGACTGCGCCTGGGATGCGAAAACATAAAGGGGAAGGAAATAAAGGAGGCACTTTCGGCCTCTCCGCTGCCACCTGTATAGTTCAGCCTTTGGCACCAGGTGTGACCATGAAGGTGGGAGGAGCTAAAGGAGATGCCTGCTGCAGATACCATGGAGTCGGATCAGAGAGAATCTGAGTGTGGCTGCCTGTAACCTGGATAGGAGGAGCGGTGGGGGTGGCTGCATATAGATGAATCATTCTCTTCATTCCTTCTGCCTAGCTTCTGAATGCCTGCAAGAGGGAGAGGAGGAGAAGCGGTTGTTCAGAGGCTGCAAAAGGAATGGAGAGAATTGTTCTTCTATATGCAGCCACCCTCATTTCTCCTCCTATCCTGCTTCTTTCTGTTGGCACCCCAGTGCTCTCCGCCTCCCCACAGTTCTCTCAAGCTCTTCTAGTGATCTTTACCCTTTCCAGTGCTCTCCACCTCCCCCAGTTCTCTTGAGCCCCCTAGTGCTCCCCAGCCTCCCCCAATGCTATCCAGCCTCCCCCAGTGCTCTTCAGCCCCCCTATTGCTCTCCGCCTCCCCATGCGCTCCACTTCCCCCAGTGCTCTCCAGCCTCCCTTCAGTGCTCTCCTCCTCCCCCCAGTTCTCTCAAGCCCCCCTAGTGCTCTTCGTCTCCGCTCAGTGCTCTTAAGCCCCCCCTGTGTTCTCTCCCCCTTTGTGCTCTCCGCCTCCTTCCCAGTGCTCTCCACCTCCCTCGTGCTCTCTCCCTGTGTTCTCTGACCCCCCTCTAGTGCTCTACAGGCCCCCCACACTCCGCACCCCCAATGTGCTCTCTTCTTTCACCCTCCTGTGTTCTCTGCCTCCCCCAGTGCTCTCCAGCCCCCCCCCTGTGTTTACCGCCCCACCCTGTGTTCTTCAGCTTCATCCTTGTGCTCTCTACCCCACTCTCCCATTCTTTTTGCCATCCTGGTTATCCCCCCCCCCCTCGCACCTCTGCCGGGTTCCTCCACTTCTCTCCTGGGGGATCCATCAGGATGGAGATTGGGGAAGGTGCCAGTTAACATGTCATGGCTGCTCAGTCCAAAATGTCCAGGTCTGCCTGCAAGGTATACTGGCAAATCGATTCACACTATCTGCCTGCAGTTTAGAATATTTTAACACAATAAAATTTAAAGACAGTGCAGTAACATGCAAATCTTACATTTTTCCTTTAGGCACATCTGCATTAAAAACGGCTCATTTATACAGTATGTGAACCAGTTTGATTAACAAGGTCACTTTATTAAAAACACAGGAAAAGATGTGCCTGCACACACAAAACCTGAGTTTGTTAAGCTCTAGTTAATCTCCCTCCCATCTCTTGCTATTAGACAGTGAAGCTACTTTAGTTAATGGACCATTAAGGATTTGCAGGAGGTTGGAGAGTTGCAGCTTGACTGTACTGTAGATTATATTGGGGTATATATGAAATCTTGTTTTATTTTTTGAAATTTCATGCACATTGTATTTAACTCCTTAAATTCTCTGCATTCATAACAGTTCAAGTCCTATCTCACAACTGAGTGACTGTAACATCTGTGAAATGTTGTATAACACTATGATCATGTGGTCTGACACTGATAAAGATTTTAAATAACAGTGAACTGAAGAACATCTTTGTCACAAAAAGTGCTATTTAAGTGGAGAAGTGTGATACGTAGGAGAAGTGTGACATGTAGGAGCATCTAAAGCAGGGGTGCCCAACCTTTTGAAGAGCAAGAGCCACTTAGGCGACTTGGTACCCGGTCACGGGCCACAATGAGCCGAGCGGGTGGATTGCAGCTGACTTGGCTCTATAGAGCCTACTCTACTCTCAGCACATTAAACTCGCAGGTAATAGAAGTCTATGGCTCAGTGCAGGTAACCCACAGGTGCACTGCTCTGCACCTATGGATCAGTTGAAAGCAGCCCAGTAACCACTGCAGAACAGATATGCCCATATATACACTGTGATTTTAGTAATAAATTTACCTTTAATAACAGTATTCTATTCCATCCCAGAGCAGGAGGTCGCGGGCCACGTCAGAGGGCTTCGTGGGCCACATGTGGTCCCCCGGGCCACTGGTTGGGCACCCCTGATCTAAAGACTAAATAGCAGCATGTCATTTTAGAGAATTGTCTCAGTGTAGCTCCATAAGGAGTTAACTTCAATAGCCTGGATTTTTGAAGTTTTAACCCTATGTACTGTTTATTGCGTTTAACTACCTCATCCAGAGAGATTCTTGCAATTAGAGCATTTATTTTCCAGAGGCCCAACACATTCATTTTAACATGACTTATTATTTTCCTGATATAAGCATTTTTATAAGCATCTGTTGAATTGAATGTTCTTAGGTACGGTATATACATTTTGTAGACAGTCTATCAAGTGTCATCTTTGAAGTTAAAAGAGTAATAAGAAACAACTCCTTTTTTCCTCTGGGTTTCATAAATCTCTCTCTGTGTATATGTAAACATTTAATGTTATTGGCTGGAAAAAAGTACAATGAATTATATTTACTACAAAAGTTCCTAACATCATTAGTTATAATTTCCTGTAAGATTACATTGGATGATAAAAAGTATTAGACAACCAAAGCAAAGGTAAGTTTTGACTGCACAGATGAAAAATATTATTTTATTTTTATTATTTTTGGCAAATATTATTATTGCCTGATATGTAAAATAGCAGGTATGCTATAGATGAGCCTTTCTCAACCTTTTCAACATGGAGAAACCCTTGAAATAACTTTTTGGCTTTGGTAAACCCCTGCTAATAATTCTTTTTTTACAGCTCACTGTACAATAGTGGGATTGTCAGTGGAAATAATGCTCCCTACATTTGTGGTCATTGGGAAGAATCCCTTCTTACAGATGGCTAAAAAGTTAATTTGTATCTGTTGCTCACGTGAGAGGCAGAAAACACTTTTCGCTCAAGGAACACCTAACAGCCTCTGGAGGCACCCTGGTTAAAATAGCTATAGATACGCTAATAACAACAGTTAACTTTATTTTCCTCAGACAAGAAAGAATGGAACCACACACTGCGAATAATTAACTATTCTTTGTATAAATGAGAGGGAACATCTGGTAACAGAGGGGAAAATATATATATATATATATATATATATATATATATATATATATATATATACACCCCCCCAAAAAAACTGATTTTAACATTCTTCGCTTCCCTATGAAAGCCTGAAGTCTTTCACTGCCCACTTAGGATACAAAATGTATAAATGAAGGTACCTCATTTGCTGCTACATTCTTTGAGTACTGCTCAAAGTGTTGTTTAAAAAGCAATCCTTCAAAGATATTGTCCACATCATAGTCATACACTGCTTCTTGCTGTTCAGGAGGTGCAGTCTGTATATAAGGTAGGACTAAGAGCACAGTGCACCACATACGCATTGTCTGCATCGTTGTTCCCTCTGAAAATCTGCTCAAAAGACTCTGCTCTCCTTCTAAAAATGATTTGGGGGGAGGGGTTGGGGTGGGGAGGGTGGGGGTTGGTGCTTTCTCAGTGCCTGGAAGAAAACTACATGTCATAACAATAGCCAGAGAGTGCATGACTTGTTGGGAGGGACTATTCAGGCTTAGACCATCTGGGGGGATTATGCTTAACCCTTTCAAATGGTAACTATAGGAATCCAAGTAACAGTCTAAAGATCAAATTCACTTCTTCAGCCAAACAACATTTTACTGATTTTTGGAAACAATCTCTTAGAATTTGGCTGATGTTATTACTGGCTAACAAAGTAAAAATTATTTTACCTAAATTACCTCATTTTGTTGACCGAATTTCTGTAGCTACAGAATAATAATTACATTTGTAAGGGCAAGGCCATTTGCTTAGTGCATGTCAGCTCTATCAACATAAATTAATGTTTTGTTTAAAAACACCTCACCTTACTTTCTGGTTGACTTGGTTATCTATTTATGTGTTCCTATTGGAGAAATTAGTAGGCTTGTTCTCATGGACCATGGAATGAAGAAGGTTGATCCAGCACTCTGAGCGTTGGAACATTAATTCCCTGTGTATCCCCGAAGCAGTGGGGGAAGCATCTAAAAGTCTAAGGAATGTATGTGTCATCCGTTTGTAAAAAAAAAAAATGTAAGGCTGGGAGAGTGAGAGGAGAACAGTTTTCTTATGAAAAATTAAAGTTAATTCAAGGTTTGTTTCTAACTTTTCGTAGCTGTTACCACACCTGAGAAATAGCTACGCTTATATAATATATTTACGGTATATACAGTTATACCCCTTGAAATTTTCTAATTTTTTTCATGTTACAACCAAAAGCCTAAATTCATTGTATTGGGATTTTATGTGATAGACCAACACAAAGTGACACATAATTGTGAAGTGGAAGGAAAATGATAAATGGTTTTCAATTATTTTTACAAATAAATATGTGAAAAGTGTGGCATGCATTTGTATTCAGCCCCCATTTGTAGAACCACCTTTCACTGCAATCAGGGCTGGATTAACATAGGGGCTATTGAAGCTGCAGGCCCCTTTCTCAAGATAGGCCCATTTACCCCCCAAAAAAAAAACATTGAGGGTTGTAGCTTGGCAGATCAGCGGTCCATATTTGGGAGGTAAGTAACTGAAGACCTACCCACCACTGGTTAAAATATGGGGCAAAATTGGGACAATATTTCCTATTTACCTTATTCCTACTCCAAGATCTCTATTGTTAGTGATGGGGAAGGTGACGTTGATGATGATGTGTCCTTTCAAGCACTGGTATAGGTTTACTACTTGCTCTGCGGTACATACTGTAGGTGTGTAATACATTCATATACTTTTTGTCAGTGTAGGGCCAGGTTGCTGTTTCCAGCAGAGACAGACTGTAGTGGCACAAATCGTTACCTAATAGGTCCACAAAAGTCCTTTCAAGCACTGGTATAGGTGTACTACTTCCTGTGCAGTATATAGGTGTAATATACACTTATAATATACTTTTAAATATTGAAAGCATATTATAGTGGATTTGCATTGTGCAGCATTGTGACTGGCAGTGTATTTAGTTACTGCTGAATTTTTGCCTCTTACTCTGCTACACACATTGACAACATTTCCTAAAAAAAAAGTTTCATAACTGGTGCGATAAACCAGTGGCCCCCCCAAAACAACAGATTTTGTTATGTACCTACTTCCACATATACTGCACTTCTCTAGAGACTTTTGTCACAGGGTCATTTATAAAATCACAGGCAGAAGAAGAGGTAGGCCCTTCCCCAGGGGTGGTAGGGGTAGGGCAGGAGCACCAGGCCGGAGCCAAAGTGTGAAGTGGCACAATGTTCGTTCGATTACGTCAAAGGACGCACCAGACTTGGTTGACTGGCTCACCACCAACACCACCACCACCATATAGTCACAGGAATTATTTTCCGATCCATCAGAAGACATTTCGGATGCGCAGCCATTCTTGGCATTGGATCAGGAAGAGGAGGTAAAAACAGCCAGGACTCAGCAGTCTGACGACAGTACTCAGATCAGCCCAAGGAGGTTGGTGCCCGCTGTTGCTGCCTACTCCGAGATCTCTATTGTTAGTGATGGGGAAGGTGACGTCGACGGTGACGTCTCTACAGACGTCACGTGGGTGCCCACCCACAAGACAGGAAGAGGAGGGGAGTTCAGACGGAGGGATGGACCAGGAGATAGGGAGGAGAAGCAGGTCGAACTTAAATTGCACAGGAGGGACAAACCAGACTCCTAATGTATCAGGAGCGAGCCATCAACCATGTACGGTCATGGCTCCGGTGTGGGCTTTTTTTAACGTGTCCGCTGCAGACAATAGTGTTGCCATCTGCAGCCTTTGCAGTCAACGCATAAGTCACGGTAAGCCCAACAATCACCTAGGGACGAACGCCTTAAAAAGGCACCTGGCCTCCCATCACCGAGCCCAGTGGGAGCAACGCCATCAGAACCCACAAAGCCACACTCCAGGCTCTCACTGTCCAGGCTCTTCTCCTTCCTCTCTATGCTCACAATTGTCCTCCACTCCACCTTCCATCATGCTGTCCTCACTTTTTTCTGCAAAAAGGCAGGTTTCCATGGTTTCTTAAAGTACCTGAGCTTTATTGCCTCTCATATGCAATTAATACTTGTTACTACAAATACTATGGGGCTGATTTACTGTTGAAGCTGCGCTGCGCCGGTACATGCCTTAATTAGTGCGCTGGATGAAGCCCTAATTAGGCGCATGAACCGGCGTAGCACAGCAGGGCAATGCAATTGATAAGTAAAGCCGCCGCCGAACTCGCTGTTAAAGTCTATGGGCCAGATTCACGAACGATCCGCCAGCCTAACTGTGACTTTGAGCCGGCGTTTCTGTTTTCTGTAACCAGAAAACAAGAAACGCCGGGTTGAAGTTCCGATGCGAGCAGCGTAACTGAGTTTCGCCATACTTCAACTTAAAAATGGCGCCGGGGGCGTTCCCGCCGATTTACGCTCAAAAAATATGTTAATGAGCGGAAATCGGCAATTCACGATCGAATTCCGGCGCGACGCAATGACGATACGACGTTTCCGGACGGGATACGCGGCGCATAGATATACCTACATGGGGTTGGAGTATCCTATGTTAGGTATAGGCGTCGTCATCGCGTCGGAAAAAAAAAAAAAAACGTCGCTTGCGTAAAACGGTCATGAATGGGAATGTGACGTCATTGACGTTCATTCACAGATTTTGGAGAATGCGCACGGGGATGTTTTGACACTCGACGCATGCGCAGTACGTTGGCGGCGGGATCGCGCTTAGTTAGCATACTACACGCCCCGTACCCGCCAAATTTGAATTCCGCCGGCTCATTTGCGATGCGCTGCCGCAACTTTAGGAGCAAGTGCTTCGTGAATGACAGCACTTGCTCCTAAAATTTCTGCAGCGCAACGCAAATGAGAAGCGTTACTCCAGAGCAAAGATGCTCTGGACTACCTGAATCTGGCCCTATGGGGGAAATCTTAAGTGTTCATTTTAAAGGCTAATCTGCAAGTTTTGTCCTAAAAAGTGTTTGGGGACCTCAGTCCTGCCCCAGGGGACATGTATCAATGCTTTTTTTTTTTTAAATGGACGTTTTTTCGGGAGCAGTGATTTTAATAATGCTTAAAGTGCAACAATAAAAGTGAAATATTCCTTTAAATTTCGTACCATGGGGGGCTGTAATGTCAGCATGTGAAAAAGCGCACTTTTCCCGTGGCTAGAACTGTCCCTGCACAAAATGACATTCTCCAAAAAAAAACGTTTAAAACAGACTCGCAGCTATAATGAATTGTCGGCTCCCGGCAATTGCAGGAGAATTCATTCATAAAAAACACCAAAAAAAAGCGTGGGGGTCCCCCCAAATTCAATAACCAGACCCTTTAGGTCTGGTATGGATATTAAGGGGAACCCCGCCGTCAATTTAAAAAAAAAATTACAGGAGGCTTATCGAAATCTGAAAGACCCCTTTAACAAAGGGGCCCCCCAGATCCCGCCCCCTGTGTGTAATGGTAATGGGGTACAATGTACCCCATTACCATTTCACACATGGGGGGGCCGGGATCTGGGGGGCCCCTTTGTTAAAGGGGTCTTCCAGATTTTCGATAAGCCCCCTGCCCGCAGACCCCCACAACCACCGGGCAAGGGTTGTGGGGAAGAGACCCTTGTCCTCATCAACATGGGGACAAGGTGTTTTGGGGGGCACCCCAAAGCACCCTCCCAATGTTGAGGGCATGTGGCCTGGTGAGGTTCAGGAGAGGGGGGGCCGCACTCTGTCCCCCCCTCTTTTCTGCAGCCGGCCAGGTCAACGTGCTCGGATAAGGGTCTGGTGTGGATTTAAGGGGGAACTCCACGCCATTTTTTTTCAATTTGGGGTGGAGTTCCCCTTAAAATCCACAACAGACCTGAAGGGTCTGGTTATGGATATTTGGGGGGAACCCCACGTCATTTTTTTTTTTTAAATGACGGCGGGGTTCCCCTTAATATCCATACCAGACCTAAAGGGCCTTCTAATGGAATTTGGGGGGAACCCCCACTTCATTTTAAATATTCCTTTAAATTTTGTACCATGGGGGGCTGTAATGTCAGCATGTGAAAAAGCGCACGTTTCCTGTGGTTAGAACTGTCCCTGCACAAAATGACATTCTTAAGTAAAAAATTTGTTTAAAACTGACTCGCGGCAATAATGAATTGTCGGCTCCCGGCAATTGTGAGAGATTCATTCATAAAACCAAAAAAAATAAAAAAGCGTGGGGGTCCCCCTAAATTTCATTACAGGCCCTTCAGGTCTGATATGGATATTAAGGGGAACCCCGCCGTTATTTCCAAAAAAAATTACGTGGGGTTCCCCCCAAATATCCATACCAGGCCCTTCAGGTCTGGTGTGGAATTTAAGGGGAACTCCACGCCAAAGCAAAAAAAAAATGGCGTGGAGTTCCCCCTAAAATCCACACCAGACCCCTTATCCGAGCACGTTGACCTGGCCGGCCGCAGAAAATAGGGGGGGACAGAGTGCGGGCCCCCCTCTCCTGAACCGCACAAGGCCACATGCCCTCAACATTGGGAGGGTGCTTTGGGGTGCCCCCCAAAGCACCTTGTCGCCATGTTGATGGGGACAAGGGTCTCTTCCCCACAACCCTTGCCCGGTGGTTGTGGGGGTCTGCGGGCAGGAGGCTTATCGAAATCTGGAAGACCCCTTTAACAAAGGGGCCCCCCAGATCCCGCCCCCCCTGTGTGAAATGGTAATGGGGTACATTGTACCTCTACCATTTCACGAAAAAAAAAAGTGTCAAGTGTTAAAAAAGACAAGAGCCGGTTTTTGACAAGTC
Source organism: Rana kukunoris (assembly GCA_029574335.1). Taxonomy (NCBI): domain Eukaryota; kingdom Metazoa; phylum Chordata; class Amphibia; order Anura; family Ranidae; genus Rana; species Rana kukunoris. The sequence continues at coordinate 76,087,037 of CM056055.1, read as the reverse complement.
CTTTATAATCTTCTTTCTTCTTCTTTTCTTCTTTCCTTCGGGTTTCTTCCTCCATCTTCTTCTTCTTCCTCTGCTTCTTTCTTGGGTCTTGTAGTGACGCATCTTGACCGGCGTGTTCTTCCATCTTCCTCTCCTTCCACTGTCCTTCTCGTCCGCATCTTCTCCTTCTTCGTCGGAGGCGCCGCTTCCAATTGAAATCCCCCCCGTGTGCCGGACCACGCCCCCCTCTGACGCCATGGGCAAGCTCTTAGGAAAGTCCCCGTGTGGTGCATGTGCGTCAGAGGGGGGCGTGGTCACATGAGCGTCAGCCGGCGGCCAATTCAATTGGAGGCTTGTGCGCGGCTTCTTCTTTGCCGGAGGCTCGGCTTCCAATTGAATTGCCCGCCGTCTGACGCTCATGTGACCACGCCCCCCTCTGATGCACATGCACCACACGGGTACTTTCCAAGGGGATTACCCGTGGCGTCAGAGGGGGGCGTGGTCCGGCACACAGCAGGGAATTCAATTGGAAGCGGCGCCTCCGGCGAAGAAGAAGGAGAAGATGCGGACGAGAAGGACAGCGGAAGGAGAAGAAGATGGAAGAACACGCCGGTCAAGATGCGGCACTACAAGACCCAAGAAAGAAGCAGAGGAAGAAGAAGTTGGAGGAAGAAACCCGAAGGAAAGAAGAAAAGAAGGAGAAGAAAGAAGATAATAAAGGTCAAAAACCGGCTCTTGTCTTTTTTTACACTTGACACTTTTTTTTTCGTGAAATGGTAGAGGTACAATGTACCCCATTACCATTTCACACAGGGGGGGCCAGGATCTGGGGGGCCCCTTTGTTAAAGGGGTCTTTCAGATTTCGATAAGCCTTCTGCCCGCAGACCCCCACAACCACCGGGCAAGGGGACAAGGTGCTTTGGGGGGCACCCTTAAATTCCACACCAGACCTGAAGGGCCTGGTATGGATATTTGGGGGGAACCCCACGTCATTTTTTTTTGAAATGACGGCGGGGTTCCCCTTAATATCCATATCAGACCTGAAGGGTCTGGTTATTGAATTTGGGGAGACCCCCACGTTTTTTTTTGGTGTTTTTTATGAATGAATTCTCCTGCAATTGCCGGAAGCCGACAATTCATTATTGCCGCGAGTCTGTTTTAAACAGCTTTTTTCCTTCAGAATGTCACTTTTCACATGCTGACATTACACCCAGGGCCGCCATCAGGGGGGTACAGGCAGTACACCTGTAAGGGGCCCGGGGGTCCAGAGGTGCACAGGTGCCTGGAGGCACCCAGGGCCTCCAGATGGTAACCCCCCCTCTTTTTTTTTTTTTAAATATATTTTTTATTTTATTTATTTTATTTTTTATTAAAGGGCCAATTTTTTATATTTTATTTTTTAGCAATTCCGGAGGTCCCCAGGGGCCCGGAGGCCCCCAGAGCCCCGGGTGGCAACACCCCATTTTTTCATTTTTTTTTTAAAGATAGTTTTTTTTATTAAAGGGCCAATGTTTTTTTTAGGGGTCTGGAGGTCCCCAGGGGCCCGGAGATCCCCAGGGCTCCAGATGACAACACCTCTTTTTTTTAAAAAATTACAAAAAATTATACATTTTTATATATATTTTTTTTACACACACACACACACACATATATATATATATATATATATATATATATATATATATATATATATATATAATATTATTATTAAAGGGCCTTTGCTTATAAAAATGTTTTAAACGTTTTATATTTTCTTTAATTTTTTTATATATAGATATAGATATATTTTTAGTAAAAGGCTCAGAAGTCCCCAGGCAACCCCCTTGTTTTTTTTTTTATAATTTTTTATATATATATATATATATATATATATATATATATATATATATATATTTATTTATTTTTCATTAAAGGGCCCAGAGGTTTATTTTTATTAAAGGGCCCAGAGGTCCCCAGGGCGCCCGGATGGCTACCACCCTTTTTTTTATATATATTTTTCTTTATTTCTTTTTTTGTAAAGGAACCCCCCGCTTATCAAATCGCGGCAGCCCCCCCCGCTTATCAAATCGCGGCAGCCCCCCCCCCCCACCTGGTTCTCTGCTCCAGGGGGCCCATGCCTGAAGCTGTGTAAGGGGCCCCATAATTTCTGATGGCGGCCCTGATTACACCCCCCATGGTACGAAATTTAAAGGAATACTTCACTTTTATTGTTGCACTTCCACTTCTGCGCCTATTCTGGCACTTCTCTCCTTCATGTAACAATTATATTTTCTTCCTTGAAAATTACTCAGGACCCCCAAACATTATATATATTTTATTAGCAGACACCCTAGGGAATAAAGTGGCGGGAATTTTTTATTTTAAATTTCAAACGGTATTTGTGCCAACATTTTTCTAACGCCTTTTTTTTGTTGGCTTAAAAAAAAAACTGTTTCATGAATTAAAAAATAACAAAGCAGTAAAGCTAGCCCAATTTTTAGGGATAATGTGAAAGATGATGTTACACCGAGTAAATAGATACCTAACTTGTCACGCTTTCATATTGCGCACACTCATGGAATGGCGCTAAATTTTGTAATTAAAAATCTCCATAGGCGACGCTTGACTTTTTTTTTCAGGTTACCAGTTTAGAGTTACAGAGGAGGTATAGTGCTAAAGTTATTGCTCTCACTCTAACGCACGCTATGATACCTCACATGTGGGGTTTGAACGTGTTTACGTATGTGGGTGGGACTTGCATGCGTGTTCGCTTCTGAGTGCGAGCTACTAGGGACAGGGGCATTTAAATTTACATTTTTATTTGTTTTTTTGTTATTTTAACATCATATTTTTATTTTTGCACTTTTTTGACCCTTTTTTTGTATTATTTTTCACTTTCCTTCCTATTACAAGGAATGTAAACATCCCTTGTAATAGGACTAGTGTGTGACAGGTCCTCTTTATGGAGAGAGGCGGGGTCAATAAGACCCCACATCTGTCCTCCAGGCTGGAAAGCATGGAATTTGAGAAAAAAAAACATCTCATGCTTTCAGCTGCGATCATGTTCGTTCAGCACAGTGGTGTAGTGTATAGCACGTTTACCTAGCAGCAAATGGGTCGCTGGTTCGAATCCCGCCCGTGACACCATCTGCCTGGAGTTTGCATGTTCTCCCTGTGCCTGCATGGGCTTCCTCCCACAATCTAAAAACATGCTGTAAATCGGATCCTGTCTAAATAAGCCCTAATATGCAGTAGGATATTTAGGTTTTGTGCTGCCCTAGGCCTGACCAAATTTCTGCACCCCCTAATATAGGGTGACCAGACATCCCCAGTTTCAGGGGACAGTCCCCTGATTGAGGACACTGTCTCTGGACCAAGTTTGTCCCCAGATTGGATTTAATAGGGGACAGGGGCAATTTCAAAGACAGTCAGTGCAGAATTTAAAAAAAAAATTAGAATTACACCCCCCCCCCGCTCCGCCGTGCCTACTAGCATAGGGGGGTTGTATTTTTCCCCATTATCTGTGCCCCTTTCTGATGATCATGTGCTGGTCGGAGTGGAGGGAATATTTCTTCAGTTTCGGGCGCATGCCCATTTAGCTTCGCTCACATGTTCTTCTGCCTTGGCACAAATCTTGGCCAGCCACCTGCTTATCTCCTTGCCTTCCCTGGGGAAGTGATCTTCCTCCGCTCCCCACCCAGTAGTAGCCGGGGCATGAAGAGTAAGACTTGAGAGGCTGTGAGGCGGGCGGCAATGGGCAGAGAGTCGCTGATTGTTGCCATTACTAGTAAGCAAAAAATATGTCCCCGGACTTCATTTTCAAAATCTGGTCACCTTACCGTAATAGAAAAATGACCCACCCTTCCTGTCAAGGCCACACCCTGTTTTTTTATGACCCGCCCAGGAATTTTCAGGGGACACACACAAGTTCTGTGGGGGGGGGGGGGAAGGAGTCCCTTAATTTGCCTAGTTTTTCTATCACTTCCTGTTTGGCTATGGGGCAGGAAGTGAAGGCCAATCTCCCCAAATGGACAGGGATAATACAAAATAAACTGACAGGGCATATAACCCTTCCCCCCCAACTCTATCCAAAATGAAAGAAAACAAAAAAAAGAATTGTTGATTATAGTTCCAGTTTAACCCCAAATTTCAGATAATTTTATTGAGAGGCTTAAGAAAATATAACCATGCCAATAGGCCAGGATCCAGCATTGCTAATGTGTATGAATGTGTGTTAGGGATCCCCACAAACACCACCCAATGTTAAATAAACAATTTTCTTGTTTGTTTTGGGGATGCCTGCACCCCTGATAGGGTAAATACAGCTTACAAATGTTGTCACTTTCTACTCAATTCAGTCACTTCCTGCCACATAGCCAAACAGGAAGTGAGGGAAAAACCTGATTAATGTCTTGTTGGGGACACACAGATCAATCTAAATAGTTTCCCATTATGGAAATTGCATTTTGCTGTGTACACCCCAAATTAGTAGGGATCTTGGACTTTGGGGTCCATTTACTAAAGGCAAATCCACTTAGCACTACAAGTGGACAAGCATGGAAGAAAAAAAAATTGGCGGGATTGGATGTTAAGAACATCAGTGCTTCCCTTCTGATATTCATTGACTACGCTTCTACTGCAGAGCATCTTTGCCTTTACTAAACCCCAAAGTAACTAATCATTTGGGGTGTACACAGCAGTGCAATTTGCTTAATGGGGACACTTGTTAGATTGACCTGTGTCCCGAAGAAAAGACCATTGGTAGGGTTTTAACCTCACTTCCTGTTCAGCTGTGTGACAGGAAGTCAAGCCAATTTTAAGAAAAGGGACACAAAGCCCAACCTAAAAAAACACAAGCAGGGGTTCTAACACTCACTTGGCTTCCCTCAAACACCCCCAATTAGAAAAGGATTGTCTTGTGTTAGATTCAAGCACAGTGCTGAAAATCAGAATTTCAAGCCTGCCCACCAATACACCCCCCCCCCCAACAGGCCTTGTTAGCAGGTTTTCCTTTATCTTGCACATGTGCTTTAAAAATTGGTCATCAGTTCTAGGAAACAATACTTACCGCTTTGCTTTTCTGGTAAACATGGCAAACATTTCATGCATACACACCAGCAAACACGTTAAGAGACAAATCACACTTGATGGTTTAGGCCCAAACTATTTCAGCTGCAGCTGTTAAAATCCGTAGCATGAGAAAAATATCACAAAATTTTTATTGGTCCACAAAACAAGGAAAGCAAAATAAACAATTAAAAATAAACACACTAACAAAAAAAACCCCATAAAAAACAAAAATAGACCTAGATTTAGTTCAGACTGTAATTAGAATATGGATAGACCCACAGGATTAAAACATTAGTCATTAACATCTTGAGAAACATTTTGCTAAATTATGCAGCAGACCAAAACATCAAAATCATTAAATCAAACAATTGCCCCCCCCCTAAAAATAATAACTTGTTTCAAAACATCTCTGTTTCGCCCCGCCATTCCAGCCGGCCAGCCAGCAAGTCTGCCCCCTCTCAGGGCAGCTGACAACCAATGGCAAGGGTTGTCGGGAAGAGGCTCTTGTACCCATCGACATGGGGACAAGAGTGCTTTGGGGTGGGGGGGGCAGTGCCCCCCTCCATCTAAGCACACACTCCCCCATGTCGAGGGCATGCGGTCTGGTACGGTTCAGGAGGGGGGGGGGCGCTCGCTCGTCCCCACCCCCATTCCTGTCCGGCCAGACTGCGTGCCTGGGATGAGGGCTTGGTATGGATCTGGGGGGGAACCCCACGCCGTTTTTGGCGTAGGTTTAACCCCTTATGTTCCAGACCAAGCCGAAGAGCCTACTGTACCCCTGGAGGGGGACCCGCGCCGGTTTCAAGTTTGAAATTTGGCGCGGAGTTCCCCTTCAGTGTCAGCGCAGGCTGAAAACCGTTCGGAGATTCCTGTGCGCCGCGTTACGCAGTGCAATTACTGCTACGCCGCTTGGGATTTACCAAGAATTTCTTGGCGTACTGACGTGGCGCACGGCATTCCCCAAAAATTCCCTCTGCGCATGCCCAGTATGCAAATGAATCTTCCGAGGTTCTGGCACACTTTGCAAGCGCACGGGGATCGGTTTTTAAAAGTCACTTTCACTTTCAATTCGGCCCGCCACACACGTTCAAACACATGTCACTACACTTCCCCTGCATCAAAATAAACTCCCGCCCAAATCCCCGATATTTACATTACTAAATGCCGTACGCCAGCTCTGTACTGGCGTACCGTGCGCCCTCTCCTGGGCGCATTAGGCATTTTAGTAAATGAGATAACACACTGCACTGGCAGCGTGTCTCTTTTGTAAATGTCAAAAACAGTTTTACTCATGCTTGTGCACCATGAGCCATGGCGCACAGGCTTGGTAAATGACCCCCTATATGTACTCTCAAAGTACCTAAGCTATATTGCCTGTCATACCTTTCTATTAGTTGCCAGTACAACTTGTGTATTATAGGTGTATCCTCAAAGTACCTGAGCTACACTATCTCTCGTATGCAATTAATACTTGTTACTACAAATACAATTTACTACGTGCTTGACAGAAGTGTAAAGTATTCCATAAAAGTTTATTGAGGTACCAACAAATAGCAAAGTAAAAACTCACATTTAAAATTGGAGCAGCAGCAAAACACCTACGAGCAACGAGCTCGTTACATCGCCGTCGGTCTGTGTCAGCTCTGTAATCCTATTCCCATACGTATTCGTCACGTCACGTGACTTCTTCACGTGACGTCCCCTGAAGAAGTCACGTGACGTGACGAATACGTATGGGAATAGGATTACAGAGCTGACACAGACCGACGGCGATGTAACGAGCTCGTTGCTCGTAGGTGTTTTGCTGCTGCTCCAATTTTAAATGTGAGTTTTTACTTTGCTATTTGTTGGTACCTCAATAAACTTTTATGGAATACTGCACTATGGGCCTCCCTCTCTCTCCTTTTACCCTGCATTGCCTGAGCACCTGTTGATGCCAAGGTTAAGAGGTGGAAGTTACAGAGGAATTTCAAGTGGGAGTTACCCGTCTGTCAGTGATCCCCCAAGCACATCAGGTCCGGATACGAACGCGGCGTTCGTGGAGATAAGTCCACCATCCTTAGCCTCAATGTGAGTGTGTGCTGATGTGATTTATTCGTTTCTAGGTCTTTTTCAAGGTTACGTCACTTTCCATTCATTTCTGCCTTTCATGTCTGTATGAGCACCTGGTGTAGAAGTTCTCCATTTCAACCTCAATAAGTGTGGTTGCACCCCAGTAACTACTGTTTGGTACTTTGGGCCATCCGTGCTATGGCTCTGAGGTGAGCATTTTAGTACCACAAGAGGTGTGCGCACCGAAGTCTGCCTGCTTTCACACCGTAGCTGCTTTCACACCGTACCACTTTTTGGGCGTTGGAGTCTCCATTTTTTTATGGACTTTTCACGTGTTTATATGCTTTACACCTAGCCGTGTGCTGTCACGCACAGCTATTTTCATTTGTGTTTTTTATTCACAGTTTTTTTTTTTGTTCATATTTTGTATATTGCATTTTATTTATTCCATTGTGTGTTTGGTACATTTCACATGTTTATTTATTTGTTGCTTATTCACCTCTCTGTTCACCATACAGTCACTTAGCTTATCTCCCTTGGTATTTACCCTTTGGTTATATACCCTATTAGGATTCACAGCGTTTCACCATCACCTACCTATAACAGAACCACATACGCCAGAAAATCTTTTTAGTCTGAGTGGCGAAAATGCTTTAAGCTAGCGCGGCGTAGGCGCATAGTTACGCATCGTGCATATTCAGCTCCCATTGAATTAGCATGCAAATATGCAAATGAGGGAGATGAGCGGATTCCCGAAACTACCCGCGTTCGGCGTAGGCTACGCGTGGTGCACGTAACACGAAAGCCTTAAGTAAACATACCCCTCATAAAAGCACGGGTAACTTTGCTCAAGACCGTGTGCAAGTCAGCTGGAGAGCAACTACAGCAGCACCATAACGGACGAGCTGAGCAATCACACTTACTGGACAACATATTTGTATGCCAACATGCCAGGGGCAGCCATGGTCTTATCACTACTAATGTATGCAGAGGAAGAGGAGCATGGAATGAGGAGGAGGAGGAGGGGGGCACGCGAGAGGATCTACCGAGCGCGCATAAGCCTCTTTGGCATGGGTGAGGAGGAGGTGTATCGCATCTTCAGATTCACCCCTGCTGCCATCCTGGAAATAACCACAGCCCTGCAGGATGACATCACCAGCCCAACACACCGCTCACATGCACTGCAGCCACTGGTGAAGGTACTGGCAACACTCCATTTCCTGGCCAGTGGTTCATTCCAGCGTACAAGTGGAGTTGTGGCTGGAATGTCAAAAACAAGCATGAGCAGATGTGTGCACCAGGTTGTCCCCGCAATCCTCAGACGCATGTCCCACCACATCATCAGACCCACCACTGAGGACCTGCGGCAGAAGGCAATGACAGATTTCTACAGACTTGCCAGATTCCCACGCACCATCGGGGCCATTGATTGCACACATGTGGCACTACAGCCCCCCAGTGCCACAGAGCACATTTACCGCAATCGGAAGCACTGGCATTCCATTAACGTACAGGTGATAGCTGATGCCAAATACCTCATATGGCACGTCTGTGCCAAAGACCCCGGATCCAGCCATGACATCTACATATACCGTCAAAGCACCATCCCAGCAGATTTTGAGCAGAACATGTATGGGGACAGCTGGCTGGTTGGTGAGTGACATGGGTGGCAGTCATGACTGTCCCCCCCATGATGCACACATCACAAGGGGCACATGCACTACTAACATCCTCCTGTCTTTACACTACCAGGTGATGCGGCATATGTACTTGGACCCCATCTCATGACTCCTTTCCGGAATCCCCAAACCAGAGGAGAGAGAAGACATCTTTTTTTGAATGTCCTGCGGTGTCCGGATCTCGTGTGAGAGGGCATTAACCTGGCAAGCCACCTTCATCAGGATTTCATCCCTCCGGGACTTGCTGGTTCGCGCACTGTCAGCACCATGGAGCCTGGAATCATACTTTTCCATTGCCGCGATGACAATGGCCCTCTCCTCTGGGGAGAAATTTTTCTTTCTCCTCTCCTTCCCAATAGAAGCCATGGTCATGCAAAAGATTTCCCGTGACAATCCAAAAAATGGGAGACTTTTGCGCTGCATGGGCACATGTGTGGGCGCATTATATACACAGCGCCGGCGAATCGTAGGGAGACTTTGCGCATGCGCAGAAGGCATCCACGTCACGGCGCATGCTCCGTTCATCCCGGCCTTCATTTGCATGGGGTCACGCTTCATTAGAATGCAACACGCCCACTTCCCTCCTACTTTGGAGTTGCGCCGGATTACGCCGATGAATTTCCACTACGCAGGCACATCTTGGAGCGCATTTGCTTAGGGAATACGGTACTTGCCACTCCGCGTTACGTCGGCGTAGTGCATCTGAGATGCGCTACGCCTGCATAATTATGCGCGCATCTACGAGAATCTGGCCCGATCACTCTAACTTTTCTATGTTAGAGGTTGATGTTATTTCATAGCATCTCCCCTAGTGGCCTAAATACATCTCTAAATGCTAAGGTTGATATGATGTAAAGAACCCCCAAACTCCTGTTGCTAGGAGTGACGCCTGGGGTCCCTTATTGATAATTAGGGATGAACCGAACATACCCGTGTTCGGTTCACACCAGAACCGTCGAACAGACCGCGGGTTCTTGCGAACATTTAGAACCCCATTGAAGTCTATTGGACTCGAACGTTCTAATTCAAAAACGCTCATTTTAACCACTTGTCCACCGCCCACCGTCAAATGACGGCGGGCGGAGGACTCCAATATCCTGAATGCACGTCATATGACGTGCAGTCATTTGAATAGGGAATGCGCGCGATCGCGTGCGCGCATCCCTATACTGTCGGTGGCGGCGTGTCACAGAGACACCGCTCGTTACCGACAGGGGTGAATAGCGCCGCGGATGCGCTGTTACCCACGTGATCGGCCGTGATGAAGTCACGGCTGATCACGCATGGCAACACCCCCAAAATGCACGGCGCGTGTGAGCGATCGCGATCGCGCCGTGCGTGCCCGTCGGTGGCAGCGTGTTCCCGGGAACACTGCTCATCACCGACAATGGTACACAGCCATTGGTCAGGGCTGTGTACCACGTGATCATCTCTGATCACTAGTGTAAACAAAGAGCTGTAACTAACTGTTACCAGCTCTTCTCCCCTCACACATCGTTTCCAGTGTGAGTAGAGAAGAGCTAGAAGCAGTGGGTTACAGTTCTGTGTTACTGTAGTGTCTGCACAAACACCACATCTGTCCCTTTGCCCCCCCCCCAATTGTCACCAGTCACCCAACAGTCACCCGTAAAGTGCACCTGTCACATAAATAGACTGCCATCAGCGGTGCAACCGTCACCCACCAGTGACCGTACCCTGTCACCGTCACCCATCTGTGACCTGCCCTGTCACCCATCACCCACCAGTTACCTGCCCTGTCACCCGTTTATGAAGAAAAAATACTAATTTGCTAAATTTTATGACAGAAACAAAGAAAAATTCAATTTTTTCACAAAATCTACCGTCTTTTTTTATTTATAGCGCAAAAAATAAAAAAACCACGCGTGACTAAATACCACCAAAAGAAAGCTCTATTTGTGTGAAAAAAAGGATGCAATTTTTATTTGGGTACAGTGTTGCATGACTGAGTAATTGTCATTCAAAGTGTGAGAGCACCGAAAGCTGAAAATTGGTCTGGGTAAGAAGGGGGTTTAAGTGCACTGTATTGAAGTGGTTAAAGACCAAAATTCAAGTTATTGTTGGAAAACGTCTTTGAGAACCCGGGTCTTGCCCCAGGGAACATGTATCAATGGAATTTTTTTTTTTTAAAACTGTATTTTTTTCTGGAGCAGCGATTTTAATGATGCTTAACCACTTAACCCCCGGACCATATTGCTGCCCAATGACCAGAGCACTTTTTGTGATTCGGCACTGCGTCGCTTTAACTGACAATTGTGGGGTCGTGCGATGTGGCTCCCAAACAAAATTGGCGTCCTTTTTTTCCCACAAATAGAGCTTTCTTTGGTGGTATTTGATCATCTCTGCGGTTTTTATTTTTTGCGCTATAAACAAAAATAGAGCGACTATTTTGAAAAAAATTCAATATTTTTTAAATTTTGCTATAATAAATATCCCCCAAAAATATATAAAAAAAATTTTTTTTCCTCAGTTTAGGCCGATACGTATTCTTCTACATATTTTTTGTAAAAAAAAATCGCAATTAGCGTTTATTGATTGGTTTGCGCAAAATTTATAGTGTTTACAAAAAAGGGGGTAGTTTTATGGCATTTTTATTAATATTCTTTTTTTTACTAGTAATGGCGGCGATCAGCGTTTTTTTTCAGTACTGAGACATTATGGCGGACACATCGGACAATTGGGACAATTGGCATTTTTATAGCGATCAATGCTATAAAAATGCATTGGATTACTATAAAAATGCCATTGGCATTGAAGGGGTTAACACTAGGGGACAGGGAAGGGGTTAAGTGTGTTCCTGGGTGTGTTCTAACTGTATGGGGGGGTGGACTCACTAGCGGAAATCACTGATCTTCTGTTCATACATTGTATGAACAGAAGATCAGCGTTTCCCCCACTGACAGGAACGAGAGCTATGTGTTTACACACATAGCTCCCGTTCCCCACTCTGTAACGAACGAGCAAGCGTGATCGGCGGCGATCGCGCCCGCCGGGCACGCGCGCGGGACTCGGGGGACGAGCGGGGGCGCGCGCGGGCCTCCGGCGGCACGCGTGCGCCCCCTAGCGGCCGCAAAAATGCGGACGTATAGCTACGGGCTCTCGCCCAGCAGTGCCACCGTCCCGCCGTATAATGATGGTGGGCGGTCGGCATGTGGTTAAAGTGAAAAAAAAAAAATCCCTTTAAATATCGTACCTGCTGTGTGTCTATAGTAGTGGCACGTGTTTAGAAATGTCCCTGCACAACATAAGATTACTCTCAGAAAAAAGTAATTTAATACTGCGGCTTCAAAGTAATGTTTGGTGCCTGCAATATGGATAAAAATCATGGAAAAAAAATAGCATGAGTTTCCCCGCCACCACTCCCCCAAGTCTTTACAAGACCCAGTGCCGATCCTGACCTCCCTGGGGCCCTAAGCAAAATCTAACGACAGTGACATGTCACATTAAAGAAAGTTGAGAAGTGGGGGAGGGGGTGTTCTGCTGTCGGAAATGACTCAGCCAGCGAGTTAAGAAGCCGGGTGAGGGTGCGAAAATTACTTCTCACCAGGCGTGGCCTTTATTAATTTTGGGGGCCCTTTGCAGCTTTGCGTGGCCCTAAGCGGCTTGCATAGTGCGCCTATAGGGAGGATCGGCCCTGACAAGACCCTATGGCCCTATATACTTTAAACAGCAGTATACAGGCAGTGCAAACAAGACAAGGACTGTAGGTTTGTTATGTAGAATCTGAACCATGTCATACTTTGCTGCTGCATATTGCACAACTTCCTAAAGAGACCCTCAACAAACTACATGACTGGTGATGAGGCCATTGATGTTCCAGTGGTCTCCCGTGAGCCTGTGGCCATACAGGCTTGGCCCCCCCAAAGCGCACGTGCTGTGTGGCAACAATATGTCGATTATTTTAGGGGTGGTGGGGGGCCATTACAATGCCAGATCTTGGATCAATCAATTATTTCTTTGTGAAAGAAAAATTGTAGAAAAAAGGGGGGTTGCCATCCGGGGCCCCCTTTGAACAAATTATGTGAAGAACTCCTGTTCTCTGAAAGCCTCCATTATTTCTGCAAGTCAAAATTTAGCAAAAAAAAAATAATTTCAGTCTTAGCTTTCTCCCTATATCTAACCCACAAACTCATCCACTGATCATAAAGTCTAAAAAACAAGTTTTGTATCGTCGACGTTTTCTACCGACTGTAAACGACGTTCTCTATCCCTTTATACACTGCGCATGTGAGAAGCTCCGCACGTTTCCACGCCCATGACGTTCGTTCTAGTGATTGCCACGCCCCTTTTTAGTCGGTCAATGTGGAGAGGAGTCTGAAGACATGATGGAGGAGAGACAGCAAGCTGAAACCAGGCAGGAGACAGGCCAGGCACACACCAGGAGGAGCAGGAGGTACAAAGCCACCAACATGAGCTTTGAAGAGATGGTTGAGATGGTGGCTATTTTAAAAAAGGAGGACTATGACGGCAAAAAAGGGCCTTACAAAAACCCCAATAAACTAAAGGCCCAGATCATGGATAAGGTACGGAGGAGTATCCATGCAAAATTCGGAGTGCAGAGGTCCAGGGAGTGATGGAGTGATTTGAAAATCCGAGAGCCAGAGGAGATGGAGAGAATTCAAAGAGTCCTCAGAAGACGTAAGTAATTTTCATGTGTACTCTAAATATTATTTTTTATTATTTTGTGGCATGTGCTTTTTATCGCAGGTTGTGTATATATACAGTTCAAGAACAGATGTTTGAAGGTTCATGTTTGTGTGGGCATAAAAATTGGTTGGTCATTCTATTTAAGACCTTTTTATGTGAGACCAATTTTTTAATTAATGTAGATGTGTTATTAAGTTGATTTAAATAATCCAACTTAAGTCAATATACATTAAAAGGAGAGTATGCTCAGCAAAGCAGTTGATTACACATATGCACTCAGTAGCACAATGGTTGGCATGGCATAGGCTCACTATGCAAGCGGGGCCCCCGCAAAGCTGCGAAGGGCCCCCCAAATAACTAGAGGCCCTGTCTGGTAAGAAGTCATATTTCACCCCCTAACCCCCCGCTTCTCAACTCGCTGGCTGCATGGGAGAAGAGGCAAGAAGTCAGCACCCCTTGCTTCTCAATTTAATGTAAGATGTAATTTCAGACAGCAGAACACCCCCTCCACCCACTTCTCAACTTTCTTTAATGTGACATGTCACTGTCGTTAGCGCCCCCCAGCTTCTCATTTTTAATGTGAGATGTAATTTTGCTTCGGGCCCCAGGGAGGTCAGGATCGGCACCGAGTGTTGGTCACAAGAACAACCTAGTTAGTTAGCGTTTCAGACAGAGGTGATCCAGTGTCAACTTGTTGTTTTGCCATGTACGAAACTTGGCCAAAGATAGAGAAATGCAGCAGCTTTGGTAATGGATACAATCCTGTGTTAAGCTTAGGATTGTAAAAACACACAATTGTACGACACTTTTCAAAAAGAATGATTGATATTCCTTTTTCAGGCCTCTAATATTTTTGATACATATATCCCTTTTTTACAATCTCATAGGCCGCAATCAAGCTGCAGCAGTGGAGCCGACCAACCCCACACAGTGCCAAGCCCCACCCCCGCCGGATGTGCAGGAAGTGCAAAATGCCACCACATCAGGTCAGTGTCATACAGCACAGCTTCAGGTAATACATGTAGGCCTGCATAATTTTAAAACATGTTTTTTTTTCCAAATTTCAGGTGTACGAGCTGTTGGGGGCGGCTTAGACACCGACAGTGCCCGGGTGCTAATTGGGGAGATAATGTCCTGCAGGGAACAAATCGAGGACAAAAACCTCACCCTCGAGAGGATCATAAAGAACAACAAAGAGGTGAACCAAAACCTGAAAAATCTTGTTGACATTCTGGGGAGGGTTTAAAAAAAATAATAATAAAAAAATAAAAAAAAAAAAATAAAAAAAAACAATGGGCCAGATTCAGGTAGATGGGAGCATCTTTGCTCTGGAGTAACGCTTCTCATTTACGTTACTCTGACGACCCTTTCAGCGCAAGTACTGTTATTCACATAGCAGTTGCGCGTAAACTTGCGCCAGAGTAACGATAATGCGCTGGCGTAACCCGACGCAAGTGGAAGTGGGTGTGATCATATGTAAATGATGGGCGGAGCCCAGCGGAGTGGCTTACGTTCAGCGCATCATCCACGGAGCATGCGCAGTGAGTGCGGCTCCACTCGCCCCCTTGTGCGCATGCTCACAACTTCCGTCGGCACCACTTCCCGGGAAACGTCAGCGCAATGCCTTCCGTTGGGCGCTTAAAAGCGCAGGCGGAAACGCCATTCCGGCGCAAAAGTATATCCGTTTCCCCCCACCCCAGGGAAGATACTTTTGTGCTGTGATGGCTGCTCCCGCTACCCCCAGAGAGAGGAGGAACCTGAACTTTAATTCACAGGAGGTCTCAGTGATCATATCCGCGATGGAGACTTATAATAATTTTCTCCATGGGAAAAAGAGCCGTAAGACCAGCCGGGAGAGGAAGCAGGGCATCCTGGACACCATTGCTGGCCGGGTCAATATTTTGGGGTACTCCACCCGGACTGCCTCTGACATTCAGAAGAAAATAAATGATCTGCGTCGCAAGGTCAGGGGCAAGGTGGCCACCATCAGGAGGCATGAGAGGGGCACAGGTGGTGGTCCCCCATGTCCGGTCACCCTGACCGAGGAGGAGGAGGTGGTCTCTCGCTGCCTGGAGAGGGAGCAGGTGGAGGGGGTCCCTGGCTATGACTCCATGGAGGAAGGCTCCAGGACAGGTAAGTGTTTTTTATCCCCTATTTGATGTGTTGCATTTGGGGGGGGGGGGTACATGTGCCAAGTGTGTGGGACCACCAACATTTGTCTGCTTTGTGTCATCCACAGATGACGGAGCTGGGCCATCATCTGTCAGCGTCCATTCCACCCCATCCCCCCAACACCATCGTGTGCCCGAGCCCCTGGGTGGTGAAGACACCGAGGTGGAGGAGGAGAGTGGCCACACCACACCTGCCGAGGTGGTTGTGGAGGATCCTGGTGTGGCAGAGCAGGACTTTTCTTTAGTTTTGGAGGTCTCCTCCCCTTCTCCTGGGCCGTCTGTCATCCCCTCCCCCATCCTTGGAAGCCCCTCAAGGGCGACTCCATCCCCCCGGGGACAACCATCTTCTGGCCCCAGGAAGGCAACCCAGAAGACCAGGGGGGTGTCGGATGTTGTTCAGGGCCAGTTGGCGAGGGATCACACCAGACAGACTCAACAAATGGGGGAACTAGTTGGGCACTTAGAGAAAGTGGCTGACAGCCTGGGCTCCGTTGCCCAGATAAGCAACGCAGTCCAGGATGTAAGTTGCAACTGTGCTGCAGTGGTGACCAGTTTGGGGGAGGTGCAGGGGGATATTAGGCACCTCACTGCAGCCGTCCAGGCCAACAGTGCTGCCATCCGGGACCAGGGGAGGCTGAGTCGGCGGGCCCAGCACTACCAAGTGACCCGGCAGCTCAGGATGCAGGCCCAGCAGCTGAGGATGCAGGGCCAGACAAACAATTTGCTCGGCCGGATAGCCATGGCCTTGGAGGGCATGCAGGCCACACCTGCCAGGAGTGGCCCACCCAGGGATCAGCCACCTCCAGAAGCCCCCCCACCCCCACCCACTCCATCCAGGCAGCTGAGGAGCCAGAGAGGTTCGGCAAGAAGGAGCCCCCGGCATCCCCGATGATTTGTTTTTTATTTTATTTGGATTTATACTCAGGTTATGAGTTTTTTATTTTATTTGGATTTATACTCAGGTTATGAGATTTTTATTTTATTTGGATTTATACTCAGGTTATGAGATTTTTATTTTATTTGGATTTATACTCAGGTTATGAGTTTTTTATTTTATTTGGATTTATACTCAGGTTATGAGATTTTTATTTTATTTGGATTTATACTCAGGTTATGAGATTTTTATTTTATTTGGATTTATACTCAGGTTATGAGTTTTTTATTTTATTTGGATTTATACTCAGGTTATGAGATTTTTATTTTATTTGGATTTATACTCAGGTTATGAGATTTTTATTTTATTTGGATTTATACTCAGGTTATGAGTTTTTTATTTTATTTGGATTTATACTCAGGTTATGAGATTTTTATTTTATTTGGATTTATACTCAGGTTATGAGATTTTTATTTTTGATTCTGCACACGTTGCAGTGTGAATGGTGTGTGAATGTGAGAGGTTGGCACTCCTGACAGTAAGGGGTGTCACCCTCGGCCGTGGTGGTGAAGTTAACCCCACGGCTGTATGAATGACGTGTGAAAGGTGTATGAATGGACAGTGACATCATTGGGGCCTTGACGCTGGCGTTGCTGCTCCCAAGTCCTACATGCTGGACTTGGGCTAATCCAATGCGATGTGCATGTGGTGTGTGTAATCTAGGGACATCAGTGGTGTACACGCGTGCATTGTCTGTGTGATTAATGTTTTGGTTTAGTGTCCAAAGATGCCTATGGCGAGGACCCTCCTGACTGCTCTTCCATCAGCAGACTGGTTCTCCTCTGGCAGGGGGGGATTGTCTGGTTGGGGGGTCAGGTCATCACGTATGTCAATCTGCAGGCCTTTTCTCATAGCAAAGTTGTGCAGAATGCAACATGCACCGATGATCTGACACACAAAGGTAGGGGAATACAATAGGGTCCCCCCGGACTTATCCAGGCAGCGGAAACGGGACTTCAGGAGCCCGAATGTTTGCTCCACCACTGCACGGGTTTTGATGTGTGCTTCATTGTATTTTCTCTCTCCTCTGGTTTGGGGGTTCCGGAAAGGAGTCATTAGATGGGGTCCCAGTGCATATGCAGAGTCACCTGTAAGGGAAAAGACAGGAGGATGTTAGTCATGCATGTGCGACTTCTGTTGTGCATCACGGGAGGGGATAGTCATGCCTGCCACCCATGTCACTCACCAACCAGCCAGCTGTCCCCATACATGTTCTGTTCGAATTCTGCTGGGATGGGACTCTGATTGTATATGAAGCTGTCATGAGTGGACCCGGGGTGTTTGGCACGGACGTGCCATATGAGGCGTTGGGCATCGGCTATCACCTGTACGTTGATGGAATGCCAATGCTTCCGATTGCGGTATATGTGCTCTGTGGCACTGGGGGGCTGGAGTGCCACATGTGTGCAATCAATGGCCCCCACAGTGCGTGGGAATCTGGCAATGTTGTAGAAATCTGTCATTGCCTTCAGCCGCAGCTCCTCAGTGGTGGGTCTGATGAACTGGTTGGACATGCGTCTGAGGATTGCAGGGACAACCTGGTGCACACATCTGCTTATGGAGGATTGTGACATCCCAGCCACCACTCCACTTGTACGCTGGAATGATCCACTTGCTAGGAAATGAAGTGTTGCCAGTACCTTCACCAGTGGCTGCACTGCTTGTGAGCGGTGTGTCTTGCTGGTGATGTCCTCCTGCAGGGTTGTGGTTAGTTCAAGTATTGCATCAGGGCTGAATCTGAAGAGGCGATACACCTCCTCATCCCCCATGCCAAAGAGGCTCATGCGTGTGCGGTATATCCTCTCACGTGCCCGCCTCCTTCGTTCCGGGGGACCCATCAGTAGTTCTAGGACCACGATTGCCCCTGGCATGTTGGCACACAGAGGTGTTGTCCTTGCAAGTGTGGGTGCTTAGCTTGCTAGTTTAGTCAGTAACGCTGCTGTAGCTGCTCTCCTGCTGACCTGTGACCGTCTGGAGTAAAGATAAAGCAGCCTTTTGTAGAAATAACTTTGCGCCGGACGGACGAGATACGCGCGGCGCATGTAGCCGGCGTATGGTGCCAATCCGTGAATTGGGAAATCTCCCTCATTTGCATATTTGCAGGGGAAATCAATAGGCGCGACTGATGCGCCAAGCGAAATTAAGCGCTGACGATACTCTGGCGTCGGAACGTTCCGCCGGTCGGAAATAGCCCGTTATTGGGCGCATCTAGTTTGGTGGGTACGGCCACATAGAAACGACGGCGCATCTTCACAGTTACGCGGCGCATATCGAATTACTCCAGCGCAAGTGTTGCTGAATCTGGCCCAATAGATGTAGACAATTATTTCAATGCAAAAATATAGGTCTTAAAAAAAAATATATATATATTTTGATATTTAAAAAAAAAATTAAATCACACATTTTCAGTGTGATACAATAAATATTTTTGGATACTCAACAATGTCTGGCTTCTTATTATATTAATGCTGCCTAAAACACTGCAACCCCTCACAGATACTGTAGTTGGAGCACAAAAAAGAGGCACGTGCAAAGTATTGCATCAAACATTGTTATTAGACGCCCCAGTTAAACAGGGGCAGAAAAATTGGGCCTTAGGCACAACACAACACTGCAACCCCTCCCAATAACTGTAATTGGAGCGTAATAAAGAGCCACGTGCAAAGTATTGCATCAAAAATTGTTATTAGACGCCCCTGTTAAACAGGGGCACAACAATTGGGCCTTAGGCACAACACAACACTGCAACCCCTCACAAATACTGTAATTGGAGCGCAACAAAGAGGCACGTGCAAAGTATTGCATCAAACATTGTTATTAGGCGCCCCTGTTAAACAGGGGCAGAAAAATTGGGCCTTAGGCACAACACAACACTGCAACCCCTCACAAATACTGTAATTGGAGCGCAACAAAGAGGCACGTGCAAAGTATTGCATCAAACATTGTTATTAGACGCCCCTGTTAAACAGGGGCACAAAAATTTGGCCTTAGGCACTGGTGGCGGAGCCCAGAAACACAAAATTTCTTACTAGCTATCAGCAAGAAAAGTGAGGAGGAGAAGTATATTCCATCAGCAGCATAACAGGACAGTCACTCAGCATCAGCATACGCAGTCTCAAAGGGATCTGACATTTCAACAAAAAAATATTATTCAGTAACATCAGCATCAGGTGCTTGGTAGCTGGTGTTGATCCAAGCCTGATTCATTTTGATGAAGGTCAGTCGATCAACAGAGTCAGTGGAGAGGCGCACCCTGTGATCGGTCACAAAGCCTCCAGCAGCACCGAATGTGCGTTCTGAAAGAACAATGGATGCAGGGAAAGCCAGTAGCTCAATTGCGTACTGTGCAAGCTCTGGCCAGTGATCCATCCTCAAGACCCAGTAAGCCAGAGGATTTTCGGTGGGGAAGGTGTCCAAGTTAGATCTTGCCCCTAGGTATTCCCGGACCATGTAAACCAGACTCTGGCAATGGTTGCTGGAACTGGTCAGACCTTGGGGCTGCGGACTAAAAAACTGTCTAAACGCATCGGTCATACGGCCACCTTCTCCACCGCTCCATCTGTGACTCACCTAAGCCTCAGCAAGACGTTGTCCAGAGCCAGGTTTTGGTAATCCCCCCGGTTCTGGGAACGCATTGCACAGACCCTTCTGCAAGGCCTCCCGCAGAAGTTTCATCTTTTGCTCCCTCTGCGATGGCAACATAAGGTCCGCAACCTTACTCTTGCAACGTGGATCAAGGAGAGCTGCCAGCCAGTAATGATCCCTTTCCTTGATAGCACGTACACAAGGATCCTTACGCAGGCTTTTCAGGATCAGGGAGGCCATGCAGCGTAGGTTTGCAGAGGCATTCGGGGCACAGTCTTCTGGGTCACTGAGGATAGCAGGATCCACAGGCACCTCATCCCAGCCACGTAAAAGTCCACATGTTCCTTGGGACTGTAAATGATCCCTTGAAGATTGCTGCTGATGCTGAGTGCTAGGCACCACCTCCATGCTACTGATACAATCCTCCTCCTCCTCCTCCTCCTCCTCTTCCTGTGTGCTAGGTGGGCAAGCAGGACCTCTGTCTGGGTAAAGGGGGCCTTGAGAGGTAAGGAAGTCCTCCTCTTCCTCCCTCTGTTCTGCCTCAAGGGCCCTGTCCATTATTCCACGTAGCGTGTGCTCCAACATGTGAATAAGAGGGACAGTCTCACTGATGCATGCACTGTCACTGCTCACCATCCTCGTGGCCTCCTCAAATGGTGACAGGACAGTACATGCATCCCTGATCTAGGCCCACTGGCGTGGGGAAAAAACCTAGCTCCCCTGACCAAGTTCTGCAGCCATATTGGCACAGGTACTCATTGATGGCCCGTTGCTGCGTGTGCAGCCGCTGCAGCATGGCCAACGTTGAGTTCCATCTGGTGGGCATGTCACAAATTAGGCGGTTCTTGGGCAGGTTGTATTCCCTTTGGAGGTCTGTCAGCCGAGCAGTGGCATTATATGACCTCGGGAAATGCACACAGACTTTCCTGGCCTGCTTTAAGACATCCTGTAAGCCCGGGTACCTGCTCAAGAACCGCTGCACCACCAAATTTAGGACATGTGCAAAACAGGGCACATGGGTGAGTTTTCCCTGTCGCAGGGCAGAGAGGAAGTTGGTGCCATTATCGCTGACCACCATTCCAGGCTTCAGCTGGCGTGGCATCAACCACCTCAGAGCCTGACCCTGCAGAGCTGACAAAACCTCTTCCCCAGTGTGGCTCCTGTCTCCGAAGCACACCAGCTCTAGCACTGCATGGCATCTCTTGGCCTGCATTCCTGCATAGCTCCTCGTACGCCTACGGAGCACGGCTGGTTCTGAGAAAACATCACCACAGAAAGAGGCCACAGAGGAAGAAGAAGAGGAGGGGGTCGAGGAGAGAGGTGTGTCACAACAACCAGTAGTAGTGGAGGAACAACCTCCAAAACTACTGTACCTTGCCCTGAGTCCTTACCAGCTGCCAGCAGAGACACCCAATGCGCCGTAAAAGACAGGTAACGTCCCTGTCCATGCCTGCTGGACCATGAGTCAGTGGTAAGCTGCACCTTACCACTGACCACCCTGTCCAGCAAGGCATGGACATTGCCTTTTACATGCCGGTAAAGAGCCAGAATCGCCTTCTGTGAAAAAAAGTGGCGTTTTGGTACTTGCCACTGAGGTACTGCACATTCCACAAACTCACAGAGGTAAAGGTAGCAGTTGAAGTGCTAGCAATTTTGCTAAGCTAGCATTCAACTGCTGGGCATGTGAATGGCTTGGAGAGTACTTCTTTCGGCGCTGCAGCAGCTGGGGCAGGGAAATTTGCCTGGTACTATCAGTAGATTGCCCACATGTACTACTACTACTAGGTTGTGACACACCTATTTCTACACCTTCACTGCAGGCTTCAGAGAGGACTGGGGGTCTAGTGGGGTTGGAGGTCCCAGAAGTGCAAGGGGAGGTACGCTTTTGTCTTTGGTGTGGGTCTTTCTGGTGTGCTTGCCAACGAGCTGCATGGCAGGTCGACATATGTCTGGACAAGCATGTGGTACCCAGGCGGGTGATGTTTTGGCCACGCGAGATACGCCTGCGACATATGTTGCAAATAGCAAAGGTACGATCTAATGGACATGTTTCAAAAAAGGCCCACACCAAAAAACTTTTGCTGTACCGGTCAGACACAGCAGCACCATGTACAAGCGTAGATGTGCGCTGTAAAGCAGTTGGTTTGCCCTTAAGCTGACCCCTGGAGGGCATTCTGCCTCTTTGGAGATGTGTCTGTGCCTCGTCCTCCTCCTCCTCCTCTTCCTCCTCCTCCATCTCTCTCTTATCAGGCACCCAGGTAGAGTCAGTGACCTCATCATCCCCTCCCTCCTCATCACTGTCAAAAACCTGGCAGTATGCTCCAGCTGGGGGAACATCACTGCCAGATTGCCTCTCGGCCACCCCCTCTCCCTGCGCTCACATCAATGCCTTTCTCTATCTGTGTTCCATCATCGAAACCTTCAAAACGCTGCGCATCTTCATTCAGCATGTACCCAACACTGTGTTGAAACAGTTAGGGGGACTCCTCAGGAGGACACGGTGGGACTAGGGAAGAATTGTGTGATGCCATTGTGCACTAGGAAGAGGACGCCTTGGCAGCTGCTTTGCCAGATAAACTAAGCTCAGCCTGGGTGAGAGAGGATGAGGAGGATGAGGACGGCTTGGTCATCCACTCTACTAATTTCTCTGCATGTTGATGCTCAACACGGCCAGCTCCCGAAAAGAAGGACAAGCGGCCACGGCCACGTGCTGAAGAAAATGCACCGCATCCACCACCAGCGTTGCCTCTAGATGCTTGCCCTCATGACTCTCTGCCTTTCTTTATTGTCCTTCCAGACATTTTAATAGCCTGCACAGGACAAAATCAGAAAAAAACAGCACCTGTCCAGTAAGAGCAACTGCGTTTATGGGCAAAAACACAGCAAATGTGCAGTATGATCGACTGCGTTTATGGGCAAAAACAGCAAACTCGCAGTATGATCGACTGCGTTTATAGGCAAAAACACAGCAAACTTATAGTAAGATCGACTGAGTTTATGGGCAAAAATACAGCAAACGTGCAGTATGATCGACTGAGTTTATGGACAAAAACACAGCAAACTTATATTAAGATCGACTGAGTTTATGGGCAAAAACACAGCAAACGTGCAGTATGATCGACTGCGTTTATGGGCAAAAACACAGCAAACGTGCAGTATGATCGACTGCGTTTATGGGCAAACACAGCAAACGTGCAGTATGATCGACTGAGTTTATGGGCAAAAACAAAGCAAACGTTTAGTAAGATCAACTGAGTTTATGGGCAAAAACACAGCAAACGTGCAGTATGATCGACTGAGTTTATGGGCAAAAACACAGCAAACGTATAGTAAGATCGACTGCGTTTATGGGCAAAAACACAGCAAACGTGCAGTATGATCGACTGCGTTTATGGGCAAACACAGCAAACATATTGTAAGATCAACTGAGTTTATGGGCAAAAACACAGCAAACGTGCAGTATGATCGACTGAGTTTATGGGCAAAAACACAGCAAACGTATAGTAAGATCGACTGCGTTTATGGGCAAAAACACAGCAAACGTGCAGTATGATCGACTGCGTTTGTGGGCAAACACAGCAAACGTGCAGTATGATCGACTGAGTTTATGGGCAAAAAACACAGCAAACTTATAGTAAGATTGATTGCGTTTATGGACAAAAACACAGAAAACGTGCAGTATGATCGACTGCGTTTATGGTCAAACACAGCAAACTTATAATAAGATTGACTGCATTTATTGGCAAAAACACAGCAAACGTGCAGTATGATCGACTGCGTTTATGGGCAAACACAGCAAACGTGCAGTATGATCGACTGCGTTTATGGGCAAAAACACAGCAAACGTTTAGTAAGATCGACTGAGTTTTTGGCCAAAAACAGCAATTGTGCAGTATGATCGACTGAATTTATGGGCAAAAACACAGCAAACGTATAGTAAGATCGAAAAACAAGGGGGGTGGTGTCTGCGCTGTGAAAAGTGGGTGAAATCCAAGGGTGGTACGGGAATAAATCCCTGGGCTGGTGAACGTGGGGGAGGGGTGGTGTTTTTAGAACAGAGTGATAGCGTACATAAGTTTAGTGTCAATACGTAAACCGTCAAAATGTAGCACAAAAGATAATATTGAATACTAAACAATGGCAAGTGACAAAAAAGGAGTAGAAATTCACAAGCAGTAAAATGTACACAATGTGCTGGTCCAAGTAATGTGAAATCAGGGAGAACTACCGCTAGGGGCGCCCCTGAATGTGTAACACAGTGAACAATACAAATAATAATATATAAATCAGTGAATAAATGCAAAAAAGTCTCTGAAAGTGTTTCCCAAATGTCCCAGAAGACAGGTTCCAAAGATGTCCCAGAAGACAGTTTCTAAAAGATGGAGGAAATGGTGCCGGGAAAGGACATGGTACAGTGAACACCTCAGGTGGTCCCTAGTACCTCACCTCACGGCTATGGCACGGATAGCCAAATAAAACCACCTCTGGCAGGGGGAGAAGGAATACACTTCAATGGACAGAAACGACATCAGCACTCAGCAGTAAGGCATGGAGAAGATACAAAGCAAGTAGGATATGGTGTTATGGAAGTGTCTAAACAGGCAACATCATTCACTCATACATCCACTCACATGGAGGTGATGGATGGTGGGCCTATCTCCCACGAACACCGAGTTCGTCCTAAGTCCTGGATGCACACCTGGCTCCTCTTCTTCTGTGTCTGAGCTGGGTGGACACTTGGAGCAGATAGGGGGGACCCTCACACAGCATATAGGATGGGAGAAAGAAAGACCATAGTACAGCCCCGCAAAAATGGAACAGGTTTATTAAAACATATAGGTGCACTCACATTTGGATGATAAAAACTGGGCACAGAAACCAAACGGACGGCAGGGGGGTCTTGCTGCGTCAGGCGTGTGGACTCTGATGCTCCTTGATCCCAAATCAAGGAGCATCAGAGTCCACACGCCCACTGGTGTAGCGGGGGGGGGGCAGGGGGGGCTGTCGCACAGGGCGAAAAATGGGGGGGGGGGGCAAATCCATCCACCGGCTCTGCGGAGCGCTCCGGAGCCTCGGCCTAGGAAAGTCCCCGGCTTCGGCCTAGCTCCGGAGCGGCGGCCATCTTGGTACACCCGGCGGCGGCCCTCCTCTCTGTTCACACCCACAGAGGAGGAGGAGCCCGCGCTTGAGGGAAACCACACACGCCGCTGTCTGAGGTCTGAGGTCTGCACTACTGGGGGTTACTGTCTGAGGTCTGCACTACTGGGGGTTATTGTCTGAGGTCTGCACTACTGGGGGTTATTGTCTGAGGTCTGCACTACTGGGGGTTAATGTCTGAGGTCTGCACTATTGGGGGTTACTGTCTGAGGTCTGCACTATTGGGGGTTACTGTCTGAGGTCTGCACTATTATGGGGGGTTACTGTCTGAGGTCTGCACTACGGGGATGTTACTGTCTGAGGTCTGCACTACTGGGGGTTACTGTCTGAGGTCTGCACTATTGGGGGTTACTGTCTGAGGTCTGCACTACTGGGGGTTACTGTCTGAGGTCTGCACTATTGGGGGTTACTGTCTGAGGTCTGCACTATTGGGGGTTACTGTCTGAGGTCTGCACTATTGGGGGTTACTGTCTGAGGTCTGCACTATTGGGGGTTACTGTCTGAGGTCTGCACTATTGGGGGTTACTGTCTGAGGTCTGCACTACTGGGGGTTAATGTCTGAGGTCTGCACTATTATGGGGGGTTACTGTCTGAGGTCTGCACTATTGTGGGGGTTACTGTCTGAGGTCTGCACTATTGTGGGGGTTACTGTCTGAGGTCTGCACTATTATAGGGGTTACTGTCTGAGGTCTGCACTATTATGGGGGTTACTGTCTGAGGTCTGCACTATTGTGGGGGTTACTGTCTGAGGTCTGCACTACTGGGGGTTACTGTCTGAGGTTTGCACTATGGTGGGGGTTACTGTCTGAGGTCTGTTAAATAGGGGGTCTGTGATTGTGGGGGGTCTATCTGTGATTGGGGGGATCCATCTGTGATGAGAGGTCTGTTATTTAGGGGGTCAGTCTGTGATGGGGGATCTGTGATTGTGGGGGGGTCAGTCTGTGATGGGGGATCTGTGATTGTGGGGGGGTCAGTCTGTGATGGGGGATCTGTGATTGTGGGGGGGTCAGTCTGTGATGGGGGATCTGTGGTTGTGGGGGGGGGGGTCAGTCTGTTAATCCCTTACAGTAAGGGGTTAAATGATTAATCCTGCAATAATTTACCCCTTACATGCTGAAAGCCCTGAGAGGGATACATTACAGATCCTTATAACCAGAGTGGATGATTATACAAGGGGGGGGGGGCGAAAAAAAAAATTCTGCCCCGGGCGCCCATAACTCTGGTTACGCCACTGCACACGCCTGACGCAGCAAGACCCCCCTGCCGTCCGTTTGGTTTCTGTGCCCAGTTTTTATCATCCAAATGTGAGTGCACCTATATGTTTTAATAAACCTGTTTCATTTTTGCGGGGCTGTACTATGGTCTTTCTTTCTCCCATCCTATATGCTGTGTGAGGGTCCCCTCTATCTGCTCCAAGTGTCCACCCAGCTCAGACACAGAAGAAGAGGAGCCAGGTGTGCATCCAGGACTTAGGACGAACTCGGTGTTCGTGGGAGATAGGCCCACCATCCATCACCTCCATGTGAGTGGATGTATGAGTGAATGATGTTGCCTGTTTAGACACTTCCATAACACCATATCCTACTTGCTTTGTATCTTCTCCATGCCTTACTGCTGAGTGCTGATGTCGTTTCTGTCCATTGAAGTGTATTCCTCCTCCCCCTGCCAGAGGTGGTTTTATTTGGCTATCCGTGCCATAGCTGTGAGGTGAGGGGCTAGGGACCACCTGAGGTGTTCACTGTACCATGTCCTTTCCCGGCACCATTTCCTCCATCTTTTAGAAACTGTCTTCTGGGACATCTTTGGACCCTGTCTTCTGGGACATTTGGGAAACACTTTCAGAGACTTTTTTGCATTTATTCACTGATTTATATATTATTATTTGTATTGTTCACTGTGTTACACATTCAGGGGCGCCCCTAGCGGTAGTTCTCCCTGATTTAACATTACTTGGACCAGCACATTGTGTACATTTTACTGCTTGTGAATTTCTACTCCTTTTTTGTCACTTGCCATTGTTTAGTATTCAATATTATCTTTTGTGCTACATTTTGACGGTTTACGTATTGACACTAAACTTATGTACGCTATCACTCTGTTCTAAAAACACCACCCCTCCCCCACGTTCACCAGCCCAGGGATTTATTCCCGTACCACCCTTGGATTTCACCCACTTTTCACAGCGCAGACACCACCCCCCTTGTTTTTCCATTTGCTACTTCTCTCTGCCCAGGACAGAGTGTCAGGTGTTTGCAGCAGTGACCCCATCCCACTCCACCACCCCCCTCGGTAGCGCAGGAGCCTCTATCTACAATACTGTATAGTAAGATCGACTGAGTTTCTGGCCAAAAACAGCAATTGTGCAGTATGATCGACTGAATTTATGGGCAAAAACACAGCACAGCACAATCTCCTGCCTGACAAATACTAATAGCAGATCTAGCTAAGCTATACAGTGTATAAATATATGTACAACTCCTAAGGATGTATATATATTCTCTACACACTGTGGGCCAGATTTTCAGCGGCGCTACGACGGAGTATCTCAGATACCCCGTCGTATCGCCGTTTTTTTTTGGCTCGTATCTATGCGAGTGATTCTTAGCATCACTTTGGCATAGATACGCTTGAACATCCGACAAGTGTAATACCATTACACTTGCGGATCGTAGTTGTAATGACAACTCCGGCCACTAGGTGGCCTTTACGTTGTTTTCTCATTTGCCTATGCAAATGAGGCTACTACGCCGATTCACGATCGCTTTTACGCCGCACCGTCGTCGCGTACGTCGTTTTCGTTCGCGTAAGGTTACCCCTGCTTCTATTAGGAGTAACCTTACGGAGTACCGTCGGATGCCATGTTAAGTATGGCGTCGGGTCAGCGTCGGCTTTTTCTGTCGCTTACGTCGTTTTACTAACTCGTTCGCGAATAGGGCATTGCGTAGAGACGATCACATCGTTTTGACGTCGGTTTCAACGACGCATTCCGACGTGAGGTGGAGCATGCGCACTGGGCTTTTTCCCCGGCCGGCGCATGCGCAGTTCATTCGACGCGGAGGCGCGCTTCATTTAAATAGAAGCTGCCCCCTTTGAATTACGCGGGCTTACGCTGGGCCATTTTCGCTACGCCAACGCAAACTACGGAGCAAATGCTTAGAGAATACGGCACTTGCTCTAGTACGATGCAGCGGCGTAGTGTAAATGCGTTACGCTACGCCGGCGAATTTGTATGAGAATCTGGCCCTGTAAATTCAACTATATTGACTACTAGCCTTCCTGCTCTATCTATCTATCTATCTATCTATCTATCTATCTATGGGCCAGATTCAGAAAGACTTGCGCTGGAGTATATCGATATGCCCTGCGTAAGTGTAAAGATGCGCCGTAGTATCTATGTGCCGTACCCACCAAACTAGATGCGACAGAAAACGGGCTTTCTCCGACCGGCTTAACTTTCCTATGCCAGAGTATCGTAAGCGCATTTTTTCGCTTGGCGCATCCGTCGCGCCTATTGATTTTCCATTCAAATATGCAAATGAGGGAGATATGCTGATTCGCGAACGGATTAGCACCAGACGCTGGCTACGCGCGCCGCGCGTACGTCATATGCCTAGCGCAAAGTTATTCCTACAAATAGCTGCTTTATCTTTACTGCTGACGGCCACAGGTCAGCAGGAGAGCAGCTACAGCAGCAGCGTTACCGACGAAAATAGCAAGCTGAACAACCACACTTGCAAGGACAACACCTCTGTGTGCCAACATGCCAGGGGCAGCCGTGGTCCTAGCACTACTAATGTGTCCCCTGGTATGGAGGAGACGGGCACATGAGAGGATATACCGCACGCACATGAGCCTCTTTGGCATGGGTGATGAGGAGGTGTATCGCCTCTTCAGATTCAGCCCAGATGCAATCCTTGAACTAACCACAACCCTGTAGGATGACATCACCAGCAAGACACACCGCTCACAAGCAGTGCAGCCACTGGTGAAGGTACTGGCAACACTCCATTTCCTTGCCAGTGGATCATTCCAGCGTACAAGTGGAGTGGTGGCTGGGATGTCACAATCAACCATGAGCAGATGTGTGCACCAGGTTGTCCCTGCAATCCTCAGACGCATGTCCCACCACATCATCAGACCCACCACTGAGGACCTGAGGCAGAAGGCAATGACAGATTTCTACAGCATTGCCAGATTCCCACGCACCGTGGGGGCCATTGATTGCACACATGTGGCACTACAGCCCCCCAGTGCCACAGAGCACATATACCGCAATCGGAAGCATTGGCATTCCATCAACGTACAGGTGATAGCCGATGCCCAACGCCTCATATGGCACGTCCGTGCCAAACACCCCGGATCCAGCCATGACAGCTTCATATACCGTCAAAGC
Organism: Rana kukunoris; assembly: GCA_029574335.1. Lineage (NCBI taxonomy): Eukaryota > Metazoa > Chordata > Amphibia > Anura > Ranidae > Rana > Rana kukunoris. Next base: position 76,057,373 of record CM056055.1, on the reverse strand, counting down.
CCCATCCCAACGGAATTCGAGCAGAACGTGTACAAGGACAGCTGGCTGGTTGGTGAGTGACATGGGAGTCAGGCATGACTGTCCATCCCCATGATGCAGACATCACAAGGGGCACATGCACTACTAACATCCTCCTGTCTTTTCCCTTCCATGTGACTCTGCATATGCACTGGGACCCCATCTCATGATTCCATTCCGGAATCCACAAACCAGAGGAGAGAGAAGATACAATGCGGCACATATCCAAACCCGGGCAGTGGTGGAGCAAACATTTGGGCTCCTGAAGTCCCGTTTCTGATGCCTGGATAAGTCTGGGGGGACCCTGTTGTATTCCCCTACCTTCGTGTGTCAGATCATCGGTGCATGTTGTGTGCTGCACAACTACGCCATGAGAAAGGGCCTGCAGATTGACATACGTGATGACCTGACCCCTGACCCACTCAGTCCCCACCTGCCAGAGGCTACCCCGTCTGCTGAGGGAAGAGCAGTCAGGAGGGTCCTCACGGTAGGCATCTTTGGACAATAAACAAATACATTGATCACACGGACAATGCACGAATGCACACCACTGAGGTCCCTAGATCACACACACCACATTCACATCACATTGGATTAGCCCAAGTCCAACATGCAGGACTTGGGAGCAGCAACGCCGGTGTCAAGGCTCCAATGATGTCGCTGTCCATTCATACTACATTCACACGGGGATAACTTCTCCCCAACTACCGAGGGTGACACCCCTTACTGGCAGGAGTGCCACCCCCACATTCACACAACATTCACACAGTAGCCTGCACTACTGATCGTGTGCAGTTTGTATAAAACATAAAGCTCATAACCTGAGCATAATAAAAACAAAAAGCTCATAACCTGAGCATAATAAAAACAAAAAGCTCATAACCTGAGCATAATAAAAACAAAAAGCTCATAACCTGAGCATAATTACAAAATGAAGAAAAAAAAGAGCAACCAAAAAAAGCCATAATTTGGCCTGACGGGGGCTCCTTCTGTTAGACATAAGCTTTTGGAGCTAAACAAATTACAGGCAGACAGTCTGTAGGTCGTGGAAACAGGAACTGGACTTTATTACTACTTCTTGTACATAGACAAAACATGAACTAGCAAACATAACACTGCCATCTAGTGATCATATAATGTAATAGGCACACAGCAATTACATTTAGTAGATGTTGCTCATATAATACAAACCTTGTATGCTAACACCCCCACTCAACAACTACTATCTATGTCAATCCCATTTCTGATCTAAGATCAACAAATCTGTTTCTAGCTAGTGGTTTTGTCAAAACATCAGCAATCATTTTTTCCGTTTCACAATACACAAGTTCAATCACTTTCTGATCAACTAAGTCATGAATGTAATGATGTCTGACATCGATGTGCTTGGTTCTTCCATTAATCTTCTCACTTGTTGCAAGCTTAATGCAACCCTGATTATCCTCAAATAAGACGGTAGGTTCTGATGTTGCTTCTCCAAGATCCTTGAGTAATTGTTGTAACCACACAACTTCTTGACTGGCATAAGCTGCAGATATATATTCAGCTTCTGTAGAGGACAATGCCACTGACATCTGTTTCTTGCTGGACAATGATATAGGACTGTCTCCCAATTTTAATAAGTAACCACTTGTGGATTTGCGTGTGCTGTGATCACCTGCCCAATCGGAGTCCACATATCCCACGAGGTTTAAATCACCACTTGCTGACAGTTTCAAATTTAAGTCTTTTGTCTGTTTCAGATATCTCATAACTCTTTTGATCGCATTCCAATCTCTTAGACGTGGTTTATCAACTCGCCTGCAAAGAAGAGACATGCTGGCTGCAATGTCTGGACATGTAGTGGTTGCAATGTAGAGAAGTGCCCCCACTGCTTGTCTGTATTGTTCATTGGATGTGAGAAGATCATCTTCTCCTTCTAACTTTGGATAGGCTGTATCCATAGGTGTGCTTGCTCCTTTCGCCTCTGTCATGTTGAATTGCTGAAGAATAGATTCAATTTTTGCACTCTGATTTAACAGGAAACTTCCATCTTTCTCACGCTGGATGTCAATTCCAAGATAATATGTCACTTCACCTAGGTCTTTAGTTTCAAAGTGCTTGTTGAGTACTCCTGTTAACTTTGCAATTTCATTGTTATTTTTGTGAGCAATGATCAGGTCATCAACATAAATTAGCAGATACATCCACTCAGTGTCTACTTGTTTAGCGTATAGGCATGGATCAGCTTTGCTTGTTGTAAATCCTTCATTTAGTAGAACTTGATTAATCTTCAGGTTCCATGCTCGAGCTGATTAAGGCCATAAAGAGATTTATTCAACTTGCAGACAAGATGCTCTTGTCCCTTTTTCAAATATCCTTCTGGTTGTGACATGTAAATTTCTTCTTCAATATCACCATTAAGAAAAGCTGTCTTAATATCGTGATGTTTCACAATCATTGTACGCATGGCAGCCACTGTCATTAGTGTTCTGAAAGTACTTTGTTTAGCAACTGGAGCAAAAGTAGCATCATAGTCCTCACCGAACTTCTGTGAGTAACCTTTAGCAACCAGCCTTGCCTTGTACCGACAGACTTTCCCTTCAGAGTTACATTTGGTTTTAAAAACCCATTTACATCCTATGGCATGTTTACCTTGAGGTAGCTCTGAAAGTGTCCATATCTGGAGATCTTCGAGTGATGTCATTTCTTCATCAGCGGCTTTGTTCCATACTTGTTTCTCATGCATTGGCAGTTTCTGCATCTCTTTCCATGAACCTGGTTTAGTTTGAACAGCTCTGTGAGCTATGTAAGATAAACGTTCAGCTGGAACACCTTTATTGATTCTGGTTGATTTTCTGACTGAAGGTATTTCTGGTTCAGATTCAGGTTTTGATTCTTCTGCAGTAATTTCTATTTCTGTATCACTTTCCTTATTTTCTTGAGTGACTGATGTTGATTCTTTCTCAGTTTGAATAGTTTGTGTCGGTTGTTCAAACTTTGAGCACATAGAAGTTTCATCAATAATCACACTTCTGCTGACTGTTACCTTGTTCGTGTCTTGATGTAAAATCCTGTATCCTTTTTGAGATTCACTGTACCCCACAAGTACACCTTCTTTTGCACATGCATCCCATTTTGTACGTTTTTCTTTTGGAATGTGTACATAGGCTTTACTTCCAAAAATTCTGATGTGTCTTAAATCTGGTTTCCTTTTGTTCCATAGTTCATATGGAGTTTTTGTTGTTGCTTTTCCCGGCAAACGATTTTGAAGATAACATGCAGTTGTGATAGCTTCTCCCCAGAATGTAGTTGGCATATCAGCATCAAATAGCATGCTCCTCCCACTTTCACACAGTGTGCGGTTCATTCTCTCTGCAACTCCATTTTGCTCCGGGTTATATGGAACTGTTGTCTGGAACATAATTCCATGCTTCCTGAGAATGGCTTGTGTTTTACCACTTGTATATTCTGAGCCATTGTCTGTTCGTAGTACTCTGGGCATTCTGCCAAAAATATTATTTACTTGAGCGAGATACTGTTCTAATTTCTCTGGCACTTCATCCTTATTGTGAAGTAGAAATACTGTGGTATATCTGGAGTATTCATCAATGAAGGTCAGGAAGTACTTTTTCTTTCCTGGAGTCATAGTTTTCATTGGACCACAAAGATCTGAATGTATTAAGTCCAGAGGTTTTTGAACTTTGCTGTTGGTCTGCTTGGGAAAAGGTGTCCTTGCCATTTTTCCTTTAATACAGCTGGTACAAATCATTGTGTGATCACATGGATTAATCTTAATACCACTTGCATAGTTATTCTCAACTATTTTCTTTATTGTATCAGAATTTCTGTGTCCCAATCGTCTGTGCCAAGTGTGGATGCAGTTTGAATGTTTATCCTCTTTGGCTATTTTAACCATTTCACTGCAGTTCAACTGATATAGTTCATCTATGATTTTAGCCTTTGCAAGCAAGCAATCCCCTTTTGTTATGATACAACTGTCACCCTGAAATGTGACTACATTGCCTTGGTTAGTGAGTTTCTTTACTGACAAAAGGTTGCTTTCAAGATCTGGCACATACAGAACATTCCTCATATGGATCTTTTTAGTGATATCTGGAGAGATAGGACAGTATAGAAAGCCATCTCCTATTCCCACTGATTTCATGAGTTGTCCATTAGCTGTAGTTATCCCTTCTGTTTTGCTTTCGTCAAGCTGAGCGAAGAAACTTCGGTTATTTGTCATGTGACTTGTAGCGCCTGAATCCACACACCATGCTTGCACAGTGGTGACACAATTTTTGGATCCAAATGCATACTCCTTTGTTTCTATGACATTCTTAGCTTGTTGGAATGCACTTTGTTTTTGCATTCTAGCTTTCCAGATTCTACAATCTGCTTTTAGATGTCCTGGTTTCTTGCACACAAAGCATTCCCGCTTTTCTAGCTGCACGTTACTGTGTTAATTTTTGTATCTTGTCTTTAAAGCAGTCTCTGAACACACACTCACAGTACTCATGCTTTCAGTTTTGCGCTTGTATTCATCCACAAGCTTGCCTTTAACATATTCCAGTGTCAGATCATCATCTGGACGTGCATCTAGTGCTGTGACAAGTGTCTCATAACTTTCAGGAAGTCCACTTAATAATAGCGCTGCAACATGGAAATCTTTCATCTCTTCTCCAATCCCTCGCAGTCTCTCCACCATCTCTAAGGTCTGTCTTATATAGTCCTGCATGCCCTGGTCTTTCTGTAGCTTAGTCTGATAGAGCTTTCTGATTAAATACAGTTTATTGCTGAGATTAACTCTTTCATGTGCTTTCTGTAACTCTTCCCACATGTCTTTAGCAGTTTGACAGTTACATATAGATATATGTATGATTTGATCATCATCTATGCACAGGGAGATTGTGCTTTGCGCCTTCTGATCTCTGTCTAACCACTCCTCTGTGGGCTGTGCAGGTCTTTGTTCATTTATGCATTTCCACGTACCTTCTCTTATAAGCAGCATTTTCATCTTGAATTTCCAAGATTGGTAGTTCTGATTTGTCAGATTTGCAATGGAAAACTTTGCTGATGGGATGGCAGCTGCCATTACTGCTGTTTGTCTTTCTGTTGCTGTCTTCTGCACTGAATTGCTCTAGCTCACTGTATCTGGCTATATCCAGGGGTAATCTGTATTATATCCTGGGCTTCTGTAACATGCTCTGGGCCCATAACCTGTTAGACATTAGCTTTTGGAGCTAAACAAATTACAGGCAGACAGTCTGTAGGTCGTGGAAACAGGAACTGGACTTTATTACTACTTCTTGTACATAGACAAAACATGAACTAGCAAACGTAACACTGCCATCTAGTGATCATATAATGTAATAGGCACACAGCAATTACATTTAGTAGATGTTGCTCATATAATACAAACCTTGTATGCTAACACCTTCTAGTGGGCCCTCTCTGGCTCCTTAGCTGCCTGGAGGGAGTGGGTGGGGGTGGGGAGGCATCTGGAGGTGGCTGATCCCCGGGTGGGCCACTCCTGGCAGGTGTGGCCTGCATGCCCTCCAAGGCCACGGCTATCCGGCTGAGGAAGGAGTTGGTCTAGGCCTGCATCCTCAGCTGCCGGGTCACCTGATATTGGTGGGCCCGCTGCCTCTGCCTCCCCTGGTCCCGGATGGCAGCTGTGTTGGCCTGCACGGCAGCAGTAAGGTGCCGAACATCAGCCTGCACCTCCCCAGGCTGGTCACCACTGCAGCGCAGTTGCAGCTGACGTCCTGCACTGCCTCTGTCATGTGGCCCACATCTGCTGGGTCTGCCTGGCTTGGTCCCTCGCCATTTGGTCATGGACCACGTCAGACACCCCCCTGGTCTTCCGGGTCGCCTTCCTGGGGCCAGGAGATGGTAGTCCCCGGGGGGATGGAGTCGCTCTTGAGGGGCTTCCTATGATGGGGGAGGGGATCTGAGAGGGCCTTGCTGAAGGGGAGGACTCCAAAAATAAAAGAAACTTCTGCTCAGAGACGACCGGCTCCTCCTCAACCACCTCAGCAGGTGAGGTGTGGGCACTCCCCTCCACCTCGGTGTCTTCAGTGCCCAGGGGGTTTGGCTCAGAATGCAGTTGGGGGATGGGGTGGAATGGCCGCCGGCAGATGATGGCCCAGCTCCGTCATCTGTGGATGACACAAAGCATACACATGTTGGTGGTCCCACACACTTGGCACATGTACCCTCCCCCCCCCACATGCAACACACCAAATAGGGGATAACAAACACTTACCTGTCCTGGAGCCTTCCTCCACAGAATCATAGCCCTGTACCCCCTCCAACTGCTCCCTCTCCAGGCAGCGGGCGACCACCTCCTCCTCCGTGGTCAGGCTGACCGCACATGGGGGTCCACCCCCTGTGCCCCTCTCATGCCTCCTAATGGTGGCCACCTTGCCCTGGACTTTGCGCCTCACATCATTGATTTTCTTGGAGATGTCAGCAGCAGTCTGGGTCGAATAGCCCAAACTGTTCACCCTGGCAGCAATTGACTCCAGGATGGCCTGCTTCCTGTCCCGGCTTGTCTGGTGACTTTTACTGCCATGGAGAAAGACATTGTAGGTCTCCATAGACGAGATTACTGTTGACAGCTCCTGGGCATTGAAGTTTAGCTTTCTCCTCTGTCTGTGGGGAACGGGAGCAGCCATCTCAGAGCAAAAGTAACTTCCCTGGGGGGGGAACCGGATATACTTTTGCGCCGGAATGGCGCATCTGCGGCCGCATTTATACACGTGCCGTAAGACGTTTCCCAGGAAGTGGTGCCGACGGAAGTTGTGAGCATGCTCCGTTGATGATGCGCCATACGTAAGTCTCTGCGCTGGGCTCCGCCCATCATTTACATATGGTCACACCCACTTCCACTTACGCCGGGTTGCGCCATCGCATTTTCGTTACGCCGGCGCAAAGTAAGGAGCAAGGTGAATTGCTTGGTGAATACTGTACTTGACTCACTAGTTCGCGTTGGCGTAACGTATATGCGCTGCGCTACGCCGGAAAAAATATGCGCCCATCTACATGAATCTGGCCCAATGGGTTTGCCAGATGCGTCCGGCATAAATATGCACCTAGGATGCAGGTGTAGGCAAGTTAGGCTGGTCGGGAATAGCCTATTTTGGTGCGTATCTAGTTCTGTGGGTACGGTGCATAGATATTCCGGCTCAAATTTAGACTTAGGCGGCACATCTCGAGATACTCCGGCATAAGTCCTATCTGAATCTGGCCCTGTGGGCCAGATTCTCAGAGGCGCTACGACAGAGTATCTCAGATACCCCGTCGTATCGCCGTTTTTTTTGGCTCGTATTTATGCGAGTGATTCTTAGCATCACTTTGGCATAGATACGCTTGAACATCCGACAAGTGTAATACCATTGCACTTGCGGATCGTAGTTGTAAAGACATCTCCAGCCACTAGGTGGCCTTTACGTTGTTTTCTCATTTGCCTATGCAAATGAGGCTACTACGCCGATTCCCGAACGCTTTTACGCCGCACCGTCGTCACGTACGTCGTTTTCGTTCGCGTAAGGTTACCCCTGCTTCTATGAGGAGTAACCTTACAAAGTACCGTCGGATGCCATGTTAAGTATGGCGTCGGGTCAGCGTCGGCTTTTTCTGTCGCTTACGTCGTTTTACTAACTCGTTCGCGAATGGGGCATTGCGTAGTGACGATCACGTCGTTTTGACGTTGGTTTCAACGACGCTTTCCTACGTGAGGTCTAGCATGCGCACTGGGCTTTTTCCCCGGCAGGTGCATGCGCAGTTCGTTTGACGCGGGGGCGCGCTTCATTTAAATAGAAGCCGCCCCCTTTGAATTACGCGGGCTTGCGCTGGGCCATTTTCGCTACGCCAACGCAAACTACGGAGCAAATGCTTAGAGAATACGGCACTTGCTCTAGTACGATGCGGCGGCATAGTGTAAATGCGTTACGCTACGCCGGCGAATTTGTATGAGAATCTGGCCCTGTGTCTCTATCTATCTATGTCTCTCTAACTGACTGTCTGTCTGACTTCTCTGTAAGCAAGCCGGAACAAACTACATGAGGCCGCCCGGGAGGCGGCCTTTTATAGTGTGGGGCGTGTGCTAAAGCCCTGAGCCATAATTGGCCAATGCACTCAGGCTTTGGCCAATTATGGCTCTTTGTTTTGTTCGTTTTTCGACGAACGATCAAAAAGGCAATGTTCGAGTCGAACATGCGTTCGTATCGAGCGCGAAGCTCATCCCTACAGGGTACATTATTTAACTACAATAGACCTGTGTAAGGACTATTGGCAGATTCCACTGGCTGAGGATGCTATCCCAAAGTTGGCATTTGTGAAGCTGCATTTCTAGCCCTCAAGCAAGCACTTGTAAAAGCCCCCATCTTGGCTGCCCCAGTACCTAACAAACAAATGTTTCCTTGTCCACACAGACACTTCCATGTTTGGACTGATGGCTGTCCTGAGCCAAGTCGGGGATGATGGAGGAGAACACCCTGTCGCATACCTGAGCAGATAGAAATTCCCCCGGGAAGTTAGCTGTGCGGCAGTGAAGGAGTCTTTAACCCTGGTCTAGGCTCTTAAAAAGTTGAACCCTTATTTGTATGGATAGGAATTTTCATTAGTCACTGACCACAAACCGTTGTTCTCAGGAGACAATGGCAGATTGCTGCGGTGGAGCTTAACCTTACAACTTCACCATCAGCTAAAGGCAAAATGGCAAAATGGCAATGCTGATTGTTGTCCCAGCAAACAGACGTAATCTGTCAGGGTATCAGTGGCTCCAGCGGCCGATCCTCGCCACGACGCATGCCCGTGCCCGTGCGCGGCGCGTGCATGCGCGCCTCTGCGTTCCAGCATGGTTCTGCGTCACGGCGCGTGCGTGGGCGCGCATCTGCACGCACACGCGCGCGCACGTCTGCGCGCGCATCCACGCGCACGTCCACCAATCAAGTCCCAGCCCGGCCTATTTAAACCAGCTCCAGACGCATGGCGGGTTGCTGGTTTGTTGTCAGCTATCCTGCTATAGTGCCTTGTTAACCTGAAAGCTTGTGACCTATTGACCCGGATCGGACCTGACTTCTCTACGCCTTCTCCTGCACTTGACCCTCGGCTCGTCTCATCGTTTCTGCTGCTGTCTGTACCCCTTTGACCCCCGGCTTGTATCTTGGACCTTCTGCCTTCTCCAATCCCTGAACCATCGGCTTGCATCCCGGATCTGCTTACAGTCCTGACCTGAACTGATTCTCTGCCTGATAAACTTTGTTGATCCTGTATCACTATCCACGCCTGCTACGACCCTGTCCTGTAACCTAAGCCAAGTCTTCAGAGATCCCCTATCAGCTCAACACCTTCCACTGGTAGCCGGTGCCCCTTTGTGCCCTTCCCCGCTGTCTCCACCTCCAGGGGGTGAAGTGAACAGAGCCGCAAAGGCAGCCGCCCTCGGCATCTCGGCCTCGGTGAGTACTTATCCTAACAGTCCTGACAGTACAAACCAGCCAGATGTCAGAGGCCGACAGGGTGCGCTCGCCTTTTGAGACCTTATGCCAGCAGGTCTCGGCTCTTACGGACGCCGTGCAGAAGTTGCAGGATGGGTACCTCCAAATTGACGGCCGTCTTCAGGAGCTTACCGGACAACCTGGTCCCTCTGCTCCAACCACAGCTCCTCCTACAGAGACTACAGCCCCACAGGCTTCTGCTAACCCAGCTGTGGTAGTGACTCACCCTGAGCCCAGAATCCCGACTCCTGAGCGATTCACGGGCGATCGCAGAAAATATTGTGCATTCAAAAACGCCTGTTCTCTATATCTCGCGCTGCAGCCCAGGACATTCTTTTCAGAAGCAGTGAAAGTTGGCTTCGTTATCTTCCTCCTCTCTGAAGAACTCCAGGCATGGGCACATGGCCTCATGGAACAGAGAAGTCCGGTGCTAGACACTCTTGACACCTTCTTTGAGCAAATGGCCAGACTTTACGATGATCCGCAACGTACAGCGACGGCTGAGACCATCCTTCACAGCCTCAGCCAGGGTAGGAGACCAGTGGAAGACTACACAGCCGAGTTTCGGAAATGGTCAGCCGACACCGGCTGGAATGAAGCAGCCCTTAAGTATCAGTTCCGGCAGGGACTTTCAGAAGCGCTCAAAGACGAGCTAGCCAGAACTGAACCTCCTGCTACACTGGAGGACTTAATTCAAGCCGCTACCCAATTGGACAGACGTCTACGAGAACGGCGCTCTGAGCGCCTCCACACGCCTCGTCCAACCTGGATTCCTCCGAGACCAGCTCCTACGTACTCATCACCTCCAGTCTCCTCCTCCAACCCGGTTCCCGAGCCAGAACCCATGCAGCTTGGGCTGGTCTGCTCTCCTCTCACTCCAGAGGAAAGACAACGCAGGCATCAAGCCAACCTATGCCTGTACTGCGGTGGCTCCGGCCACTTTCTTCGCACCTGTCCGGTGAGACCCAATAAGTGCGCACCCAGACCCACCTCAGACTGCCGTGTTGTCAGCGCTCCACAGTCTTACCTTACTCTCTTTCTCTCTCTACAGCTACCGGAAGGGGTGACTCGCTTACCAGCAATCATTGACTCTGGTGCCTGCAGTAGCTTCGTGGACTCTGCCCTAGCTCTGAAACTACATTTTCCCCTTCACCCGAAGGATCCTCATTTAAGTATGCCTGGCGGACGGCTCTCTCCCTCGTTCAGGATTAGTCACACAGTAGACCAACCCTGTCGTGGCCATCACAGATTCCGGACACCAGGAGCTCCTACAGTTGGACTTAATTTCATCTCCGATGTTCCCTATTATTTTGGGCCTTCCCTGGCTGTACACACACCAACCACATATTGACTGGGGAAGCAAGGAAGTCAGCTTTGTTTCTTCCCATTGCTCTGTTCATTGCCGTGCACCGGTTACCACCGTCTGTTCCACCGTTACCACCACAGCAGAGAATCTTCAAAATGTCCCTCCAGCATACCGGGAATTCACAGACGTCTTTGACAAACAACAGGCCAACCGCCTGCCACCTCACAGGCCTTATGATTGTCCTATAGACCTGCTCCCCGGTGCAGAAATCCTGTTTGGCCGTATTTTTCCCCTATCAGAGACGGAACTAAAGGCCCTCAAGGCCTACATGGACGAAAACCTTGAAAAACAATTTATTCGTCCTTCCTCCTCCCCTGCGGGAGCGGGGATCTTCTTTGTGGAAAAAAAAGACTCCCTCAGACCCTGCATAGACTACAGGGAATTGAACAAAATTACTGTCAAAAATAGGTACCCACTACCTCTCATCCCCGAGCCCTTCAAACGTTTCCGGTCTGCTAACATCTTCTCCAAATTAGATCTCCGGGGAGTTTACAACCTTGTCCGAATTAGAGCAGGGGACGAGTGGAAGACGGCATTTAGATCCAGGTTCGGACACTTTGAGTATCTCGTAATGCCGTTCGGTCTTTGCAACGCCCCAGCCACTTTCCAACATTTTGTCAATGACATCTTTCGGAAGCACTTGGATGACTTTTTGGTGGTCTATTTGGACGATATTCTTATTTTTTCCACTTCTATTGAGCTTCATCGGGGAACATGTCAAGATAGTTCTCACTACCCTCAGGCTCCATAAGTTATATCTGAAAGCCGAGAAGTGTGAGTTTGAAAAGAGTACAGTACAATTCCTCTGGTTCATCATTTCCACGTCTGGAGTCGCCATGGACCCACAAAAAGTCCAAGCCATTCAGGACTGGCCAGCTCCCCGAGACAGGAAGGGAGTTCAACGTTTTATTGGTTTCGCTAACTTTTATAGACGCTTTATCATTGGGTTTTCCGCCATCGTTGCACCCATTACCAAGCTCGCTCGTCAAGGCAACCGTTTTGTGTGGTCTCAGGAGGCCCAAGAAGCCTTCCTTAAACTCAAGTCAGTGTTTACCTCAGCACCCATTCTACGCCACCCCGACCCCGCACTACCTTACATACTCGAGGTGGATGCCTCCGAGACAGCTGTGGGAGCAATCCTGTCCCAAAGATATGGACTAAAGGCCCTGTTGCATCCAATGGCTTTTGCCTCTCGAAAATTAAATCCGCCAGAAAGAAATTACGATGTCGGTGACAGAGAGTTGTTAGCGATTAAGTTCGCCCTAGAAGAATGGAGATATTTGTTGGAAGGGGCAGTCCACCCTATTATGATCTTCACGGATCACAAAAACCTAGAATATCTGCGATCTGCAAAACGGCTAAGACCCAGACAAGCCCGTTGGGCCCTTTTCTTCACCCGGTTCAATTTTCTCATATCCTATAGGCCTGGCTCCAAGAATGGGAAGGCAGATGCCCTTTCCAGAATGTTTTTGGACTCCCCCGAAGCATCTGAACCTGGCACCATCCTATCTTCACAGAACTTCCTGTTACTCCCGCAACTGGATCTCCTAACCTCTATTAAGACCGCATCCAGGCACTGTCCCAACCAAAGCTCTCTCTCTCTTGAAAGACGGGACAAGCTGCTCTGGTCTCGAGACAAGATTTTCGTTCCTGTGGAAACCCGGCACCTAGTTCTGAGTACCTTCCACGATCACAAGCTGGCGGGCCATTTTGGAGCCCGAAAGACAGCGGAATTGATCTCCCGCACCTTCTGGTGGCCAAACTGGAGGCAGGATTGTAAAGCCTATGTGTCTGCATGTATTCGTTGCCAACGCAACAAAGGACCTAGTACAAGGGGTTGGGGGTTGCTCAAGCCTCTGCCCATTCCCGAACGACCATGGTCGGAAGTCTCCATGGACTTTATTGTAGATCTTCCCCCTTCTGGGGGTTTTACCTCAATTTTTGTAGTCATTGACCGCCTTTCCAAGATGGCGCACTTCTTACCTATGGTGGGCACCCCCACCGCTACAGAGACAGCTAAGGCGGCGTACACACGATCGGATATATCCGATGAAAACGGTCCGCGGACCATTTCCATCGGATATGTCCGATCGGGAGTTTGATCCGATGGCGTGTACACACCATCGGATCAAATTCCCCGACGCCGGACGGCGCGGTGACGTAGTGGTGACGCGGCGGTGACGTTGACGCCGCCGCGTCACCGCCACGTCACCGCACCAGGAAGTAAAACACTTCCGCGCATGCGCCGAATCCATTCGGCAGCAGCGCGGCGGCGGTGGGGGCCGACATGTCTGCTGGTAAGTGTACTAACCAGCAGACATGTCGGGCGGACAGATTCCCACCGGATAGATTTCAAAGCATGCTTTGAAATCTGTCGGGTGGAGAAATCTGTCCGCTAGCCCATACACACGAGCGGAGATGTCTGCTGAAACGGTCCATCGGACCGTTTTCAGCGGACATATCCCCTCGTGTGTACGCGGCCTAAAGTTTTTCTCAAGGAGATAGTCCGGCTTCACGGGACCCCCAAAAGTATCATCTCTGACAGAGGCGCACAATTTACTTCCAAATTCTGGAAAGAGATTTGCAAATCTCTCAATATCAAAATTTGTCTTTCATCAGCCTATCACCCATGGAGTAATGGTCAAACCGAAAGGACGAACCAGACCCTGGAGCAATACCTCCGCTGCTTCTGTTCAGCCTCCCATGACGACTGGTCTTCACTACTTCCGTCCGCGGAATTTGCATACAACAATTCCATTCATTCCACAACCAACCAAACCCCCTTCTGGTCAAACTTCGGGTTTCACCCCTCTTTCCTGCCTAGCTCTATTCCGGAGACGTCGGTTCCAGCCGTTCAGGAGCACGTAACCTCTATTCAACTGAACTTTAAAAAACTCCAGGAGATGATGCGACAAGCCCAGGAGAATCACAAATTTGTTTTTGATAGGAAGAAAAAGGAAAGCCCGATCTTTGAAATTGGGGAAAAAGTCTGGCTGTCAGCCGCAAATCTCAAGTTAAACATACCTTCCCGGAAGTTACGGCCGAGGTTCATCGGACCCTTCCAGGTCAAACGAAAGATCAATGATGTAGCTTTCGAATTAGCTCTGCCTAATTCCTACAAAATCCATCCTGTCTTTCATGTCTCCTTACTGAAGCCTGTCGTCCCTGAGTCCTTCCCAGAGAGGGAGGAATCTCCGCCATCACCAGTGGAAGTCGAAGGTGAAATAGAATTCGAAGTTGAGGCCATTCTGGGCTGTAGAAAAAGAGGAAGACAGCTGCAATACCTGGTCAAGTGGAAGGGGTACCCCCCGGAAGATAATTCATGGGAACCATCAAGGAACTTACATGCTCCTCGGCTAATTCGAGCCTTCCACCAAGACCACCCTGAACTGATGTCCAGCTTGGGCGTCCGGAGTCCGCCCCTTGGGGGGGGGCACTGTCAGGGTATCAGTGGCTCCAGCGGCCGATCCTCGCCACGACGCATGCCCGTGCGCGGCGCGCGCATGCGCGCCTCTGCGTTCCAGCATGGTTCTGCGTCACGGCGCGTGCGTGGGCGCGCATCTGCACGCACACGCGCGCGTACGTCTGCGCGCGCATCCACGCGCACGTCCACCAATCAAGTCCCAGCCCGGCCTATTTAAACCAGCTCCAGACGCATGGCGGGTTGCTGGTTTGTTGTCAGCTATCCTGCTATAGTGCCTTGTTAACCTGAAAGCTTGTGACCTATTGACCCGGATCGGACCTGACTTCTCTACGCCTTCTCCTGCACTTGACCCTCGGCTCGTCTCATCGTTTCTGCTGCTGTCTGTACCCCTTTGACCCCCGGCTTGTATCTTGGACCTTCTGCCTTCTCCAATCCCTGAACCATCGGCTTGCATCCCGGATCTGCTTACAGTCCTGACCTGAACTGATTCTCTGCCTGATAAACTTTGTTGATCCTGTATCACTATCCACGCCTGCTACGACCCTGTCCTGTAACCTAAGCCAAGTCTTCAGAGATCCCCTATCAGCTCAACACCTTCCACTGGTAGCCGGTGCCCCTTTGTGCCCTTCCCCGCTGTCTCCACCTCCAGGGGGTGAAGTGAACAGAGCCGCAAAGGCAGCCGCCCTCGGCATCTCGGCCTCGGTGAGTACTTATCCTAACAGTCCTGACAGTACAAACCAGCCAGATGTCAGAGGCCGACAGGGTGCGCTCGCCTTTTGAGACCTTATGCCAGCAGGTCTCGGCTCTTACGGACGCCGTGCAGAAGTTGCAGGATGGGTACCTCCAAATTGACGGCCATCTTCAGCAGCTTACCGGACAACCTAGTCCCTCTGCTCCAACCACAGCTCCTCCTACAGAGACTACAGCCCCACAGGCTTCTGCTAACCCAGCTGTGGGTGAAGTGCACAGAGCCGCAAAGGCAGCCGCCCTCGGCATCTCGGCCTCGGTGAGTACTTATCCTAACAGTCCTGACATAATCCCGGCCTCCTAGTTTTGGACATCCCCAAGTTGACCAGAGAAGGATCAGACTGGGTCTGCCGGAGTGTCTCACAAGGAGGGAGCCATGTAACGGGAGTGACTTTTGGCCGCAAGGTGACCAAGAAAATAAACAGATAGAAAAGACAGCCGCTCCAGGTGAGCTCCAGGTAGTCAATGTCCGTCCAGAGACCAAACAGGTGCTGGCAATGCACTTAGGCAAACGAGGAGGAACAGATATGGACAGCCGCACTTCAAAAAGATGTAAAATCCAAAAAGCCCTTTATTGGAGTAAAAGGAAAATGCACTACAAAAACAGCATGTAGAAGGGGAAAACAACTGACGCGTTTCACATTGACAATCAATGCTTAGTCATAGCTAGATACACAAAGAGCAAACAACCCAAATATATATGAGCCCGGTGTACTAAACCAACCCCTTGCTCCACCAAACATGCAATCAATGTGATTAATCACATATGTGAATGCCTGAGGGGTGTATCCTAACCATCATCAGCACAAATGAACATAGTGAAAACAGTGTGTATGAGTAAAAAATGAAAGTAAAAGGCACCAAGTATCTGTGTCTTGTGTGTGGATACCAAATGTATGATATATGATAGAATAAAGTGAAATAAAATCTTCATGATACATTGTGCCTACGTAAATATGAGTGTGTGTTCGTGAGTGTTGTGAGATGGAATGTGAACCCCCGAAACGAAAAAAGAAATAACAAGAAAGATTGTGTAGTGTTGGTTGGTAGTGTGAATGATTACATCTAGAGAAGATGTAGTAGTGAACAGTGTGTGTGAACAAACAGTAGAGGATCTTTTTGTTTCGAAAAGTATTAGTCCCTCACATAATGTAAAGAATACTGGTGAATAAAGAAAGTATGTGAAGAAAGAGATGGGGGATAATAAAGGGGTATGGAAAAAAAATATTGTTAATATATATGTATATATATGTGAGAGTGTATATAGGGCCAGATTCAGGTAGATGAGAGCATCTTTGCTCTGGAGTAACGCTTCTCATTTACGTTACTCTGCCAAAATTTTAGGAGAAAGTGCTGTTATTCAGGAAGCACTTGCTCCTAAAGTTGCGGCAGCGCATCGCAAATGAGCCAGCGGATTTCAAATTGGGCGGGTACGGGGCGTGTAGTATTCAAACTAAGCGCGATCCCGCGGCAAACGTACTGCGCATGCGTCGAGTGTCAATGCATCCCAGTGCGCATGCTCCAAGTTCTGTCAGTGAACGTCAATGACGTCACGTCCCCATTCATGAATGTTTTACGCAAACGACGCGATTTTTTTTTTCCGACGCGATGACGACGGCTATACTTAACATAGGATACTCCACTAGGGGGCTGCTTTATCTTTACGTCGCGTATCGCTTCCGGAAACGTCGTAAAGTCACTGCGTCACGCCCGAAAACGATCGTGAATTTCCGACTCCCGCTGATTAACATATTTTTTTTCAGCGTTAATCAGCGGGAACGCCCCCGGCGCCATTTTTAAGTTGAAGTAACGATGCGATGGCGAAATTCAATTACGCCGATCGCATCGGAACTCCAACCTGGCGTTTCTTGTTTTCTGGTTATAGAAAACAAAAACGCCGGCTTAAAGTGACAGTTAGCCTGGCCTAAGGCCTCGTACACACGATCGGACATATCCGATGAAAACGGTCCGTGGACCATTTCCATCGGATATGTCCGATCTGGAGTTTGATCCGATGGCGTGTACACACCATCGGATCAAATTCCCCGCCGGCGGACGGCGCGGTGACGTGTCGGTGACATGGCGGTGACGTTGACGCCGCCACGTCACCGCTACGTCACGCACCAGGAATTAAACACTTCCGCGCGCATGCGTCGGATCCATTCACAGGATACGACGCATGTGTGGGAGGATATGTCCGCTGGTTTACCGTACTAACCAGCGGACATATCCGACGGACAGGTTTGTAGCGGACAAATTTCAAAGCATGCTTTGAAATTTGTCCGATGGACAAATCTGTCCGCTAGCCCATACACACGAGCGGAGATGTCTGCTAAAACGGTCCATCGGACCGTTTTCAGCGGACATATCCCCTCGTGTGTACGAGGCCTTATGCCGCGTACACACGGTCGTTTTTTGCGATGAAAAAAAAACGACGTTTTCTGTGAAGTAAAAACGACGTTTTTGAAACGTCACTTTTCAAAGACAATTTTGCATACACACCATCGTTTTTTCACAAAAAGCAAGGTTACGTTCACCACTCTTTTCCATTGAAGCTCGCTTCATAACTAGCTTCTGGGCATGCGCGGGTTGAAAAACGTCGTTTTAAAAGACGTTTTTGCTACACACGGTGACTTTTTGTGAAACAAAAAACGACGTTTTGAAAAACGACACAAAAAATTCAAGCATGTTGGAATTTTTTTTTGGTCGTTTTTTTTAAGACAAAAAACGAAGTTTTGCCCACACACGATCAATTTAAATGACGTTTTAAAAAACGTCGTTTTTTTTCATCGCAAAAAACGACCATGTGTACGCGGCATTACTCTTCATGAATCTGGCCCATAGTGTTTACAAGATAATAATATGTATAAAGAAAAGGCACATATATCTATATGTGTATATTTGGATGAGATGCTAGTGAAAAAATGACAGTGGTGAAGAGAAAACAGAAAAACCAAACAAAGACACCAAAAAATGAATGAAGTAATAAGTAAATAAATAAATGAATAAATAAAAAAACTTGCAGTCATGGGAATGTAATAAGGCATATCATTAAGAGAAAGAGTCACCCAATACACAGAGCGCTTATGGGAAGCCTCCCATACAATGAAGTGTAGGTAGACCCGACAAAGCGGAAAAATGGTACTAGCGCATGAAAAAAGGTATGTGTGAAAGGGGCAGATGCCTAACAGAAATATGTTTCCATGAAGTTTACATGTAGTTATATAGTTTTTTTGGGGATATTTGATATAGTTTTCTTTGGTGGTGCATTCTGTTTAAATCAATAATATTAATAAAAACGTTGTATTTACGTTAAAAATTTAGTAATAAATGTATAGATAGAACCCTCATGAAGGAACATTCATGTATCCGTTGACACTGATGTTATGTAAAATGACATATGTGAATATGGTATCCATTGGATATGTAAAGTAGAGTGGACATTAGTAAGACATACAGTCAAGGAATGTCAACCGTAACCAGACCGGACATAAGTACCCATTAATTGAAAGGTGTAAGTGGCTGAAGGATGAGCAAAAAACACATAAACAGACAATCCAAGAGGGTCACACACATGTTGTCTCCATCTGGATAAGTGATCAGTTGAAAATAGTTTGAATTATTTAGATTATCCAAGTTGTTTAAATACTCACACAAAGGGAAGGAGGAACAATCACAATATAAAGTGTACGATGTGGACAGATGTATATGAAAACATACAGGATGTGTGGATATGTCCTCAAAAAGGCTGGTTGGAAGTGTGTAGCCGTCAATAGGTATATTGGCAGAGACGCACCTACCGACCAGTATACTCAGAGTCCCCATCACATAAGTACACCAGCCGATCTGTGAGTTTGGATTGCAGTGAGAACCCCATCAACCAGATGGCGATCAGGCTACACCCAAAGAGCACAAAAGGGGAACTTGGTAGACAGGTGAATGAACCAAGAATGGGACGAGTGTGGGTGGTGGTAGGGGACTGGAGTGAAATCCCCAGTAGTAGGTCTTGGAGGGGTTGGCTAGGATGCTGGTAGAGAATAAGTAAATAAGCCAGGATGAAATGTGAACAACTGTGTTAGATTATACACAGGTGTCTGTACGGGACCACTGCTGGAGTCAATCATAGAAGTGGGAGACCTCCCATGCTCTTTGTGTATCTAGCTATGACTAAGCATTGATTGTCAATGCGAAACGCGTCAGCTGTTTTCCCCTTCTGCATGCTGTTTTTGTAGTGCATTTTCCTTTTACTCCAATAAAGAGCTATTTTGATTTTACATCTTTTTGAAGTGCGGCTGTCCATATCTGTTCCTCCTCATTTGACCAAGAAAATAATGGACATTAAGAATATGTCTTGGATTACTTAAAATGGGACAGTAATATTTATCCACAATATCTGCCAGGATATATACCATATTAGAAAGAGTGACTCAATTATACTGTAAGGAGATGCTAATGTCATCACCTCCAGCCACCTGTCTTTCTGTTGTCTGTTATAATGTAAATGAGTCTAGGATAACTTCTAAGGGTCTTTCATTGTGGCTTGTGCTAATTGACCCTGTAATTGTGTGAAGGAGTTCTGTGTTGATTGGTGATAATGTTGATTGTGTCTTCTGAGCTACAAGGTGGCAAGTCTAGCCTAAAGGTCATGCCTCTGAGTCATCTTGGCTGCTTAAAGGTATTAGGTAATTAGCTCATGTTAATTAGGGTCTGGTCACAGATGTATTTTCAGAGTAATATAAGCAGGATATATATATGCACCTCCTCTTTTACTGTATATAAGCCTGTAGTCTTTCAATAAAGATTGTATTCCTGTTTGACCTTCAACACAGAGCTTCGTCTCGTATTTGGGGGAGAATTATTCATATGGGTTTTTTCTTCTGGTTGGAGTGTTGGTAGTTGCCTTTGTGTTCGGGAATGGAATATCCTAAACCACTTTAACCCCTTTCATACTCAGGGTGTCGTTTGTCACAAACTACGGTGAACGAGAGTGAACCACAACTGTGGTTAGATTATTTTTAAAGGGGTCAATGCATTTCTTAATGTAATATGACATTCAGTACTGGACCCCAGGCGTCACTTTAATCTTAGGCAAAAGAGTTTGGGGTTCATACATCATATGTCACACAAAGGAATGCGTTGAGGTACTAAGGATGCAGGTATTACTACATACCTACAACCCCTAATTTAAAAGGTATATGCGAACATGTTTCGTATACAGGCCAGAAGCCCATTTTCTATAGATAACAGATGTCAAGCACGTAGCATAAGAAAATACTGTAATACCTAATGGATAACATATGCTGGAGAGAGGCAACTGTTGGTTAAACGGTTTAGGAATGTATGTCCCTTTAAGATATAGACTAAGGGCCAGATTCACGAACACTTGCGCTGGAGTATTTGGATATGCGCCGCGTAACTGTGATGATGCACCGTCGTTTCTATGTGCCCGTACCCACCAAACTAGATGCGCCCAATAACGGGTCATTTGCGACCGGCGGAACGTTCCGACGCCAGAGTATCGTCAGCGCTTATTTTCGCTGGGCGCATCAGTCGCGCCCATTGATTTCCCCTGCAAATATGCAAATGAGGGATTTTTCCCAATTCACGAACGGATTAGCACCATACGCTGGCTACATGCGCCGCGCGTATCTCGTCCGTCCGGCGCAAAGTTATTTCTACAAAAGGCTGCTTTATCTTTACTCCAGATGGCCACAGGTCAGCAGGAGAGCAGCTACAGCAGCGTTACCGACGATAAGAGCTAGCTGAGCACCCCAACTTGCAGGACAACACCTCTGTCCATGCTTGTCTGTCAAATTTTACAGCCATGGAGGAAGACATCATAGGTCTCCATAGCCGAGATGATGGCTGACAGCTCCTGGCCATTAAAGTTCAGCTTTCTCCTGTGTGTTTGCGGGGAACGGGAGCAGCCATCTCAGAACAAAAGTAACATCACTGCGGGGAGGGGGAGCAGGATATACTTTAGTGCCGGAATGGCGCTTCTACGGGCGCATTTACACGCCCAACTGAAGGCATTGCGCTGACGTTTCCTGTGAAGTGGTGCCGACGGAAGTTGTGAGCATGCGCACAAAGGGGGCGAGTGGAGCCTCATTCACTGCGCATGCTCCGTGGTTGATGCGCTGAACGTAAGCCTCTGCGCTGGGCTCCGCCCATCATTTACATATGATCACACCCACTTCCACTTGCGTCGGGTTACGCCAGCTCATTATCGTTACTCTGGCGCAAGTTTACGCGCAACTGCTATGTGAATTACAGGACTTGCGCTGAAAGGGTCTTCAGAGTAACGTAAATGAGAAGCGTTACTCCAGAGGAAAGATACTCTCATCTACCTGAATCTGGCCCAATGATGTATAATCAAGCTATAATCTTCATGAGTAGGGTTGATCGAAACCGAACTGTAAAGAGTTTGCTGAATGTTCGGAGTTCGGCTATGTAACGGCGCGCTGCACAGCAGCCAATCGCCATTTGTTTTACTACATGGCTGTGATTGGCCAGTGCAGCATGTGACCCAGCATGTGACCCAGCATGTGACCCAGCCTCTATATAAGCTAGAGGCACACAGCACAGCTCATCAGTCTGCTTTAGCTAGGGTAGGGAAAGGCTGCTGCTGATCTGAGGAAGAGATTAAGATAGGACTATCCTGCTTCAGAAATGTACACCAGCACTGCATCTGTCCCCTGTGAGATACTGTGCATTACATACAGTAGTTTAGGGCAAGGTTCCTGCTTTTTGTCATAGGGAGCGAATTATATAGATACTCTGCATATTACACCAGCACTGCATCTGTCCCCTGTGAGATACTGTGCATTACATAGTTTAGGGCAAGGTTCCTGCTTGTTATAGGGAGAGAATTATATAGGAAATACTCTGCTAGGGATGAGCTCTGCGTTCGATTCGAACGTATGTTCTACTTGAACATCGTCTGTTCGTATGTTCGCCGAAATTCCAACAAACGGGTCGTTCGCGCCAAATTCGAGTGATGCGTCACGGCCCATAATTCACTAATTCACACTATAAAAGGCTGCCTGCTAGGTGGCCTCGTGTAGTGTGTTGCGGCGTTGTTAAAGAGATTAGTCCTATAGAGAGAGAGACAGTGGGCCAGATCCACAAAGCACTTACGCCGGCGTATCTCGATATGGCAGCGTAAGTGTCTATATGCGCCGCCGTAACTATGACCCGCAACCACATAACAAGATATGCCTGAAAATCGGCTCTTTAGACCGACGTGCGCCGGCGCAGCGTGGGCGCATATATACACTGGACGCATCTTGCGCTCCCATTGATTTCCTTTTCAAATGAATAGAAAATGAGGGAGATACGCTGATCCACGAACGTATGTGCGCCTGACGCCGGCTACGTGCGCCGTGCGTAAGTTGTACGTCCGGCCTAAAGTTACCCCTCATAAAAGCAGGTGTAAGTTAGCAGCAGACGTGCAGAAGTCAGCCGGAGGGCAGCTGTCGCAGCACCGTTACGGGTGAGCTGAGCATCCATACTTGCAGGACAACAATCTTTATGCCAACATGCCAGGGGCATTCATGGTCATCGATATACTAGTGGCTTTAGAGGCACGTAGGAGGAGGAAACGGGAGAGAATATACCGAACGCGCATCGACCTCTTTGGCATGGGTGATTAGGAGGTGTATTGCATCTTCAGATTCAGCCCTGATGCCATCCTGGAAATTGCCACAGCCCTGAAATATGACATCACCAGCAAGACACACCGCTCCCAAGCAGTGCAGCCACTGGTCAAGGTACTGGCAACACTGCATTTCTTTGCCAGTGGATCATTTCAGCATACAAGTGGAGTTGTGTCTGGGATGGCACAATCCTCCATGAGCAGATGTGTGCACCAGGTTGTCTCCGCAATCCTCAGACGCATGTCCCACCACATCATCAGACCCACCCGGGAGCACTTGCGGCAGAAGGCAATGCAGGATTTCTACAGAATTGCCAGATTCCCACGCACCATCGGGGCCATTGATTGCACACATGTGGCACTACAGCCCCCCCCGTGCCACAGAGCACATGTACCGCAATCGTAAGCATTGGCATTCCATCAACGTACAGGTGATAGCCGATGCCAAATACCTCATATGGCACATCCGTGCCAAACCCCCCGGGTCCAGCCACGA
This sequence comes from Rana kukunoris, assembly GCA_029574335.1. Classification (NCBI taxonomy): domain Eukaryota; kingdom Metazoa; phylum Chordata; class Amphibia; order Anura; family Ranidae; genus Rana; species Rana kukunoris. The sequence continues at coordinate 76,034,186 of CM056055.1, read as the reverse complement.
CAGCTACATATACCGTCAAAGCCCCATCCCCACGGATTTCGAACAGAACGTGTTCAAGGACAGCTGGTTGGTTGGTGAGTGTCATGGTTGTCAGGCATGACTGTCCGACCCCATGATGCAGACATCACAAGGGGCACATGCATGGCTAACATCCTCCTGTCTTTTCCCTTCCAGGTGACCCGGCATATGCACTTGGACCCCATCTCATGACATTCCGGAATCCTTAAACCAGAGGAGAGTGAAGATACAATGAAGCACACATACGTACCCGTGCAGTGGTGGAGCGCACATTTGGCCTCCTTAAGTCCCGTTTCCGATGCCTGGATAAGTCCGGGGGGGACCCTGTTGTATTCCCCAAACTTTGTGTGCCAGATCATCGGTGCATGTTGCATTCTGCACAACTTTTCCGTGAGAAAGGGCCTGGAAATTGACATATATGATGACCTGACCCCAGAACCACACTGCCCCCCCCCCCTAACCGAGGCTACCCATTCTGCTGATTAAACAGCAGTCAGGAGGGTCCTCGTGGAACGAATCATTGCACGTTAAACACACACATTCATCATGACACACGGACAATGCACGCATGCACACCACTGTGGTCCCTAGCTCACACACACCACATCCACATCACATTGGTTTAGCCCAAGTCCGGCATTCAGGACTTGGTAGCAGCAACGCCGCGTCAAGGCACCAATCATGTTGCTGTCCATTCATACCACATTCACACGGTCGTAGGGATAACTTCTCCCCAACGACCGAGGGTGACACCCCTTACTGGCAGGAGTGCCACCCCCACATTCACACACCATTCACACTGTAGCCTGCACTAGTGACAGTGTGCTGGGTCTACCAAATAAAAAAAAAACTCATCACCGGAGTATAGAACATAAAAAAAGTAGAAAATAGAACAAACAAATATAATAAGCATAAAAAAAAAAAAAATCATCTGCCCTGTCTTGGGCCACGTCTGGAGCCACGGCCCCGGCTCCGCAGCTGCATGGGGGGCGCCTCAAGTGGGGGGGGGAATCAGGAGGAGGAGCAGCATCCCCCTGGTCCCTCCCTGACTGCCTGCCTGCCCCCCAATGCCAGGGCAATGCGGGTGAGGACCGCATTGGTCTCGGCTTGCAGCAGCCTTGACTGACTCCCCTCCGCCTGGATGGCAGCTGTATTCTCCCGAACGGCCTCTGCCAGGGTCTGTACCTCAGCCACGAGGCCTGCTGTGGTGGCCTGCAAATCCCCCAGGCAGGTGACAATAGCCGCGGAGTTGGCACTGACATCCTGCATACTGTCAGTCATGGTAGCATAGGAGGCCAGGGTGTCTGCCATTTGCCGCATCTGTAGGACAACCTCACCCATATGCCCGGTCTGGCGGTCCTGTTCCCTCCCTAAGTGTTCCGGGAACTCAGGCACTCCCCTAGTCTTCCTGGTTGCCTTCCTGGGGCCAGGAGTGGCTTCTGCCCGGCTATAAGGGGAGGCCCTTGAGGAGGTAGACATGTTGGGGGAGGACCCTGAGGGCCTCCCCCTGATGGGGGTGGAGGTCACAGAGGGCCCGGCAAAAGGGGCAAAAGACTCCTCCAAAAAAAGTTACCCATCTTGGTCTGGAAGGACCGGCTCCTCCTCAACCACCTCAAGAGGAGAGGTGTGCGCAATCCCCTCCACCGCTGCGTCTTGTCTTCCCAGGGGGTCTGGCTCAGGATGCTGTTGGGGGGATGGCATGGGATGGGCACCAGAAGATGTTGGCCCAGCTCCCTCCAGCACATCTGTGGATGACACAAAGCATTCACATGTTGTTGGACCAACACACTTGTCACGTGTTCCCTCCCCCCCCCCACATACTACATACCAAAGATTAGAAAAATAAAAACCAGTCGTCAGGGCCTGATCCTGGGAGTCAAAGCCCTCAGCTCCCTCCACTTGCTTCCTCTGGAGACACCGGACAACCACCTGCTCATCCGGAGTGAGACTGAGAGAAGTGGGTGTTCCCCCTCCAGTGGCACTGGCATGCCTCCTGATGGCTCCCAGCTTCTCCCGGACAGCACGACGAAGATCGTTTATCTTCTTGGCTATATCCTTGGAGGTCCTGGCCTCCTGTCCAAGGAGATTGACCTGGCTGGTGATCTCCTCCAGGATCTCCTCCTTCCTGGCCTTGCTGGTGGATCCACTTTTTGCCCCATGGAGGTAGATGTCGTACCTAGCCATGCCTGAAATAATAACAGCCCTCTCCTGGGCAGAAAAGTTTTTTTTCCTCCTATCCTTCCCTGATGCACGACCAGACCCTGACGCACGATTAGACATGGATCACAGTAAGAGGACAAAAGTACCTTGCTTCAGGAGGAGAAACAAGCAAACGGATGTACTTTTGCACTCGACGGGGCGCATATCTGGGCGCATTTATACAGGGGCCAGCGTATCATAGGGGTTACGCCGGGCGTAGGTGTGCGCATCGGGGAGCGTGACGCACATCCACGTCACCGCACATGCTCCATTCGTTCAGCCCTTGATTTGCATGGGGTCACGGTTCATTTAAATGGATCACGCCCACTTCCCTCCTACTTTGAATTGCGCCGCCTTACGCCGACTAATTTACATTACACCGGCGCATCGTTGGGAGCATTTGCTCTGTGGATACGGTGCTTGCCTCTCTAGCGTATGACGTTGTAGCGGATCAGAGATGCGCTACGCCCAAATAAATATGCGCCTATGTACGTGGATCTGGCCCAATGTCTTTATTAATAGATAGATGGAGCAGGCAGGCTAGTCAGTTTAGTTAAATTTACAGTGTGTAGAGGATATATATACATCCCAGGAGTTGTACATATACAGTATTTATACACTGTATAGCTTAGCTAGATCAGTTATTCCTAATTTACTGGCAGGCAGGTGCTTGTGCTATTTAAAGACGTTATCACAGGTATAGACACCCAGCAGGTACAATATTTAAAGGAATTTTTCTTTTTTTTTTTAATTTAAGCATCATTAAAATCACTGCTTCTGAAGCAGTGATTTTAATAATGCTTAAACAAAAACAAAAAAAAAACATAAAGAAAAATTCCTTTAAATATTGTACCTGCTGGGTGTCTATAATTTGCCTGTGAAAACGTCTTTGAGAACCCGAGTCTTTCCCGAGGGAACATGTATCAATGGGAAAAAAAGTTTTAAAAACAGTTGTTTTTTCAGGAATCCTGCTCCTGAAAAAACAACCCGTTTTTAAAACTTTTTTCCATTGATACAAGTTCCCTGGGGCAAGACCCGGGTTCTCAAAAACGTTTTACGACAATGACTTGCATATTAGGCTTTAAAATTAGCACTTTTGAATTCGAACGTTCGAGTCCCATAGACTTCAATGGGGTTCTAAATGTTCGGTCCGTTCGCCGATTCTGGTGCGAACCGAACGCGGGGGTGTTCGGCTCATCCCTATACTCTGCCTATTACACCAGCACTGCATCTGTCTCCTGTGAGATACTGTGCATTACATAGTTTAGGGCAAGGTTCCTGCTTGTTGGTATAGGAAGAGACTTATGCCGCGTACACACGGTCGTTTTTTGTCCGGATTAGGGCCAGATTCTCAGAGGCGTTACTACGGAGTATCTCAGATACCCCGTCGTAACGCCTTTTTTTTGTCCTCGTATCTATGCGCGTGATGCTTAGCATCACTTTTGCATAGATACGCTTCTACATCCGACAAGTGTAAAAGCATTACACTTTCGGATCGTAGGTGTAATGACAACTCCGGCCACTAGGTGGCCTTCACGTTGTTTTTTCATTTGCATATGCAAATGAGGCTAGTACGGCGATTCCCGATCGCTTTTACGCCGCCCCGTCGTCGCGTACGTCGTTTACGGACTCGTAAGGTTACCCCAGCTTCTATGTGGAGTAACCTTACGAAGTTCCGTCGGATGCCGTCGGGTGCCGTCGGACGCCATGTTAAGTATGGCGTCGGGTCAGCCTCGGCTTTTTCCGTCGCTTACGTCGTTTTACTAACTCGTTCGCGAATAGGGACTTGCGTAGTGACGCTCACGTCGCTTTGACGTCGGTTTCAACTACGTGCCATATGAGGTATTTGGCATCGGCTATCACCTGTACGTTGATGGAATGCCAATGCTTCCGATTGCGGTAAATGTGCTCTGTAGCACTGGGGGGCTGTAGTGCCACATGTGTCCAATCAATGGCCCCGATGGTGCGTAGGAATCCGTCAATTCTGTAGAAATCTGTCATTGCCTTCTGCCGCAGTTGCTCAGTGGTGGGTCTGATGATGTGGTGGGACATGCGTCTGAGGATTGCGGGGATAACCTGGTGCAGACATCTGCTTATGCTGGTTTGTGACATCCCAGCCACAACTCCACTTGTACGCTGGAATGATCCACTGGCAAGGAAATGGAGTGTTGCCAGTACCTTCACCAGTGGCTGCAGTGCATGTGAGCGGTGTGTTGGGCTGGTGATGTCATCCTGCAGGGCTGTGGTTATTTCCAGGATGGCAGCAGGGCTGAATCTGAAGATGCGAGACACCTCCTCATCACCCATGCCAAAGAGGCTCATGCGCGCTCGGTAGATCCTCTCACGTGCCCCCATCCTCCTACTCCTCCTTCTATGCTCCTCTTCCTCTGCATACATTAGTAGTGATAAGACCATGGCTGCCCCTGGCATGTTGGCATACGAATGTGTTGTCCAGTAAGTGTGATTGCTAAGCTCGTCCGTTATGGTGCTGCTGTAGTTGCTCTCCAGCTGACTTGCACACGGTCTTGAGCAAAGTTACCCCTGCTTTTATGAGGGGTATGTTTACTCAAGGCTTTTGTGTTATGCGCACCACGAGTAGCCAACGCCGAACGCGCGTAGTTTCGGGAATCCGCGCATCTCCCTCATTTGCATATTTGCATGCTAATTCAATGGGAGCTGAATATTTACGATGCGTAACTATGCGCCTACGCCGCGCTAGCTTAAAGCATTTTCGCCGCTCAGACGAAAAAGATTTTCTCGCATATGTGGTTCTGTGTATACCGCGCATCGATACGCAGGCGCACATTTACAATTACGCCGCGCATATCCATTTACGCAGGCGTAGCGCCGCTGAGAATCTGGCCCTTGGGGCCAGATTCAGATAGAATTGCCTATCTTTAGGCGGGCGTAGCGTATCTCAGATACACTACGCCGATGTAACTCAGAGAGGCAACTACAGTGGGCCAGATTCTCAGCGGCGCTACGCCTGCGTAAATGGATTTGCGCGGCGTAATTGTAAATGTGCGCCTGCATATCAATGCGCGGTAAACACAGAACCACATACGCGAGAAAATTATTTTCGTCTGAGCGGCAAAAATGCTTTAAGCTAGCGCGGCGAAGGCGCATAGTTACGCATAAAAAAACACGTAAATATTCAGTTCCCATTGAATTAGCATGCAAATAAGCAAATGAGGGAGATGCGCGGATTCCCGAAACTACGCGCGTTCGGCGTTAGCTACTCGTGGTGCGCGTAACACGAAAGCCTTGAGTAAACATACCCCTCATAAAAGCACGGGTAACTTTGCTCAAGACCGTGTGCAAGTCAGCTGGAGAGCAACTACAGCAGCACCATAACAGACGAGCTGAGCAATCACACTTACTGGACAACACATTCGTATGCCAACATGCCAGGGGCAGCCATGGTCTTATCACTACTAATGTATGCAGAGGAAGAGGAGCATAGAAGGAGGAGTAGGAGGAGGGGGGCACGTGAGAGGATCTACCGAGCGCGCATGAGCCTCTTTGGCATGAGGAGGTGTATCGCATCTTCAGATTCAGCCCTGCTGCCATCCTGGAACTAACCACAGCCCTGCAGGATGACATCACCAGCCAGACATACCGCTCACATGCACTGCAGCCACTGGTGAAGGTCCTGGCAACACTCCATTTCCTGGCCAGTGGATCATTCCAGCGTACAAGTGGAGTGGTGGCTGGGATGTCACAAACCAGCATAAGCAGATGTCTGCACCAGGTTATCCCTGCAATCCTCAGACGCATGTCCCACCACATCATCAGACCCACCACTGAGCACCTGCTGCAGAAGGCAATGACAGATTTCTACAGAATTTATGGATTCCCACGCACCATCGGGGCCATTGATTGCACACATGTGGCACTCCAGCCCCCCAGTGCCACAGAGCACATATACCGCAATCGGAAGCACTGGCACTCCATCAACGTACAGGTGATAGCCGATGCCAAATACCTCATATGGCACGTCCGTGCCAAAGACCCCGGATCCAGCCATGACAGCTACATATACCGTCAAAGCAACATCCCCGAAGATTTTGAGCAGGACATGTATGGGGACAGCTGGCTGGTTGGTGAGTGACATGGGTGGCAGGCATGACTGTCCCCCCCCCATGATGCTGACATCACAAGGGGCACATGCATGACTAACATCCTCCTGTCTTTTCCCTTACAGTTGACTCTGCATATGTACTGGGACCCCATCTCATGACTCCTTTCCGGAACCCCCAAACCAGAGGAGAGAGAAGATACAATGAAGCACACATCAAAACCTGTGCAGTGGTGGAGCGCACATTTGGCCTCCTGAAGTCCCGTTTCCGATGCCTGGATAAGTCTGGGGGGGCCCTATTGTATTCCCCCAACTTTGTGGGTCAGATCATTGGTGCATGTTGCATTCTGCACAACTTTGCCATGAGAAAGGGCCTGCAGATTGCCCTACGGGATGACCTGACCCCCCAACCACACAGCCCCCCCCTGCCAGAGGAGACCCCGTCAGCTGATGGAAGAGCAGTCAGGAGGGTCCTCGTGTTACGAATCTTTGACCGTTAAACACACACATACAGCATGGCACACAGACAATGCACGCGTGTACACCACTGTGGTCCCTAGCACACACACCCCACATCCACATCACATTGGATTAGCCCAAGTCCAGCATGTAGGACTTGGGAGCAGCAACACCACGTCAAGGCCCCAATGATGTTGCTGTCCATTCATACACCATTCACACAGCCGTGGGGATAACCTCTCCCCAACGGCCGAGGGTGACACTCCTTACTGGCAGGAGTGCCAACCCCCTCACATTCACACACCATTCACACTGCACCGTGTGCAGTATCGAATAAAAAAAAAAAGCTCTTACCCAGAGCATAATATAACAAAAAAAAAAAAGCTCTTACCCAGAGCATAATATAACAAAAAAAAAAAAGCTCTTACCCAGAGCATAATATAACAAAAAAAAAAAGCTCTTACCCAGAGCATAATATAACAAACAAAAAAAAAGCTCTTACCCAGAGCATATTATAACAAAAAAAAAAAAAGCTCTTACCCAGAGCAAAATAATAAGAAATAAAAAAATTAATGGGCCTGGCGGGGGCTCCGCCTGGTGCAACGGCTCCTTTCTCTCACTTGCCTGGGGGCAGCCACAGGTGGGGGGGGAGGTAGCAGGTGGAGGAGGAGCATCCCCACGTCCCTCCCTCCAGGGCAACCGCTATGTGTGTCTGCACAGCAGTCTGCTCCTCGACTGCAAGGCGCAGGGCATGAACCTCCCCCACAAGGTTCGGAGGTGTTCGCCTGCAGCTCCCCCAGGCTGGTCAGCGTTGCTGCGCTGTTGACAGCAAGGTCTTGGATGGCATCTGTAAGGTGTCCCGAGGATGCCAGGCTGTCGGCCAGGCACCTCATCTCCTCCACGACCTCTGACAGGTGCCGATTTTGCTGGTCCTGCTGTCTGGCCAGCTGTTCCGGCAGGACCTTATGAACACCCCTGGTCTTGCACGTTGCCTTCCGGGGAGTGGCAGGGGACCGGGCATAAAGGGAGGATGTTGAGGGGCCGGAGATGAGGGGGGGGGCAGAGTGACTGGAGAGGTTGGGGGGGGACACTGAGGGGTTCGATAAAGATGGGGGATAGCCTGGGCTGGTCCGGGCAACCCATCATCCTCCTCCAAAACAACGTACAGGTCCTGGACTACGACATCCTTCTCAACCACCTCCTCCGTTGAGGTGTGCCCACTTCCCTCCAAGTCCTGTTCCAGGGGGGCAGCCAGAGGGACTGGATGCTCGGGGGATGGATCCTGACGGGCCCTGGCATCGACAGATGGCCCCGCTCCCTCCTGCACATCTGTGGATGACACAAAAGATGCCCATGTTGGTGGACCCACACACTTGGCACATGTTCCCTTCCACCCCCATACATGCTACACAACAGATAGAATATAAAACACACTTACCTGTCCTCAGGGCTGGCTTTTGGGACTCATAGCCCCCAACTCCCTCAACCTGCTCCGTCTGCAGGCAGCGGGCAACCACCTTCTTCTCCTCAGTCAGGCGGACAGTGCAGGGTGGGCCCCCTCCAGTGCCCCTGGCATGCCGAACTATGGCAGCCATCTTGCCCTTCACGAGACGACGCATGTCATATATTTTCTTTTGAATGTCCTGCGGTGAACGGACCTCATGAGAGAGGGCATTCACTTGGCACGCGACCTTCATTAGGATCTGATCCCTCCGGGACTTGCTGGTCCGGGCACTGTCAGCACCATAGAGCCGCGAGTCATATTTCTCCATTGCCCTCACAACAATGGCCCTCTCCTCTGGGGAGAAATTTTTCTTCCTCCTCTCCTTAACAGCACTTGTCATTTTGTCCTGCACAAACTTTGGCCGTCACTATCAAGAAAATGGGAGACGTTTGCGCTGCACGGGCGCATGTGTGGCCGCATTATATACCCTGCGCCGGCGAATCGTAGGGAGGCTTTGCGCATGCGCAGAAGGCATCCACGTCACGGCGCGGGTCAACCTCGTCTGGGCGTGGGTCATCCACGTCACGGCGCATGCTCCATTCGTCCCGGCCTGCATTTGCATGGGGTCACGATTCATTACAATGCAACACGCCCACTTCCCTCCTACTTTGTTGTTGCGCCGGATTACGCCGATGATTTTACGCGACGCAGGCGCATCTTGGAGCGCATTTACTTAGGGAATACGGTACTTGCCACTCCGCGTTACGTCGGCGTAGTGCATCTGAGATGCGCAACGCCTGCATAATTAGGCGCGCATCTACGAGAATCTGGCCCTTTATACGCACCAAAATAGGCTACTCCCGACCGGTGTAACTTGCCTACACCTGCACATCCTAGGTGCATATTTATGCCGGACGCATCTGGCAAACCCATTGATTTCCTATGCAAATATGCAAATGAGGGAGATAGGCCGATTCCCGAACATAGGCCCGTTCGGCGCAGACTAGGCGCGGTGTGCCTAAGCTGTTTGGCCGGCCTAAAGTTACCCCTCATAAAGCAGGGGTAACTTTGCACCAGACTTGCTCAAGTCAGCTGGAGAGCAGCTTCAGCAGCACCGTTAGGCCTTGTACACACGAGGGGATATTTCCGCTGAACATGGTCCGACGGACCATTTCAGCCGAAAAATCCCCTCGTCTGTAGGGGCAAACGGACGCTTTTTGCCGGATTCATCCGGCGGAAAAATTTCAAAGCATGCTTTGAAATAATTCCGCCGGATAGCTGGCCGTCAGATATGTCCGCTGGTTAGTACGGCAAACCAGCGGACATATCTTGCCGCACATGCGTCGTATCCTGTGAATGGATCCGACGCATGCGCGCGGAAGTGTTTACTTCCTGGTGCGGTGACGTGGCGGCGTCAACGTCACCGCGCTGTCCGCCGGCGGGGAATTTGATCCGATGGTGTGTACAGCCATCGGATCAAAACACCCCGGCGTAAATATACGCTGTAAACGGTCCGGGGACCGTTCACAGCGGATATATTCAGCCGTGTGTACAAGGCCTTACAGGACAACACATGACAGCCGTGGTTCTAGCACTACTAATGGGTCCCCCGCCACCAGGGCCGCTATCAGGGGGGTACAGGCAGTACACCTGTAAGGGGCCCGGGGGTCCCCAGGGGCCTGGATGGGAACCCCCTTAAAAAAAAAAGAAACCTTTTTTTTTTTTCTTTTTTTAGGGGTCCGGAGGCCACCAGTGCCCCAGATGGCAACCTCCCTTTTTTTTATATAATAAGAAATTACCAAATAAAGGGTGCTTTCCATCTGGGACCTCTGGGCCCTTTAATAATAATAATGATAATAATAATTATATATATATTTGTCCGAAAGGCACTGGCCGTGAACTTGTTCTGCATACAGACGGCAGAACTTTTTCAGCCAACATTCACGAAACTACGTAGTTTTTCTGCTCTTTTGTCCGATGGAGCGTACAGACGGTTTGATTATAGGACAAAACACGTCCATCGGAATATTCGATCGTGTGTGTGATCCTTTAGCCTGTAGGGTTCAATATTGGGTTGGCTCACCCTTTGCAGCTTGAAAAAGTTTCAACTCTTCTGGGAAGGCCGTCCACAAGGTTTAGGAGTGTGTCCATGGGAATGTTTGACTATTCTTTCAGAAGTGTATTTGTGAGGTCTGGAACTGATGTTGGACAAGAAGGCCCGGCTCACAGTCTCCGCTCTAATTCATTCCAAAGGTGTTCTATCGGGTTGAGGTCAGGACTCTGTGCAGGCCAGTCCAGTTCCTCCACCATAAATATTTTTTTTATAAAAATAAAATAAAAAAAGGGGGGTTTCTTACAGGTGTACTGCCTGTACCCCCCTGATGATGGCCCTGGTCATAAGTCTCCATTGCTGTTATGAGGGCTGACATCTCCTCCTCTGCCTGTGGGGAACGGGAGCAGGCATCTCACAGCAAAAGTACCTTCCCGGGGGGGGGGGAAATAAAACTGGGCCAGATTCTCAGAGGCGTTACGACGGAGTATCTCAGATACCCCGTCGTATCGCCTTTTTTTTTTAGTCGTATCTATGCGTGTGATGCTGTGCATCACTTTTGCATAGATACGCTTCTACATCCGACAAGTGTAATCCAATTACACTTTCGGATCGTAGGTGTAATGACAACTCCGGCCACTAGGTGGCCTTTACGTTGTTTTTTCATTTGCATATGCAAATGAAGTAGTACGCCGATTCTCGATCGCTTTTACGCCGCCCCGTCGTCGCGTACGTCGTTTTCGTTCGCGTAAGGTTACCCCAGCTTCTATGTGGAGTAACCTTACGAGGTCCCGTCGGATGCCGTCGTGTCCCGTCGGATGCCATGTTAAGTATGGCCTCGGGACCGCGTCGTGTTGTGCGTCGTTTACGTCGTTTGCGTACGTCGATTCTCAATGGGGCTGGCGTACGCTGCGATTACGTCGTTTACATTGAGAAAATGTGACGTCCTTTGGAGCATGCGCACTGGGCTTTTTCCCCGGCCGGCGCATGCGCAGTTCGTTCGACGCGGGGGCGCGCTTAATTTAAATACAAGCCGCCCCATTTGAATTTGCGCGGGTTTACGCTGCGCGATTTACGCGACGTAAGCGAAACCTACGGAGCAAGTGCTTAGAGAATAAAGCACTTGCTCCAGTACGCAGCGGCGGCGTAGTGTAACTGGCTTACGCTACGCCGCCGAAAATATTGGAGAATCTGGCCCACTGGATGTACTTTTGCATCGGCTGGGCGTAAGTTGGACCGGCGTATCTCTGTAAGTTGGGCCGGCATAGTTGTGAGCATGCTCACAAGGGAACGAACGTACTGAGCATGCTCCGTCCAAGATACGCCGGGCGTAAATCACTAGACCATCATTTGCATAACGTCACACCCACTTGCAGTTGCACCGGCTTACGCCAAAGGAATTAAGTTACGCCTGCGCAAAGTTAGGTGCAAGTGCTTTATGAATACTGGGGGCCAGATTCAGCAACACTTGCGCTGGAGTATTTCGATATGCGCCGCGTAACTGTGAAGATGCGCCGTCGTTTCTATGTGCCCGTACCCACCAAACTAGATGCGCCCAATAATGGGCCATTTGCGACCGGCGGAACGTTCCGACACCAGAGTATCGTCAGCGCTTAATTTCGCTTGGCGCATCAGTCGCGCCTATTGATTTCCCCTGCAAATATGCAAATGAGGGATTTTTCACAATTCACCAACGGATTAGCACCATACGCTGGCTACATGCGCCGCGCGTATCTCGTCCGTCCGGCGCAAAGTTATTTCTACAAAAGGCTGCTTTATCTTTACTCCAGATGGCCACAGGTCAGCAGGAGAGCAGCTACAGCAGCGTTACCGACGATAAGAGCTAGCTGAGCACCCCCACTTGCAGGACAACACCTCTGTCCATGCTTGTCTGTCAAATTTTACAGCCATGGAGGAAGACATCATAGGTCTCCATAGCCGAGATGACGGCTGACAGCTCCTGGCCATTAAAGTTCAGCTTTCTCCTGTGTGTTTGCGGGGAACGGGAGCAGCCATCTCAGAACAAAAGTAACATCACTGCGGGGAGGGGGAGCAGGATATACTTTAGTGCCGGAATGGCGCTTCTACGGGCGCATTTAAACGCCCAACGGAAGGCATTGCGCTGATGTTTCCCGTGAAGTGGTGCCGACGGAAGTTGTGAGCATGCGCACAAAGGGGGCGAGTGGAGCCTCACTCACTGCGCATGCTCCGTGGTTGATGCGCTGAACGTAAGCCTCTGCGCTGGGCTCCGCCCATCATTTACATATGATCACACCCACTTCCCCTTGCGTCGGGTTACGCCAGCGCATTATCGTTACTCTGGCGCAAGTTTACGCGCAACTGCTATGTGAATAACAGTACTTGCGCTGAAAGGGTCGTCAGAGTAACGTAAATGAGAAGCGTTACTCTGGAGCAAAGATGCTCTCATCTACCTGAATCTGGCCCTGGGCCAGATTCAGGTAGATGGGAGCATCTTTGCTCTGGAGTAACGCTTCTCATTTACGTTACTCCGCCGACACTTTCGGCGCAAGTACTGTTATTCACATAGCAGTTGCGCGTAAACTTGCGCCAGAGTAACGATAATGCGCTGGCGTAACCCGACGCAAGTGGAAGTGGGTGTGATCATATGTAAATGATGGGCGGAGCCCAGCGCAGAGGCTTACGTTCAGCGCATCATCCACGGAGCATGCGCAGTAAGTGAGGATTCACTTGGCCCCCTGTGCGCATGCTCACAACTTCCGTCGGCACCACTTCACGGGAAACGCCAGCGCAATGTGTTCCGTTGCGCGTATAAAAGCGCCAGCGGAAGCGCCATTCCGGCGCAAAAGTATTTCCGTTTCCCCCCACCCCAGGTAATTTACTTTTGCTCTGTTATGGCTGCTCCTGCTACCCCCAAAGAGAGGAGGAACCTCAATTTTAATGCCTTAATGACTTACAATGATTTCCTGCATAGGAAGAAAGTAGGAAGACCACCCGGGAGAGGAAGCAGGCCATCCTGGACACTATTGCTGGCAGGGTGAATGTCTTGGGGTACTCCACCCGAACTGCTGGGGATATACAAAAAAAAATCAATGACCTGCGGCGCAAGGTCCGTGGCAAGGTGGCCACCATTCGGAGCCATGAGCGGGGCACAGGTGGTGGACCCCCATGTCCGGTCAGCCTGACCACAAAGGAGGAGGTGGTCGCCCGCTGCCTGGAGAGAGAGCAATTGGAGGGGGTACCAGGCTATGATTCTGTGGAGGAAGGCTCCAGGACAGGTAAGTGTTTTTTATCCCCTATTTGGTGTGTTGCATGTGGGGGGGGAGGGTACATGTGCCAAGTGTGTGGGACCACCAACATGTGTCTGCTTTGTGTCATCCACAGATGACGAAGCTGGGCCATCATCTGTCGGCGGCCAGTCCACCCCATCCCCCCAACGGCACCCAGTGCCTGTGCCCCTGGGTGGTGAAGACACCGAGGTGGAGGAGGAGAGTGCCCACACCACACCAGCAGAGGTCGTTGAGGAGGAGCCTGTTGGGGCAGAGCAGGACTTTATTTTATTGTTGGAGAAGTCCTCCTCTTCTGCAGGACCCTCTCAGATCCCCTCCCCCGTCATAGGAAGCCCCTCAAGGGCCACTCCATCCCCCCGGGGACAAACATCTACTGGCCCCAGGAAGGCCACCCATAAGACCAGGGGGGTGTCTGATCTGGTCCAGGACCAGGTGGCGAGGGATCACGCCAGGCAGACCCAGCAAATGGGGGACATAGTTGGGCACCTGGACAGAGTGGCTGACAGCCTGTGCTCCGTGGCCCAGATTTCATCGGCAGTGCAGGATGTGAGCTGCAACTGCGCTGCAGTGGTGACCAGTCTGGGGGAGGTGCAGGGTGACATAAGGGACCTCACTGCAGCCGTCCAGGCAAACACTGCTGCCATCCAGGCAAACAGTGCTGCCATCCGGGACCAGGGGAGGCTGAGTCGGCGGGCCCAGCATTATCGGGTCACCCGGCAGCTCAGGATGCAGGCCCAGCAGCTCAGGGTGCAGGCCCAGACAAGTTCGTATCTCGGCCGAATTGCCGTGGCCTTGGAGGGCAGGCAGGCCACACCTGCCAGGAGTGGCCTGCCCTGGGATCAGCCACCTCCAGATGTCCCCCCACCCCCACCCACTCCATCCAGGCAGCTGAGGAGCCAGAGAGGGGCCGCCAGAAGAAGCCCCCGGCATCCCAGATAATTTTTTATTTTATTTTTTGATTGATGCTCAGGACATGAGTTTTGTATTTTTTTTTCTTCTGAAATGCTCCGGTTATGAGATTTTTATTTTAATATTAATGCTCAGGTTATGAGTTATTTTATTTGTGATTATGCTCTGGATATGAGATATTTTTTTTTTGATACTGCACACGTTGCAGTGTGAATGGTGTGTGAATGTGAGGGGGTGGCACTCCTGCCAGTAAGGGGTGTCACCCTCGGCCGTGGTGGTGAAGTTAACCCCACGGCTGTATGAATGACGTGTGAAAGGTGTATGAATGGACAGCGACATCATTGGGGCCTTGACGCTGGCGTTGCTGCTCCCAAGTCCTACATGCTGGACTTGGGCTAATCTAATGCAATGTGCATGTGGTGTGTGTGATCTAGGGACATCAGTGGTGTGCATGCATGCATTGTCTGTGTGATTAATGTTTTGGTTTATTGTCCAAAGATGCCTACGGCGAGGACCCTCCTGACTGCTCTTCCATCAGCTGAATGGGTCTCCTCTGGCAAGGGGGGGCTGTCTGGTTCGGGGGTCAGGTCATCACGCATTTCAATCTGCAGGCCTTTTCTCATGGCAAAGTTGTGCAGAATGCAACATGCACCGATGATCTGACACACGAAGGTAGGGGAATACAATAGGGTCCCCCCAGACTTATCCAGGCAGCGGAAACAGGACTTCAGGAGCCCAAATGTTTGCTCCACCACTGCACGGGTTTTGATGTGTGCTTCATTGTATTTTCTCTCTCCTCTGGTTTGGGGGTTCCGGAAAGGAGTCATGAGATGGGGTCCCAGTGCATATGCAGAGTCACCTGTAAGGGAAAAGACAGGAAGATGTTAGTCATGCATGTGCCACTTGTGATGTGCATCATGGGAGGGGATAGTCATGCCTGCCACCCATGTCACTCACCAACCAGCCAGCTGTCCCCATACATGTTCTGCTCGAATTCTGCTGGGATGGGACTCTGACGGTACATGAAGCTGTCATGGCTGGACCCGGGGTGTTTGGCACGGACGTGCCATATGAGGCGTTGGGCATCGGCTATCACCTGTACGTTGATGGAATGCCAATGCTTCTGATTGCGGTATATGTGCTCTGTGGCACTGGGGGGCTGAAGGGCCACATGTGTGCACTCAATGGCCCCCACAGTGCGTGGGAATCTGGCAATGCTGTAGAAATCTGTCACTGCCTTCAGCCGCAGCTCCTCAGTGGTGGGTCTGATAACCTGGTTGGACATGCATCTGAGGATTGCAGGGACAACCTGGTGCACACATCTGCTTATGGTGGACTGTGACATCCCAGCCACCACTCCACTTGTACGCTGGAATGATCCACTTGCTAGGAACGGATGTGTTGCCAGTACCTTCACCAGTGGCTGCACTGCTTGTGAGCGGTGTGTCTTGCTGGTGATGTCCTCCTGCAGGGTTGTGGTTAGTTCAAGTATTGCATCTGGGCTGAATCTGAAGAGGCGATACACCTCCTCATCCCCCATGCCAAAGAGGCTCATGCGCGTGCGGTATATCCTCTCACGTGCCTGCCTCCTCCGTACCGGGGGACCCAGTACTAGTGCTAGGACCGCGACTGCCCCTGGCATGTTGGCACACAGAGGTGTTGTCCTTGCAAGTGTGGTTGTTCAGCTTGCTAGTTTCGTCGGTAACGCTGCTGCTGTAGCTGCTCTCCTGCTGACCTGTGGCCGTCTGGAGTAAAGATAAAGCAGCTATTTGTAGAAATAACTTTGCGCCGGACGGACGAGATACGCGCGGCGCATGTAACCAGCGTATGGTGCTAATCCATTCGCGAATCGGGAAATCTCCCTCATTTGCATATTTGCAGGGGAAATCAATAGGCGCGACTGATGCGCCAAGCGAAATTATGCGCTGACGAGACTCTGGCGTCGGAAAGTTAAGCCGATCGGAAATGGACCGTTTTCTGTCGCATCTAGTTTGGTGGGTACGGCCACATAGAAACGACGGCGCATATTCACAGTTACGCGGCGCATATCGAATTACTCCAGCGCAAGTCTTGCTGAATCTGGCCCATAGGGTCAGATTCAGGTAGATGGGTGAATCTTTATTTTGGAGTAACTTTTCTCATTTACGTTACTCCGCCGAAACTTTAGGAGCAAGTACTGTATTCACAAACACTTGCTCCTAAAGTTGCGGCGGCGTAGCGAAAATGAGCCGGCGGAATTCAAATTGGGCGGATAGGGGGCGTGTATTATTTAAACTAGGCGCTATCCCGCGGCGAACGTACTGCGCATGCGTCGACTGTCAGTGCGCATGCTCCAAATTCTGTCAGTGAACGTCAATGACGTCAATCCCCATTCACGGACGTTCTAAGCAAACGATGCGAAAAAATTTAAATTCGACGCAATGACGACGGCCATACTTAACATAGGATACTCCACTAGGGGGCTGGTTTTTCTTTACGCCGCGTATCTGTTACGGAAATGTCGGAAAGTCACTGCGTCGGGCCCGAATACGATCGTGAATTGCCGATTCTCGCTGATTAACATATTCTCGGTGTTAATCAGCGGGAACGCCCTGAGCGCCATTTTTAAAATTGCAGTTCCGATACGACGGCGAAATACAATTACGCTGCTCGTATAGGAACTCCAACCCGGCGTTTCTTGTTTTCTGCTTACTGAAAACAGAAACGACGGCTCAAAGTGAGAGTTAGGCTGGAGTATCACTGATACTCCAGCCTAACTCTACCTGAATCTGGCCCATAGGGCCAGATTCAGGTAGATGCGCGCATATTTTATCCGGCGTAGCGCAGCGCATATACGTTACGCTGACGCGAACTAGTGAGTCAAGTCCAGTATTCACCAAGCGCATGTTCGTTACTTTGCGGCGGAGTAACGAAAAAGCGCTGGCGCAACCCGACGCAAGTGGAAGTGGGTGTGATCATATGTAAATGATGGGCGGAGCCCAGCGCAGTGACTTACGTTCATCGCATCATCCACGGAGCATGCGCAGTGAGGGAGGGCCCCCCTCGCTCCCCTGTGCGCATGCTCACAACTTTCGTCGGCACCACTTCATGGGAAACGCCAGCGCAATGTGTTCCATTGCGCATATAAAAGCGGCCGCAGATGCGCCTTTCCGGCGCAAAAGTATATCCGGTTCCCCCAACCCCAGGGAAGTAACTTTTGCTGTATGATGGCTGCTCCCGTTCCCCCCAAAGAGAGGAGAAACCTCAATTTTAATGCCCAGGAGCTGACCGTAGTGATCTCCGCTATGGAGACCTACAACGACTTCCTCCACGGCAGGAAAAGTCGGAAGACCAGCCGGGATAGGAAGCAGGGCATCCTGGAGAGCATTGCTGGCAGGGTCAATGTTTTGGGCTACTCCACCCGGACTGCTGCCGATATCGGCAAGAAAATAAATGACTTGAGGCGCAAAGTCCGTGGCAATGTGGCCACCATCAGGAGGCATGAGAGGGGCACGGGTGGTGGACCCCCATGTGCGGTCAGCCTGACCACGGAGGAGGAGGTGGTCGCCCGCTGCCTGGAGAGGGAGCAGTTGGAGGGCGTCCCGGGATATGATTCCGTGGAGGAAGGCTCCAGGACAGGTAAGTGTTTTTTATCCCCTATTTGGTGTGTTGCATGTGGGGGGGAGGGTACATGTGCCAAGTGTGTGGGACCACCAACATGTGTCTGCTTTGTGTCATCCACAGATGACGGAGCTGGGCCATCATCTGCCGGCGGCCAGTCCACCCCTACCCCCCAACGGCATCCTGAGCCCGACCCCCTGGGTGGTGAACACCATGAGATGGAGGAGAGTGCCCACACCTCACCTGATGAGGTGGTTGAGGAGGAGCCTGGCTTTACAGATCAGGACTTTGTTTTAATTTTGGAGGAGCCCCCCCCATCTGCAGGGCCCTCTGTAATCCCCTCCCCCATTCTAGGAAGCCCCTCAAGGGCGACTCCATCCCGCCGGGGACTACCATCTCTTGGCCCCAGGAAGGCGACCCGGAAGACCAGGGGGGTGTCTGATTTGGTCCATGACCAAATGGCCCGGGGCCAGGCAGTCCCAGCAGATGGGGGAGATTGCTAGGCATCTAGACCGAGTGGCTGACAGCCTGGGCTCCGTGTCCCAGCTGACCAACGCTGTGCAGGATGTCAGCTGCAACTGCGCTGCAGTGGTGACCAGCCTGGGGGAGGTGCAGGCTGATCTTAGGCACCTCACTGCAGCCGTCCAGGCCAACACTGCTGCCATCCGGGACCAGGGGAGGCAGAGGCAGCGTGACCAGCGGCATAATGTGACCCGCCAGCTGAGGATGCAGGCCCAGACCAACCACTATCTCAGCCGGATTGCCGTGGCCTTGGAGGGCATGCAGCCAACACCTGCCAGGAGTGGCCCACCCGGGGATCAGCCACTTCCAGATGACCCCCCCACCCCCACCCACTCCCTCCAGGCAGCTGAGGAGCCAGAGAGGGCCCACAAGAAAAAGCCCCTGTCAGCCCAGATGAGGGCTTTTTTTTTTTTTGCTCAGGTTATGAGTTTTTATTTTGATTTTGCTTTTTGCTCAGGTTATGAGCTTTTTATTTTGAGTTTAACTGCACACGGTCAGGAGTGCAGGGGACAGTGTGAATGGTGTGTGAATGTGAGGGGGTGGCACTCCTGCCAGTAAGGGGTGTCACCCTCGGCCGTTGGGAAGAAGTTATCCCCACGGCTGTGTGAATGACGTGTGAATGGTGTATAAATGGACAGCGACATCATTGGGGCCTTGACGCCGGCGTTGCTGCTCCCAAGTCCTGCATGTTGGACTTCGGCTAATCCAATGCGATGTGGATGTGGTGTGTGTGATCTAGGGACATCAGTGGTGTGCATGCGTGCATTGTCCGTGTGATCAATGTTTTTGTTTAGTGTCCAAAGATGCCTATGGCGAGGACCCTCCTGACTGCTCTTCCATCAGCTGAATAGGTCTCCTCTGGCGGGGGGGGCTGTCTGGTTGGGGGGTCAGGTCATCACGTATGTTAATCTGCAGGCCCTTTCTCATGGCAAAGTTGTGCAGAATGCAACATGCACCGATGATCTGACACACGAAGGTAGGGGAATACAATAGGGCCCCCCCAGACTTATCCAGGCAGCGGAAACGGGACTTCAGAAGACCAAATGTTTGCTCCACCACTGCACAAGTTTTGATATGTGCCGCATTGTATCTTCTCTCTCCTCTGGTTTGGGGGTTCCGGAAAGGAGTCATGAGATGGGGTCCCAGTGCATATGCAGAGTCACCTGGAAGGGAAAAGACAGGAGGATGTTAGTCATGCATGTGCCCCTTGTGATGTCATCATCATGGGGGGGGACAGTCATGCCTGCCACCCATGTCACTCACCAACCAGCCAGCTGTCCCCATACATGTTCTGTCCGAATTCCATTGGGATGGGGCTCTGATTGTAGATGTAGCTGTCATGGCTGGATCCGGGGTCTTTGGCACGAACGTGCCATATGAGGCATTGGGCATCGGCTATCACCTGTACGTTGATGGAATGCCAATGCTTCCGATTGCGGTATATGTGCTCTGTGGCACTGGGGGGCTGGAGTGCTACATGTGTGCAATCAATGGCCCCCACGGTGCGTGGGAATCTGGCAATGCTGTAGAAATCCTGCATTGCCTTCAGCCGCAGGTCCTCAGTGGTGGGTCTGATGAAGTGGTGGGACATGCGTCTGAGGATTGCAGGGATAACCTGGTGCACACATCTGCTCATGGAGGACTGTGACATCCCAGCCACCACTCCACTTGTACGCTGGAATGATCCACTTGCAAGGAAATGAAGTGTTGCCAGTACCTTCACCAGTGGCTGCACTGCTTGTGAGCGGTGTGTCTTGCTGGTGATGTCATCCTGCAGGGTTGTGGTTAGTTCAAGGATTGCATCAGGGCTGAATCTGAAGAGGCGATACACCTCCTCATCCCCCATGCCAAAGAGGCTCAGGCGCGTGCGGTATATCCTCTCACGTGCCTGCCTTCTCCGTTCCGGGGGACCCATTAGCAGTGCTAGGACCACGGCTGCCCCTGGCATGTTGGCACACAGAGGTGTTGTCCTTGCAAGTGTGTTTGTTCAGCTTGCTATTTTCGTCGGTAACGCTGCTGCTGTAGCTGCTCTCCTGCTGACCTGTGGCCGTCAGGAGTAAAGATAAAGCAGCTATTTAAAGGAATAACTTTGCGACAGACGGACGCCATACGCGTCCGTTCGCGAATCGGGAAATCTCCCTTATTTACATATTTGAATGGGAAATCAATGGGCGCGACGGATGCGACAAGCGAAAATATGCGCTTACGATACTCTGGCGAGGGAAAGTTAAGTCGATCGGAGAAAGCCCGTTTTCTGTCGCATCTAGTTTGGTGGGTACGGCCGCATAGATACTACGGCACATCTTGACAGTTACGCGGCGCATATCGATATACTCCAGCGCAAGTCTTACTGAACCTGGCCCAAAGTGGATGTAAACCCGAAAATTACACCGTCGTATCTTAAAGTGGATGTACATTTTTTTTTGATGGCACAATGTAGAGTATACGATTTCCTATCATCTGTGCCCAGTCTTGCCACACAGAGTTAATCCAGCGCTGAGTAATCCTCTTTTAAACTTCAGTGCAAATTAACAGAATTCCAGATAAAAACCTGCCAAATTATAAAGTCCGATTCTCTGTTATTGCTTTCAGTAACAGGTTATTTACATAGCCAGCTTGGACATGTTTATCATAACAAGAAGTGATCCAAAGTTCATTGTATATTACTAGGATGTGTTATGATGTTATATCACCTCATGTTATGATAAACAAAACATAACATATGATAAACATGTCCTAGCTAGATATGTAAATAACCTCTCACTTAAAGCAAGAAGAGAGAAAACTGACTTTTTTATTTAGGCAGGGTTTTATCTGGAAGGCTGTTCATTTTCACTGAACATAAAAGAGGATTTCTCAGATATGGATTAACTCTGTGTGGCAAGACTGGGCACAGATGATAGGAAATCTTATACTCTACATTGTGACATCAAAAATAAATAAATATTTTTTTGGGTTTACATCCACATTAAGATACGACGGTGTATATAATTACGCCGGTCATATCTTAGCTGCAACCCGGCGTATCTTGTTTTCTGAATACAGAAAACAGATACGTTGGCGCAGAGTTATGCCGGCATATGACTGATACACCGGCATAACTCTACCTGAATCTGGCCCTTAATTTAGTGTTCTTGCAAGATCCTAAATTTTTTGAAATATGAGGAGAACGTTCAATAAGGGACGTGGCTGCGGTCGCGGTGCTGCTAGTGGAGCTCCCGCTGCAGGGAGAGGATGTGGTCGATCTGTGCCAGCTACACGCACAAATGAAACACCTTTCTCAGGTGCGAATAGGCGACAGAGCCTGCAGTGGTATTTGGTCGGGCCTAATCCGGCTCTATGAATGTTGAGGCCAGGAGCAGAACAGGCGGTAGTAGATTGGGTTTCTGACAGTGCCTCCAGTTCCTTCACATTGTCTCCCAACCAGTCTTGTGCTGAAAGATCAGAGTTGGCACCTTTAGCCGATGTCCATCAGTCTTTCACCTCACCCCCTTGCAAATCAGCCAAGCAGTCTGAGCCCCAAATCATGCAGCAGTCTCTTCTGCTTTTTGATGACTCTGTTAGCATGTGTTCCCAGGGCCATCCACCTAGCCCAGCCCCAGAACTGGAAGAGATTGAGTGCACCGATGCCTAACCACTTATATTTCAAGATGAGTACATGGGGGGACCATCACAGCACGTCTCGGATGATGATGAAACACAGTTGCCAACTGCTGCTGCTTTTGCAATTGTGCAGACCGACAAGGAGGGCAGTGGTAAAGACTGGGTGGAAGGTGATGTGGAGGAGGATGAGGTCCTCGACCCCACATGGAATCAATCTCATGCAGGTGACCCATGTAGTTCGGAGGAAGAGGCGGTGGTCGCACAGAGCCACCAGCACAGCAGAAGAGGGAGCAAGGTGCAAAAGCGGAGCGTCCATCCCCTAGACAGTACGCATGCTATTGCCCAACGCAGCAAGGGACCGAGCACACCAAAGCCAAGTCCAAGGAGTTCCCTAGTGTGGCAGTTCTTCACACAATGTGCTGATGATAAGACACGAGTGGTTTGCATGCTGTGCAATCAGAGGCTGAAGCGAGGCATTAACGTTCTCAACCTGAGCACAACCTGCATGACCAGGCATCTAAGTGCAAAGCACGAGCTGCAGTGGAGTACACACCTCAAAAAAACAAGAAAGGTCTCTGGCTCCTCCTGCTTCCTCTTCTGCTTCAGTCTCGGGCCTCTCTGCCTCTTAATCCACCTCTGTAGTGACAGTGGCACCTGCCACCCCGCAATCAGAGGATCGGTAAGCAACACTATGACCTGGGTCACCAAAAATCTCCACAATGTCCCATGTAAGCATTCAGCTCTCTATCTCCCAAACACTGGAGCGGAAGAGGAAGTACCCCCCTACCCACCCGCGATCCCTGGCCCTGAATGCCAGCATTTCAAAATTCCTGGCCTTTGAAATGCTGTCATTCCGTCTGGTGGAGACGCATAGTTTTAAAAGCCTGATGGCATTGGCTGTCCCACAGTATGTCGTGCCCAGCCGCCACTACTTTTTCAGGCGAGCCATCCCTTCCCTGCACAACCAAGTGGGGGACAAAATCAGGTGTTCACTGTCCCACGCCATCTGTGCCAAGGTCCACCTAACTACGGATACGTGGACCAGTAAGCACGGTCAGGGACGTTATATCTCCCTAACAGCGCACTGGGTAAATGCAGTGGCGGCTGGGCCTGAGGCAGATAGCAGTTTGGCACATGTCCTTCCACAACCGAGGATTGCAGGGTGCTTCAGTTTGCCTCCTGTTGCTAACTCCTCCTACTCCGCTTCCTCATCCTCTACCACCAACTTCAGCACAGCCATGGGTAAACGCCAGCAGGCAGTTTTAAAACGTTCCTGTTTGGGGGAAAACCCCACACCGCGCAGGAGTTGTGGAGGGACATGGAACAACAGACCGACGAGTGGTTGGCGTCAGTGAGCCTCAAGCTGGGCCTGGTGGTGTGCAATAACAGGTGAAATCTCGTAGCTCTGGGCCTAGCCGGTTTGACGCACATCCCTTGCCTGGCGCATGTGCTGAATTTGGTGGTGCTGAGGTTCCTTAAAACTTTCCCCGATATGCCACAGCTGCGGCAGAATGTACGGGCCATCTGTGCGCACTTTCGGTGTTCTCGCCTGGCAGCGCAGCAGCCTAATTTTGGCCTTCCCGCTCACCGCCTCATGTGTGACGTGCCCACAAGGTGGAACTCCACCTTGCACATGCTGGCCAGACTGTGCGAGCAGCAGCAGGCGATAGTGGAGTTTCAGCTGCAGCGAGCACGCCTGAGTCGCTCTGCGGAACTGGACCACTTCACCACCAAGGGTGGGTTCCTGCACCAACAAAGGCAAGATACACAATTGTCCAGTAGTGTTGCTCAAGAATATTCGCATTGCGAATATTCGTTACGAATATTGCATATTCGAGTATTCGCGAATAACTCGAATATCGCGGTGAATATTCGCTATTGCGAATATTCGTATTTTTTTAAATTTATTTTTAAAACAGATCACATCCTAGTGATCTCCATCGGCGTCTAAAAGCATTGCTGGTATGATTAGAGACCCTGGGCCGAGTAGCTGAGGCGATCCTTTTATGTTGCCAAATATTCGCAATGCGAATATTCGTATTACGAATATTCGCGAATACTTTCTCAGCCCTTCTTTTGCATCAGAGCCAATCAGAGTTCTCCTACCACAGTTGTCAGAGGTTAGCAACCTCCATAGCAACCAATAGGAACCGACCATTATATAAGATCACTCCCAGCAGTATTTCAGTGCAGATTCACAAGGTGGCTAGAGAGAGTGGAGTGTTTCTGTGCGTTTTTCCTGTGTATTGCGATCTTAGAGCTTAGCATTGTGTTTCCTATAGTGCTTTCAGTTCTGAGTTTCCTGCTTCTAAAACCAAATGCTTTTTTCAAAGAAAAAGACCCAACAGCTTTTCTAAAAGCTCAGATTTGTGTTGTTTTGTCCAGGTTAGTGTAGCTTAGTGTTAGATAGATTTCTGTGTAGTTAGTGTAAGTGTACATTTCTTTAAGGTAGCTTAGTTTAGTGTGTGTTTAGTCTCTGTGTTTTGTGTATAAAAAAAAAAAAAATAGCTTTAGTTTAGTTATATAAGTTTGTGTAAGTAGAGTTAGGGCCAGATTCAGGTAGATGCGCGCATATTTTCGCCAGCGTATCGCAGGGCATATACGTTGCGCTGACGCAAACTAGTGAGAGAAGTACAGTATTCACCAAGTGCATGTCCGTTACTTTGCGCCAGAGTAACGAAAATGCGCTGGCGCAACCCGACGCAAGTGGAAGTGGGTGTGATCATATGTAAATGATGGGCAGAGCCCAGCGCAGAGGCTTACGTTCAGCGCATCATCCACGGAGCATGCGCAGTGACTGAGGCTCCACTCGCCCCCCTGTGCGCATGCTCACAACTTCCGTCGGCACCACTTCACGGGAAACGTCAGCGCAATGTGTTCCGTTGCGCGTATAAAAGCGCCAGCGGAAGCGCCATTCCGGCGCAAAAGTATATCCAGTTCCCCCCACCCCAGGGAAGTTACTTTTGCTGTATAATGGCTGCTCCCGTTCCCCCCAAAGAGAGGAGAAACCTCAATTTTAATGCCCAGGAGGTCTCTGTTGTAATATCGGCTATGGAGACCTACAACGATGTCCTCCATGGCAGGAAAAGTAGAAAGACCAGCCGGGATAGGAAGCAGGCCATCCTGGAAAGCATTGCTGGCAGGGTAAATATTTTGGGGTACTCCACCCGGACTGCTGCTGATATTGGCAAGAAAATCAATGATTTACGGCGCAAAGTCCGGGGCAAGGTGGCCACCATTAGGAGGCATGAGAGGGGCACGGGGGGTGGACCCCCATGTGCGGTTAGCCTGACCACGGAGGAGGAGGTGGTCGCCCGCTGCCTGGAGAGGGAGCAGTTGGATGGGGTCCCGGGATATGATTCCGTGGAGGAAGGCTCCAGGACAGGTAAGTGATTTTTACCCCCTTTTTGGTGTGTTGCATGTGGGGGGGGGGAGGGTACATGTGCCAAGTGTGTGGGACCACCCAACATGTGTCTGCTTTGTGTCATCCACAGATGACGGAGCTGGGCCATCATCTGTCGGCGGCCAGTCCACCCCATCCCCCCAACAACATCCTGTGCCCGACCCCCTGGGTGGTGAAGACACAGAGATGGAGGAGAGTGCCCACACCTCACCTGCAGAGGTGGTTGAGGAGGAGCCTGTTGTGACAGAGCAGGACTTTATTTTATTGTTGGAGGAGTCCTCCCCTTCGGCAGAGCCCTCTCTAATCCCTTCCCCCATCCTAGTAAGCCCCTCAAGGGCGACTCCATCCCCCCGGGGACAACCATCTCCTGGCCCCAGGAAGGCCACCCGGAAGACCAGGGGGTGTCTGATCTGGTCCAGGACCAGGTGGCGAGGGACCACGCCAGGCAGACCCAGCAAATGGGGGACATAGTTGGGCACCTGGACCGAGTGGCTGACAACCTGTGCTCCATGGCCCAGATATCCAATGCAGTGCAGGATGTCAGCTGCAACTGCGCTGCAGTGGTGACCAGTCTGGGGGAGGTGCAGGCTGATATTAGGCACCTCACTGCAGCCGTCCAGGCAAACACTGCTGCCATCCGGGACCAGGGGAGGCAGAGTCAGCGGGCCCAGCATTACCAGGTCACCCGGCAGCTCAGGATGCAGGCCCAGACAAACTCATACCTCGGCCGGATAGCCATGGCCTTGGAGGGCATGCAGGCCACACCTGCCAGGAGTGGCCCACCCGGGGATCAGCCACCTCCAGATGCCCCCCCACCCCCACCCACTCCCTCCAGGCAGCTGAGGAGCCAGAGAGGGGCCACCAGAAGGAGCCCCCGTCATCCCAGATGATGTTTTTTATTTATTTATTTTTTACATTAATGCTCAGGTTATGAGCTTTTTTTTTTCTTTTTTTTATGTTGCTCAGGTTATGAGCTTTTTATTTTCTTTGTTATTTTGCTCAGATTATGAGCTTTATTTTTATTTTTATTTTTTTGCGGACGTGCATTGTCCGTGTGATCAATGTATTTGTTTAGTGTCCAAAGATGCCTATGGCGAGGACCCTCCTGACTGCTGTTCCATCAGCTGACTGGGGCTCCTCTGGCAGGGGGGGGGCTGTCTGGTTGGGGGGTCAGGTCATCACGTATGTCAATCTGCAGGCCTTTTCTCATGGCAAAGTTGTGCAGAATGCAACATGCACCGATGATCTGACACACGAAGGTAGGGGAATACAATAGGGCCCCCCCAGACTTATCCAGGCATCGGAAACGGGACTTCAGGAGCCCAAATGTTTGCTCCACCACTGCACAGGTTTTGATGTGGGCTTCATTGTATCTTCTCTCTCCTCTGGTTTGGGGGTTCCGGAAAGGAGTCATTAGATGGGGTCCCAGTGCATATGCAGAGTCACCTGGAAGGGAAAAGACAGGAGGATGTTAGTCATGCATGTGCCCCTTGTGATGTCAGCATCATGGGGGGGGACAGTCATGCCTGCCACCCATGTCACTCACCAACCAGCCAGCTGTCCCCATACACGTTCTGTTTGAATTCCATTGTGATGGGGCTCTGATTGTATATGAAGCTGTCATGGCTGGATCCAGGGTGTTTGGCACGGATGATTGCGGTATATGTGCTCTGTGGCACTGGGGGGCTGTAGCACCACATGTGTGCAATCAATGGCCCCCACAGTGCGTGGGAATCTGGCAATGTTGTAGAAATCTGTCATTGCCTTCAGCCGCAGCTCCTCAGTGGTGGGTCTGATGAAGTGGTGGGACATGCATCTGAGGATTGCAGGGACAACCTGGTGCACACATCTGCTCATGGAGGATTGTGACATCCCAGCCACCACTCCACTTGTACGCTGGAATGATCCATTGGCAAGGAAATGAAGTGTTGCCAGTACCTTCACCAGTGGTTGCACTGCTTGTGAGCAGTGTGTCTTGCTGGTGATGTCACCCTGCAGGGTTGTGGTTAGTTCAAGGATTGCATCAGGGCTGAATCTGAAGAGGCGATACACCTCCTCATCCCCCATGCCAAAGAGGCTCATGCACGTGCGGTATATCCTCTCACGTGCCCGCCTCCTCCGTACCGGGGGACCCATCAGTAGTGCTAGGACCGCGACTGCCCCTGGTATGTTGGCACACAGAGGTGTTGTCCTTGCAAGTGTGGTTGTTCAGCTTGCTATTTTCGTCGCTAACGCTGCTGCTGTAGCTGCTCTCCTGCTGACCTGTGGCCGTCTGGAGTAAAGATAAAGCTGCTATTTGTAGGAATAACTTTGCGCTAGCCGTTCAACATACGCGCGGCGCATGTAGCCAGCGTCTGGTGCTAATCCGTTTGCGAATCGAGAAATCTCCCTCATTTGCATATTTGAATGCAAAATCAATAGGCGCGACGGATGCGACAAGCGAAAATATGCGCTTACGATACTCTGGCGAAGGAGAGTTAAGCCGGTCGGAGAAAGCCCGTTTTCTGTCGCATCTATTTTGGTGGGTACGGCAGCGTAGATACAACGGCGCATCTTTACTGTTACCCGGCGCATATCGATATACTCCAGCGCAAGTCTTTCTGAATCTGGCCCTTAGTGTTTAGTGCATTTTAGTTTATTATTTGTAGTCCTCGTCTTTGTCCTTGTCAGTCAGTGTAAAAAATTTTTTTTAGCTTTAGTTTAGTCATATAAGTTTGTGTAAGTAGAGTAAGGGCCAGATTCTCAGAGGCGTTACGACGGAGTATCTCAGATACCCCGTCGTATCGCCTTTTTTTTTGGCTCGTATCTATGCGTGTGATGCTGAGCATCACTTTTGCATAGATACGCTTCTACATCCGACAAGCGTAATACAATTACACTTTCGGATCGTAGATGTAATGACAACTCCGGCCACTAGGTGGCCTTTACGTTGTTTTTTCATTTGCATATGCAAATGAAGTAGTACGCCGATTCTCGATCGCTTTTACGCCGCCCCGTCGTCGCCTACGTCGTTTTCGTCCGCGTAAGGTTACCCCAGCTTCTATGTGGAGTAACCTTACGAGGTCCCGTCGGATGCCGTCGTGTCCCGTCGGATGCCATGTTAAGTATGGCCTCGGGACCGCGTCGTGTTGTGCGTCGTTTACGTCGTTTGCGTACGTCGATTCTCAATGGGGCTGGCGTACGCTGCGATTACGTCGTTTACATTGAGAAAATGTGACGTCCTTTGGAGCATGCGCACTGGGCTTTTCCCCCGGCCGGCGCAGGCGCAGTTCGTTCGACGCGGGGGCGCGCTTAATTTAAATACAAGCCGCCCCATTTGAATTGCGCGGGTTTACGCTGCGCGATTTACGCGACGTAAGCGAAACCTCGGGAGCAAGTGCTTAGAGAATCAAGCACTTGCTCCAGCAAGCAGCGGCGGCGTAGTGTAACTGGCTTACGCTACGCCGCCGGAATTCTATGAGAATCTGGCCCTTAGTGTTTAGTGCATATTAGTTTAGTAATCCAGGAAATGATCTCTGTTTTCGCGTGTTGTTCCCGCGCATGCGCATGCGCGGACGAGAATTTCGCAATCAATTTCGCATTCGCATTAGCGAAATTTTGCAAAAATTTTTTTTATAAAATATCACGAATTTTCGATATTAACGAATATTTCACGAATATTCTTCTATATATTCGTGAAATATCGCGAAATCGAATATGGCGTATTCCGCTCAACACTATTGTCCAGCAAGGGCACAGTTCTGGAGGATGACGAGGCGGAGGATGAGGAGGAGGAGATGGAGGAGGAACCATGTTCACAGCAGGGTGGCGCACAGACCAGCTCATGGCCATCACTGGTGCGTGGCTGGGGGGATACAGAGGACACAGATGATACACCTCCCACAGAGGACAGTTTTTCCTTGCCTCTAGGCAGCCTGGCACACATGAGCCATTACATGCTGCAGTGTCTCCGCAACGACCGGCGTGTTTCACACATTTTAACAGGTGCTGATTACTGGGTGGCCACGCTGCTGGATCCCTGTTACAAGGACAATGTACCAACCTTAATTCCCTCACTGGAGCATGATCGCAAGATGCGCGAGTACAAGCGCACTGCTGGTAGACGCGCTACTGGTGGAATTCCCACCTGACAGCGGGGGTACAGTGGAACCACAAGGCGAAGGCAGAGGAGGAGGAAGAGGTCGCCAACTCAGCTGGGGCACCGCCAGCACCTCAGAAGGCAGGGTTAGCATGGCCGAAATGTGGAAAAGCTTTGTCAGCACGCCACAACAAACAGCACCACCAACTGATATGGAACGTTTTAGCAGGAGGCAGCATTTCAGCAACATGGTGGCGCAGTATGTGTGCACACGCCTACACGTACTGAATGACGGGTCTGCCCCCTTAAACTTCTGGGTCTCCAAATTGGGAACATGGCCTGAGCTTGCCCTTTACACCTTGGAGGTGCTGGCCTGCCCTGCAGCCAGTGTATTATCTGAACGTGTATTTAGCACGGCAGGGGGCGTTATTACAAGCGCAGCCGCCTGTCCAGAGCCAATGTGGACAAGCTCACATTCATTAAAATGAACCAGGCATGGATCCCACAGAACTTGTCCATACCTTGTGTTAAATAGACACCGGGCCGGCCTTACCCAGCCATTCTTTTTTTTCTGATCTTTCTAGGGTCGCCACCTCATCCCTTTAACCACTTGACCACCAAATAACGGTGGCAAGGTGGTTGCTTAACTCTAGAAACACGTTATATAACGTGATCCCAGAATCGCGCTCCCTGCACATCACGGATCGCGGTGAATTTCCGCTGATAGCGGCCGTTCACCACGTGATTGCCCCGTCCAATGACGGAGCGATCACATGTAAACAAACCGGCGTCATTTGATGACGCCGGTTCCTCCCTCCTCTCTCTGTAACGATCGGTACAGTATGAGAGGAGAGCGCGGGTGTCAGCAGCACTGTGGGATGGATCTGTGACTATTGCAGTCACAGATCCATCCATCCCTGCTCAGCCATCCCTGCAAACCCCCTGCAATACTGTGCATTACCCTCCTGCGCAATACTCTGCAATACCCCCTGCGCAATACTCTGCAATACCCCCGTGCAATGCTCTGCAATACTCCTGCGCAATACTCTGCAATACCCCCGCGCAATACTCTGCAATAGCCCCGCGCAATACTCTGCAATAGCCCCCGGGCAATACTCTGCAATACCCCCTGCGCAATACTCTGCAATACCCCCGTGCAATACTCTGCAATACTCCTGCGCAATACTCTGCAATACCCCCGCGCAATACTCTGCAATAGCCCCGCGCAATACTCTGCAATACCCCCGGGCAATACTCTGCAATACCCCCTGCGCAATACTCTGCAGTACCCCTTGCGCAATACTCTGCAGGACCCCCTGAGCAATACTCTGCAGTACACCCCGCACAATACTCTGCAATACCCCCACACAATACTCTGCAATACCCCTGCACAATACTCTGCAATACCCCCCCGCACAATACTCTGCAATACCCAACCAATATTTTGCAATACCCCGGCCAATACTCTGCAATACCCAGAAAATACTCTGGGGAAAAAAATGCGTTTTAACCACTTCCCGCCCACGTCATCTGACGTCCTTGACTTTGTGCAGGGATATCTAAATGATGCCTGCAGCTACAGGCATCATTCAGATATAATTTTTTTCAGCCGGCGATTCTCTACACCATAAGAACGATCATGGTGGCTGTTGTGCCTCTGATTGTTAAAAGCGAAAACATATTAATTACACAAGTTTTCTGGCTGATTAAGGTGCTGCTAATTAAACTCACTTGGTGCCTTATCGACATCAAATTAGCCCCAGAACCTGTGTAATTACTATGTGTTCGGGTTTAAAGGGATGAGGTGGCAACCCTAGATCTTTCTCACTCTTTTGGGGTGTACCCTAATTTAAAAAATAAATGAATTAAAAACCAAAACCTTTAGCTACTGTTCTTCTATTTTGCTATTCAAAAAACACCCATTTAGGGCAAAAACATATATTTTGCAGTGTTTCCTCCAGAAATGCAGTGTTTCCTCCACCGCTGCTTCCACCTACACCGCCACATCCACCGCCACATCCACCGCCACATCCACCGCCACATCCACCGCCACCTCAACCTCATACTCCATATGGACCACGTCCTCCTAGGTCAAGATTATTTTTTTAAGCTATTTTTATTTTTTGTTATTTTACGTTATTTCCCTATCCACATTTGATTGCAGAGTACTTGCCAACATGTTGCTGCTATTTGCAGCCCTCTAACCCGAACATCCAGGTGTCCGCTCAACTCTATTCATGAGTATTCAAGGAACAATTTGTATGTAAAGTCCCACAATAGTAATATGAATCCACAATAGCTAATCCCAAGCTAGGTGGTAATTTAAACTTGAGCAGGGTTCAAATTCTATAGTTAGAATATGCAATATGAGGACATGGTAATTTTAGATCATTGAAAGTATGGTAGTATGGGTACTTATCGTTTGCAGAGGATGAGGCTTCTCTGTAGTAGCAGAGTATTGTTGCCAGCAATGGAATTAGGTATTGAGAGTCTCCTGCAGGTGTATATCTTTGGGTGTTCCCACAGCAAATAAAGTAATGATGGTAGTGTGTATCCGGGTAGAGCATAGTTAATTCTTGGGAGCTGCAGCAAGCAGTAGTTTGATGGTAGCGCAGACCGGCTAGGGCCAACAATAAAAGAACGCGGTGTAATAACAGCGCAGTAGGTTTATAGCAGCAATACATGTGTGTGTATTAGAGCATTGATTACGCTCGGCACTTCCGCGTTCCACGCTGGAACGCACACGGTGCCGGGCGATGACGTCAGTAAGCGGTCGTGAAATGTGTTCCAGCGTGAAATGAAATCGGCGACGGTGGATGTTGCTTACAGTACCTCCCTCCTAAGGGATACCCTCCTGGGGGTCCCAAGAGGTGAAGGTCTATCGGGGTACCTAGAGTGGAATTGGTTGCATAAAGTAGGTGCATGTACTTCAGCTGAATCTTCCCAGGAATCATCTTGTTTTCCATAATCCTTCCATCTAATCAAGTATTGTAAATGTTGTATTCTTCTTCTGGAGTCTAGAAAACGTTCAACCTCGTAATGTTCCTCACCCTGAACTAGGATAGAAGGTGCAGGAGGAGGATTCCTACTAGAAAATGTATTGGGTAGGAACGGTTTAAGAAGAGAGACATGAAATGACGGATGAATCCTCAGTTCCGGGGGAGGGAAAGTTGCATGGTATTTTGGTTGATAACCTTGGAAATAGGAAATGGACCAAAGAATTGCATGGTAAGTTTCCCGGCGGGTATATGTAAAACAAATTATACTTGATCCCCAACTTTATAAGGTGGTGAAGGTCTATGTCTGATATCATAATACGTTTTTTGGCGATCTTGTGCCAGTTTGAGATTTTGTTTCAGCACTTGCAGAACAGAAGAAAGGGTAGACATTGGTTGTGAGATTAAGGGTACATTCGTAAGTAGTGGAGACTCAGGCAAAATATTAGGATGAAACCCATAGTTTGCATAAAAAGGTGAAAAGCAAGTAGAGGAACTGGTAGAATTACTGTAGGAAAACTCAGCAAGAGGAAGAAGGTTGGTCCAGTTATCCTGAAGATGAGTGCAGTAACATCTGAGGTAATGTTCGAGACATTGGTTTACACGTTCTGTTTGTCCATTTGTTTGTGGATGATATGCACTGGAGTATCTATGATCTATTTGAAGGATGTGACATAGGGCTTTCCAAAACTTTGAAACAAATTGGGAACCTCTATCAGAAACCAGACGTGAAGGAACACCATGTAATTTAATGACATGGTCAAGTACAGTTTGCGCTGTTTCTTTGGAAGATGGTAATTTTTTAAGCGGAACAAAATTAGCCATTTTCGTAAGCATATCAACTGTTACCATTAAGTGGTATTTTAACTGTTGGAAGGAGGTAAATCAACGATAAAATCTAGAGATAATGCTTCCCAAGGTTTATTAGGAATAGGTAAAGACTAGGGTTGAGCGAACCCGAACTGTAGCGTTCGGGTTCGTACCGGACTTTTGGATTTTTTGTACCGCACCTGAACCCGAACAATTTACTGTAAGTTCTGGTTCGAGTTCGGTGTTTGGCAATGTAATGGCGCGCTGAAGGGCAGGCAATCACCATTTGTTTTACTCGTGTGACCTAGAAGCCATAACAGCCATGCCTACTAATGGCATGACTGTGATTGGCCAGTGCAGCATGTGACCCAGCATATGACCCAGCCTCTAAATAAGATAGAGGCACACAGCACAGCTTGTCACTCTGCTTCAGATAGGGTAGGGAAAGGCTGCTGCTGCTGCTGCTCTTCTCAGGGAGAGAATTAGATAGGAGTCAGACTGTCCTGCTTCAGAAATCACATTACTCAGCGATCTACATAGCATTAGATAGTTACTTTAGGGAAAGGTTCCTGCTTGTGCTTGTAGGCAGAGAAATATATAGGAGTCTGTCCTGCTTCTAAAATCTAATTACACCAGCACTGCATATGTTACTGTGAGATACTCTGCAAGATACTTTTCTTCTAATGTGCTGTTCAAAAAACATCCATTTAGGGCAAAAAAAAATGAAACATTGCAGTTTTTCCTCCATATCTGTACGTGTGAGATAAACACTTAGGGCCAGATTCTCATAGAATTCCGGCAGCGTAGCGTAAGCCAGTTACACTACGCCGCCGCTGCTTGCTGGAGCAAGTGCTTGATTCTCTAAGCACTTGCTCCCGAGGTTTCGCTTACGTCGCGTAAATCGCGCAGCGTAAACCCGCGCAATTCAAATGGGGCGGCTTGTATTTAAATTAAGCGCGCCCCCGCGTCGAACGAACTGCGCATGCGCCGGCCGGGGGAAAAGCCCAGTGCGCATGCTCCAAAGGACGTCACATTTTCTCAATGTAAACGACGTAATCGCAGCGTACGCCAGCCCCATTGAGAATCGACGTACGCAAACGACGTAAACGACGCACAACACGACGCGGTCCCGAGGCCATACTTAACATGGCATCCGACGGGACACGACGGCATCCGACGGGACCTCGTAAGGTTACTCCACATAGAAGCTGGGGTAACCTTACGCGGACGAAAACGACGTAGGCGACGACGGGGCGGCGTAAAAGCGATCGAGAATCGGCGTACTACTTCATTTGCATATGCAAATGAAAAAACAACGTAAAAGCCACCTAGTGGCCGGAGTTGTCATTACATCTACGATCCGAAAGTGTAATTGTATTACGCTTGTCGGATGTAGAAGCGTATCTATGCAAAAGTGATGCTCAGCATCACACGCATAGATACGAGCCAAAAAAAAAGGCGATACGACGGGGTATCTGAGATACTCCGTCGTAACGCCTCTGAGAATCTGGCCCTTAAGCTAGTGTTCTTCTTTTGCTCTATTAAAAAAACACCCATTTAGGGCAAACAATTATATTTTGCAGTGTTTCCTCCAGTGTTTGCAGTGTTTCCTCCATATCTGTACATGTGAGATAAACACTTTAGCTACTGTTCTTCTATTGTGCTATTCAAAAAACACCCATTATGGGCAAATATTTTTTTGGTGGTGCATTACCTGCATATCTGTACGTGTGAGATACAAACTTAGATACTGTTTTTCTATTGTGCTATTCACATTTTTTTTATTTTTTATTTAGGGCAAATAATTTTTTTTCTGCGTTTCCTGCATATATGTACGTGTGAGATACACCCTGTAGATACTGTTCTTCTATTGTGCTATTCAAAAAACACCCATTTAGGGCAAGATCCTACATTTGAGAAATATGAGGAGAACGTCAAATAAGGGATGTGGCCGCGTTCGTGGTGCTGCTGGTGGAACTCCTGTTGCAGGGAGAGGACATGGTCGATCTGTGCCAGCTACATGCACAAGTGAAACACCTTCCTCAGGTGCGAGTAGGCGACAGAGCCAGCAGCGGTAGGCTCTATGAATGTTGAGGCCAGAAGCAGTACTGGCGATAGTAGATTGGGATACTATCTCAGTGGTATCGTACTCCGGTAGTATTAAAGAGGTGTGACCCAGACATCTCGGACAGATGTTGGAGGTGCAGTAAGAAAGAAGGAACCTTATTACATATCCTGTGGTTCTGCCCTAAGATCTTAAAGCAGAGTTCCACCCTCAAATTTGACTTTACATCAGTAGTTCTAAAACAATGTCATTATTCCTTTAAGGATTTTTTTTTTTACATGCCTTTAAACTCTTGTTGCTAGGCAGATTAGTTAATCTTTTCTCTTCCTGCACCGCGGTGCTTAACTTTTTAACCTACACCGCACAGACTCTTGGGAATGTAGTGGGTGTAACTTCCCAGGAGTCTGTGCGCTCCCCAGTCTGGAAGAATCGTGAGACTTGGACAATACAGGTGCTGTTTACCCCCCCCAGCGTTTCGCGGCACCACCCCGTGATTCCTGCCCCCCCGCTTAACAACTCCGATCCGATCTGCGCATTTTTTCATTTAATCATCCATGTGCTGGGGGTGATGCCATTTGGTGGGAGCGATGCAATGTGTTGAGCCCATGCGGTGTGCTGCACACCGCATTGGCCCCCGTCACACCACATCGGCCCCAGGACACCTCATCGGCCCCAGGACACCTCATCGGCCCCCGGCACACCGCATCGGCCCCCGGCACACCACATCGGCCCCCGGCACACCACATCGGCCCCCGGCACACCACATCGGCCCCCGGCACACCGTGATACTGTGTCCTGGGGCCGATGCGGTGTGATGCTGTGTCCTGGGGCCAATGCGGTGTGATGCTCTGTCCTGGGGCCGATGCGGTGTGATGCGGTGTTCTGGGCCGATGCGGTGTCCTGGGGCCGATGAGGTGTCCTGGGGCCGATGCGGTGTCCTGGGGCCGATGCGGTGTGATGCTGTGTCCTGGGGCCGATGCGGTGTCCTGGGGCCGATGCGCTGTGATGCTGTGTCCTGGGGCAGATACGGTGTAATGCTGTGTCCTGAGGCCGATGCGGTGTCCTGGGGCCGATGCAGTGTCCTGGGGCCAATGCAGTGTGAGGCTGTGTCCTGGGGCCGATGCGGTGTGCTGTGATCGGTGCGTTGTGCTGTGATCGGTGCGTTGTGCTGTGATCGGTGCGGTGTTCTGTGATCGGTGCGGTGTGCTGTGATCGGTGTGGTGTGCTGTGATTGGTGCATTGTGCTGTGATCGGTGCGTTGTGCTGTGATCGGTGCGGTGTGCTGTGATCGGTGCGGTGTGCTGTGATAGGTGTGCTGTGATTGGTGCATTGTGCTGTGATCGGTGCGGTGTGCTGTGATCGATGCGGTGTGCCGTGATCGTTGTGCTGTGATCGGTGCGGTGTGCTGTGATCGGTGTGGTGTGCTGTGATCGTTGTGCTGTGATCGGTGCATTGTGCTGTGATCGATGCGGTGTGCTGTGATCGTTGTGCTGTAATCGGTGCATTGTGCTGTGATCGGTGGGGTGTGCTGTAATCGGTGCGGTGTGCTGTGATCGGTGTGCTGTGATCGGTGCGTTGTGCTGTGATCGGTGCGGTGTGCGGTGCAGATATATCTACATAACAAATGATTTAGTATATTTACTGGTTCCTGGAGGGGAGTTTTGCATAGATAAGGGGCAGCAAGTTCCTCCTGTTGCTATGGAAACCTGACCTGAGACCTATTACATTGCTTGTGCAGCACAGAGCATGTGCGACATCTGCAAGGCTGAAATCCAGGAAGTCATACAGTCTGGCTTCATGATGCCCACACTTAAAATGGCCACGGTCTATTTCTAGATGCTGTAACAACCTAACAAAACGGACCTTAGTTTACAGACTAACTTTACTACGATACATTAAGCTTGTGTATTACATGGGTATTTATATTTAAAAAGTGAAATTGTGGCCGGAACTCCGCTTTAAGTTACTGGACAAAGGTTCGGGAAATAGTGCAAAAATTGTGAAGAAGAAGAATTACCAGATGAGTGGCCCTTTTATTTATTACAGGACATGGAGATATCGGTAAAGCGTTATAGGAAATCTGTGGTCTGCCACCTTTTAAATGCAGCCCGTGCCTGTATCCCAGGGATGTGAAAACAGATACAGCCGCCAACGGTAAAGATGTGGCTCAACCGAGTGGAAGAATGGAGGACCTGATATGGACCTCAAGGCAGAAACGGAAGGTGTATCTTGATACATGGGCCGAGTGGAATGTATTTAGATACTCAGAAGAAGGGAAGGCTCTGATAGATACGCAATAATGGAGGGACCTGACAGCACGGACGGTGGGGAGGGGGAGAGGATGGTTTGAGGAAGGGGGGGGGGGTCCCTTATATATATTGTTTTTTTTTGAAGGGTGGAGTTGGTTAGGGATGGTAATGCTGAGAGTGGCATAGTAGGGCCCGGTCCAATTGCCCCACCCCCTAGGGGACATCGGATTCCCTGGAGGAGGGGGGTTTATTGGCTTGAAGGAGTGAAGAAGTGGTACCCACAGATTTAAAAGGCTCACTAGAGATGTGGATGATGGATCACTGTGATAGAGATAGAAGTGACATGTTGTTTTATGAACTTATATACTGTTGTTCTGATGATGTTATTATGTACTATTTGGGTATTTTGGTGGATTTTGTGGTTATATGATGTCACGACTTCATGGCCAGAAGAATGGCCTTTCCCTTGTATGTTACTTTGCATGCTTGAAAACAATAAAATAAAATTGAAAGAGATAGTAGATTGGGTTGCTGACAGTGCCTCCAGTTCCTTCACATTGTCTCCCAACCAAGGCTGAAAGATCAGAGTTGGCACCTGCAGCCGATGTGCATCAGTCTTTCACCTCACCCCCTTGCAAATCAGCTAAGCAGTCTGAGCCCCAAATCATGCAGCAGTCTATTCTGCTTTTTGATGACTCTGTTAGCAGGGTTTCCCAGGGCCATCCACCTAGCCCTGCCCCAGAAGTGGAAGAGATTGAGTGCACCGATGCCCAACCACTTATGTTTCAAGATGAGTACATGGGAGGACCATCCCAGCACATCTCTGATGATGAAGAAACACAGTTGCCAACTGCTGCTGCTTTCGCAAATGTGCAGACCGACAAGGAGGGCAGGGGTGAAGACTGGGTGGAAGATGATGTGGAGGACGATGTGGAGGACGATGAGGTCCTTGGCCCCACATGGAATCAACGTCATGCAGGTGACCTGTGTAGTTCGGAGGAAGAGGCGGTGGTCGAACAAAGCCACCAGCACAGCAGAAGAGGGAGCAGGGTGCAAAAGCTGAGCGGCCATCCCCTAGACAGTACGCCTGCTACTGCCGAATGCAGCAAGGGACCGAGCACACCAAAGCCAAGTCCAAGGAGTTCCCTAGTGTGGCAGTTCTTAACACAATGTGCTGATGACAAGACATGAGTGGTTTGCACGCTGTGCAATCAGAGCCTGAAGCGAGACATAAACGTTCTCAACCTGATCACAACCTGCATGACCAGGCATCTAAGTGCAAAGCACGAGCTGCAGTAGAGTAGACATCTCAAAAACCAAGAAAGGTCTCTGGCTCCTCCTGCTTCCTCTTCTACTTCAGTCTCGGCCTCTTCACCCACCTCTGTAGTGACAGTGGCACCTGCCACCCCGCAAACAGAGGGTCTGCCAGCAACACTACCACCTGGGTCATCAACCATCTCCACAATGTCCCATGGAAGCGTTCAGCTCTCTATCTCCCAAACACTGGAAGAGGAAGTACCCCCCTACCCACCTGCGATCCCTGGCCCTGAATGCCAGCATTTCAAAATTCCTGGCCTTTGAAATGCTGTCATTCCATCTGGTGGAGACGCAGAGTTTTCAAAGCCTGATGGCATTGGCTGTCCCACAGTATGTCGTGCCCAGCTGCCATTACTTTTCCAGGCAAGCCATTCCTTCCCTGCACAACCAAGTGGGGGACAAAATCAGTTGTGCACTGTGCAACGCCATTTGTGCCAAGGTCCACCTATCTACGGATACGTGGACCAGTAAGCACGGTCAGGGATGCTATATCTTCCTAACAGCACACTGGGTAAATGCAGTGGCGGCTGGGCCTGAGGCGGATAGCAGTTTGGCGCATGTCCTTCCACCACTGAGGATTGCAGGGCACTTCAGTTTGCCTCCTGTTGCTAACTCCTCCTACTCCGCTTCCTCATCCTCTACCACCTCCTCATCCGGTCAGCGTAACACATTCACCACCAACTTCAGCACAGCCATGGGTAAACGACAGCAGGCAGTTTTAAAACTTTTCCTGTTTGGGGGGGAAACCCCACACCGCACATTAGTTGTGGAGGGACATGGAACAACAGACTGATGAGTGGTTGGCGGCAGTGAGCCTCAAGCCGGGCCTGGTGCGATAATGGGCGAAATCTCGTAGCAGCTCCGGGCCTAGCCGGTTTGACGCACATCCCTTGCCTGGCGCATGTGCTTAATTTGGTGGTGCAGAGGTTCCTTAAAACTTACCCAGATATGCCACAGCTGCTGCAGAAAGTGCGGGCCGTCTGTGCGCACTTTCGGCGTTCTCACCCTGCTGCTGCTGCTCGCCTGTCAGCGCTGCAGCGTAACTTCGGCATTCCCGCTCACCGCCTCATATGTGACGTGCCCACAAGGTGGAACTCCACCTTGCACATGCTGGTCAGACTGTGCGAGCAGCAGCAGGTGATAGTGGAGTTTCAGCTGCAGCACGCACGCGTTAGTCGCTCTGTGGAACAGAACCACTTCACCACCAATAACTGGGCCTCCATGCGAGACCTGTGTGCCTTGTTGTGCTGTTTCGAGTACTCCACCAACATGGCCAGTACCGATGACGCCGTTCTCAGCGTTACTATCCCAGTTCTATGCCCCCTTAAAAGAAAAACGCTCCGGGCGATGATGGAAGAGGATGTGGCACAGGAGGAGGAGGAGGAATCGGGATCATTTCCAAGGCTTTCAGGGCAGTCATTCACAAGTGGCTCCGAGGGTGGATTCCTGCACCAACAAACGCCAGGTCCACAATTGTCCAGCAAGGGCACAGTTCTGGAGGATGACGAGGTGGAGGAGATGGAGGAGGAGGAACCATGTTCACAGCAGGGTGGCACCCAAACCAGCTCATGGCCATCACTGGTGCGTGGCTGGGGGGATACAAAGGACACAGACGATACACCTCCCACAGAGGACAGCTTTTTGTTGCCTCTGGGCAGCCTTGGACACATGAGCCATTACATGCGGAGACACCGTAACTACCGCCGTGTTGCCCACATTTTAACAGGTGCTGATTACTGGGTGGCCACGCTGCTGGATCCCCGTTACAAGGACAATGTACCGTCCTTTATTCCCTCACTGGAGCGTGATCGCAAGATGTGCGAGTACAAGCGCACGCCGGTAGACGCGCTGCTGGTGGAATTCCCACCTGACAGCAGGGGCACAGTGGAAGCACAAGGCGAAGGCAGAGGAGGAAGAGGTTGCCAACGCAGCCGGGGCACAGCCAGTACCACAGAAGGCAGGGTTAGCATGGCAGAAATGTGGAAAAGCTTTGTCAACACGCCACAACAAACATCACCACCAGCTGATATGGAACGTTTTAGCAGGAGGCAGCATTTTACCAACATGGTGAAGCAGTATGTGTGCAATGTGTGCACACGCCTACACGTACTGAATGACGGGTCTGCCCCCTTAGATTTCTGGGTCTCCAAATTGTGCACATGGCCTGAGCTTGC
Organism: Rana kukunoris; assembly: GCA_029574335.1. Taxonomy (NCBI): domain Eukaryota; kingdom Metazoa; phylum Chordata; class Amphibia; order Anura; family Ranidae; genus Rana; species Rana kukunoris. The sequence continues at coordinate 75,992,943 of CM056055.1, read as the reverse complement.
CCTTTATGCCTTGGAGGTGCTGGCCTGCCCTGCAGCCAGTGTATTATCTGAACGTGTATTTAGCATGGGGCGTTATCACAGACAAGCGCAGCCGTCTGTCCAGAGCCAATGTGGACAAGCTCACGTTCATTCAAATGAACCAGGCATGAATCCCACAGGACTTGTCCGTACCTTGTGCAGAATAGACACGTATACCGGCCTTACCCAGCCATTCTTGTATTTCTGATCTTTCTCACTCTTTTGGGGTGTACCCTAATTTAAAATATAAATCAATTAAAAACAAAAACCTGTGTTGGCTACCTCGTCCTCGTCTACCGCCGCTTCCACCTACACCGCCACATCCACCGCCACCTCAACCTCCTACTCCATAAGGACCTCGTCCTCCTAGGTCAATTTTTTTTATTTATTTTTTATGTATTTTATGCTGTTTTGTTATTTTCCTATCCACATTTGTTTGCAGAGTACTTGCCATGCTCTTACTAACATTTGGCTGCCATTTGCAGCCCTCTAGCCCTTTATATTACTGTTTTAGAGACATTTTACTAGTCAAAAATGTGGGTCCCCATTGACTTCAATGGGGTTCAGGGTCAAGTTCGGGTCCTGAACCCAGACTTTTTTCCGAAGTTCAGCCTAACTTGTCGAACCTGAACATCCAGGTGTCCGCTTAACTCTAGTAAAGACAACAGTAAGCCATAGGGTGGTCTTCTCTCATGCTTAGATCTTAGGCCTCGTACACACTATAGGTTAAACAGAGGTCTGATGGACCGTTTTCATCAGTCAAAACCGATCCTGTGTGGGTCCCATAGATTATTTAACCATCGATTAAAAAAAAAGCCAACTTGCTCTAAAAAATTTTACTGATGGATTAATAACGGATAGGTCAAAACCGATCGTTAGTAGGCACGACCTATCGGTTAAAAATCCACGCATGCTCAGACTAAATTAGGGTATGGGAGCGCTCGTTCTTGTAAAACTAGCGTTCGTTTTGGAGATGGCACATTCTACATTTTTAAAATTAGTGCCTCGTTTATTGCAGCGCATTTTTTTTCTTCATTCTATTGCTAGAATAAACACTGTCATGGACCATGAGATATTAAAGTGTTTCTACGTGAAATCCTAATTCATGTATTGCAGAAGATGAGACATTGTGGAGTACATATTGCAAGAGATACTGGAAGTGGCTTAATTTGTCCTGACTAGGTCACTAGAACAATGACCCTTCAATGCTTGGCTCCGACTAGTGAAATAAGTGGAGCCGGGCTTGTGAGAGACATTTTATTGTCCAGTGTGTAGAGGTGTTAATTGTTGTTCTGATTGCTTCATTGTAGTAATTACCCCCTGGGGGCTTCTGTCTCAACACACATAGTCAGGCTATTCAAGCTTTGGGACCAATCTCTGCTGAGACATTTTGAAGTCCTCATTTGCATGGAAGAGGACCTGAGTGGAAACCACAAATGTATTTTACAATTGACCAATAGAAAAGCGGTTGTTGGGGGCGGGATGTTCCAAATTCTGTATAAAAGTGTGCTGTGTACTTTCAATAAAGCAGTTCTGGTTGAACATACATACAACTCGTTTGGTGTGTGTTCTTCATGGATCCAATCGGCACATAGCTGTAGGTTGGATCCTGGAATCTTGGATGACTGGACCATCAGATGTTGCAAGCTGCAATCTGATCCGATAGAAGCAGAGGAGTGGCAGGAGAGCAGAACCTGGGCGAGAAAGGGTCTCGTCACAAACACGTTGTTTTGGTGATGGTATTAAGACAGTTCTCCCATACTGACTTCTTTTTTTTTTTTTTTTGCTTGTGATCTCATGAATATTTTTTTTTTTAATAAAACCAGATCTCCTAAATAATTTGTTGTAATTTTTTGGAGAAATTTCATTTTTTCCCCTCAAGTTATCATAACACCCCCCCCCCCCTCCTCAAGGAGGTTGTGTCCTTTGTTAATTACATGTTGTATTTCAGAAATGTTTGATGGCTATTCACCAGAAAAATACAATAGACAAGTATTAAACTTAAATTAAATCTCCATTTATTCTGGTTCAAACAATTAAACATGAAGGGCAACAATTGAGCACTCAGCCAAATCTATGTAGACTTTGGAGCCCAAACGCTCATTACACCATGATCAACATCAAAATAACCTCTAATTGGGGTCACAATGTGCTCCCCAAATCCCAGAAATCTGAAGCAGCAGCAGATGTCATACATAACCCCAAGCTGTGGTACTACAACAACCTCCGTGTTCTGGCATATCAGCTTGAAGTCACGGATTCACTCTCTGGTCTTCCTTGCAGCCTTCCTTCCATGGCCCCATGCAGGTGGTGAGAATGTGGCAGCAGGAGGAGGAGGAGACTGGGCCTGGTCACTGAGTTGTGTGGTCTTAGTCAGCAGGCCCCTTCTTCCCCTCTGTATCACAGATGCTATCAGATCCTCTGCCAGGCCCGGTTGTTGCTTCTCCATTTTTTTTGCAGCTGGTGTGCAATGTAGGAGCTGAAGCACTTAACAGGGTTATCTGGAGGGGAGGCACCTGTGATTCAGTGCTGCCAATGGGCCTGGGCACCTGCTGACTGCCACTCACCCCTTCCTTCTCCTGGCTGATCTCTTCCTGTGTCTAAAAAAGGGACTGGGATTTTTCTTTTTGGTAAATTGAACAGACTCTCATTCTGACCCCTGCAGTTGGCATCCCTGTCACTATATATTCTGCACACAACTTTTGTTTGGGTTTTCAAGCTTTCAATTTGGTTCAAAGAACATCTCGTTAAACCATCAATTTGAGGCCAAGAAATATGTTGGAAACTACTATACATGACTGAAGATGTTCAGATCTGGCTACTCAATCTCAGCCAGCTCTGCGGCACCCTCTGCAGAGGTGGGGGGAACAGTGGAAGGAATGGTGGAGGAAAGGGTGGAAGGAAGACTGTAAAGTGTGATTCTCTGGCCTCGATCTGATCGTCCAGAAAAATTAGGGGCCAGATTCAGGTAGATGAGAGCATCTTTGCTCCAGAGTAACGCTTCTCATTTACGTTACTCTGACGACCCTTTCAGCGCAAGTACTGTTATTCACATAGCAGTTGCGCGTAAACTTGCGCCAGAGTAACGATAATGCGCTGGCGTAACCCGACGCAAGGGGAAGTGGGTGTGATCATATGTAAATGATGGGCGGAGCCCAGCGCAGAGGCTTACGTTCAGCGCATCAACCACGGAGCATGCGCAGTGAGTGAGGCTCCACTCGCCCCCTTTGTGCGCATGCTCACAACTTCCGTCGGCACCACTTCACGGGAAACGTCAGCGCAATGCCTTCCGTTGGGCGTTTAAATGCGCCCGTAGAAGCGCCATTCCGGCACTAAAGTATATCCTGCTCCCCCTCCCCGCAGTGATGTTACTTTTGTTCTGAGATGGCTGCTCCCGTTCCCCGCAAACACACAGGAGAAAGCTGAACTTTAATGGCCAGGAGCTTTCAGCCGTCATCTCGGCTATGAAGACCTATGATGTCTTCCTCCATGGCTGTAAAATTTGACAGACAAGCATGGACAGAGGTGTTGTCCTGCAAGTGGGGGTGCTCAGCTAGCTCTTATCGTCGGTAACGCTGCTGTAGCTGCTCTCCTGCTGACCTGTGGCCATCTGGAGTAAAGATAAAGCAGCCTTTTGTAGAAATAACTTTGAGCCAGCGTATGGTGCTAATCCGTTCGTGAATTGGGAAAAATCCCTCATTTGCATATTTGCAGGGGAAATCAATAGGCGCGACTGATGCGCCAAGCGAAATTAAGCGCTGACGATACTCTGGCGTCGGAACGTTCCGCCGGTCGCAAATGGCCCGTTATTGGGCGCATCTAGTTTGGTGGGTACGGGCACATAGAAACGACGGCGCATCTTCACAGTTACGCGGCGCATATCGAAATACTCCAGTGCAAGTGTTGCTGAATCTGGCCCTAGGTGTTTATAGTACCAGAGCTTGGGCTCCTGTACTTCATCTGCTGCTGCGCCTGACCTCCGAGAAGCACGGACCTGTATAAAACGCTTCTTGTAAGCATTCCTTATGTTTTTGATTTTATTGCTTATCATGTTGGAAGTTAGCTCTGGTATCCAGGTCTGCATATAAGTGACCAATTGGTCATTTGTTTCCCTTTTCGAACATTATTGTTATAATAGGATGGATTTGTTATATCTCACAGGTTTTTTTCATTGCGATATTTGTCATATTCTCGGGCTGAAATATCAAATCTATCAAAAAAATAAAAAGACTCCAACGTACTTGTCTTGAAAAGAGAGGGTTGTGTTAGACATGAGATATTGCAAATTACGATGATCGGTATAAATTATTATAGGATTTGTGGATCCTTCTAGTAAGTGACGCCAGTTCTCTAAGGCGCATTTAATTGCAAGTACCGTATTTATCGGCGTATAACACTCACTTTTTTTCCCTTAAAATCGGGGGGGAAATCATAGGTGCGTGTTATTCGCCAACATCATTTTCTTTTACCAATGGGGGGCGGGGATTGGGCAGGGGTGTCATGCTGGCCATCCCACCTCTCCTGGTCCTGGGACAGCCTGCCGGCATACTATAAAGATTAAAAAAATTGCTGTGAGTCCCTTCACATAGATCCTTTAATGTATTTGCAGGCTAGGACACTTAGGCTGCGTACACACGATCAAATTTATCTGCTGGAAACGGTCAGACGGACCGTTTCAGCAGACAAATTTGATCGTGTGTATGGGCGAGCAGACAGGTTTTACCAGCTGACAAATTTTAAAGCATGCTTTAAAATCTGTCTGCTGGAAGCCCGTCTGTCCGATATGTCCGCTGGTTAGTTGAAGTAAATAAAAACATGCAACAACTAACTATATGTATCTATCCTTTACTGTAAACTGTAATACCTATATATAAGCTATTGCATCTGTATTAACATGCATGAGTCCTGTATTTGCTACTGTATATCAGGCCGAAGTGTGCTCTAGGCCTGAGGCTAAGCGTTAGTCAATGAGACAGACACCCTTGAAATTAAACAGTTATATTTATTCTAACAAAATGTGTCCATTATATAGTAAACAAAGCTGTAGCATAGAATTCCTATTGCACAATATACAATCACTAACAAAATACCTATGGCCTACTACAATATGGGCAAATAAGATAGAAAGATACTTAAGTTCGGTCCCTCCTGACTGGCTCCTGATGGATTAAGAGAGATTTCAGGCCTTGGCCTTCACCATATGGCTCGGCCCAAAATACTGGCCAGGCTTCCATGCGGCCTAGTCCATGTGGCTTCAGCATAGGCCTTCAGAGCAGGCTCACTCCAGCATGCTCCCAAGGGAAATTGAGAAAGAGTTCTCTTTCAAACTCCTTTTTACCAAACCTCACTCATTAATCATTCGCACCACCTCCCATCTTGCCTGCCCATCTGATGTTCAACCAATCATTGCACTTTCATGACTCACATCCTTGTTAGTGGCTGTCATGCCATACCTAGCCTCTGGGGGGCGATCTTGACCATACCATCTCCAATACAATCAATTCCTTTGACCCTTGTAATCATGTTGTCCTAATCAATGTCCTTTGTTTGTTTGTTTACAGAGACTGTCCGACAGCTGTCTGGTTTCCTGGACCCATTGAAGTCTAGTGTAAGGCGTGTGAGATTGCCTTCCTGTGGGGGGGGACCTGTATTACCAAAGAGCCAGCTGTTCTTGACTGGAATCCGAGAATGGTCAAAATTCAGACAATTATGTTATTTGCAACATATGCCGCTTTGCGCCTAATAAGGCGCACATCACACTTCTTTAGACATGGCTCCCTTCGAACCGTCCATACGATCCGAACAGTCCTCCACTGTTTCAATACTTCCAACATGTGTTTCAGAATCAGTATCCCTGGAACAGATCTTAATTGTCTTCCAACCTGTGCTCCAGAAACAGCTCTTTGGCACAGTCCATACGGTCCGAACAGTCCTCCACTGTTTCAATACTTCCAACATGTGTTTCAGAATCAGTATCCCTGGAACATTCCTCAACTGTTTTCCAACATGTGCTTCAGAACCAGTATCTCTGGAACAGTCCATAATGGTTTTAACGTGCTGTGCTTCCCAACACGTGCCGCTTTGCTACTGGGTGACACACCAACGTCACTCTTCCGTGATGGCTTCCATGTCGCTATTCTGTATCTTATTCTTCTTTCTGACATCTTCATGAAGAGGTGCAGTACAGGCAAGGGGTATTCGTTCACTCATCATTCACCAGCACACACTCAGAGCAGAAAATTAACCAGCTTTCAGCTACAGAGCCCAGAGGAGCGTCTTTCTTGCCCATCTTATTAGCCTAAAACACACTGTTATCACCTTCCACCATGACATATATCACCCAACACCATAATATACATTGTACAGGTCGGCGTGGCTGCGTCCTGGAGGGACGCTATGTTTCCCCTCTATTTGGGCTGTGGTCCTTTTAAGAGGATGAAAAGGGTTAATGAACCTGTCCAGGAGATGGTTTAAGGGAGGACAGGAAGTTGCAGGTGAGGAGGGGGAAGTGTGTAGCAGAGCCTGTGTATGGTAAAGCTGAACTAGGAAGTGCTGCAAAGAGCTTTGAGAAGCTGGGAACAGACAAACTTTGAAAGGACTTGGCAGTGGCTGCCTGAAAGCCTGTTTTTGGAGGACTTTAATTGCAAAGGACTGTTGAATTGCAAACCCAGTACTGAGATCTACAAGTCAATGAGACTAACGCTTTATTTTTGTTTTGCTGCTATAAAGCCATTTATGTTCAATAAACCTCAATTTTGATTTAAAAGCCTGTGTCCTGCGGTCAAGCTGATCCCCCAAGCGTTACAACATATATACATATGACCCATGAAATCACGTATCCCGCTCCCAACCTCCTATAACTCTTCACTGTAAATACAGGTCGGGATTATGCAGGCTTGCACAGTGGTTTGTCCGACTGCAACTTGGCCTCAGTGGCATCACTAGGGTTGGTGTCACCCGGTGCGGTGAAACATGGTGTCACCCCCCCCCCCCAGCAGGACAGGCAGTAGGGCATTACGTGCTTCTCACGTCCCTCCAGCCTGCTGCAGTGCTAATTGATAGTGCCACCCAGGGCATTCTTCTCAGGGAAAACGTGCAGGAACTTCCCCCAAAGTAGGAAGGGGGGGTTGAGCGTGCCACAGCAACTGGGTGTGGGAGGTGCAGAGTTCAGGTGGGTGCAGGGTACCAGGTGCAGGTGGGTACAGAGTGCAGGTGGGTACAGAGTGCAGGTGGGTACAGAGTGCAGGTAGGTACAGAGTGCAGGTTGCAGGGGGTACAGAGGGCAGGGTTTAGGTGAGTGCAGGGTGCAGAGTGCAGGTGGGTACAGAGTGCAAGGTGCAGGTAGGTGGTGGGTGCAGGTGGGTACAGAGTGCAGGTGGGTGCAGGGTACAGAGTGCAGGTGGGTGCAGGGTGAAGAATGCAGGTGGGCAGAGTGCAGGTGGGTGCAGGTGGGTACAGAGTGCAGGGGATCGGAGGAAGCGGCGGCGCTGGAAAAAAAATCCTCATCATCAGAAGGGTGTCACCCCTCTAGCGGGTGTCACCCGGGTGCGGACCGCACACCCCGCACCCCCCTAGCAACGCCTCTGCTTGGCCTGTCTGTGATACCTCAGGATCTAAATTGGCAGCAAAGTCTCTAATTTGTACTAAGGGAAATTACCGTCAATTTGTCCCTCAACTTGCATAGGTAAGCAGGAGAGCTTCCTATATAAGTTTTGAGTCTAACAACACATATAAATCTCAAACAATGATAAAAAAAAAAAACACAGAATTCCATCCCTGTGATTGGACTTCAGTGACTATGCCCAGGGTATATTCTGCACCTCTACCTACTGTTAGGTTCAAGAAATACCCATGTTTCATGACTGACGTTACATTGGTATCCTTTAGGACAAGGACAAATTTGTTTACGCCCTAAATAATAACCAGGTGCTTCCTTCCCAGCAATGATCTCTCCATCCCTAACACAGAGTACTGTGTATTGACCTGGTATGCAGAGGAGATCGTGGTCATGCTTATAAACCTGCCCCCAGCTCCGTACTCTCTGACCAGATGTGGGTCACTTGGCCACAGATGCAACAAGATAGAATCCCCAGTCAGTAAGCCCCTTGACGCCACAAAATATACAGACCGAGTCTGCACTTCTGTACATGGATTATAGAGCACACCCTTTCACAATCCAAAGCAGTACAGCCCATCCAGGCATTCGACTAAAACTTTGGATTAGTGTAAGCCACGTATTTTGCAAAGTCTTACTGAGTGGTGATGCTAACTCATCAGGCCACTGCCCCTCATAGAGAGACTGTACAATCAGCTTGATGGTGGTCGATAACTCCGCCTGCCGCTGCGTGCACGCCAGAGCCACTGACACATCTATCCTATACACTTTCATTTTTTCCCCTCAAGTTATCATAACACCCCCCCCCCCTCCTCAAGGAGGTTGTGTCCTTTGTTAATTACACGTTGTATTTCAGAAATGTTTGATGGCTATTCACCAGAAAAATACAATAGACAAGTATTAAACTTAAATTAAATCTCCATTTATTCTGGTTCAAACAATTAAACATGAAGGGCAACAATTGAGCACTCAGCCAAATCTATGTAGACTTTGGAGCCCAAACGCTCATTACACCATGATCAACATCAAAATAACCTCTAATTGGGGTCACAATGTGCTCCCCAAATCCCAGAAATCTGAAGCAGCAGCAGATGTCATACATAACCCCAAGCTGTGGTACTACAACAACCTCCGTGTTCTGGCATATCAGCTTGAAGTCACGGATTCACTCTCTGGTCTTCCTTGCAGCCTTCCTTCCATGGCCCCATGCAGGTGGTGAGAATGTGGCAGCAGGAGGAGGAGGAGACTGGGCCTGGTCACTGAGTTGTGTGGTCTTAGTCAGCAGGCCCCTTCTTCCCCTCTGTATCACAGATGCTATCAGATCCTCTGCCAGGCCCGGTTGTTGCTTCCCCATTTTTTTTGCAGCTGGTGTGCAATGTAGGAGCTGAAGCACTTAACAGGGTTATCTGGAGGGGAGGCACCTGTGATTCAGCGCTGCCAATGGGCCTGGGCACCTGCTGACTGCCACTCACCCCTTCCTTCTCCTGGCTGATCTCTTCCTGTGTCTAAAAAAGGGACTGGGATTTTTTTTTTTGGTAAATTGAACAGACTCTCATTCTGACCCCTGCAGTTGGCATCCCTGTCACTATATATTCTGCACACAACTTTTGTTTGGGTTTTCAAGCTTTCAATTTGGTTCAAAGAACATCTCGTTAAACCATCAATTTGAGGCCAAGAAATATGTTGGAAACTACTATACATGACTGAAGATGTTCAGATCTGGCTACTCAATCTCAGCCAGCTCTGCGGCACCCTCTGCAGAGGTGGGGGGAACAGTGGAAGGAATGGTGGAGGAAAGGGTGGAAGGAAGACTGTAAAGTGTGATTCTCTGGCCTCGATCTGATCGTCCAGAAAAATTAGGGGCCAGATTCAGGTAGATGAGAGCATCTTTGCTCCAGAGTAACGCTTCTCATTTACGTTACTCTGACGACCCTTTCAGCGCAAGTACTGTTATTCACATAGCAGTTGCGCGTAAACTTGCGCCAGAGTAACGATAATGCGCTGGCGTAACCCGACGCAAGGGGAAGTGGGTGTGATCATATGTAAATGATGGGCGGAGCCCAGCGCAGAGGCTTACGTTCAGCGCATCAACCACGGAGCATGCGCAGTGAGTGAGGCTCCACTCGCCCCCTTTGTGCGCATGCTCACAACTTCCGTCGGCACCACTTCACGGGAAACGTCAGCGCAATGCCTTCCGTTGGGCGTTTAAATGCGCCCGTAGAAGCGCCATTCCGGCACTAAAGTATATCCTGCTCCCCCTCCCCGCAGTGATGTTACTTTTGTTCTGAGATGGCTGCTCCCGTTCCCCGCAAACACACAGGAGAAAGCTGAACTTTAATGGCCAGGAGCTGTCAGCCGTCATCTCGGCTATTAAGACCTATGATGTCTTCCTCCATGGCTGTAAAATTTGACAGACAAGCATGGACAGAGGTGTTGTCCTGCAAGTGGGGGTGCTCAGCTAGCTCTTATCGTCGGTAACGCTGCTGTAGCTGCTCTCCTGCTGACCTGTGGCCATCTGGAGTAAAGATAAAGCAGCCTTTTGTAGAAATAACTTTGAGCCAGCGTATGGTGCTAATCCGTTCGTGAATTGGGAAAAATCCCTCATTTGCATATTTGCAGGGGAAATCAATAGGCGCGACTGATGCGCCAAGCGAAATTAAGCGCTGACGATACTCTGGCGTCGGAACGTTCCGCCGGTCGCAAATGGCCCGTTATTGGGCGCATCTAGTTTGGTGGGTACGGGCACATAGAAACGACGGCGCATCTTCACAGTTACGCGGCGCATATCGAAATACTCCAGTGCAAGTGTTGCTGAATCTGGCCCTAGGTGTTTATAGTACCAGAGCTTGGGCTCCTGTACTTCATCTGCTGCTGCGCCTGACCTCCGAGAAGCACGGACCTGTATAAAACGCTTCTTGTAAGCATTCCTTATGTTTTTGATTTTATTGCTTATCATGTTGGAAGTTAGCTCTGGTATCCAGGTCTGCATATAAGTGACCAATTGGTCATTTGTTTCCCTTTTCGAACATTATTGTTATAATAGGATGGATTTGTTATATCTCACAGGTTTTTTTCATTGCGATATTTGTCATATTCTCGGGCTGAAATATCAAATCTATCAAAAAAATAAAAAGACTCCAACGTACTTGTCTTGAAAAGAGAGGGTTTTGTTAGACATGAGATATTGCAAATTACGATGATCGGTATAAATTATTATAGGATTTGTGGATCCTTCTAGTAAGTGACGCCAGTTCTCTAAGGCGCATTTAATTGCAAGTACCGTATTTATCGGCGTATAACACTCACTTTTTTTCCCTTAAAATCGGGGGGGAAATCATAGGTGCGTGTTATTCGCCAACATCATTTTCTTTTACCAATGGGGGGCGGGGATTGGGCAGGGGTGTCATGCTGGCCATCCCACCTCTCCTGGTCCTGGGACAGCCTGCCGGCATACTATAAAGATTAAAAAAATTGCTGTGAGTCCTTTCACATAGATCCTTTAATGTATTTGCAGGCTAGGACACTTAGGCCGCGTACACACGATCAAATTTATCAGCTGGAAACGGTCAGACGGACCGTTTCAGCAGACAAATTTGATCGTGTGTATGGGCGAGCAGACAGGTTTTACCAGCTGACAAATTTTAAAGCATGCTTTAAAATCTGTCTGCTGGAAGCCCGTCTGTCCGATATGTCCGCTGGTTAGTTGAAGTAAATAAAAACATGCAACAACTAACTATATGTATCTATCCTTTACTGTAAACTGTAATACCTATATATAAGCTATTGCATCTGTATTAACATGCATGAGTCCTGTATTTGCTACTGTATATCAGGCCGAAGTGTGCTCTAGGCCTGAGGCTAAGCGTTAGTCAATGAGACAGACACCCTTGAAATTAAACAGTTATATTTATTCTAACAAAAAGTGTCCATTATATAGTAAACAAAGCTGTAGCATAGAATTCCTATTGCACAATATACAATCACTAACAAAATACCTATGGCCTACTACAATATGGGCAAATAAGATAGAAAGATACTTAAGTTCGGTCCCTCCTGACTGGCTCCTGATGGATTAAGAGAGATTTCAGGCCTTGGCCTTCACCACATGGCTCGGCCCAAAATACTGGCCAGGCTTCCATGCGGCCTAGTCCATGTGGCTTCAGCATAGGCCTTCAGAGCAGGCTCACTCCAGCATGCTCCCAAGGGAAATTGAGAAAGAGTTCTCTTTCAAACTCCTTTTTACCAAACCTCACTCATTAATCATTCGCACCACCTCCCATCTTGCCTGCCCATCTGATGTTCAACCAATCATTGCACTTTCATGACTCACATCCTTGTTTGTGGCTGTCATGCCATACCTAGCCTCTGGGGGGCGATCTTGACCATACCATCTCCAATACAATCAATTCCTTTGACCCTTGTAATCATGTTGTCCTAATCAATGTCCTTTGTTTGTTTGTTTACGGAGACTGTCCGACAGCTGTCTGGTTTCCTGGACCCATTGAAGTCTAGTGTAAGGCGTGTGAGATTGCCTTCCTGTGGGGGGGGACCTGTATTACCAAAGAGCCAGCTGTTCTTGACTGGAATCCGAGAATGGTCAAAATTCAGACAATTATGTTATTTGCAACATATGCCGCTTTGCGCCTAATAAGGCGCACATCACACTTCTTTAGACATGGCTCCCTTCGAACCGTCCATACGATCCGAACAGTCCTCCACTGTTTCAATACTTCCAACATGTGTTTCAGAATCAGTATCCCTGGAACAGATCTTAATTGTCTTCCAACCTGTGCTCCAGAAACAGCTCTTTGGCACAGTCCATACGGTCCGAACAGTCCTCCACTGTTTCAATACTTCCAACATGTGTTTCAGAATCAGTATCCCTGGAACATTCCTCAACTGTTTTCCAACATGTGCTTCAGAACCAGTATCTCTGGAACAGTCCATAATGGTTTTAACGTGCTGTGCTTCCCAACACGTGCCGCTTTGCTACTGGGTGACACACCAACGTCACTCTTCCGTGATGGCTTCCATGTCGCTATTCTGTATCTTATTCTTCTTTCTGACATCTTCATGAAGAGGTGCAGTACAGGCAAGGGGTATTCGTTCACTCATCATTCACCAGCACACACTCAGAGCAGAAAATTAACCAGCTTTCAGCTACAGAGCCCAGAGGAGCGTCTTTCTTGCCCATCTTATTAGCCTAAAACACACTGTTATCACCTTCCACCATGACATATATCACCCAACACCATAATATACATTGTACAGGTCGGCGTGGCTGCGTCCTGGAGGGACGCTATGTTTCCCCTCTATTTGGGCTGTGGTCCTTTTAAGAGGATGAAAAGGGTTAATGAACCTGTCCAGGAGATGGTTTAAGGGAGGACAGGAAGTTGCAGGTGAGGAGGGGGAAGTGTGTAGCAGAGCCTGTGTATGGTAAAGCTGAACTAGGAAGTGCTGCAAAGAGCTTTGAGAAGCTGGGAACAGACAAACTTTGAAAGGACTTGGCAGTGGCTGCCTGAAAGCCTGTTTTTGGAGGACTTTAATTGCAAAGGACTGTTGAATTGCAAACCCAGTACTGAGATCTACAAGTCAATGAGACTAACGCTTTATTTTTGTTTTGCTGCTATAAAGCCATTTATGTTCAATAAACCTCAATTTTGATTTAAAAGCCTGTGTCCTGCGGTCAAGCTGATCCCCCAAGCGTTACAACATATATACATATGACCCATGAAATCACGTATCCCGCTCCCAACCTCCTATAACTCTTCACTGTAAATACAGGTCGGGATTATGCAGGCTTGCACAGTGGTTTGTCCGACTGCAACTTGGCCTCAGTGGCATCACTAGGGTTGGTGTCACCCGGTGCGGTGAAACATGGTGTCACCCCCCCCCCCCCAGCTGGACAGGCAGTAGGGCATTACGTGCTTCTCACGTCCCTCCAGCCTGCTGCAGTGCTAATTGATAGTGCCACCCAGGGCATTCTTCTCAGGGAAAACGTGCAGGAACTTCCCCCAAAGTAGGAAGGGGGGGTTGAGCGTGCCACAGCAACTGGGTGTGGGAGGTGCAGAGTTCAGGTGGGTGCAGGGTACAGGTGGGTACAGGTGCAGGTGGGTACAGAGTGCAGGTAGGTACAGAGTGCAGGTTGCAGGGGGTACAGAGGGCAGGGTTTAGGTGAGTGCAGGGTGCAGAGTGCAGGTGGGTACAGAGTGCAAGGTGCAGGTAGGTGGTGGGTGCAGGTGGGTACAGAGTGCAGGTGGGTGCAGGGTACAGAGTGCAGGTGGGTGCAGGGTGAAGAATGCAGGTGGGCAGAGTGCAGGTGGGTGCAGGTGGGTACAGAGTGCAGGGGATCGGAGGAAGCGGCGGCGCTGGAAAAAAAATCCTCATCATCAGAAGGGTGTCACCCCTCTAGCGGGTGTCACCCGGGTGCGGACCGCACACCCCGCACCCCCCTAGCAACGCCTCTGCTTGGCCTGTCTGTGATACCTCAGGATCTAAATTGGCAGCAAAGTCTCTAATTTGTACTAAGGGAAATTACCGTCAATTTGTCCCTCAACTTGCATAGGTAAGCAGGAGAGCTTCCTATATAAGTTTTGAGTCTAACAACACATATAAATCTCAAACAATGATAAAAAAAAAAAACACAGAATTCCATCCCTGTGATTGGACTTCAGTGACTATGCCCAGGGTATATTCTGCACCTCTACCTACTGTTAGGTTCAAGAAATACCCATGTTTCATGACTGACGTTACATTGGTATCCTTTAGGACAAGGACAAATTTGTTTACGCCCTAAATAATAACCAGGTGCTTCCTTCCCAGCAATGATCTCTCCATCCCTAACACAGAGTACTGTGTATTGACCTGGTATGCAGAGGAGATCGTGGTCATGCTTATAAACCTGCCCCCAGCTCCGTACTCTCTGACCAGATGTGGGTCACTTGGCCACAGATGCAACAAGATAGAATCCCCAGTCAGTAAGCCCCTTGACGCCACAAAATATACAGACCGAGTCTGCACTTCTGTACATGGATTATAGAGCACACCCTTTCACAATCCAAAGCAGTACAGCCCATCCAGGCATTCGACTAAAACTTTGGATTAGTGTAAGCCACGTATTTTGCAAAGTCTTACTGAGTGGTGATGCTAACTCATCAGGCCACTGCCCCTCATAGAGAGACTGTACAATCAGCTTGATGGTGGTCGATAACTCCGCCTGCCGCTGCGTGCACGCCAGAGCCACTGACACATCTATCCTATACACTCTCTACCAACCTCTCACCCTGGTTGACAAAATCTTGAGCCACTTTACACTGGATCCCATTCCCCCCAATATAGTGCTGAATACATCCCTCCTCTTCTGGTTACTCCTCAGAGATAAGTGCCCTGAACCTCACTCTGTGTCCGCACATCTTTGGGAGCAACCCACTAATATACTGCACTTGATTCAGAGTATATTCAGCACATATAGGGTACTCGGATTCTATCAACCACTGCGAGATGCTGAAGCGCCATGTGATGACGGCATACTGTACCCTGGTAGCCAGCGTTTCACAAGTGCCAGCCTCCTAGGTACCTGCACCATATTCAGTTATGTTAATACATGTAAACAAAACATTTCCTTCTTTCATTTCCTCCTCCCATAATAAAAAAACATATTATATATGTCTTGTTCTGAAGGATTGGATATGTTATATTCCTTCCCCAACCTCCAACCCATTGCATTTGTATTCATAGTCCGTTTGCATTCATAAATGACAGGAGAGATTCTGGCAAAATGTTTCACGCGTCTCGTCGTTGGGCAAAGTCTTTCAGATTCAGTATTAGTGCAAAAATTGTCCCTAAGAAAAAGAAACCTTATATTTCAAGTATTAATCTGAATCTTTTTTCTCCTGAACGTTTATCAGAACAAATTTTCGGTGTGGTATGGTACAGACGAACTGCCAACCAGATGAACATTCTTCATCTCTGTTCCAGAATCCTCTCCAATTTCGCTCCACCAAGATGTCTGGTTTCCTGGACCCATTGAAGTCTAGTGTAAGGCGTGTGAGATTGCCTTCCTGTGGGGGGGGACCTGTATTACCAAAGAGCCAGCTGTTCTTGACTGGAATCCGAGAATGGTAAAAATTCAGACAATTATGTTATTTGCAACATATGCCGCTTTGCGCCTAATAAGGCGCACATCACACTTCTTTAGACATGGCTCCCTTCGAACCGTCCATACGATCCGAACAGTCCTCCACTGTTTCAATACTTCCAACATGTGTTTCAGAATCAGTATCCCTGGAACAGATCTTAATTGTCTTCCAACCTGTGCTCCAGAAACAGCTCTTTGGCACAGTCCATACGGTCCGAACAGTCCTCCACTGTTTCAATACTTCCAACATGTGTTTCAGAATCAGTATCCCTGGAACATTCCTCAACTGTTTTCCAACATGTGCTTCAGAACCAGTATCTCTGGAACAGTCCATAATGGTTTTAACGTGCTGTGCTTCCCAACACGTGCCGCTTTGCTACTGGGTGACACACCAACGTCACTCTTCCGTGATGGCTTCCATGTCGCTATTCTGTATCTTATTCTTCTTTCTGACATCTTCATGAAGAGGTGCAGTACAGGCAAGGGGTATTCGTTCACTCATCATTCACCAGCACACACTCAGAGCAGAAAATTAACCAGCTTTCAGCTACAGAGCCCAGAGGAGCGTCTTTCTTGCCCATCTTATTAGCCTAAAACACACTGTTATCACCTTCCACCATGACATATATCACCCAACACCATAATATACATTGTACAGGTCGGCGTGGCTGCGTCCTGGAGGGACGCTGTGTTTCCCCTCTATTTGGGCTGTGGTCCTTTTAAGAGGATGAAAAGGGTTAATGAACCTGTCCAGGAGATGGTTTAAGGGAGGACAGGAAGTTGCAGGTGAGGAGGGGGAAGTGTGTAGCAGAGCCTGTGTATGGTAAAGCTGAACTAGGAAGTGCTGCAAAGAGCTTTGAGAAGCTGGGAACAGACAAACTTTGAAAGGACTTGGCAGTGGCTGCCTGAAAGCCTGTTTTTGGAGGACTTTAATTGCAAAGGACTGTTGAATTGCAAACCCAGTACTGAGATCTACAAGTCAATGAGACTAACGCTTTATTTTTGTTTTGCTGCTATAAAGCCATTTATGTTCAATAAACCTCAATTTTTATTTAAAAGCCTGTGTCCTGCGGTCAAGCTGATCCCCCAAGCGTTACAACATATATACATATGACCCATGAAATCACGTATCCCGCTCCCAACCTCCTATAACTCTTCACTGTAAATACAGGTCGGGATTATGCAGGCTTGCACAGTGGTTTGTCCGACTGCAACTTGGCCTCAGTGGCATCACTAGGGTTGGTGTCACCCGGTGCGGTGAAACATGGTGTCACCCCCCCCCCCCCCCAGCAGGACAGGCAGTAGGGCATTACGTGCTTCTCACGTCCCTCCAGCCTGCTGCAGTGCTAATTGATAGTGCCACCCAGGGCATTCTTCTCAGGGAAAACGTGCAGGAACTTCCCCCAAAGTAGGAAGGGGGGGTTGAGCGTGCCACAGCAACTGGGTGTGGGAGGTGCAGAGTTCAGGTGGGTGCAGGGTACCAGGTGCAGGTGGGTACAGAGTGCAGGTAGGTACAGAGTGCAGGTTGCAGGGGGTACAGAGGGCAGGGTTTAGGTGAGTGCAGGGTGCAGAGTGCAGGTGGGTACAGAGTGCAAGGTGCAGGTAGGTGGTGGGTGCAGGTGGGTACAGAGTGCAGGTGGGTGCAGGGTACAGAGTGCAGGTGGGTGCAGGGTGAAGAATGCAGGTGGGCAGAGTGCAGGTGGGTGCAGGTGGGTACAGAGTGCAGGGGATCGGAGGAAGCGGCGGCGCTGGAAAAAAAATCCTCATCATCAGAAGGGTGTCACCCCTCTAGCGGGTGTCACCCGGGTGCGGACCGCACACCCCGCACCCCCCTAGCAACGCCTCTGCTTGGCCTGTCTGTGATACCTCAGGATCTAAATTGGCAGCAAAGTCTCTAATTTGTACTAAGGGAAATTACCGTCAATTTGTCCCTCAACTTGCATAGGTAAGCAGGAGAGCCTAGTTTTGAGTTTTGAGTCTAACAACACATATAAATCTCAAACAATGATAAAAAAAAAAAACACAGAATTCCATCCCTGTGATTGGACTTCAGTGACTATGCCCAGGGTATATTCTGCACCTCTACCTACTGTTAGGTTCAAGAAATACCCATGTTTCATGACTGACGTTACATTGGTATCCTTTAGGACAAGGACAAATTTGTTTACGCCCTAAATAATAACCAGGTGCTTCCTTCCCAGCAATGATCTCTCCATCCCTAACACAGAGTACTGTGTATTGACCTGGTATGCAGAGGAGATCGTGGTCATATAAACCTGCCCCCAGCTCCGTACTCTCTGACCAGATGTGGGTCACTTGGCCACAGATGCAACAAGATAGAATCCCCAGTCAGTAAGCCCCTTGACGCCACAAAATATACAGACCGAGTCTGCACTTCTGTACATGGATTATAGAGCACACCCTTTCACAATCCAAAGCAGTACAGCCCATCCAGGCATTCGACTAAAACTTTGGATTAGTGTAAGCCACGTATTTTGCAAAGTCTTACTGAGTGGTGATGCTAACTCATCAGGCCACTGCCCCTCATAGAGAGACTGTACAATCAGCTTGATGGTGGTCGATAACTCCGCCTGCCGCTGCGTGCACGCCAGAGCCACTGACACATCTATCCTATACACTCTCTACCAACCTCTCACCCTGGTTGACAAAATCTTGAGCCACTTTACACTGGATCCCATTCCCCCCAATATAGTGCTGAATACATCCCTCCTCTTCTGGTTACTCCTCAGAGATAAGTGCCCTGAACCTCACTCTGTGTCCGCACATCTTTGGGAGCAACCCACTAATATACTGCACTTGATTCAGAGTATATTCAGCACATATAGGGTACTCGGATTCTATCAACCACTGCGAGATGCTGAAGCGCCATGTGATGACGGCATACTGTACCCTGGTAGCCAGCGTTTCACAAGTGCCAGCCTCCTAGGTACCTGCACCATATTCAGTTATGTTAATACATGTAAACAAAACATTTCCTTCTTTCATTTCCTCCTCCCATAATAAAAAAACATATTATATATGTCTTGTTCTGAAGGATTGGATATGTTATATTCCTTCCCCAACCTCCAACCCATTGCATTTGTATTCATAGTCCGTTTGCATTCATAAATGACAGGAGAGATTCTGGCAAAATGTTTCACGCGTCTCGTCGTTGGGCAAAGTCTTTCAGATTCAGTATTAGTGCAAAAATTGTCCCTAAGAAAAAGAAACCTTATATTTCAAGTATTAATCTGAATCTTTTTTCTCCTGAACGTTTATCAGAACAAATTTTCGGTGTGGTATGGTACAGACGAACTGCCAACCAGATAAACATTCTTCATCTCTGTTCCAGAATCCTCTCCAATTTCGCTCCACCAAGATTCTGGAATTAAAGAACAAGAGCAGAATCAAATTCTTATTGATAATATCTCATCACACAGGAATTTAGCATTCCTGACTTCTAAACAAATTATCAAAACACCATGATTCCTCTAGGATGAACACATTCTAAAATTGATCCCCATGGTACAAGCAAAAATATAAAATATAAAAAAAAAATTAATGTGACCGTTGCGTCTCAAAAATTCAAAATTTTAAGCAATAAAAAAAACAATGCATTATCTGTACTCTAAGATCCATGCACTACTTTCCCTTTCAGGTGGATAAAATCACAAAATATTGGAATTCTTTCCACCTGAATGAAAAGAAAAACCAACAAAAGAAAAGAAAAAACAAAACACAATTCCAGCAGCTAAAATGGCTTCCTAATGTCACCAGCTGCTAATTGAGGACATAATTCAACGACCACCAAGTCAGTTGCTAATGATCCTTTCCAGGCGTACTAAACATAACAATTTTTCCACCTGAACAAAAAAATATTGAAAAATGAAAACTAATAAAAAAAATGAAAATAAAAAATGAAAATCAATAATAAAAAAAATTGAAAAATGAAAATTAATCAAAAATGAAAAAAAAAAATTGAAAAATGAAAATTAATAAAAAAATTGAAAAATGAAAATTAATAAAAAAAAAAAATGAAATAATATATTTTTTTGAAAAAATTAAGATTAATAATAAAAAAAATACACGAGAGAGGAAAAAAAAATATTACTAACATTTTTTTTAAAGGTTGGATTAAAAAATTAAAATAGGAGGCTTATCCTCGAAAATATACATAAATCAAGGTCCTCTATGATTTTCCAAACATGACCGGCAAATCTCTAACTCACATCTAAATCCTTATTCATTGCATGGAAACGTTAACCCGAAAATTCTCACTATCCTTGCACCACTTTAAAGGCTGTTACCACTGTTTCCTCCCCCTGCTATATTTGAATGAACATATGGCTTCTCCCCTTTTTCATAATAGTGATTCTCCTGTCTTAATTGAGTATTATAGACTCTATGCCTAGGGTTACCCCATCTCACCGAATACACTTCATACCGCCTTGGGGTAGTTTTGGGGTGTTGAGATCTTATTTTCATATTATTGGCCGCCCAACAAAATCTGGCAATGTGACCCCCCTTGTTACACAAAAAACACTTAAGGGTCGGTCTCTCTGCCTGGGGCCTCCTCTGAGTATAAAGCAATGGAAACCCACGTTGTTGCATAACATTACTCTGAACAGACTTTATACTTTGATCATCCGAGGGGTAATCACTAGCGATGGACTCATCAGATGTCTCCACTGATTCAATACCAGAATCATTTTCTAATGCGGTTACCGCATTTCCATTTAACTTTCCAACCTTAATTTCTATCTTTATTGTGCAGTTGGCATTTGCAGGGGGTGTCACCACTACTGTGCTTTCGGCTACTTCTGCAATTCTCTTATGGGGCCTATTGTCTTGATCTGTCTCCCGAACCCAGTCCCTTAATATATTTACAAAGGTCTGGTACGAGGTGGCATTCCTCAGTGCAATTCTGGTATGGTAATCAATGCATGTGCACTTATTAGCCATAGAACACAGAAAACTACTGCATCGTGAGACATATCGGGACAATTGTATGTAGCCTTATAAATGGTGAAATTTTCACTGCAAAAGAGTATTGGATCAATTCCCCTTCTAAATTTAGTATTTTCTAGAGCATCTGAACCCCTAGTATCCCTTCCTTCCATTATGCGCTGTATTTCCCTCATTCTATCTGCCGAGTTACCCCAATTAGAGTTTAACTCGGGAGATAGACCCCTATGATTCCCGACCGGTGGTTGCAGTTTTCCACATAGTTGCAATGGAAGCCAATGCGCGGAGGAGTGCGCATGCATCCCTATTGTTTAAAATGTACTGTTTCACTAGAGCTTCCAGCCTGATTGAGAGACTAATAGGTGAGGCACTCGTGTAAAATTTTCCCAAAATCTGGCCAGATTTATGCGATCTTGTATGAAGAGTGTCGTGGATTGGGTGCCACCCTCACTTCTTAAAATTATAGATCCTTTGTGACGCAGGAATAAATAGAGGCGAACTGTGATCAGCCTCTTCCGTCTTGTCAGCTGACCATACTGGTTGCTGTTCTATCAGCATGTCTTCCCCCTGCTCTTTTGTCACACTGGGCTGTGTATCCTTGTTAGCACAACAATGGCTGTGCATTTTCTCAATTGCTTGTGCTTCCAAAGATAGAATGGCATGATCTTTGTGGGCAATTTGAGTTTTACATTCTTGTAACTTTCTTTTAAGTATTTTTATCGTAGATTCATTCACAGCCTCTTTCTTTTCTAAAGATGTGATACACTGTTCCCTCAACATACATGTTTCCTCTAACATACTAACCCTTTTTTCCAATACACACTTCTCATTTACTAATTGTTCAATACATTTACCCGCACCTGCATCACACTTGTTAGCTATATTCATTACATTGCCCACAAAATCCATAATTTCATGTCTTATAGCCTTCTTTTGTACAGTATTAAAACCATTCTCATTAAGTAGTTTTCCAAGAAAATCCATTGTTATGTTAATCTGCCACTAGCTTCACTGAAAAGCTGTTTGGCCAGTTTAGACAATACACACCTGAATCAACACAAGCAAACACAACAGACAACAAAAAAAAAACTTTCTTTAAAGCTATTTAAAATTGAGTTCCGAGCACATCAACTAATGCTCTTCCAAATCAGCAAATTATCTATCACTGATTTCTAGCCCCCTTAGATTGCAGGCCACATTGATCCTCTATAGGAACAGAAAGCTATTTTCACTTTCACCTGGGTACAAAACAAAAAAATAAATAAAAATGAAATAAAATAAAACTTCAAAGTGAAAAAATAAATAATGTGTATACCTTCTCTAGGAACAGAAAGCTCTTTTCAGTTTCACATGGGTAGAAAATGAACTAAAAATAAAAACTTAAAATTCAAACACACAAAAAAGAAAAAAAAATCATAAAATAAAATAAAAATATATATATTTCTCCCAGTTTTTCCGTAAAGATGTGTGGTCTATCCTGTCAATCTGCAGGCTATATCACATATCCAGGGGTGATCATTCCCCTCACTCACCCTCACTCACCAGTACCCGTGACTGGTTACAGGCCTAACACACACGGATACTACAAAAAGCGCTTAACAAACATATCAGCCAGAAATCTCACCATTTTTCTGTACGTCTACACTTCTGATGAGATTTTACAGAACTTCCTGGATCATCAAAGCAGGGTTTCCAGATTCGCGAGCCAGCGCCAATCTTTGTCCATAACTTGCAACGATTTTCAGTTCTGGGTTGAGGATTAAAAACAAAAATACATTAGGGTTTGTGGACTCTATGTCCAACGATCTAGGGGTGCCAAAATGAAGTAAATAAAAACATGCAACAACTAACTATATGTATCTATCCTTTACTGTAAACTGTAATACCTATATATAAGCTATTGCATCTGTATTAACATGCATGAGTCCTGTATTTGCTACTGTATATCAGGCCAAAGTGTGCTCTAGGCCTGAGGCTAAGCGTTAGTCAATGAGACAGACACCCTTGAAATTAAACAGTTATATTTATTCTAACAAAAAGTGTCCATTATATAGTAAACAAAGCTGTAGCATAGAATTCCTATTGCACAATATACAATCACTAACAAAATACCTATGGCCTACTACAATATGGGCAAATAAGATAGAAAGATACTTAAGTTCGGTCCCTCTTGACTGGCTCCTGATGGATTAAGAGAGATTTTAGGCCTTGGCCTTCACCACATGGCTCGGCCCAAAATACCGGCCAGGCTTCCATGCGGCCTAGTCCATGTGGCTTCAGCATAGGCCTTCAGAGCAGGCTCACTCCAGCATGCTCCCAAGGGAAATTGAGAAAGAGTTCTCTTTCAAACTCCTTTTTACCAAACCTCACTCATTAATCATTCGCACCACCTCCCATCTTGCCTGCCCATCTGATGTTCAACCAATCATTGCACTTTCATGACTCACATCCTTGTTAGTGGCTGTCATGCCATACCTAGCCTCTGGGGGGCGATCTTGACCATACCATCTCCAATACAATTAATTCCTTTAACCCTTGTAATCATGTTGTCCTAATCAATGTCCTTTGTTTGTTTGTGGAGACTGCCCAACAGCTGTCTGGTTTCATGGACCCATTGAAGTCTAGTGTAAGGAGTGTGAGATTGCCTTCCTGTGGGTGGGGGGGGGCTGGCATCCTGTATTACCAAAGAGCCAGCTGTTCTTCACTGGAATCCTAGAATGGTCAAAATTATGACAGACAATTATGTTATTTGCAACATTAGTACACTAACTAGCGGACATATCTGTCAACGTCACCGCCACGTCACCGCGCTGTCTGCCGGCGGGGATTTTGGTTTGATCGAGTGTACAAAATAGCCCAGCAGACAAATCTGATCAAAACGGTCTGTCAGACCGATTTGATTGGATTTATTTAGTCGTGTGTACGCGGCCTCACTACAAAACTTAATTTACCCTGTTATTTCTGACCGCTCTCCTCTTCTCGCTTCCCCTCCGAGTGTAGCTTTAGATTGGAGGAGGATAGTGGTCACATGAAAACATCAGAGGAGAGCAATCATGTGAACAGCCGGAAAGAACACAGTATGTATGAGAAGGGACTGGCAGTGTTTTTTTTTTAACTTTACAGTACGCTGGCAGTGCTGTCCCAGGAGACTGGGGGATCTCCTGGAAGTGCAAGGGGGCTGTGTAATGTAAAGAAGCTGTGTAGTGTATGGGGGGGCTACGTAATGTGCTGGGATCTGTGTAATGTGCTGGAATCTGTGTAATGTGCAGGGGGGGGGGGGGCTTTGGTCTGTTTAATGTGTAGGGGGGCTGAGGAATATAAAAGGGGCATGTTTTTTTCCTGAAACTTCCCTCTTAAAATTAGGGTACGTGTTATATGTTGGTCTTATACGCAGATAAATACGGTAATTCTTTTTCACCTATATGGTAATTACATTCCACTGGATTTGCAACAATGAGTGCAACAGGATAAGGTGGTGAATCAGGAGCAGGGCATTGAGAGAGTATTGCGGCTGGGGCAGTTTGTGAGGCATAAACTTCCAATACAAAATGATAATTGGGATTAGGAAGCTGGAGAATAGGAGCAGTGGTAAAACAATGTTTATGGTCATTACCCTCTGACCGAGAGAGATGTGGATCACATAAACACGCAACAAGACTTACAACATAAATAGACCTGAAGTGTGCCTTGGTGGTCTGGTCAGTATGCCAAGAAAAGGGGGCATACCCAAAGTAAGTAATGGGTAGTTAATTAAACAAGGATATGCTGAGAAGTGCCCTGAAAAAGGGAAGGGTGGGATGGTGTCAAATGCGATTGAATGCACAGACTCACGGACATGAGGTGAGCTGGGAAGAGTCAGCCCAGTGACGTGTAGTACCGCACACTGAACTGACAAAGAGCATGTGTGAGTGGGCTGCTTTAATACCCTCTAGGCTCCTCCCATAAACTCAGGCCACCATACTGGCCTTCTTATTTATGGTTGTTACCCTCTGACCAAGAGAGATGTGGATCACATAAACACGCGACAAGACTTACAACATAAATAGACCTGAAGTGTGCCTTGTTGGTCTGGTCGGTATGCCAAGAAAAGGGGGAAAAAGACTCAGATAGGGAAATAGCTTTTATTGATTTCTTGTATTTATTAAGCCAGCTTGGTAAAGGCTTGTGCCATCTCTTCCTGAGTATTTGGGATGTATGTGGCAAAACAAGGAGACTTCCATCAGCCTGGTATCTTGATTGGGTGGCACCAGAGGCTACTCTAATTCAGAAAGAATGTCCAGAGAACTGACTGGGGTTTGAAGCCCAAGTTGCTTAAGAGGATTCTGACATGCTTGACAAACTGACTGCCGCTCAGGGAGCTGGTTTAGAAAGGGTATTGGCTGGATAGATGGAGCAGTAGTCAGTCGAGCACTGTCACTGGGCGTCAGGCGTTGTTAGTCTCAAACAGGTTGATGTCAACCCCCGGGGCTGGTTTGTTGCGTTTGCAGACTGTGAGAGTGTAGTAGTTCTAAAGCGAGTCAGGTGGCGTCGGAGCAGTGTCTGACTGCAGGAGCCACTGACTGTAAATTCACTAGGTCGTAGGGAACCGTAGAAGGCCTGGTAGATGGCTGTTTGGGTGACTGTGCTGGGCAAAGCTCTGAACAGGGAACGAGTAAGGATTTTATATATGTCCCTAAAGAGGGCACTCTTGAAAGGTAGGCGCTTGCCACTGACTACAGGTTGGTGCTTCTGTATGCCCTGTAGGAGGGACTTGACTGCATGGGCTCGAGAATACTGACGGTTTACTGAGGTCCTGCAGGGACAGGAAATGCTGGACGCCATCTAGATAAGGGTCAGCTGCGTGTGGCAATACGATATGAAGGCTAGGACATGTCCAACGTTGCCTATTGCTGCTCCGGGGCAAGGGGCCAAAAATTAGCAGTTAGTGTCCCATGCAGTGCGATAGGCCTTCAGTGTGTTACGTGCCAAGGAGTGGTTAATAAGCTGGGTAGAGTTGGTGAGATGCGACTTCAGTCAATCGTCAGCAATGACCAGGGTGGGACAGGGATAGTTGTTGGGTAGGTTCCAGGCTCTTACTGGAAAAACAAAGTAAGGTTGGAATGGGACAGAGCATCAGCTGCGATTTTGCATTTGCCTGGAATATGTCTACAGAAGATATTAAACTGGTGATGGAGTGACAGCTGTGCGAGCCTGCGCAGGAAGGAGGTGATGGGGAGTGACTTGAATCTACCTTAACGTGATGTGGCCTGATGTCTGTGGTGAAGGGCACTGTCTGTCCTGTTTAAGTGTGGCCCCAGACCTGGGCAGCTGCCACGATGGGGTACAGCACGAGGCATGATGAAGACTGGGTGAAGCAGAAATTTAGGAGAACTTCTGGGGGCCAAGGTTTGGAGAACCAGTGGTGGCTGAAAAATGTCTGCAAAAGCCTGTGGTGGCTCGGCTGACACTGCCGGGATGAAGATTGAAATGCTGTTTAGCTGATAGCAGGTGGGGAAGTTGTTCCACATAGCTACAGTAAGTCTGCTACTGATGCTTGGTCTGGTTTGAGAACTTGGACTGAATCTTGCATTGGTGTGAGAAAATCAAGACAATACACAGGTGCTCAACAAGACGATATACGTGCGCCCGCAGACCAACGTGCGCCCGCAGACCAACGTGCGCCCACAGACCAATGTGCACTTGCTGACCAACATGCATTTGCTGGTGCTGGATGGAAACCTTAACCAAGCGCAGGGAAACAGACAGAGAAAAGATGAGTGGCCCAGTGAGTGTCAGGTTGCTGGGATGATATTGTGTGGTTGCAGGGGCCTCGAGTATGAAGGTTTGTTTTGAGACGGCATTGCGTGGTTGCAAGGGTCTCAGTCTGGTTTGCTGAGACGATATTGTGTGGTTGCAAAGGTCTCGATGATTATGAGGTTTGTTTTGAGATGGCCTTGTGTGGTTGCATGGGTCTCAACAAGTGAGGGGTTGCTGAGACGATGTTGCGTTTTGCAATGGTCTCAAGTGAGTGTCGGGCTGCTGAGATGACTTTTTATGGCTGCAAAGGTCTGAACGGGTGTCAGGTTGCTGAGACGATATTGCGTTTTCAATGGTCTCAAATGAGTGTCAGGTTGCTAAGACGACTTTGTATGGCTGCAAAAGTCTGAACGGTGTCAGGTTGCTGAGACGAGATTGTGTGGTTGCAAAGGTCTAGACGAGTGTGAGGTAGCTGAGATGATATTACATTTTGCAAGGGTCTCAAATGCTGTCAAGTTGTCAAGTGTCAAATGTCAAGTTGCTGAGACAATATTATTTTTTTTTAATGAAAACGACTGTGAATGAAACACTGGAGTTTCTGCGTCTGGCAGTGTTTACAAGCTGTTACAGGCATTGGTGTTTTGAATGCCTCTGAACATCCGTCTGATCCTATTTTTTTTTTTTCAGGAAGGTTTCTAACTCAACTGCCTAGAAACTACTATAAATGATCCTGTGTAGATGTACTGATAAGATAACAGAGGAGAGATTGGGGATCCTGTGAAGATGTACTGGTAAGATAACATAGAGGAGAGATTGGGGGCGGCTGAAAAAATACCCAACTGTTCCTAAATGTCCATTTACCAACAGCAGTGTACATGAGGCCTAAGACGATTTGTCTGGCTGCAAGGGTCTCAATGAATGCTAGGTTGCTGGGGCGAGACTGCGTGGTAATAAAAGTCTTTAACCACTTGACCACTGGGCACTTAAACCCCCTTCCTAACCAGACCAATTTTCAGCTTTCGGTGCTCTCACAATTTGAATGACAATTACTCAGTCATACAACATTGTACCCATTTGAAATTGTTGTCCTTTTTTTCACACAAATAGAGCTTTCTTTTGGTGGTATTTGATCACCTCTGGGTTTTATATTTTTTGCGCTATAAAAGAAAAACGACTGAAAATTCTGTAAAAAAAAATAAAAAAATCTTGTTTATGTCATATTAGCGGGTTATTTCTCACACACAGCATATGCATACCACAAATTACACCCCAAAACACATTCTGCTATTCCTCCCGAGTATGGCGATACCCCATGTGTGGGACTTTTACACAGCGTGGCGACATACAGAGGCCCAACATGCAGGGAACGCCATCAGGCGTTCTGGAACACCCAGACCAATTCTGACATTTCTCTCCTACATGGAAAAATCATCATTTATTTGCTAGAAAATTACATAGAACCCCAAAACATTATATATGCTTTTTTAGCAAAGACCCTAGAGAATACAATGGCGGCAGTTACAACTTTTTATCTCGCGTTGGTATTTTCGTAGAAAACAGTTTTGTGCTAAAAAACAAAACAAAACAGTAAAGTTAGCCCAATTTTTTTCATAATATGAAAGATGAAGTTACGTCGAGTAGATAGATACCCAACATGTCACCTTTCAAAATTGCGCACAATGATGGAATGGCGCCAAAGTTCGCTACTTAAAAATCCCCATAGGCGACGCTTTTATTACTTTTATTGGTTACATGTTTTTAGTTACAGAGGAGGTCTAGGGCCAAAATGATTGCTCTCGCTCTAACGTTCACAGAGATACCTCACATGTGTAGCCTGAACACCGTTTTCATATGTGGGCGGGACTTATGTATGCGTTCGCTTCTGCATGCGAGCACACGGGGACAGGGGTGCTTTAAAAAAATGGGTATTGCAGAGTATTTGGGTATTGCAGAGTATTGTGCAGGGTATTGGGGTATTGCAGAGTATTGGGGTATTGCAGAGTATTGCGCAGGGTATTGCAAAGTATCGTGCAGGATATTGCAAAGTATCGCGCAGTGTATTGGGGTACTGCAGGGTATTGGGGTACTGCAGGGTATTGGGGTACTGCAGGGTATCGCGTGGGGTATTGGGGTATTGCAGAGTATTATGCAGGGTATTGTACAGTATTGGGGTACTGCAGAGTACTGGGGTACTGCAGGGTACTGGGGTACTGCAGGGTACTGGGGTACTGCAGAGTATTGGGGTACTGCAGAGTATTGGGGTACTGCAGAGTACTGGGGTATTGCAGAGTATTGGGGTACTGCAGGGTACTGCGGTACTGCAGAGTACTGGGGTACTGCAGGGTACTGGGGTACTGCAGAGTATTGGGGTACTGCAGAGTATTGGGGTACTGCAGAGTACTGGGGTATTGCAGAGTATTGGGGTACTGCAGGGTACTGGGGTACTGCAGAGTATTGTGGTACTGCAGGGTACTGCAGAGTACTGGGGTACTGCAGGGTACTGGGGTATTGCAAGGTACTGGGGTTTGTACCTTTAAGCGAGCAGCATAAGGTAGGACAACGTTCGTTTGATTCATAGGTTCCGTAGGGGCCACTAACAAACAATATGGGAGACAACGAATGGTAGAAAATTGATAGGACATAAAGAATGTAATAACAAACATCAGGAAGGTGTAGCGTGATGCCATGCATGGGGCAAAACAATGATGTTTGGTGTAGAAAATAGAACGCGAGAAGTGCGTACGAATAATTTGTAAGATCCACTGCGGGAACCAAACATATGGTACGGGTGACACCACGAGTGGCCACAAATTTGACATGACAAACAAGCTAACAAATCCTACCTGGGACAGTGAATGTGCGACTGGGTTTGCTTTGGACTGGAGTGGGTGTGCAACACATCCGAAGAGTGTGGTGTGGTGCCATACATGACGCACAGGCAATAACTTTGGTAAATAAACGAGAGAGAAGAACCGTGTACAAACAATTCGTAAGTTCCGCCGAGGGAACTAAAACACACGGCATGGGGAGAACAACGAATGGCAACGGTAGAAAGTATGCAATGTATCTGATACAAAACGGTTATAAAGAGAAATGACTGATACTAAACGGTTGTAAAATGCATGAAACTAATCCGATACGAATCGGTAGTAAGGAGTATTGAACAAATCTAATATGAATTGGTTGTAGAGTGTATGCTACCCCTTGCTGTAAAACCGAACACCTACCAAACACCCATCCCCCCCCAGGCTATTCAAGTGCAGACAAGGCACCAGGTGAGTCCAATTACCACCTCAATCTGCCAAAGAACTTATACAAACAATACATGCTAATCTCCAAATGAATGAGACAGCAACCATGGAGAGTAAATTTTATAACCAGTGAAGCCTTGGATTTACAAATGAATCGTATGTTTGGCAGGAGGAAGTTACAAATGTACTACGCCTGTGCCGAATGATGTTGGAACATGAGCAACAATAACTCAGAGGCAGTTTTTTTTAAAGAAAAATGCAGGATAGGAAGCATAACGAATTGCTAGATTGCACATGATACGAAAAGGTTTGAATCCTACCGTGACAGAAAGCGGGAACCGCCGTCAAAAGACCATGAACGGAGAAGCCGCAATGCGCTTGCGATGTCGAATGCGATGTCGAATGCGATTGAATGCGCAGACTCACGGACATGAGGTGAGTTGGGAAGAGTCAGCCCAGTGATGTGTAGTACCGCACACTGAACCAACAAAGAGCATGTGTGAGTGGGCTGCTTAAAGGGTCACTAAAGGATTTTTTTTTTTTAGCTAAATAGCTTCCTTTACCCTAATGCAGTCCTGGTTTCATGTCTTCATTGTTCGTTTTTGCTGTAATCCTTCTCTGTTCTGCACACTTTCTGGTTGTCTGTTTACTTATGAAAAAAATACTGGGAGTAGGGATGAGACGAACACCCCCAAGGTCGATTCGCACCAGAACCGTCGAACAGACCGACCGTTCGCGCGAACATTTAGAACCCCATTGAAGTCTATGGGACTCGAACGTTCAAATTCAAAAACGCTCATTTTAAAGACCAATATTCAAGTTATTGTTGGAAAACATCTTTGAAAACCCGGGTCTTGCCCCAGGGAACATGTATCAATAGAAAAAAGTAAACAAAACGGTCGAGCAGGACTCCTGAAAAAATGACCGTTTTTAAAACTTTTTTTGCATTGATACATGTTCCCTCGGGCAAGACCCGGGTTCTCAAAGACGTTTTCACAGGCAAACTATAGACACCCAGCAGGTACAATATTTAAAGGAATTTTTCATTTTTTTTTTTAAGTTAAGCATCATTAAAACCACTGCTCCAGGAGCAGTGATTTTATTAATGCTTAAATAAAAAATAAAATAAAAATTCCTTTAAATATTGTACCTGCTGGGTGTCTATACCTGTGATAACGTCTTTAAATAGCACAATCACCTGCCTGCCAGTAGATTAGGAAGAACTGATCTATCTAAGCTATACAGTGTATAAATATATGTAGAACTCCTAGGGATGTATATATATTCTCTACACACTGTAAATTAAGCTAAACTGACTAGCCTGCCTGCCTGCTCTATCTAGCTATCTAAAAAGACAATCTCTCTGTCTCTCTGACTGCTTTCATTAACAAGCCGGAACACACTACACGAGGCTGCCCAGCAGGCGGCCTTATATAGTGTGGGGTGTGTGCTAAAGCCCTGAGGCCTCGTACACACGAGGGGATATGTCCGCTGAAAACGGTCCGATGGACCGTTTCAGCAGACATCTCCGCTCGTGTGTATGGGCTAGCGGACAGATTTGTCCACCCGACAGATTTCAAAGCATGCTTTGAAATCTATCCGGTGGGAATCTGTCCGCCCGACATGTCTGCTGGTTAGTACACTTACCAGCAGACATGTCGTCCCCCACCGTCGCCGCGCCGCCGCCGAATGTTTAACTTCCTGGTGCGGTGACGTGGCGGTGACGTGGCGGTGACGTGGCGGCGTCAATGTCACCGCCACGTCACCGCGCCGTCCGGCGGCGGGGAATTTGATCCGATGGTGTGTACACGCCATCGGATCAAACTCCCGATCGGACATATCCGATGGAAATGGTCCGCGGACCGTTTTCATCGTATATGTCCGATCGTGTGTACGAGGCCTGAGACATAATTGGCCAAAGCCACCCAGACTTTGGCCAATTATGGCTGTTCGTTTTTTGCGCGCTGTGATTGGCCAAGCATGCGGGACATACAGCATGCTTGGCCAATCATCAGCGTGCAATGCCGCAGTGAATTATGGTCCGTTTTGCATCACTCGAATTTGGCGCGAACGACCGATTTTGTTCGAATTTCGTCGAACGTACGAACAGACAATGTTCGAGTCGAACATACGTTCGTATCGAACGCAAAGCTCATCCCTAACTGGGAGCTTCTCTCTGTGGTCTCTAATCAAGAAGGTGTGATTACTGTGTGTCTAAAACGCCTCAGAACCAATCTGTTTCATTTTAAAAAGAAACACTGCTCTGTATTGGCTCTGTGTCTCTGTCCTTCACAGAAGCATGAAACTAGATGAAAAACAAAACTGAAACTGCAGGCATGATTGATTTTTATCTATTTTTAATCATTTTTAAAAGGAATCAGTTAACTATTATGGGCCAGATCCACAAACAATTACGGCGGCGTATCTCCAGATCCGACGCCGTAATTTCAAACCTGCGCCGGCGTATCATTGTTTTGTATCCACAAAACAAGATACGCCGGCTTTTTGCGTAGATACGCCATCTTACGGTGTCGTCCTAAAGTTTCCTATTTACTCTGGACCCTAGGGGCGCTTCCACATTGAATATGCAAATGAGCTAGATACGGCGATCCACGGACATACGTACGCCCGGTGCAGTGTTTTTACGTCGTTTGCGTAAGCTTATGTCCGGCGTAAAGTTACCTCTGCTGTATGGAGGCGTACATAATGTTAGGTATGGACATCGGGCCAGCGTTGAATTTTCTGTCGTTCACATTGTTTGCGTAAACTGTTCGCGAATAGGGATTTGCGTAAATTACGTTCACGTCGTTTTTATTGATGTTTTGCAATGTGATTTGGAGCATGCGCACTGGGATACGTCCACGGCGCATGCACAGTTAAAAAAAAATTAATTTACGTCGGGTCACGATTCATTTAAATAAAACACGCCCACCTCTTCCCCATTTGAATTGCGCGGGCTTACGCTGGCCCATTTACGATACACCGCCGTAACTTAGGACGCAAGTCCTTTGTGAATACGGCACTTGCCATTCTAACTTACGTTGGCGTAGCATAAATGATATACGCTTCACCCGGCAGACACTTACGCCAGGCTTTCTGGATCTGGCCCCATGTTTCTATACCCTGTAAACAGTCATTTCAGCAAAAACATTTTTTCCTTTACAACTCCTTTAAATACCCTCCGGGCTCCTCCCATAAACCCAGGCCACCATACTGACCATCTTTTTTTAATTGCTCGAAAGCCATCTGGGCAGCATTTGACCATGTAAAGTTTACAGAAGAACTGGTAAGTTGAGTAAGTGGTTTCAGTAGTAAAGATTTTTTTTTTATAAATGTACCCCCTCAGGAGCCGCTGGTTGTTTTGGGATCTACTCTTTTTGATTTAACACACCCCTTTTAATTTGCTCAAACCCTCCCTTGACACATCAGAAGTCTGGTGGATGTATTGTGACCCCTGCTGGGCTGAGGCACAATGACAGGCATACAACATTCAATGACAGTGTAATGATAGTATTACCTGAATAATGGATGGCCCCTCCAGACTAGAAGAATACGATCCACATAGTAGTATATTTAAATCAAAGAGAGTGAGTTTACTTAATAAGTACTCCAAGGAACACACATAAGTTTACATCATCAAGTGAATGGTTGTCATGCAGTAACACAATATGATTTTGCAAGGGCCCTTGCAGAAATCCACAAATGGCATTTATGAATGAAACAAATCTATCCTAAAGAATGGTACCATTCGGCTAAACTAGTGAACAGTCTGTGCTCGCAAGCTCCCTCTATCATGCGATCCTGCAAACAGCCCAAAGTCCACATTGCGGCCGGATGGTGCACGTTAAATTTGTAATCCACAAGTAATAAAAGATAAGGGGAAGTTAATCCAACAAAGTATGGTGAACATCAAACGTTGGTGAGCTGATCGCTAGCCAGCGTCAGTCACTTCTGCATAACCACCATAAACAGTGAAAAGGGTATAAGTTTAGGCTGAAGGCCAAACAGGGGCGGGAGGCCTGTGAGATGGCACTAAAGTGTATGTTTAAAGGGAGAACTAAGAGCTGAGCATGTGCCCTCTCACCTGACAGGCTGATCCGCCTGAATTCCTCTCAGGAAACGCATTGGTGAATAACTGCTCCACAGCACAAAGATCCCGGACGAGGGTGTTCCACTGTTTCAGTTGTTAGCTGGGCTTCCTCTCCGGTCTCCGGGTACACAGACTGGATACAGGAGTCTTGCTTCCTTCCGGATGGCTGGTCTCTTGGGAAATTTAGGCCCAGGCTTCTGGGCTTAGCAGCACGGCTGTCTCTGTCAGCAGCTCCGCAGAGGAGAAGAGGCTGGTCCTAAGAGAGCGAAAAAGCGCCACTCCCTCTGCTTAAGTAACCTCCCCCACAAATCTGTGCGGAGGCGTCACATGCTCCAACAGGGCATGGCATTGTGGAAAATGTAGTCTGTTTCTCGTAAGAGTCAATGGAGTCCATATCTCCTGCTACTTGCAATCCCACAATGCATAGCTCCTTAAAGATAATGTACATATTTACAGATCTGAATAAAGTCCTAGCGGGGATGGCCTGTCATTAGACTCTGACAGGAAGACTCCGCTACACACTTCCCCCAAATGAAATCTTTGGTCCCCAAAGAGGACAAAAGTATGTATGCTGTTAGAATTTGTTAGAATATGCAAGGTAATAAACTTTGTGCATCATTCCTTACATTGCTCAAAGCTAAACAACTTATTTGACACAGAGCGATCAGGGGAACCTCCCACCAATCATTGGGTATGGGCAGGTTGTCCTGTCTGCTGTTTAATAACAGTACAGCATTAGTTTCAGATGTGTCAGGGGGTGAGCAGGGGCTATCCTCCACCAAAGTGGCAGCCGGAGTATCACTCAAAGCATTAGATCTCTTGGAGGAGTGGATAGCGTCTTCGGAACACTCTCCCAATTGGCTATAGGTCAGTCTTTTTGGAGGATGAATAGTTCTTCTTTCTTTTGGCTCCTCGGGTACTGAGGATTTAGGAAGTATAATGTCTGTTTCATCATTCTGGAGAACAGCATCATCCTATATTTCTGACACAGCAGGTTCCTCAGCCCCTGAGTCATCTAGGTCTCTGTCTGGCGGGTTGGGGGCCTCCATAAAATCCTCAGCAGAGTACAGATTAACATCATCTTCCAGTTCTTCCTCAAGCAAGGTCAGAGGTATAAATTCAGGGGCCTCTGGCCGAAGTGTCCCAGTACTTGCACTTCAGATGGGGGCAGGAACGGAGTACTAGGCTCTGGTTGTTGAGAAGACCATAACCACTCTGACCCTATCCATTCATCTGAGGACTCTTCATCGTCCGAATCTGGAGGTGTTGGTTGGGACCTAGTAACTGGCCCAGAGGCTCTGGATGTAGAAGGTAAATCCACAGAGTCGGAGACCAAAGTTATTCGAACAGCCTCAGTGAGAGGTAGTAAGTGATTCCTGTGCCAGGTCTTTAGGGGACCCACACTTCCTTCAGGTCTGATTTGGTACACAGGGAGGTCAGGTAGTTTTCTACATATGATGTATGGCTGAGACTTCCAACAGTCAGACAGTTTATGTTTTCAAGTTCCTTAGCAAAACTCGGTCTCCTGGTTGTAGATCCTGAATCTGGACTCTTAAATCAAAGTTCCTCTTGTTTCTTTGTTCCCGTTTTTCAGAGTTAGTGTGTGCCTGCTCATAAGCCGTCTTTAGGCTATTCCTCAAGCGGTCCACGTAGCCTTTGTGAGAGGCCACAGAAGTATGATCCAAAGATATTCCGATGGCCAGATCAACTGGCAGTCGAGCCTCTTATGCAAACATCAAGCGGTATGGTGAGTACCCGGTTGAGTCGCTCATAGTGCAATTATATGCATGCACAATAGCAGCCATATGCTTGCTCCAGTGTTGTTTATTTTCAGTACTTAATGTCCCCAGCATATTCAAAAGAGTCCTGTTAAATCGTTCAGGTTGGGCATCCCCCTGGGGATGGTAAGGAGTGGTTCTGGTTTTATCTATGTTCAGCAGACCCAAGAACTTTTGTATCAGTTTACTCTCAAAGTCTCTCCCTTGGTCAGAATGGATACGTTGTGGTAACCCGTAATGAACAAAAAACTTCTCCACTAAAACTTTGGCTACTGTTGAGGCCTTCTGGTCCTTAGTTGGGTACGCTTGGGCATACCTAGTGAAGTGGTCAGTTACTACCAGGACATTTCCTATTCCATTCAGATCAGGTTCCATGAAGAGAAAGTCTATGCACACTAACTCCAACGGACCCTGACTTTGAAGGTGGCCCATTGGGGCAGCTTGGCGGGGTAGCGTTTTCCTTTGGATACACCAGATGCAAGAATGGCAATATCCCTCAATTTCAGCCCTCATGCCAGGCCAGTAGAACCTGTCTCTGACCAACTGGAAGGTCCTTTCGGGGCCCAGATGACCATGCTGGTCATGGAGCGCAGCTAGTACAGTCTCTCTGTGCTTGCTGGGCAAGAACATCTGCCATTTCTCTTCTGAACCATCAGAGGGGCCCCTTCGGTAGACCACCCCTTGATGGAACTGCAACCTGTCCCACTCTTTATGCACCAGTCGTGCTTCTCTTAAAGGACTGGTAAGAAGTATTCCTGGATTCCGACGTTCCAAAGCCCCTAGGACTAGGTTACCAAGTGGACCTTTTTCTTGGTCTTGCCTCTGTTCCTTCTTTGACAGCTGGGGCAAGTTTGAGTTACATTACAGTAGAATCTGGGGCACTCCTGCTGTCAGAATTCCTATTTCCTCGGCTCAAAATCCCCCCTTCGTCTGTAATTCAGTCCCCTGGCACAGTGCCCGGACCCCTTCAGAGGATATTTGAGTCCATTCCGACTCTGAGGCATCGGATCCATGGAGCCTGCTAGAGAGGGCATCAGCATCCTTGTTGCATGCTCCTGGGCGTTACTTCAGGCCGAAATTGAAACTGAGAGGGCTGCCAGCCATCTGTGTCCTGTTGCATCCAGCTTGGCGGTGGTGAACAGGTAGGTGAGCGGATTGTTGTCAGTTCTCACTTCGAATTCAGCTCCGTATAGGTAATCTCTCAGTTTGTCTACGACAGCCCATTTTAATTCTAGAAATTCTAGTTTATGAGTGGGATAGTTCTTTTCAGACGGGGTTAAGCTCCTGCTCACATACACCACTTGGCGCAGACAACCACTGTGTTCACGATACAACACTCCTCCTAACCCTTCCCTACTGGCATCCACATGCAACTCATATGGTTTTGAGGTACATGCGTAGGCCAGAACAGGGGCGGTGGTCAAGTTCTTCTTGAGTTGTATAAATGTCTCTTCGCACTCAGGAGTCCATTGATCACAAATGGATTCTTTGGGTTTCCAGGGGCCCATGGGAGGCTTCACTGGCTTTACAGGCTCAGAAGCATCATCTTCTTTGTCTGTTTTTAGTAACTCATTTAGAGGCTTGGCAATTTTAGCGAACCCCTCCACAAATCTCCTGTGGTAAGAGCAGAACCTCAGGAATGACCGCAACTCTATCACATTGGTGGGCCTAGGCCAGGAGGTAACTGCCTCCAATTTCTTTCTGATATTCCTTCTGCAGAGACTATGTGCCCCAAGTAGTGAACAGATGATTGATAGAACTGGCACTTCTCTCTGGACAGTTTCAGGCCTTCATCATGCAGTTGTTTCAGCATCTTTTCCAATCTCTGTCCGTGTTCCTCCAGAGTCTTCCCAAACACAATAACATCATCCAGGTATACCAATCCTTCGATCAGGTTCATATCGCCTACAGTTTTCTCCATCAATCTCTGGAAAGTGGCTGGGGCACCCGATAACCCTTGGGGTATGCGGTTAAATTCAAAGAAACCCACTGGGGTGATGAAAGCTGTCTTTTCTCTGTCTTCTGAGTGCATAGGAATTTGATGATAACCACTCTTCAGGTCCATAACACTGAACCACTTAGCTCCTGACAGGCTCTGTAGCGCATCCTCAATCCGAGGGGTGGTGTACTGATCAGGAATAGTCCACTTGTTGAGAGTTCTGTAGTCGAGGCACAGCCTCAGAGAACCATTTTTTTTCCTCACCACTACTATGGGAGAAGCATAAGGACTCCTGGATTCTCGGATAGTTCCTGTCCTTTTTAGCTCTGCAAGCTGCTTCCTGAGGTCTTCCAAATCTGTCAGGGGAACTTTTCGGACTCGCTCCCTAAAGGACTTGTCTTCCTTCAGTCGAATCCGGTGGGTGGTGCTGTTTGCACATCCAACATCAAACTCAGTCTTCGAGAATATCTTCTGCCACCTACTAAGCTGGTGGAAGTTCAGCGCCATCAGGTTTACGGCTCTTCTTTGAATCTTCTATTTTCTTGTCCTTCCCAGACGGGAAGGACTAACGGGAGTGACTTGATGTACCCGACCCAGTAGCACTCTGGCTGGCAATTCCACAGGGTCGGCAGTGGGTTCCGGATGTTGACGGATACCCATCCATGGTTTTTCTCCAGTACCTTCAGTGGGATCACTGCAGGTATCACTTCCAATCCCTCTGGGGATTCACCCAGATCAGGTTCAAGGACAAGATAGGGGCCTGGCTGGGACCAGGTGAGTTTGACTGAGGCCCAGAGGCAAGTCAATTTCCCAGGCTGCAGGACCTTCATTGTCCTTCCTAACCGCCAGATCCTTCCTATTCCTTCTTCGGGGGCCTTCCCTTCCATCACCAGCTGGTGGTATACCCTCCTTAACATTGGATGGACCCTTTGAGCTGAGGCTCCCGTTGTTTCGGTTAAAGGGGCCAGAAGTCTTCGGACCAAAGCCATGTTCGTCCCTATGATAAGGGAACTCTTGTGGGCCCCTGGAGGCCAGGGACAGACTATTGCCAGGGCATCAAAGGTTTCTGCTATTCTGGCTATCGAGGGGTCAGATTAGACGTATTGATAGATATTCATCATAAGGGAAACTCTGAGTTCCAATGCCCCATATTTCCAACTCTTCTAGCTTCTGCAAAGGCAAGTGAGAGAGGTACTTATCATAAAAGTCTCTGTATAGAAAAGTCACTTGTGCTCCGGTGTCCAGGAGGGCTTTGGTATTAATCCCTTCCACTTGAATGGGCACCAATGGGGAAGGCCCCACCAGGTTTTCAGGGAACTTCCGAGGCGTAACTTTTCTGCTCTCCTCTGTAACCCGTATTTTCACTCTTCTTTTGTAGGGGCCTCTTTTGGCCCCTACCCAGTCACGAGTGCGAAAGTTGGGTGGTGGCTTGAGAGGGGGCTCCTCTGTCTGTCTCCTCTCCCCTGTTTCTTTCTTTGTGTTGGAATTGTCTTTGATAGGCGGGCGTTCGGTTGACTTCCTCACCGAGGCCCTCTGAAGTTTTCCGCCGGCCTGTATGTTGGTTGGTAAGCATTGGCTGGGCTGGGGCAAACTTCTCTGGTGTGTCCTACCCCTCCACAGTTAAAAAAAGGAGGTAAACCTTCTTAGTTTACTTTGCTGGTCGTAGGACCCATAGGCAGGCTTCTCGAGTTTATCTTGTCTGGGTTGGTAAGAGGAAAACCCCGCTTGTCTGGACAGAGCAGCTACCATCTCCGTCAACTGGGACACCTGCATCCTCAGAAGCTCGACTCAAACTTAAACTGGGGTCTCCGAAGTTTGACATTTGTTCTCCGCTCCCAGGATAGACGTACCTATGATCAATCTCCGTATACTAACGGGGTTATAACGAGTACCCCCCTAGGAATTTCTAAGTCACCCCTGGACACAGAGGAGGTGGACCCCCTATGTTTAGAAGTGTATATCCACAAAGACCCTATGATCAGCAGTACGGCTTTATGGAGAGGAAAGAAAATCATTATGACAGGTCCCCATACCATTACAACCAAAATCAACCCAGATCTACTTACCCAGGGGATTTTCACAGAGATCAGGGAAATTATCACTGGGGGGAGAACAAAACGCGGCTCAAGAGGGGGGCGACGCACCCGGTCGAAAAAGAAGGGTATAGCAGGGGCGGGTATTTTCAAACTCACTTCAGTCGAACTTACTGAAGCAGAAAAGGTGGTTCTCGATAAGGGGTTAAAGTTTGTTCCACCTAAGGCTCTTAACAAGTTTAACACCTTTATCGATATTCAGAATGTACGTAAGCTCAACATTCAAAGGTATTTCATCAGTAACCCTAGTAGGCCCTCTTCTCAGATTGTACTTACAGAACTTTCCAATCCATCCCTCTTCAATCCCTCATACCCAATGGCTCCCAGTATCAAAGTGTTTAGGGATCTGGTCTTAAAAGACCTCGATGAACTTCCCTCTAAGAGGACGTATTCCGATCCCAACATTAAGATTGGTCTGAAAAGCCTATGCGAATGAAAGGACCTTGTCATCCGCCCTGCGGACAAAGGGGGGAGGGATTGTAATTTTGTATAAGTCCGCATACCATGGTGAAATGTACAGAATTTTGGGGGACACTACAACCTATGTGAAATTATCCTCAAACCCCACATCTAGCTTCAGAGCCTCTCTAACTGAACTTAATGAGACTGGGGCTCGGAAGGGAATTCTGGATAAAAAGGAGCGCGGTTACCTCATCCCTAGGATTCCGCGCATTCCCGTAATGTACTACTTACCAAAAATCCACAAGGATAGTACATGTCCTCCTGGACGACCCATTATAAGTGGGATTAACTCAGTCACCTCCCGCCTGGGGAAATACATAGATTTTCATTCACAACCAATTGTTAGGAATATTCCTTCATACCTAAAGGACACATGACACACCATTGCACGTCTTCATGAATTAGGGTTTCAGGCAGTGGAATGTTTCCTGGGTAGAGTTGATTACCTCTCTAACTTACAGAAACGGTTTATTTTGGATCTATTGAGGTTCGCCACCTTACATAATTATTTTTGGTATGGTGGAGAATTCTACCTGCAGCAAAAAGGGTTGGCCATGCGGGCTAAGTTTGCCCCAAGCCTGGCCAATATTTTTATGGCCAAATGGGAGGAGGATGTCGTCTATGCCATTAATCGACCAGAGATTGTTCTCTGGGTTTAAAACATAGACAACATCCTCCTCCTATGGAGGGGAGACCGTCAGTCCCTAGATGAATTCATGTCTACCCTTAACCACAATGAAATGGGAATTGGCCGAGAGGGAACCCTGCCTGGTTGAATTCTGTGCCTCGGAGCCAGTTGCTACGCATTAGACGCAACTGTTCGAACATCACAGATTTCCAAGCCCAGGCACAGATTTTGAAACAGATTCGTGGATAAAGGATATTCCAGCCAGGATGTGGATAGGAAGATCGACAGGATTACCATGATAGATCGGACCACATTAACGATTGAACGGCAAAAGATTGCTCAGGAATCGAGGTTTAAAAATTCCTTCTTTACCACCTTTTCTACCCAGTATAAACAAATTAGAGAGATCATTAGAAAGCATTGGAAGGTTCTGAAAAGCGATCGAGTTTTGGGACCCTTACTTCCTACCAATGCTAGGGTGATTTACAGAGGAGCCGCGTCACTAAAAAATCAAATTGCCCCCAACTTTTGAGATCCCCCAGTTAAGCCCTCTTTCTTCCCCCTTTCCAAGGGGTACTATCCCTGCAGGAGGTGTAGGGTTTGCCTAAATAATGTGAGCGGAAGGAAGAAGACGACTTGTTTCAGATCCACTTTCACAGGAGTGTAATTTCCAATGAAACACTTCTTCACAAATCGCCACCAAGCATATTGTCTACCTCATCACCTGCCCTTGTGGAAAACAGTACGTTGGTCGTACCATATGGAGCTTTTCCACAAGGGTAGGTGAACACATCACCAGCATCAAAAAAGGCTGCACCAAGCACACGGTGCCTAGACACTACCTCCAACAACACAATAAGAAAGTGGAGGGTACAAGCTTCCCCAATTTGCAATTGATTGGTTTACCACTACGTGCTACTACGGTGTCTGCCTACTTACCGGAGGGGAACATCTGGTAATGGATACTGGAGAAACTGGCTTCATAGGAGACTATGAAGCCAGTTTGTCCAGTATCCATTTCCTGGATTTGAAGATTCTGGCTCAGGACAACCAGCTGATGACCAAGACCTATTTCAAAAGCACAGATTGGAATGGGTACATTCCAATCGACAGCTGCCATCACCCTGCCTGGTTGAATTCTGTGCCTCGGAGCCAGTTGCTACGCATTAGACGCAACTGTTCGAACATCACAGATTTCCAAGCCCAGGCACAGATTTTGAAACAGATTCGTGGATAAAGGATATTCCAGCCAGGATGTGGATAGGGAGATCGACAGGATTACCATGATAGATCGGACCACATTAACGATTGAACGGCAAAAGATTGCTCAGGAATCAAGGTTTAAAAATTCCTTCTTTACCACCTTTTCTACCCAGTATAAACAAATTAGAGAGATCATTAGAAAGCATTGGAAGGTTCTGAAAAGCGATCGAGTTTTGGGACCCTCACTTCCTACCAATGCTAGGGTGATTTACAGAGGAGCCGCGTCACTAAAAAATCAAATTGCCCCCAACTTTTGAGATCCCCCAGTTAAGCCCTCTTTCTTCCCCCTCTCCAAGGGGTACTATCCCTGCAGGAGGTGTAGGGTTTGCCTAAATAATGTGAGCGGAAGGAAGAAGACGACTTGTTTCAGATCCACTTTCACAGGAGTGTAATTTCCAATGAAACACTTCTTCACAAATCGCCACCAAGCATATTGTCTACCTCATCACCTGCCCTTGTGGAAAACAGTACGTTGGTCGTACCATATGGAGCTTTTCCACAAGGGTAGGTGAACACATCACCAGCATCAAAAAAGGCTGCACCAAGCACACGGTGCCTAGACACTACCTCCAACAACACAATAAGAAAGTGGAGGGTACAAGCTTTCAAATCATTGATAGGTTTGTCCCCCATTGGAGGGGGGAACTCAGTGTCAGAGGAGTATCTAAACTAGAGGTATTTTGGATATATCTACTTAAAACCTATGTGCCTTATGGCCTAAATGTTGAATGGGATGTGAATGCCTTTATCAACCAATCCTAGATGAGTTATTTGGGTAGTTGATATTCTGGTTATTTTTCATGTTTTTTATTTCCTTTTCTTTTTGTTTTAGTCGTGGTTTTTCACTATCCTCCGCCGTGAGACCAAGTTTATTAATGTCCCTGCCTTCCCGATGATCCAGTATGTGCACTGGGTCCGTTTGGACAATGTGTGCGACCATATGAGGTGTATGTAGTGACTTTTACATTTATCCTCTAAATATACATCCCCATGGGAATCCTGTGAGTGTTCATTCATCTAACAGGTTTTCTGGTCCTTTCTTTCGATCCTTCAATGAACTCTATGGAGCGCACACCGCCAGTGAATGAGACACATGATGCAGTCGCACTTCCGCGCCACATGTTATACACGATGGGTGGATTGGGCGTACACTGAAGACGTGCATGTGACGTCATGGCGCTCGCCACGCTCAGTCAGGCGGAGTCGACATGCGGGACGTGGAGAGCTCCATCCCTCTAACTTATTGGATGGAGAAGAGTTGGGGAGAGACGATTGGCATCTCTAGAAGGCTGGGACCCGGAACAACGTATGGGGATTAGATTAACCATCCCCGCCCATTCACTTCCGGTGTTTGGAACGCACATTCCCGGAAGTTATCCGCAATTGACACGCACGTTGTTACCGTCCGGCAGAGAAGACTGGGTCTCACGCAGGTGGGTGTAAAGTGTATTTAAGTGCAGGTGAGGAGTGGGGCCCAGCTGTATACCCCTGTTGAAGTCTCTATTAGATGAAACCGGTCGGTTACGCTGGTCCTACCACTTTTCCACTGCACACCATTGGATTACATCTGTCCATTCCTTTCAAGGTGGAGAGTTGCTGTGTTTTTTTTTACGCGTACCTTTTAAGATTTTGGATATTTTTGTAACCAGTGTGATTTTTTTGAAAGTTTTTATTACATTTTTTTACATTTTTACACTATGAGGAGCTTTTTTTTCCTTTTCTCCTTCTTCCCCAATTTGCAATTGATTGGTTTACCACTACGGTGCTACTACGGTGTCTGCCTACTTACCGGAGGGGAACATCTGGCTACAAGTGTATCTTGAACTCATCAGATACCAACTATGCCTACAATCACCACCTGACGGTGACGAGAGAGGGCAATCGGCCCACACACGCCTTTGAGACCCCCCACCGTATGGTGAGTTGCGGGTCCACTGCATCCAGTAAGAGTACCTAATCTAAACCTGTTTTCAATTATTTGGGGATTGCATCTTGGAATATACATCTGATTCAAGTCCATTAGGAGGGGAATCACATTCATATATTCTTCACGGTGTATGGACTAATTCTTCGCCTTCGATTGGGACTTTGTTCACAGTTGTTGTTGGCTTGTTTAAGCATTATTTTTTATGTCATATTTTTACATATTTCTTATTTATAATGTGTATGGTTCATCATTGGAGACACATGATTGTTCACATTAATTCTGTCACACAGACTACCTTCTTATGAACATTTACCTATTGACTTTGTTATCACGTTTACATAACATATTTGAGTCAATCTGTTATAACCTCTGTAATTGGGGTTAGCACATTTACACTATTCACAGTGTGTAAAGGTCACTGCTGGGGAAGCACTATTATGCACATTGGTAATTGTGATTCTGTGCCAGAATAGGATTGCC
Organism: Rana kukunoris; assembly: GCA_029574335.1. Classification (NCBI taxonomy): domain Eukaryota; kingdom Metazoa; phylum Chordata; class Amphibia; order Anura; family Ranidae; genus Rana; species Rana kukunoris. The sequence goes on along the minus strand of CM056055.1, from coordinate 75,948,561 downwards.
TCATAGCAGTCCCATATTGATGGTACCAGATTCATTTATTCACTTATTTGTTTCTTTGTTTTGATTCACTCAATCACCTATAGTGATCTCCCCCTGCCCCAGCTCCTAGCTGCTATCAGTACACAGTAGCTACCACACTCACCTATAGCGGGTGTGGTCCAAGCATTGGAAGAGCATTGTTACTTACTGTATGGTCTGTGATCTCTCTGTCACTTGGCCTTATACTAGATCCGCCATATAGATGGTTCTCTTATTGGCGCTACACTTTGTTTTTGATGGTTGGTAAGCATTGGCTGGGCTGGGGCAAACTTCTCTGGTGTGTTCTTCCCCTCCACAGTTGAAACAGGAGGTAAACCTTCTTAGTTTACTTTGCTGGTCGTAGGACCCATAGGCAGGCTTCTCGAGTTTATCTCGTCTGGGTTGGTAAGAGGAAAACCCTGCTTGGCCAGACAGAGCAGCTACCATCTACGGCAACTGGGACACCTGCGTCCTCAGAAGCTGGACTTGGGGGTCGCAGTCCTCCGTGGCCACTACTCGAACTCAAACTGGGGTCTCTGAAGGTTGACATTTGTTCTTTTGGTCCAATAGGACCTCTTCCTGTCGGATGATCCGTATCGGGTCAGGGAATTTCATTACCCCAGCTCCTTGTTGGCTCTGTAACTGAAAAGCGATGGGGTCTATGAGCTGGGCTCCTCTTATGACCTACTGGACCCTTCTTACATCCACCGCTCTGGGGTCTATCCCTTTCTTTAAAAGAATCTGGTGTAGAATTTTATCTAAGCGGCCAACAAACTCGGACAGCTTTTCTCTTTTCTTCTGAGTACTGGAGTACTTGAAGAAGTAGGAGCATTCTGCTCTTTTAAAGGATGTATCGAGGTAAGTTCCACGCCATCCGGAGTATACACGCTGGCGCCCTTAAAGTTATCTGGAATCTCTTCACCCCACTCACATAGGGCATACCTCAATGTCCATTATCCATAACTTATCTTTGGATAATGCCCGCAGGGTGGGAAGTAATTGTTCTGTTGTCCAGGCTATCCCCTTGACTTCGACCACTAGGCCCTTTGCCCTTTGCCGAATCGACATTTTCAACTTTGCACCACCTGGACATGGTGGCAGCATCCATGGCTGTCCTTGGCAAGGGTGGAGCTTAGTGTGAGGGGAAATTTGATTTTCTGAGAAGTAGAATCCCGGACGAGCCCCCACATCCAGCGCTACCCCCTTAGGAGCCACTGGTTGTTTTGGGATCTACTCTCTTTTTAATTTAACACACCCCTCTTAATTTGCTCGAACCCTCCCTTGACACATCAGTAGTCTGGTGGATGTATTGTGACCCCTGCTGGGCAGAGGCACAATGACAGGCATACAACATTCAATGACAGTGTAATGATAGTATTACCTGAATAATGGATGGCCCCTCCAGACTAGAAGAATACGATCCACACAGTAGTATATTTAAATCAAAGAGAGTGAGTTTACTTAATAAGTACTCGAAGGAACACACATACGTTTGTTTGTAGTGCACAAACACAATATGATTTCGCAAGGGCCCTTGCAGAAATCCACAAATGGCGTTTATGAATGAAACAAATCTATCCTAAAGAATGGTACCATTCGGGTAAACTAGTGAACAGTTTGTGCTCGCGAGCTCCCTCTATCGTGCAATCCTGCAAACAGCCCAAAGTCCTTGTGCGGCCGGATGGTGTACATTAAATTTGTAATCCACAAGTAATAAAAGATAAGGGGAAGTTAATCCAACAAAGTATGGTGAACATCAAGCGTTGGTGAGCTGATCGCTAGCCAGCATCAGTCACTTCTGCATAACCACTATAAACAGTGAAAAGGGTATAAGTTCAGGCTGAAGGCCAAACAGGGGTGGGAGGCCTGTGAGATGGCACTAAAGTGTCTGTCTAAGGGGAGAACTAACAGCTGAGCATGTGCCCTCTCACCCGACAGGCCGATCCGCCTGAATTCCTCTCAGAAAACGCATTGGTGATTTACTGCTCCACAGCACAAAGATCCCGGACGAGGGTGTTCCACTGTTTCAGTTGTGAGCTAAGCTTCCTCTCCGGTCTCCGGTTACACAGGCTGGATACAGGAGTCTTGCTTCCTTCCGGATGGCTGGTCTCTCGGGAAATTTAAGGCCCAGTCTTCTGGGCCTAGCAGCATGGCTTTCTCTGTCAGCAGCTCCGCAGAGGAGAAGAGGCTGGTCCCAAGAGAGCGAAAAGGCGCCACTCCCTCTGCTTAAGTAACCTCCCCCACAAGTCTGCGCGGAGGCGTCACATGCTCCAACAGGGCATGGTATTGTGGGAAATGTAGTCTTTCTCGTAAGAGTCAATGTAGTCCATATCTCCCTGCTACTTGCAATTCCACAATGCATAGCACCTTAAAGGTAATGTACATATTTACAGATGTGAATAAAGTCCTAGCGGGGATGGCCTGTCATTAGACTCTGACAGAAAGACCCCGCTACATAAACTTTCTGTATATGTTGCCAAACTCCAGGAAACTTTGTATTGCCTTTCTGCAGTAGGTAGGTGTAGGCCAATTCAAAATACAAGCTACTTTGGATTGATCCATATGTATGCTTTTTGGAGAAATAACAAAGCCAAGGAAGGAGATGGTAGTTTGTTCAAAGACACATAAAGGGATTGGGCTCTGAGTCTTGCAAGCACCCATTTGACATGTTTTCGATGTTGCGATAAGTCGTCTGAATAAATAAGTATGTCATCTAGATATACAACTATGCATATGTCCAGGAGGTCTCTAAAGATATCATTCACAAAGCTTTGAAAGGTTGCTGGAGCATTGCACAAGCCGAAAGGCATGACTGTATATTCCAAAAGTCCGTAACGTGTGCAGAAGACGGTCTTCCATTCATCGCCGGATTTAATATGAATCAAATGTAAGCGCCTCTGAGGTCGAGCTTAGTGAATACGGTAGAAGCTTGCAATCTTTCAATCAACTCGGGAATGAGTGGAAGGGGGTACCGATTCTTCACTGTGACTTTATTCAAAGCGCGATAATCCATTACAGGTCTCAAACTAGCATCCTTGTTCCTGACAAAAAACATTCCATCACTGGCAGGCAGGGCCGCCATCGGGAATTATGGGGCCTCTTACACAGCTTCAGGCATATATATATATATTGTGACAGGAAGTCGGGTAAATCTGTGGGTGTTGTCACAGACAGGAGATTAAGCAATTAAGGTCTCTATAAGTTATCCAAAGAATGACTACTGATTGCTGCATCCTGAGACTTTTTGAGTTAAGGAGAGCAGTGAGAAAGACTTCTGAAGAGGTGAGGTGGTTGTTGATTTTTCTGTGTGATAAAAATCAAAAAGACTATTGTTTCTCTGCTGTATGACCAGCAGTGTCTGCCCAGCAGAAGGCTATGCCAGACTCCATAAATAGGTTCCTGTGTGGTGAAGGTAGACACCCCAAGTGGCCAGGGTTTATTTTATGTTTTGTTTTGTTTATGCTGTTTGGATGCTTGCACTTGTTTCCAGCAATATGGAAGAATAAACCAAACTTTTTGTTTTCAACCGTCTTCGGCTGCCTCTCTGTGTAGTTCAGTGTGTAGTGAACCCATCCAGGGGGTCACACATCCCCGCTACCAAGCTAACCCCTTACATATGGTGGAGTGCCGTGGGCAGTTAAAGTAAACCCAAAATGGAGGAGATACTGAAACAGCTGGCTTTAGCAAAAGCAAATCAACAGCAGACAAATGCAGGTTTGCAGCGGAGCCTTGCAGCTCACCAAGAGAGCCTTGCAGCTCACTGAGAGAACATTGCAGGCTTGGAACAGAGACACCAGCAGCAAATGGAGGCCATCGTGAAACAGCTTCAGAGACAGCAGACCGAGGCTGGGAGTCAGGCCCGTAACATACCGACTTTTCGGGTAAGACACTTATGGCCAAAGATGACTGCAGATGATGACTCTGAGATGTTTCTGACCACGTTTGAGAGAACAGCAGAAAAAGAGAGCCTAAAGAACAGTGGGCTGGACTAGTGGCCCCCCTATTATCTGGAGAAGCCCAAAAGGCATATGGCATTTGGAGCTTGCAGACGCAAAAAACTATGATCGGTTAAAAGAGGAAATATTGGCACGTTTTGGTGTAACCCTGGATGTCCATGCTCAGCGGGTCCACAATTGGAGGAAGCCACCTCGGTCGCAGATGTATGACCTCATCCATTTGGCTAAGAAATGGCTGCAGCCAGAAACTCTGTCCGGACCAAAAATTTTGGAGCGAGTAGTCATGGACAAATTTCTTAGGTCTCTTCCTAACACCCTGCAGAAATGGGTGAACTCATGGTGGTCCGGAAACCGCAGACAAACTTGTAAACCTGGTCGAAAGGTACCTAACAGCAGAGAATTTGTCCTCTTCCACCAGAGACGCACAGACTTTCCACCCCAAGACCAGACCCTCCCCACCTATAGGTAAGACTGGGGGTGGAGGTGGAGAGAGGGACCAAAGAGCAACTAGAGGTATTATCGGGACTACTGCTAATGTTTGGCGAGAGTGGCCTGGAAGACCCATCCCACAGGACAGGACCAGAAGATTGATTTGTTACCGTTGCCGGGAAGAGGGACATGTAGCAGCGGTTTGCCCAGCGGGTGATGAACCCATGCAGTGTGGCTTTCTGACAGAGATGACAGTCCCTTTTTGCAACCACATGCACTGCAGTAAAGGGAAATGAGAAACCTTTATATAGAATGTGTTTACATGGTAAAGATGTTGTGGTATTGTTGGATTCAGGTAGCCTGGTCACCTTAGTGAAAAGTGATCTAGTGGTGGGAAAAACCTTATATCCTAGAAAAATGGCTGTAGTTTGTGTACATAGGGGCACTCAAGAATATCCAGTGACTACGGTTTCCTTTGAAACCTCCCTCGGGTAACTTGTGTCACCAGGTGGGTTTAATTCCCAAACTGCCACATGAAGCCATTGTGGGGAGGAATTTCCCAAAGTTCTGGGAACTCTGGGACTGCCCAGATTCCCCAGTAGGTGGTTCTTCTGAGCCTGAAACATCTATTCCAGAAACCTCTAACTGTGAGGACTCTCCTGAGTTTCCATTCTCAGTCTTAGCAGGGTAAACACTAGTCCCTAGGGAGGAGCCTGCTACCTCAGAAGAGGAACAGCGGCCGATAGGGTTTGATGACCTTGAGGTGCACAGAGAAAATGTTATCACTGGGCAATTGAGGGACCCCACATTGCTAAGAGCCCGGGAGAATGTAGTAAAGATAGATGGGGAGTGGGGGCGTGGCCTGCTGCGGAGTCGGATTATAGCCTGGTGAAAGAGCTCCGCCATCCACGAGCGAAAAACGGCACTAAACGACCTGAAAAGGACACCCACTAGACTCCAGAAGCAAGTGATCCGGTCCAGGCACCCACAGGGAGAATGACACACAAACGGAAGAGCTCCGCAAAGCCACAGAGGCTGATGGACCTGTTCACCGTGCCGCGGGATGGAGGTAGGCAAAATGGCGCCGGCGCGGCCTCGACTTCCACACCTAGAAACCAGGCCGAACGTACTGGGGGTACCCGATCCCACCGCGGTGCACAACCCTCTCCTGCAGAAGGCTCCCTGTCCACCCCTTCTCCCTCCAACAGCCCTGCCAAGACTCGGATGAGGCTGGATATCGTGGGATGCGACCCTACTGTAAGCCCTGGGGCAGACTCCGGGGAGGACACATGTGAGTTACCAGACTCCATTGCCACTTTCCCCACTAGTAACCAGCCTGCCATGGACACAGTTCTTAGGGATATGTTGGTGACACTGCGTAGTTCACTACAGGCAGATATGATGAACTGTATGCACAAGGTGAACTAAGGGAGATGGAGGGCAGGGTGGAGCAAATTGAAACTAAGATGGGGGAATATGCCTCTACCATTAACATCCTGGTTGATGTCAGTGAAGCACAGGAGGAAGATAGCGAATGGATCAAAAACAAATTAGCAGACCTCGAAGATAGATCCAGGAGGAATAACCTGAAAATAAGAGGCATCCCTGAATCAGTGCAACCCTCGGATCTGCGATCGTATGCGATCGACTTATTTACATCTCTTCTCCCTGATGCTACCAATATAGAACTTACTGTCGATAGTATCCATCGACTTCCAAAACCTTCTTTTCTCCCTGATGATATACCCAGGGATGTGATTTTGCGTATGAACTTCTTCAACGTGAAAGAAAAACTCATGCAAAAAATGCGCAATTGTGAAAATATTCCTCCCAGGTTTCAAGACCTACAGTTTTACCCAGACCTCTCCCAGCACACCTTACAAAAGTGAAGGAATCTCGGAAGGGTTTTATTACGGAAGAAGTCTTTCAAACAGGGCCTTCTTCTGCTATGTGGGGACCTCAATGCTGTGCCAGACCTGGGCATGGACACCACGTCCAAGGCACATAGGGCGGAAGTTTCTCTACACGGGTCTATTCACAAGGCAGAACTGTTTGATGTGTGGAGATGCTTCCACTCGGGAGAACGGGACTTCACCTTTTTCTCAGCTCCGCATCGAACTTACACGAGAATAGACTTGTTTTTGACTGACTATAACACATTGACCAGGTCTATTTCAGCATCTATTAATAATATCACTTGGTCAGACCACGCCTCTATTTCTTTGTCTCTTAAAGACACGTTGCTTACCAACCCATCCCCTGTTTGGAGAGCCAATTCCTTTCTACTGCAACAACCCCACACTAGACAAATTATTGAGAAACATTTGAAAGAATTCTTTGGTATTAATGATAAGCCTGACCAGGATCGATTCACCTTGTGGCTAGCCCATAAAGCATACGTCCGGCATATACTTATCCAATTAGGGGCCAGGGCGAGGAGGCAGCGGCATGAAAAGAGCAAAGCTCTCACAGACGAAATTGTGCGGGTGGAAGGTGCTAACAAACAACATACGTCAGAATCATTATCTGCTAAACTCACTCAACTGAGGAACGATCTCAGACTTCTCCTACTGGAGGATTTTGAGAAACAATCTAAAAAATTGAGAATGACCTATTATGCACAAGGCAACAGAGCTGGTAAAGTGTTGGCGAACAGGCTCAAGGAGCGCAGGATTAAGACCAGAATGCCCTATATTTTTCACCCAGTGCACGGTAATAAGTTGTTTCACCCTCAAGATATGGCGGATGCCTTCAGCCATTATTATGGCACCCTTTATAACCTAAAAGAGGATGGGAGCACTTGTCAACCTACTGTCTCGTTGATTAATGATTTTTTGAGTAAGGTGTCCCTCCCCCATATATCGCCATCACAACTTGAGTTTCTTAATTCTCCTTTCACTGCTCTGGAAATTCAAAAAACGATAGATTCCCTTCCATCCAATAAATCCCCAGGCCCTGATGGCTTTGTAGGGGAGTACTATCAGATATTTAAATCCACCTTGTCACCGCATCTTGTAACGGTGTTCAATGAAGCTGCCGCCTCGTCGTCCTTCCCTACAGAAATGTTAGCCGCACTTATTGTGACATTGCCGAAGCCAGGGAAGAACCCTGATACCCCAGCCAACTTTAGACCCATATCCTTGCTAAATTGCAACCTTAAAATCTACGCCAAACTTATTGCCAATCGCCTAGTGGACTTGCTACCCCTACTGATTCATCCTGATCAGGTCGGATTCACTAGGGGTCGCCAGGCCTCAGATGCTACTAGGAGGATGGTTAATATAATACACCTTGCGGAAGTTCAACGAAGGCCTTCTCTGCTCCTCGCTTTGGATGCGGAGAAGGCCTTTGATAGATTGCATTGGGGCTATTTGGAGTTGGTTCTCCAGAGGTTTGGGTTCACTGGACCCATCTTATCCGTGATAATGGCGCTATACTCATCGCCGTCCGCTAGAGTTTTCACTTCCGGAACTCTCTCTAGACCCTTTACCATCACCAATGGTACATGCCAGGGGCGCCCTCTTTCCCCCTTAATTTTTAACTTAATTCTCAAACCCCTTGCTTCATATATCAGATCCCATCGTGACATCAGTGGCTTTCTCTCCTCCATGGAGGATCATACTATCAGCCTTTTCGCTGACGATATTATTCTGATGCTCTCGAACCCTGACACTTCCCTGGCTTCAGTACATGAAACACTCCAATTATTTGTGAAAATGTTGTATTTTAACCACTTTCCCCCCGGACCATTTGTCAGCCTAAAGACCAGAGGTGTTTTTACAATTTGGAACTGCGCTGCTTTAACTGGTAATTACACGGTCATGCAATGTTGCACCGAAACAAAACTTGCATCCTTTTCTTCCCACAAATAGAGCTTTCTTTTGATGGTATTTGATTGCCTCTGCGATTTTTATTTTTTGCGATATAAACGGAAAAAGACCATCAATTTTGAAAAAAAAAGATTTTTCTTATAACAAAAAGTAAAAAATATTGAATAAACTAAATTTTAGTCAAACATTCAGGCCAAAATGTATTCAGCCACATGTCTTTAGTAAAAAAAATCGCAATAAGCGTATATTTATTGGTTTTCGCAAAAGTTATAGCGTCTACAAACTAGGGTACATTTTCTGGAATTTACACAGCTTTTATTTTATGACTGCCTATCTAATTTTTTGAGGTGCCAAAATGGCAGGGCAGTACAAAACCCCCCCAAATGACCCCATTTTGGAAAGTAGACACCCAAAGGAAATTGCTGAGGGGCATGTTGAGCCCACTGAATATATATATTTTTTTGTACCAAGTGATTGAATAATGACCAAAAAAAAATTACAAAAAGTTGTCACTAAATGATAAATTGCTCACACGTGCCATGGTTATATGTGGAATTGCACCCCAAAATACATTCTGCCGCTTCTCCTGAGTACGGGGATACCACATGTGTGGGACTTTTTGGAAGCCTAGCCGCGTACGGGGCCCCTAAACCAAGCACGGCCTTCAGGATTTCTAAGGTTGCAAATTTTTGATTTCACTTTTCACAACCTATGACAGTTTTGAAGGCCATAAAATGCCCAAATAGCACAAACCCCCCCCCAAATGACCCAATTTTGGAAAGTAGACACCCCAGGCTATTTGCTGAGAGGCATTTTGAGTCCATGGAATATTCTATATTTTGCCACAAGTTTTTTTTTTTTTCTGCACAAAGTTGTCACTAAATGATATATTGATCACACATGCCATGGTTATATGTGGAATTGCACCCCAAAATACATTCTCACTACCTATGACAGTTTTGAAGGCCATAAAATGCCCAAATAGCACAACCCCCCCCCCCCCCAAATGACCCTATTTTGGAAAGTAGACATCCCAAGCTATTTTCTGAGAGGTATGTTGAGTACATGGAATATTTTATATTTTGCCACCAGTTGCTGAAATATGACAAACTTTTTTTTTTTTTTTGCACAAAGTTGCCACTAAATGATATATTGCTCACACATGCCATGGGCCTATGTGGAATTACACCCCAAAATACATTCTACTGCTTCTCCTGAGTACGGGGATACCACATGTGTGGGACTTTTTGGGAGCCTAGCCGCTTACAGGACCCCAAAACCAAGCACCGCTTTCAGGATTTCTAAGGGCGCAAATCTTTGATTTTACCCCTCACTGCCTATCACAGTTTCGGAGGCCATGGAATTCCCAGATGGCACTAAACCCCCCCAAATAACCCCATTTTGGAAAGTAGACACCCAAGCTATTTGCTGAGAGGCATGGCGAGTATTTTACAGCGCTCATTTATTTTTGAAAATGAAGAAAGATATTATTATAATTTTTTTCAATTTTTAAATCTTTGTGACAAAAAGCAAGAACTGCAAAATACTCACCATACCTCTCAGCAAATAGGTTGGGGTGTCTACTTTCCAAAATGGGGTCATTTGGGGGGGGTTTGTGCCATCTGGGCATTCCATGGGCTCCGAAACTGTGATAGGCAGTGAGGAGTGAAATCAAAACTTACACCCTTAGAAAGCCTGAAGGTGGTGATTGGTTTTTGGGGTCCCGTACGCGGCTAGGCTCCCAAAAAGTCTCACACATGTGGTATCCCTGTACTCAGGAGAAGCAGCAGAATGTATTTTGGGGTGTAATTCCACATATGCCCATGGCATGTTTGAGCAATATATAATTTAGTGGCAACTTTGTGCAAAAAAAAAAAAACTCAACATACCTCTCAGAAAATAGCTTGGGGTGTCTACTTTCCAAAATGGGGTCATTTGGGGGGGTTTTGAACTGTCCTGGCATTTTATGCACAACATTTAGAAGCTTATGTCGCACATCACCCACTCTTCTAACCACTTGAAGACAAAGCCCTTTCTGACACTGTTTGTTTACATAAAAACATTTTTTTTTTTGCAAGAAAGTTAAGTTGAACCCCCAAACATTATATCTTTTTTTAAAGCAAAGGCCCTACAGATTAAAATGGTGGGTGTTGCATTTTTTTTTTCCACGCAGTATTTGCGCAGCGATTTTTAAAAATCATTTTTTGGGGAAAAAATACACTTTTTTTTATTTTAAAGCACTAAAACACACTATATTGCCCAAATATTTGATGAAATAAAAAAGATGATCTTAGGCCGAGTACACAGATACCAAACACGACATACTTAAAAATTTCGCACAAATGCGCAGTGGCGACAAACTACATACATTTTTAAAAGCCTTTAAAAGCCTCTACAGGTTACCACATTAGATTTACAGAGGAGGTCTACTGCTAAAATTACTGCCCTCGATCTTCCCTTCGCGGCGATACTTCACATGCATGGTACAATTGCGGTTTACATATGACTCCAGACCGACGCTTGCGTTCGCCTTTGCGCAAGAGCAGGGGGGGACAGGGATGCTTTTTTTTTTTTTTTTTTTTTTTATTATTTATTTTGCTTTTTTAATTTTATTTTTAACTGTTCCTTACTTTTTTTTTTTTTTTTATAATTGTTATTGTTATCTTATGGCATGTAAATATCCCCTATGATAGCAATAGTTAGTGACAGGTACTCTTTTTTGAAAAAAATTGGGGTCCCTAGATCTCTCCTCTGCCCTCAAAGCATCTGACCACACCAAGATCGGTGTGATAAAATGTTTTCCCACTTTCCCAATGGCGCGGTTTATATCCGGGGAGGGGACATTCCTTCCCACTGCTTGTAAAAGCAGTCTAGAGGCTAATTAGCCACTAGAATTGCTTTTAAATGAAAGCCGACCGCTGGCTGAAAAGAATGATACCAAGATGATACCTAAACCCGCAGGCATCATTCTAGTATAACCATTCAAAGTCCAGCAACATACCATACGTTGATGGTTCTTGTTGGACATGTATTGTAATCTTTTTTTTTCCATGCAGCCTGTTGGCTGAACGAAAAAAAGTTTGATTGGTGGGTATGCCCACCATTAGAATACCTGCCTTTATCCACCCACTTCTAATGATGGGCATACATGCACCAGTTATATATGCCGAAGCATGGGGGCATCCTCCCGCAAAAAAGTTATGCCGCTCACACATGTACTGTATGTAAGCCGCATAAAAAGTTATGGCGCATACACACGGTCGGAATTTTCCACGGGCAAGTTAATAGTTAACATTAAAACAAAGTAACATTACATTTTAACAGTAAGATCTTACCATACCATACCTGCAAAGCAAATACCAAAAAATAAAAAAACAGTAAAAAATAAATTAACGCAACCTGTGCCTAAAAAATATATATGCCGAAGCATGGGGGCATCCTCCCTCAAAAAAAGTTATCCCGACTACACACGGTTGAACTTTTCCACGGGCAAGCTTCCGACGGAATTTCGATCGTATGTATGCGGCATTAGGAGCAAAATCGCTCCTCCGCCCCTAATGCCCCCATGCTTCAGCAAATATGCTCTTTTTTTAACTGTGGGGGTGAAATCACCTCCTACAGTGTTGGAGTCACGGCTTTATATATCGTGGGAGCAAACGCTGTTGCTGTCACGCTAAATAAATCTGCGATGCAACTGAATGGCGTACCTGCTAAGATATGATGGTTAACAATAAAACAAACATTACAGTATAACATACCATACCTGCAAGACAAATACTATAAAAAATTGTAAAAATAGAGAGAATAGATATAGAACAATAGTGAGTGGACAGTAGAGAGTGAACATAAGAGAACAATATATATATATTTGTGTTTTTGTGTGAGTTTTTTGATTTTTTTCCACCTTTTTTCACTTTTATAAAAACTGTAAACTGAGCATTGCAGATTATGGTCTCTCAAAATGTGATGGCCATCACATCTTCCGAAACCCTGTGTTAGTGTGCCTAGGACTGTGTGGTGCCGTATCCTATGCTAAAACTCAACTAGTGTGTGGTAGCGTTTGAAACATTCACCAATGCAGAGACCAGGTTGGTCAGGACAGTCGGGACAATAAAAGCGGGTGTCACGCCTAAATCCGAGTTTGCTGCAGACACAACATCTTTTTTGGCGGGTTTTTTGGGCAGGGGTACCAGAGAGGATAAAAGAAAAATGCCTCTCATACAGCCGTCTCACTGCATTTGCGTTGGGAAGGTGGGGCAAAGCACCGTCTGGAAACAGAAGGTCTTCGACGATCTCTTCCTGGAATTTTAGGAAGGATCCAGTCCGTCCTGAAGCTCTGTATAGCACATGAACGTTCAGCAAAGCCAATTGAAACAAATAAACAGACACTTTTTTGTACCAGCGTCTGGCCTTATGGGCAATTAGGTAGGGCGCCAACAACTGGTTATTGAGGTCCACCCCTCCCATGTTAAGGTTGTACTCGTGGATACAGAGGGGTTTCTCCACAACACCAGTCGCCGTAGGAATTTGGACTGCCGTGTCTGCGTGAATCGTGGACACAACGAAAACATTCTGTGAATCCCTCCACTTCACTGCTAACAAATTATTACACTGTAAGCAGGCTCTCTCCCCCCGACTAAGACGGGATTCTACAAGCCGTTGGGGGAAGCCCCGGCGATTAGGTTGCATGGTGCCACATGCGCCAATTCCATAATCAAAAAGATGACTAAAAAGTGGCACGCTCGTGTAATAATTGTCCACGTACAAGTGGTACCCCTTTCCGAATAAGGGTGACACCAATTCCCAGACTATCCTACCAGCGCTCCCTATGTAATCAGGGCAATTCTCCGGCTTTACGTGACTGTCTTTTCCCTCGTAAACCATAAAGCTAGATGTATAGCCTGTTGCCCTGTCACAGAGCTTATACATCTTGACCCCGTATCTGGCACGCTTGCTGGGAAGGTATTGTTTGAATGACAAGCGACCTGAAAACTTAATCAGGGACTCATCAACGCAGACAACTTGATGGGGATTATACAAGGCTGCAAACCGTTCGTTGAAGTGGTTTATGAGGGGCCGAATTTTGTAGAGCCGATCGAATTCAGGGTCTCCCCGAGGACGACAGAGTTGATTGTCACTAAAATGCATGAACCGCAAGATCTGCTCGTATCATGTCCTGGACATGGAGGCAGAGAAAATGGGCATATAGTGAATTGGGCGCGTGGACCAATACAACCGCAGTTCACTCTTTTTAGTAATGCCCATGAGGAGGGTAAGGCCCAGAAAGATCTTAAATTCGGAAACCGTAATTGGCTTCCAATCTCTGGCAAGGAACAGGTGGGGATTAGCGGCGATGAATTGACCAGCATACAAATTGCTTTGGTCCACAATAGATCTAAAGAGATCTTCCGTGAAAAACAGTGAATAAAAATCCAGTGGCGTAAAATCAACTGTTTCCACCCGAATTCCGGGTTGGCCAGTGAATGGGGGAAGTACGGGTGCTGCAGAAGTGGCGGGGACCCAATCAGGATTGGCGAAAGCAGCAGGAAGGGCACTATGGGCACGAGGGGCCTGTCTTTGTCGTCTTCTTCTTCTTGGTGGCAGCGGGACACTACTTGTGCTTGCCACCTCGCCAGCTTGAACTGCACTTATGGGACTCGCCACGTCACCAAGTGTTACTGCAGTGCTGGATGTATGTCCAGGATGTACTAGGCCGCTGGTGCTTGCCAGATCACCAGAAGGAATAGCGGCGCTAGTACTACTCTGTCCAATACGAGAGCCCTGCGGTTCTTGCACCTCAGCGACAGCAGAAGATCGGGGTCTGGTACGCCTGACCCTAGCAGGGACCACAAGTCCGTCGTCAGAGCTATCTGTCAGGGAGCCACTGTCGTCTACAGGATCATATGAGCTAGAATTTGACAGATGCGTGACCTCCTCATCACTATCTGACAGGCTCATAAACAAGTAGGCCTCTTCATCACCGTACATTCGATTTGCCATTTTGGGCTCTAAATTTAGAGGTACAGTGGTGAGATTCACAGGAAAAAAAGCACCTGACCTGTTAGCGACAGTCAAACGCTACCAAAAAACTGTTAGCGATCGCAGAGATCAGGCCTGACTCTGCGAATGCTGCAGTTATGTGTTTTTGTGTTTTGTGTCAGTGATCGATCGATCGATACTGCACTTGGTTGGGCTGGGCTGGGCGAAGGTGCTAAACGCAGGTGCTAGCAGGTATCTGGGCTGATCCCGCTAACAATGCGTTTTTGGGAACCTTAAACTGCAGGGGACGCTAGTATAGATCTGATCAGATCAGGTATCGATCAGTTCATATACTATACCACTAAGGGGGGGTGTATGGTGCGTGCGTGGGTGTTAGCGCTACTGGCACTAATCTGACGCTGCCTGGGGCAACGCAGACCCTATCCGGCGCTAAAACCAAACTTTGATCACCCGCCGGGCAATCAGGGGGTTAAAACTTTATTGCAAAAATATGACGGGGGCCTTGATGCTATAAAAAATAAACTAGCTAAACTGCGTCACCCGTCACACTTATACTGTGATCACTGGTGACAGGGGTAATCAAGGGGTTAAACCTTTATTGGGGGGGGTTAGGGGGGGTCCTTAGACTTATTAGGGTCTAAGGCTAATTACCCTAACAATTATTTTAGTCACTAATGACACTTGTACAGCGATCAAAAACAAAATCTGATTGCTGTACTAAGTGACACAGTGACAGGCAGTGAAAGGGTTAATTTGGGGGGTGATCAGGGGGTGATCGGGGGGTTAAATGTGTACCTATGTGACCTGGTGTCAGTGTACTGTTGTGCAACTCACGTTTAGATGCTCTCTCCCTCTCGGTCAGGAACGAAAAGACCGACACGAGGGAGAGAGCAGCATTTCCCCTAGCAATGTTTACAAAACATTGCTAGGGGAAAACAACCATTGGCTGAGGGTGATCAGCATGTCCAGACCAGATTTTATTGGCCTGGACCTGATGAGTGATCGGTTCTGTACCGAATACGATCGTCGGGAACGGCGGGGGGGGCGCGCGCGCCCCACAGCCGTTCATGTACAGGACGTAGAGCTACGTGCTCTCGCGTAGCAGTGCCACCTCCCCGCAGTAATATGACGGCGGCCGGTCGGCAACTAGTTAAAGTAAATGAGAACAAATCTTTTATCTTGGGAATGGGTGTTGACGCTGGTATGAGAAGTACACTCAGTTCACAATTTCCATACGTATGAAGCGACAAATGTATCAGCTATTTAGGTGTTACGCTATCTGCTACATCAAAAGGACTCTTCACGGCCAATTACACTCCCTTCTTGATGTCCCTCCCGGCCAAGTTAAGGGATCTCGCCAAAACTGAACTTTTATGGTCAGGCCGCTTGGGGGCATTCAAAATGATGGTCCTCCCACAACTAATATATTTGTTTAGGACTCTTCCCATCCCGGCCCCCAAACCCTTTTTTGTTAGGGTCCAGGCTTTGATAAACCAATTTTTAAGGAAAGGCAAAAAAGCACGGTGGGCATTCAGGAACTCGATAGCCTCTAGAGGGGCTGGGGGAGTGGGGAACGTGGTAGTTCAGGATAACCATGCGGCCGCAGTTTTGCCGCAGCTGAGATCTTGGTTCCCTAATTCCCCTGTCACTAGATGGTGGGAGTTGGAGGAATTCCAATATGGTCGTGGAAGCTTATACGATCTCCTAATGTTGTCTACGTTTTCACTGAAGACCCCCGAGAGCCTGTCCCCTAGGATGGTAGCTTCCCTGAAATCATGGCTTGTTCTACTAACAATACCCCAGACACATCAGCCTAGCAAGTCCTTCCCGCTACCAATGACATGTCTTGCTGGAGTTATCCCGGACTTAAAGTTACCCATTGGACCGAGAGGGGGATAGTCAACATTTTGGACTTAATGATAGGCCCAAGCAGGAGAACGTTTAGATCACTCCAGATAGATTATGGCTTGGGGGGGGGGGGGGGGCTGAATATTTCACATTCTTGAGAATAGAGCATTTTCTTTTTCTTTTTTTTTTTTGGTCAAATTTGTTTATTGGTTTTAAAGTAAAGAGAACACAGTAGATACAATTGACAATAAAAGATTACAGAAAAAGAAAAATGGTATCATGTAATAAGAGAGTATTTGAAACATAGAAAATCCAATAAATATTTGTAGATCCTATGAGAAATATTAAAGGAATCATTAAAGCAGGTTATAGTCAAACCAATCATGTTAGTCTATTGCATTTGAACTCATATAAAATATTATAGAGGAACTCCACCCCAAATTTTTTTTTAAAAAAAGGCGTGGAGTCCCCCCTAAAATCCACACCAGACCCCTTATCCGAGCACGTTGACCTGGCCGGCCGCAGAAAAGAGGGGGGGACAGAGCGCGGCCCCCCCCTCTTCTGAACCGCACCAGGCCACATGCTCTCAACATTGGGAGGGTGTTTTGGGGTACCCCCAAAACACCTTGTCCCCATGTTGATGAGGACAAGGGTCTCTTCCCCACAACCCTTGCCCGGTGGTTGTGGGGGTCTGCGGGCAGGAGGCTTATCAAAATCTGGAAGACCCCTTTAACAAAGGGGCCCCCCAGATCCCGCCCCCCCCTGTGTACCCCTACCATTTCACCCAAAAAAAATGTAAGGGGTTAAAAAAGACAAGAGCCGGTTTTTAACAAGTCCTTTATTAGCTTCTTTCTTCTTCTTTTCTTTTTTCCTTCGGGTTTCTTCCTCCATCTTCTTCTTCTTCCTCTGCTTCTTTCTTGGGTCTTCTATTCCCGCATCTTGACCGGCGTGTTCTTCCATCTTCTGCTCCTTCCGCTGTCCTTCTCGTCCGCATCTTCTTCTGGTTCTTCTTCGCTTCCAATTGAAATCCCTGCTGTCTGCCGGACCACGCCCCCCTCTGACGCCACGGGCAAGCTCTTAGGAAAGTCCCCGTGTGGTGCCTGTGCGTCAGAGGGGGGCGTGGTCACATGTCAGAAAGCGGGCAATTCAATTGGAAGCGGTGACTCCGGCAAAGAAGAAGCCGCGCACAAGCTTCCAATTGAATTGCCCGCCCTCTGACATGTGACCACGCCCCCTCTGACGCACATGCAGCATACTCCTAAGAGCTTGCCCGTGGCGTCAGAGGGGGGCGTGGTCCGGCAGACAGCGGGGATTTCAATTGGAAGCGGCGGCTCCGGCGAAGAAGAACCAGAAGAAGATGTGGACGAGAAGGACAGCGGAAGGAGAAGAAAATGGAAGAACAAGATGTGGGAATAGAAGACCCAAGACAGAAGCAGAGGAAGAAGAAGATGGAGGAAGAAACCCGAAGGAAAGAAAAAAAGAAGAAGCTAATAAAGGACTTGTCAAAAACCGGCTCTTGTCGTTTTTAACCCTTGACACTTTTTTTTCGTGAAATGGTAGAGGTACAATGTACCCCATTACCATTTCACACGGGGGGGGCGGGATCTGGGGGGCCCCTTTGTTAAAGGGGTCTTCCAGATTTCGATAAGCCTCCTGCCCGCAGACCCCCACAACCACCGGGCAAGGGTTGTGGGGAAGAGACCCTTGTCCTCATCAACATGGGGACAAGGTGTTTTGGGGGGTACCCCAAAACACCCTCCCAATGTTGAGGGCATGTGGCCTGGTGCGGTTCAGGAGAGGGGGGGGCCGCGCTCTGTCCCCCCTCTTTTCTGCGGCCGGCCAGGTCAACGTGCTCGGATAAGGGGTCTAGTGTGGATTTTAGGGGGGACTCCACGCCATTTTTTTTTAAATTTGGGGTGGAGTTCCCCTTAAATTCCACACCAGACCTGAAGGGTCTGATTATGGATATTTGGGGGAACCCCACGTCATTTTTTTTAAAAATTGACGGCGGGGTTCCCCTTAATAGCCATACCAGACCTAAAGGGTCTGGTTATTGAATTTGGGGGGACCCCCATGCTTTTTTTTCGTGTTTTTTATGGGGCAGGACTGAGGTCCCCAAACACTTTTTAGGACAAAACTTGCAGATTAGCCTTTAAAATGAACACTTAAGATTTCCCCCTTAGAGTTTAACAGGGAGTTCGGCGGCGGCTTTACTTATCAATTGCATTGCGCTGCTGTGCTACGCCGGTTCATGCGCCTAATTAAGGCTTCATCCAGCGCACTAATTAAGGCATGTACCGGCACAGCACAGCTTCAATGATAGATAGATAGATAGATAGATAGATAGATAGATAGATAGATAGATCAGGGAGGCTACTAGTTAGTATAGTTAAATGTACAGTTTGTAGAGAATATATTGACATCCCTAGGAGTTGTCAATATATTTAAAAACTGTATAGCTTAGCTAGTTCTGCTATTAGTATCTGTCAGGCAGGAGATTGTGCTTGATGCTCTAACGTGTCAGTGTACACGTGTTAGTTAATTGCACATAGACGCATTAACTGTTACTGCACGTGTGCTATTTATTTGCACAGAAAGGCAGTTGCTGTTAATGCAAGTGGGCTATTGAATTGCACAGAAACGCAGTCGCTCTGACTGTGCGTGTGCTGTTTAATACCACCTTAGCGCATTTGGTGTCACCGCATGTGTGCTGTTACATACCACCTTAGCGCATTTGGTGTCACCGCACGTGTGCTGTTACATACCCCCTTAGCGCAGATAGTGTCACTGGACGTGTGCTGTTATTTACCACCTGAGCGCAGATAGTGTCACTGTACGTGTGCTGTTACATACCACCTGAGCGCAGTTAGTATCACTGTACGTGTGCTGTTATATACCACCTGAGCGCAGTTAGTGTCACTGGACGTGTGCTGTTATATACCACCTGAGCGCAGTTAGTGTCACTGGACGTGTGCTGTTATATACCACCTGAGCGCAGTTAGTGTCACTGGACGTGTGCTGTTATATACCACCTGAGCGCATTTAGTGTCACCGCACCTGTGCTGTTATATACCACCTGAGCGCAGTTAGTGTCACCGCACCTGTGCTGTTATATACCACCTGAGCGCAGTTAGTGTCACTGTACGTGTGCTGTTATATACCACCTGAGCGCAGTTAGTGTCACCGCACCTGTGCTGTTATATACCACCTGAGCGCAGTTAGTGTCACTGGACGTGTGCTGTTATATACCACCTGAGCGCAGTTAGTGTCACTGTATGTGTGCTGTTATATACCACCTGAGCGCAGTTAGTGTCACTGTACGTGTGCTGTTATATACCACCTGAGCGCAGTTAGTGTCACTGTACGTGTGCTGTTACATACCACCTGAGCGCAGTTAGTGTCACTGGACGTGTGCTGTTCTATACCACCTGAGCGCAGTTAGTGTCACTGGACGTGTGCTGTTATATACCACCTGAGCGCAGTTAGTGTCACTGTACGTGTGCTGTTATATACCACCTGAGCGCAGTTAGTGTCACTGGACGTGTGCTGTTATATACCACCTGAGCGCAGTTAGTGTCACTGGACGTGTGCTGTTATATACCACCTGAGCGCAGTTAGTGTCACTGTACGTGTGCTGTTATATACCACCTGAGCGCAGTTAGTGTCACTGGACGTGTGCTGTTATATACCACCTGAGCGCAGTTAGTGTCACTGTATGTGTGCTGTTATATACCACCTGAGCGCAGTTAGTGTCACCGCACCTGTGCTGTTATATACCACCTGAGCGCAGTTAGTGTCACCGCACCTGTGCTGTTATATACCACCTGAGCGCAGTTAGTGTCACTGTACGTGTGCTGTTATATACCACCTGAGCGCATTCGGTGTCACCGCACCTGTACTGTTATATACCATTTGAGCGCAGTTAGTGTCACTGGACGTGTGCTGTTATATATCACCTGAGCGCAGTTAGTGTCACTGTACGTGTGCTGTTATATACCACCTGAGCGCAGTTAGTGTCACTGGACGTGTGCTGTTATATACCACCTGAGCGCAGTTAGTGTCACCGCACCTGTGCTGTTATATACCACCTGAGCGCAGTTAGTGTCACTGTACGTGTGCTGTTACATACCACCTGAGCGCAGTTAGTGTCACAGGACCTGTGCTGTTATATACCACCTGAGCGCAGTTAGTGTCACTGGCTGTGTGCTGTTATATACCACCTGAGCGCAGTTAGTGTCACTGTACGTGTGCTGTTACATACCACCTGAGCGCAGTTAGTGTCACCGGACCTGTGCTGTTATATACCACCTGAGTGCAGTTAGTGTCACTGGATGTGTGCTGTTATATATCACCTGAGCGCAAGTTAGTGTCACTGTACATGTGCTGTTATATACCACCTGAGTGCATTTAGTGACACCGCACCTGTGCTGCTATATACCACCTGAGCGCAGTTAGTGTCACTGGACGTGTGCTGTTATATACCACCTGAGCGCAGTTAGTGTCACTGTACGTGTGCTGTTATATACCACCTGAGCGCAGTTAGTGTCACTGGACGTGTGCTGTTATATACCACCTGAGCGCAGTTAGTGTCACTGTACGTGTGCTGTTATATACCACCTGAGCGTAGTTAGTGTCACTGTACGTGTGCTGTTACATACCACCTGAGCGCAGTTAGTGTCACCGCACCTGTGCTGTTATATACCACCTGAGCGCAGTTAGTGTCACTGGACGTGTGCTGTTATATACCACCTAAGCGCAGTTAGTGTCACTGTATGTGTGCTGTTACATACCACCTGAGCGCAGTTAGTGTCACCGCACCTGTGCTGTTATATACCACCTGAGCGCAGTTAGTGTCACTGGACGCGTGCTGTTATATACCACCTGAGCGCAGTTAGTGTCACTGTACGTGTGCTGTTATATACCACCTGAGCGCATTTAGTGTCACCGCACCTGTGCTGTTATATACCACCTGAGCGCAGTTAGTGTCACCGCACCTGTGCTGTTATATACCACCTGAGCGCAGTTAGTGTCACTGTAGGTGTGCTGTTATATACCACCTGAACGCATAAATATGTCTGGAAGGAAAACAAAGAGAGGCAGAGAGTCACGAGGGCAAGCAGGCTCTGCATGTAGAGGTAACACTGGTAGTGTATGTGGTGCATCCTCTTCAGCACATGGCCGTGGCCGCTCGTCCTTCTTTTCGGGAGCTGGCCGTGTTGAGCCTCAACATGCAGAGAAATTAGTAGAGTGGATGACCAAGCCGTCCTCATCCTCCTCATCCTCTCTCACTCAGACTGATCAAAGTTTATCTAGCAAAGCAGCTGCCAAGGCGTCCTTTTCCCTCTGCACAATGGCTTCACACAATACTTCCCTAGTACCACCATGTCCCCCTGAGGAGTCCCCCGAACTGTTGCAACACAGTGTTGGGTACATGCTGCAGGAAGATGCGCAGCGTTTTGAAGACTCTGATGACGGAAAACTGATAGAGGAAGGCATTGATGTAAGCCCAGGGAGAGGGGGTGTCCGAGAGGGACAGCAAATTGTCAGTGATGATGTTCCCCCAGCTGGAGCATACTGCCAGGTTGTTGACAGTGATGAGGAGGGAGGGGTTGATGAGGTCACTGACTCTACCTGGGTGCCTGATAGGAGAGAGGAGGAGGAGGAGGAGGAGGAGGAGGAGGACGAGGCACACACACATCTCCAAAGAGGCAGGATGCCCTCCAGGGGTCAGCTTAAGGTCACACCCACTGCATTACAGCGCACATCTACGGCGCTTGTGCATGGCGTTGCTGTGTCTGACCGGAAAAGCAAAAGTTCTTTGGTGTGGGCCTTTTTTGAAACATGTCCACAAGATCGTACCTTTGCCATTTGCAACTTTTGTCGCAAGCGTATCTCGCGTGGCCAAATAATCAACCGCCTGGGTACCACATACTTGTCCAGACATATGTCGACCTGCCATGCAGCTCGTTGGCAAGCACACCAGAAAGACCCACACCAAAGACAAAAGCGTACCCCCCCTTGCCCTTCTGGGACCTCCAACCCCAGTAGACCCCCAGTCCTCTCTAAAGCCTGCAGTGAAGGTGTAGAAATAGGTGTGTCACAAGCTAGTAGTAGCGGTCAATCTACTGATAGTACCAGGCAAATTTTCCTGCCCCAGCTGCTGCAGCGCCGAAAGAAGTACAATCCCAGCCATCCACATGCCCAGCAGTTGAATGCTAGCTTAGCGAAATTGCTAGCACTTCAACAGCAACCTTTTTAGTTGGTAGATTCTGCCCCCTTCCGTGAGTTTGTGCAATGTGCAGTACCTCAGTTGCAAGTACCAAAACCACACTTTTTCTCACGGAAGGCTATTCCGGCTCTCTACCGGCATGTGGAAGGCAATGTCCATGCCTCGCTGGACAGGGCGGTCAGTGGTAAGGTGCATATTACCGCTGACTCATGGTCCAGCAGGCATGGACAGGGACGTTACCTGTCTTTTACGGCGCATTGGGTGACTCTGCTGGCAGCTGGGAAGGACGCAGGGCAAGGTCCAGTAGTTTTGGAGGTTGTTCCGCCACCATGCCTCCAAAACAATACTACTGCTTGTGATACACCTCTTTCCTCCACCCCCTCCTCTTCTTCTTCTTCCTCTGTGGCCTCTTCCTGTGGGGATGTTTTCTCCGAACCAGCCGTGCTCCGTAGGCGTACAAGGGGATACGCAGGAATGCAGGCCAAGAGTTGCCATGCGGTGCTAGAGCTGGTGTGCTTGGGAGACAGGAGCCACACTGGGGAAGAGGCTTTGTCAGCTCTGCAGGGTCAGGCTGAGAGGTGGTTGACGCCACGCCAGCTGAAGCCTGGAATGGTGGTCTGCGATAATGGTACCAACCTCCTCTCTGCCCTGCGACAGGGAAAACTCACCCACGTGCCCTGTTTTGCGCATGTCCTCAATTTGGTGGTGTAGCGGTTCTTGGGCAGGTACCCGGGCTTGCAGGATGTCCTGAAGCAGGCCAGGAAAGTCTGTGTGCATTTTCGGAGGTCATATAATGCCACTGCTCGGCTGACAGACCTCCAAAGGGAATACAACCTGCCCAAGAACCGCCTAATTTGTGACATGCCCACCAGATGGAACTCAACGTTGGCCATGCTTCAGCGGCTGCACACGCAGCAGCGGGCCATCAATGAGTACCTGTGCCAATATGGCAGCAGAACTGGGTCAGGGCAGCTAGGTTTTTTTTTCCCCACGCCAGTGGGCCTTGATCAGGGATGCATGCACTGTCCTGTCACCATTTGAGGAGGCCACGAGGATGGTGAGCAGTGACAGTGCATGCATCAGTGAGACTGTCCCTCTTATTCACATGTTGGAGCACACGCTACGTGGAATAATGGACAGGGCCCTTGAGGCAGAACAGAGGGAGGAAGAGGAGGACTTCCTTACCTCTCAAGGCCCCCTTTACCCAGACAGTGGGCCTGCTTGCCCACCTAGCACACAGGAAGAGGAGGAGGTGGAGGAGGAGGATTGTATCAGCAGCATGGAGGTGGAGCCTAGCACTCAGCAGCAGCAGTCTTCAAGGGATCATTTACAGTCCCAAGGAGCACGTGGAGTTTTACGTGGCTGGGATGAGGTGCCTGTGGATCCTGTCGTCCTCAGTGACCCAGAGGACTATGGCCCAAATGCCTCTGCAAACCTACGCTGCATGGCCTCCCTGATCCTGCAAAGCCTGCGTAAAGATCCTCGTGTACGTGCTATTAAGGAGAGGGATCATTACTGGCTGGCGACTCTCCTTGATCCACGTTACAAGAGTAAGGTTGCAGACCTTGGGCCAGATTCTCAGCGGCGTTACGACGGAGTATCTCAGATACCCGTCGTATCGCCGTTTTTTTGCCTCGTATCTATGCGCGTGATGCTTAGCATCACTTTTGCATAGATACGCTTCAACATCCGACAAGTGTAAAACCATAACACTTGCGGATCGTAGTTGTAATGACAACTCCGACCACTAGGTGGCCTTTAAGTTGTTTTCTCATTTGCATATGCAAATGAGGCTAGTGCACCGATTCCTGATCGCTTTTACGCTGCCCCGTCGTCGCGTACGTCGTTTTCATCCGCGTAAGGTTACCCCAGCTTCGATGTGGAGTAACCTTACGAAGTACCGTCGGATGCTGTCGGGTGCCATGTTAAGTATGGCGTCGGGTCAGCGTCAGCTTTTTCCGTCGCTTACGTCGTTTTACTAACTCGTTCGCGAATAGGGAGTTGCGTAAATGACGCTCACGTCGTTTTGACGTCGGTTTCCACTACGCTTTCCGACGTGAGCTGGAGCATGCGCACTGGGCTTTTTCACCGGCCGGCGCATGCGCAGTTCGTTCGACGCGGGGGCGCGCTTAATTTAAATACAAGCCGCCCCATTTCAATTGCGCGGGTTTACGCTGGGCGATTTACGCGACGCAGGCGAAAACTACGGAGCAAGTGCTTTGAGATTAAAGCACTTGCTCTAGTACGATGCGGCGGCGTAGTGTAAATGGCTTACGCTACGCAGCCGGAATTCTATGAGAATCTGGCCCCTTATGTTGCCATCGCAGAGGGAGCAGAAGATGAAACTTCTGCGGGAGGCCTTGCAGAAGGGTCTGTGCAATGCGTTCCCAGAACCGGGGGGATTACCAAAACCTGGCTCTGGACAACGTCTTGCTGAGGCTTCGGTGAGTCACAGAAGGGGCGGTGGAGAAGGTGGTCGTCTGACGGATGCGTTTAGGCAGTTTTTTAGTCCGCAGCCCCAAGGTCTGACCGGTTCCAGCAACCATCGCCAGCGTCTGGTTTACATGGTCCGGGAATACCTAGGGGCAAGATCCGACTTGGACACCCTCCCCATCGAAATTACTCTGGCTTACTGGGTCTTGAGGATGGATCACTGGCCAGAGCTTGCCCAGTACGCAATTGAGCTACTGGCTTGCCCTGCATCCAGTGTTCTTTCAGAACGGACATTCAGTGCTGCTGGAGGCTTTGTGACTGATCACAGGGTGCGCCTCTCCACCGGCTCTGTTGATCGACTGACCTTCATCAAAATGAATCAGGCTTGGATCAACACCAGCTACCAAGCACCTGATGCTGATATTAATGAATAATATCTTTTTTTTGAAATGTCGGATCCCTTTTAGACTGCTGATGCTGAGTGACTGTCCTCTTATGCTGCTGATGGAATATCCTTCTCCTCCTCACTTTTCTTGCTGATAGCTAGTAAGAAATGTTGTGTTTCTGGGCTCCGCCACCAGTGCCTAAGGCCCAATTTTTCAGCCCCTGTTTAACAGGGTCACCTAATAACAATTTTTGATGCAATACTTTGCACGTGGCTCCTTGTTGCGCTCCAATTGGAGTTATTGTAAGAGGTTGCTGTGTTGTGTTGTGCCCAAGGCCCAATTTTTTTGCCCCTGTTTTAACAGGGGCGCCTAATAACAATTTTTGATGCAATACTTTGCACGTGGCTCCTTGTTGCGCTCCAATTGTAGTTATTGTGAGGGGTTGCAGTGTTGTGTTGTGCCCAAGGCCCAATTTTTCTGCCCCTGTTTTAACAGGGGCGCCTAATAACAATTTTTGATGCAATACTTTGCACGTGGCTCCTTGTTGCGCTCCAATTGGAGTTATTGTGAGGGGTTGCAGTGTTGTGTTGTGCCCAAGGCCCAATTTTTCTGCCCCTGTTTAACAGGGGCACCTAATAACAATTTTTGATGCAATACTTTGCACGTTGCTCCTTGTTGCGCTCCATTTGGGGTTATTGTGAGGGGTTGCAGTGTCGTGTTGTGTTGTGCCCAAGGCCCAATTTTTCTGCCCCTGTTCAACAGGGGTGCCTAATAACAATTTTTGATGCAATACTTTGCACGTGGCTCCTTGTTGCGCTCCAATTGGAGTTATTGTGAGGGGTTGCAGTGTTGTGTTGTGCCCAAGGCCCAATTTTTCTGCCCCTGTTTAACAGGGGCGCTAATAACAATTTTTGATGCAATTTTTACCCCTGTTTAACAGGGGCGCCTAATAACAATTTTTGATGCAATACTTTGCATGTTGCTCCTTGTTGCGCTCCATTTGGGGTTATTGTGAGGGGTTGCAGTGTTGTGTTGTGCCCAAGGCCCAATTTTTCTGCCCCTGTTTAACAGGGGTGCCTAATAACAATTTTTTTTTACTTCAAATAGTTTATTGGAATTTCAAAATAGGTACAGAGTGTAATTAAAGAATGTACATTGTGCCAAAACATTGCAGCACGAATTACATCAGAACATGTTGTGTTGCTAACATAACTGAGTATATTAGGCGTGGGGTATAAATTGCATATGTAACTCAAGCATAGGCGTCCAATCCCCCAATGTGGCACCCCTAATGGGAGCATTAGTGCCACAAGGGAGGAGGGGAGTACAAATCGTAGTAACATAAAACATTGAAGATATCACATACGGAACCTTGCATAGCGAGATCTCAGATGAGGGAAAAGGAGATTTGAAGTGAAGGATAAAGTGTTGCTCGGTCAAGAAAAGGTGTAGTGAGAGTCTTGGGGGAGTGTTGTTATGTAATGTTTGCAGCATTCGTCCAGGAGGACCACGGCAGCCATTGTAGTTTTGTGGTAGTAGTGCGTCCAATGCTGATGGCCATCGTGGTCTCATAGCTAAAGTGTAGTGCTACTATGTTTAGGATTTGATCCCTGGTGGGGGATACGTCCGACTTCCAGTGTCTCGTTAAATTGAGCCTAGCTGCTAATAGTATGTGCGTGGTTGTGTGTCTCAAGTGGTAGGGGATGTCTTCGATGGTGAGGTTGAGGATTGCAAGAGCAGGAGATAGCAAGATTGGGACTCCGGCGACTTCGGAGATAAGCTTAAAGGTGTCGTTCCAGTAGGTCTGGATATTTGGGCATGTCCAAAAAATGTGCAGCAGGTCTCCTTTAGCGGCTTTGCATCTCCAGCAGACGTCGGAGTTTTGCGTGCCGAAGGATGCCAATTTTGTGGGTGTAAGGTACCAGCGCAGTGAAATTTTTTGCATAAGTTCCCAAAGGGCTGCTGATTTGGTGACTCGGTACACTGATCCAAAAGCACGCTGCCATTGGGCCTCAGTGAAGGTGCATGCGAGGTCAGATTCCCATTTGTGATGAGGTGGTAGTTTGGAGAAGGTGCGTTTTTGGCGAAGGTTGTTGTAAAAGTGGGAGATACCTTTGATGGTGGAAGCGGGGGTCGGTAAGGTAACACCACGTCACAGGGGGGAGAGTGTAGAGGGGGAGGGGAATGTCACGCAAGCAGTGACTAACTCGTAGGAAGGTAAACTGTTCAGCGTCTGGGAGTTTGAATTCAGCTTGTAGTTGTGAGAAGGTCTTGGGACGATCGTCCTGAACCAAATCTTGAATATGGTGGATCCCATTAGTGGACCACCTTGTCAGTGAGAGGTCCGGTGAGAGGAACCGTAGGGATTCCAGAGGAATTTTGAAGTGAGTTGTGGCAGGAGCTGGTCCAAGCATGGAGACCAATTTCCCCCACGCCTGGACCGACGCTCTCATGGTCGGAGAGATGGGTGTTGGGACATGCGCACCTAATGGGGTGCTCAATAGCCAACTACCTAGGGCAGGTTGGACGAGTGTCAGGCTCTCTATTTGTCCCCACGGGGAGGCGAGGAGGGGTTGAAACCAGGAGGGCAGCTGGGCCAGAATGGCCGCTGTGTGGTAATCTTTAAAGTCTATTGAGCCAGTACCCCCAGCTAGTTTGTGTTTGGACAGTGTCGTATGAGCGCATCTAGGTTTCTTGCCGTTCCAGAGATATTTGTTGTATATCGTTTGTAGGGACCTGAAAAAGGAGGCAGGTAAAGGGATGGGGAGGGTTCTGAAGAAATACAGGACTTGGGGCAAGCAAATCATTTTAAAGGCTGCGAGTCTCCCTGACCAGGAGATTTCGTGTTTCGCCAATTGTTGTGTGGTGGCCTGGATGGTGTGGAGGAGTGGTGGAAAGTTACAGGAGTAGAGATTTTTAAGGGATCTTGGCAACTGGATGCCTAGGTAAGAGATGTTGTCTTGTGCCCATTTAAATGGGTACTGTAGTTGTATGAGGTTTCTGGTTGTGGCGTCAATGTTGAGGTCAAGAATGTATGACTTAGTCGTGTTCACTTTATAGTACGATAGCGAGCTAAACCAATTCAGTAATTTATGTACCTCTGCCAGGGAGGATGTTGGGTTGGTGAGGATGAGAATGACGTCGTCAGCAAAAAGGCTGATTTTATGGGACTGTGGACCAATTTGGAGGCCTGTAATGGCAGTGTGGGAGCGTATATGTTCCGCCAGGGGTTCCATCAGCATGTTAAAAATGAGTGGAGAAAGTGGGCACCCCTGGCGCGTGCCATTTGTAATGGAGAAGGGGCAGGAAAGCATTCCTTCCGAGAAAACTTGGGCCATAGGGTTGGTGTAGAGCGCTAGTATGGCGCTTAGGATGAAGCCCTTGAAACCAAATTTTTGGAGAACTGTCTTAAGGTAAGTCCAGTTAACCCTATCGAACGCCTTCTCTGCATCTAATGATAGCAGCAGAGAAGGCGTTCCGGTGGATTCTGCGTGGTGTATTAGATTGAGCATCCTCCTGGTGGCGTCTGAAGCCTGCCTGCCCCTTGTGAATCCTGTTTGGTCCTTATGAATTAGAGTGGGCATAATTCCAAGCAGTCTTGAGGCAATGGTTTTGGCGTAGATTTTGAGATCAAGATTTAGAAGGGATATGGGGCGAAAGTTCTGGGGGATGTTGGGCTCCTTCCCTGGCTTCGGTAGAGTTATAATCAAAGCTGATAAATAATCTTTCGAAAAAGTAGAAGAAAAGGCAGCATTATTAAACAATTCGGTGAGATACGGGGATAGAGATGAGGAGAACTGCTTGTAGTATTCTCCCGTCAGACCGTCGGGGCCAGGTGCCTTACCACTAGGAAGGGAGGCAATAGTTTTATTAATTTCCTGTTCTGTGAATGGGGCGTTAAGCGCCTCCAGTTGTTGTTCGGTCAGGGATGGCAGGTTTATCTTATGTAGGAAGTTGTCAATTTCGTCCTGTGTGGGTTGTGGGGTATCAGGATCCCGTTTCAAATTGTACAGGTCACTATAATAGGCACTGAACGCATCAGCTATGTCCTGCGGGTTCGTCAAAGTGAGGTTTGAGTGGGGGTGGAGTAAGTAGGGAATTTTAGCTTTTGTGCGCCTGCCTTTAAGGCGTTGGGCAAGTTTTTTTCCCTGCTTTGTTGGAGGTGGAATATGAAGTCGCTTTGAATTTCCTCTGGAGAAATTCATAGGAGTGTAGGAGTAGCGTTTTAAGTTCCTGTCTTAGGGATAGTAGGAGGGTCGTCTGGGGGTCAGTGGCGTTAGTTTTGTGTGCTGATTCTAAGGACGCTATTTGGGAAGTCAGGTCGTCTAGTCGCTGCATTTTCTTTTTCTTATGGTGGGAGCCCAATCTGATCAACATTCCTCTAACATACGCCTTGTGTGCGCTCCACACCACCGCAGGGTCAGACACAGAGCCCCTATTCAACATGAAAAAGTCATCAATCTGTTCAGAGATATCTCGTTTGTAGTTGTCATTTTGAATAAGGCAGTTATTTGCCCGCCAAACAAACGTGGGTCTACGTGAGTTGGAGTCATTTATCGTTATTGATATCGGGGCGTGATCTGACCATGTTGTAGTGTGGATCTCAGACATGCATACATTTTGTAAGATCCATTTGTCAGTTAAGAATAGTGATGAGCGGAATACGCCATATTCGATTTCGCGATATTTCGCGAATATTTCGAAGAATATTCGCGAATATTCGTTAATATCGAATATTCGTGATATTTTATAAAAAAAAAAAAAAAAAAAAAATTGCGAATTTTCGCCAATGCGAATTTTCGCTAATGCGAATTTTCGCTAATGTGAAATTTCGCGATTTTTTTTTTTTTTTTTTTTATAAAATATCACGAATATTCGATATTTACGAATATTTGGTATATTTTATATAAAAAAAAAAGCGAAATTTCACATATGCGGTTGCGAATATTCGTTAATATCGAATATTCGTGATATTTGATAAAAAAAAAAATTGCGAATTTTCGCTATTGCGAATTTTATTGCGAATTTTTTTGCGAAATTTGAAAAATATCGAATATTCGAAATAGCGAATATTCGCCGCGATATTCGAGATATTCGCGAATACTCGAATATGCAATATTCGTAGCGAATATTCGCAATGCGAATATTCGTGAGCAACACTAGTTAAGAACAGATCAATTCTGGAGTATGAGGAGTGCCTGTGGGAGAAAAAGGTATAGTCCCGTTCCGAACTGTGGAGACATCTCCACGTATCATATAGGTCTTGTCGGAGAATAAATTTTTTCAGAGGAGATTCACGCCTCTTAGTGGCCGAGGTGGAGTCTAAGACAACATCCGGGACTATATTGAAGTCTCCACACATTATGAGATGTCCCTTCCGGATAGGCTTGATGGAAGCGAGTACTTTGCGCAGGAACTTCATTTGGTGGGTGTTCGGGGCATAGAGGTTTACAAGGGTATATGTGACCCGGTTTATGGTGCATACTGTTATTAAAAAACGACCTTCAGTGTCTGCTACAGAGTCTATGAGTTGGAAGTCTATTGTGTCTTTGAACGCTGTCATGACACCTTTAGTTTTGGTAGAGTGGTTGGCGTGAAAAACATGTGGGAACTGCCGATTGGCACATAGGGCCGTATCTGCCGGGAGCAGGTGTGTTTCCTGAATACACACAATGTCGCTGTGGAGGGCCGTAGCGGTCCTCCACAGTGAGTGGCGCTTGGCAGGGTGGTTAAGACTGTTCACGTTCAGTGAGAGGATTGTGAGCGGCATCTTGAGGGCTGCGGCCCAATGTGTGTGGATAACACTTACAGATAGTTGACGCCGACCAGTCCTGGCGTGGGTTAGGGGGGGTGTCCTGGTGTAGGCGTGCAGCAGGTCCGGGGCGTGTGATTCCGAAAGGAGTCGTCGCTGAAGAGCCGGTTTTTAAGCCTTGGACTGGAGACCAAACGAAAGAAGAGTGGTATGCAGCCGTCCTGGAAGCAATGAATGTGAGAAAGCTGCAGATAGAGCAACAAGTTATCTAACCATGAGATGAAAAACTTAAACTATAAAATAAAGCAAAGAGTTGATTAGTGCGATCCGGTATTATGAAAACCCAGGTGAGTCGCAAAGCTAGCAACATCAACAGAGAAAAGTTCTTTAGAGGGGGTGTAAGCCACCACTGAAGCCTCTAGGTGGGGGTATCAAACAGTTATTAGCTCGAGGAGACTGGTATTTGGGGAATACAACAAGCCAGAGCTCAGGGGAACTATGTGAATGTTGTGTGGCCGAGGCATATATTGGCAGTTCAGTTGAGGTTGCGATCCATACGTTTGTTCGGGGGAATCGGCCCCCCCTTAGATGTGGTGGGTTTGGGAGGTTCTGGCAGGATTCCCCAAGCATGTAGCAGACGCATGCCGTCATCTAGAGTGTTGATGCTGTGGGTCTGGCCATTTCTCACGATGAGGAGGGTTGCAGGGTAACGCCACTTGTATGGTACCTTGTGGTTCTGGAGACCTTTAGTAATCGGGCTCAAATGGCGCCGTTGTTGCAGTGTGAACTTGGATAGGTCAGGGAACAGTTGAATGCCGGTGTATGGAGCTGGTAGTGGCGATTTGGTTTTGACTCCCATCATAAATTTTTCTTTTACTTGATAGAAGTGGACCCTCATTAGGACGTCCCTGGGGACCGAGGCTGCCAGGTGGGAAGGTTTTGGGATTCTGTGTATCCTGTCTATTATCAAATCACGGGGGGCTGCATCAGGAACGACAAGGTGGAGTAGTTCCTTGGCATAGCGAGGCAGGTCCGCGGGGGGGATGGATTCTGGGACCCCCCTTAGTTTAACGTTATTCCTGCGGGACCTGTCCTCTAAGTCGGCCAGCTTGGCGCGCATCCATGTCTGATCCTCCCTCATCTCCTCATAGGTGTCTATCATGCCGTTTACTGTAGATGTGCAGTCAGACAGTCCTCTTTCCACATTAGAAACCCTGCCATCTAGGGAATGAATGTCCGAGGTGACCTTGGCAAACAGGGAGGAGAGGTCAGTCATGAGGGATGTCTGTAGTGAGAGGAGCATGTCCTTCAGAGTGGTGTCCATGACTGGCTGACCTGAGGTGGGGAAGGACGCCATGGAGGAGTGTAAGGCCTGGTTGGAGAGGAGGGGGTTGAAAGCCTGGGCCTCGATTTGCGGGTGGAGCGCTCGCGGCTGGGTGTCGAGCCGCATCTTAGCTTTAGCTGGGCTGCGGAGGAGGGGGTCACTCTCCTGGGGGTGAGAGAAAGCGGGATCGGTACCTGGCTGGGGCGATTCCCCTGAAGATTCATCCGGGAGATCCGTGTGTAGGAGTCTCGTGGTCCTTCCTGGCCGGCGCCATCTTGGAGAGCTCCGGTCCGCATCGCCGGCTTGTAGGCGAATTCTGTAAGTTTTTGCGGCTGGTACTCCGGGTATCTCTTCCTGGACATGCTGGGGAGGATCACCGCAGTGTCTGGAGCAGGAGTGTGGTTAGATAGTGGCTCGATGCTGGCCGTTGTCGCTGTTTCTATTCCCCTGGCTTAGGAGCTGAGCTATCAGGCGTCCATGTCTCTCTCCGGCCGGCCACGCCCCCCCTAATAACAATTTTTGATGCAATAATTTGCATGTGGCTCCTTGTTGCGCTCCAATTGGAGTTATTGGGAGGGGTTGCAAGTGTTGTGTTGTGCCCAAGGCACAATTTTTCAGCCCCTGTTTAACAGGGGCGCCTAATAACAATTTTTGATGCAATACTTTGCACGTGGCTCCTTGTTGTGCTCCAATTACAGTATGTTTGAGGGGTGCCCTTTTTTCTAAAAATTTTCTTTCACAAAACAATAATGGCCCCCCACCACCGCAAAATATTCGACATAATGTTGCCACACAGGACTTGCGCAAGTAGCATTAATTACTTTTTTTTTATAGACCTCTCATGTTGTGCAGGGACATTTCTAAACACGTGCCACTACTATAGACACCCAGCAGGTGTGATATTTAAAGGATTTTTTTTTCACTTTAAGCATCATTAAAATGGCTGCTCTGCAAACAACGGCCGTTTAAAAAAAAAAAATTTCCATTGATACATGTTCCCTGGGGCAAGACCCGGGTTCTGAACGACATTTTTTAACATTTAATTGAATTTTGGTCTTTAAAATGACCGTTTTTGAATTCGAACGTTCGGGTCCCATAGACTTCAATGGGGTTCGAAATATTCGTGCGAACCCGCGGTCTGTTCGAACGTTCTGGTGCGAACCGAACCCGGGGGTGTTCGGCTCATCCCTACCTGTCACCATTTGAGGAGGCCATGCTGATGGTAAGCAGTGACAGTGCATGCATCAGTGAGACTGTCCGTCTTATTCACATGTTGCAGCACACGCTACGTGGAATAATGGACATGGCCCTTGAGGCAGAACAGAGGGAGGAAGAGGAGGACTTGCTTACCTCTCAAGTCCCCCTTTATCCAGACAGTGGTCCTGCTTGCCTGCCTAGCACACAGGAAGAGGAGGAGGAGGAGGTGGATTGTATCAGCAGCATGGAGGTGGAGCCTAGCACTCAGCATCAGCAGCAGCAGTCTTCAAGTGATCACTTACAGTTCCAAGGAACCCATGGACTTTTACGTGGCTGGGATGAGATGGCTGTGGATCCTGTCACCCTCAGTGATCCAAAGGACTGTGCCCCGAATGCCTCAGCAAACCTACGCTGCATGGCCTCCCCGATCCTGCGTAAGGATCCTCCTATTCGTGGTATCAAGGAGAGGGATCATTACTGGCTGGCAACTCTCCTTGATCCACGTTACAAGAGTAAGGTTGAGGACCTTATCTTGCCGTCGCAGAGGGAGCAGAAGATGAAACATTGTCATAAGCAGTCCTGTTTACCAGATGGCAGTAGCGACGCAGCGGTGCGCACGGGTGCGCGCATTCGCGTTAACGACGCATCGGCACCTGTACTCCTGCCTGAACCTGTTCCTGAAGACCCGGTTTGTGCCTGTTTCACCCTGCCTTCCGCCTGCCCTTTGGATTGTTTGACCATCCATCTGCCTTATCCTCTGTACCTTCTGCTGCCCGCCAGTTGCCGACCGGGTCCGAACTCTGACTCTGCCTTGCCAGCCGTACCAGCACCTGGTCCACCAGCCAGTTGCGGATTCACCTGCTGGGACTTGTTCCTGCCGCACTACAGTACACCTCCTCCGCTTATGCTGCTGCTTCTGTTTCCAGTGCCTCCGCCCTCTGTCTGCAGCCACCAGCTTGCACCTGCACCTTGATGCACCCCGGAGTCCTCAGAAGCTTCTCCCAGCCCAGCACCAGTGCTGCAACTGGCGCTTGTGCGACTCTACATTCCTGAACCCCCTGTCTGCTCTACCAGGGGTCCCGGATCAGAGGAGCAAGGGCTGCCACGCATTGCATGCCGGGCTTAGCCACCAGGTATGTGACAGTACTGGACAGCTTTGTCCGAGCCCGCGCAGGGAGTGGATCCTATGCAGGAACTCTGTCAGCATCTTAATGGATTAACCCAGGCAGTCAGAACCGTGCAAGAGGGTTATACGCGATTAAAGAACCGTGTCCAGGCCTTATCAGTTCCAGCTTCTACCTCTGCCGCTACGGGTACCCCTGCTTCGCCTTCTGTGATCATGATGCCACCAGAACCCAGGGTCCCCACACCTGAGAGGTTCTCAGGAGAACAAAGTAAATACCGAGCCTTTCAAAATGCCTGTGAACTTTACTTTGCGTTGCAACCACAGACTTTTTCTCTGGAAGCCACCAAGGTGGGCTTTGTGATCTCGCTCTTGTCCGGGGAACCACAGGCTTGGGCTCACAGCCTTTTGGAACAAAAAGACGCTTCTCTTGATAGCCTAGCCACCTTCTTCCAGGCCATGTCCCTGTTGTAAGAGGACCCACACCAGACTGCCATTGTGGAAGCCGCCCTACATGCTCTCCATCAAGGTCGCAGGCCAGCGGAGGACTACGTGTCTGAGTTCCGGAGATGGAGCTCAGACACAAACTGGAACGATGCGGCCCTTTGCTATCAATTCCGCTCTGAGTTACTTAAGGACGAACTGGCCTGGGTAGGTGTCCCTGGAACTTTGGACGCTCTGATTAACCTGACAATTCAGATTGACAGGCGCCTGAGTGAACACCGGTCTGAACGAGCCACTGGCCCATCTCGCCCAGTCTGGATGATGCCTCGAGTACCCTCCTTCTCCAACCCGACTCCACTGGTTCCCACGACTCCTCCGCCACCTGACACTTTGGAACCCATGCAGTTGGATCTTCTCCGCCCGTCTCTTACGACAGAGGAGCGCCAACGACAACGGGTTAATAACCTGTGCCTGTATTGTGGGGAACCCAGGCACTTTGTGAGGTCCTGTCTGATGAAGCTTCGTAAGTGTCCCTCCATGGCGTCTGTTCTTGTACCCGCTGTTCCCAAAAATTATTCAACTCATCTGGCTGTCTCCATTGTCTTTTAGCTCCCCGGAAGGAATATTCTGGCCAATGCCATAATTGATTCAGGAGCCTGCAGTTGTTTCTTGGACCAGGCTTTCGCCACCAGACATCTTATCCCTCTGCTCCCTAGGGCTATTGGACTTTCCGTACATCTTGCGGATGGACAGTCTTAAGGTCCGGGCCGGTTACCCAAGAAACTCTGCCTCTGGCCACAACCATTTGAACTTGAGCTTGAAACCCTAAAAACGTACATTGATGGGAATCTTAAAAAGGGGTTTATCCGCCCGTCCACTTTCCCTGCAGGAGCTGGGATCTTCTTCATAGAAAAAAAGGACCATACTCTCCGCCCCTGTGTGGACTATCGAGAATAAAAAAAAAAAAAAAAGAAGGAACTTTATTACATATTCTGTGGTTCTGCCCTAAGATTTTAATTTTCTGGATAAAGGTTCAGGGAATAGTGCAAAAATTCAGTAAAGAAGAATTACCAAATGAGTGGCCCTTTTACTTATTACAGGATACGGAGTTATCGGTAAAGTGCTATAGGAAATCAGTGGTCTGCTATCTTTTAAACGCAGCCCGTGCCTGCATCCCAGGGATGTGGAAACAGACACAGCCACCAACGGTAAAGATGTGGCTTAATCGAGTCAGTCAGTGAGGTAGGAGGATTAGCAGCAGGAGCTACAAGCGGCGCTCGTTCCTAGGAGTAGGAACGGGTGAGTCATAGCTCCAGGCAGGCGTAGCAGGTAGTCAGGCAGGCAGGGTTCTCCCAGCCCAGCCCTCCCCTAGCCCCAGCTCCAGCTCAGCCTGCTTCCGAACCTCGCCTCCCCTCCAGCTTCCAGCGTCCGGTTTCCAGCCTCTCTCCAGCATTCCTCCCCTCCTTTGGAGAGTTAGCTCTACCTGTCTCCCTGGCACTGTGTGCGGCCGTCCTTTTCAGGACAAGCCGCAGCACTCGATCCCAGGAGGCAGACAAGGGCCCCCTCCCGCCACCTCCCGCCACCACCTCGCGGAAATTTCCGCCGTTTTCGGTGCTCATTCGGGAGCACCGCGCCAGGCCGTCCTGAATCGCGGGGCCGCGGTCTAGGAAAGACCGCGGCTTCACTTGCGGCCTAGCGGCGCGCCGCTCCCCACGTTTCAGGGTCCTCACCCTGCTCCCAGGCATACCTCCCCCTGATCCCTGAAGGACAGTTACCCGGCCCTGTTGCTCACCCTTCACCCTTCACCCATTCAGCCCAGATTATTCTGTTAACCCCCTGTCAGCCCTCATCCCTGAGCAGGCAGCCACCAGACCAGCAACAAGTTCTCCCTCTCAGCCCCAGTCCCCCCCCTCTTCGTCCCAACACACAGTAGCTTGATCCAGGGGTTAACCGATCGCCTCTTACAGGGGTCAGGAAGGAATTTTTTTCCCTACCGGAGCATATTGGCCGAGCTCTGACAGGGTTTTTTTGCCTTCCTCTGGACCAAGCCCCCCACTGCCCCAAACCCCCCCCCCCCCGGTGTATTAGCGATCATGGCATGTCGGCAATATTCTGCCGATACCATTTGGAGTCTGAGGCAATACGCCGCAATACTGCCAGCCATCACCAAAAAGGCCCTAAGAACTGAGCGACTATTGAGAATCGATCATAGATCGACGGTCAGACATTTCAGCCATTTACCCCAGCTCAAGCACATATCATGTGCTCTGATCAACACAAGATCGGCAGTAAAACACTGACTAGAAATCCGCGACTTTATTCAACAAAAGGATCTAGATTGTCTTTTTATTACAGAGAGTTGGCTCACAGCCGACTGTAACACCATTCTAGGAGAATTGGTGCCAGAAAATTACCGTATTATAACGGAAAACAGAATAGGGCAAAGAGGAGGTTGCCTGGCGGTGATCCACAAGTCTCATCTTACGATCACCAAACCAGTCCGCCAAAACCCTCTTCCATTCATGGAAACCCTTACTCTGCAACTGCAAGCAAATACAAAGGAGACCATCCACGTTCTGCTCTGCTATAGGCCGCCCTGGCCCAAAATCGCAGCTGCTATCATCTTGGACGGATTTTTTCTCCACTTATACCCTCATCAGCAAACATCTTTTGCTGCTCGGGGATTTCAATCTCTGGGCAAACTCCTCACTAGACCCCATTGCCGACGCCTGTATTGACCACCTGGAAGGTTTGGGATTGCAGCAATTAGTATGTGGGCCCACACATGCTTCAGGTCACACACTTGATCTTATCTTCAGACAAGCTCTGGAAATAAAGATTTGGGAAAATGAAAAGTTGCCATGGACAGATCACCAATGCAATTATATTCAGGATTTCCACCATCCCCCCTGCAACAAAAACATCAAATCCAGTGACAATACACTGGACTAGATGCCAGAAGAAGCTCCACTCGGAACTCTTCAAAACAACTTTAAGGAAAAAGATAGAAACAACTCAGCCGCATCAAACGGCCGTTGAAACATTGGAAGCCATTAACTCGGCCATGCTACAGTCAGCTGACTTGGTAGCGCCGAAACGAAGTACCCGCATCCGGAAAAACAACCGCAGCTGGTTTAACAACCAGCTGTCGTTACTGAAGCAAGAACGCAGAAGGGCAGAATCTGCCTGGAAAAGATGTTCTTCAGACCTAAACCTATCCATCTACAAGGCGACTACAAGAAAATACCACAAAGGAATTTTCCAAGCCAAGAAAAATTATTTTTCGGAGGCTATCAACGGTGCCATTAACCGCCCCCGCGAACTCTTCAAGATGGTCACTCAGACCATGGAACCAGAATGCATCACAGCCCCCAGTTCGGACACACAAGAATTTTGCAATGAACTATCGGATTGCTTCATTAATAAAATCGAAGCAATCCGTGAAAGCATTCAGCAAAACAATTCCCCCCTCAGCCCTCCCTGCAGCCTCTCACACAGCACCCTTAGTAATGCTCCGTTATCAGGTAA
This sequence comes from Rana kukunoris, assembly GCA_029574335.1. Taxonomy (NCBI): domain Eukaryota; kingdom Metazoa; phylum Chordata; class Amphibia; order Anura; family Ranidae; genus Rana; species Rana kukunoris. The sequence continues at coordinate 75,910,064 of CM056055.1, read as the reverse complement.
GTTTACCCTGGAACCCATCTCCATCGAGACCACTAAAAATGTCATTTGTACTCTGCGTAATGGCACAGCGCCGAATGACATTATTCCCACAAAACTGCTGAAGGAATGCGCCTACATCCTGGCTCCTCCCATCACGCAGTTTATCAACCAGTCTTTTCTGGAGGGCAAAGTGCCCACACAGTTGAAAGAGGGTATAATCCAACCCATCCTGAAGAAACCCTCCCTGGACCCCAAGGACCCACTCCACCGCCGTCCCATAACAACCCTCAACGTACTCTCTAAGATAATGGAGAAAGTAGTGGTACAACAGCTGCAACAGCATCTAGATACCTACAACCTACTTGACCCATTGCAATCAGGCTTCCGTCCCGGACATGGGACGGAAACAGCATTGCTGAAAGTATGGGACGATGTTCTCCAGTCTGCAGACGAAGGAGAATCTTGTCTTCTAGTTCTGTTGGACCTAAGTGCAGCTTTCGACACGGTAGACCACAAACTGTTACTGACTCGGCTTGCTGAAGTAGCCAGAGTCGCAGAAGGCGATTTATCTTGGTTCTCCTCTTTTCTGGAAAACCGATCGCAAACAGTAAAGTTAGGACCTTTTACGTCAGAAAAACGCACAGTGACATGCGGAGTCCCTCAAGGATCGCCTCTGTCACCAGTGCTGTTTAACATATACCTTCGTCCTCTTTTTGAGATTATCAGCAGCCAAAAACTGCTCTACCACTCATATGCAGATGATACGCAACTGTATTTCCGCATCTGCAACAGACAGGATCACCACCTCAATCTAGAGACATGCCTCTCTTTGATAGAGGACTGGATGACAAGGAGTTATCTTAAACTCAATGGAGCGAAAACAGAACTTCTTCTGTTTCACGCCAAGCGTAGGAATCAACCCTCAACAGTATGGACCCCCCCGCCTATTCTGGGCAAGCTCATCACCTCTAGCGCCAAAGTCAAAAGCCTAGGGGTCATTTTTGACTCCTTTATGACAATGGACGCACAAATAGGGTCAGTAGTCAGCGGATCTCACCATCTACTGCGCCTACTACGCAGACTCACTCCGTTCATCCCTAAAGAAGATTTAGCGGTCGTGGTGGGAGCAATTGTTAACTCCAGGCTGGATTATGCAAATGCCCTTTACCTCGGCCTCCCCAAGTACCAAATCGCTCGTCTGCAAGTCGTTCAGAATACGGCCGCCAGACTTGTGACTGGGAAAAAACCCTGGGAATCAATCTCACTTTCACTGAGAGCCCTTCATTGGCTGCCAGTTAAAAACAGAATTGCTTTTAAAGCTCTCTGTCTTACGCATAGATGTGTCCATGGGAATGCCCCCCTTTACTTATGCGAATTAATAAAAGCGAATAATCCCAATCGCGTTTTGCGATCCACAAATCAGAACCTACTCCAGGTTCCGAAAGCCAACTTCAAGTCCAAAGGAGAAAGAAGATTCGCGGTCCAAGGTCCCAGACTATGGAACGCTTTACCAACCAGCATTCGGTTGGAGGAGAACCACTCAGCATTTAGGAAAAAGGTCAAGACTTTTCTCTTTTGATATCAAAGGAGACAGGAACAACAAGCGCCCAGAGGCGATTCAGTTCGCATGTGCTGCGCTATATAAGTTTTCATTCATTCATTCAATGGAGGACCTGGTGTGCACCTCAAAGCAGAAACGGGAGGTATATCTCGATATATGGGCCGAGTGGAATGTGTTTAGATACTCAGAAGAAGGGAAGGCTTTGATAGATACGTAACAATGGAGGGACCTGGCAGTGGAGATCATGAGGAGGGGGAGAGGAGGGACTGAGGAGGAGGAGTCTTCTTTTTTTAAATTTTTTTTATTTGGTTTGTTTTGTTTACGTTTTCGTTTTGTAGAGTGGGATTGGTTAGGAATGGCCATGCCATGAGTGACACAGTGGGGAGCGATCCAACCGCCATATTCCCTAGGGGACATCCGATTCCCTGGAGGAGGGGGGTCTTTTGGCTTGAAGGAGTTAAGGAATGGTACTCAGAGATCTTAGGGTCATTAGAGGAGCAGATGTTGAATTAGTGTGTTAGAGATAGAAGTGACATGATGTGTTATAAACATATATACTCTTTTTCTTCTCCCCTTTCTTTTTTTCTTTTTTTGTTCTAATGATGTTATTATGTACCATTTAGGTATTCTGGTAGATTTTCTTTTCATGTCGCTACGACTTCATGGCCAGAGGAATGACCTTTCCCTTGTATGTCACTTTACATGTTTAAAAAACAATAAAAGAAAATTGAAAGAGAATTAAACAAGGTGACTATTAAGAACCGGTACCCTCTCCCCTTGATACCCAAGTGGTTCCAACGTTTGGGGGCCGCAGTTATTTTTACAAAGCTGGATCTCCGTGGGGCGTACAACCTGGTGCATATTCAAGACGAAGATAAGTGGAAGACGGCCTTCCGTACCCGCTTTGGGCACTTCGAATACCTAGTCATGCCCTTCGGGCTCTGCAACGCCCCTGCCACATTCCAACATTTTGTGAATGATATTTTCAGAGATTACCTCGACCTCTTCGTTATTATTTACTTAGATGACATCCTCATCTTCTCCCCGTCTTTAAGCGAACATCGGGAACACATCAAGTGTGTGCTCGGACGCCTTTGATTGCACGGACTCTATGCTAAACCCGAAAAGTCAGAGTTCAAGCACCCAAGCATACAATTCTTGGGCCTCATAATCTCTGTGGAGGGCATCAAGATGGATCCCCAAAAAGTCTCCGCAATTCTTGACTGTCCGGATCCGTGGACAAGAAGGGCGTCCAACGCTTTGTTGGTTTTGGGAACTTTTATAGGAAATTCATCAGAGGGTTCTCTAGTATCATTGCCCCGATAACCAACTTAACTAAACAAACCATTCGGTTTCAATGGTCCCCAGAGGCCCAAACGGCTTTTGAAAAGCTTAAGAACTTGTTCATCTCCGCATTTATATTTAGACATCCTGATGCAAGCCTGCCCTACATCCTGGAGGTAGATGCATCAGAGACTGCAGTCGGGTGGTCCTCTCCCAAAGACAGGGTCCCAAGGCCCTCTTACACCCTGTTGCTTTTTTTTACCGCAAGCTGTCACAGGCAGAAAGGAATTATGGTGTGGGGGACCGAGAATTACTGGCAATCAAGGCCGCTTTGGAAGAATGGCGGTATCTCTTGGAAGGCGCAGCACACCCCATCCTGATCTATACAGAACATAAGAACCTAGAGTACTTAAAAGCTGCCAAGAGATTGAAACCACGTCAGGTCAGGTGGGCACTGTTTTTCACCAGATTCTCGTTCCACATAACGTACAGACCTGGGTCGAAGAATTCCAAGCCAGATGCCCTTTCTCGCATGTATGGCGATTCGGATACCATTTTTTCACCTGGAAACTTCTTTTTTTTTTTTACAAGAGGTAATGTTTTATTTGTCAAAATGAAGGGGTAACATACAAAATATGCAAAATTACAACTCATGCAGGCAGAGCAGGTACAATACAAACATCAGTGCAAACAATGATTGCAGGGTATACATTATGGACAATAGTGCAGTGCCAGGGACATGGGGAACCAAAGGGCCAGCCATTCACACAACAAGGATATACAACCTGATCCAGGGAGAAGTACACTAGGCTCGGTCAGGCAGGGCATTACATGTAGCTGCATTTCCCACCCAATCCCCCCACACCTTATCATATTGTCAGAGATTCTAAATGGACCAGTACTGTGTGCCTACACAGAGGAGGCCAACACTGTATATAGTGGAATAACAGGTGTTTTATTTACAAGGGTGAACAAACAGCTGACGACAACCAGTGCACACATAACACAAAGCATATATACAAGTCCAGGGGAAATGCGGTAATCATAAACCAAAAGCCAAGCCGGGGTCAAATACCAGGAGATCATCAAAGAAGCTGCAGACAGGGAATGGACAGGAAGGAAATGTCCAGGAGAGGGATCAGGTCAGGACAGATCGGATCGTGTCGGGTCAGAAGTCCAGAACGGGGACAGCAGGCTCAGGGTCAGAAATCAGGCTCAGGGTCCGGTTAATAGACAGATACCAGGGCGAGTTCTGCTTGAATTTGCCGTGTATAAATAGGGGTGTGTTAATTATGTTCAGGTCACACCTGAATGCAGCAAGGGCCAGGTGCTCCACACTGCCAGGGTCCATCCGCTGGTGGAGGCCAGTACTGCGTCCCAAAGGTGATATACCAGCAGGGGGACTTTCCCCTGACAGCTCCGAACTGCCAGGAGACCCCTGCTGGTGGGACGCAGCACTGCAAGACAGAACATAAATAGCACCAGCGGATGGAACCTTTCCTGACACATATTTGGCCGGACAGGGCACAGGGTAAGGGGAGACCCCATCTCGTCATGAATGAACTTTACCAGGTGTGACCAGTAATCTTGTATCACAGGGCAGGACCAAAGGAGATGAAAAAAGTGCTGGAGGGGCTATCGCACCTGGGGCATAGCGGGCTATGATCGGGTTTGTATTTAGCTAACCGAATGGGGGTTAAATATGACCTGTGTAAGATGAACAAGTGTGTAAGACGGTCTGATAATTTGGGTGAAACCTTCTTAGTGGTGTCTAGCACGTCCTCCCACTCATCATCCTCGAGCCCCCCCACATCCCTGGACCAGCGATCTCTAAGTCCATAGGCCAGAACCACAGCAGGAGGTCCGAGAAGGGAGTTGTATAGTACTGAAATTCATTTTCGGGAGTCCTGACCCGTTATAGTACGGAGCACATCGAGTTTTTCAACACCGGGGGTTGCATCTCCAAATTGAGCATGGAGAGAATGACGGAGCTGAAGGTAGCGAAAATGCATGGAATTGGGGAGGGCAAAGTCGTCCTTAAGCTGTTGGAATGATTTTAAAACAGTGCCTTGATACACGTCAGACAAATACCGTACCCTTCGATCCAGCCAGAGGACCCGGTCAGGGATGGACAACAACTCACCCAGGCCCGGATTGTCCCATAGAGGGGTATGGAAATGGGTAGCTGGTGCCTTCAACTTGCGGCTCACTACATCCCAAATCCTACAATGGTGGTAGAGCAGGCCCCTGCGGTTTCCCATCGCCCAATCACCCCCAAGGTTCCTAAAGAGGACCTGAAAGGGGTGGGTGAGCCCGGGAGCAGGAGGGGAGCACAAAAACCTAAGACATCGGTCTCTGTCGTGTTTGTCCAAATAAAAGAAATGAGAGAGCTGTGCCGCCAAGTAATAAAGGTTAAAATTAGGCAACACCACTCCACCCAGCTCAGTCGGATTTTTTAACGCCTGCCAGGATAATTTGTGACGAGCTGAGCTCCACACGAACGAATTAAGGATCGCCTCAATGGCCTTAAAGATTTTCAAAGGAAGGTACTTAGGGGAATGCCATAGGACATATAGAAATTTGGGGAGGAGAATCATTTTAATTAAGTTCACACGGCCCATTACACCCAGTGACAGCTTGGCCCATATTTGCGTTTTGGATTTCAAGAATAACATCAGCGGTTCTACATTAAGGCGAACGAAATTCTCAGGAGACCTGGAGATGTGGATCCCGAGGTATTTTATGGAGCTGACCCTAAGGAGAGGGGAAAAGGCCTGAAGTCTCGAGTGTGCATTCACGTCAATGGGAAGAATCTGGGATTTATCCCAATTGATCCTCAGGCCAGAATAACGCCCAAAGGTTTCAATAATCTTAAGAGCAGTTTGCAGGGATTGACCAGAGTCAGCCAAGTACAGCAGCATATCATCTGCGTACAGACTGATCTTCTCCACCAGATCTCCCCAGCTAAAACCACCAACACCTGGGTGCGCTCTAAGGGAAGAGGCCAGGGGTTCCACCGCCAAGGCATACCATAATGGGGATAAGGGTCACCCCTGTCTGGTACCCCTGGAGAGGGGTACCAGACCATTGACCAAGATCCTGGCACACAGGTTCTGGTATAAAAGGCGGATCCATCTGATAGAATTGGGCCGAAAGCCAAAACATGCTGGGCACTCCCAGAGATAGACCCACTCAATGGAGTCGAATGCCTTAGCAGCATCCAAAGACACCACCACTCTGGAGCTCACTTGATCATGCTCAGCCTGCAAATTCATGTGGAGTCTACGCAGATTGTAAGCTGTGTTTTTGGCAGGCATGAACCCAACCTGATCAGGGTGAATCAGTGTGAGGTTCACTGCATTGAGGCGTAGTGCCAGGATCTTGGCAAGGATTTTAATGTCCAGCTGGAGGAGAGATATTGGGCGGTAAGATTCAGGGAATTCTACGTTTTTGCCGGGTTTGGGAATGAGCACAATGTAAGCCTCGGACATGGAAGCCGGGAGGGAGCTCGACGAAAAATACAAGAAAAAAGTTCATGAAGTCTAGGCACTAGAGATTCACCGTACGTCGTATAAAATTCAAGGAGGAGGCCGTCCGAGCCCAGCGCCTTATTAGGGTTAAGCAGGGAAATTGCTTTCTAAATTTCGTCTATGGTAATAGGGGTTTCCAGAGACTCCACTTGAGAAACCGAGAGAGTAGGCAACTCTATATCAGCTAGCATTGTGGCCGTTTTCGCCCTGTGGGTCGTAGTACTAGAGGAGTACAAAGAGGCGAAGGAAGAACGGAACTCCTCAGCCACTGCATCCAGATCTGTAAGTAACACCCCGCTAGCATCCCGGAGGGAAACCACCGTGGGAGGTCTATGATCCAGGTGGGCCAAATAAGCCAGCAGTTGTCCCGCACGTTCTCCACACTCATATGGCCTCTGTTTACCATAGAATATCTTCCTCTCAGCCTTCTCAAAAAGGAGACCATTTACCACCCGGGACTGTAATTTTAAAGCATCCGCCGTGGCCGAGGAGGGGTCGGAAATAAACGCCATCTCTGCCTCAGCCAGGGATCGCTCCGCCTGCCCGACCACCCGAGTTGAGGCCTTCTGATATTGGAATATGCGTTGAGACAGGACCATACAAGCGTGAGACTTAAAGGAGTCCCAGACCACCCCAAAGAGTGCAGTATCTTTGTTGTCTTGGAAAAAGGAATCTCACTCAGCGCCGGCTTCCTCCAAGTCGGGGACGACCGACAGCCAAAAGGGATTGAGTCTCCAGTTGTAAGAGGAGGGGGAGGGGTTGATGCGGAGCTCAATCCAAGTCGAGGAGGAATCTACCAAACCTAGTTTGAGAGTGAACGGGGCGGTCCGGGGGTGTGAGAGACAGCCTATCAAGGTCAGTACTAGGAACATTATTAAAATCCCCCAGCCAGATTGCCGGCACACTAGGATAATGTGACATAAACCCCAGGCCCTCAGTCAGGACAGTGAACTGGAAGGGGGGAGGTATATAAATAGCCAGGATAAGGACTTCCACACCATTCACCTTAGCGTGCAGGAATATGTACCTACCATGAGGGTCAGATTGAAGTGTGAGCAACACAAATTGAGTGGATTTGGCGTCCAGCACGGCTACTCCTCTGGAGTTCGCAGTGTGGGGAGCTTGATACACCCAGCCCACTCACGGCTTCTTGAGAGACATCAGAAGCTGGCCCGTCAAATGAGTGTCAGGAAAGGTTCCATCCGCTGGTGCTATTTATGCTCTGTCTTGCAGTGCTGCGTCCCACCAGCAGGGGTCTTCTGGCAGTTCGGAGCTGTCAGGGGAACTTCCCCCTGCTGGTATCTTATCTTTGGGACGCAGTACTGGCCTCCACCAGCGGATGGACCCTGGCAGTGTGGAGCACCTGGCCCTTGCTGCGTTCAGGTGTGACCTGAACATAATTAACACGCCTCTATTTATACCCGGCAAGTTCAAGCAGAACTCGCCCTGGTATCTGTCTATTAACCAGACCCTGAGCCTGATTTCTGACCCTGAGCCTGCTGTCCCCATTCTGGACTTCTGACCCGACCTGATCCGATCTGTCCTGACCTGATCCCTCTCCTGGACATTTCCTTCCTGCCCATTCCCTGTCTGCAACTTCTTTGATGATCTCCCCCTTGGCTTTTGGTTTATGATTACCGCATTTCCCCTGGACTTGTATATATGCTTTGTGTTATTTGTGCACTGGTTGTCGTCACCTGTTTGTTCACCCTTAAATAAAACACATTTTATTCCACTATATACAGTGTTGGTCTCCTCTGTGTAGGCACACAGTACTGGTCCATTTAGAATCTCTGAGGCGCCGTACACACGGCCGAGGTTCTCGCTGAAAACCAGCGAGAACCTCGCTGGAATGTGCATTCCAGCGAGGATCTCGGCCGTGTGTACGGTCTCGGCGAGCTTCCCGTCGGGAAGCCCGTCGAGCAGAAATAGAGAGCACGCTCTCTATTTCCTCGACGGCCCGCCTGGATGAATGGCTGGTTGCCATTCCCGACGGGCGGGTCGCCGATTTCGACGGCCAGCAGAGAACCTCGACGGGCGGAACGATGTGTTCTGCCCGTCGAGGATCTCTGCCGTGTGTACGCCGCCTGAGGCGCTGTACACACGGCAGAGAACCTCGACGGGCAGAACACATCGTTCCGCCCGTCGAGGTTCTCTCCCGGCCCTCGAATTCGGCGACCCGCCCGTCGGGAATGGCAACCAGCCATTCTTCCGGGCGGGCCGTCGAGGAAATAGAGAGCGTCGGGAAGCCCGTCGAGCCGAAATAGAGAGCACGCTCTCTATTTCCTCGACGGCCCGCCTGGAAGAATGGCTGGTTGCCATTCCCGACGGGCGGGTCGCCGAATTCGACGGCCGGGAGAGAACCTCGACGGGCGGAACGATGCCTGACAGAATACCTGGGCCAGTTGACCAGACGTGCCTGCATAGGGAACCATCCTGTTGTAGTGCGTTTTTGTTGAAACATGGATTTCAATGTAATTACTTACTTTTCTCTGCTAGCAGAGGAGGATGAGGAGTATTGTCGTCAGGTGTTGGAGGGATGGACAAGTGATCAGCTGATGGAAGCCATCCGATCAGCCCATTCCATGGTGGATCTGGGTTATATGTCTTACGATGATGTTCAGCCATTAATCAAGTTATGTGTTAAACCGGCACTGTCAGTTATTCCAGTTGGTTGTGATGACTTCTCTCCCCCCTTCAGTCCTGACCAAATTGAATCCCTGGTATGGTTGATGGAGGATGATCCAGCCTCCTTTGATGAACACTATTGCTCTTGTTCCCAGCAGAAGTTATCTGACTGCATTCGTTCAGTGCAGTCTCTGATTAAACAAGGTGTGTGTGAACCAGCCTTTGTTCAACCTGTGCTGCAGGCATGGTCAGATCTCCTGATTCCAGCCAAGCCACTGCATCCCAGCCCTGCCATTAACCACTTACCTTCCCAAGGATCTAGCTGTCCATTGCCAATGACAACCTCAGCTATAGCCCAGTTAATTCCGTTTCCTACCAAGTATTATTACCCAGTCTTTACTTGTTGTACCTACCCCGCCTTTAATCCACCTGTTTCTTCCTTTTCACCAGTAACAACTCCACAAAAACCTCCTCCAGTCACCATCCTTGTGTCTCTGCCATATTCCAATCATTCCTCCTACTTAATTCCATCCTCTTCATACATCACTTCTGTTAGCAAACCTGCAGTGTCTAAAACTAAAAAGAAACGGAAGTACTTCCCAACCCACACCATCGTGCCAGTTATCCAGCCTGATGTTTTAGTGCCAGTTACCCAGCCTGACGTTTCAGTGCCAGTTACCCAGCCTGACGTTTCAGTGCCAGTTACCCAGCCTGACGTTCCTGTGCCATCCTGCCAGCCCGATGTTCATGTGCCAGCCTGCCAGCCTGATGTTCCTGTGCCAGCCTGCCAGCCTGATGTTCCTGTGCCAGCCTGCCAGCCCGATGTTCCTGTGCCAGCCTGATGTTCCTGTGCCAGCCTGCCAGTCTGATGTTCCTGTGCCAGCCTGTCAGCCTGATGTTCCTGTGCCAGCCTGTCCCCATTCTGGACTTCTGACCCGACCTGATCCGATCTGTCCTGACCTGATCCCTCTCCTGGACATTTCCTTCCTGCCCATTCCCTGTCTGCAACTTCTTTGATGATCTCCCGCTTGGCTTTTGGTTTATGATTACCGCATTTCCCCTGGACTTGTATATATGCTTTGTGTTATTTGTGCACTGGTTGTCGTCACCTGTTTGTTCACCCTTAAATAAAACACCTTTTATTCCACTATATACAGTGTTGGTCTCCTCTGTGTAGGCACACAGTACTGGTCCATTTAGAATCTCTGACAGAATACCTGGGCCAGTTGACCAGACGTGCCTGCATAGGGAACCATCCTGTTGTAGTGCGTTTTTGTTGAAACATGGATTTCAATGTAATTACTTACTTTTCTCTGCTAGCAGAGGAGGATGAGGAGTATTGTCGTCAGGTGTTGGAGGGATGGACAAGTGATCAGCTGATGGAAGCCATCCGATCAGCCCATTCCATGGTGGATCTGGGTTATATGTCTTACGATGATGTTCAGCCATTAATCAAGTTATGTGTTAAACCGGCACTGTCAGTTATTCCAGTTGGTTGTGATGACTTCTCTCCCCCCTTCAGTCCTGACCAAATTGAATCCCTGGTATGGTTGATGGAGGATGATCCAGCCTCCTTTGATGAACACTATTGCTCTTGTTCCCAGCAGAAGTTATCTGACTGCATTCGTTCAGTGCAGTCTCTGATTAAACAAGGTGTGTGTGAACCAGCCTTTGTTCAACCTGTGCTGCAGGCATGGTCAGATCTCCTGATTCCAGCCAAGCCACTGCATTCCAGCCCTGCCATTAACCACTTACCTTCCCAAGGATCTAGCCGTCCATTGCCAATGACAACCTCAGCTATAGCCCAGTTAATTCCGCTTCCTACCAAGTATTATTACCCAGTCTTTACTTGTTGTACCTACCCCGCCTTTAATCCACCTGTTTCTTCCTTTTCACCAGTAACAACTCCACAAAAACCTCCTCCAGTCACCATCCCTGTGTCTCTGCCATATTCCAATCATTCCTCCTACTTAATTCCATCCTCTTCATACATCACTTCTGTTAGCAAACCTGCAGTGTCTAAAACTAAAAAGAAACGGAAGTACTTCCCAACCCACACCATCGTGCCAGTTACCCAGCCTGATGTTTCAGTGCCAGTTACCCAGCCTGACGTTTCAGTGCCAGTTACCCAGCCTGACGTTTCAGTGCCAGTTACCCAGCCTGACGTTCCTGTGCCATCCTGCCAGCCCGATGTTCATGTGCCAGCCTGCCAGCCTGATGTTCCTGTGCCAGCCTGCCAGCCTGATGTTCCTGTGCCAGCCTGCCAGCCCGATGTTCCTGTGCCAGCCTGATGTTCCTGTGCCAGCCTGCCAGTCTGATGTTCCTGTGCCAGCCTGTCAGCCTGATGTTCCTGTGCCAGCTTGTCAGCCTGATGTTCCTGTGCCAGCCCGATGTTCCTGTGCCAGTCTGCCAACCTGCTGTTCCTGTGCCAGTCTGCCAGCCTGCTGTTCCTGTGCCAGTCTGCCAGCCTGCTGTTCCTGTGCCAGTCTGCCAGCCTGCTGTTCCTGTGCCAGTCTGCCAGCCTGCTGTTCCCGTGCCAGCCTGCCAGCCTGCTGTTCCTGTGCCAGTTTGCCAGCCTGCTGTTCCTGTGCTAGTCTTCCAGCCTGCTGTTCCTGTGCCAGTCTGCCAGCCTGCTGTTCCTGTGCCAGCCTGCTGTTCCTGTGCCAGTTTGCCAGCCCGCTGTTCCTGTGCCAGTTTGCCAGCCTGCTGTTCCTGTGCCAGTTTGCCAGCCTGCTGTTGCTGCGCCAGTTTGCCGGCCGCTTGTTCCTGTGCCAGTCTGCCGGCCGCTTGTTCCTGTGCCTGCTGCCCAGCTCGACGACCCGGAGCATGCTGCCCAGCTCGACGACCCGGAGCCTGCTGCCCAGCTCGACGACACAGAGCCTGCTGCCCAGCTCGACGACACGGAGCCTGCTGCCCAGCTCGATGACCCGGTGCCTGCCGCCCAGTTCGATGACCCGGAGCCTGTCGCCCAGTTCGATGACCCGCAGCCTGCTCCCCAGCTCGATGACCCGGAGCCTGCTCCCCAGCTCGACGACCCGGAGCCCGCTGCCCAGCTCGATGACCCGGATGTACCCACCTCTCGGCTCAAGCCTCCCATTGTCCAGTTGGTCACCCTGGACTTTCCCCGGCAACGGATAGTTGGAGCGTCCGGAGGATGCTCCTTTGAGGGGGGGTACTGTCAGGAAAGGTTCCATCCGCTGGTGCTATTTATGCTCTGTCTTGCAGTGCTGCGTCCCACCAGCAGGGGTATCCTGGCAGTTCGGAGCTGTCAGGGGAACTTCCCCCTGCTGGTATCTTACCTTTGGGACGCAGTACTGGCCTCCACCAGCGGATGGACCCTGGCAGTGTGGAGCACCTGGCCCTTGCTGCGTTCAGGTGTGACCTGAACATAATTAACACGCCTCTATTTATACCTGGCAAGTTCAAGCAGAACTCGCCCTGGTATCTGTCAATTAACCGGACCCTGAGCCTGATTTCTGACCCTGAGCCTGCTGTCCCCATTCTGGACTTCTGACCCGACCTGATCCGATCTGTCCTGACCTGATCCCTCTCCTGGACATTTCCTTCCTGCCCATTCCCTGTCTGCAGCTTCTTTGATGATCTCCTGGTATTTGACCACGGCTTGGCTTTTGGTTTATGATTACCGCATTTCCCCTGGACTTGTATATATGCTTTGTGTTATTTGTGCACTGGTTGTCGTCACCTGTTTGTTCACCCTTAAATAAAACACCTTTTATTCCACTATATACAGTGTTGGTCTCCTCTGTGTAGGCACACAGTACTGGTCCATTTAGAATCTTTGACAATGAGTTTCTACCAGGGACCATAACCTCCGCACGCTGAGCTTTCAAATAGGAGAGAACAGCATTGCGTTTTGGGCGGGCCCTGAGGCCCCGCACATTCCATTTTAGAAACTTTACACCAGGCATGACAGGCATCCGCTAGCAACGTCCCAGATGCACCAGGCCCGCACACAGGCGCCCGGGGCCACCCCGAAAAAAAGGGGGGAGCCTGGAAACTTCTTATTACTCGAAGAGGACCTGTTATCCAAAATCAGGCAAGCCTCGTCTGGTAACCCCCCTTTACCTAGTTCAGATGTTCAACTGAAGGATGGTCTGCTGTGGCAACATTTTTGTGCCGAAAAGCCTACGGGTCAGTGTCCTGAACTCTTGCCATGATCACGAGCTGGCCGGCCATTTCTTATGTTGCTCTTCTTAAACCTAACGTTTCTGATCCCTTTTCTGGGCGAAACATCGGTCCTCCTGAACCAGTTTTAGTTGACGGTGAAGAGGAGTTCGAGGTTGAGTCCATTCTGGACTGTAGGAAGAGGCGCAACCAAATCCAGTTCCTAGTTAAGTGGAAGGGTTATGGGCCTGAAGACAATTAATGGGAACCAGAGTGTAACAAACATGCGGAAAGGTTGGTCCAGTCCTTTAAAGATGCTCATCCTCTCAAGTTGTCCCAGTTGGGCATCCAGAGGCTGCCCATTGGAGGGGGGCAATGTCATGAGCAGTCCTGTCTACCAGATGGCAGTAGCACGGGTGCGCGCATTCGCAGTAACGGCGCATCGGCGCGCAATCACGTCACCGTAATGCGTCCGGTCATGCGCGGCGGCGGGCACGTGAAGACGCCTTTTTGGCACCACACTTGAACTCAAAAGGGATCTGACCCCTGCACCTCTTGCTGTCCAGTCTACAGCGTTCCTTGTAACTAATCGCACCTGTACTCCTGCCTGAACCAGTTTCTGAATACCCGGCTTGTACCTGTTTCTCCCTGCCTTCCGCCTGCCCTGACTTCAGCTTGTTTGACCATCCAGGAAGGGAAATTCTCTTCTGTAAAAAGGCGTCTCCTGTCCACTGATGCTTTATCACAATCCTTGTTTCACACACAAAAAAAATACAAATTTTCAAAAAATCATTTGTCTTTATGACAGAAAGTGAGGTGCAATCTTCTAAACAGATGCACACAGACAGCAAAACAAATGTTACAGGGGTGATAATCCTATGTTTTCAGAAAAGCTTAAAAAAAGATTTTATGTCTCAAGCTACACTTTAACCACTTAAGCCCCGGACCAATATGCTGCTAAATGCCCAAAGGCGTTTTTACAATTCGGCACTGCGTCGCTTTAACAGACAATTGCGCGGTCGTGCGACCTGGCTCCCAAACAAAATTGGCGTCCTTTTTTCCCCACAAATAAAGCTTTCTTTTGGTAGTATTTGATCAACTACGCGGTTTTTATTTGTTGCGCTATAAACAAAAATAGAGCGACAATATCTCCCAAAAACATGTATAATTTTTTTTTTCCTCAGTTTAGGCCGATACGTATTCTTCTACCTATTTTTGGTAAAAAAAAATGATAGTGTTTTCAAAATAGGGGATAGTTTTAATTGCATTTTTATTTTTTTTCTACTGATCAAAGTTTTTTTCGTGACTGCGACATTATGGCGGACACTTTTGACACATTTTTGGGACCATTGTCATTTTCACAGCAAAAAATGCATTTAACCTCCCTGGCGGTATGATTCTTTCAGATTTTAGGTGCTGAAAGCGGTACCATTATTTGCAAGGAAATTTGGCGTTTTATACTGTAGGCTTGTAATTCTTAGGAATTACTTACTTAAATCTGACCAAACAAAAGTCTAATAGGCATGACATTTAAAAAAAATATATATATAAATTATAATATAATAAATAATTATAACAAATAATAATATAATTATAGTAAAAATTATTCAATAATGTAATGAAATCAAAAACACTGAAATTTGCTCAGTTGCAGAATTGTCGCTGTAATTTTTTTTTTATGACGAATTTCCCCACAAATCGCTATCGCTAAATTCTGCAAGTGATTATAGTTCATTATCGCTGTTTTCCCGATCGGACCCCCGACCCGCGCAAAGGCAGGGACGTACAGTATATATACGTCCATCTGCCTTAACGTGCCCTTCTGTGGACGTATATCTAAATGCGGCAGCCGGGAAGTGGTTAAAGAAGTATCATTTTAAAATTGCAAACAGATTCTACTTAACAACAAACCTACAGTCTCTGTCTTGTTTGCACCACCTGCATACTGCTGTTCAAATTATATAGGGCCAAAGGGGCTTGTAATGATCTGGGGGGAGGGGGACGGGGAACCCCATGCTATTTTTCTCAGTGATTTTCATCCGTATTGCAGGGACCAGACCTTACATTAAAGCAGTCTTAAATTACTTTTTTCTTGTAGTAATCTCATTTTGTGCAGGGACAGTTCTAAACACGTGCCACTACTATAGACACCCAGCAGGTACGATATTTAAAGGAATTCTTCTTTTTTTTTTCACTTCAAGCTTTATTAAAATCGCTGCTCCAGAAAACACAACAGTTTTTAAAACTTTTTTTCCCCATGTTCCCTGGGGCAAGACCCAGGTTCTCAAAGACGGTTTCCGACAATAACTTGAATATTGGGCTTTAAAATTAGCACTTTTGAATTCGAATGTTTGAGTAACATAGACGTCGATGGGGTTCTAAATGTTCGTGCGAACGTTCGGTTCGTTCAAAGGTTCTGGTGCGAACCGAACCTGGGGGTGTTTGGCTCATCCCTACTCCTGAGGCTTCAAAAAGTATGATACATGATTAATGAATAAGTAAGCAATTTATTATCATTAGTTTGCCAACTCTGTTGGTAATTTCAGGACCATGGCTTTACGAGATATTATTATTATACAGGTTTTATATAGCGCCAACAGTTTGTGCAGCGCTTAACAAAATAAAAGCAGACATCACAGTTACATTACAATTTGGTAGGAATCAGAGAGCCCTGCTAATTAGAGCTTACAATCTAAAAAGGGAGGGTCAATTGATACAAAAGGTAATAGCTGTAGGGGATGAGCTGATGGAGGATGTAAAACATTGTTAGAAGCAGGATAGGTTCTTTAAAGAGAAACATTTAGATATAGATTGGATAAACAGATATAACATTTTACATAGATTGCATTGCATTTTAAACAAATAGGGTCAGATTCAGGTACATCTGCGCATTATTGGACCGTCGTAGCGCACCGCCTTTACGTTAGACTTGCGCAATGTAGCCGCGTAATCACCCTATTCTCGTAGCTTTTGCGCAGGAAATTGCGCATGCGTAACGTTATTTCAGAGGCGTAAGGCGGAGTAATACAAATTGGGAAGGACGTGGGCGTTACATTGAAATTAGCCGTGACCCCATGCAAATGAAGGGCCAACCGGCTCGCGCATGCGCGCTTGGAGACCATGGTCAGCACCTCTGTGCGCATGCTCACAACTCGGGAACGGCGCAATCAGTGAAATTGGAAATGGACTAAGGACTACGCAGACAGCATAAATAGACAGACACAAACGCACTTCCATTGCAAAAGTACATCCCTTTGTCCCTTCCCATTTAACCACTTAAGGACCCCCGCACGCACATATACGGCCACAGAATGGCTCGTACAGGCACAAGGGCGTAAATTTACGTCCCCGCCTAAGTGCGGTTCGGGGGTCCCATCGGGACCCCCTCCGCGGCGTGCGGGGGTCCCCCTGGCTCCGGGAGCGTTCCGGGACGAGCGGGCGGATGTCGGCGTTTACCCGCCCCCCCGCGATCGCTCCCAGCCAATGGGAGCGCTCCCCCTTCGTGTAACTTCCTCCTCCTGTGTTTACACAGGAAGGAGGAAATGATGTCACCTCTCATCGCAGCGGTGTTTCCCACCGCTGCTGATGAGAGAAGACATCACAAGTAAGTGTGCACCAACACAACACTGACACACACTCACATAGGCACATTAACCCCTTGTGATCGCCCCCCCCCCCCCCACCCCCCTGTCACAGTGTCACTGAATGCAGTGATCTAATCACTGCATTTAGTGTCAGTGTGACAGGCAGTGTAAAATCAGTTAGTGTTAGGTTCAGGATAAGCCCCCCCACCCCCCCTAAAACGTTTTAACCCCCTGATCACCGCCCTAGTTAACCCTTTCACTCCCTATTGCCAGCGTCACTAAGCGATCATTTTTCTGATCGCTGTATTAGTGTCGCTGTTCCCGCTAGGTAGCTATTTTTTTTTATTGCGATTTTTTTTTTTACTAAAGACATGTGGCTAAATAAATTTTGGCCTAAATGTTTGACTAAAATTTAGTTTATTTGATTTTTTTTAACAAAAAGTAAAAAATAGTGTTTTTTTTTCAAAAATGTCGCTCTATTTTTGTATATAGCGCAAAAAATAAAAATCGCAGAGGTGATCAAATACCACCAAAAGAAAGCTCTATTTGTGGGAAAAAAAGGACGCAAATTTTGTTTGGGAGCCACGTCGCACGACCGCGCAATTGTCTGTTAAAGCGACGCAGTGCCAAATCGCAAAAACACCTTGGGTCATTTACCAGCGTATTGGTCCGGGTCTTAAGTGGTTAACAAAGTGCTTTTGTCCCGTTGTTAGTTGCGTTGTGTTTTGTATTTGTCAGATCAAGTATTTGTTAGTAGATCTTTGAAAGTGTTTTTTGATAAGTGTTTGAGAGACTGTTTGTTTGATATATTTCTGGTCGTTTGTTTTCTTGCTTAATTGTTGCTGTTTGTTTTTGTGACTGATTTTTGCTGAGTGCTTGTGTGATTTTTTGGGTGTTAGTTTTCTCTTTGTGTGTGTTCTTGCTTGATTGGTTGTGCTTGTTTTTGTGACTGATTTTTGTTGACTGGGAGTGAGTTTTAGTATGAGTATGACAGAGAGAAAGAGAAAACTAAATTTCACTTTGGGGGAGAAACAAATTCTTGCCCGGGCCATTAGCGATTATGGGCGTTTCCTCCACGGCCCGGACAGTGCCAACACCACCCCGGCCAGGAGGAGGGAGATTTTGGACATCATCACTGAGCAGGTCAATTCAGCGGGGGAGGGGGAGACACGGAACCGGTCTGGGATTGACAAAAAGATTAATGACCTCCGGCGTCTGGTAAAAAAGAAGCTGGCCAAAATGCTTGCCCATGACAGGGGCACAGGAGGGGGCCCACCATGCCGTGTTAGGCTGACAGCGGAGGAGCGTGCGGTGGCCCTGACCTTTCATCGGCATGAAGTGGAGGGCCTGCCCGGCTTTGACTCAAGTCCGGAGCCCGTGGTGCCAGGTAAGTTTTTTTTTTTTATATCAGATGTGTAGCATGTGTGGGGGAGGGGGTGAAAGGGAATATGTGGCAAGTGTGTGGATCCTCCAACCTGTGAATGTTTTGTGTCATCCACAGATGTGCAGGAGGGTGCAGGGCCACCTGGCCTGACCGCACCATCCCCAGGACAGCAGCCTAATGAGGCCCCCCCGACAAGGCTGGAGTCCGCAGAGGAGGTTGAAGAGGAGGAGGAGGAGGAGTCCATGTCAGGCACTGGCCTATTGTTGTTGGAGGACCGTTCCCCTCTGGCTGGCAGCATCCAGCCCTCCCTAAGGGGGAGCCCCCCCTCCTCCCCCAACATGGCTCCTCTCCCAAGGGCCTCCCCTTCTTCCCGGCCACAAGCATCAGCTGGAGGCAGGAAGTCGACCCAGAAGACCAGGGGGTGGCCGATCTCCTGCCCGCCACTCTGAGAAGGGACCAGTTCCTCCAGACCCGCCATCTGGGACAGGTCAGCCAGACATTGGTGTGGATGGAGGAGAGCCTGTCCTTCATCAAGGATACGCTGGGGAACCTGGACTGCCACTCCCGGGCTTTCACAAACTGCCTTAACGACCTGCAGACTACATCAGCAGGCGTTGGGCAGGATGTGAGGGCCCTTACCCAGGCTATCCAGGCCAACACGGCAACACTAGGTGGTGCCCTGGACAGAATAGCCGTGGCCTTGGAGGGCAGGCCACCAGGTGGGCAGAGATCAGGGGCTGCTTCTCCTTCCCCGGTTTTCCCCCTCCCCCATGAGTCTCCCCTGAGGAGCCAGGGCCGTGGCCGGGGGCACCCCAGGCGTGGCTCACGTCAAGGGCACAAATTTCTTTTTCCCCTTTTTTTTTTTGCTGGAAATTTTTTGATTTTGCTGCTAATTTTTTTATTTTTATTTATTTTTTTGGGTTGTGAATGTTGTTTGAATGTGGGGGTGACATTCCTGCCGGAAAAGGGGTGTCACCCTCAATTTTGGTGGAGAAGGGTTCCCCAGGCCCAGGGAGAAGTGATCCCCAGGTCCGTGTGAATGGTGTATGAATGTTCAGTGACATAATTGGAGCCTTGGCGTGGCGTTGCTGCTCACAAGTCCTGCATGGTGGACTGGTGCCAATCCAATTTGATGAGGATGTGGGGTGTGTGTGCTAGGGACCACAGTGGTGTGCATGCATGCATTCTCATTGTGCCATGATTAATGTGTGTGTTTAACGTGCAAAGATGCCCAATGTGAGCTGTCTCCTGGCTGCTCTTCCCTCAGAAGACGGGGGACCCTCGGTTAGGGGGGGGATTGTCTGGTTCAGGTCATCACGTAGGTCAATCTGCAGGCCCTTTCTTACTGCGAAGTTGTGCAGCATGCAACATGCACCGATGATATGGCACACAAAGTTTGGGGAATATAAGAGGGTACCCCCAGACTTATCCAGGCATTGGAAACGTGACTTCAGGAGGCCAAAGGTGCGCTCCACCACTGCACGTGTTTGGGCATGTGCTTGATTGTATCTTTCCTCTCCTGGGGTTTGGGGGTTCCGGATAGGAGTCATGAGATGGGGTCCCAGTGCATATGCAGAGTCACCTGGAAGGGAAAAGACAGGAGGATGTTAGTCATGCATGTGCCCCTTGTGATGTGTGCATCATGGGGGGGTACAGTCATGCCTGCCACCCATGTCACTCACCAACCAGCCAGGTGGCCCCATACACGTTCTGTTCGAATTCCATTCGGATGTGGCTTTGATTGTATATGTAGCTGTCATGGCTGGATCCGGGGTGTTTGGCACGGACGTGCCATATGAGGCCTTGGGCATCGACTATCACCTGTACGTTGATGGAATGCCAATGCTTCCGATTGCGGTACATGTGCTCTGTCTCATGGGGGGGCTGGAGTGCCCCATGTGTGCAATCAATGGCCCCGATGGTGCGTGGGAATCTGGCAATTCTGTAGAAATCTGTCATTGCCTTCAGCCGCAGGTCCTCAGTGGTTGGTTTGATGATTTGGTTGGCCATGCGTCTGAGGATTGCAGGGACAACCTGGTGCACACATCTGCTCATGGAGGATTGTGACATCCCAGCCACCACTCCACTTGTACGCTGAAAAGAGCCACTGGCAAGGACATGGAGTGTTGCCATGACCTTGACCAGTGGCTGCACTGCATGTGAGCGTTGTGTTGGGCTGGTGATGTCCTCCTGCAGGGTTGTGGTTAATTCCATGATGGCATGAGGGGTGAATCTGAAGATGCGATACACCTCAGAATCACTCATGCCAAAGAGGTCTATGCATGTGCGGTATATCCTCTCCCGTGCCATCCTCCGTGCCCTCCTCCTTCTTTGCTCATCTAAAGTCAGTAGTATAGCTATGCGCGACGATGCCCCGGCATGTTGGCATACAGATTGTTGTGCAACACGTGTGACTGCTGAGCTCCTCACTAACAGTGTTGCTTTATCTAGACGTTTTTTCTCTTTTTAGACCAGCTTTTATATGGTCTAATTTTAGACAGGACATTTTGCTGTTGCGCACACTGCGTAGCCTGCGCTGCCCCAACGTTCTTTTGTGGATCCCCGTAAGTCCCTCATTAGCATATTTGACTAGCAAATCAATGGTCTGTCTAGCGCAGTTTTGCGCGGACGGATGCGCCAGTCTATCGAAAGTACGCTGGACAAAAAAAAGTAGATTTCTTGCGTATCTCGTTTCGGGGATGCCGTGCATCGAAACGCACGCGCACATTTAGACTTACGCACGCGCATCTCCTGTTGAGCAGGCGTAATCGCTCTGTGAATCTGGCCCATAGTATTTAACAAAAAGCAGAAAAAATGCAGTGACAATTTAGAAATTTAAATAGGAGTATAACTACTGTACTAATGTACCTAGTGTACTTGGAAAAAAAATAGTATGCATGTCCCAGTTTTTGATATACTGTAGATACTTAAGCGCATTTAATAAAATGGCAATAAAATAAAATCTGTTCTGGAATGAGACTAAAGCCCTGTACACACGATCGGATATCTGATGGAGTCTAATCCAATGGATTTTTTCGTCGGATATCCGATGAAGCTGACTTTCATCAGTCTTGCGTACACACCATCGGTCAAAAATCCGACCCTGTCCAAACGCAAACGTAAAGCAATACAACGTGCTGAGAAGAATGAAGTTCAATGCTTCCGAGCATGCGTCAACTTGATTCTCAGCATGCGTGGATTTTTGACCGATGGACTTCCACACAGATGATGATCATTTTTTTTTTCTATCCTTTTATCCATAGGAACATTTTAAAACATGTTCTATTTTTTTTCACAGATGAAAAAAAAAAAAAACGATGGGGCTCACACACGATCGGTTTGTCCAATGAAAACGGTCGATCGGTCTGTTTTCATCAGACAAACCGATCGCATGTTTAGGTGCTTAACACCAGTTAATAGTTAATCAATATAAATAATCATCAAAGTAATTATCTTCCTCTGGATCCCCAGCAGATTCTCCTGCTATTGGTTCATGCTCTTCTCTGTGATATTGAGGAAAATCTTCATCATCATCATCATTATCCCTGTCCTCATCAGTGAATGGATACTGAGGAATAAGTGGCACATTTGTTTCCCCAGCAATATGCTTCTGCTCACCATAGTAAATACTGTGTATATGGGGAAAACAAAAAAATACTAAAGTGCTTAAAGGACATCTTAGTCTGTTTTGATCCACACGAAGGTAGGTCAGTCGGTGCATTCTATCCATTACTGGACACATCAATGTTATGTTTATAGCTGGAAAAAAGAGACAAAATTATTTTTGTTTGCAATTCTTAAACTTTGTTAAGCCAACTTAGTGTGCAAATGAAATGTGTGTTCTGTGTGTATATAAATATAAAAAAACACTATATATATATATATATATATATATATATATATATATATATATATATATATATATAATTATAAATACAGTAGCCACTGTACTCTATGCTTGAAGAAAATGCCAAGGTGCTCACCCACAGACTCCCATACACTGTAAATCCAAAACTGGTTTAGTGGCAATCACGGGTCTTGCAAAGAAGGAAGATCAAAAACAGCACTGTTTTTAGGCCTCATACACACAGACGTTTTAACGGCTGTTTTTTTTAACTTTTTTTGCTGCTTAGGAACGCCACTCTATGTTATTCAATGGGCTCATACACACCATAATTTTGTTGAGCTGTAACAGGCATGGTTTTTTCTTTTTTTTTTGGCTGGATTAACTCATTATTGTTACTAAATGCACTACTAACTTGAGTGTCGGGAGGTGGGGGGGGGGAGGGTTTAACTGGATTAATTGATTACTGTCACTAAATGCACTATTAACCTGAGGGGAGGGGGGGAGGGGGGTTTTTCTGTGTTTTTTTATTTTTATTTTTTTGATTGAACTTGATTAATTGCCTATTATCACTAAATGCACTATTAAGGGGGAGGAAGGAGGGGGGGGCTCCTCTCCCTTTCTCTTTCTTGCGTTAGCTTGAGGTTTTTTTTTTTCTCTTCCATCTAATAATCAATCACTGACACTAAATGCACTACTATGATGTTTAACAACATATCAAAAAACATATCAATCTATATATTTGCAATGATTGCAAATTAATTGTAATGATTAAAAAAAAATATTTTTTTGGAGGGGGGGGGGGGGGGGGGGGAGAGGAGGGAGAGGGAGAAATTGGTATAAGGATTCCTCTATACAATGATAAGATGAACAGCACTGTGTTGAATTGTCAATACTTCTAATATGCCTGTGAGGGAGGAATAACTATGAACGGTATATTTACTTTTTTCTCTCTCTTCTTGTCCTTCCTCGTGGAAACTGGGATTTAGTGGGAGATGGGATGGAGGTGAGGAGGGAGAGATGAGGGTTTGGCCATCCAGTATGGCCGAGAGGTCAATGAGTGCTAGAACAAATGGGTGGAGATGGATGGATGTGAGAGGTGAGGTCACAGGTGAAGCCCCAAGGGGGAGCCCTTATGGGCGGGAAAGGGAAGGGAGGGGGGGAAAGGGAGGGAAAATAAGGGTGGGTAGTTTGATAGAGGAAAACATATCAGGTTTAGTAGGAGAGGCACTGGTTTAGAGCGAAAGCAGGGGAGGGAGGAGCGGGGGAGAGGAAAGAGAAGTGAAAGGGGGAAGATGGGGGGTAGGAGGGCGGCATACGCTTATTCCTTCCCACTGATGCCTCCTATAATTATCCATACTTATATGTATTATGACCTGGAGGATTAGGTCGTGGAATGTACAGGGACTGGGAGACCCCATTAAGAAAGCCCTGGTATTGGCATCAATGGATGAGAGAGGGCCAGGGATATTGTGCCTACAGGAGACACATTTAACTAAAGACAATATGGCCCAGTTGGGCTTAAGGAAATTCCCCTCCCGTTACCATTCGGTCCACTCTTTATACTCTAGAGGGGTGAGCATAATGGTGGGTAGGGGGTGCCATTTACTTGTGAAGAAACTCTGATAGATGATCAGGGTCGGTTTATATTTCTGGCCTGCTCCATTGGGGGCAGGCCATATGTATTAGCCAACATTTATATCCCTCCCCTTTTAAGTTTGATGTTCTTCAGAGACTGGTGGAATTTATGCTGGATAAACCTGATGTTCCTTTAATAGTGGTGGGAGATTATAATGAAGTATTAGATAGAGCCTATGATAGATTTCCCTCGCCCCAGAAGCAATCTGCAGAGGAAAGGAGTTGGCTCTCCCAATTCCTGGAGGAAATAGGACTAAAAGATATGTGGCGTATTCGCCATCCCTGTACCCGTCAATACTCATGCCTATCCACTTCACATGTCACTCTTTCTAGAATTGACATGGCTCTGGGTAACGAGCTGGCACTAAATAACGTTACAGAGATAGAGTATGGACCAAGGGGGGTCTCAGACCACTCACCATTGGACCTAGTTATCAGGAGCAATGAGAAAACTGCTCCAAAAGAATGGAAAATTAGTCCATATTGGCTCGAGCTACTGGGTGAACCAGGAGAACTCTTGAACAGCCTAGAAGAATACATTCAAATCAATGCAGGCTCGGCTGAGTCCGGAGTGGTCTGGGACTCACTAAAGGCCTACTTAAGAGGCCTTCTGATTTAGAGGGTGGCAAGGGTCAGGAAGGAATCTAGGGCAGTGGAGGAGAAACTTAGATGTGAAGCTCTAGCAGCTGAACAAAGCTATATTGAGGCCCCAACCCCAAGTAGGCAGGAAGACTGGCTAGACAAGCAAAAGGTGTACAGGATGGCTATCATGAGGAAAACACAAAATTATCAGATATTTCAGAAACAAACTCAATTTGGAGAGGGGGAGAAAGTGGGGCGAGCATTGTCTATGTTGGTCCGGGCCAACTCCCCCTCCTCAAATATTGCGGCAATTAGGACTCCCGCAGGAAATATTTCCATTGATGGCAATAAGATAAGAAATGTATTCTATGATTTCTATAAATCCCTTTAGAAGTCCAGGGGAGGAAATGAGGGCATGGAATCATTTTTCCATGATCTTCCGGTTCCAGTATTGTCAGCAATCGATAGGGAAAAACTAGAGTCCCCTATTACACTAGAAGAACTCCAGTCGGTAGTGGGGGAGATGTCCAGCCATATGTCACCTGGCCCTGATGGCCTCCCAATAGAGATTTATAGGCGATTAGGTAAAATCCTGATACCAGAGCCTCCCCAGATATTGGAAAGGGCGCTCTTGGAGGGACATCTCCCTCCCTCTATGCTGGAGGCAACGGTGGTGCTAATTCACAAAGAGGGAAAAGATAAACTAGACCCGTCCTCCTATAGACCAATCTCTTTGCTTTGTACAGATGCAAAAATCTTTGCCAAAGTGTTGGCAAATCGCCTTAAAGGGTGCATAGAGGAGCTCATCCATTCGGACCAATCAGGGTTTATCCCAAATAGGTCAACTAATATAAATATTAGAAGAGCTTTTTTAAACCTACAAATACTGACTGTTAATGAGGGGTCCAGAGCATTGCTGGCTCTAGATGCTGCTAAGGCATTTGACAGCATTGAATGGCCTTATCTTTGGAGGGTACTAAAAAGTTTTGGATTCAGGCCAATATTTATCAAAAGGGTCAAGCTCCTATATAGGGAACCACGAGCAAAAATAAAAGTCAATGGTGCAATCTCAGATATATTTGAGCTCGAGAGAGGGACGAGACAAGGGTGCCCCCTCTCTCCACTCCTTTTCGCACTGGCTATGGAGCCCCTCGCTATTAAGGCGAGACAAAGTAAAGAAATTCAAGGGTTCAAAAGGGGTGTGGAAGAGGATAAGATCTCGCTTTTTGCGGACGACGTCCTATTTTTCTTAGGAGATGTAGATAGTTCATTGGCCCCTGTGGTCCAAATGGTGAAGGAGTTCGGAAGATTCTCGGGACTAAGAATCAACTAGGATAAATCTGCCCTACTTCCAATCGATCCTTTAGGTACACAGGCAACAGCAGATGCACCCCAGTTGAAAATCTCAACAAAATTAAAATACTTGGGGGTTTGGATAACCAGGGAGCCTAAAGGAATATATTAATAATAACTTAGCTCCATTATTGTCAAAGCTTAAACAGATAAAAAAAGATATTTGGAACCGCCTTCCTCTCTCGGTAGCTGGGAGATGCAACCTGATAAAAATGATCTGGCTCCCTCAGATATTATACGTCCTCCATAATTCCCCGGTTTGGGTAAATCAAATATGGTTTAGACGAATCGAGACGCTGTTTAGGGACCTGATGTGGAAGGGGGGGACAGCCTAGAATCAGATTGCAGACGATGCAGCTCCCGGTGGGTGAGGGGGGGGATGGCGGTGCCACACCCAAGAACATATTTCTTGGCGTCTCAGCTGCAGCACTTAGTGGGTTGTGGCAATCAAAACACAGAGAACAGCTGTTTTAGGCTAATGTTATCAAGGTCCCACATAGTACAATAATAGAAGCTCTGGAAGCAGCTTCATTCTATCACCAATGTCCGACTATTAAACTAATTAACAAATTGTGGCAGAATACGAAAGCCCTTCTGAGCTATGTGGGGATAACCAAATTTACTCCCCTTTGGCATAATAGTAACCTAACAGAACTTAGGGATGTAGAAATCCCAAGAGTCTGGGAAAACCAGGGAATAACACGATTGCTGCATATGTATGAGGGAGAGCTTATTAAAACGTTTTCTAAATCGAGGGAAGAATTTGATATACCAAATAAAACCTTTTATAATTATCTCCAGATTAGGCACACCCTCCAAGCTCAGTTTAAGATCCATTCACTAGTTAGGACCTCTACTCCTGGACTGCTTAAAATGATCCAAACTACTGCCACGAGAGGCCAAATATCCGCACTATGCTATAAATTGGGTACCAAAACGATAAGCCAAACTGGGGCCTATAAGAGCCGAGAAAGATGGGAAAGAGATACTGGGTTATTGACCTTGGAACAGTGGAATGAGATCTTACATAGGGGGATATTGGTATCAATTGCCCCAGCTCAGAGGCTGTCTCATCTATTTCTACTGTATCGAGTTTATCATACACCCAGGAAAATGTTTCTATTAGGGTGGAAACAGACCGACGAATGTCCCAGATGTAAGGCACCAGGAGATCTTATCCATATGTTTTGGAGATGTCCCAAGCTTTTCAGGTATTGGACAGAAGTGATAAACAGGATTAATAAGGTGTTTGGGACCTCTCTGGAGCCAGAAGTTAGGACTTGCCTGCTAGGAATCATGGAAGATCATAGAAACCCGGCAGGAGTTCTGGAGAGTGTACTTAAATGCCTGTTTCAGGCTCGGAAGTTAATAGCACAAAGATGGCAAGCACAGGCTCCTCCATCCGTTGAGATCTGGGTTGAAAATATCAATGCCCTGATTTGGTGTGAGAGGGTAGCCCTCATTAAACAAGGAAACTACAACAAATTTAAAAGAGTATGGGGGCCCTGGTTAAGAGAAATAGGATTCCCGTTTGATGAATGACAGCTATGTGTGACCGCAAGTCCCCTGACCCCAATTAGACCCAAAGGCTATTTCAGTAGACAATAATAATAGAAAGAGGAGTAAGCCATACTATCTCCCTACCTAGGCCGGATCCAACTCCCCGAAGCGCTTCTCGGACTTCAGCCCCTGCTCCTAAAGGACACTTTAAAACGAATAACCAGACAAACTAGACTATGCTATCTTCTCTCTATCGCTGTATCTTTGCTTTTTCTCCCCTCCGGTCTGACTTTTGGCTCTTCTATGAAGGGGGGGGGAGGGAGGAAGGGGGGGGGGGGGGGTGAACACATTTTTTGTATTCTAGTCTTTTTGTACACTGTATAATGGTTTGTATGTAAATAACCTAGCTGTACTAAAAGACTATATGTAATTATATGATAGTAGTGAAATACGCGCTAAAATTACAACTAATATTGTGAAAAATCAGTATCAAATTAAGAATTATGATTACATATATGATCTCTGAGGCCCCTAAACGGCCAATAGAAACTTTTATAGAATGTGCAATATGCCGTGGTTTTGTGCTCATGTGTTCACACCTAATTATTGGCAAATTAGTTAATAGGTGAAAATAGCAGTCCATCCGATATCCTCAATATATAAGAGATTAATATATTAAAAAACAGTCCAAAGAAAATTGACCTAAGTCAATAGCACTATAACACAATCCAATATCTCAAAGAAGAAATAAACGAAAAAAGGGGGTCATCCCTGGAGAGTTTTCAGCCCAGCAGGAGTTGTCAATATATTCACAAGGGTTCCTCCGGTGTATATAAAAAAGGAAAGAAACATACCATTGTGCAGCACTGAGATTCCAATATTAAATTGTAAGCTGGTAATAGATACACTCACATGACCCTTTCGATCAGAAAACGCTCAGTGTTTGCTGAGAAATCATATCAAAATGTCACAGCCCTGTTGCGATCAAAGAACCGCTCAGTGTTTGCTGAGAACTCATATAGAATCCTCCACTGGTCTCCGCACGTTCGACTCCTCCCCACGCGTTGCGTCACCGTCACGTGACTTAATCATGGGATATGACCGTGGAGCGCATACTGCGGGTCATTTATCTTCCGTAAACCGGAAGTGGGAGGAAAAACTGAGACTCTGATAGGATTTTACATCATTTGCGGCAAGAAAACAACAAAGGTGACAGTCATGGATGTTGCTATATGAAACTGTCAACCCAATTTTTTAATCACATATACATTAACAATATGAATTTTATGTAATATATAACCAAAACTAAAAATCTTTAAAATTCTAGACGTAGAAAAAAACTCACTGTACCACCTCAGGTTAAATATGGTACTGCAGCTAATGTGTTAGGCAAACATAGCTAGTTTTACAATACCCAAAAATCACAGATTCAAGGGAAAAACATTTCATCTAGTCTAACATCTGAAGCATAGATATTAAAATATTATTAATATACAGTATTATATGAGCAGTATATAAAAATCAGACTAAGGATAATACACATAATTAAAATTATAAAATATAAAATATTATGTTTAAATACACAGCACAGCCTCCAACCATACCTCATATTTCTCCCATAATAGGCTAGTGATCCGAAATAAAACAATTTAAATCAAAATCTATATTGAGCCCATTGGGCTCTAATGTTTTTATTTCATAAATCCAGCGGGAGTCTGATTTGCTTAGCTCACAAACTTTATGGCTACCTCTCCAATGGGGGTTGTATTTTTGTATTGCCCAAAATTTTAATTCATGAGGATTTTGATTATGGCACAACTTAAAATGACGCGACACACTGTGCTCTCCAAAACCTTTTTGTATGTTCTGAACATGTTCTCTTAAACGCTTCCAAAGTGGTCTCTTTGTCCTTCCTATATACTGCAAAGAACATGGACATTCCAGCATATATGCTGCCCCTTCTGTTCGACATGTAATCAGGTCATCTATGTGATACTCCTTTTTTGTAGCATTGGACAAAAAACTGGAACATTTTTGACCACTAAAATTAGTATGTTTACATGCGAAACACCTTTTGCAGGGAAAAAAACCCTTTCCCTGAAAAAAGGTTAAAGTGTTTTTCTTACTGGGGGGATTTGGAACATTTTTGGCTACTAAGTCTCTAAGGGTGGGGGCTCGACGGTATACCACCCTGGCGCGAATTGGTAAAATCCCCTGAAGTTGGCGATCAGCTTGGAGAATAGGCCAATGTTTCTGAAGAATTTTCTCAACCTGTTTGTGTTGGACCGTATAGTTGACAATAATAGATAATTCGTTTTGCTTTGTTGGTTGTTTGGGTTTGTCCTGAATAAGGAGATTTATTGGGGTCTCATATACTTTTTGGATGTGGTCCTGGATGAATTCATTGTTATATCCCTTTTTTACAAACCTCTTTCCCATTTGATGGGCTTGTTTTAGAAACACATCAGGATTCGTACAGTTTCTGCGAATGCGCATCATTTGCCCTTTGGGGATATTTATAAGCCAAGGTTCAAAATGGCAGCTGTCGACAGGAATATAACTGTTCCTGACGACAGGTTTAAAAAAGGTTTTGATGGTGATTTTATAATTTTCCACACTGAATTTAAGATCCAAAAACTGAATAATGTAAGGCGCCGTACACACGATCGGATATATCCGATGAAAACGGTCCGCGGACCATTTCCATCGGATATGTCCGATCGGGAGTTTGATCCGATGGCGTGTACACACCATCGGATCAAATTCCCCGCCGCCGGACGGCGCGGTGACGCGGCGGTGACGTTGACGCCGCCGCGTCACCGCCACGTCACCGCACCAGGAAGTAAAACACTTCCGCGCATGCGCCGAATCCATTCGGCAGCGGCGCGGCGGCGGTGGGACCCGACATGTCTGCTGGTAAGTGTACTAACCAGCAGACATGTCGGGCGGACAGATTCCACCCGATAGATTTCAAAGCATGCTTTGAAATCTGTCGGGTGGAGAAATCTGTCCGCTAGCCCATACACACGAGCGGAGATGTCTGCTGAAACGGTCCATCGGACCGTTTTCAGCGGACATATCCCCTCGTGTGTACGCGGCCTTAGTGTTTATTTCATATGAAAGTTTGATATTTTTCTGGTTTTGATTCAGCTTTTCAAAGAACTCAATAAGTGATATTTGATCTCCTTCCCAAATAACTATACAGTCATCAATAAAGCGTTTATATAGGACTAAATGATTGGATTGATTGGAATAAATGGCTAGTTCCTCCCACTCAGCCATAAAAATGTTTGCTACACTGGGAGCATATTTAGCTCCCATTCCAATACCATTTAGTTGCCTAAAATATTCTGACTCATGCCAGAAATAACTATGTTGTAAACCATAGGCCAGGCATCTAAGCACAAATCTTTGTTGTTTAGATATAAGTTGGCTAAAACTACTCATGGCCCATTTTGTCGCTTTTTATTTTTTATTTTTTTTTGTACAATAGTTTTTATTGAAAATTTTCAAAGTACAAAAGTAGGAAAACAGAAAAGCATTCACATGTATTCCCAAGTAACAGCATGGGAAATCACATAAATTGATAACTCCGGAAGTAAACAGGGTAAATCAGCAGTAAACATATGAGTACAAGCAAGGCAATCATATTGAAAACAACAATTTAAGGTAGGGGAGGGATACAGCGACTTTGCCACTTGTCATACTCTGGAGAGTACATGGAGGAGTACTATGGGGGGAAATCAAGTAAAGCGAATAAGGTCAGGGAAGAGAGGGGGAGTAGGGGAAGGACTGAAGGGGGGGGGGGGAGAGGAGAGATGGCAATGGGAAGGAGGGGGGGGATGGGGGGATGAGATGGATACCCGAGTGATCATTATCATAAACTCTTACATAGGTATTTGTTTAGGACATATCACATTTTGTCGCTTTTATTGCGTCTTCATGATTGATGTTAGTATAAAGGGATGCTACATCCGCTGTAGCTATCAAATAACTTTTGGTTGGATCTAGTACCACCTTATCTAAAATTTGTATCAGGTGTTTTGTATCCCTCAAAAAGGCTTTTGTGTACGGCACTAGTGGTTGGACAAATTTGTCCACATATTCCCCTAATCGCGCATTAATAGACTGTATGCCATTAATAATAGGTCTCCCGGGTGGGTTAATAGGATCCTTATGGACTTTCGGGATCGTATAAATGATGGGAATCCTTCATTCTTCTTGGATCAGATATTTCGCTTCCCTTTTTGATAGAATCCCTTTGTCTTTACCTCTTTGGATAAGTGTCATTAGCTCTTTCTTATAATCCAGTGTTGGGTTTGATTGTAATTTGATATACGTATTCACATCTTTCAGTTGATTTCCCAATTCCTCATAATAGTATTCCTTAGAAAGGATGACAATTGATCCACCCTTATCCGCTGGGCGGATAATAATTTGTTTGTTGTTTTCCAGGTCCTTTAGTCCTTTGTGTATAACTCTAGAGTCCCAGCACTTCTTTATCTTGAGTTTTTCTAGGTCCTTCACGACCAATTTATTAAAGACCTCCACATGTTGGTTGTTGTGAAGTTTAGGGTTAAACAGAGATTTGTTTCTAAGGTTACTGTGTTGGACTCGACCCAGGAGGCATTCTCCCCCCTCAACCATAGGTTTATTTAATGTATTTTTGGATATTTAATTTTCTGACATATTTCTGTATGTCTACATACATGTCAAATTTATTTAGATTTTTTATAGGAGCAAATTTTAATCCTTTATCCTTTGCTCCTATAAAAACTAGCCATTTATTCCAATCAATCCAATCATTTAGTCCTATATAAACGCTTTATTGATGACTGTATAGTTATTTGGGAAGGAGATCAAATATCACTTATTGAGTTCTTTGAAAAGCTGAATCAAAACCAGAAAAATATCAAACTTTCATATGAAATAAACACTAACATTATTCAGTTTTTGGATCTTGAGATCAGTGTGGAAAATTATAAAATCACCACCAAAACCTTTTTTAAACCTGTCGACAGGAACAGTTATATTCCTGTCGACAGCTGCCATTTTGAACCTTGGCTTATAAATATCCCCAAAGGGCAAATGATGCGCATTCGCAGAAACTGTACGAATCCTGATGTGTTTCTAGAACAAGCCCATCAAATGGGAAAGAGGTTTGTAAAAAAGGGATATAACAATGAATTCATCCAGGACCACATCCAAAAAGTATATGAGACCCCAATAAATCTCCTTATTCAGGACAAACCCAAACAACCAACAAAGCAAAACGAATTATCTATTATTGTCAACTATACGGTCCAACACAAACAGGTTGAGAAAATTCTTCAGAAACATTGGCCTATTCTCCAAGCTGATCGCCAACTTCAGGGGATTTTACCAATTCGCGCCAGGGTGGTATACCGTCGAGCCCCCACCCTTAGAGACTTAGTAGCCAAAAATGTTCCAAATCCCCCCAGTAAGAAAAACACTTTAACCTTTTTTCAGGGAAAGGGTTTTTTTTCCCTGCAAAAGGTGTTTCGCATGTAAACATACTAATTTTAGTGGTCAAAAATGTTCCAGTTTTTTGTCCAATGCTACAAAAAAGGAGTATCACATAGATGACCTGATTACATGTCGAACAGAAGGGGCAGTATATATGCTGGAATGTCCATGTTCTTTGCAGTATATAGGAAGGACAAAGAGACCACTTTGGAAGCGTTTAAGAGAACATGTTCAGAACATACAAAAAGGTTTTGGAGAGCACAGTGTGTCGCGTCATTTTAAGTTGTGCCATAATCAAAATCCTCATGAATTAAAATTTTGGGCAATACAAAAATACAACCCCCATTGGAGAGGTAGCCATAAAGTTTGTGAGCTAAGCAAATCAGACTCCCGCTGGATTTATGAAATAAAAACATTAGAGCCCAATGGGCTCAATATAGATTTTGATTTAAATTGTTTTATTTCGGATCACTAGCCTATTATGGGAGAAATATGAGGTATGGTTGGAGGCTGTGCTGTGTATTTAAACATAATATTTTATATTTTATAATTTTAATTATGTGTATTATCCTTAGTCTGATTTTTATATACTGCTCATATAATACTGTATATTAATAATATTTTAATATCTATGCTTCAGATGTTAGACTAGATGAAATGTTTTTCCCTTGAATCTGTGATTTTTGGGTATTGTAAAACTAGCTATGTTTGCCTAACACATTAGCTGCAGTACCATATTTAACCTGAGGTGGTACAGTGAGTTTTTTTCTACGTCTAGAATTTTAAAGATTTTTAGTTTTGGTTATATATTACATAAAATTCATATTGTTAATGTATATGTGATTAAAAAATTGGGTTGACAGTTTCATATAGCGACATCCATGGCTGTCACCTTTGTTGTTTTCTTGCCGCAAATGATGTAAAATGCTATCAGAGTCTCAGTTTTTCCTCCCACTTCCGGTTTACTGAAGATAAATGACCCGCAGTATGCGCTCCACGGTCATATCCCATGATTAAGTCACGTGACGGTGACGCAACGCGTGGGGAGGAGTCGAACGTGCGGAGACCAGTGGAGGATTCTATATGAGTTCTCAGCAAACACTGAGCGGTTCTTTGATCGCAACAGGGCTGTGACATTTTGATATGATTTCTCAGCAAACACTGAGCGTTTTCTGATCGAAAGGGTCATGTGAGTGTATCTATTACCAGCTTACAATTTAATATTGGAATCTCAGTGCTGCACAATGGTATGTTTCTTTCCTTTTTTATATACACCGGAGGAACCCTTGTGAATATACTGACAACTCCTGCTGGGCTGAAAACTCTCCAGGGATGACCCCCTTTTTTCGTTTATTTCTTCTTTGAGATATTGGATTGTGTTATAGTGCTATTGACTTAGGTCAATTTTCTTTGGACTGTTTTTTAATATATTAATCTCTTATATATTGAGGATATCGGATGGACTGCTATTTTCACCTATTAACTAATTTGCCAATAATTAGGTGTGAACACATGAGCACAAAACCACGGCATATTGCACATTCTATAAAAGTTTCTATTGGCCGTTTAGGGGCCTCAGAGATCATATATGTAATCATAATTCTTAATTTGATACAGATTTTTCACAATATTAGTTGTAATTTTAGCGCGTATTTCACTACTATCATACATTTTTTTGGTTGGTGCACCATTTTTATACAGCTGCTTTTTACATTTGGTTATTAATTTTTGTGGTGTAATTTAGAGATTTAGTAGCGCTGTATTTTATTCCTATATTATTGTATATGTAATTATACACGTTTGTTAAAATGAAAAAACAATAAAAAAACAATTGAGATAAAAAAAACAGGCATGGTTGTTTTTTTAAGCTCTAAAACCTGAATTAGCGATATACCAAAGTTTTTTAGCGTCAGAGTTTTTAAGCTGTAAAATGTTTATTATCTGATTGGTGACTGTATGTAATGAAAAACATGAAATTCCTGTGTGAAATTACCCAAAAGTCCCTTGCACACCTCAGGGATTGTGGGAGAGAGAAAGTGGAGGAAGAATACATGGCCAGCTCAGTGTCACAGCCAGCTCTAAATTCAGCTGTGGAGGCCCATCCCGACCTTTGGGACCTTGCTCACCCACAGCATGGGGATCACATTTTGAAGAATAAAGTATGGATGGAAATCAGCACATAGATCACCCTGCGGTGGGAAGATATGTCACCTGGTACCCAAAAACAAACAAGTAAGTATATGTTCATGGAATGCATTATCTTTAGGGTTGTCCCGATACCGATACCAGTATCGGTATCAGGACCGATTCCGAGTATTTGCGGGAGTACTTGTACTCCCGCAAATACCCCCGATACCAAAATAGAATACTCCCCCCCCCCTCATATTGCAGCGATGGCCGGTCCCTCATACCTTTAGATATGATGATGCCGCAATACCGCCATTAATCCCCTGCAATATCGCGTAGCGCACATTACAAGCTTTCATTCTGAATACTTGTAAATGCCCGCGCCGCCATGTACAGACACTCCCCTTCTCCGGATTGGTGGGATCCCTCTAATCCCGAGCAAGGGGAAGTGTCTATACGCGGACGAGGTTCTTGTCAGGCTTGTCGAGAATCTTGTCAAGCTTTCTTTGACTACACACTGTCAAGACAAAATCTCGTTGTTCTCAAAACGTGGCGACGTACAACACGTACGGCGGCACTATAAAGGGGAAGTTCCATTCCATTGGCGCCACCCTTGTGGCTGCTTTTGCTAATCTTGTGTGAGACGATTCGCGCTTTTCAGTCTTCGTGCGTTTAGATCGTTTTAATCGGTTCAGTTTGTGCTTGTGGGTTTGTATCTTGTCTTCCAGGGCGTGTGGTCAGGTCGTATTTGTTTTACAGTGCTTTCCTGTCCACGCGTTTCTGTTTTTCAGGTAGTTCTTCATAGGACTTGTTGTTCTTCAGTGTTTATTTTGTTTGTTCTGATTAGACGGTACCTGTTCGTCGTAGAGTTCGTGTTATGCAGTCGGTGTGTGTTGGTCCTATTGTTTTAGACCTATATGACCATGAACTGGGTGAGGAGGCATTCATTGACCAAGAATTGGTTGCTCCGTAGAAACCAATTCTATCATATGCCTCTGCTGCCGGAGATCCAGGAGAATAATCCTAATAATTACAGGAATTGGAAAAAGGACCAACTCATATATGGTGGCATGTAGTTGCCATCATCCCATAATAATTGAAAATATTCAAACAAAACCTCAAAGGGTGGGATTATGTAGGCAACACATACAAAAAACTTCAAAATATATAAAAAAATTGATTTATTACAAAATTTATTTTAGAAAAAAATACACATACAAATTATCAAAAAAGATACAAATACATAATATACAAATCATAATCGATGTAAATACTGTCCGGCATACAAAACCATCACCAGGATTGGGAGGTAGGTTGTAGCAGAAAAGCCGACGCGTTTCGAATGCTAGGCATTCTTTGACAAGGCATGTGTGAGTATTACATCTGAAGTGAATCAAAATATAATATAAATGTTAGGCATATATATATATAGTGTAACAGTATACAGTCTGCAATACGCAAAAGACATAGCATACATTGGTGAAATAACTCACCCTTGTTTAAAAGCTTTGTGCTCAAAGGGCCAAGCCAGGGACCCCCCGATAATCCGGGATACAGATGTCTCTAATAGCAAGTTGAGCCATACACACTCTCACTCCTAAAATTCATAGGGTAGACAGAACTCTGACGTTCAATCGGATGGGGTAAATGTCCTATGCTTGGAGACATAAATAAAATAAGAGTAAGAACCGCCCCCCCCCCCCCACACAAAAGGCAGGGAACAAATGTTCTCGTTATTATAGGGTATGCTCCTAATCCAGTGTAAAGCATTGATTTGCCTTACACCTAAAATAAAAAAGCTTACCCCTAGATGTTATGCAATCCAGTCTCCTATTTCCAAGATAGTAAGCGGCGGAGATTCCTGGCTGACCCCCAGATATATTCCCCTGGGGGTGAAAAAGTCTTCAAATCCTCCAATATATGGAGAGGGAATACCACCAAAACGTCCCCCTTGGTGTTCCTTAAATACTTACCTTCCATCGTTCCAGCTGATAGTTTCCTCCCCCTAATCACTGCCCTAATTGCGGCGATTTTGCAAGGCAATGTATATCATTCTGATTGGTTCCATTATGGCTCTGTCATCCGAGCGCGACGTGTCTAGTCATTCTCTCATTGGTCCGCTGTCTCTGAGCGTCATTGCCGCGACCGGAAGTTGTGACGCGGCCATTTTACTGAAGGGTTTCCAGCAAACTAGGGCTGGAGGCGTCATAACCAGAACCGGAAGTTCCGTGACGGCCATTTTGGGAGAGGTAAAAACTAATACCCTCAAGTTATGATGCCAGAAGGACCAGATTGAGAGCGTCATAGCCGGAACCGGAAGTTCCGTGACGGCCATTTTAGAAAAAGGGAAAGTAATAATCCAATCAGGTTTTAAATACCCAAAAGACCTAGATCTGATTAAACACGATCAAAAGCATAGGGAGGATTAAGGATTAACCCCAACAGTGTAAAATATCACCTCCACATATTGGAGGATTTGGAGACTTTTTCACCCCCAGGGGAATATATCTGGGGGTCAGCCAGGAATCTCCGCCGCTTACCATCTTGGAAATAGGAGACTGGATTGCATAATATCTAGGGGTAAGCTTTTTTATTTTAGGTGTAAGGCAAATCAATGCTTTACACTGATTAGGAGCATACCCTATAATAACGAGAACATTTGTTCCCTGCCTTTTGGGGGGGGGGGTTCTTACTCTTATTTTATTTATGTCTCCAAACATAGGACATTTACCCCATCCGATTGAACGTCAGAGTTCTGTCTACCCTATGAATTTTAGGAGTGAGAGTGTGTATGGCTCAACTTGCTATTAGAGACATCTGTATCCCGGATTATTGGGGGGGCCCCTGGCTTGGCTCTTTGAGCACAAAGCTTTTAAACAACGGGTGAGTTATTTCACCAATGTATGCTATGTCTTTTGCGTATTGCAGACTGTATACTGTTACACTATATACATTATATATATGCCTAACATTTATATTATATTTTGATTCACTTCAGATGTAATACTCACACATGCCTTGACAAAGAATGCCTAGCATTCGAAACGCGTCAGGTTTCTGCTACAACCTACTTCCCAATCCTGGTGATGGTTTTGTATGCCGGACAGTATTTACATCGATTATGATTTGTATATTATGTATTTATATGTTTTTTGATAATTTGTATGTGTATTTTTTCTAAAAGAAATTTTGTAATCTAATTTTTTATATATTTTGAATCCCACCCTTTGAGGTTTTGTTCGAATATTTTCAATAATTACAGGAATTTAATAGGATGTCTGACCCCGTTTTCCAGCAGCTCTTGGCTTTGGTGTCGCAGGCAGGATACCATTATGCGGGAAGCCATTAGCGCTGAGCAGAGGCTAGTTGCCACGTTACGCTATCTGGCAACTGGGAGAAGCTTGCAGGACTTGAAGTTCACAATAGGCATCTCCCCCCAGGCTCTGGGCCTCAAAATCCCAGATACCTGTTCTGCTATAATAATTAATTTCCCCTTTAAAGCGGAGTTCCACCCAAAAATGGAACTTCCGTTTATCCCACTCCTCACCCCCAT
Organism: Rana kukunoris; assembly: GCA_029574335.1. Classification (NCBI taxonomy): domain Eukaryota; kingdom Metazoa; phylum Chordata; class Amphibia; order Anura; family Ranidae; genus Rana; species Rana kukunoris. The sequence goes on along the minus strand of CM056055.1, from coordinate 75,871,905 downwards.
ACATGCCACATTTGGCATGTAATCTTTTTTGGGGGGGAGTGGGGGCTTCAGGAGGAGTGGGACTTCCTGTCCCACTTCCTCCTTCCGCCAAAGGGCTGGTAAGGCGATTAGGCTTAATCGCCTAATTGCAGCCCCTCCCTGTAGGCGATCATCTAGGACACTGACAGGTCCTAGACGATCGCCTGTCCAATCAGCGGCGAGCCGCGCGCGCATGCGCAGTGCGGCTCGCGCATGTGCAGTGGGTGCCCGGCCGTGAAGTCGAAGGCTGTCACGGCCGGGTGCCCAGAGTAGAAATGAAGACGCTGGACGGGGAGGGGGGGGAGAGGAGCGGAGCCCCCCCCCCGGCGTGTCGCTGGAACGCTGGAGCAGGTAAGTGATTGTTTATTAAAAGCCAGCAGCTACACTTTTTGTAGCTGCTGACTTTTAATAAACAAAACTTTTGGCTGGAACACCCCTTTAATATCACATTCAATGTATTTAATGTATGCTAATGTATTGTATTTTTTTCCTTCTTCCCTAATTACCATGATTATAATATGCTGTGAATGTCCCCTTTGCCCCATGCATGCTGTAAGCTTTTAATGCCCCTTTTTTTCATATTTCTTCATAAATTCGGCCTAAAATGTATACTGCTACATGTCTTTGGTAAAAAAAAAAAAAAAAAAAATTGGATATTATTTAGTCTGGGGAAAAGTTATAGGGTCTACAAGCTATGGTGCCAATATCTGAAAATTGATCACACCTGAATTACTGACGGCCTATCTCATTTCTTGAGACCCTAACATGCCAGAAAAGTACAAATACCCCCCAAATGACCCCTTTTTTGAAAGAAGACATTCCGAAGTATTTAGAAAGAGACATTGTGAGTTCTTTGAAGTTGTCATTTTTTCCCACAAGTCTTTGCAAAATCAAGATTTTTTTTATTTGTATTTTTCTTTTCACACAATTTTCATATTAGCAGGTTATTTCTCACACACAGCATATGCATACCACAAATTACACCCCAAAACACATTCTGGTATTCCTCCCGAGTATGGTGATACCACATGTGTGAGTCTTTTACACAGCATGGCCACATACAGAGGCCCAACATATAGGGAGCACCATCAGGCGTTCTGGAACACCCAAAGCAATTCTGACATTTCTCTCCTACATGTAAAAATAATAATTTATTTGCTAGAAAATTACATAGAACCCCAAAACATTATAAATGTTTTTTTAGCAAAGACCCTAGAGAATACAATGGCGGTCGTTGCAACTTTTTATCGTGCATGGAAGTTGCACAGCAATTTTTCAAACGCGTTTTTTTTTTGAATTAAAACAATTTTGTGCTTTAAAAAAATAAACATTAAAGTTAGCCCAATGTTTTTGCATAATGTAAAAGATGAAGTTACGCCGAGTAAATAGATACCCAACATGTTACCTTTCAAAATTGCACACGCTTGTGGAATGGCGCCAAACTTCGCTACTTAAAAATCCCTATAGGTGACGCTTTAAATATTTTTACTGGTTACATGTTTTTTAGTTGCTGAGGAGGTCTAGGGCCAAAATTATTGCTCTCGCTCTAACGTTCGCAGCTATACCTCACATGTGTGATTTGAACACCGGCCGGGTATTGCAGAGTATTTTCCGGATATTGCAGAGTATTGTGCGAGGGGTATTGCAGAGTCTTGTGCGAGGGGTATTGCAGAGTCTTGTGCGAGGGGTATTGCAGAGTCTTGTGCGAGGGGTATTGCAGAGTCTTGGGCGGGGGGTATTGCAGAGTATTGGGCGGGGGGTATTGCAGAGTATTGGGCGGGGGGTATTGCAGAGTATTGGGCGGGGGTATTGCGCAGGGGGTATTGCAGAGTGTCATGGACCATGAAATACTGAAGTGTTTCTACGTGAAATCCTAATTCATGTATTACAGAAGATGGGACATTACGGATGTCTTGAGATATTACAGGAGATTTTTTTCTGAACCCCAACCAGGTCAATAGACTCAGAAGATATACTCATTGTCCATTGTGTGATAACCCTATATAAAGCCTTTTGATTATCAGGTGTAAATGTCTTCTGCCCTGTCTCAACTCTCCAGACGGTTCCATTGTTCTGTGGCTGGCTATTGTGTACATTGATTGCCCCCCCCTGGGGCTTTTGTCGGAATACATATCACAGTCTTTCTATTCAAACCTTTCTGACCAATCTCTGCTGTGTAATTTTCAAGTCCTCATTTGCATGGTTAAGGAGGACCTGATGGGAAACTGCCTGGACTTTAAAAATGACCAATAAGAAAGCGGTTGTTGGGGGCGGGATGTTCCAAATCCTGTATAAAAGTGTGCTGTGTACTTTCAATAAAGTGTGTCCTGTTTACATCCAGCATTAAGCTTTGGCTCATGTGTGGATTATTCGGCGATTCCAGGGATATTCCTACTCGTGGAATATTGGGTGATTTTCTTTTAAATTTTAAATTTTAAGAAGGGAATGGATGACGGGGATATGTTCTACTACCGTCACAACTGGTTGGCAGCAGCGGGATTTTCCCTTCTACTTTCCTTTACACCAGGATTCCAAGCAGACACTGGGAACAGTGAATGGAAGGCTGGTACACCCGGCATAAAAGAAATACACTGAAAGAACTACTGGAAGTTCGTGGAAGGATTGCTAGCGACAAAACCAAGCGGGTCATCATAGCAGAATTAATGGAGCTAGACCAGGAGAACTCGGTTGCAGTAACGCCAGCAGTACAAGAGATGGAGACACCAGTGATTCAGGAGGAGGAATCACCAGCCAACAAGCTAATAAGAGAGAAACTAGCATGGTTCGGTCCGAACCCAACGGCAGATGTGGTGCTGAAAGTGATGGACCTGTTAGCGGAGGAGGCTAAACAAATAAGAGACGCAGAGCTACAGTTAAAACTGGCAGCAGTCCAACAAGCAGCCGCACATTCTCCAAACAGTGAGTACAGCACAGCAGACACAAGGAAGATTCCGTTTAGCGCTTTTAAAGCTTTCGATGACAAAAACGAGAGCGGCAACATGAGCTGAGAATTGCAGAAATACGACGATCGGTGACAACGCCTAAAGAAGCAGCACCAAATGAAAGATGGGGTACAGATACCAGTAACCATGGAAGAGGAATTCAGAAGGAGGTTGCGAGAGAAGCAGATACAGCACACAGGACCAAAATCAGAGGAGGTCCTGCTTGGATGGTCTGATTCGATCCGCTGCAAACTCTGGAAGGAAGCACTAGCTCTCGAGCAGCGACACCAGGAAAAAGCTCTCCCCTCCATCCATGTAAGGTACTGGTCACAGTATGAAGTAAGAATGCCGTTGTTGGGGGAATAACCGAAGCAGGAGTGGACAGCAGAACTCTAAGCAGGCTGATCCGGGCAGAGATGCGGTTGGACGAGAGCTACAGAGCCCTCCAGTGGTATGTAGTCCAAGAGTGCCCGTGGTCAGCGGATGACAGCCCCACGGAAGGCGTTGACTATGATGGCCTGGGATTGTTGTATTGGAGGATGTCTAGGGATCCCAACTTTGGGAGCGATCAGGAGTGGCGTTGGGAGGACATAATAGAGCACAGAGAGCGAAGACTGAATGTCCCGGAAGCGCACTGGCTACAGGAAGATTTGGAATTTCTGGCCGCTCAGGAATGGGACCTGGAAATCGCCTACAAACAGCTGCTAGACTCCGCTCAGCAGCAGGGTGAGGTTCCCTTTGCCTGGGACTATGAGGAAATATCAGCTGACAGTGCTGAAATCCTGGCTGAAGAATCGGCCATGTGGCAGGGTAACAGTGTGCTTTGCCAACCTGCCCCTGCAGCTATGGACCAGGAGCTTATATGGCGGATGCAGCAAGTGCTGACTGGCTTTGATGATCCTGTTTCTGCATGGGATGATCTTGAATGGAGGAATGTGCCTGTCCAGCAGTATGCCAGTGAATCGGCAGTGGAAAATCTGGAGATTGCCATTCCCAAAGCTAAAGTTGTCACCTCAGGGCCGAGCTCTGCTAACCTCTGCTCAGTACCTATAGCATCTTCTGGGTTACATGGACAGGAGATGGGGAACCTCTATCCCCAGACACCCGTTGCAGAGCCAGGGGATTTAATAGATTTTTCTGCGGAGGAAGAACAACCTGATGGGCCTCCAGCAGAAGAGCTGGGATCAGGGCCAAACTTCATTGTGCTCTGCCCAGCACCAAGAGCAGTATTTGTGGAGTTACAAGGAACTTCCCCAGCTGAAGCGCTGGTCACCGGAGAGAGAGAGCAAGACCTCTGCCCCATCCCTGTGGCAGTTCCAGAGGCTCAGGGTGAGAAGATGGCGATCACTCCCCAGCCACAGATTACAGAATGTATGGACTGTTCAGAGGATGTTATGGATTATGCACCCCCAGCAGAAGTGCTGGCAACAGGGCAGAGTGCCAGCCATCTCTGCCCAGCACCAGGACCAACTGTGGAGTCCCAGGGAGCCGGGGTGGTTGGCCCCCCTCCCCAGCAACCAGCTGAGGTGGTAAAGCTCTTACTCCCAGCTGAATCACTGGCAGCAGGACAGGATGCTACTGGCGGCTGCACTCCACTACAGCTTGAGCGGATATCGGTGGATGGGACTGTGGTCTCCACTCACAGCAACCCAGCGGAAGAGCTGGCAACAGAGCAGAGTGCCCTGGGCCTCTGCTTTCACCTAACAGATGAGGGGGTTCCTGTGGTAGTGGATGGGACTTCGATCATCACTGACTCAAGCCCGGAAAATGATAAGGCCCTGAGACAGGAGGATGTCGGCTTTGCTTTACAAGCATCGGGGGATTTTCACCTAGCACCAGTGGTTGGGACTTTAGTCTCCACTGGTATACCCCAGGAATGGTGGCCAGTTGGCCCAGACACCCAAGAGTATGATGAACTGAGCCCGGCCACCCTGTCTTCTCTCCAGCGGCTGAAAGGACTCCAGGGAGAAGGGCCAGTCCAGGCCTCTCCCCAGCGGCAGGCGTATTCTCTGAGAGAGGCAGAGGATGGCGGGGTGAGTAATGCTCGGTTTGGAGCAAGTTTATTTGGGGTGCTGTATGGATACCGGCATTGGGGGACTGGAACTACTGACTAAATTCAGAGACAACCCATCTGGTGTTTCCTACTGTGTTAGTCCCCTGCCAAAAGGGGAGATGTGTGACAGGCCTAGCCAGGACATGGGCTTTTGGAGAGGACTGAATGAGCCTCTTGCCATCCGATTATGGGCCAGGGCCTCAAACCAGGAAGGCGGATGGTTCATCCCGGTAGACAGTCCTGGAACCTTAAGACTACTTGCCCAACATCCTCGAGTGAACCGTTTGGGTCCTACTGTGGATGTTGAACTATTTCCCAGAGGGAATAATGTCATGGACCCTGAAATACTGAAGTTTTTTTTACATGAAATCCTAATTCATGTATTACAGAAGATGGGACATTACGGATGTCTTGAGATATTACAGGAGATTTTATTCTGAACCCCAACCAGGTCAATAGACTCAGAAGATATACTCATTGTCCATTGTGTGATAACCCTATATAAAGCCTTTTGATTATCAGGTGTAAATGTCTTCTGCCCTGTCTCAACTCTCCAGACGGTTCCATTGTTCTGTGGCTGGCTATTGTGTACATTGATTGCCCCCCCCTGGGGCTTTTGTCGGAATACACATCACAGTCTTTCTATTCAAACCTTTCTGACCAATCTCTGCTGTGTCATTTTCAAGTCCTCATTTGCATGTTTAAGGAGGACCCGATCGGAAACTGCCTGGACTTTAAAAAGGACCAATAAGAAAGCGGTTGTTGGGGGCGGGATGTTCCAAATCCTGTATAAAAGTGTGCTGTGTACTTTCAATAAAGTGTGTCCTGTTTACATCCAGCATTAAGCTTTGGCTCATGTGTGGATTATTCGGCGATTCCAAGGATATTCCTACTCGTGGAATATTGGGTGATTTTCTTTTAATTCAGAAGAAGGGAATGGATGACGAGGATATTTTCTACTACCGTCACACAGAGTACTGCGCAGGGGGTATTGCAGAGTACTGCGCAGGGGGTATTGCAGAGTACTGCGCAGGGGGTATTGCAGAGTACTGCGCAGGGGGTATTGCAGAGTACTGCACAGGGGGTATTGCAGAGTATTGCGCAGGGGGTATTGCAGAGTACTGCGCAGGGGGTATTGCAGAGTACTGCACAGGGGGTATTGCAGAGTACTGCGCAGGGGGTATTGCACAGGGAGTAGGGGTATTGCAGAGTATTGCGCAGGGGGTAGGGGTATTGCAGAGTATTGCACAGGGGTAGGGGTATTGCAGATTATTGCACAGGGCTAGGGGTATTGCAGAGTTTGCACAGGGGTAGGGGTATTGCAGAGTATTCCACAGAGGGTAGGGGTTTTGCAGAGTATAGCACAGGGAGTAGGGGTATTGCAGAGTATAGCACAGGGAGTAGGGGTATTGCAGAGTATAGCACAGGGAGTAGGGGTATTGCAGAGTATTGCGCAGGGGGTAGGGGTATTGCAGAGTATTGCACAGGAGTAGGGGTATTGCAGATTATTGCACAGGGCTAGGGGTATTGCAGAGTTTGCACAGGGGTAGGGGTATTGCAGAGTATTCCACAGAGGGTAGGGGTTTTGCAGAGTATAGCGCAGGGGGTAGGGGTATTGCAGAGTATTGCGCAGGGGGTAGGGGTATTGCAGAGTATTGCGCAGGGGGTAGGGGTATTGCAGAGTATTGCGCAGGGGTAGGGGTATTGCACAGGGGTAGGGGTATTGCAGAGTATTGCACAGGGGTAAGGGTATTGCAGAGTATTGCACAAGGGTAGGGGTATTGCAGAGTATTGCACAGGGGTAGGGGTATTGCAGAGTATCGCACAGGGGTAGGGGTATTGCAAAGTATTGTGCAGGGATGGCTGAGCAGAGATGGCTGGATCTGTGACTGCAATAATCACAGATCCAGCCCACAGCGCTGCTGACATCCACGCTCCTCTCACACTGTACCGATCAGTACAGAGAGAGAAGGGAGGAACCGGCCTCCTCAAATGACGCTGGTTTGTTTACATGTGATCGCTCCGTCATTGGATGGAGCGATCACGTGGTAAACAGCCGCTATCAGCGGCAATTTACTGTGATCTGTGATGCTCCATGTGCGCGGGAGTTAAGCGACCGCCTTGTAGACGTTTATTGTCTATAAGGCGGTGATTAAGTGGTTAAAGGGTCACTAAAAGATTTTTTTTTTTAGCTAAATAGCTTCATTTACCTTACTGCATTCCTGGTTTAATGTCCTCATTGTTCGTTTTTGCTCTGATGTTGCTGTAATTCTCCTCTGTTCTGGACACTTCCTGGTGGTCTGTTTCCTGAGGACCACAGTACTGGGAGCAAAACTAAAAAACTACAGGTACATTATATGATTGATTTTTAACCATTTTTAAAAGGAATCAGTTAATTATTATGTCTCTATACCCTGTAAACAGTCATTTCAGAAAAAAAAATATTTTCCTTTACAACTCCTTTTAAAGTATAGCTTCACCCTTTTTTTTTTTTTTGAGGTCCCAAACTCATCTGCCCCCCCCCCTTCCCCCTAAACATTTTACAATGGTCCATCTGAGGGGATGAGGAATGTGATAATTGGGCCTTATATCTTTGTATTTCAATGCTCCTTAAAATAAAAGTTTGAATGATGTTGGCCAATAATGTTTTGTATAACCTTTCTGTCTTTGCAGATGACACCAAGCTATGCAGTGGAATAACGTCCTTGCAGGATGTCTCCAATTTACAAGCCGACCTCAATGCTCTGTCTAATTGGGCGACTATGTGGCAGATGAGGTTTAATGTTGATAAATGTAAAGTTATGCACTTGGGGGTTAAGAATATGCATGCATCATACATGCTAGGGGAAGTTCAACTGGGGGGATCTGTAGTGGAGAAGGATCTGGGGGTTTTAGTTGATCATAAGCTCAATAATGGCATGCAATGCCAAGCTGCGGTTTCCAAAGCGAGCAAAGTCCTTTCTTGTATTAAGAGAGGTATGGACTCCAGAGATAGAGATATCATTTTGCCCCTGTACAAATCAATAGTAAGACCTCATCTGGAATATGCAGTCCAGTTTTGGGCACCAGTTCTCAAAAAGGATATCGGAGAACTGGAGAAAGTGCAGAGAAGGGCAACTAAACTGATAAGAGGCATGGAGGAGCTCAGCTATGAGGAAAGATTAGAAAAACGGAATTTATTCACTCTTGAGAAGAGGAGAATAAGGGGGGATATGATCAACATGTACAAATATATAAGAGGTCCGTATAGTGAACTTGGTGTTGAGTTATTCACTTTAAGGTCAACACTGAGGACAAGGGGGCACTCTTTACGTCTGGAGGAAAAGAGATTTCACCTCCAAATACGGAAAGGTTTCTTCACAGTAAGAGCTGTGAAAATGTGGAACAGACTCCCTCCAGAGGTGGTTCTGGCCAGCTCAGTAGATTGCTTTAAGAAGGGCCTGGATTCTTTCCTAAATGCACATAATATAACCGAGTACTGAGTTTTGTAGGTAAAGTTGATCCGGGGTAAATCCGATTGCCTCTCGGGGGATCAGGAAGGAATTTTTTTCCCCTCCGGTAGCAAATTGGATCATGCTCTGCTGGGGTTTTTTGCCTTCCTCTGGATCAACTGTGGGTATGGAGTTGGGTGTATGGGATGTACTGTGTTTTATTTTGTTTGTTTATTTTTTTTTATGGTTGAACTGGATGGACTTGTGTCTTTTTTCAACCTGACTAACTATGTAATGTAACTATGTAACCTGCTTACAATATTATGTGCAAAAGTACTAATTTTTTTCATCTTGTTTGATTCCACAGCTTCCGTCCATGCCACAGAAATGGCAGACTGTGGCATCGGAGTTTGCTAAGCAGTGGGACGTCCCCAACTGCAGTGGAGCCATTGACGGGAAGCACGTCCGCATCGTGCCACCACCCCTTTCGGGTTCACAAAACTATGACTACAATCGTGGTGGTGTCAGCACAGTATGAGTTCCTCTTTGTGGATGTGGGGAAGAACGACTGGATGTCGAATGGGGGAGCCTGCAGGCAGACGGAGTTTGCGCCTTCATCTCCAGAGCGATCATTTTGCATTGCCACCGGATACAGAGAATGTGGAAGGACTCCCCTTCGTCAGGGCTACCATCAGGAATTATGGGGCCCCTTACACATATATATATATATATATATATACTGTATATATGGAAAATAATAAGCTGCGCTGCATAAATCACATGTAAACGAAAAAAAACACACCAAAGCGTGCACAGGTCACAAAGACCTATGATCGTGATAACTGTGACAAATGGGAATTAATGCATATATGAGTGCAAAAAGTCCAAATCAAGTGATGTCCCAAAAGGAAAACTTGTGACATAAAAATACGAAAACCAGGAACACTGTGCCGGAAAGTGGGATAGATAAAACCTCCACCTCTTATCTCGTGTCTGCTTACCAGATCAAATAAGATCGTAGGCATATATGGCTAGCAGCCCTCAATCTGATGATTCCTGGGAAGCTCCTATTCAGTGATCTCCTAAACGTTCCACCTTAATGTTTACCAGCACAATCCTCTTTGAAAATGACCCAAAGGAAGGAAGGTACTATTAAATTCCTTTATCTATATCACCTCTGGCGTTCATGTTTCTGTTCTCTTGAGAGAACAGAAACTAGAACGCCAGGTGATATAGATGAAGGAATTTAATAGTACCTTTAATGAGGATTGTCCTGGTGAACATTAAGGTGGAACGTTTAGGAGATCACTGAATAGCAGCTTCCCAGGAATCATCAGATTGAGGGCTGCTAGCATATATCATACATTTATATATCAGTGACCAGCGCAGTATTTTTCCACTATTGCACATATATATATATATATATATATATATATATATATATATATATATATATATTTAAAAAAATTGATTTTTTTTTTATAAAAAAAGGGGGGTTGCCATCCGGGGCCCTGGGGACCTCTGGACCTCAAAAAAAAAATGTCCCTTTAATAAAAAATAAAATAAATATATATTAAAAAAATATATTTTTTTGTATAAAAAATAAATAAAACAAAGGGGGTTGGCATCTGGGACCCTGGGGGCCTCCGGGCCCCTGGAGACCTCCTGGCCCCTTACAGGTGTACTGCCTGTACCCCCCTGATGGCGGCCCTGCCATTCATGTTTCTGGCTAATGAAGCCTTTGGCCTGGGACCGCATCTAATGAGGCCATTCCCCCAGCGGACCCTCACCCCAGAAAGAAGGGTGTTCAACTACCGGCTGGCCAGAGCCGAAGAGTTGTGGAGAACGCCTTCGGGATAATGGGCAGCCGGTTCCGTCTGTTTTTAACCTCTATACACATAGCGGAATATAAATGGAACTACCTGCACATTATTTTTTGTTGCTGCATGTTACATGATTTCTTAAGGAGACAGTCTCCTACTTGTATGGCCACAGTTGGGCCCGAGGCCAGACTTGGCTCAGGTGTAATCACCTTGCCGGGCCTAGAACATGGCTGTCCTGGCATGCCCTCCCAAAGTGCCCGTGCAGTACGGGATATGTATGTGGAGTATTTCACGGGTAGGGGGCCATTCCTATGCCAGGCAATCTGTAACTTTATTAATTGAAGAAAAATCATAAAGAAATCTGTTGAAATTACATTTTTGATGTCTTGCTTGTGTTTATTTTAGCTATCTCCTAGTTTTTCCTAGTGTACTACTTGTAGTGTCAAGTGTATTTTCTTTATGAACTAACAACCATTTCACAGGTAACTCCAAAACTAAACACATCAAAAATTCTAGGGTATTTAAGAAAAACAAGCCACACTTTCTTGTTGTTTTTACCAAATTTTTACTTGGTGCATATTTACACACATGGGGGTAGATTCATATAGAGATACGACGACGTATCTACTGATATGCTGTCGTATCTCTGAGATCTGACGGTCGGATCTATGCGGCTGATTCATCGAATCAGGTTCCGCATAGATCTCCCTTAGATCCGACAGGTGTAAGTGACTTACACCGTCAGATCTTAGGCTGCAATCTCCCGCTGGCCGCTAGGTGGCGCTTCCGTTTGTATACGTGACGAATATGCAAATGAGGAGAACCGCCGATTCAGAAACGAATGCCCGGCCGTCGATTTTTTTTATGTCGTTTGCGTTCGGCTTTTTCCGGCGGATAGTTACCCCTGCTATATGAGGGGTAAGTGCGGCGTATCCTATGTTAAGTATGACCGTCGTTCCCGCGTCGAGTTTTGAATTTCTTACGTCGTTTACGTAAGTCGTTAACGCAAATTACGTATGGCCGTATTCGCTAACGTCAAAACCAATGATGTCCTTGCGACGTCATTTGGAGCAATGCACACTGGGAAATTTAGCCGGTGGCGCATTCGCAGTTAAATCGGCGCGGGGACGCGCCTGATTTAAATACACTCCCCCTAGCTGCGAAATTTGAATTCCGCCGGGGGATTTCACATAGATCAGATCCGCTGATCTATGTGAATCTACCCCATGGTCTTTCTCAAATATTTGAGGTGTATCATTTTTATTTATTTTTTAATTGCCATAAACTGGCATTTTTATTTTTATTTTTAGGAAAATTTAAAAATTTAAATTACATAACACAAAATACAACAATGTAAACCTCTAGGCAATAACTCAGACATTCAAATTTTTATTAAATTGTCTACCCGCTCATAATAAGATGGGGTGTTGTCACCCCTGGACAAGCCAAAATTTGAAGATGCACACAGTCTTTTTAGGGTTAAAAATGGGTATTTCCCTCCTGATTCCTATTGTCAATATGTGCTATCTGCCATCATAGGTATTCAATGGACGTGTGTTGTGGGTGCAAACCCTTCTTCCTTTCACCTACTTGAGCTGTGAGGAAGGGGTTGCACCCACAAAACACGCACATAGATATCCTGAGATGGCAGATAGCACATGTTGACCCACTGGGTGCATCTTCAAATTGTGGCTTGTTTGAAAAAGTGCAAAAAAGTTTTGGTCAAACTGGGAACAAAAAAAATGGGGTTTCCCCCCAAGTCATCAATTATGTCCTTAAATGTTTTCTCAATAAAGGCCATTTTTTGTTTGATGATGTACATCTCCCTACTGCACGCCTTGATTTGGAGGAAGATGTTTTTGGCCTTGGAATGTGAGCATCAAGGCCTTTCTCCACCTAAACCAAAAAAAAAAAAAAAGGGTATTAGGAAATCTGCAGGCCTACATCTGGTATTACCTGAAGCTGTGGTGACAGATACTGACCTGTTGTAGGAATTTCAACCACTTCTCCTTCCTCCACATCCTGAGGTCTGGGTGGTCGGTGAGGTGTGGGTTCCTGGTGAGGTGGGCAGTGAAGTGTGGGTTCCTGGTGAGGTGTGGGTTCTTGGCGAGGTGGTTGGTGATGTTTGTGTTTTCTGGGCTCAGAGGAGTGGTGTCCTCCCAGTCTTCTGTCCCCTATGAGAATGAAACAAAAAGTACACTTAGCACACACATATTTGAGGGCAAAAATTGAAATATTAAACATTGCTTGGAAGTGGGGTACAAGTGTCTGTTTGGGCAGTTACAAGCAGAAGACATTTTTTGCAAACATTAGTCTTGACTACTACCTTTTTGGGACAAGTTTCAGACATGTAGACACCCCAAAAATGCACAGGAACATCTGTGTAGGTCATCCTAAAAAGGTTGTTCTGGTGGCACACACTAGTGCTCTTGAGTGCAGATGTGTAAACAGCAGCTGAGTGCCCTCTCCTTTAGACTGATGTAATTGTGATTTTAATTCTAGTTACAAACACATCAGCTAGACACCTATGTAAACATATTTCTTGAATATAAACAGGCATATTAAAATAGTTTTAACCCTGTATCTTCAGAAAACATTGTATGTAGTGGCCGAACAGATGTGTCTGAAACTACCGTTATTTTCTAAGGTCCTATATTCAAAAGCAACAACATGGAGCAACATGCAAGTTATGAAAAACAATAATAATAGGGACACAGGAGAAGTACATACTTTTCAAGCACTCTTACTGCTCCTTAACTGTTCTGGCTCCCTCAGTTTGAGGTCTGACCACCTCTTTCTGAGCTGCTCCTTCGATCGTTTCACCCAAAAATGTCTAGTCAGACTTCTTTGCACTTTATCCATAATTTTGCCCTTCCTTAAATTAGGGTGGGTATAGGGCCCATGCCTGCCATCATAATCAGACAGCAATATGTCCACCATTTCCGCGTAGGACATGTTCGATGCCTTGTATTTGCTCCTCGTTTCTGACGTTTTCTCATCAGGCTCAGGGATTGTTGTGTCATCATTTGACGAATTTATAATTACAGACACCTGCTCATCACGTCGTCGTTTCTGGATGATCTAGGCCTAATTGGAGACACCTGCTCATCTGATTCCGCCATGTCGTTATTTTTGGATGATCTAGGCCTAATTGGAGAACCTGCTCAACTGATTCCGCCATGTCGTCGTTTTCGGATGATCTAGGCCTAATTTCAGACACCTGCTCATCTCATTCCGCCATGTCGTCGTTTTTGGATGATCTAGGCCTAATTTCAGACACCTGCTCATCTCATTCCGCCATGTCGTTTGCGCGCCGAAAGAGAAAAAAACATTGAGTAAGAACGTCATGGGTGGGCGATGTGTGCGGAGTGTAATGCATGCGTAGTGTATATAAAACTTAACACACATTCGGTGTGTGGAGGAAGTCGTTAAAGCGACGAATGTGTGAACAAAGGTATGATTTGAACTTGGGACATCAGTGGCCTATACTGCAAAGAGATTGAAGGGCTATATGGGGTGTAATGTTCGGGGGACCAGGGAGGTTTATTGAACACAAATGGCTTTACAGCAGCAAAACAAAAATAAATCATCAGTCTCACCGACTCGTAGAGCTCAGCACTGCTATTGCAATTCACAGTCCTTGCAGGTAAAGTTCCCCAGTAGCAGGCTTTCAGGCAGGACACTGCCAAGTCCTTTTAAAGCTCTTCCCAGCTTCTCATAGTTTTTGCAGCATTCACTTGTCCAACATTCCCATGCATAAACTCTGCTACACTCCTTCCCTTCACCTGCAAATTCCTGTTCTGACTTAAACCATTTCCTGGACCGGTGCATTAACCCTTTTCGTCCTCTTAAAAGGACCACAGCCCAAATAGATGGGAAACATTCCAGTACCCAGCCACGGCGTCCTATATATATCCCCCCCCCTGTGCCCCAACGCCAAGGAGGTGGAGGCAACAGTGGAGGCCAAACAATGGACTCGGGAGAGGGCATCCGCATTTTGATGCAGTCTCCCGGGCCTATGCTCCACTATAAATTTAAATTCTTGGAGCGCCAGGAACCACCGGGTGATCCTGGCATTAGTCCCTTTACCTTGCCTAAGCCACGTTAAAGGGGCATAGTTACATAGTTAGTCAGGTTGAAAAAAGACACAAGTCCATCCAGTTCAACCATAAAAAAAATAAACAAACAAAATAAAACACAGTACATCCTATACACCCAACTCCATACCCACAGTTGATCCAGAGGAAGGCAAAAAAAACAGCAGAGCATCATCCAATTTGCTACCGGAGGGGAAAAAATTCCTTCCTGATCCCCCGAGAGGCAATCGGATTTACCCCGGATCAACTTTACCTACAAAACTTAGTACTCCGTTATATTATGTGCATTTAGGAAAAAATCCAGGCCCCACCTCTGGAGGGAGTCTGTTCCACATTTTCCCAGCTCTTACTGTGAAGAAACCTTTCCGTATTTGGAGGTGAAATCTCTTTTCCTTCAGACGTAAAGAGTGCCCCCTTGTCCTCAGTGTTGACCTTAAAGTGAATAACTCAACACCACGTTCACTATATGGACCTCTTATATATTTATACATGTTCATCATATCCCCCCCTTATTCTCCTCTTCCCAAGAGTGAATAAATTCAGTTTTTCTAATCTTTCCCCATAGCTGAGCTCCTCCATTCCCCTTTTTGAGAACTGGTGCCCAAAACTTGACTGCATATTCCAGATGAGGTCTTACTAATGATTTGTACAGGGGCAAAATTATATCTCTATCTCTGGAGTCCATACCTCTCTTAATACAAGAAAGGACTTTGCTCGCTTTGGAAACCGCAGCTTGGCATTGCATGCCATTATTGAGCTTATGATCAACTAAAACCCCCAGATCCTTCTCCACTACAGATCCCCCCAGTTGAACTCCCCCTAGCATGTATGATGCATGCATATTCTTAGCCCCCAAGTGCATAACTTTACATTTATCAACATTAAACCTCATCTGCCACATAGTCGCCCAATTAGACAGAGCATTGTGGTCGGCTTGTAAATTGGAGACATCCTGCAAGGACGTTATTCCACTGCATAGCTTGGTGTCATCTGCAAAGACAGAAATGTTACTTTGGATCTCAGACCCAATATCATTTATAAATATATTGAAAAGTAAGGGACCCAGCACCGAACCTTGGGGTACACCGCTGATAACCTTGGACCATTCAGAGTAAGAATCATTAACCACGACTCTCTGAATTCTGTCTTTCAGCCAGTTTTCTATCCATTTACAAACTCATATATCCAATCCTGTAGACCTTACCTTACACATGAGCTGTGTGTGTGGAACTGTTTCGAACGCTTTTGCAAAATCCAAGTATACCACGTCCACTGCCACGCCTCTGTCCAGGGTTTTACTTACCTCTTCATAAAAGGAAATCAGGTTTGTCTGACAACTTCTGTCTTTCATGAATCCATGCTGTCTGCTGCTTAAATAGTTTGTTTCCAGCAAGAACTCATCCATGTGGTCTTTTATTAAACGTTCCAGTATCTTCCCAACTATAGAAGTTAAACTAACAGGTCTATAGTTATTTGGTAAAGACTGTGTTCCCTTTTTAAATATGGGCACCACATTGGCTCTACGCCAATTCAGTGGTACTATTCCTGTCATTAATGAGTCCCTAAATATTAGATACAGTGGCTTTAAAATTTCAGAGCTCAATTCTTTTAGGATCCGTGGGTGGATGCCATCTGGTCCAGGTGCTTTATCTACCTTTATTCTGTCTAAATATTTCTGGACCATATCACTTTTGAGCCATTGTGGATTTGGGGCTGTGTCACTCCCACCCCCATTATGGACATGAGCTCCCCCATTCTCCATTATATAAACAGAGCTAAAGAAAGCATTTAATAAATTTGCCTTCTCTATGTCCTCAGTCACCCACTCTAGATTATTTTGTAAAGGGCCTACATGCTCAGACTTGACCTTTTTACTATTAATATATTTAAAGATTTTTTTGGGGTTTGTCCTACTATCTTTTGCAATCTGTCGTTCATTTTGAATTTTTGCATCCTTGATTTCCCTTTTACATATTCTATTATATTCTTTGTAACATTTAAACGACACTAGTGTTCCTTCATTATTATAATTTTTTAAATCTATTTTCTTATTGTTTATAGCTTTTTTAACTTTAACCGTGAGCCACATAGGTTTTATCTTTAGCCTTTTAAACTTATTGCCCATGGGAATATACTTTGCAGTGAGGTTCCAAAGAGTCTTTTTGAAGAATTCCCATTTCTGTTCTGTGTTCATCGGTGCCAATATTCCCTCCCAGTCCAAGCCCTGGAGAACAGTCCTCATGCTTTGAAAATGTGCTCTCTTGATCAGAAATTAACCAAAATTCCTCCCCAAGAGGTAATATCTGAGGGACTCCAGGGCCCACTTAATGGCCAGACACTCTCTCTCAATAATAGCATAGTTTTTCTCTGCTGGTGTCAACTTCCTACTGAGGAAGACTACTGGGTGCTCCTCACCATGAACAACCTGTGATAATACAGCTCCCAATCCTACATAGGAAGCGTCAGTTTGGACAAAGAACTCTTCAGAAAAATTGGGTGCTATCAGGACAGGGTGTTGGCACAGTGCTGACTTGAGCTCCAAAAAAGCCTTTTCAGCATCTGCATTCCACTCGACCATGACCGATTTCCGACCCTTGGTCAGATCGGTCAGTGGAGCCGCTAATGTGGCAAAGTTGGGTATGAATCTTCTGTAGTATCCCACCATGCCCAGGAATGCACGTACTTGCTTTTTTGTGAGGGGGCGGGGCCAACTATTTATAGCCTCTACCTTGTTGACCTGAGGTTTCACCACCCCCCTACCCACGATATAGCCCAGGTATTTCACCTCCTCCATCCCCAAAGCACATTTTTCAGGATTTATTGTACACCCCTCCTTCCAAAGAGAGTCCAGTACTGCCTGGACTTTGCGCAAGTGTGATTCCCAGTTTCTGCTAAAAATGACTATGTCATCCAAGTACACTGAGGCATACTCCCGATGAGGTCGTTAAATCCTATCCATTGCTCGCTGAAATGTGGCTGGAGCAGTTTGCAGTCCGAAAGGCATTTGTTTGTACTGAAAACTCCCCTCTGGAGTAGAAAAAGCAGTTTTCTCTCTAGCAGCCTTAGTTAACGGGATTTGCCAATACCCCCTGGCTGGACCTAGTCTCTCAATAAGTTCATCTACCTGGGGCATGGGGTAGGCATCAAAACGTGAAACCTCATTAAGTTTCCGGAATTAATTGCAGAATCGCAGAGTCCCGTTGGGCTTTTTTACCAACACAATCGGGCTCAACCACTCACTCTGCGAATCTTCGATGATCTCCAGGTCTAGCATCTTCTTCACTTCCTCTGAAACGGCCTTTCTTTGAGCCTCTGCGATGCGGTAGGGTCGGACAAAAACTTTGACTCCAGGTTCTGTGATAATATCATGCTCTATCACACTAGTTAGCCCTGGCAAGTCTGAAAACTTTTCTTTATTTCTCTGCAAGAACTCCTTTGCCTGCTGACTTTGGATTTTGGACAGGGTACTTGCTACTTGGACACTCTCCACTCCAACCTGAGGCTCAAGCCTTGCACTAGCCAGGGAGGTCACCAGTTCCTTGTCTGTCCAGGGCTTTAACAAGTTACCATGATATATCTGATACGGTTTTCTCTTGCCTAACTGGTGCACTCTATAATTTACCTTACCCACTTTCTCCACAACTTCAAAGGGACCTTGCCATCTGGCCAAGAATTTACTTTCCACAGTGGGAATGAGCACCGCTACTCGATTCCCCACTTGGAAGTGCCTTATTTTAGCAGCCCTGTTATAGACCCGTCGTTGAGCCTCCTGGGCCTTTTGTAAATGCTCTTTGACTAGTGGCATTACGGTTTGGATCCCTTCCTGCATTTGGGAGACATATTCCAGGACACTCTTATGCTGAACAGGTTCACTTTCCCATTCCTCTTTAATAAAGTCAAGTAGTCCGCGAGGTCTCCGCCCATATACCAACTCAAAAGGCAAAAACCCCGTGGAGGCCTGGGGCACTTCCCTGATAGCAAATAGGAGAGCTGGTAACAGACAGTCCCAATCTTTGTACGACTTTCTTGAGCATAGACTTAAGGGTCTTATTAAAGCGTTCTACCAACCCGTCCGTTTGGGGATGGTAGACTGATGGGGGCAGCTGTTTAATCCGGAACAGCTTACACACATCTGCCATAACCCTTGACATAAACGGGGTACCCTGATCTGTGAGTATTTCCTTGGGGAAACCCGTCCATGTAAACAACTGGACTAATTCCGGGGGAATGGCCTTTGAGGAGGTATTCCGCAGGGGTAGCGCCTCAGGATATCGGGTGGCATAGTCAAGAATCACCAATATGTAGGACTGACCTTGGGCTGACTTTATCCAAGGGACCCACTATATCCATGGCTATCCTCTTGAACGGGACCTCAATTATGGGCAGCGGGACCAAAGGGCTCCGAAAGTGAGTCACCGAAACGCGGTCAACTGACAAGTTGGACAAGACGCACAGTATCTC
Organism: Rana kukunoris; assembly: GCA_029574335.1. Taxonomy (NCBI): domain Eukaryota; kingdom Metazoa; phylum Chordata; class Amphibia; order Anura; family Ranidae; genus Rana; species Rana kukunoris. The sequence goes on along the minus strand of CM056055.1, from coordinate 75,853,080 downwards.
TTTACCTCTGCTTTCAGACCTGGCCAGTAAAACCGGTCGGTGATCCGTGCCTCCGTCTTCTCAACTCCCAGGTGTCCCCCTAACACATCATCATGGGCCAGTTCCAGAACCTTCCGTCTATATTGTTGGGGTAACAACAATTGTTCTACCACATTTTCTCTCTCCTTGGTAACCCGTTACAGCAACTCATTATATATTGCAAAGTGTGGCCACCTTTCATTCACACCTGGCTCTTGGGGAACCCCATTCACTACTACCACTTGTTCCCGTGCATAGGCCAAAGTGGGGTCTTGCATCTGAGCAGTACCAAATGCCCCCTGGGGAACACCCAAATCTGGCATGGCAGGGATAGAGGCTACTTCCTCATCCTCTTCCCCCAGCATTACCTGAAGTGGGGAAGGCTCCTCCCCCTGAGGGTTTTGGTAGGTCTGTGTACCACATGTCTTGACATTCATAACAGTATCAACACTACTTTCATCACCATTAACCACATCATGAGCATTTTCCTCATCTGGATCCACATTAAAAACATTTGGCAGTTCAGGGTTATTCCTCTTAGCAGCAGGAACAGGCTAGTTTCTCCCCAGTCTCTGAACTGTTCTCTTTGTTCCCACAGTTTGGTAAACAATGGACAGTCTCGTCCTATTATAACATCATGTACCAAATTCTTTACCACCCCCACCTCTTAAGTACAGGTGCCACATGCTAAGGAGATAGACACTGTACTCTCTAGTGTCCCCGTGAATGCACACCACCCGTAAAGTTTGGCTTACCGGACCGATCTTCCCAATTACTCTAGGATGAACAAGGGTTACCATGCTTTCAGAGTCCAACAAAGCCCAGGCAGGGAGGTGGTTCACTTGGACTTCACACTCAAACTTTTTCTCATCCACGTCAAGATGTGTGGTGCATACTTTATAGGCACAGAAAGACCCCCTCCACAGAACTTCGCATTCCATGGGCTCCTCTTGCAGTGGGCAGTGTGCCCAGGTATGACCCCAGGAATGACATCGCCAACATTGTACATCCCCTCCTCTCCGAACAGGAACAGAACGCTGAGGAGGTACCGGGAGTGACTCTTGGCCTTCCGGGGTGTTTGTTCCCAGGCTCCTTGGAACATCCTTTCAAAGGGCAGCAGTTGGTCGAATAGGCCGTGGCAGACTGGGCCCTATGCGCTTGGTAGGTCCGAGCAGGTCCTCCACCACTGTATAACGTTCCACCATCTCAACAAGGAGGTTTGCGGTTTTAGGGTCTCCATGGCTGACCCACCGTTGAAGGTCATCTGGCAGGGACCTCAGGTTTTTACTAGTTGCACCAGGTCATGCATTTGAGACCAGGGTGGCCGATCTGGACGATATTTCCATTGGTGTACTCGTTGGGCCCGAACAGCCGTAGTCACCCCCAGACGAGCCAGAATTTCTGCCTTTAACTTTTGATAATCTTTAACATCCTCTGGTGGCAGGTCGAAGTAGGCTTTTTGAGGATCTCCGGTGAGAAAAGGAGCAATGAGGCTGGCCCACTGGTCCTGAGGCCACCCTTCTCTCTCCGCTGTCCCCTCAAACGTAGCAAGAAATGCCTCTGCATCATCGTTTAGAGACAATTTCTGCAAAAAATGGCTTGCCCTCACAGTCACCTGGTTGCCAGGGGCAACAGCCGATTGCTCCTGAAATTGAGACAGATGCTGCACCACTTACTTTAAGGCAGTCACCTGAGCCTGCATAGCCCCTTGCTGGGCTGCTTGCTGGGCTGCTAACTGGGCCACCAACAGGCGAGTATTTTCTTGCTGCAGAGCCAGCACCTCTTTGTGCTGCTGATTAGCTTCCTCATGGCGAGTCTGCGCTTGTATGTTAGCCAGGGTCAGCTGTTTAATTAGCTCCTCCATTGTTTCAGCTTTCAATGCTTGTGCAGCTTTAACCCAGGACATAAGTCCAATGTACTGTCCCTTTAAATGTCAGTTCAAAATAAAGTCCAATGCAAAAAAGGAAGAGAAGAAAACAAAAAAACAAAAAGAAAACCGTTTTTTTTTTTCTCTTCTTATGCCTGTTATTCTGTCCTGCCTGCATTCTCCACCAGTGTAATGTTCGGGGGACCAGCTTGACCGAAGGACACATGCTTTTTAAATCACAAGGAAGGTTTATTGAACACAAATGGCTTTACAGCAGCAAAACAAAAATAAATCATCAGTCTCACCGACTCGTAGAGCTCAGCACTGCTATTGCAATTCACAGTCCTTGCAGGTAAAGTTCCCCAGTAGCAGGCTTTCAGGCAGGACACTGCCAAGTCCTTTCAAAGCTCTTCCCAGCTTCTCATAGTTTTTGCAGCATTCACTTGTGCAGCATTCCCATGCATAAACTCTGCTACACTCCTTCCCTTCACCTGCAACTTCCTGTCCTGACTTAAACCATTTCCTGGACAGGTGCATTAACCCTTTTCGTCCTCTTAAAAGGACCACAGACTTAGAGGGGAAACATAACGTCCTTCCAGGACCCAGCCACGGCGTCCTGTACAGGGGATAAAGATTACTAGAGTTTATAGACTGTGTTTGACATTAGTATATTTGTCTTTTGTTTTGTCTTGCAGAAAATATGAATCCATTCAATGAGAGGGAGTTTCTTGGGGAATTTATTGATAGGTTAGGGGAGCTGCCCCGTTCTTTGGGTGACAAAAGACCCCATTCACTGGAAAAAAAAGCTAAGGACCTGCTCCCATTTGTGCACACTCGCATACCTCATGTAACCACTGAAAAGATGGACACTAAAATTGGGACCTTGAGAGGCACATACAGGACTGAGCGTAACAAGGTCCTGGCTTCTCAGAGGTCTGGAGCAGCAGCAGGGCAGGTATATGTATCGTCGTTGTGGTACTACAGCAGACTGTCCTTTTTTGACGACCACCTTAAATCAAGGCAGTCACTTTCCAGCCTTCCCCCCAGACTTTGTACCAGAAAAAGCTCCAGATTTCCCTCCAGCCTTCCCTCCAGCCAACTCTCCAGCCAAGCCTTCAGCCTTCCCTGCAGCCAAGCTGATCCTTCTCAGGAGCAAGATGAGCCTTCTTAGGAGCAATAGGAGCCTTCCATCCTGGAGGAAGACCCGGATGTGGCTGTCTGGAGCCAGGTATAGTATTTTAAATGTATTTATCGTAGAAAAAAATGCTGTAAAATAGATGTTAATATGTAAAAAATATATAATGTTTGATCTAAAAGTGTATTCCATATCAATAGACAGTAGTGGCCAAAAAAGTTGGGGAGAAAGAAATGAAAACTGCTGGGGTAAAAATGATTGTCTTTTCTATTTTTTTTTCAATCAATTTGCAACAGTCAAGAGCTGAAAACTGTGTGTGATTGTTGAACCCAAAACTCAAACTGTCCCTTTTTTTATACACAGGAGGACATCAGCCTGGACAAGGGTCTGGAAAGTGTCAGGCAGGAAGAGGCCGGGGTCAGTGGCACAGAGGAGGTGGCAGGAGTGAGTAGCACAGAGGATGGCAGGGCCAAGTGGCAGCACAAGGTGCCAGGTGCCTCCCATCCACCTTCCAACAAGAAGGGCCAGGAGGGATATGAGGGTGAGCGAGGCAGCACTGGCCCCGATTAGAGAGACACAGGCCACCCTCCAGCAGCCTACCACCCCTGAAGAGGGCTATAGCATCCTTGTAATGGCCAAAATGAGCCAAATGTCCAAGGACTAACGCCTCATATTTGAGCCCCTCTTAATAAGTTTGCTGAATAAGGGGGTGAGGGGGGCACTTACCGAGGACACGGTCATTAACCTTTGTCTCCTCCACCTTCATCTCCTCCACCTTCATCTCCTCCACCTTCATCTCTTCCACCTTCATCTCCTCCACCACCTTCTTCTCCTACTCCTGGCACGAGTACACCCCCAGAGGCACAGGCTCCAGCCAAGCGGAGAAGGAAGGCTACAGAGAAGGCTGCAGAGAAGGCTGCAGAGCAGGCTGCAGAGAAAGCAGCAAGGAAGTCTGGAGGGAAGGCCACCAGGAAGACCAGAAAGTGATGGCCTTGCTTCAAGGTGGTCTGACAGAAGGCAGCCTGCTGTAGTACCACAAACTTGGGACATATATCTGACCTGCTGCTGTTCCTGACCTCTGGAAGTCCAGGACCAGATTGGGCTCCCTCCTGTATGTGCTTCTCAATGTCCCAATTTTAGTGTCCACACAGAGTTACACAAATGGCAGCAGGTTATTCAGTGCTGCCTTCTATTTATTTTATTTCTATTCTTTACCAGATCAAATGGTCATTTTATTTTACAGTTCATACTTGCCTATGTGTTTTAAATCAACCCAAAAATGTACTTGTGAATAGGCAAGGTTAACTTTAAAAAAAACTACCAAAGGTCTAATTATAAAGGGACAGATCAGATAACACCAAACAATAATGTTAAAATTGGGGTAACTTGACGCAACAAAATGAAAAAATAAATCATAGAGATGACTAGAAATTATATAAATTAAATAATAATTAAAATGCAGATCTGTATTAAATATATATATATGTATATATATATATGCAGTATATATCTTGCTATATAAATTATTCAAAAATATTTATGAGATCAGCATGAAAATTTTTTTTTTTTTTTACAGAACTCCCGTCTCATACTTTATTCTGAGCATGCGCGCAATTCTAAGCATACACCCAAATGTGTTTCTCGTCGTAAACCAGTCGGACGAGAAACACGACAAGGAAATTGAGACTCCCGAAGAGAAAAAAAAGAACATGTTTTTTCTCGTCGAGATCCACGACAGTTCTTGCCAGCATTTTTCTTGATGGATTTTGTCGAGGAAAACGGTCGTGTGTACGAGGCCTCATCCACTATTGTTAGGCAAAGTCCTTCAGCGGCGGTGGAAATCCCTCCGTGATTGTGTGAGGAGGGACCTCACAGAAGAGAAAAAAAGGCAGCCTGATCTGGAGCGGCAGCCCCCAAAAGGAAGCTACACGTGTACCACCAGAACCTGGCAAGCCATGATTAACAGCACCAGAGAGTAAGTTATTGTGTTCTTTTTATATAGTTAACCCTGTGCATTTAAGTAACCCTGTTCATTTCTTTGCAGGTAATATGCATTTTCAATGAAAAATGTCAACTATTTAATTCTATTCTTTGTAGGACAATATCCAATATTGGAGACAGAAGAGAGGAGGCAGGGGAAGCTCCAGCAGTGGACAGACCCACCACCAGTGCCACGGACAGCTCAGCCCACACATCTCCCCGTGACAGCAGTGTTGAAAGCTACGTTGAGGGTACATAAGACTCCTCCCCTGTAGGTCCTGTGTCTGCGTATCTTTAGGGTTGTCATGGCCGAAGCTCGTCACGGCTGACCTCTCTACAGAGCGGCGGTCGGCTGCAGCAATGGTGTCGGTTCTTCTCCTGGGTCACGCCGGGCAGCATTGTGGGGCCTCTCTTTCATTCTTGTGTGTCATCCAGCTTGTGGGGGCCACCCCGCCCGTCTTTCCTGTCTTCCGCGTGTCCCATCCAGCTTTAGGGTTCCTCCCTGTCATCCTCGTGTCCCATCCGGCTTGTGGGGGCCGCCCCACCCGGCCTACCTTTCCTCCCCGTGTCCCATCCTGCTCGGGGGGGCGGCCGCTTCTACCGGCGCTCGTGCGGGGGAGGGGGAGGGCCGTTCATCTATCCTCCGCTGTCCCCAGGGCTCCAGCTGGACACCCACCTATCTCTTCCGGTCTTCGCCTGGGAGCATCGGCATGGCCGCCCACTTATTCTCTCAGTCCCCCTTCTTGTCATCTCACTGCTGCAGGGGGTCTTACACTGGCAGTATGGGGGGGGGGGGGCGGCTGTTCACCCGCATATCCAGAGGTCACACTGGCAGTATTTCCTTGCCATACATGCATTTTGTCATAGCGTCCTGTTCAGCGTTTATAGTCTCAGTGGTTGTCATTGACGTTTCTGTCTGCCCCAGGTTTTCTGTTGTTGCGTTTCTGCCTCATTCCTTGCTGATGTGCAATTTGCTGTAAGTGTAAGCATCCAATTAGCGCTTCTGTCCCAGTATTAGTGTCTCTGCGTGTTCCAGTCTCCTCTGCGTGTTCCAGTCTCCTCTGCGTGTTCCGATCTTCTCTGCGTGTTCCAGGTTTCTCTGCATGTTCCAGTCACCTCTGCGTGTTTTCCAATCTTCTCTGCGTGTTCCAGGTTTCTCTGCATTTTCCGTCATCGGCATTTCTGCCCCAGCATTTGGCATAGCGTTTCAGTCTGCCCCAGGATTTCTGTGATTGTTTTCTGCCTCGTTGGTTCAGTCGCAGCATTTCTGTCATAGCGTTTCTGTCTGCCAGGATTTCTGTATTGGGGTTTCTGCCTCTGCGTTTCAAGCGCGGCATTTCTGCCTCTGCGTTTCAAGCGCAGCGTTTCTGTCTACCCCAGGATTTCTGTCATTGTTTTTCTGCCTCAGCGGTTCAGTCTCAGCATTCTGTTATGGCGTTTGTCTGCCAGGAATTCTGTCTTTGCATTTCTGCCTCTGCGTTTCTGGCGCAGCATCCATCTCATAGCGTTTCTGCCCCAGGTTTTCTGTCATTGCATTTCTGCCTTAGTATTTCATGACATGCAGAGGACTGATCCTAGTGACCCTTGTGTAAACCATACCCCTTACCCAGAACCCACTTAACCCCACAACTACCAAAGATAACACGGACTATGTTGTGGAGAAAATTGGCCTTCTGGCCTTCTTTATTTAACCAATAAAATTTAATATAAAATTTAATATAAATAACACTATAAATAGCTTTTAAATAACCATATAAAACTATAACACTTGGTGGTCCAAAGAACACACCTCAAACCTGGACACTGGGACAAAATTCCTCCCTAGGCCTCAGTCGCACCGCACCGACTCGGAGGCAGTATGACCGTCCACAGTGACCTACGAACTTTAACCCCTTCCTGGTTAAGCCGCGTCAACCGGAAGGTACATAATAACTCCCATACCACGTATGGGTACAACCTTTCCTACCTCAACTTTAAACCTGTTCTAGTCTTTCAGAGACCCCAAAAACCGCCCGCAAAGGGGACCTAAAAACCCAGGGAGGGTGGGTGGGCAGCTTCTTCCCTGTGTAATGGAGGAGTAACGAATCGTCACTTCCTCCAAAATGAGCCTACTCCCGCCCCCCGCCCAGGACCTGACATGCCCTCCCCCTGCAAATGACCCGGCCAATAGCTGAGGCCAGTCCCGCCCTGTCATGCCGCCCCTCCCATATGCTTTGCTCTGTCCAGGGCTCTCTTGACATCGGAGGACTGATCCTAGTGACCCTTGTGTAAACCATACCCTTTACCCAGAACCCACTTAACCCCACAACTACCAAAGATAACACAGACTATGTTGTGGAGAAAATTAGCCTTCCGGCCTTCTTTATTTAACCAATAAAATTTAATATAAATAACACTATAAATAACTTTTAAATAACCATATAAAACTATAACACTTGGTGGTCCAAAGACCACACCTCAAACCTGGACACTGGGACAAAATTCCTCCCTAGGTCTCAGTCGCACCGACTCGGATGCAGTATGACCGTCCACAGTGACCTACGAACTTTAACCCCTTCCTGGTTAACCCGCGTCAACCGGAAGGTACATAATAACTCCCATACCACGTATGGGTACAACCTTTCCTACCTCAACTTTAAACCTGTTCTAGTCTTTCGTAGACCCCAAAAAAACGCCACAGCTCACAAGAATAAAGCCTTATTCTTGAGAGCACCGCCACACACTCAAAGCCCTCTGTATACCCTCCTGCAGGCCCAAGACCCATAAGGTGATGCCGACATCATTGAGATGAACCCCATCTCTGCGCAGGTATTGCCATGTATCCACCTCTAGCTCCCTGTGGCGTACAACCAACCCACCGTTCCTAACAAAGAACCTGCTCACTTCCTTATTGACTTTAACCCGGGCCTTATTGATCTTTTCCACCGACCAAGCCCACCTCCAAGACGTTCTACCCACCATGTCCGACCATACCAGAATCATGTTAAGAAATAGAGAGCGCAACCTGAGGAAGTCACATTTTACATCTCTAATCAATTGATGCATTGATCGGGCCCCCATGTTGTCCATACCATTCCCGGGACCCCAATCCATCTGACCTGAGCTTCATTTGCGGGTATGCCTAGTTGTCTCCCATTGGGCCGAACATCAGCCCGTCTAGCCCCCCAAAACACGTACGAGTGGCCCGGGATCCATACTAAGTCACTCTCAACACCTGAAAAACATCAACAGAAACACACATAAACATCAAGAACACGATTCACAATCGACCCCCTATTGATATACATTTTTTTTTTTTTTACGATCCCAACCCTCTAACGTACTTCCTGACATCCCAAATTACACATGCAATAAGTGTGGGCGAATATACAACCGAAATCTAGTCCCACCGCCTGATCCTCTTCACTAACTCGGCATTCAGACCAGCCCGGGCAGCTTCAGTGGCAGCCCCGATCCGGAATGAATGCGACGCATACTCCCTTGGATCAAACCCTGCCCCCTTCAAACACCGTCGGAAAACGGCGACAAATTGAAATCTAGACAACGCCGAGCCGTCTTGGTGCATCAAAAATGACCCCGCCAGTCCAGGACGCATGGAACAAAATGCTTCCACCGCCCGTACAGGACAAATTTCCGCTCCAGGAATGTCAAACAACTGGAGGCGCACTCCCTTACCCCTCTGATCGGTTTTAGACCTACGCACCCAAACTCCCAACTCCCCCTCCATACATTCCACATCTTGGACCAACAAACCTCCATGCACCCCTCTGGAGGAACTTACCAGTTCTCCCACCCTCAGTGCCCCGAAAAAGGCCAACGCAAAAGCGGCCCTGAAAAGCGCGCACTCGTAGCTTGACGAGCACACAGAATGTAATTGCAGGAAAAGGGTCTGCAGCATCCCAAACGAAACTGGCCGTCTGTGATCTGCCGCCTTACGACCTTTTCTGTACCCCTTTGCCGAACCCAAAATTCCTTAGTGTAGTCCACCATCCCGTGCCACTTAAAGAAAAACGCCAAACCCGCCAACAGCCGATCAATCGCTGAAACCGAAACCCCTTGCTCCATTTTCACAGTAAGAAAACACAGCACCGCAATGCATGCTTCCCGCCCCATTGGGGCGACGCGCAATCCCAGGGCCAAATCCTCCCATTCCTTCTATACCTTGAAGTAGGCCCTCCAGGTAGCCTCGCTCACCGACCGCTGGATCCACAATGCTGCGCTGTCAAAACAATGTCCCACATCCAGTCGGGACAGGGAACCCTGTGTTGCTCCGCTGTTGGTCCCAACTCCCGGAACCTGTCCCACTGAAAACGAGACAAAGCATCAGCCAAAGTGTTCTCGACCCCCGGAAGGTGTACAGCATACATAAAAACATTCAAGTGCAAACATCTTAGAACCAGATGACGCAGCAAGCTCACAACCGGCGGGGACGCCGCCAACATGCGATTCACCACCTGTACTACCCCCAAGTTGTCGCAGTTGAAACGCACTTTAAAATTTCTCAGAGACTCGCCCCAAAGCTCCATCGCCAAAACTATCCGGAAGAGCTCAAGGAGTACAAGGTTCTTCAAGCACTCCACTTACCCTGGCAAAACGCTCCATACCCAGTAGAACCCGTGGCGTCCGTAAACAGCTCCAAGTCAAAGTTGCTCACAGGCCCTGTCATCCACAGTGCGCGACCATTAAATGATCCCAGGAAGTCATGCCAGACCCTAAGATCAGCCCTATGCTCTCCCGTGAGACTCACAAAATGCTTGGGGTGTCGCACGCCCGCTGTCGCTCCCGACAACTGCCTGCGAAGTTTAACTTACCCAAGAGGGACTGCATCGCGCGCAGCTGGATCTTCCTCAGCCCGATGGCACCCCTAATCTCCTCCTTCAACGCTGCCAGTTTCTCCTCCGGAAGTCGGCACTCCATCCTCATCGAATCTAACACAATACCCAAGAAAACAATGGAGGTAGTGGGGCCTTCCGTCTTTTCAGACGCCAACGGAACCCCGAAACGTTCCGCCACGTATTGCAGCGTGCCCAGCAACACGGAGCACCTGTTCGACCCAGCAATAGCCCCAACGCTTGTCGGTCGGCTGTCCTGAGGCTGATGCACCTCCGAACCCCCCTGAAAAAACTGCTACCGTCATCAATGTCATCCACAGGCTGATGTCCTTGTGGTTCCAGCGCAGGGTCGGCCTAAACGTCCTTTGACGGAACTGTTCATCGTACTCCAACCACGCCGTCCCTCCATACGTTTGGTAAGCCGGCCTAATAGCCTCCAAATAAATGAATAAACCTGAACAGTGTTCAGGAGCTTTCTCCCCAACTACGCAGGCCAAAATTGCAAATGCCTGCAACCAATTGGTGAACGTGGGGGGGATAAGGCGATAGCACCGTCTCTCCTCGTCTCCCTTCTTATTCAATTCAGGCTTACCCTTAGTAAACTTAAATTTTTCCATTAAGGGAGTAGAGTGAAAATTTCCACGTACTCCCCTTTCCAGATCTTTTTCCTGACCTCCGCTTTCAAATGAGCCCCAAAGGTAGCCTCGAAGCAGATATACAGCTCACTTTGAGCGGCGTTGGCCAGCCTGACCGCATTCTTGCCGCTCACCGCCTCAGGAACACTCCCGGGCGCAGATGTCCCCGCTACCACCGTAGCCAATACCCCCGCCGTTGCTCCCGGCGCCGCCCTTAAGGGGCCCTGGACCATAGTCCCCAAGGATCCTCCTGCAGCCTGGTCAGACCCCCCCCCTGTGGGGACCATGCCACCACCGGAGAGGACGTACCACCAGCACCTGGATGAATCCTCCTGACCAGATCCCGTAACCCGGCCCACAAATCCTGCGACTCACCAACCGATACCCCCCCATGGACATACCCCCAACGCTTGAGCCCGCTCACTCCTGGGTGCCCCCCCACATTACCCTGTACCAATAAATCTTCTAATAAACCACAAACTGAAGATGTATGATTGGACTTACCGGGCTGCCTTGGACCGGGTCCACGCGCCGCCGAGATGGAATCCACCGCTGGCTGATGTCCCAGATCCTCGCCACTCTCCGATCCGGACAGTTCTCCCTCCGACCGTCCTGCACTCGCTGCCGGCGAAACATCCCTAGGTTGCAACCCAGTCTGGCGTGAACTGGTTGCCGAAAGGCCTGTGTTGCGCTGCACTCCGACCCCTCTGTGCCGAAACACCAGACCCGCTTGCTACATCCACCGACGGACTCCGGGCTCTCCCCCTGGCCTGGGCACCAACTGTGCGACCATTTCCATCACGCCTCGTCGCCCCCCCACTCCGCACCGAAATCCCATCCGACGCTGCCGGACCCCTGGCCGTCCTGGCTGATAGGCCACTGGTCCGCTGGCTGGACGCATCTCGCCGGGCCACAGGGCTGCTATGAACGTCCACCGCAGCCCAGGCTGCGCTGTCAGGGCATCTTTGTCGTGCGGGAGGAGAGGGTCCCAGTGACTCCGTGCCCCCCCCCACCGCAGCACTCCTTCCACGACGCGGATTCCCCCCTGGCCCCCCCCTCAGGCCCAGGCTGTGAACTCTGCGGAGAAGGAGCTGGAGGGCCCCTGGTGGGTCTCCTAGACAGCCGATCAGTTCCTGGGGATGGATCAGGGCTGTACCGCTCCGGTTGCCTGGACCGCCGAGCGCGTGGCAGATTTAGCCCCCCCCCCCGCGGGTGCCGCGACCGGGACATCTAGCGCCGTAGACACCAGCTCCCTGACCCAATCCTCCCCCTGTAAGGCCGCAGCCGAGCGCAATTGTGCTATTAAATCAGCAACGGCTGCCGTTTTAGAATCAAAGTTCCCTGGAGCTACCTGGCACTACAACCAGCTTATTCCCTGTGTAATGGAGGAGTGACGAATTGTCACTTCCTCCAAAATGAGCCTACTCCCGCCCCCCGCCCAGGACCTGTCATGCCCTCCCCTTGCAAATGACCCGGCTAATAGCTGAGGCCAGTCCCGCCCTGTCATGCCGCCCCTCCCCTATGCTTTGCTCTGTCCAGGGCTCTCTGTCTCAGCGTTTCTGGCCCACATTTTCTGTCATAGCAATTCTGCCCCCAGGTTTTCTGTCATAGCGTTTCTGCCCCCAGGTTTTCTGTCATAGCGTTTCTGCCCCCAGGTTTTCTGTCATAGCGTTTCGGCCCCCAGGTTTTCTGTCATAGTGTTTCGGCCCCCTGGGTTTCTGTCGTATTTCTGCCTCAGCGTGTCAGGCTCTGTGTTTTCTCATACAATTTCTGCCCCAGGTTTCTGTCATTGCATTTGGCCATAGCGTTCAGTCTCAGCGTTGCTGCCCCAGGTTTTCTGTCATAGCATTTCGGCCCACGCCATTTCTGTCATAGCGTTTCGGCCCGCGTGATTTCTGTCATTGCATTACTGCCTCAGCGTTTCAGGCTTAGCATTTCTCTCATACCATTTCTGCCCCAGGATTTGGTCATCACATTTGTGCCTCAGCATTTCAGGCTCAGCGTTTCTCGATCACCATGTCTGCCCCAGGTTTCTGTCATTATTTTTGCCTCAGCGTTTCAGGCTTAGCATTTCTCTCATACCATTTCTGCCCCAGGTTTTCTGTCATCACATTTTGCCATAGCGTTTCAGTCTCAGCATTTCTGCCCCCCCCCATGATTTCTTTCATAGCTTGCTGCTCCCCCCCCCCCCCCCCCACGGTTTCTGTCATAGCTTGCTGCCCCCCCCCCCCACGGTTTCTGTCATAGCTTGCTGCCCCCCACAGTTTCTGTCATAGCTTGCTGCCCCCCCCAGGGTTTCTGTCATAGCTTTGCTGCCCCCCCCCCCATGGTTTGTCATAGCGTTGCTGTCCCGCACGGTTTCTGTCATAGCGTTGCTGCCCCCTACAGTTTCTGTCATAGCGTTGCTGCCCCCCACGGTTTCTGTCATAGCATTGCTGCCCCCCGCGATTTCTGTCATAGTGTTTGTTTGTCATTGCGTTGTCTTCTTTGTGGTTACCATGTCTCATTGTACTTTGTCCACATTGCACCTGGGTTGATTAGCTCACATCTCTGGATCTATCACGTCTACAGATTCATACGGGCTGAGGTTTAGTTTTTTAATGATTGTTGACCACAATCTTCTCGCCTGTATACATATGTCATACGTTGCACGTTCATTTATTACACCTATACGATTACCCACCACAGTCCGTGGGTACACTAGCCCTGAGTGTTCAGTTTAATTGCCTGTGCTGCAGGTTACTCGGGCTCACTTGCCACTCCTTGACCCTAGCAACCAGCTTGCCTGCTTCTGCTGCCAAATGTACAACATTATGGAGGACTTGGGTGGAGACCTGGAGATTCAGTGTATGGATCGATTGAAAACCATCTGTGTTCAATTTAGACAGGCAAAATTCAGTGGTGTGTCACCTCCACCTTCAGTCGATCAATACACTGTATCTCAGGATCCCCCAATGGCCCCCGTGACATCAGCAGTGCAAGCACACCCCTCTCAGTATCAGCCCCCTCCTCTCCGCCAGCCGCCACCCAAGGTGACCAGGCATCCCAGCAAACCTATCACCAGTTGTAATTATTTTCACCATCAATAAAAAATGTGTTTCTTTATAACTTCCGTTTGTTTTAATTTTTTATAGGATGCACAACAGCAGTCATTTGCACTCTACTTTAGACAAACGCATGCTGAGCCTGAATAGTGCCAGCATGCATTTGTGCCAAGCAGATTGAAAAGAGCACCTTTCTCTCTACTTGGGACAAATGCATGCAGAGCCTGAATAGTGCCAGCATGCATTTGTTCCAAGCAGATTGAAAAGAGCACCTTTCTCTCTACTTGGTACAAACGCATGCAGAGCCTGAATAGTGCCAGCATGCATTTGTCTCAAGCAGATTGAAAAGAGCACCTTTCTCTCTACTTGGGACAAACGCATGCATAGCCTGAATAGTGCCAGCATGCATTTGTCCCAAGCAGATTGAAAAGAGCACCTTTCTCTCTACTTGGGAAAAATGCATGCAGAGCCTAAGTAGTGCCAGCATGGATTTGTCCCAAGCAGATTGAAAAGAGCACCTTTATCTCTACTTGGGACAAATGAATGCAGAGCCTGAATAGTGCCAGCATGCATTTTGCCCAAGCAGATTGGAAGGAGCACCTTTCTCTCTACTTGAGACAAACGCATGCTGAGCCCGAATAGTGCTATCATGCATTTGTCCCTAGAAGATTTAAAAGAGCACCTTTCTCTCTACTTGGGACAAACGCATGCTGAGCCTGAATAGTGCCAGGCCAGCATGCATTTGTCCCAAGCAGATTGAAAAGAGCACCTCTCTCTACTTGGGACAAATGCATGCTGAGCCTGAATAGTGCCAGCATGCATTTGGACCAAGCAGATTGAAAAGAGCACCTTTCTCTCTGCTTTAGAAAAACGCATGCTCAGCCTGAATAGTTTGAGCATGCGTTTGCCTCACGCATAATGTAATGGACTTGAGGAATAGGGTTGAGCCGGTTTTTTAGTGAAACAAGGATTGGTGATAAAGCATCAGTGGACAGGCAACTTACAGAAGAGAATTTCCCTTCCTAGGGGTAGATTTCCTCTCACTAGTACTGTAATTGTGGTAATCTGGCCATCAGATCTATGCAGTGACAGGTTTTGCCTACCAATCAGCAACAGAGTTAAATTCGCTATATATAAACTTCAGAAATGGTATTGCATTCAACACAGGAACCTACAAGATTTGGCATAGTTTCCAGAAAGAGTTGAATCTAGCAATTGACTTCTGGCTGATGCTTTTGGTAGACCTGTTACAAGCACTGGCACACTCAGCCACTGCTATGAGAGCATTATGGCTATGCCACTGGAGGGCAGGCTGAACCTCTACATAAGCCTTCGACATTTCTTATAATTGGAGGTTATTGTTTGGCCAAACACTGAACAAAGCAATTAAGCGAATGACAAGAGGAAAAGTCCAGGCCGCGGTGGCCACAGACTAGTAAGAGGAAGTTGCCATCCTTCACTCAAGCCCACCGAACTTCAGAAGGTACAGGCTGCAGATTTAACAAATCACAGTGGAGAATTTCAAAGTTGACCACTTAATTCCTCCACTTTATGTTCACCAAATCTCCAGAGGAGAGAGAAAAAACAAGTTTGCAAGATTTTCATACTGCTACAAGGCCATCATGACAGTGATGCCGGAAACATAGAATCATCTGTGGATCTGCGTATCAGAGTTTTCCAGGGGCAGATGGCGCTAAACAGGGCAGCCTCTTGTCGTGTTTGGTTCTGCCGCCATCGCGGTCTGATCAGCTTTGCGGCCTAGACTGGCCATTGATTAAGATCTATGTACTGTGCGTGACCCCGATGCATGCAGAGATTTTGAGCGGTGGCGGGACTTTTTCTTCCGCACATGTCTTGTTTTAGGGCTTCTGCTCCTATAAGACAAAACACCTCCTGGTGTCGCACTCTTTTGTTTTGTGGCCCCCGTAGACCCCTCCTACAATTCCAACGATCTTCGTGCATTTTGGGGCTGTGGGGAGCTCATGCTGTATTGATGAAAGACAGGACATAGCCAATAGGGTTTTTTTTTTTTTTTAGAGTTTTCCTTTTACCTTTCATTGGTAAAGGAATCTCTCGGGTGGCAGTGGATTTGTTAGAATATCTGAGCAGGTGTGAACAAATGAGGTTAATCATTTAGTGGAGACCAGTGGCGGCTGGTGAAGTTTTAGGATGGGGGGGGCGCAATACCCCGCCCCTCCACATTTTGTCCCCTCCCACTTCTCGTAAGCCACACCTCTTATAGAATCCACCCACTCTGTCCCCCTTATTCCACTTGCTTCCACTCATAGTGTCAGGAGTATACAGCACAGCATCATAGCACACAGTATATAGCCCCAGAATCACAACACAGAGTATAAAGCCCCAGCATCACAAATCATGGTATATAGCGCAGCCTTAGGTGGCGTACACACGACCGAGAAACTCATCGGGCGAAACTCATCGTTCCGCAAGTCGAGTTCCTAGTTCGGCAGTCAAAAAGCTTGTCGAGCCAAATTTTCCCATTGAACAACGAGGAAATAGAGAACATGCTCTCTTATTGGCTTGACGAGCTTCCCGACAGGTCGCTCGGCGAAAAGTGTACACACGACCGTTTTTCTCGGCAGAATACGTCTCCCATCGAGGTTCTCGCTGGATTCTGCCGAGAAACTCGGTCGTGTGTACGCCACCTAACAGATCGGCGCAAACAAACTAAAAAATTACGCTGTAAGTAATGAAGGACTGAGGACTCTAAATGGGCAGGAGATTACCACATACTGCGGACATACTGCACGAGATTACCAGATACTGCGGATATACTGCACGCGATGACCAGAGACTGCGGACATACTGCACGAGATGACCAGAGACTGCGGACATACTGCATGCGATGACCAGAGACTGCGGACATACTGTACGAGATGACCAGAGACTGCGGACATACTGCACAAGATTACCAGTGACTGCAGACATACTGCACGAGATGACCAGAGACTGCGGACATACTGCACGAGATGACCAGAGACTGCGGACATACTGCACAAGATGACCAGATACTGCGGACATACTGCATTAGATTACCAGAGACTGCGGACATACTGCACAAGATGACCAGATACTACGGACATAATGCATTAGATTTCCAGAGACTGTATACTGCACAAGAGTACCAGAGACTGCGGACATACTGCATTAGATTACCAGATACTGCGGACATACTGAATTAGATTACCAGATACTGCGGATATACTGCACGCGATGACCAGAGACTGCGGACATACTGCACGAGATGACCAGAGACTGCGGACATACTGCATGCGATGACCAGAGACTGCGGACATACTGTACGAGATGACCAGAGACTGCGGACATACTGCACGCGATTACCAGAGACTGCGGACATACTGCACGAGATTACCAGATACTGGGGACATAATGCACGAGATGACCAGTGACTGCAGACATTCATGCACCAGATGACCAGAGACTGCGGACATACTGCACGAGATGACCAGAGACTGCAGACATACTGCACGAGATGACCAGAGACTGCGGACATACTGCACGTGATGACCAGAGACTGCGGACATACTGCACGAGATGACCAGAGACTGCAGAGATACTGCACGTGATTACCAGAGACTGCAGACATAATGCACAAGATTACCAGATACTGCTTACATACTGCACAAGATTACCAGAGACTGCGGACATACTGCACGAGATGACCAGAGACTGCGGACATACTGCACAAGATGACCAGATACTGCGGACATACTGCATTAGATTACCAGAGACTGCGGACATACTGCACAAGATGACCAGATACTACGGACATAATGCATTAGATTTCCAGAGACTGTATACTGCACAAGAGTACCAGAGACTGCGGACATACTGCATTAGATTACCAGATACTGCGGACATACTGAATTAGATTACCAGATACTGCGGACATACTGCATTAGATTACAAGATACTGTGGACATACTCCACGAGATTACCAGAGACTGCAGACATACTGCACAAGATTACCAGAGACTGCGGACATACTGCATTAGATTACCAGAGACTGCGGACATACTGCATTAGATTACCAGATACTGCGGACACACTGAATTAGATTACCAGAAACTGCGGACATACTGCACAAGATTACCAGAGACTGCGGACATACTGCATTAGATTATCAGAGACTGTGGACATACTGCACAAGATTACCAGAGACTGCAGACATGCTGCACAAAATTACCAGAGACTGCGGACATTAGGGCTGCGCATCTTCACCGGTCTCACGATTCGATGCGATTACGATTATCAAGTCCACGATTAGATTAGATTCCGCGATGCATCACGATGCATCACGATTGCAAAGTGGTACAGGAGATGATCAGAGACTGTAGGCATAGTACAGGAGACGATCAGAGAGTGCGGACATGCTACAGGAGATGATCAGAGACTGCAGACATGCTACAGGAGAGGCGGACAGGGTACAGAACAGGTGGTCAGAGGATGGCATACAGGAGGTGGTCAGAGGATGGCATACAGGAGGTGGTCAGAGGATGGCATACAGGAGGTGGTCAGAGGATGGCATACAGGAGGTGGTCAGAGAATGGCATACAGGAGGTGGTCAGAGGATGGCGGACAGGATACAGGAGGTGGTCAGAGGATTTAGACAGGATACAGGAGATGGTCAGAGGATTCAGACAGGATACAGGAGATGGTCAGAGGATTCAGACAGGATACAGGAGATGGTCAGAGGATTCAGACAGGATACAGGAGATAGCAAGACAGAGATTGTGAACATCTGTAATTCTGTACAATCACACCACTGCCATTCTTGTCTGCTAACCGCTGCCTGTAGACATCACATATAATACATTCTCTCTCTGCAGTGCACCCCCCCTCACTCAAGTGGTCCCGACTAGATCACTGGACTGCACTGTGACTGGAGTGAGGAGACAGGGGAGACGATGAGTCCTGCAGGCTGTCGCCTGTCTGTCTGTCTCTCTGAGAGAAAGAGAGCAGTCTAGCGAGTCAGTCACTGTGTCCCAACCTAGCCTGACCCTTTTTATCAATTATTATGGCAGGCGGCTTTGAACTGCAGACAGACTAATAATACTGCTCTCACCAGGGCAGGCTCAGCCAGGCAGGCAAGGTTCCGATCGGTCCGGTGAAAAAAGTCTGCACGTCTCTCTGCAGTCCAGTCTCTCCTGGCATCAGCACCTCCCGCCTTTCTTCTGATCTGAAAGTTACAGTCAGTGGGCGCTGCTGACGCCATGAGAGACGTGAGACATAAAAGCAGAGTGGAGAGAGGCGGGCCGGGCAGTCACATGAGCGCACCTCAAGGTAAAATCTGAACGGAGCGCTCTCCCAGGAGGGGCGGGGATGGGGGCAGGCCAGACATCGATTATTACGGTACCAAACTTTAATAAGCGGGGGGGGGGGGGGAATTAGAGTCTGGCCGCTATTTCCAGCCAATGTTAAATATATAAAAACTTTTAATAAGCGGGGGGATGGTTAGAGTTCGCCTTTCCACCGATTAAATATAATTTTCACCCAATATTTGACATACATAAACTTTCAATAAGCGAGGGACCCTGGAGGGGGTTCCGTTGTGCCGCTGCTACTGCTGCTGCCATATACAATGGAAGATGGACTGCTGCAGAGAGGGCTGCAGGCGGCATAAATCAGCTCTTAGGCCTCGTACACACGAGGGGATATGTCCGCTGAAAACGGTCCGATGGACCGTTTCGGCAGACATCTCCGCTCGTGTGTATGGGCTAGCGGACAGATTTGTCCACCCGACAGATTTCAAAGCATGCTTTGAAATCTATCCGGTGGGAATCTGTCCGCCCGACATGTCTGCTGGTTAGTACACTTACCAGCAGACATGTCGTCCTGCACCGCCGCCGCGCCGCCGCCGAATGTATTCGGCGCATGCGCGGAAGTGTTTTACTTCCTGGTGCGGTGACGTAGCGGTGACCTGGCGGCGTCAACGTCACCGCCGCGTCACCGCCACGTCACCGCGCCGTCCGGCGGCGGGGAATTTGATCCGATGGTGTGTACACGCCATCGGATCAAACTCCCGATCGGACATATCCGATGGAAATGGTCCGCGGACCGTTTTCATCGGATAAGTCCGATCGTGTGTACGAGGCCTTACCTGTTCGGGGAGCACTGAGCATTTTTTGGCTGCCAATGTAGCACCACGTCTGCAATCCCGTAATTGCACAGACGTGGCGCTACCCATACTGCACTCTGCCCGGCGCCCGGACACAGCGCACCTAAGGACCTTTTTGGATTTTTTTCCCCTTAAAGGGACATGTTTAAATAAAAAATGTTTTTTTTGTTTTGTTTACTGACTGGTGGAGGGGGACGGCGCCCAGGCGCCCCCTATGGACAGGCCGCCACTGGTGGAGACAGCCTAGTGCACACTGACAGAGCCCAGCCACCCCTCCCTAGGTTCATGAAATTATTTTGTGATTTGCAGAGAGTCAGAGACACATACAACTTGAATGTGGAGGACCTAGCTAGAATTTTGCAAAAAAGTGTAGGCAATGGATTGTTGGCACGGATTTTGCAAAATTGTGGCCAGCGTCATAAAACTAAAGATGTTTTAAGGGAATTATTGAAAGCATTGTATGGTGCGACGACAAATGTGTCCTTGTCAGGAAAAATTAAGCAAATGAAGAAAGAATGCCCGTATGAACTTGCAGATAGAATTGGAATATGTGATGACTGGGAATCCCGGTTTTGAACGTGGTGGTTAGGGATGAGCTGAACACCGCCGCGTTCGGTTCGCACCAGAACCGTCGAACAGACCGAACGTTCGCGCAAACATTTAGAACCCCATTGAAGTCTATGGGACTCGAACGTTCGAATTCAAAAGTGCTCATTTTAAAGCCCAATATTCAGGTTATTGTTGAAAAACGTCTTTGAGAACCCGGGTCTTGCCCCAGGGAACATGTATCAATGGAAATTTTATTTTTTATTTTTTTCTGGAGCAGCGTTTTAATGATACTTAACTACTTGTCTACTGGGCACATATCTTCCTGCCCAGACAAAATTTTCGTTTTCGGCACTGCGTCACTTTAACTGACAATTACGCGGTCGTGCGACGTGGCTGCCAAACAAAATTGACGTCCTTTTTTTCCCCACAAATAGAGCTTTCTTTTGGTGGTATTTAATCGCCCGTGCGGTTTTTAATTTTTTTGCGCTATAAACAAAAAAAGAGCCACAATTTTGAAAAAAGACACAATATTTTTTGCTTTTTGCTATAATAAATATCCCATTAAAAAAAAAAAAAAAACTTTTTTTATCTCAGTGTGGGCCGATACGTATTCTTCTACATATTTTTGGTAAAAAAATGTAAAAAATAAAATCGCAATAACCGTATAGTGACTGGTTTGCGCAAAAGTTATATTGCCTACAAAATACTGGACATAATTATGATTTTTTTTTTTTTTTTTTTTTACTAGGAATGGTGGTGATCTGCGTTTTTTTTCGGGACTGGGACATTATAGCGGGCACATCGGACAATTTGACACATTTTTGGGACCATTTACATTTATACAGTGAACAATGCTATAAATATGCATCGATAACTGTATAAATGTAACTGGCAGGGAAGGGGTTAACCACTAGGGGGCGGCGAAGGGGTTAAATGTTTCTTCTAGTTTGTGTTCTAACTGTGGGGGGAGGGGGGGTGACTGGGGAGGTGACTGATTGTGTCCCTTTGTACAAGGGACACAATTGGTCTCCTCTCTCCCTGACGGGGACGTGGAGCTCTGTGTTTACACACAGAGCTCCACGTCCCAGATCAGTTATTTGGCAATCGCGTGTGCCCGGCGGCCATCGCGGCCGCCGGGCACACGCACAGGGTTCTTAGTGATGCGACGCGTGCGCCCCTAGCAGCTTTCTATGACTGCACGTCATATGACGTTCAGTCAGGACAATAGAGTTACCCACCCAACGTCATTTGACGGTGGGCGGGTATCAAGTGGTTAAAGAGAATTTTTTTTTTTAAATTCCTTTAAATATCGTACCTGCTGGGTGTCTATAGTAGTGCCATGTGTTTAGAACTGTCCCTGCACAAAATGAGATTACTTTCAGAGAAAATGTATTTAATACTGCTTGCGGCTTTAATGTAATGTTTGGTCCCTGCAATATGGATAAAAATCATTGAAAAAATAGCATGGGTTTCCCCGCCACCACTCCCCCCAGGTCATTACAAGACCCAGTGCCTATCCTGACCTCCCTGGGGCCCTAAGCAAAATGACATGGCACATTAAAAATGAGAAGTGGGGGGCGCTAGCGACAGTGATATGTCACATTAAAGCAGTGTTTCTCAAATCTAGTCCTCAAGGCTCCCCAACAGGTCATGTTTTCAGGCTTGCCATTATTTTGCACATGTGATTTGATCAGTTTCACTGCCTTAGTGATTACAACAGCCGTTTCATCTGTGGAAAATCCTGAAAACATGGTCTGTTGAGGCACCTTGAGGACTGGAGTTGAGAAACACTGCATTAAAGAAAGTTCAGAAGCGGGGGAGGGGGTGTTCTGCTGTCGGAAATGACTCAGTTAGCGAGTTTAGAAGCGGGGTGAGGGGACGAAAGTGACTTCTCACCAGGCGGGGCCTTTAGTAATTTGGGGGGCCCTTCGCAGCTTTGCGGGGCCCTAAGCGGCTTGCATAGTGAGCCTATAGGGAGGATCGGCCCTGACAAGACCCTTTGGCCCTATATACTTTAAACAGCAGTATACAGACAGTGCAAACAAGACAAGGACTGTAGGTTTGTTAAGTAGAATCTGAACCATGTCATACTTTGCTGCTGCATATTGCACAATTTCCTAAAGAGACCCTGAACAAACAAAATGACACTTGTGCCTGATGAGGCCACTGATGTTTCAGTGGTGGTGGCCCATGAGACTGTTCATATAGGCTTGGCCCCCCAAAGCGCACGTGCTGTGTGGCAACAATATGTCGATTATTTTAGGGTTGGGGGGCGGGGGGCATTACAATGGCAGATCTTGGCTGAATAAATAATTTTTTGGGGTAAGAAAAATTCTAGAAAAAAGGGGGGTTGAACAAATTCTGTGAAGAACTCCTGTTCCCTGAAGGCCTCCATTATTAAGTCAAAATTAAGCAAAAAAAAGCTAATGTCAGTCAAGCCTTAGCTTTCTCCCCATATCTAACCCACAAACTCATCCACTGATCATAAACTACAAAATCATGTTTCGTATCGTCGTACTTTAGATCGTTTTTCCGATGTTTTCTACCGACTGTGAACGACGTTCTCACTCATGCAATATCCCTTTATACACTGCGCATGTGAGAAGCTCCGCACATTTCCCCGCCCATGATGATCGTTCTAGTAATTGCCACGCCCATTTTCAGTCGGTCAATGCAAGACGGTGAAGACATGATGGAGGAGAGACAACAAGCTGCAACCAGGCAGGAGAGAGGCCAGGTACCCACCAGGAGCAGGAGGTACAAAGCCACAAACATGTCCTTCGATGAGATGGTGGCAGTCCTCAAAAAGGAGGACTATGACTGCAAAAAAGGCCTTACAAGAACCCAAATAAAGTCAAGGCCCAGATCATGGAGAAGGTTCAGAGGACTATCCATGAAAAATTCGGGGTGCAGAGGTCCAGGGAACAGTTGCGCAAGAGATGGTCTGACCTGAATATCAGAGAGCCGGAGCAGATAGAGAGCATTCGAAGAGTCATCAGAAGTAAGTAATGTTCATGTATACTCTGATTATTTGTGTTTATTATTTTGCGGCATGTGCTTTTTCTTTCAGGTTGTATATATACAGTTCAAGAATACATGTCTCAAGGTTTTTGTTTCTGGGCATAATAATTAGTCGTTCATTCTATTTATGATCTTTTTATGTGAGACCAATTTTTTAATCAATGTAGATGTGTTATTAACTAGATTTAAATAATCCAACTTATGTCAATATATAGTAAAAGGAGAGTATGCTCAGCAGTTGGTTACACATATGGACTCAGTAGCACAAGTGTTGGCATGACCGATCCGCCCTATAGGCTCACTATGCAAGCCGCTTAGGGCCACGCAAAGCTGCGAAGGGCCCCCCAAATTACTAGAGGCCCAGTCTGATAAGAAGTAATTTTCGCCCCCTCACCCCACTTCTCAACTTGCTAGCTGCATGGGAAAAGAGGTAAGAAGTCAGCACCCCCTGCTCCTCAATTTAATGTAAGATGTCATTTCCGACAGCAGAACACCTCCTCCCCCGCTTCTCTACTTTCTTTAATGTGACATGTCACTGTCGTCAGCACCCCCAGCTTCTAATTTTTAATGTGCCATGTCATTTTGCTTAAGGCCCCAGGGAGGTCAGGATCGGCACTGAGTGTTGGTCACAAGAACAACCTAGTTAAGGTGTCACAAAGAGGTGATCTAGTGGATACTTGGTGTTTTTCCATGTAGGAAACTTGGCCAAAGATAGAGAAATGTTTCAGGTTTGGTAATAGATAAAATCCTGTGTTAAGCTTAGAAGGATTGTAAAAACAGACAATTGTACCACACTTTATAAAAAGAATGATTGATATTCCTCCTTAATGTCTCTAATCTTTTTGATTCATGTATCCCTTTTTTACAATCTCATAGGGCGCAATCAAGCTGCAGCAGTGGAGCTGACAAACCCCACACGGAGCCAAGCCCCACCCCCTGCCGAAAGTGCAGGACGTGGAAAATGCCACCACATCAGGTCAGTGTCATACAGCACAGCTTCAGGTAATAGATGTAGGCCTGCATAATTGTAATACATGTTTTTTTTCCCAAATTTCAGGAGGTATTCGTGCAGTTGGGCGCGGATTGCACACCTACAGTGCCCAGGTCTTAATTGGGGAGGTCTTGTCCTGTAGGTCTGAAATTGAGGACATAAACATCGCCTTAGGGCAGCTTAAAAAGAAATCCCAAGTAGTGGACCGAAAACTAAAGAATCTAATTGATGTTCTGGGGAGGGTTTAAAAAAAATCAAAACAATTTTAAAAAAATTTCTTTTTTTGCTCTTTTTTTGTTTTGTTTTTGTTTTCAAAGTATAATCTCTATTTTTCTGGCTAAAACGCATGAACAACGACAACTGATAAAAAGTAGGTAATTGTTCATGCGTTTTAGCCAGATATTTGTTTTTGTCAAAAAAATTAACCAAAAAAAAAGATATATAAGAAAAAAAAAGATCTCTAAAAAAAATAACAAAAAAAATTGATGTAGACAAATATTTTAAAGCAAAAGTATATTTCTTCACAATAAAAAAAATAAAAAAAAATAAAGAATTTCTATTAAGATATTTTTTCAAAAAAATAAAAATGACATCTTTTGTCGTATGAAACAATAAATATTTTTGGATACTCAACAATGTGTGGCTTATTATTATATAAATGCTGCCTAAAAGAACCAATCTAGATTTGTGGTATTTACATTGACAATGATGATTGTCAATGTACAGGAAAATAAACATGACACTATGATAACGTAGGAGAAAGCTAAAATAAACTCAAATTAGAAAATAATCAAACAAAGAAAAATACTAGAACAGGGTAAGAAAAATTGGGCTTTAGGAACTGGTGGTGTTGCCACAACACTGCAACCCCTCACAAATACTCTAGTTGGAGCGCAGTAATAACCCCTTACCCCCAGTTCAGCGGACAAATCCGATCGTGTGTATGGGATAGCGGACATGTCTGACCGGCAGACAAATTTTAAAACATTCTTTAAAATTTGTCCGCCGGAGACATGTTCATCGCATATGTCCGCTGGTCAGTACACTCACCAGCGGACATATCTTCCCGCACATGTGTCGAATGGATTTGACGCATGCGCGGAAATATTTTTCTTCCTGGTGCGGTGACTTGGCTGCGTCAATGTCACCGCACTGTCTGCCGGCTGGGATTTTGACCAAAATCCGATGAGACACGTCCGCTCTAAACTGTCCGTCGGACAAGTTTGAGCGGACATATCTCATTGTGTGTACGCGGCCTCACAGATACTCTATGCAAACAAAGAAAAATTACCGCGCTAAAGACCCTAAATAAGCTGCAACAAAAAATTGATATACACACCAAAAGTACAAGAAAAAGAAATGTAGTTGCGCTAATAATAAATCAATTAAAATAAACATACATAAAATGAATACACAAATAAATGAATAATAATAATTGAACGCTGTCCAATATAAGTGAATCCCAAGTGTTATTTCAATCACATAAACTGTATGAGTCCAATTGATCAAGGAATCCTTGTATATGTAGTGAAAAATTGATCAGTGAGTCTTAAACTTGAAAAAACCTATCACCGACAGAGACCACCGTAAGGGATGTAAGCTTACCAGATGGCAAGCAGAACGAGCTTGCGGCTGTAAACCCCAGCCTGGGCCTTTGCGATGGAACTGTAGGAAACAGATCCTCCAGATTTCTGTGATGGGCAATGGAACCCCGGGGAAAAAAAGGCACACAATAGTGATGTACCGTAGGAAAAATTAAGTTTTAATGTAAAAGATTACACTTACAAGATAAGTTCTTCATAAAAGCATAGAATAAAAGTAAAGGCGGCTGGCTCACATGAACGTCCGTCCACACAGGACCTTAACGTCACATGTCAGCACGTCTCCTTCCTGATGTACGTTTCGTCATACAATGACGTCGCCTGGGGCACGGGTGACGTACTGACGCATCGCATTATATATGTTTCACCCGAGATCAAGCCTCGTTCTGAGTCGAGATCCCCGGGTATACAGCTATAGTGGCCTAAAATGGCCAAATCGAATCGTATTCACAATCACATCACATATTAAACAACTTCCCGAGACCAAGCCTCGATCTGAGTCAGGATCCCCAGGCATTCAGCTATGGTGGCCTGTCTTGACCCATTTTAGTCGTGTCAACGTCAAAAACCACTGACAAAAAAACAAACCAAGAAAAATGCCTCATTCTTATTACTGAAAACAGGGGAGAAACCCTATACAAAAGACAATTTAAAAAGGGAGAATGTGATTATTTATAAAAGGAATATTAAGGGAAATGTGTATATACGTTAGCTATCATCAAAGAAGAGGCCAAGTGTAACACACAGTATACATAGCTATAATACAAAATAATAAAAATGGAAAAGTATCCATATGATATCCACAACCAGGTAGGTATCAAATAGATTATTGACGGAGCTAGGATGATATCAAGATATTATCCAAAAATGATATATCTGTTGCTCATAGAAACCTAAAAGCAACCAAAAAAACAAAAAAGAAAATAAGTTCCTTTATTGAAGGTAGGAGAGAAATTTGACTTGTTTTGCAAATAATTGAATCAGAAAAAAAAAATTATTTTAGAGATATTATTATGGTATAAAAATTATATAAATACATATATAGTTCTGATGTGGGTACCCCAAAAATGAAGAGCCCCCGCCCCATAAGGAGGCCACCATATGGACCGCCCTCACTTTGTATCCCCAATATGGCGAGCCCCCACCCCATAAGGAGGCCACCATATGGTACCACCCTCACTTGACTCAGATCAAGTTCACAAAGGCATCATATACAGATTAAGTATTGTCTATGAAAGCATTGACATCAACCTCAATGTTAAGCCCGGAGGGTTGTAACATTTAATTTTGTGTATCCATGCCATCTCCAATCTAGAGATGCTCTTTACCAGTGAGCTACCCCGCCAATTTGGACGATATTTATCAATCCCCAAAAAAATGGTTTTAGAGGGGTCTTTATTGTGGGCTAAGAGGTAGTGTTTTGAGACTGAATGTTTAGGGAACCCAGCTTTGATGTTAGTAATATTATTATTATTAATATTAAGATGCCCACAGATGAAGTCAATCGTATTACGAAATGAGTCTGGGTTGGCTGAAACGACTGTCAATTATAGTGACGTCATTACGTTGATCAGGAAGCAGAGCGTGCTAGCAGAGCGGGACTAATCAAACAAACACCAAGCGGAATACGCTGTCCTTGATGCCCATGCCTGTAACCTGACTTTCGGATGAAAGATATGTTGTATTTTCCAACCAAAATGTGAGTGTATCTCTTATGTTTATGCACTTTTTTTTAATATTAAACCAAACGGAATTACACTATATACCGCCATCTGTCTTTTTCCTCATATGGGAGCTATATCTAAAGACGAGAGGATTTGGAGTATACCTGGTGCAAATAAGTGTCATTTTCAATGCCTACTGTCCAGCATTGTCTGGTTAATTTGACCATAGTACGATTGGTGGTGGTGATTAAGAGGATATAATTGAACCTGGGCCGTAGGAGTATTTCCATCTTCCTTCTCACAGATTTTTTCTGAAACTTCCTCTCTGATCATGTTCATGTCTTAATGAATTTTGGACTTTCATACTATAGTTTGTAAATTCCTTTTAGGAGCGCTGCGTTTTTATGTATATTTTGTGTATATATGTTCATTGTCGATGTTAGTAATATGTTCATTTAGCCCAGTGTTTCTTAATTCCAGTCCTCACGCCCCCCCAACAGGTCAGGTTTTCAGGATTTCCATTATTTTGCACAGGTGATTTGATCAGTTTAAAAACAGTGGAAAATACTGCGCAGGTCTAATGAAAATAAAAATTGGATTGGTGGCAAAACCAAACGATTTTACATAAAGATAAACGTGAATGCTGCTGCAGCACAAATGTCAGATGAACATAATATAAACAGTAAATTGGGTGTGCTGCGCTGCTAAAATTAATAATACATCAATAATGAAGGTGATAACAAAATGTGCATTGAGTGCAAAAAAATTGTATATAAAAAAAAAAAAAAAAAACAACACCAAGTGTTCCAATGTATGACAAAATCATATAAGAAAACAAACTGAATTGACAAAGTTCGTAAAAAGCTCCAGGGAAAAATCAAAGTTCAGTGAGTTCAGAGAAATATCCCAAGTAGGGGATTGAGATACTGCAGGACAGAAGGGAGCCTCCACCTCCACCTCTTATAGTAAATCTGCTTACCAGATAGATAATAATCGTGAGCATCAACAGCACAGCAGGCTGGATTGCCTTAACGGGTATTAAAGTGGAATCCTGTGTGTATCTCCAAGCTTGGTCTCAATGCGGCTGGATCCCAGAAAAACAATCACTCCCAGAGTGTAGCCAAGGGAAGAGAAAGGAAGCCAACATAGAGTAGTAACGTTTTAAAAGTTTAATAAAAGAAATTCGATTGCACTTACAAAAAACGAATCCTTTGGAAGCATATAAATAGTAAGCCGGCCGGCTCTCACAATCCGCCCGTCCTTCCGGATGGTCGTGAGGATAAAAACAATGGTGTCGTCAGCACGCCGTTCCTCCCTACGCCGTTTCGTCCAATAGCAGACTTCATCCAGGGGCACGAGCGGCGTGCTGACTCGCCACCTTTAAATTCGTTTGTAACATTCTAGGACCGCCCTTCTCTGATGTCTGGGGATCATGAATGGCGATCGGCCATCTTTAAAGAGGGATCGCTTGCCAATAGTATAAGCACTGTCAGTGCCTTGAACTTTGAAATTTTGTTTAAGGTCACCCTTAGTGATAAGATCATCCCAAGCAGAGTTACAGAAAACTCAGGCAGCAATCAACCGTGTTACAAAAAGGGATCGCTTGCCTTAAACATTGAAAACACCTTTTGCAGTAAGGTCGCCCTAAACAAACAAGCAGGGAATTCAGGAAGCAATCGACCATTTTGGAAAAGGGATCGCTTGCCAGTAATAGGAATTGATATCTGAAAATAAGAATATGTAGGCAGAAAAAATATACATAAAAAAGAGCCTCAATTTGGAGTATAAGGGTTGTATGGCAAATACAGCTGGTATGACCACCTCCAAATATGCCACACATTAGTCCACTAATGAAGGGAAAACTTAATTATAAAAAATTAATTAGATAAAAAATATGAAAAATATATATATGCAGATTGATTCCATATATATATAAATGTATATTAAAAATATATATTAAAGAAAGAAACAAATTAGGGACGATTATTCCATACACACTGAAGTGAACACAGAAAGGGAAATTGATAGAGTATAAAAAATTGATAGAGTATAAAAAATACAATTCCTTTGTGTGCTGATAGTGTAAATGAAGTGCACACTGAAAATTGGTAGAGTGTAGAAACTCCACAATTCCTTTGTATACTGATAGTGTATGTCAATATGGTATGACACTAACAGATAATATATTAGAATGAATATATATTATGCCCTTTATACCAAATGAATGTAGCCCAACACGAAAAACATCTGTGTTAGAAGTAACTGTAAAAACAGAAATCCAACTTTCAGCATATATTGACCATGTTGGAAAATCAAAAAATATATGTAAAAGGACAGGATCTATAATAAAATTATTTCAAAAAAAATTATTTCAAAAAAGATTAATTAAATTGGTGATGCGGATCGACTAGACTAAACAGTGTAACGATGTGAAGTTGTTAATGAGGTGAAACTGATTAGAACTTATTGATTCTCAGATCTACCCAGACATCAGAGCAGGTACACAATGAATATAGCCCAACACGGAAAAACATCTGTGTTGGAAGTAACTGTAAGAACAGAAATCCAACTTGCAGCATACATTAACCATGTTGGAAAGTCAAAAAATATATGTAAGAGGACTGGATCTATAATAAAATTAGTTCAAAAAATATTTCAAAAAAGATTAATTAAATTGGTGATGTGGATTGACTAGACTAAACAGTGTAACGATGTGAAGTTGTTAATGAGATGAAACTGATTAGAACTTATTGATTCTCAAATCTACCCAGACGTCAGAGCAGGTACACACTACAGTAATGGTAAAAAAGGAAATCAGCTGTTATCTATAAAAGCGTTGACGTCCGTGTCCACATTTAACCCATAAGGTAGGTATGTCCGGACTCGATAAATCCAAGACATTTCAAGTCTGGAGAGTCCTCTAACTAGGGAACTACCCCTCCAGTGGGGATCAAATTTATCGATCCCCAAAAATATCGTGCCTTCAGGATTACGACTATGATGTAGGTCGTAGTGTGCTGACACTGAATGTTGGGAGAACCCTGATCGAATATTAGTAATATGTTCCCCCAATCGTACTTGCATTGTGCGTTTGGTCCTACCAATATATTGTTTCCCGCAAGGACATTGCAGCAGGTAGACAATGCCAGTAGAACTACAGGTTATAAAGGGTTCAATCTTATGTTCCCTGGAGGTACTGGTTGAAAAAAATGATGTTGTTTTTTTCGTTTTTATTTGGTTTAACGTGCAAACCTGGCACCTCCGGCATTGGTGGTAACCTACGATGCCTCTTTGAAAGAAGGAGACCTTTTTCGCCGGAGGGTCCACCACATTGGGGGCTATTTTGTCCCTCAAAGAAGGTACACCCCTAAAAATCACATGTGGATTCGAGGGTAGGAAAGTATTTAGGACTCTATCGTTTTCAAGTATATGCCAATGTTTTTTTATAATATTTTTAATCTTATAGTGTTGGCTGGAATATGTAGTGATAAGCGGGACTATGGGTCCAGTTTGATTATTTTTATTATTTTTAACACTACAATTCAAAAGCTCAGAACGGTCTATTTCCCCCACTTCTATTAGGGTGGTTTCAAGCATTCTTTGATCGTATCCTTTTTCAGACAGCCTATTGGCAAGAATATCTGCTTGTGTCTTATAGTCATCCAGGGTTGTGCAGTTCCTTCTCATCCTAATGAATTGGCTTCTGGGAACAGATTTTAGCCAGTTGTTATGATGGCAACTTCCTATTGGTAAGTAGGAGTTTCTGTCTGTCTTTTTAAAGAAAGTTTTTGTTTTAAATGTTCCTTCTTCCTTAGCGATGGTAAGATCTAGAAAGTTGATATATTATCAACTTTCTAGATCTTACCATCGCTAAGGAAGAAGGAACATTTAAAACAAAAACTTTCTTTAAAAAGACAGACAGAAACTCCTACATACCAATAGGAAGTTGCCATCATAACAACTGGCTAAAATCTGTTCCCAGAAGCCAATTCATTAGGATGAGAAGGAACTGCACAACCCTGGATGACTATAAGACACAAGCAGATATTCTTGCCAATAGGCTGTCTGAAAAAGGATACGATCAAAGAATGCTTGAAACCACCCTAATAGAAGTGGGGGAAAAAGACCGTTCTGAGCTTTTGAATTGTAGTGTTATAAATAATAAAAATAATCAAACTGGACCCATAGTCCCGCTTATCACTACATATTCCAGCCAACACTATAAGATTAAAAATATTATAAAAAAACATTGGCATATACTTGAAAACGATAGAGTCCTAAATACTTTCCTACCCTCGAATCCACATGTGATTTTTAGGGGTGTACCTTCTTTGAGGGACAAAATAGCCCCCAATGTGGTGGACCCTCCGGCGAAAAAGGTCTCCTTCTTTCAAAGAGGCATCGTAGGTTACCACCAATGCCGGAGGTGCCAGGTTTGCACGTTAAACCAAATAAAAACGAAAAAAACAACATCATTTTTTTCAACCAGTACCTCCAGGGAACATAAGATTGAACCCTTTATAACCTGTAGTTCTACTGGCATTGTCTACCTGCTGCAATGTCCTTGCGGGAAACAATATATTGGTAGGACCAAACGCACAATGCAAGTACGATTGGGGGAACATATTACTAATATTCGATCAGGGTTCTCCCAACATTCAGTGTCAGCACACTACGACCTACATCATAGTCGTAATCCTGAAGGCACGATATTTTTGGGGATCGATAAATTTGATCCCCACTGGAGGGGTAGTTCCCTAGTTAGAGGACTCTCCAGACTTGAAATGTCTTGGATTTATCGAGTCCGGACATACCTACCTTATGGGTTAAATGTGGACACGGACGTCAACGCTTTTATAAATAACAGCTGATTTCCTTTTTTACCATTACTGTAGTGTGTACCTGCTCTGACGTCTGGGTAGATTTGAGAATCAATAAGTTCTAATCAGTTTCATCTCATTAACAACTTCACATCGTTACACTGTTTAGTCTAGTCGATCCACATCACCAATTTAATTAATCTTTTTTGAAATATTTTTTGAACTAATTTTATTATAGATCCAGTCCTCTTACATATATTTTTTGACTTTCCAACATGGTTAATGTATGCTGCAAGTTGGATTTCTGTTCTTACAGTTACTTCCAACACAGATGTTTTTCCGTGTTGGGCTATATTCATTGTGTACCTGCTCTGATGTCTGGGTAGATCTGAGAATCAATAAGTTCTAATCAGTTTCACCTCATTAACAACTTCACATCGTTACACTGTTTAGTCTAGTCGATCCGCATCACCAATTTAATTAATCTTTTTTGAAATAATTTTTTTTGAACTAATTTTATTATAGATCCTGTCCTTTTACATATATTTTTTTATTTTCCAACATGGTCAATATATGCTGAAAGTTGGATTTCTGTTTTTACAGTTACTTCTAACACAGATGTTTTTCGTGTTGGGCTACATTCATTTGGTATAAAGGGCATAATATATATTCATTCTAATATATTATCTGTTAGTGTCATACCATATTGACATACACTATCAGTATACAAAGGAATTGTGGAGTTTCTACACTCTACCAATTTTCAGTGTGCACTTCATTTACACTATCAGCACACAAAGGAATTGTATTTTTTATACTCTATCAATTTTTTATACTCTATCAATTTCCCTTTCTGTGTTCACTTCAGTGTGTATGGAATAATCGTCCCTAATTTGTTTCTTTCTTTAATATATATTTTTAATATACATTTATATATATATGGAATCAATCTGCATATATATATTTTTCATATTTTTTATCTAATTAATTTTTTATAATTAAGTTTTCCCTTCATTAGTGGACTAATGTGTGGCATATTTGGAGGTGGTCATACCAGCTGTATTTGCCATACAACCCTTATACTCCAAATTGAGGCTCTTTTTTATGTATATTTTTTCTGCCTACATATTCTTATTTTCAGATATCAATTCCTATTACTGGCAAGCGATCCCTTTTCCAAAATGGTCGATTGCTTCCTGAATTCCCCGCTTGTTTGTTTAGGGCGACCTTACTGCAAAAGGTGTTTTCAATGTTTAAGGCAAGCGATCCCTTTTTGTAACACGGTTGATTGCTGCCTGAGTTTTCTGTAACTCTGCTTGGGATGATCTTATCACTAAGGGTGACCTTAAACAAAATTTCAAAGTTCAAGGCACTGACAGTGCTTATACTATTGGCAAGCGATCCCTCTTTAAAGATGGCCGATCGCCATTCATGATCCCCAGACATCAGAGAAGGGCGGTCCTAGAATGTTACAAACAAATTTAAAGGTGGCGAGTCAGCACGCCGCTCGTGCCCCTGGATGAAGTCTGCTATTGGACGAAACGGCGTAGGGAGGAACGGCGTGCTGACGACACCATTGTTTTTATCCTCACGACCATCCGGAAGGACGGGCGGATTGTGAGAGCCGGCCGGCTTACTATTTATATGCTTCCAAAGGATTCGTTTTTTGTAAGTGCAATCGAATTTCTTTTATTAAACTTTTAAAACGTTACTACTCTATGTTGGCTTCCTTTCTCTTCCCTTGGCTACACTCTGGGAGTGATTGTTTTTCTGGGATCCAGCCGCATTGAGACCAAGCTTGGAGATACACACAGGATTCCACTTTAATACCCGTTAAGGCAATCCAGCCTGCTGTGCTGTTGATGCTCACGATTATTATCTATCTGGTAAGCAGATTTACTATAAGAGGTGGAGGTGGAGGCTCCCTTCTGTCCTGCAGTATCTCAATCCCCTACTTGGGATATTTCTCTGAACTCACTGAACTTTGATTTTTCCCTGGAGCTTTTTACGAACTTTGTCAATTCAGTTTGTTTTCTTATATGATTTTGTCATACATTGGAACACTTGGTGTTGTTTTTTTTTTTTTTTTTTTTTTTTTATATACAATTTTTTTGCACTCAATGCACATTTTGTTATCGCCTTCATTATTGATGTATTATTAATTTTAGCAGCGCAGCACACCCAATTTACGATTTGATCAGTTTCACTGCCTTAGTAATTCCCACAGCCTTTTCATCTGAGGGAAATCCTGAAAACATGACCTGTTGGGGGGCGTGAGGACTGGAATTGAGAAACACTGATTTAGCCTTACTGAAAGAGGTCTTTTGGTTCTACCGACATACTGAAGCCTGCAAAGACATTGGAGTAAGTATACGACCCCCTCAGTCGAACAAGTTATGAAGGGTTCGATCATTTTTTCTTGTAATGTAGTAGTGGAAACAAATTTATGTGTGCGTCTATGTGTGCACCCACTGAGAGAGAAGACACAACAATTTCTACACTGGTAGAAGTCTGTGAAGGAGTTAAGGAAAGTAGTTTTGACAGGAGGTGGTTCTTTTTTTTACCACCTCAGCTTTCACCAAGAACTAAAGACCCGCTCATGGTTCCATTGCTTCAATGTCTCTATTAACGGTTTTGCATCATCTGTGGTAATCTTTTTGAGCTTTCTCTTTGTTGTGTTTTTTTCCCCCCTTCCCCTTTTATCTTCTGTGACTCTACTCTTCCTTACTTTAACCCCCTCTCACCTCCCTCCCGTCCCTCCCCCACTCCCCTCCCCCCCTCTATTTCTTCTAACATTTTCTTCAAATATTCCTCCGACAACTTAAAGTCCTCCCACTTTCTCCATTTACTATTATGTTTCTCAAGTTGGCCTTCGTCTCAACTACAAAGATAGTCCAGTCTGTTATAGTTTTCAACCCGTGCAAACCATTCTTTTATATCCGGTTTGTTTTTATTTAGCCAGTTTTTTGGGATAAGCCCTTTAGCCACGTTTATTAGTTGAGGGAACAATTGGGCTGATTTACCAAGCCTGTGCGCCAAGACTCATGGTGCACAAGCAGGAGTAAACCTGTTTTTGACATTTACCAAAGAAACACGCTGCCAGTGCAGCGTGTTTCCTCATTTACTAAAGTGCCTAATGCGCCCAGAAGAGGGCGCACAGCACGCCAGTACAGAGCTGGCGTGCGGCATTTAGTAATGTAAACATCGGGGATTCGGGCGGGAGTTTATGAGGGGAGGGAGGGGGGTGATGCAGGGGAAGTGTAGTGACATGTGTTTAAACTTGTGTGGCGGGCCGATTTGAAAGGGAAAGTGACTTTTGGGACCCGATCCCCGTGCCCTTGCAAAGTACGCTAGAACCTCGGAAGGTTCACTTGCATACTGGGCATGCGCAGAGGGAAAAATCGGAGCTCACCGCGCGCCTCTTCAGTACGCCGGGAAATCCTTGGTAAATACCAGGCGGCGTAGCAGTGTTTGCACTGCCTGGAGCGGTGCACGGCAAGCTCCGAGCTGTTCTCGGGCTGCGCTGACACTGAAGGGGAACTCCGCGCCAAATTTCAAATGTGAAACCGGCGCGGCTTCCCCCC
The DNA here is from genome assembly GCA_029574335.1 of Rana kukunoris. Classification (NCBI taxonomy): domain Eukaryota; kingdom Metazoa; phylum Chordata; class Amphibia; order Anura; family Ranidae; genus Rana; species Rana kukunoris. The sequence goes on along the minus strand of CM056055.1, from coordinate 75,817,179 downwards.
CAGGGGTACAATAGGCTCTCCGGCTTGGTCCGGAACGTGAGGGGTTAACCCACGCCAAAATCGGCGTGGGGTTCCCCCCCAGATCCGTACCAAGCCCTCATCCCAGGCATGCAGTCTGGCCGGACAGGAATGGGGGTGGGGACGAGCGAGCGGCCCCCCCCCTCCTGAGCCGTACCAGACCACATGCCCTCGACATGGGGGAGTGTGTGCTTTGGGGGAGGGGGGCGCTGCCCCCCCACCCCAAAGCACTCTTGTCCCCATGTCGATCGGGACAAGAGCCTCTTCCCGACAACCCTAGCCATTGGTTGTCGGGGTATGCGGGCGGGAGCCAATCAGAATCTGGGAGCCCCGTTTAATAAGGTGGCCCCCAGATTTCGGGCCCCCACCCTATGTGAATGAGTATGGGGTACATCGTACCCCTACCCATTCACCTGGTGAACGTTTTCACTTTTGAGGGTCTTCCGCCGCCCCCTTCAAATTCTTCTGCCTGGACGGGGGTCGTACATCCCATCCAGGACTTGGACGTGGCGGGCTTCTCGTCGCTGTCTTCTGCCGCTGCCCCCTTCACCACGAAGCTCCGTGCTTGTTTGATGAGGGCAGCGGGCTTCCGTCGTCTTCTCCGGGGCGAGGGTCGTACATCCCACCCCGGATTTCGTCGCCGGGTTCTGCCTGGCTCCTACTAGGGGCCAGGGCTTTTTTGCCGTCTTCCGCCGGAGGGCGCCACTCTCCGGGCTTCTCGACGTTGTCTTCCGCCGCGGGGGCCAGGCCTTCTTCTTTGCCGCCCCCCTCGATTTTTTCGGCCTGGATGGGGGTCGCACATCCCATCCAGGACTTGGACGTGGCGGGCTTCTCGTCGCCGTCTTCTGCCGCTGCCCCCTTCACCACGAAGCTCCGTGCTTGTTTGATGAGGGCAGCGGGCTTCCGTCGTCTTCTCCGGGGCGAGGGTCGTACATCCCACCCCGGATTTCGTCGCCGTCTTCTGCCGCTGCCCCCTTCACCACGAAGCTCCGTGCTTGTTTGATGAGGGCAGCGGGCTTCCGTCGCAGTCTTCCGCCGCGGGGTGACACTCGCGGGCTTCTTCTTCCATTCGATGTTGACACGGCGAGGTCCGGCGCTGAAATGCCTTCTGAGCGGCGGGCAAGGACTTATATTGGCATTGGGCGTGGGCGTGGTTATGCCAACATGTGACCTTAACCCATGTGACAGTGATGTGACGTGACATCACTGTCACATGGGTTAAGGTCACATGTTGGCATAACCACGCCCACGCCCAATGCCAATATAAGTCCTTGCCCGCCGCTCAGAAGGCATTTCAGCGCCGGACCTCGCCGTGTCAACATCGAATGGAAGAAGAAGCCCGCGAGTGTCACCCCGCGGCGGAAGACTGCGACGGAAGCCCGCTGCCCTCATCAAACAAGCACGGAGCTTCGTGGTGAAGGGGGCAGCGGCAGAAGACGGCGACGAAATCCGGGGTGGGATGTACGACCCTCGCCCCGGAGAAGACGACGGAAGCCCGCTGCCCTCATCAAACAAGCACGGAGCTTCGTGGTGAAGGGGGCAGCGGCAGAAGACGGCGACGAGAAGCCCGCCACGTCCAAGTCCTGGATGGGATGTGCGACCCCCGTCCAGGCCGAAAAATTCGAAGGGGGCGGCAAAGAAGAAGGCCTGGCCCCCGCGGCGGAAGACAACGTCGAGAAGCCCGGAGAGTGGCGCCCTCCGGCGGAAGACGGCGAAAGAAGCCCTGGGAGGAGCCAGGCAGAAGCGGAGGAGCCCGAGGTGGGGCGACACCCCCGTTGTTCTCCGCTGTTTTCGGCCGCCCCCCCCCGGATGTAAAAGAGCTTCATTTTGGGGTGGGGGCACAGTCGAGCATGGCGGAGAGCATGGGTGGGTGTTTCCCCCCCCCGGCAGAAGACGGCTAGAAGACCGAGGAGTGGCGACGCCCCCGTTGTTCTCCGCCATTTCCGCCGGCCCCCCCCGGATGTAAAAGAGCTTGATTTGGGGTAGGGGGCCTGGCCGAACATGGCGGAGAGCATCGGTGGGTGTCTCTCTCCCCGGCGGAAGGCGGCGGCGAAGACCGGGGGGGGGTAGGTGTACCCCCCCGGCGGAAGGCGAAGACCGAGGAGGGGTAATTTTTTATTTATAAAACTACGACCAAAAGGTTAACAAATATATAAAATAAACAAAATAACGAAATAAACCAAATAACACAAAAACAAACAACAAAACACAAACCATCAAATCACCGACCTCCACCCACCAAGAAATAACTATAAAGAAAAAAAAAAAAAAAATAGCACCAGAACAGGTATTTACAACAGGCTCACTGGTACAAGAGAAAGTCTTTATAGTCCATCAGGAAAAGCTTGCCCAGATCATTGCCAAAAAAAAAAAAAAAACACTTAAAACGGCTCACTGGTACAGTAGGGAGATATTAAAGTCCATAGAAACCACTACTGTCCAGATCATCGCCAACCCACAACACACCCCACCATCACAACAACAAATACCTACAACCCACGTATGAGCAAGAACATGATAGTCAGACATGTCTGTAGCCTTATTTCAAAAAAATACCATAAACAAAATCTAAGGGGGTGAAAAAGGATAGATGCCCCTACCCATGGAGAGGGGCAGAGCCGTGACCTAAGGGGGCTGGAAGAGGAACCCCCTCCATAAATGGGCACACCTCTCAGGCCCGACCCTGCTCCTTTCCAGATCCCGCACCTTCACCAACTCCCGAAAGATACCGCCCACCACCTCATGCACAGGCAGGATTTTGTCCCTAGTGGACACCAAACACCGAGCGTGCCAAGTGTAATAAAGCACAACTAGGCTGACTAAATAAAGTGACGATAACTCAAATCCCCTGCGGACCCCAAAATCACCATACACTCGCTCAGCATAGGTCAGGGCCGGAAGGCGGGGGTAGCCAATGGCACCCCCTACCTTCGTAAGAACCTCCATGTTGAAGGGACATTGGACCAGAAAATGGTCCATGGTCTCCAATGTCCCACCACATTCCTGACGGGGGCAGTCCCTGTCCCCCAGGTTCCTGTATTTGAGATTCGCACGGACATAGAGTCGTCCATGGAACGACCTCCATGCGAGATCCCAAAACGTACTTGGAATTCTAGAAGAATTCAAGAGGGCTAGCCCCTCCGTGAGGACCCTCTCAGGGCAGTCCCTCAAAGACAGGGGCTTCAAAATGTCCGAGGCCATGACCCTCAGGTACAGCTCCCGCCGACCCAAAGAGCCCACCTCCAGGGCAGTTATCCGCCACTGCCTCAGTACCTTTAATGCCAGGGGGACATAGGAAGGGAGATACCCATGCGATCTCCTCAGATCGCCGGGCCTCCCCCCCTCCCCCCACTGCCTCAAGAACAGCAAGAGCCAGTCCTTGCATGAACACTCCCACCAGGAAGGCTCGTCCACAAATATGGACTGCAAATTGTATTTAACAAAGATGGTGACAAAGAACACCACCGGGTTGACCATGTCCAACCCACCTTGCCGTCGCTGGCGGTATGTGACCTCCCTCTTGATCAGGTTCAGTCTGCTTCCCCACAACAGCAGGAAGAACAGACCATAGACCCGAGCATAGAGAGATGCTGGCAAAAGACACACATAGCTTACAAAGAGAAACTCAGGCAATAAGTACGTCTTGACCAAGCTTACCCTTTCCCTCAGGGAAAGTTTCCAACCTTTCCAGGCCTTCACCTTCCGAGTGGCACTCACCAGCCTGCGCTCCCAGTTTAGCTTGGGATAATCACCCGGGCCGAAATGAATGCCAAGAACTCGAATCTCTGGTACGGGCGTGGGGAACACGTCCGGAAGGGGGAACTGCTCCCCCTCCTTCCCCAACCAGAAAACTTCACTCTTGTCCCAATTGACCAGCGAGCCTGACGCCTCAGAGTAGCACCCGATCTGGGACTCCACATAATGGGCCTCCTCACGACCAGATACCACCACCGAGACGTCGTCCGCATAGGCCACAACCCTCACCGCCGAAACCGGACCCCCGACAGGTCCCACCGGAACCCCCCCCAGACGCCCGCAGTCTAGCCTCCTTACGAAGGGGTCGACCGCAAAGATGTACAGGAGGGGGCTCAGCGGGCACCCCTGCCGGACGCCAGAGTCCACGGCAAAGGCCCGGCCCACCCAACCGTTGACAAGAGGGAAGCTCTCAGCTCCCCTATACAATACCTGCAGCCAATCAACGAATTGATCAGGCAGACCGTATCTCCTCAGAAGCAGCCAAAGGTACTCGTGGTTCACCCGATCAAACGCCTTAGCCTGATCCAATGCAAGCAGATACCGCTCGCTGCCATCAGCCCTGCACCTTTCCACAGCCTCCCGGACGCTCAGGACGGCACTAAAAGTGCCCCGGCCAGGAATTGTGCAGTGCTGAGAGGGAGACAGCATCCTGCCCGCCAAAGCAGACAGACGTGTAAACAAGATCTTTGCCAGTATCTTCCTATCTGTGGTAAGAAGGGCGATCGGACGCCAATTCTCCACCACAGACGGATCTTTCCCCTTTGACAGTAGGATCAGAGCTGACCTTCTCATTGAGGGAGGCAGCAGGCCATAGGCCAAACATTCACTAAACACGTCCCTCAGATGAGGAGCCAAGAGGCTCTTAAAGGTTTTGTAGAACTCGGCCGTGAGCCCATCGGGCCCAGGTGACTTTTTAGAAGCTAAAGAGCTAATAGCCTGCTCAACTTCAGCTACCGAGATCTCTTCTGTCAGAGAGTCAGGAAGGTCAGACCCCACTTCCAGCGGGGTCTCATCAAGGAATTCCCTGACTTTCTCCATGTCTAGAGGCCGCTTCTTCAGGAGGTCCGAAAAGTGGTCTCTGACGACACCCAGGATCCCCGATCTGGACCGGACCAGAGATCCTGAGGCATCCTTCAGGCCATGTACGACCTTCGACTTTGCCACCTCACCACAGCTCCTGTAGGGATCAGGAGAGATAAACTTCCCATAATCCCTCTCAAAAACCAGGGAGGCGAGACGGTCGTACTGACACTCCTTCATCTGCGCCTTCAGACCGGATATCTGTTCCTGAGAGCCCCCAGAGGACACCAGGCGGTCAAGCTGCCTGCGTAGTCTCTGGTAAGCCTGGTACTTGGAAGCTGCCCTGTACCCAGAGATTTCCCGGAAAAAGTCGCCAGACCTCTTTTTAACTACTTCCCACCACTCAAGGCGGGAGCAGTTGCCCTCAAGGAGCGAGGTCTGGCCCAGGAAGAAAACCTCATAGGCTTCCCTAACCTCAGGATCCTCCAGTAGCGACCCATTCAGGCGCCACAAACCCCTCCCTTTCTGAGGAGTGTCAGCGACATTCAGGGCCACAGATACCATACAGTGATCGGAGAACTCTACCGACTGCAGCTCTGGAGCCGAGCAGACAGAGTCCTCCTTTAAAAAAAACCTATCTAATCTACTCTTACTACTACCTCGGGAAAATGTGAAACCAGTGAGGTTGGGGAGGTGACGAACGTGCACATCCACCAACCTGGCCTCCCTCACTACGTTATTCAAAAAAATACTATCATATCCCAGAGGGTTGGCGGCACCTGCCCGGTCTTTGGGCCTAGTGATCATATTGAAATCGCCACCAAAAATCACCTGCTGGGACGTAAAAAGATAAGGCTTAACCGCCGTAAGGAGGCTCCTCCTCTCCCTCCTAGTTTGAGGCCCATAAAAATTTATGAGCCGGAGGAATTGCCCCCTCACGACAGCGTCCACCACCAGACATCTACCGATCTCCACTTCAATCACTCGCCGGCAAGCCACCGGACCAGTCTTAAAAAGGACCGCAACCCCACTGCAGGGCTCGGCCGCAAGAGACCAGAGGGAGGGCCCACATCTCCACTCCCTCTTTGCTAGATGCATCTCTGCCACAGATGCCAGCCAGGTCTCCTGCAAAAACAAAATGTCAGCTTCAACACGGCTGAGAAAATCGAAGGCCATAAAACGAGCTCCCGCAGAACGAATACTTGCGACATTAATGGTCGCAAGCCGTATTGGAGAGGGTACCGCCATCAGAATGATTGAAAGTGGTCATGTTCTCCTTCATACTACAAACACAAAAACATATTTACATATCTACACTTCCTCCTCCTCTGAGCCCGAGGAGGAGGAGAAGATACCAAACGGGTTCCCCAGGGACACCCCACTTCGTGCCCCTGGGGGAACCCCACCCTTCACTGGGGACTTCCCGCCCCCAGATCTGGCAGCCTTCCCCTTCTTCTTTTTGCGTCTCACCTGCTCCCACTCCCGCCACCTCTCCGAGATGACTACACCACCCCCCTCCTCGGACCCGCTGCTCGAGATTTCCCTCTTGGATGAGGCTCGAGCAGCTTCCATCTCCATGGCCACAGGGCCAGAGGAGACTCTGGGTCCAGAAGGGGGGGGAATGGAAGAGGCAGGAGGGGGGCCAGAGACAGGGGAGAGGACAGGGGGGGGACCAGACTTCGCTGGACGGGAAGAAGAAGGGGAAGGGGGGGGACGGGACTTGGGAGGGGGGGGACGAGGGGGGGGGGTACGAGGAGGGGAAGATGAGGGAGGAGGGCATGGGGAAACAGATGGAGGGCCAGGTGGATGGGTGGGGCAATGGTGAGGAGGGGGAGAGGGAAGGGGGATGGGGATCGGCCCTGCAACATTAGGAGAGGAAGGCCCTGGCCCCGGACCCTCAGGCCCGGGACCCCCAGGCCCCCCCGACTCCTCCCCACCGGCTCCGCCCTCCGGAGGATCGGGAGCCTCCTGGCCAACCGAGCCCGTGTCCCCCGGGGGGGAGCCCCACGCCCACGCCTGCTCCGCCTTCTTTGAGGCAATGGGCCTGTTGGTCCCTCCGGAGTAGTACTAGGGGCTCCAGGATCCCCACCCCCCCGGCCATCACTCGCCGGGGGGGCTTCGGCCGCTCCCGGCCCGGGAGGTCCCCCCCCTGAGGAAGAACCCCGATATGCTTTGGGACACCTGCTAAATGGGTGCCCCATCTCACCACACAAGTTGCAGCATATCTTCCCACATGACTCGGACTGGTGGCCAAACTCGTGGCACCGGCCACATCTGACCACCGTGCAGTCCGAGCTCATGTGGGTCGGGCTGCCGCACTTGAAGCAACGACGGGGCTGTCCCGGGTAGAACGCCAGGATCCGGTCTCTGCCTAGAAAGGCGCTGCCAGGGAGGTGGGCAACACTGTTGCCCTCCCTCTTGAGCCGGATCCTGGTCAACCAAGCCCCGGTCCAGACCCCGCGCTCATCAAGGTTCTTCCTCAGGGGGGTCTGCAACTGCCCGTACCTCCCGAGCCAGGTGGCAATGTCCTCCGGAGGGAGCGACTCATTCCTCACCAGGATGGTGATGTTCTTAACCTCCTCCTGCCTGGAGATGGGAATGAGCCTGTACCTCTTCCAAGGGTCAACGCCCCTCACCAACCCAAAGCCGGTGATAAAGCGTTCCATACACACGGGAGTGACAAAACTTATATCAAACTCCCGTGTGTTGGTGGGATGGATGACAGCAAAAAGGTCATCCACCCCAAAACCCAAGGAGAGTACCAGGCCCACCACCTCACCTCGAGCGGGGCAGGGGTCCGGACCCTCGTACCGAAGCTGGACAACATTCCTACGCCTCCTCTCTGGACCACCTGTACCCCTCGTCCACGCCGACCCCTGCGTCCTCTCCTGGTCAGCAGGGGGGGCGCGGAAATTCTGGGCGCCAAACCGGCTGTACAGGTGGTCCAGAGGGGCACGAGAGCCCAACACCTGGGCGAAAGAGCGACCCCCCTTTAGGGCAGACAATAAGTTGGCCTCCGGAGACCCCCGAAAGATGTTCTCCGGAAGTGGGGCACCCCCCTCAGCACCCCCAGAAGTGGGGGGGGACGGGGGGGCCCCCATCCCTGCCGGTGGTGTTGCACCCACCCCCGCTGATATACCCTGACCACCCTGACCCACCACCTTTGGCCTGACTACAGGCTCCCCCCCCCCCGGGACCACAGCAGAGGGGGGTACCACCCCCACCAAACTCCCCCACCCAGACCCCTCCGCGACCACACCAGCCCCTTGGGACTCCACCTGTACTGGGGGGGAGCCCCCCTGGGACCCCTCCAACTGCCGGATATAATCATATGCTATACAGTCCACTGGGAGGGGTCCCACCTGACTTTCCCCCCACCCGGCCTGTGCTGCAGGGAGCCCCTCGGGGCCTGTGGCAGTGTCCATGGGGACCTGGGGGGGTGGCAGCTTACCGTCCAATTTACCGTCCTCACCGTCTCTGTCCATCTCCTGCCGGGGGTGCCTGGAGGTGCCTGCTGCAGCGTCCGGGGCTGGGCACCCCTGCACCCCCGGCCTCTCATCCCCCAGGTCCCCTGAGCCCCCACCGACCACCGCAAACTCGCGGGGGGGCACTTCCGGTCGCGGGACGGGCACTTCCGGTTTCGGGCTGGTCACTTCCGGTTCCGGCTGGGGCACTTCCGGTTCCGGCTGGGGCACTTCCGGTTCCGGCTGGGGCACTTCCGGGTCCCGGTCTACTCCACCCCCAACAGCCGGCGCCATCTTGGCCACACTGCACACAAGCTGTTTACCTCCAGATGACCGCAGCACAATGCCTCCACCATGTGTCTGCCTCTCTCCCGATGACATAGCAGCCGCAGGAGCAGTCCCTGGCCTTTCCATGGCCAGATCCTCCCGCTCCACTGCAAGCTGAGGGGTCATGGAAGCCGACACATGGCGGGCTTCAGCTGTGGCAGTGCGACCATCCTGGGGGAGCCTGGGTATGCTGACCTGAAGATGGCGGGGGGGTACCGCCGGCGGCACCTGGGCCCGGCGACCTCCTGGATCACTGGACTCCCCGGACTTCGCCAACCCCCCAGTCCCTTCCACGGACCGAGGGATCGGCTCCCGGGAACCCTCCCCAGGTTTTATGGCCATACTGGGCCCTGCACCACCGGCACTCCCCCCCCCCCCACTGCACCCAGGCTCCCCTGACTCTCCTGGCTGTTTGGGGGGTTGGGACCCCTTCTTAGACCGCCCGCTCCTCCTCGCTGCCTGGCTCCCTTCCCGGTTGGCCTGCTGGAGGGTCCTCCGGAGCTCCTCTAGGAAGTTCATCTCTCCAGCCCCACGTTGGCAAAAGCCCCCCAGGTATTCCCATATTTCTTTTACTTCTAGTCCTAGGGTGGTGATGGCCCCCTTGAATTCAGATCTCTTATTACTGGAGCACCTGTCCCTCTTTTCCCTCAGGCCTGCGAGAGTAGTCATCTTTTCCACGCAGGCCTGAGATATCCTCACCAGCAGGGATTTGATTTTATCCCGCCTCTTCCTGGTTCTTGCTTCATTCTCACCTGGCTGAGGGGCTGTCCAGTCTGAGAGACCCTCCTGGGTCTCCAGGAAGAGACGGTCCTCCCTGCTGATGGTGGTGGCGGTGGTCTGGCTGGAGGGCAGGTGCTGTTGACTCCTCCGGAGGCCGGAAGCCGGTCCACCTCCGGGGCTGAGGGAGGCCATCCCACCCCTCTTCCGGGGCTGGGGGCTGGAGGCTGGTCCTGGTAGGCTGGAACACAGGAGCTCTGGAAGACAGGTCTTCTCTCCTCTCCAGCAGGAAGCAGAATGAGCTCTGTGGGAGGAGCCGGAACTACTGCCAGTGGGTGGAGCTGCACTGAGACCGAGGAGGGGTTTCGCCCCCGTTGTTCTCCGCCATTTCCGCCGGCCCCCCCCGGATGTAAAAGAGCTTGATTTGGGGTAGGGGGCCTGGCCGAACATGGCCGAGAGCATCGGTGGGTGTCCCCCCCCGGCGGAAGGCGGCGGCGAAGACCGGTGCGGGGCTGGAGCCCCCCCGGCAGAAAACGTCTGGAAGACCGAGGGGCTCCGCCCCCGTTGTTCTCTGCTTTTTTCGGCCGGCCCCCCCCGAATGTGAAAGAGCTTATTTTGGGGTGGGGGCCTGGCTGGACATGGCGGAGATCATCGGTGGGTGTCCCCCCCCGGCAGAAGACGGCGAAGCCCGGGGCCCAATGGGCTGGTGGTGGGGGGTCCCGGCAGAAGACCCCCGGAGCTGACTAATAAATTATTTTTTTCTGTGTGTTTTTTTTGGTGTTTACACTTTTCCACCCGGTGAATGGGTAGGGGTACGATGTACCCCATACTCATTCACATAGGGTGGGGTGGCCAGAATCTGGGGGCCCCCTTAATATAGGGGGCTCTCAGATTCTGATAAGCCCCCCGCCCGCATACCCCGACAACCAACGGCCAGGGTTGTCGGGAAGAGGCTCTTGTCCCGATCGACATGGGGACAAGAGTGCTTTGGGGTGGGGGGGCAGTGCCCCCCTCCCCCACAGCACACACTCCCCCATGTCGAGGGCATGTGGTCTGGTACGGCTCAGGAGGGGGGGGGGGCGCTCGCTCGTCCCCACCCCCATTCCTGTCCGGCCAGACTGCGTGCCTGGGAGAAGGGTTTGGTCTGGATCTGAGGGGGAACCCCACGCCGTTTTTTGGCGTGGGTTTAACCCCTTATGTTCCAGATCAAATCTAAGAGCCTGTTGTGCACCTGAAGGGGGACCCCCACGCCGTTTTTTTTTTTGTAATTTGGGGTGGAGTTCCCCTTTATCCCGGTCCTGTCAGGGGGGGGGGGAATGCCTGCTCGTCTGTCCCTACAATGTATGAACAGCGATCTGTCATTTCCCCTACACAGTCCCACCCCCTTTACAGTTAGAACACACCCAGGTAACATATTCAACCCCTTCCGCGCCCCTAGTGTTAACCCCTTCCCTGCCAGTGTCATTTTTATAGTAAGCAATGCATTTATATACCATTGCTCGCTACAAAAATGCCAAATCTCACAAAAATGTGTCCGCCACAATGTCGCATTAGACAGAAAAAACAATGATAGCCACCATTACTAGTAAAACAAAAAATTATTCCAAAAAAACCCATAAGACCAACCCCTACTTAGAACTTTTGCCCAAACCAATCAAACGCTTATTGTGATTTTTTGCAACCAAAAAGATGTCCAAGAATACTTATCGGCCTAAACTGAGGGCAAACATTTTTTGAATATATTTTGGGGGAGATTTATTATAGCAAACCGTAAAAAATATGTTTTTTTAGTTACCAAATTGTCGCTATATTTTTGGGTCAAGCAAAAATAAGAAAAAACGCAGAGGTGATCAAATACCACCAACAAAAAAAAAAAATTTTTAGGGGGGGGGGGGGGGGGGGGGGAGGATGAGGACGCCCAATTTTTTTGGGGGCCACGTCGCACAACCACGCAATTGTCAGTCAAAATGACGCAGTGTTGAAATGCAAAAAATGGCCCCGTCAGTGACCAGTAATATGCTCTGGGGCTCAAGTGGTTACAAATTAAGAATACACTAAAGTTAGCCCAATTTATGGCCATAATGTGAAAGATGATGTTACACCGAGTAAATAGATACCCAACATGTTACACTTTAATATTGCACACACTCATGGAATGGCGCCAAACTTCAGTACTTGAAAATACCCATAGGCAACGCTTTTTTATGTGTTTCAGGTTACCAGTTTAGATTTACAGAGGAGGTCTAGTGCTAAAAGTATTGCTCTCTCTCTAACGTACGCTATGATACCTCACATGTGGGGTTTGAACGGGGGTTCAATATGTGGGCGGGGCTTACACATTTAAGGCCCGCCCCCATATATGGAAACATTCTTCAAACCACACATGTGAGGTATCATAGCGTGCGTAACAGCAAGAGGAATATTTATAGCACTAGACCTCATCTGTAAATCTAAACTGGTAACCGGAAACAATAAAAATGCTGCTTGTTCGCTTCTGACTGCGAGCTACTAGGGACAGGGGCTTTTAAATTATTACTATTTAGGTTTGTTACGTAAAAATTCTATAAGACCTCCCGTTCAGCTTGTAAAGCATCACTTCATGGGGACCAAAAAAAAATTTAACACCTCTAATGCTTTCATCCGCCATTGCAGATTTGATTCTGGTACTGCATTTCGAGTGAACTGGGCATGCTCGAACAGTTAGAAAAAGAAGTTGGAAGTTTCATCCTGAAAATGACTTGCATCTTTCTGAGCATGCTCAGAAAGCTCTTTTTTTGGCTTAGTAATTTAAGGACATCCTTAACAGGTGTAAGCAGTTACAAGTGCACACAAACTAGAGGCTGACATTTCTTCATGTGTTTCCAATTGGTTCATTAGCACACATGTTATAAAAAGCGTGGATACTGCACGTGTCAGCTGCCCCTCAGAGGGGGCAGATTTGCTGGCTGGAAGGAATGGCGGAGTGAAACAGAGATGTTTTGGAGCAAGTTTTGTATTTTTTGATGTTTTCTCTGCTACATAATTTTGCTAAATGTTTCTCAAGATGTTAATGACTAATGTTTTAATCCTGTGGGTCTATCCTGTTATTTCAAAAGCATGATTTATTTTCCAATGACTGTGAAATAAACGTTGGTCTTTTTTGTTTTTAGGTGTTTTTATATATTTTTGGTGTGTTTATTTGTAATTTTTTGTTTTGCTTTCCTTGTTTTGTGGACCAATAAAATTACTTTCAAATTTTGAAGTTTGTTTTGTGATATTTTTTTCCTGCTATGGATTTCAACCGCTGCAGCTGAACTAGTTTGGGCCTAAACCATCAAGTGTGATTTGTCTCTAAGCTCTTTCCTGGTGTGTATGCATGAAATGTTTAGTCACCAGAAAAGGAAGGACAAAGCGGTAAGTATTGTTTCCTAGAACTGATGTCCAGACTGACTTTTTAAAGCACATGTGCAAGATGTAGGAAAAGCTGCATACAGGGCCTGTTGGAGGGGGGGGGGGGGGGGTGGTGGATTGGTGGAAATTTTTGATTTATTAGACACGACCTTAGATACCAGGTTTACAAAATAAACAGGGGAAAAAAGAAAACAGCAAAATCTCACATCACTTACAAACTTTTGCATGTACAAAAAACACATCAACTACAATACTTTTCCATGAAATTTACAAAACATAAAAGACAAAAGAAAAATATTATACATAACATCCCTTACACGGTTTAACCAACTACCTGCGCAAGCCTATAGGCACCACCGTAGAAACCTACAGTCTCTGCCATATCTGGCCACTGCACCAGGTCATAGTTAGTCAATTATACCGACAAAACTACACATCATCAGACTCTGAAGACAAAATCCCACTATGTTGACCAGCGTCCACACCCTCATCCTGCTCAAAACGGGGCTCAACACCCCCTCCTACATCGCTCACTCCCCCTTTTTTTGCTTTTTTCTTTTTCTTCTTACTCTTCCTAAGCACTACCCGACCAGCACCATCGGCCGCTGGGCCAGCACCACTCATACCCTCTGAGGGCTCCTCACTAGACACAACCTTAGGTCTTTTTTGTGACCTGAGGGACACTTCCATATCCTCCTGAGCTACTGCATCACTTAAAACATGGGAAACCACTGGGGGAGGGGGAAACGGAACAGCACAGGAGGAAAGTGGGGGGGAGACAGGACAAGGACAAGAGGAAGGGGCAACAGGAAGGGGAAGGGAAGGAGGGATATCATCAAATGAACCCAAACAAAGGGGGGGCCCCCTACCACTTGACATTCTACCCTCCTTAAAAGCAGAGACCTTCGTCGCCAAGCCCTCCTCACCCCCCTCCACCTCGGAATCAGTATCCAAGGTAGAGGAATCCAAAAAACTGGGATACTCAAGAAAAACCCCACCTCCACCCGACACACCACTTTGACCTGGAGGGTCAGGGGCAGCTGTACTTGCCCCCGCCCTCCTCCCAGCAGGACCTTGCCTCTGGGGCATAGGGGCAGCTCGGCCACCAGATTTAAAAACATCCGTAGCCAAGCCCTCCCCACCCCCCTCCATCTCAGAATCAGTGTCCGAGGTAGAAACCTCCGACACCCCAGATTCCTCTGACACATTGCCCCTAAAAGCCTGCGGACAACGGCTAAAAGGGTGACCAAGCTTGTTACATAAGTTACATCTGATACGGGCACACCCATCCGCCAGGTGACCCCTCTCACCACAGCGCGTGCACTTCACCACAGTACAACCAGCGCTCAAGTGAGTGGGGGACCCACACTTAAAACATCTTTTAGGTTGACCAGGATAAAAAAACCAAGATTCTATCTCTCCCAATGAAGGCACTCCCGGGGATGTGAGCCATGCTATTTCCCTGTCTCCTCAATCTAATTTTAGCCCCCCAGGCCCCTGTCCAGATCCCCCTTTCATCCACCTTCTTCCAAAGGGGGCCCTGCAGCTGGCCATGGCGGTTCAACCAGGTCGCAATGTCTTCCGAAGGAAGAGATTCATTGCGTACCAAAATGGTCACATTTTTGACCTCCTCCTGCCTAGTCAGGGGGGTCAAACGAAACTTGGACCATGGGTCCTGTCCTTTAACCAAATCATAATTAAGTAAAAACATTTCCATAACAACAACTGCAACAAAACTAAAATCAAACTCTACGGAACTCCCAGGATGAATGACCGCAAAAAGGTCAGACGCCCTTACTCCCAAGGAGAGGACCATATCAATGGCCTCCACTCGAGATGGGCACCGACCCTCACCAACATATCTCAATTGAATAACATTTCTCCTTCTACGCTCTAAACCACCGACTCCCCTGGACCATGCCCCCTCACCCTGCTGTTGCTGCGCAGGGGGGACCCTAAAGTTACGGGCACCGAACTTACTGTAGATATGATCCAAGGGAGCACTTGCCCCAGCTACTTGGGCATAAGACCTTCCCTCTCTCAAAGCTTTAAGTAAATTTTCCTCCTGGGAGGCTGTGATGACTCTCCCAGGCTGAGGTGCACCAAATGGATCAGCCCCACTTGGGACATCCATTGGCGCAACCTGGGCAGATACCTCTTGACTTACTACCCTCCCCCCTGGTACCAAAGAGACAAGAGGGGGACCTGTCTTCTTAAAAGCTTCTTGTACCTGAGCCAGTAAAGTGTCATCATCCATATAAAAACTAGAGTCCTCCATTTCTTCACAGGCTCCATAGGAGCTCACATGAACTTCTGTCACAGCTGCAGACTGGGAACCCTCTAGACCCCTTAATAAAATCCATTGCTGGGCACTCCTCTTCTAAATGTCCCGCAGGGTGATCACCCCAAGCCTGAGCCTGCTCAGGAGGAAAACCCACAGACAGGGGGGTACTCACAAGTCCTTGGGTAGTCTGTACCAAAACCGAGGGCCGGATCTGGCTGGGAAACGGAGCTCCGGGTGTCACCGCGGCCACTTCCGGTTCACCCGCTGACATCACTTCCGGTTCCCCCGCTGACATCACTTCCGGTTCCGGGTCACGCACTGACGTCACTTCCGGTCGCGGCTCCGGCCCAATCACGGGAGATTCCAGCACAGTGAGAACGCCCTCTAAGTCACTGCTGATTGGTTGTCTAGAGGCAGGAAGCTCCACATGGCGTGGCGTGCCTTCTCCCTCGGCAGCCATTACTGTCCTAGCTATGGCTTCTTCCATATTAGGTGACACATAGTCCATCTCAACTGGATCCATGGTAAGTGCCTGCCCCTCACCCTGTAAACCCGCAGCGGTCGCCACCACAACGGCCGGCTGACCCTGCTGTAGGCTACTTGCTGGGTTCACAGAGGCAGAAGCACCCCCGCTTCCAGGAGCAGGTTTATCACCCGGATCTTGCTGGGAACCAGATACACTCATCTCAGCGGCAAAGGAACCACGAGGAAGACGGGAGAGTCTCACCACAGGATTAAAACCTCTCTCACTCATACAGGTACTTCCCGCTTCATAGGACAACCCCCCACTTAATGTTGCACCCCCTTTCTTTGCAGACTGGGGCCCAGCAGGTGCTTGGGCGTCCTCAGCGGTACTCACCAAAGTGGTCCCTGAGGTCCGAGGCTCCACTGACAGAGAATCCTCAAACCTCTCAGCTACTGATGTAGACTTGCTTCTCCTTGCAACCTGTTTACTCTCTTCAAAGGCACGCTGGAGCTCCTTCTTGATTGGAAGGAGAAAGGTCTTCTCCGCAGTTCCCCTGGAACAAAGACCCATGGTAAGACTCCATAGCTGGCCATTCTGTTCTTTCATCAGATCTATCGCTTCCTTAAACTCAAATCTCTTTGAGCTGCTGACCCGATCTCTTCTGTTCCTCAAACTGGCCAGCACTGACATCCTGGAGTGGAGAGCCTGTGCAGCCTTCTGAATCAATACCTTGATCTTGCTGCGCCTTCTCAGCACTCCCTGGTCATCTTCCCCATGCTGGGGAAGAGTCCAATCCACCAGCTTAGACTGGGCCATCAAAAACTGCTTTTCTTCTTTGTTTAGATCCCCAAAACTAGGGAGATCCACAGTCCTTGGAGGTACCGGGCGGGAGGTGGACTCCCCCTGCCCAGGAGCAAGCCCCTGACCTGGGCTTGATGAGGCCATAGCCTCCCCTCTCCTCCAGGGTCTGGTTCTTCACAGGAGCTGCTTCAAAGACACAACCTCTTCCTTTGGTGGACAGGCTTGAAGTGCTGATTTACAGCGCTGTGCTTGAAACTAGCACAAGACAATCCTATTCTAATTGTGGGTTGTTTGAGGGAAGCCAATTGAGTGTTAGAACCCCTGCTAGTGTTTTTAGGCTGGGCTTTGTGTCCCTTTTCCTAAAATTGGCTTCACTTCCTGTCACACAGCTGAACAGGAAGTGAGGTTAAAACCCTACCAATGGTCTTTTCTTTGGGACACAGGTCAATCTAACTAGTGTCACCATTAAGCAAATTGCACTGCAGTGTACACCCCAAATGATTAGTTATTTTGGGGTTTAGTAAAGGCAAAGCCGCTCTGCAGTAGAAGCGTAGGCAATGAAAATCAGAAGGGAAGCACTGATGGTTTTTACTTCCAATCCCGCCAAGTTTTAGAGTTTTCTTCCTTGCTTGTCCACTTGTAGTGCAAAGTGGATTTGCCTTTAGTAAATGGACCCCAAAGTCCAAGATTCCTACTAATTTGGGGTGTACACAGCAAAATGCCATTTCCAAAATGGGAAACTATTTATATTGATCTGTGTGTCCCCAACAAAACATTACTCAGGTGTTTCCCTCACTTCCTGTTTGGCTGTGTGGCAGGAAGTGAATGAATTAAGTAGAAAGTGACAACATTTGTGAGGTGTCTTTACCCTATCAGGGGTGCAGGCATCCCCAAAACAAACAAGAAAATAGTTGATTTAACATTGGGTGGTGTTTGTGGGGGTCCCTAACACACATTCATACATATTAGCAACGCTGGATCCTGGCCTATTAACATGGTTATATTTTCTTAAGCCTCTCAATAAAATGATATGAAATTTGGGGTTAAACTGGAACAATAATCATCACTTTTATTTTTTGGATTTCTTTCATTTTGGATAGAGTTGGGGGGGGGGGGTTAGAAGCTCTGTCAGTTTATTTTGTATTATCCCTGTCCGTTTGGGGAGATTGGCCTTCACTTCCTGCCCCATAGCCAAACAGGAAGTGATCGAAAAACTAGGCAAATTAAGGGTCTCCTGTGCCCCCCCCCCCCCACAGAACTTGTGTGTGTCCCCTGAAAATTCCTGGGTGGGTCATAAAAAAACAGGGTGTGGCCTTGACAGGAAGGGTGGGTCATTTTTCTATTAGGGGGGTGCCAAAATTTGGTCAGGCCTAGGGCAGCACAAAACCTAAATATCCTACTGCATATTAGGGCTTATTTAGACAGGATCCAATTTACAGCATGTTTTTAGATTGTGGGAGGAAACCCACACAGGGAGAACATGCAAACTCCAGGCAGATAGTGTCACGGGCGGGATTCGAACCAGCAACCCTTTTGCTGCTAGGTGAACATGCTACACACTACGCTACTGTGCTGAACGAACATGATTGCAGCTGAAAGCATGAGATGTTTTTTTTTTAAACCAATTACATGCTTTCCAGCCTGGAGGACAGATGTGGGGTCTAATTGACCCCGCCTTTCTCTATAAAGAGGACCTGTCACACACTAGTCCTATTACAAGGGATGTTTACATTCCTTGTAATAGGAAGAAAAGTGAAAAATAATACAAACAAAGGGACAAACAAGTGCAAAAATTAAAATATTAAGTAAAAAAATAAAATAACAAAGGAATTTAAATGCTCCTGTCCCTAGTAGCTCGCACTCAGAAGCGAACACGCATGCAAGTCCCACCCACATATGTAAACATCCTTCAAACCCCACATGTGAGGTATCATAGCGTGCGTTAGAGCGAGAGCAATAATTTTAGCACTAGACCTCCTCTGTAACTCAAAAGTGGTAACCTGAGAAAAAAAGTCAAGCGTTGCCTATGGAGATTTTTAATAACGAAGTTTAGCGCCATTCCATGAGTGTGCGCAATATGAATGCGTGACAAGTTAGGTATCTATTTACTCGGGGAACATCATCTTTCCTGACGCCAACATGGCAGCATACTAGTGATAGAGCTCCGCCTCTTGACCACTCCCTCAGGACCAGTGAATAGCATAAATTAAGGCATGGTTAGCCGCCACCCCATTCTTCTTTTTTTCCTCATACCTCACGCACCAGTGAAGAGTAAGCAGTACTATGTCCCCCCTCTGCCTCAGTGCAGTAGCCGTCTGGGTTGAGCCTCTCCCAGTGCAAAGTCCCAGCGCTCAGGCTGCTAAACGCGCTATAGTCTGGGAGCCCCTTCTGTGGGTCTTATTGGGGCCCCTGCAGTGTTTCCTCTTTAGGAACGAAATCTGCTTTTACAATTGATAACTGCAGCGCTTGTGGAATATGGAGGGGCCAGCTATGCTTTATCTCTCTTGGCCCCTTGTGCCATACAGGGTCACCTGTATCTTTTACCTATATCACCCTTTTTTGTCTTTCATTACCTTTCTTATTCACTGCTTCAGCAAAACAAACAGAAGACACTACAGGCTTGTCTTCTAACACAGGTACAGAGATAGGAAAGGTTCAGTCTCTTTAGCCAACAGATTGATATACTGTATAGACAAAGTACATGGCTATAGCGAGAGCTATAGTCTTTGATATGGTTTTGCTCACCCCAGTAGTTGCACAATCCAACACTGGATCCTCTCACACATCATGCTGCTGTCTGTCTGTCTGTCTCTCTCTCTCCATACACACAACTCATCTCTGACATGTTCAGCTCAGCTGACAATCAGGTCTGAAAGGGAAATTCTTACCCTATTCAGTTAACCCCTTCTTAACACGCCCAGACTCACCCTGTGCAGGTAGATATGTCTGTGTGTATGTATGTATATATATATATATATATATGTGTATATATATGTATGTATGTATGTGTATATATATGTATATAATATGTGTGTGTGTGTGTGTATAGGTGTATATACAGATGTAGGTGTATGTAGATAAATCAGGAAAGAAAGTGGAATTCTTTCTCATATGTCTACTCCTGCTACTTCTATCGCTTTTCAGCTATCCTTACCTCAGCTGGCCGTCCCATTTCTCCACAGATAAAGACTCAGTTACTGCTCATAATACAAAGACCCTCAACAACTAGGATGGGGACCACCATATAGGTAAGTTTTCAGAAAAGAGTGCCCTCTTGTGCGGATTGCTTTGATTTGCTTCAGCCCCGCATGCCCACGCTCTCAAAAGAGCCAGGCCAAGGAAACGCAGACGTTCTTCAGGGGAGCATAGCCTGGAGGGCGCCCCCACTCAGGAGAAAATTTCCAAGGAAGACGTCTTTGCTCCTCTTCCCCAGAGCCGGTGCCCCAGCAAGAGTCCTGCAGGGCCTATGGCACAGTACCTATGCCCAGGAAGCTGGTGAGTAGACACTGCCTGGAAGAGTATGCAGCTAACAGGTAAAGCCAAATGTCTTTATTATTGATAAGAGTGGCACAAGATTCTGTTTTGAACTCACCTTAATTACCTGAAGCTACTGTTACACTTGTATTGTAAACTGTTGTAGACTGTTGCCATAGGAGACAGCGTTCCTATCAGTGCAGATGTGGCATCTTGCTGGATGTTTTTACTGCGTGGCTGTCATTCTGTAGAAGTCTTAGAGTCTGCCGGGTTGGTGTTGCGGCTTCCTAAGGGTGTCCTGGCCCTAATCCTCTCTCCCAGAGTTCTGTTGAGGAGAGATGGAGTCGCTTTGCAGACTGAGGCCCTGACATATGGTTCAGAGCCCGGATTGTCCTGGTGAATCCTGGACAGGTGGCACACCTTAGGTGTCTGACGCCCATAAAACTACTTTGCACTGCACCCATTATACCTTTATGACCCACTCTATGTGAAGGGATGTCAGCGACTCGTGGTTCTCGTTAGACTGAAGGTGGCCTGGGTC
Source organism: Rana kukunoris (assembly GCA_029574335.1). Taxonomy (NCBI): domain Eukaryota; kingdom Metazoa; phylum Chordata; class Amphibia; order Anura; family Ranidae; genus Rana; species Rana kukunoris. Next base: position 75,796,921 of record CM056055.1, on the reverse strand, counting down.
CTTGTTACATATATTACAGATACAGCAGTCTGCTACTCAGGATATGGAGGCTTCACAGGAAGTCCCACATAGTTTCTTTTTAAACCACTGGAAAAGCATCCTGGCACCTTGGTTATGGTTGAGACCCTGTGCTAAGTATTGCTTCCTAGAAACAAAAGTGGGAAAGAATGGAAAGATGTTGGAGAAAAATGCCCATATAAACAGGCTGTCAAAACTGTATACCCTGAACAAGCTAAGGGTCAACCTGCTCCTACATACTGTAGCATCTGCAGGTGCCAGCAGACCAGCAATAACCAGCCCATGTGTTGGGCGAGTCTAATGGGGATGGTTTAATTATCAACCAGCTGCTGCACTTGCAGGACTCTGAGGAGAGTGGCAGGATCTGCATCCCTTTAGGCAGGATTTCCTTTTGAGTATCTTGCCAAAAATTACATTTTTTGTAGCAGTGGGTGCAACAAAAATAAATAAATAAATAAAAGTCTGACTTGTACCTTAGTGCAGACTTCTCTGAAAAAAATCTGTCACACAAGTGCATGCCCAAACTCTAGGGCTCAGTTTCCTTTAGTGTGACATGAGACTGGAAGGTCACATGACAGACCTCTGGGGAAAAATCAATCACACAAGTACATGCCCAGACTCTAGGGCTGTTTCCTTTAGTGCGACTTGAGACTGGAAAGTCGCATGACAGGCCATTCCCCATAATTTCCAATAAGTATTGTTTATATCTGTGCAACTTCAAGTGGCATCAACTTCAAAATAGTCCCTGCACTACTTTGGTTCCACTTTGATGCTACTTATACAGGCATTGTTTCCAGTCGCATCAAAATTGCAGCAGAAAAAAAAAAAAAAATGCAAAAATCGCAGCAAAATCACGCGACTTTGGGGTTGCAATAGTGAAGCCTTGAGGTAAGACCTAGAGGGCACACTTTACGTGTTTCTGGACAGCATATGGTACATGTCCTTGGATGAAGGTATCAGGCACTCATGGTCACTTCAGGAAATTCCCCACTGCTCCTCCAGACCATTTCTCTCCCACGCATATGCCAAGTCCACCACAACAGGTGTGCTGCTACAATGCTTACAATACTACAATACACTTCAGACTCAAGGGATTGCAGGTTTTCTATACAATCCTGTTTGGAGTTTGCAGGGGATGTTGGCTGATGTCCAGTAGCAGATCGGAAGAGGTCAAACCCTTCTGGGTCCTCTTTGAGATCTTTAAGCTGAAGTACATTAAACAGTACAACCACATGGCTGGATGCTGTTGCTGGATTGTCAGGATGCCTATCCTATCCTCACACCTTAGAGGGAAAGCAAAACCAACTGGTTAGTGTACACTGGGGGTGCTCTAGTTCCTCTTATTTGTATCAGAGGAAGTGGTGACAGTCAGGAACAGGATTCTGAGGAAGTATACTTCCGCTTATTTGATGGTTTCTCAGTGCTCGTCTGGGCACAACGTCATCATGCATACAGATGATTTCTGGGGTGCATGGGCACCTGCGCAAATTTACATTTCAAGAATTCTACAAGGGAGGAAACAGGATCGAACACCGTTAATAACAGTGTTACTCGTTATAAGTAGCGATCCATCATGATGAAAAGTCCTAGAGCAAGTCTCGGTCCGTTAGGACCTTTACACTGGAGAATTGCTACGAATCATGTCTACAAGACACTCGGGAAGATGCACTGTGAGGGACTTTAGGTCAAGGCAGGCGGAGATTCCCAGCCAAGGAGGGTAATCTTGAACGCGCTGGGGTTCAAGCTGCCCCTTTTATCACTTCAGCCTTACTACAGAGTCAAGGAAGACCAGTCTCCTTGCAGTTGAGCAACAGGGCAGTAGTTGCCTATATTCAGCTCCTGGGTGAAACTCACGGCAATATGCTAGTGAGAGAGGTAAAACCCATAACGCCTGGGATGGAAGATCCCCAGCAAAATTCCAGATGCAGTTTACCTCTCAGCAGATTTTTTGAACAAGTACAAGCTTCCCAAAGCACAACGAGGGTCTATGTCCCAGGTCTTCTCTGACCTGGTCCACAAGTGGGGCCTACCACAGACAGACCTCCTCGTTTCCCAGAGTAATCGCAAACTTTGGGTATGTCTGACTTTGTTTCCGCAACACAAGGCGCAGGGGGCAGATGCTCTGATCTCTCCATGGGACTGCAATGAGTGAAGGAGTGAGTGAAAAACCTGTATAGCGCTACACCTGCGAACTAAATCACCTCAAGGTGCTTCTTGTATCCATTGTCTTCCTTATCCCTCAGAAGAGGTGGGTCTTAAGTTTCTTCCTGAAGGCCCGATGGTTTTCTCCCATGCGGATGTCCGTTAGCAGAGCGTTCCATAGCCATGGTCCTTGGACATAGTTGTCATAGCCAGTCCTCCATATTGACAGAGCTGTATCCTGGCCTAGGCCAACAAGGCCCAGGCCTAGGGCAGCACTTTGCAGGGGGGCAGCATGAAAAGATTCCCTGCCGGCTTGCGCTACACTGTCACTGAAAATTAGTCTAGCGCCCCCCTTAAGCGGCCGCGCTGCTTCTAGTATGCGGACGGCCGGCATTCCACAACTGTGGGGGAGGGGCCGTTTCCAATTTTGACTGTTTTGTCATCCTGGACCACAAACCTTCCTCACTGTGCTATGTTTCTGCTGCACCGTCTACTTAAAGTAGAACTATAGGCAACACTTTTACTATCCCTGTCCCAATGCAAAGATTTCCTTTCAATTCCTGCTCTATGGGCAACTCTGTTACTCTGGTTTCACTACAGAGTGATCTCTACTTTGTTGTGTGCGAGAAGACATTCTACTTACAACATCTAGGCCTAATTCTGGAACAAGTTTGCTTTTTCTTGGTAGAGCGAGACATTTATCCTACTGCCCTTTCAGTGCCAGCTGTTCTATACTTCCTCCACGCCTTAACCTATCCTCGCATAGCTCATGAGCGTCGCTTTATCGGCAAAAACACATTTAAATTGGCCATGAATCCTTCAGTTTGTACAACTTTTGAGTTTTTGGAGAGTAGGTCTCCACGGAAAATATATATTGGAGCTGCAGGTTCTCATATCCGTTCAACCGTTCATTCTAACAGAGCAGTGTCCGGTTCAGGCCATCACTTATAAGGCAGTATCAATTGCAAGAACTTTAGGCAGGAGGTTATTGGATATTCAAGCTCTTGGAGCTTCAAAGTAAAAAAATATATAATGTATATTCTTTTCTTTCCAAAAGGAGTAGAGTTGTCCTTGTAGATCATCTTGCCACAAACATGGCAACAGACTGCTATTTAACAGACAGCTGGACATTGCCTAAATTTCCAGAACATCACACAGGAAAGTCTCACAAACTGATAATTTTCATAACTTTAAAGTAGTATCGGTCCACAATTGTCCCTTCCAGGTCATCTAAACCTTTTGTCATTCCAGCTGGGAATCAAGGGAAAGAAGTTACTGCCTGGACCCTAGCAGGCTCGGTTGTTCATATAGGACTAAGGGTTGCAAGCCTCCGTCAGCGGTGGCGGAGCACTCTACCAGAGCAGTTGAAGCCTCATAGGCAACACATTCAAAATAATCTATGGTGCCCATCTGTAGAGGGTATCGTGGTCTTCCCAACATTCCTACTCAAACTTGACAGAATAGACCCGGGGGTCCTGTCATCAGGGAACTTTGTAGGAAGAACTATTCAGTCCTCTGTCTCATCCTAATTAGAGGATTGGTTGGACAAGTAGATCCCACCCTGTCAGCTAGTTATTTATCACTAGTATGCTGCCATGTTGGCGTCAGGAAAATGGAAAATTGTATCAAATACTTACCGTAATTTTCCTTTCCTGACGCCAAACCATGGCAGCATATGAGCCCACCCATGTGCGTTTCGGTATGTGGCTTGTTACAAAGAATGGGGTGGCGGCTAACCATGCCTTAATTTATGCTATTCACTGGTCCTGAGGGAGTGGTCAAGAGGCGGAGCTCTATCACTAGTATGCTGCCATGGTTTGGCGTCAGGAAAGGAAAATTACGGTAAGTATTTGATACAATTTTCCATTTTCACCTTATCCCTAAAAATTGGGCTAGCTTTACTGCTTTCTTATTTTGTCATTCATGAAACAGGTATTTTTTTTGAAAGCCAAAAAAAAAAAAAAACGTTTGAAAATTTTTGGCACAAATACTGTTGGAAATGTGTCCGAAAAAATGGCCGCCACTTTATTCCCTAGGGTGTTTGTTAATAAAATATATATAATGTTTGGGGGTCCTGAGTAAGTTTCAAGGAAGAAAATATAATTGTTACATGAAGGAGAGAAGTGCCAGAATAGGCGCGGTATGGAAGTGGTTAAAGTGCAACAATAAAAGTGAAAAATTCCTTGAAATTTCGTACCATGGGGGGGGGGAGGCAATTAGGGGCGCCATCAGGAATTATGGGGCCCCTTACACAGCTTCAGGCATGGGCCCCCTGGAGCAGAGAATAGGGGGGGGGGGTGCCGCCTGATATTAAGAAGGGGGGGGGCTGCCGCAATTTGATAAGCGGGGGGTTCCTTTACCAAAAAATACATATAGAAAAATATATATTAAAAAGGGTGGTAGCCATCCGGGGGCCCTGGGGACCACTGGGCCCTTTAATAAAAAGAAACTTCTGGGCTCTTTAATGAAAAATAAATTACAATATCTACATATATAAAATAATAAAAAAGGGGGTTGCCTTGGGAGCTCTGGGCCCTTTACTAAAAAATAACTACCAAAAATCTAAAAAAAAAATAACATTGGGTGGGAGCTGTGGTGGCTCAACGTGAATGGAACTGCGCTGACAAGCCGTTCACCTCTGCAGCCAAGGGTTCGGATCCCGGTCTCGGCTACATGTGAATTGAGTTTGGCTCCCAGTGGGGTGTGCTATGCAAGGTACGCCTGTGCTTAGTATGCCCACCCCCCCCCCCAAAAAAAAAACACCACACTTGCACACACTTTGGCCATGAGGTCTCCTAAAATAAAGGGAGGCGAAGGACCTACAGGGCTGGCTGGGTGGGCTACACTCCTTCATAGGGGGAGTCCCTCTGTCCCATCGGGGACAGGCCCCCCTCACACCCACCATTGCCACCGGGGGCATGGAGAAGGATGGCGATTGCAAGTCCAGCTCCTCTCTCTCGACTTCACGCACAAAATACACTTTAAAAAAGAAATTAAAGTAAAAAGTAACAAACCTGGGGAAAATGTTTATAACATTTTTAGAAGCAAAAAGGTTGTCATCTGGGGCCCTCTGGGAGCTTTCAAAATTATATTATATATATATATATGTTTAAAAAATAAACAAAAAATATATAATTTTTTTTTTTTTGTTTTTTTTTGTAAAGGTGGGGGGTTGTCATCTGGAGCCCTGGGGATCTCCGGGCCACTGGGGACCTCCAGACCCCTAAAACAAAACATTGGCCCTTTAATAACAAAAAATTTGGGGGGTTGCCACCCGGGGCCCTGGGGACCTCCAGACTGCTAAAAAATATTAAATTCCAAAAATTGGCCCTTTAATAAAAAATCCTACAAAAACCAACTAACAAATATATATACAAAAAAAAAAAAAGGGGGGTTACCATCTGGGGCGCTGGGGGGCCTCCAGGCATCTGGGCACCTCCGGACCCCCGGCCCCTTACAGGTGTACAGGGCCGCCATCATGAATTTTGGGGCCCCTTACACAGCTTCAGGCATGGGCCCCCTGGAGCAGAGAACCGGGGGGGGGGGTGCTGCCGCATGAAATTGAGAAGCGCGGGGGGGGGGTGGTGCCACAAATTGAGGAGCGGGGGGGCCCTTTACAAAAATTTTGACAGAAATAAGAAATAAAGAAAAATATATATAAAAAAGGGGGGTAGCCATCCGGGGCCCTGGGGACCTCTGTGCTCTTTATAAAATAAAAATAAAAAAGAGAGAAAATACATATATATATATTTTTTAAATATAACATTTATCGAAAAAAAGTAAAAAAACAAGGGGGTAGCCTTCCAGGGCCCTGGGGACCTCTGGGCCCTTTCCTTAAAAAAAATAAAACAAATATATTAAAAAAAATATATATATTTTTTTAAATATATATCTTTTATTTAAAAAAAAGGGCTTGCCATCTGGGGCCCTTAGTGGCCTCCGGGCCCCTGGGGACCTTCGGAGCCCTTAAAAAAAATAAAAAATAAAAAATATTTTTTTTTGTTTTAGGGTGGTTCCCATCCGGGCCCCTGGGGGCCCCTGGGGACCCCCGGGCGGTGTAATGCCTGTACCCCCCTAATGGCGGCCCTGCAGGTGTACTGCCTGTACCCCCCTGATGGCGGCCCTGGGTGTAATGTCAGCATGTGAAAAATGACATTCTGAAGGAAAAAAGCCATTTAAAACTGACTCGCGGCAATAATGAATTGTCAGCTCCTGGAAATTGCAGGAGAATTCATTCATTAAAAACACCAAAAAAAAAGCGTGGGGGTCCCCCCAAATTCAATAACCAGACCCTTTAGGTCTGGTATGGATATTAAGGGGAACCCCGCCATCAATTTAAAAAAAAAATGACGTGGGGTTCCCCCCAAATATCCATAACCAGACCCTTCAGGTCTGGTGTGGAATTTAAGGGGAACTCCACTCCAAATTAAAAAAAAAATGGCGTGGAGTCCCCCCTAAAATCCACACCAGACCCCTTATCCGAGCACGTTGACCTGGCCGGCCGCAGAAAAGAGGGGGGGACAGAGCGCGGCCCCCCCCCTCTCCTGAACCGCACCAGGCCACATGCCCTCAACATTGGGAGGGTGTTTTGGGGTGCCCCCCAAAACACCTTGTCCCCATGTTGATGAGGACAAGGGTCTCTTCCCCACAACCCTTGCCCGGTGGTTGTGGGGGTCTGCGGGCAGGAGGCTTATCGAAATCTGGAAGACCCCTTTAACAAAGGGGCCCCCCAGATCCCGGCCCCCCCCCTGTGTGAAATGGTAATGGGGTACCTTGTACCTCTACCATTTCACGAGTAAAAAAAATGTAAAGGGTTAAAAAAGACAAGAGCCGGTTTTGGACAAGTCCTTTATTATCTTCTTTCTTCTTTTCTTCGGGTTTCTTCTTCCTCCTCCTTCTTCTTCCTCTGCTTCTGTCTTGGGTCTTCTATTCCCGCATCTTGCCCGGCGTGTTCTTCCATCTTCTGTTCCTCCCGCTGTCCTTCTCGTCCGCATCTTCTTCTCCTTCTTGTTCTTCTTCGCCGGAGCGGCCGCTTCCAATTGAAATCCCCGCTGTCTGCCGGACCACGCCCCCCCCTCTGACGCCTCGGGCAAGCTCTTAGGAGTGTGCTGCAAGTGCGTCCGAGGGGGGCGTGGTCACAAGTGAGAGGGCGGGCAATTCAATTTGAAGCTCGTGCGCGGCTTTTTCTTTGCAGGAGTCGCCGCTTCCAATTGAATTGCCCGCTTTCTGGAACATGTGACCACGCCCCCCTCTGACGCACTGGCACCACACGGGGACTTTCCTAAGAGCTCGCCCGTGGCGTCAGAGGGGGGGCGTGGTCCGGCAGACAGCGGGGATTTCAATTGGAAGCGGCCGCTCCGGCGAAGAAGAAGAAGGAGAAGATGCGGACGAGAAGGACAGCGGAAGAAGATGGAAGAACACGCCGGGCAAGATGCGGGAATAGAAGACCCAAGAAAGAAGCAGAGGAAGAAGAAGATGGAGGAAGAAGAAACCCGAAGGAAAGAAGAAAGAAGATAATAAAGGACTTGTCAAAAACCGGCTCTTGTCTTTTTTTACACTGACACTTTTTTTTTCTCGTGAAATGGTAGAGGTACAAGGTACCCCATTACCATTTCACACGGGGGGGGCCGGGATCTGGGGGGCCCCTTTGTAAAAGGGGTCTTCCAGATTTCGATAAGCCTCCTGCCCGCAGACCCCCACAACCACCGGGCAAGGGTTGTGGGGAAGAGACCCTTGTCCTCATCAACATGGGGACAAGGTGTTTTGGGGGGCACCCCAAAACACCCTCCCAATGTTGAGGGCATGTGGCCTGGTGCGGTTCAGGAGAGGGGGGGGGCCGCGCTCTGTCCCCCCCTCTTTTCTGCGGCCGGCCAGGTCAACGTGCTCGGATAAGGGGTCTGGTGTGGATTTTAGGGGGGACTCCACGCCATTTTATTTTTATTTGGGGTGGAGTTCCCCTTAAATTCCACACCAGATCTGAAGGGTCTGGTTATGGATATTTGGGGGGAACCCCACGTCATTTTTTTTTTAAATTGACGGCGGGGTTCCCCTTAATATCCATACCAGACCTAAAGGGTCTGGTTATTGAATTTGGGGGGACCCCCACGCTTTATTTTTTCGTTTTTTTAATGAATGAATTCTCTTGCAATTGCCGGGAGCCGACAATTCATTATTGCCGCGAGTCAGTTTTAAATGGCTTTTTTTTTTTTTTTTTTTTTTTTTAAGAATGTCATTTTGTGCAAAGACATATTTCTAACCGCAGGAAAAGTGCACTTTATTCACCTGCTGACATCCCCCCCCCCCATGGTACGAATTTAAAAAAAATTATTCAAATGACGTGGGGGTCCCCCCAAATTCCATTACAGGCCCTTCAGGTCTGATATGGATATTAAGGGGAACCCCGCCATCAATTTTTAAAAAAAATGACGTGGGGGTCCCCCCAAATATCCATAACCAGACCCTTCGGGTCTGGTGTGGAATTTAAGGGGAACTCCACTCCAAATTAAAAAAAAATGGCGTGGAGTCCCCCCTAAAATCCACACCAGACCCCTTATCCGAGCACGTTGACCTGGCCGGCCGCAGAAAAGAGGGGGGGACAGAGCGCGGCCCCCCCCCCTCTCCTGAACCGCACCAGGCCACATGCCCTCAACATTGGGAGGGTGTTTTGGGGTGCCCCCCAAAACACCTTGTCCCCATGTTGATGAGGACAAGGGTCTCTTCCCCACAACCCTTGCCCGGTGGTTGTGGGGGTCTGCGGGCAGGAGGCTTATCGAAATCTGGAAGACCCCTTTTACAAAGGGGCCCCCCAGATCCCGCCCCCCCCCTGTGTGAAATGGTAATGGGGTACCTTGTACCTCTACCATTTCACGAGTAAAAAAAAAGTGTCAGTGTAAAAAAAGACAAGAGCCGGATTTTGACAAGTCCTTTATTATCTTCTTTCTTCTTTCCTTCGGGTTTCTTCTTCCTCCTCCTTCTTCTTCCTCTGCTTCTGTCTTGGGTCTTCTATTCCCGCATCTTGCCCGGCGTGTTCTTCCATCTTCTTCCGCTGTCCTTCTCGTCCGCATCTTCTTCTTCTTGTTTTTCTTCGCCGGAGGCGCCGCTTCCAATTGAAATCCCCGCTGTCTGCCGGACCACGCCCCCCCTCTGACGCCACGGGCGAGCTCTTAGGAAAGTCCCCGTGTGGTGCCAGTGCGTCAGAGGGGGGCGTGGTCACATGTTCCAGAAAGCGGGCAATTCAATTGGAAGCGGCGACTCTGGCAAAGAAAAAGCCGCGCACGAGCTTCAAATTGAATTGCCCGCCCTCTCACTTGTGACCACGCCCCCCTCGGACGCACTTGCAGCACACTCCTAAGAGCTTGCCCGAGGCGTCAGAGGGGGGGCGTGGTCCGGCAGACAGCGGGGATTTCAATTGGAAGCGGCCGCTCCGGCGAAGAAGAACAAGAAGGAGAAGAAGATGCGGACGAGAAGGACAGCGGGAGGAACAGAAGATGGAAGAACACGCCGGGCAAGATGCGGGAATAGAAGACCCAAGACAGAAGCAGAGGAAGAAGAAGGAGGAGGAAGAAGAAACCCGAAGGAAAGAAGAAAGAAGATAATAAAGGACTTGTCCAAAACCGGCTCTTGTCTTTTTTAACCCTTTACATTTTTTTTACTCGTGAAATGGTAGAGGTACAAGGTACCCCATTACCATTTCACACAGGGGGGGGGCCGGGATCTGGGGGGCCCCTTTGTAAAAGGGGTCTTCCAGATTTCGATAAGCCTCCTGCCCGCAGACCCCCACAACCACCGGGCAAGGGTTGTGGGGAAGAGACCCTTGTCCTCATCAACATGGGGACAAGGTGTTTTGGGGGGCACCCCAAAACACCCTCCCAATGTTGAGGGCATGTGGCCTGGTGCGGTTCAGGAGAGGGGGGGGGCCGCGCTCTGTCCCCCCCTCTTTTCTGCGGCCGGCCAGGTCAACGTGCTCGGATAAGGGGTCTGGTGTGGATTTTAGGGGGGACTCCACGCCATTTTTTTTTTAATTTGGAGTGGAGTTCCCCTTAAATTCCACACCAGACCCGAAGGGTCTGGTTATGGATATTTGGGGGGAACCCCGCGTCATTTTTTTTTTTAAATTGACGGCGGGGTTCCCCTTAATATCCATACCAGACCTAAAGGGTCTGGTTATTGAATTTGGGGGGACCCCCACGCTTTTTTTTTCCTTTTTTTAATGAATGAATTCTCCTGCAATTGCCGGGAGCCGACAATTCATTATAGCCGCGAGTCAGTTTTAAATGGCTTTTTTACTTTGAAAAATGACATTTTGTGCAGAGACAGTTCTAACCACGGGAAACATGCGCTTTTTCACATGCTGACATTAGAGCCCCCCATGCTACGAAATTTAAAGGAAAATTACACTTTTATTATTGCACTTTTAGCATTATTAAAATCACTGCTCCCGAAAAAACGGCCGTTTTAAAAAATAAAAAAAGCATTGGTACATGTCACCTGGGGCAGGACTGAGGTCCCCAAAAACTTTTTAGGACAAAACTTGCAGATTAGCCTTTAAAATTCACTATTAAGATTTCCCCCCATAGACTTATACAGGGAGTTCGGCGGCGGCTTTAGTTATCAATCACATCGCGCTGCTGCTGCCGCCGGTTCATGCGCCTAATTAGGGATTCATCCAGCGCACTAATTAAGGCATGTACCGGCGCAGCGCAGATTCATTAGTAAATCAGCCCCAATGTTTCTCTGTATCTTTTATTGGAGCCTTTTACATCATGAAACACACAGGCATATATATTATTATATAATTCCTCCCCAGTTATTTATTTTACGACTTCCTGGATTTCTCGCCAGTATTCCTTTATTTTAGGGCAGTCCCACCATATATGTGCAGTTGTTCCAATTTGTCCACATTCTCTCCAACACAGTAAGGAGTTGTCTTTGTTAAATTTGTAAATCATTTCAGGAGTCTTATGCCATCTTGAGATACATTTATAGTTCATTTTGATTGTATTTATGTCTGTTGCGGTGTTATGTACGGATGCAATTATTCTTTCAAGTTGTTGCTCTGCAAATTTCTTATTTATTTCTATTTCCCATTTCTCTATGAAACCAGGTTTCTCTTGTGTCTCTGCATCTGTCAGTATTTGATAGATTCTTGATATCACATGTTTTAATGGTATTTGTGTAGAACACAAATTTTCTAGTGGAGTTAAGTTATTTTCATCTCTTAGTGGTGTGGGTATTGACTTTATCAGATGTGTTAGTTGTAGATATTCCCATTGATTAATATCCCACCTGTTCTCTTCGTTAATCTTCTGAAGTGTTTTTATTTTCCCCTGTGTTGTAATATCTTTTAGTTGTGCTGGCCCCATTTTGTTTCCCAACCGTGTTTTTTTTCCTGGTATGAAAAGATTAGTGTTCGTGAGTGAAATTAAAGGTGAGTTATAGGTCCATTTCTTCTGTTTGTGTAGAGCATCCCATACTTGAAAGACATTCTTTGTTAATTAGTGCGTGTCTCTGTTCAACACTCTATATTTACGTGGTATCCATACATTTTTATACAGTGCTGTTTTACTTATGCTATTTTCTATTTGAATCCATTTTTTTTCCTGCTCCTTGTGTACGTTTCCCCATTCTACCCCATTCTACCATTCCAGCGATAATCGTGGCTCTATAATATCTCTGTATGTCTGGTGCTGCTAGCCCACCGCATTTTTTTCTTTTGAGTATTCCAAAATTTACCCTTGGGGCCAGATTCTCATAGAATTCCGGCGGCGTAGCGTAAGCCATTTACACTACGCCGCCGCATCGTACTAGAGCAAGTGCTTTAATCTCAAAGCACTTGCTCCGTAGTTTTCGCCTGCGTTGCGTAAATCGCCCAGCGTAAACCCGCGCAATTCAAATGGGGCGGCTTGTATTTAAATTAAGTGCGCCCCCGCGTCGAACGAACTGCGCATGCGCCGGCCGGGGAAAAAGCCCAGTGCGCATGCTCCAAAGGACGTCACATTTTCTCAATGTAAACAACGTAATCGCAGCGTACGCCAGCCCCATTGAGAATCGACGTACGCAAACAACGTAAACGACGCACAACACAACGCGGTTCCGAGGCCATACTTAACATGGCATCCGACGGCATCCGACGGTACTTCGTAAGGTTACTTCACATCGAAGCTGGGGTAACCTTACGCAGACGAAAACAACGTACGCGACGACGGGGCGGCGTAAAAGCGATCGGGAATCGGCGTACTACCTCATTTGCATATGCAAATGAGAAAACAACGTAAAGGCCACCTAGTGGCCGGAGTTGTCATTACAACTACGATCCGCAAGTGTAATGGTTTTACACTTGTCGGATGTAGAAGCGTATCTATGCAAAAGTGATGCTAAGCATCACGCGCATAGATACGAGGCAAAAAAAACGGCGATATGACGGGGTATCTGAGATACTCCGTCGTAACGCCGCTGAGAATCTGGCCCTTGGTGTTTTGTTATTCCATATATATTTTATCAACATTGTTTTTATGATCTTAAAGAAACTCTGGGGGATAGCTATGGGCAACATCTGGAATGTATATGTTATTTTGGGGAGGATGACCATCTTGAAGGCGTTTATTCTTCCTAACCATGAAAAAACTTGAGTTGTATTCTTTTTTAGATCTATTTTGACCTCGTTTAACAAATAAAGTTATAACGTTATAAAGGAATAAAGTTAGCTGTAAACAGACCTTCTATTGAGGATGTCAATCTAATCCCCAGATATGTTAGCTCTCTTTTTACCCACGTATATGCGTGTTGTTTTTGCAGAGCGAGCACTTCCTGTTACCTGACGCATTCATGGCAGCACACACTGGGGTTGTGACTCCGCCCCCACAACCTGACAGGATTGGTTAGCTATAAATCTGAGTGGGAGACACCCGGCGTCATTCTCTTTTTTTATCCTCACCTGAACAGGACTGGAACGGACGTACAGCTCGCCTCCTACCGCTATCGCCCCAGCAGGTTCAGCCTCTCCTGTTTGGAAGTCCCCCCTGTACAGTCTCTAATAGAGCTCTATGGGGGGAACCCCGCTCTGGTGGTCTCGGGGGTCAAAATCCCGGCGAATACCTGGCATCCTACAAGCTCTAAATGAGCTTAGATTTGGCAGTGGCTCCCCTTACCTTCTTTTGAAATCCTCTTGTCTATCCAGTCTGTTTCCCCTTCTTTCTGGTATATTTAGGTTATTGGAGCCCGCAGACTGCTGGGCCTTGTGGTTCCTCGCTCCTGGCGTCCCTCTGGCCGCTCTGCGCATGCGCACAGCGGAGTGATGACGTCAGGGGCTTACTCGCCCTCATCCAAGATGGCGCGGGGTCGCGCGCGGCGCTACTGCGCATGCGCGATCGCGTCATCAACGCCGCGACGGCGGCGCCAGCTTTAAATAGGAAACTTTTCCCTTTTTTCTCCGAGGTTGCTGCTTTGCTCCAACTTCTCTATATTACTTGCCCCAGGTAAGCCTTGTTCCTCTCCCCAGAATGGCTGTGCCCTTCTCCCTTCCTAACCTTATTTCTCTTCCTCTTGTTTTCCTCCAGCTGCTACTTCTCTGCTTTATGGAGTCCACTGCCCTAGCAGACCACTGCCAACAAACAAGGTAGGTAGGCCATCAATAGAGGTAAGTAGGGAAGAGAAAAAAGAGAGCCGGCCACTAAACACTGCCTTCTTTCGCAGTCCCACCAGGCCCAGCGATGCAAGCCCACGGCGCAGGGAGAGATCCAGACATTCATCTAGGAGATCCCGCAGAAGTCGGTCAAGAACCTCCTCCCGCTACCGCCGATTTAGGCGCAGCCGATCACGCCATAGTCGATCTCGCCACAGCAGGTCTCATCGGAGACGGTCTCCCTCAGTGCACCGCGAACGTTACCATACCCGTCCTGCGGCTAATGCCTGCTGGGTGTGTGGTGCCATTGCAATGCCAGGAAAATTAGCATGTCGCACCTGCTTCAATGAAGCGGTTGGAGAAAGGGAGGTGGACGCCAGGACAGCGACAAGTCTTGCCAGAGATCCGGTGCAGGATTCAAACTGGACCCCTCTAACCGGCGGTGACCCCACCCCAGGCACCTCATCGGCTCTTGACCCCTATGCCCAACTAGCGGGGACCCTGTCCGACCAGGAAGAGCATGAGATGACATCAGGATTTGACTTCAGCCTAGTTGAGCCCTTTGCACGCTCCATTAAGGAGGCTATAGGCTGGGAGGATCCCGTGGCAGAACCGAAGGTTGGGAAGTATTTTCCCGAATTAGGAAGGGATCCGGAACTATTTCCTTTCATAGATGAGTTAGAAGATCTCATTAAAGATGAGTGGGAAAAACCTGATAGGCGGCCCAGCCTCTCTAATAAGCTTGCTAAGCTGTACCCGCTAATGGAGTCCAAGGTGTCTTCCCTCATTAACGCTCCCGTTGTCGATTCATCCCTGATGCGACTCGCCCGCCATGTCACCTTGTCTCGTTCCGAGATGTGCTTGACCGCAAGATGGATCTGGAATTGAAGAAATCGTACTCTTCAGCAGGGGGAGCCTGTAGACCAGCGATTGCCACGGCTGCAGTTGCTAAAGCCATGTCCACATGGGCAGCCAATGCGGAGAAGGCCCTCTTAGAAGGGACTGACCAGAGGGAGGTGATATCCTCTTTACAAGAAATTAGGCTAGCAGGAGACTTTGTGGCAGGAGCCTCAGTGGATATCATTCGCTCCTCGGCTCGCTCCATGTTAGCTTCGGTAATGGCCCGCAGAGCCTTATGGCTGAAACCCTGGGTCGCTGACTCAAACTCCAAGTCCAACTGGTGCAAGATCCCGTATGATGGCGTAAACCTGTTTGGTGCGAAATTAGATACGGCAATCTCCAAAGTTACCGGAGGAAAATCGGGGCTTATCCCCTCCGACAGGAGACCCAAGCCCCAGAGGGGGCCTACCCTCAGGCGCAATCTGCCCAATAGGTACAGAGAAGCCAGAAATTATCGCCCAGGCAGGGAATTTAGAAGAGATGGGAGATCTACTCGCCCCCCCTTTGCTAGGGGTCAAAAGATCAAGGCCATTACCACAGGGGACCAGCAAAAGTCTTTTTGAAAATTCGCCTGCCCACCCAGCTCAGGTGGGCGCCAGGCTCAGGAATTTTGCACAACTTTGGGCGGAACATTTAGAAGACCAATGGGCCCTTTCCACGGTCAAACAAGGCCACAAATGGAGCTTTATGGGGGCATTGCCTCACACGGTTTTTCAACCCACCAAAATTCCCTCCTCCTCAGACAAAAGGAAACTTCTACTGCAGTACGTCTCGGATTTAATTCGGAAGGAAGCAGTCATAGAGGTCCCTTCCCACCAGAGAGGCAGGGGATTTTATTCCCCTCTGTTTCTGGTGCGAAAGAAATCAGGAGACCTTCGGCCTGTATTGGACCTCAAACGTCTAAACAAAAGGATCCAAATAGAAGCCTTCAAAATGGAAAGTCTCCAGTCTATCCTTCTGGCAGTGAACTTAGGAGATTGGATGCTGTCCGTCGACCTGTCAGACGCTTACCTTCACATACCAATCCACCCCGCTTTTCAGAAATTCCTTCGTTTTTCCATCGGGCAACACCACTTTCAGTTTCGATGCCTGCCCTTCGGCATCTCTTCAGCACCCAGGACATTCACAAAGGTCCTCCTCCCGCTCATAGCACTCCTCAGGGAGAAGGGCTTGCGGGTTCACCATTACTTGGACGACATACTGTTCCTAGCGGCGGATCAGGAGACTCTGCGCTTCCAACGCAATATCCTAGTCTCAACCCTTCAGAGCTTCGGGTGGTTAATCAATTGGCAGAAGAGCAGCCTAGAACCCTCACAAGTGATGACGTTCCTCGGAGCACAGTTGGATACGAGACAGAACAGGGTGCAGTTGCCTCTAGAAAAGGTGGAACCCCTAGCTCGGAAGGTGCAAAACCTACTATCCTCCAAATCTACGTCGGCCAGGTCCTGCATCAGCCTGTTGGGCTCTATGTCCTCAACTATACCCATGATCCAGTGGTCCCAGTGGCGAATGAGGCCTTTACAAAACACTTTTCTCAGACAGTGGGACGGGACCTCAATGCACCAACCCATCAACATTCCCAGCCATGTGAGACCCAAACTTTTTTGGTGGACTCTGCCTCCCAAACTCAGGGGCTTCAGACCTATAGTCCCTCCGAGTCCGGAAATCGTGACATCAGATGCCAGCGAGAAGGGTTGGGGGGCGCACTACTGGGATCAGACAGCCCAGGGACGATGGCTTTTTCCTGCTCGAGGAGTGGTCTCAAACATTCTGGAGCTTCGAGCGGAGTTCCAGGCCCTCTTGGCTTTCGAGCCTCTGCTACAGGGGAAATACGTCCAAATTCGTATGGACAACAAAGTGGCGGTGGCCTACGTCCAGAGGCAAGGCGGTACCCGAAGTCGCACGCTACTAGAGGAAGTTCGCCCCATAATTGAATAGGCCCAGACACATCTATCGGACCTACGAGCAGTTTACGTCCCAGCGGATCAAAACACGCTAGCCGACTTCCTGAGCAGGGAACTTCGATCGAACAACGAATGGTCCCTGAACCTCCGGGAGTTCTCTATGCTGACGGACACCTGGGGGATTCCGGAGATCGACCTGGCAGCGACACCAGCCAACACCAAGTGCCCGAGATTTCTGTCCAGAGTACCCTTTCCGACAGCGGAGGGGACAGATTGCCTTCTCCACCCATGGGACTTCAACCTAGGATACACCTTCCCTCCGACTCCCTTGATAGCGAGATTTCTATGCAGACTCTGGAGATCGTCAGCCACAGTAATAGTGGTAATACCATTCTGGCCAAGGAGGCCTTGGTTCACAACTCTACTACAGCTCAATACTTGTCCTCCTATCCATCTACCAGCGTCACCGGACCTCCTACTCCAGGGCCGATCCTTCCATCCGGCCCCCGACAGGCTCCACTTGACAGCCTGGAGGTTAAAGGGCTAGATTTAGGGAACAGGGATGCTCCCAGGAAGTCATGACAACCTTAATGCAAGCCAGAAAGGTTTCGACAAACACGGTCTACACAAGAATTTGGGAAAAGTTCACCCACTTGGCGCAACTTAGAGGCTGGAATCACATCTCGCCAGACCCTTGCCAGATTCTAGAGTTCCTTCAAACGGGTATCGACAAAGGCCTGAGCTCAAACACCCTTAGGGTACAGATCTCCGCTCTTTCTGCAAAGACTGGCACTAGATGGGCCCTGCACCCTCTGATTACCCAGTTCATGCAGGCCTGTGCGAAGATCAGACCTCCAAGAAGACCACCCTTTCCAGCCTGGGATCTTTCGGTGGTACTAGAAGCACTTTCCAATCCTCCCTTCTTTCCACTCAGCTCAATCTCCTTATGAGACCTGACCCTGAAGTTATCCTTCCTCATCGCTATAGCTTCAGCTAGAAGAGTGTCGGAGTTGCAAGCTCTCATGTTCAAGGAGCCATATTTGGTTTTTCTACCAGACAGGGTGGTGTTGAGGCCTTCTGACCGTTTCCTCCCCAAGGTTACCTCGGCTTTCCACTACAGCCAGGATATCGTCTTACCATGCCTTACTAACGAGGATGGGGAACCTCACGCTTTGGACATTAAGTCTACAATCTCCAGCTACCTGTCGGCTACCACCCATCTTCGCTCGTCAGACGCCCTCCTGATTATCCCTCACGGAGCCAGGCGAGGCCAGGCGGCCACTTCCCGAACCATCGCCTCTTGGCTAGTCAGAGCTATAGAAAAGGCATACTCTATGCAACAGCTAGAGATCCCGGAAGGCATCAAAGCGCATTCAACCAGGGCAGTGGCGACCTCCTGGGCAGCATATTGCGGGGTCTCGTCAGAAACCATCTGCAGAGCAGCTACCTGGTCTTCCAGGCATACCTTCATATCCCACTACAGAGTGGACGCAGCTCTTTTGGCTACAGCTGAATTTGGCAGATCTGTCTTCAGGGCCAATTCTTCGGCTCTCTAGAGAATAAATACTTTGCATTGAACCCTCCCGACTGGCGAGTTATTTCCCAGTGTGTGCTGCCATGAATGCGTCAGGAAAATGGAAAATTGTATACTCACCTTTCCGTAATTTTCCTTTCCTGACGCATCTTCATGGCAGCACACAACTGCCCACCCTACTGTTCAATGATGATATATACGGAGAATGACGCCGGGTGTCTCCCACTCAGATTTATAGCTAACCAATCCTGTCAGGTTGTGGGGGCGGAGTCACAACCCCAGTGTGTGCTGCCATGAAGATGCGTCAGGAAAGGAAAATTACGGAAAGGTGAGTATACAATTTTCCATTTTCCCGACGCCAATATTTAAAATTTCTGTTTTTATGGGATTAATTTTGAAATTTGAAAGTTATCCATACTTTTTTATTTCATTGGCTACATTCAACAGGGTTGACGTTGGATTTGTTATATACATTAAGATGTCATCGGCATAAGCCACTACCTTATATTCTTGTTCACCTGTTCTCACCCCCTCTATTCTAGGGTTATTTCGCAGGGTTGCCAGGAAGGGTTCTAACGTTAATATATATAGAAGGGGAGACAGTGGTCAGCCTTGTCTAGTCCCGTTGTGCATTTCAAAAGGGGCTGATACTTTACCATTTACCTTAACCATAGCCGTTGGCCTGTTGTACAAATTTTGTATCCAGTACCTAATTCTAGGGCCCATCCCCTGATGTTGAAGCGTTTCCATCATGAATCCCCAGTCCACCCTGTCGAAAGCTTTCATAGCATCAATCTACAGGAGTAGGACTGGGGGTTCTACGGCCTTATTTTTCTGGAGCAATAATATGGTTTTTAGAGTGTTGTCTCTGCCTTCTCGTCCTGGTGACAAGGATTTTTGCATATAGTTTTGTATCAGTATTTAAAAAAAGCTATAGGTCTATAACTAGAACATAATGTCTTGTCTTTCTCAGGTTTTGGTATAATGGTGATATGGGCCAATAAAGATTCATGTCGCATTTCTTTTTCTTCTCCGATTTGATTGAAGTACTCACATAGTCTCGGGATCAGCTGTTTTTGATTTTTTTTTGTAGTATTTGATGGTGAACCCATCTGGTCCAGGGCTTTTCCTGGTCGGTGTTTCGTTTAATGCTCTTATGATTTAATCTTGTGTAATCTCCATTTCCAAGGCTGCCAGATGTTCTTCTTGTATTTTTGGCAGGTTCGCATTTTTTAAATATTCTTGTATTTTTTCCTTCCTCTTCTTTTTCTCCTTTTGTGGGTCTTCCTTTTCAATTGCACATAATGTACTATATTATGTATGAAACGCGCTTGCAATGTCTGCTGTTTTATTCATCATTTCACCACTTCCGTTCTGAATCTTCTCTATATAGTTTAGGGACTTATTACGCTTTAGCATTTTTGGAAGATGTTTTCCGGGCTTATTTCCTCCTTTATATCGCTCCTTTCTAAGCCTGAAAAATTCCTTTCTTGTTTCCTGTTCCATTAGGTCTTTCAACATCTCCCTTTTTGTTATTAAGGCACATTGGGTTTCAGTCTTTGCTTCCCTTTTATGTCTTTGCTCTAACTCAAATATGTCTCTTAAAATCTTTCGGGTGTTGGTTTCTCTTTCTTTCTTTTTTTTGGCACCGATCGCTAGCAGTTGGACCCTTATGACAGCCTTGTGTGCTTCCCATATCATTGCTTTACTTAGTTCTGGTGTGTCGTTGGCCAGGAAATAATCAGCGATTTCTGTTTCTATTATCTTCTCTACTTCTTGATCTTCAATTATATCTTCATTTATTCTCCAGACTCTTTTACCTGTCGTTTCCCTGTTAACTTTTAGTTAACTTTTAGTTTAGTGTGGCTATTTCTATGTTTGTTTCCACAACTTCCTCCAATAAACTATGTTAAATCAATATATAGTCCAATCTTGAGTACATTCCGTGTACTATTGAGTGGTAAGTATAGTCTTTTACACTTGAATGTTGAATCCTCTAGATATCTACTAATTGATGTTCAAATAATTTTCTTTTTAATCTTGTTAATTCTTTTGTTTCTGTGTTCACTACTCTAGAGGTGGAGTCTAGATAACTGTCCATATTGAAATTTAAGTCCCCTGCCAGTATTAAGTGGCCCTTTTTAAAATCGCCAAGTTCCTTTAGGATCTCTAGCAGAATTTTTTTTAGGATGCTTATTAGGGCCATATACATTGGCCAAAGTATATTTTTTTGCCAGAGATAGTGCCTACCAGGAACAGGAATCTACCGTCCGGGTCCACCTTCCTCTCTTCTATCTTGAAACCGACATTCTTCCCGAAACCAATTGCCACCCCTTTTGCCCTTTTTATAGGAGTGTCACCATAGTACCATATGGGGATTTTCTTTTGAGTATAGTTTAATAATACTTCTTTGGCTGCTTTGTCTTTTTCCAGACTTCCTTCCTTTCAACCTGAACCGGGGTGGAGGGAACCCGGGCCCCGTTTTGCACCAAGGGTTCCTCCCGCCCCCATAGCGACATATAGCGGGTCGACCACAAGTTGTCTATTTTGTTTTTTCCCTTTTGAACAAACCATTCCCCTTCTACCCCCTTATTCCCTCCCATACCCTCCCCACCCCCCCTTCTCCCTGATCCCTTTGCACTTTTTGATGATCTAGAATCATGGTCTTTGCAGGTACCTACAACTTCCTTACCTGCCTACTAAGTGCACGAGGTGGCAAACTGTCTAGCGCTCTTGTCGACCACCTTTGGGCGACACAAGAGCTCTCCACAAGTCCCGATCTCCAGCCCCCTTCTGTCTATTTCTTGTTATTCCTCCCTCCCCCTTGCCCCTGTTACTGTCCCTCCCCCCTCATGACTTCCTCCTGGTAACTAAATGCTATACCTCTTCATCCTGCATTTCCCCTTTTTGACTCGTACTACTTCCCCTTAAAGCTTCCGGTACAGGGATATTCAGTTTTCCACAGAACTCCTCTACTTCTTTGATGAACCTAAGTTTCACTGTTTGACCATTCTTTTTCCCCACCAAGCATGCAGGGAAGCCCCAGTTATACTGGATCTCGTTTTCTTGTAATGTTCTTATCAGAGGTTTTAGTGCCCACCTTCTCCTAAGTGTGTCTTGGGATAGATCTGGATATATTTCTAACGATTTTTCTTTGTATTTTAACGGTGGCTTCCCCTTCATACTTCTCCATATTTGTTTTTTTCCTCAAGTTTCTCAAACCTTACTATTATATCCCTTGGACTCTCTGTTTGGGATTCTCATGGGTCTTCTTATCCTGAAAACTTCTTCAATCATTATGCTATTTCTTTTCTTGGTTT
Organism: Rana kukunoris; assembly: GCA_029574335.1. Taxonomy (NCBI): domain Eukaryota; kingdom Metazoa; phylum Chordata; class Amphibia; order Anura; family Ranidae; genus Rana; species Rana kukunoris. The sequence goes on along the minus strand of CM056055.1, from coordinate 75,775,483 downwards.
CCCAATATGTGGTTAATATTTTCTCCATGATTTCTTTCAGATCTTCTTTCTGGCGGTGTTCAGGGAGTCCTCTAATTCTCAGATTCTTTCTCTTGTTCTTATTCTCCTGTTCTTCCATTATGTAAGCTTGTTCCCGCTGATATATTCTAAGGGATTTTATTTCTCTTTTTAGTTCTTTTATCATGTTTGTGTGGGTGTCTGCTTTATTTTCAACCTTTTCTACTCTGGTGAGTAAGTGTCCCACATCATTATGAATTATAGCTATCTCTTTTTTCAGAGAAGACTCCAAACTTTTCAGTGATTTTTCCAAGGCTGCAAACATGGTTTCAATATCGCATTTCGTTGGGAGTTTGTCCTTACCTTGTTGTTCCTCTTTTCCTAATCTTTCTACCTCCCCTTCTATTTCAACCTCTATTTCTTTTTGGGGCTCTGCATATGCGCTTACTTCTGGTACTGTTTTACTTTGAGTTTTCTTTTCCCTTTTCTCCCTTATTTCAGTTTGCCATCCCTTAGTAGTTTGCTTTTCTGCACCTTGATTATTTCCGCTTGAGCCCAGTGTCACATACTTGGTCATAGGCCCAGGGCTTACGCTTACACGGGGTGATTTTGGTACAGCTCCCCCTCTCCCTGATTTTCCCCTCATACTGCCTATCATCTCAAAACAAGTAGAACAGCAGAAGGGAAAAGTAAAACCGGGCGCTGGCGCTAAAAATAAGGTGCTGGAAAGGCAAATCGAGGAAGGTATATCCTTAAAAAAAAAAAAAAAACCACAGACGGAAGGAAAAAATATTTTGTTCTCAGATCTTTTTCGTTTTGTTCCTTGTCAGCCTTAGTATGTTCTTAGGCCTCGTACACACGATCAAATCTGTCTGCTGGAACGTCACCGCCACGTCAACGACACGTCAGCGCGCTGTCTGCTGGCGGGGATTTTGGTTTGCTCGTGTGTACACACGCGCAAACCAAAATGCCAGCAGACAGATTTGTTCAAATCGGTCGGACAGACCGTTTTGAACAAATCTATTTACTCGTGTGTACGAGGCCTCTGTTACAAACATTAGGCGTGCAAGCGTACTTTATTTCCTGCGACTTAGACTGTTACTTTGACTGCTTGACTGCTTTGACTGTATTAGATAACTATAGATAACTATGTTATATGTTTATGTTAAGTTCTTTTTTTCTGTCTTCTTGTATCGGCCTGCAGTCTTAATGTCGTGCAACACAGTGCGATACAGTACAAAGTGATTTCATAGAACACTGATAATCCTTTCAGTTTAATTATATCAATTGTCCATCACAGTTAGGAGTCCCAGAAAGGGGAAAGATAAAAATGTCCGGGTTGGAGTACTGAGGAAGGTACTCACACTCTCTTCCCTTTCCTACCTCCCCTTACCTGGTCTTTCTATGAATGGCGGACAAGGAGAACTGAGTTTCTGCTTTATCCTCTTCAGTCCAGTGAATGAGCATTAGCAATAGGAATTCACTTTGGGGTATTTTATCAGGGGGCCTCTCTTTTCCATACGGGCAGGGGGGGGATGGATGGAGGTAGGCGGGGATGCAGGCTATTATATCTGAGGTGTACTCTCTAATTTCTCCTCCTTATTCTTTACCTCTCTCTGGATCATTGAGTCACCTCACCTCTTCTTATCTCATTCAGGTAGAGCTCCGCTCGTACCTACATGGCTCCCCCCATCAACTGTCTATGGACTTCGTGGATTTCGGCCTGCTCTGTTACCCCCCTACCTGTTCCTCCTGATTCCAGCCATCCTCTGCTGTCTGCGAGATCTTAAATGCGATCGTGACTCTCCCGGCTCTCGCGGCTCTCACTCCCCGCCTCGTCTCTCCGCAGACGCCACACTCTACACTGCGTTCCGGCCCGTGGTTCCTCCTTCCAGGTACCAAAAAGCCGAAGCCAAAGCCACAGCTTCCTCTCCCCTCTCTCTCCCTCGCAGGTTCAGGCAGATAGCATGCTTAACAGCGCTTAACAGTGTACAGTGCATTCAGCCGCACACAGTGCATTCAGCCGCACAGGGACGGGAGCTCAGCGTGCATCATACAGGGGTTGGGAACCTGGAACTTACGGCGCGCTCCTGACTGGTGCCATTACCAGACTCCTCCCTCGAAAACGGTTGGTTTGACAGGAGGTGGTTCTAAAACATTGGGGGCCAATCTGTGTCTCAATGCTGATGCCCCTCTATAGATCACTTGAGGTTTGGCAGGTAACACAGAGATGAGTACAGGATCATTCTTAAGCATGTGCCAGTGTTTGTTGATAAGATTCTTGATGTTATAGTGCTGGGCCGAATAGGTGGTTAGAAAAGGGACCACAGGGAGTTCCCTATTGCACGAAGGCCTGCTGATGAGAAGGTCAGCTCTATCCTTCAATTTGACTTCCTCCAATGTGGACATGAGGGAGCGGATTTCATACCCTTTTTCACAGAATCTCTGTGTTAGAATATTTGCCTGGTTTAAAAACTCACTTTCATTAGAGCAGTTACGCTTAATCCACAAATACTGACTCTTTGGCACAGACTTCAACCAGGACTCATGATGGCAACTGTCTACTGGTATGTATGAATTGCGGTCTGTACTTTTAATGTGTGGAGGTGATGAATTCTCCCTGAGAGACTGAGATTTTAAGGTCTAGGAAATAAATGCTAGATTGGCTTGCCTCAAAATTCAAATGTATGCCTCTAGAGTTAGTATTAAGGAACTGCATAAAGGACTGAAGTTCCTCTAATGAACCATCCCATAAGAGGAGGTTGTCGTCAATGTACCTCGCCCACAACTTGAGTTGGGGTTTCTGGTCAACATAGACGACATCCTCCTGCCACAAGGCCATAAAGAGGTTGGCCAAACTGGAGGCATATTTAGCCCCCATTGCAACCCTTCTATCCTGGTGGTAAAATTGGTTTTGGAACCTAAAAGTAGTTCCTGGAGGCAGCAAAATTAAGCAGCTCTAAAATGAAACAGACCTGTTCATCGAACCAACCTGAATCTCGTCTGAGATAGTATTCAACTGCAAAAAGTCCCAAATCATGGGGATCACAGTATATAAAGGTGTCACGTCAGCTGTAACGAGCCACATATTTTCAGTGGGTTTGAGGTCTGAAAGAATATTAATTACATGGCGGGAGTCTTTAAGGTGAGACGGCATGTTGGATACCAGGGGTTGGAGAAAACAATAAATATACCTGCCCACCCGGAAAGTGAGGGAATCAATCCCACTCACTATGGGGCATCCCGGGGGGCAGATCTGATGTTTATGAATTTTCAGAAGGTAGTAAATAATGGGTGTCCTAGGGGCTGTGGGGATAAGGTAGACCTTCTCCTTTTTATTGAGAATCCCTTCCTTATATCCCCTTTTGACAATACGTTCCAGTTGTTCCAGATAGGACTTCTTAGGGTCGGACCTTAAGGGAGTGTAGGTATCTATGTCGCCCAAAATTCTTTCCAATTTCGGTCAAATAGTCACTCCTATTAAGGATGACTATCCCACCCCCCTTATCAGCGGGTCTGATAACGATCTCTTTATTGTCACAAAGGGAATCAAGACCTGCTTTGAGCTCACGGTCTGATCTGATTCTTTTAAAAGGGAGTTTGTCAAGGTCTCTGAGAAGTACATCTCTAAAAACCTTAATGGAAGGGGCCACTGCTCCCGGGGGATTATAAAGGGATGCATTTGATAGTACAAAGCCTCCAGATGCTAGTTGGCTGTTAGTAATGGGGTTTGAAAGCATATATCTTTTGATGTTTATTTTCCGTATTAACTTGTGAATGTCCATATATGTTTCAAATTTGTTAAGTTTGCGAGGTAGGACAAATTTTAAGCCCTTGTCCAGAACAGATTTTTCTGATTGGTTCAGGACAACTGTACTAAGGTTGAAAATTCCTGAACCCGCTACACTTTTTCCTTTTTGATTCGTAGCTTTCTCCCCCCTCTGACTCCAATCTTAGAATTCCGGCTCGCTTGACGCCCTGTCTGGGCCGGTGAAAACCCCACTATTGTGGGTCCTGACCAAAGGAGCCCGGACCCCCATTGGGGTATTCATTATTTTCTGGTTTCACCAGAGGGGCCACAGGTACACCCCTACTTTGTAGAGGATAAGGAGTGGCTTCTCTCTCATAATATTCTACCGACCCATCTTTATCTCGGAGGGTATGGAATCGATTTTGGGTATCGACCTGATACTCACATTCTCTTTTAGAAAGAGTGGGAGGTTCAAAATGACTAGGCCCTAGGCCATACCGATAATATGGTGGGTGGGAGTAGGAAGCACCTCGAGGGGGGGGGCAAAAGTGAAGGTGGCCCACCCCCATACTGCGGGTACCCTTGTGATCATACCTGAGGGGGTCGCCCCTGATTGTAATTAGGCTGATTGTAGTAAGTACTTCATCCTCTGCCCCCTCCATGACCCCGATTAGATCCAGGGCTCCGCCGGGGAGGCGGTGGCAGATAAATGGATGAAGAACCACCCCTGCCTCCATTTTGAGCTCTAAAGGGGGATGAGTGAGAACCCCTTCTAGATTGACCATGAGATAATGGACGGCCCCTAGACAGATACTCTAGTTGGAGCACAGTAATAACCCCTGCTGCAAAATATTGCATCTAAAATCATTATTATACGCCCCTGTTAAACAGTGGCAGAAAAATTGGGCCTTAGGCACTTGTGGCGGTACCACAACACTGCAACCCCTCACAGATTATGTAATTGGAGCTCAGCAAAGAGCCACATGCAAAGTATTGCATCAAAAATTGTTATTATACGCCCCTATTAAACAGGGGCAGAAAAATTGGGCCTTAGGCACAACACTACAACCCCTCACAGATACTGTAATTGGAGTGCAACAAAGAGCCACATGCAAAGTATTGCATCAAAAACTGTTATTATACGCTCCTGTTCAACAGGGGCAGAAAAATTGGGCCTTAGGCACCGGTGGCGGTGCCCAGAACCAACAATGTTCTTACAAGCTATCAGTCCGGAGCATAACAGGACAGTCACTCAGCATCAGCATATGCAGTCTCCCAGGGATCTGACATTTCAAAAAAAGTATTTAGTTACATCAGCATCAGGTGCAAGGTAGCTGGTGTTAATTCAACCCTGATTTATTTTTATGAAGGTCAGTCGATCGATGGAGTCGGTGGAGAGGCGCACCCTGTGATCGGTCACAAAGCCTCCAGCAGCACCGAATGTGCGTTCTGTAAGAACACTGGATGCAGGGCAAGCCAGTAGCTCAAGATCCAGTAAGCCAGAGTATTTTCGGTGGGGAAGGTGTCCAAGTCTGATCTTGCCCCTAGGCAATTCCCACACCATGTAAACCAGACGCTGGCGATGATTGCTGGAACCGGTCATACCTTGGGGCTGCGGACTAAAAAATTGTCCGAACGCATCGGTCAGACGGCCACTTTCTCCACCGCTCCTTCTGTGACTCACCGAAGCCTCAGCAACACGTTGTCCAGGACCAGGATTTGGTAATCCCCCAGGTTCTGGGAACACATTGCACAAACCCTTCTGCAAGTCATCCCGAAGAAGTTTCATCTTCTGTTCCCTCTGCAACGGCAAGAAAAGGTCCGCAACCTTACTCTTGTAACGTGGATCAAGGAAAGTTGCCAGCCAGTAATGATCCCTCTCCTTGATACCACGAACACAAGGATCCTTACGCAGGCTTTGCAGGATCAGGGAGGCCATGCAGCGTAGGTTTGCTGTGGCATTCGGGGCACAGTCCTCTGGGTCACTGAGGACGACAGGATCCGTAGCCACCTCATGCCAGCCACGTAAAAGTCCACATGTTCCTTGGGACTGTAAGTGATCCCTTGAAGACTGCTGCTGCTGATGCTGAGTGCTAGGCTCCACCTCCATGCTGCTGATACAATCATCCTCCTCCTCCTCCTCCTTGTCCTCTTCCTGTGTGCTAGGCGGGCAAGCAGGACCACTGTCTGGATAAAGGGAGCCTTGAGAGGTAAGGAAGTCCTCCTCTTCCTCCCTGTGTTCTGCCTCAAGGGCCCTGTCAATTATTACACGTAGCGTGTGCTCCAACATGTGAATAAGAGGGACAGTCTCACTGATGCATGCACTGTCACTGCTCACCATTCTCGTGGCCTCCTCAAATGGTGACAGGACAGTACATGCATCCCTGATCAAGGCCCACTAGCGTGGGGAAAAAAACAAGCTCCCCTGACCCAGTTCTACTGCCATATTGGCACAGGTACTTAATAATGGCCCTCTGCTGCTTGTGCAGCCACTGCAGCATGGCCAATGTAGAGTTCCATCTGGTGGGCATGTCACAGATTAGGCGGTTCTGGGGCAGGTTGTATTCCTTTTGGAGGTCTGTCAGCCGAGCCGTGGCATTGTATGACCTTCAGAAATGCACACAGACTTTCCTGGCCTGCTTCAGGACATCCTGTAAGCCCGGGTACCTGCCCAAGAACCGCTGCACCACCAAATTCAGAACATGAGCAATACAGGGCACATGGGTCAGGTGTCCCTGTCGCAGGGCAGAGAGGAGGTGGGTGCCATTGTCGCTAACCACCATTTCTGACTTAAGCTGGCGTGGGATCAACCACCTCTGAGCCTGCCCCTGTAGAGCTGACAGAACCTCTGCCCTAGTGTGGCTCCTGTCTCCCAAGCACACCAGCTCTAGCACCACTGGACCATGAGTCAGCGGTAATATGCACCTTACCACTGACTGCCCTGTCCAGCGAGGCATGGACATTGCCTTCCACATGCCAGGAAGGAGCAGGAATCACCCTCCGTGAGAACTTGCCACTGAGGTACTGCACATTCCACAAACTCACGGAAAAGGTAGCAGTTGAAGTGCTAGCAATTTCGCTAAGCTAGCATTCAACAGCTGGGCTTGTGGATCGCTGGGAGAGTACTTCTTTCGATGCTGCAGCAGCTGGGGCAGGGAAATTTGTCTGGCACTATCAGTAGATTGCCTGCATGTAATACTAGGTTGTAACACACCTAATTCTACACCTTCAGTCCTATCAGTGCAGGCTTCAGAGAGGACTGAGTGTCTAGTGGGGTTGGAGTTTCCAGCTGATGAGGGGCAAGGGGAGGTCCGCTTTGTTCTTTGGTGTGGGTCTTTTAGATATTTTTGCCAACGAACTGCATGGCACGTCGACGTATGTCTGGTCAAGCATGTGGTGCCCAAGCGGGTGATGTTTTGGCCACGCGAGATACGCTTGAGACATATGTTGCAAATAGCAATGGTGCGATCTGATGCACATGTCTCAAAAAAGGCCGAAACCAAAGAACTTTTGCAGTAACGTTGAGACAAAGCAGAGCCATGCACAGGCGTAGCTCTGCGATGTAATGCAGTTGGTGTGCTGCACTTAACCACTTAAGCCCCGGACCATTATGCTGCTAAATGCCCAAAGGCATTTTTACAATTCGGCACTGCGCCGCTTTAACAGACAATTGCGCGTGTGACGTGGCTCCCAAACAAAATTTGCGTCCTTTTCTTCCCATGAATAGAGCTTTCTTTTGATGGTATTTGATTGTCTCTGCGATATTTTTTTTTTGCGATATAAACGGAAAAAGACCGAAATGTTCTACTTTTTGTTATAAGAAAAATCGAATAAACTAAATTCTAGTCAAACATTTAGGCCAAAATGTATTCAGCCACATGTCTTTAGTAAAAAAAATCGCAATAAAAAAACTAGCTACCTAGCGGCAATCGTGACACTAATACAGCGATCAGAAAACTGATCGCTTAGTGACACTGGCAATAGGGGGTGAAAGGGTTAACTAGGGCGGTGATCAAGGGGTTAAAACTTTATATGGGGGGTAGGGGGATACCATTGTCCTAACACTAACTGTCTGTCACACTAACTGTCACACTGACACTAAATGCAGTGATCAGTAAATATATGATCACTGCATTCAGTGACACTGTGACAGGGGACTAGGGGGGTGATCGGGGGGGTTTTATGCGCCTATGTGTACTGTGTTAGTGTAGTGTTGGTGCAAACTCACTGTGTGATGTCTTCTCTCCTCAGTGGCGGTTGAAAAGACCGCCACGAGGAGAGATTACATCACTTCCCCCACAGGCAGAGGGTGGGGGAGTGCGCGGATTGGCTGGGAGCGATTGCGAGGGGGTGGCTAGAAACGAATAGCCACCCCCTCATCCCGGATCGCTCCTGCAGCCATGGAGACCGCCGCAAGTACCGGGGGGTCCGATCGGACAACCGACCCACGTCTAGGCTGGGACATACAGGTACGCCAATGTGCCTGTCCGTGCCATTCTGCTGACGTAAATGTACATGCGGCGGTCCTTAAGAAGTTAAGCTGGCCCCTGGAGGGCATCCTGCCTCTTTGGAGATGTGCCTGTGGCTCATCCTCCTTCTCCTCCTCTTCCTCCTCCTCTCTCCTATCAGGCACCCACGTAGAGTCAGTGACCTCATCATGCCCTTCCTTCTCATCACTGTCGAAAACCTGTGCAGTAACAGCAATTACGTTTAGGTGCTATTTAACACCACAAGTGCAGTAACAGCAACTGTGTTTAGGTGCTATTAAACAGCACACATACAGTAACAGCAAGTATGTTTAGGTGCTATTAAACAGCACATGTGCAGTAACAGCAGTTACAGCCACTGCGTTTAGGTGCTATTAAACACCACAAGTGCAGTAACAGCAAGTACGTTTAGGTGCTATTAAACACCACAAGTGCAGTAACAGCAAGTACATTTAGGTGCTATTAAACACCACAAGTGCAGTAACAGTAACTGTGTTTAGGTGCTATTAAACAGCACACATACAGTAACAGCAAGTATGTTTAGGTGCTATTAAACAGCACATGTGCAGTAACAGCAACTGCATTTAGGTGCTATTAAACACCACAAGTGCAGTAACAGCAAGTACGTTTAGGTGCTATTAAACACCACAAGTGCAGTAACAGCAAGTACGTTTAGGTGCTATTAAACACCACAAGTGTTACAGTAAGTATGTTTAGGTGCTATTAAACAACCAGTGCAGTAAACAGCACTGCGTTTAGGTACTATTAAACAGCACACGTGCAGTAACAGCAACTGTGTTTAGGTGCTATTAACAGCACACGTGCAGTAACAGCAACTGCGTTAGGTGCAAGTGCAGTAATAGCAAGTACGTTTAGGTGCTATTAAACACCACAAGTGCAGTAACAGCAAGTACGTTTAGGTGCTATTAAACACCACAAGTGCAGTTACAGTAAGTGTGTTTAGGTGCTATTAAACAAAACCAATGCAGTAACAGCAACTGCGTTTAGCTATTAAACAGCACACGTGTGCAGTAACAGCAACTGTGTTTAGGTGCTATTAAACAGCACACGTGCAGTAACAGCACTGCGTTTAGGTGCTATTAAACACCACAAGTGCAGTAACAGCAAGTACGTTTAGGTGCTATTAAAACACCACAAGTGCAGTAACAGCAAGTACGTTTAGGTGCTATTAAACACCACAAGTGCAGTAACAGCAAGTACGTTTAGGTGCTATTAAACAGCACACGTGCAGTAACAGCAACTGCGTTTAGGTGCTATTAAACACCACAAGTGCAGTAACAGCAATTACGTTTAGGTGCTATTAAACAGCACACATACAGTAACAGTAAGTATGTTTAGGTGCTATTAAACACCACAAGTGCAGTAACAGCAACTGTGTTTAGGTGCTATTAAACAGCACACATACAGTAACAGCAAGTATGTTTAGGTGCTATTAAACACCACAAGTGCAGTAACAGCAAGTACGTTTAGGTGCTATTAAACACCACAAGTGCAGTAACAGCAAGTACGTTTAGGTGCTATTAAACACCACAAGTGCAGTTACAGAAAGTAAACGTTTAGGTCTATTAAACAACCAGTGCAGTAACAGCACTGCGTTTAGGTACTATTAAACAGCACACGTGCAGTAACAGCAACTGTGTTTAGGTGCTATTAAACAGCACACGTGCAGTACTACGTTTAGGTGCTATTAAACACTACAAGTGCAGTAATAGCAAGTACGTTTAGGTGCTATTAAACACCACAAGTGCAGTAACAGCAAGTACGTTTAGGTGCTATTAAACACCACAAGTGCAGTTACAGTAAGTATGTTTAGGTGCTATTAAACAACCAGTGCAGTAACAGCAACTGCGTTTAGGTACTATTAAACAGCACACGTGCAGTAACAGCAACTGTGTTTAGGTGCTATTAAACAGCACACGTGCAGTAACAGCAACTGCGTTTAGGTGCTATTAAACACCACAAGTGCAGTAACAGCAAGTACGTTTAGGTGCTATTAAACACCACAAGTGCAGCAACAGCAAGTACGTTTAGGTGCTATTAAACACCACAAGTGCAGTAACAGCAAGTACGTTTAGGTGCTATTAAACAGCACACGTGCAGTAACAGCAACTGCGTTTAGGTGCAAGTGCAGTAACAGCAATTACGTTTAGGTGCTATTAAACAGCACACATACAGTAACAGTAAGTATGTTTAGGTGCTATTAAACACCACAAGTGCAGTAACAGCAACTGTGTTTAGGTGCTATTAAACAGCACACATACAGTAACAGCAAGTATGTTTAGGTGCTATTAAACAGCACATGTGCAGTAACAGCAATTGTACGTTTAGGTACTAATAAACAGCACACGTGCAGTAACAGCAACTGTGTTTAGGTGCTATTAACAGCACACCTTGCAGTAACAGCAACTGCGTTTAGGTGCTATTAAACACCACAAGTGCAGTAACAGCAAGTACGTTTAGGTGCTATTAAACACCACAAGTGCAGCAACAGCAAGTACGTTTAGGTGCTATTAAACACCACAAGTGCAGTAACAGCAAGTACGTTTAGGTGCTATTAAACAGCACACGTGCAGTAACAGCAACTGCGTTTAGGTGCTATTAAACACCACAAGTGCAGAAACAGCAAGTACGTTTAGGTGCTATTAAACAGCACCACACATAACAGTAACAGTAAGTATGTTTAGGTGCTATAAACACCACAAGTGCAGTAACAGCAACTGTGTTTTAGGTGCTATATAAAAACTGCACAGATGCATACAGTAACAGCAAGTATGTTTAGGTGCTATTAAACAGCACATGTGCAGTAACAGCAAGTACGTTTAGGTACTAATAAACAGCACACGTGCAGTAAACAGCAATTAGCGTTTAGGTGCTATTAAACAGCCACACGTGCAGTAACAGCAACTGCTTTCGTATAGGTGCTATTAAACACCCACAAGTGCAGTAACAGCAAGTACATTTAGGTGCTATTGAACACGCACAAGTGCAGTAACAGCAAGTACGTTTAGGTGCTAAATAAACACCACAAGTGCAGTAACAAGCAACTGTGTTTAGGTGCTATTAAAAAGCACACATACAGTAACAGCAAGTATGTTTAGGTGCTATTAAACAGCCACATAGTGCTGCAAGTAACAGCAAGTACGTTTAGGTGCTATTAAATACACAAGTGCAGTAACAGCAATAGGTTTAGGTGCTATTAAACATCACAAGTGCAGTGCAAGTATGTTTAGGTGCTAATAAACAGCACACGTGCAGTAACAGCAACTGCATTTAGGTGCTATTAAACACCACAAGTGCAGTAACAGCAACTGCATTTAGGTGCTATTAAACACCACAAGTGCAGTAACAGTAAGTATGTTTAGGTGCTATTAAACACCACCTCAAGTGCAGTTACAGCAAGTACATTAGTGTGCTAATAAAAACACCACAAGTGCAGTAAACAGCAAGTACGTTTAGGTGCTGTTAAACAGCACACGTGCACTAACAGCAAGTTCTTTAGGTGCTATTAAACACACAAGTGCAGTAACAGCAGTACGGTTTAGGTGCTATTAAACAGCACACGTGCAGTAACAGCAATTACGTTTAGGTGCTATTAAACAGCACACGTGCAGTAAGAGCAGGTACATTTAGATGCTATTAAACAGCACACAAGTGCAGTAACAGCAACTGTGTTTAGGTGCTATTAAACACCACAAGTGCAGTAACAGCAAGTAACGTTTAGGTTATATTAAACACCACAAGTGCAGTAACAGCAAGTACGTTTAGGTGCTATTAAACACCACAAGTGCAGTAACAGCAACTGTGTTTAGGTGCTATTAAACAACCAGTGCAGTAACAGCAACTGCGTTTAGGTGCTATTAAAACAGCACACGTGCAGTAACAGCAACTGTGTTTAGGTGCTATTAAACAGCACACGTGCAGCAGTAAACAGCACACGTGCAGTAACAGCAACTGCGTTTAGGTGCTATTAAACAGCACACGTGCAGTTACAGCAACTGTGTTTAGGTGCTATTAAACACCACAAGTGCAGTAACAGCAAGTACGTTTAGGTGCTATTAAACACCACAAGTGCAGCAACAGCAAGTAACATTTAGGTGCTATTAAACACCAACAAGTGCAGTAAACAGCAAGTACGATTTAGTTGCTATTAAACAGCACACTGCAGTAACAGCAAGCGTTTAGGTGCTATTAAACACCACAAGTGCAGTAACAGCAACATACGTTTTAGGTGCTATTAAACAGCACACATACAGCAGTATGTTAGGTGCTATTAACCACAAGTGCAGTAAAGTAAAACAGCACACAAGTACAGTAACAGCAAGTATGTTTAGGTGCTATTAAACAGCACATGTGCAGTAACAGCAAGTACGTTTAGGTACTAATAAACAGCACACGTGCAGTAACAGCAATTGCGTTTAGGTGCTATTAAACACACACACGTGCAGTAACAGCAACTGCGTTTAGGTGCTATTAAACACCACAAGTGCAGTAACAGCAAGTACGTTTAGGTGTGCTATTAAACACACAAGTGCAGTAACAGCAAGTACGTTTAGGTGATATTAAAACACCACAAGTGCAAGTAACAGTAAGTATGTTTAGGTTGCTATTACACCCACAAAGTGCAGTAACAGCAACTGTGTTAGGTGACTATTAAAAGCACACATACAGTAACAGCAAGTATGTTTAGGTGCTATTAAAACAGCACAGCAAGTGCAGTAACAGCAATTGCACTGATTAGGTGCTATTAAATTAACAGCAAGTAAGTGTTTTAGGTGCTATTAAACATCACAAGTGCAGTAACAGCAAGATATGTTATAGGTGCTATTAAACAGCACACGTGCAGTAACAGCAAACGCATTTAGGTGCTATTAAACACCACAAGTGCAGTACAGCAACAGCATTTAGGTGCTATTAAACACCACAAGTGCTAGTAACAGTAAGTACGTTTTAGGTGCTATTAAACACCACAAGTGCAGTAACAGCAAGTACATTTAGGTGCTAATGAAACACCAGCAAGTGCAGTAACAGCAGTAAACGTTTTTTAGGTGCTATTAAACAGCACACGTGCAGTAAAGCAGCATTAAGTTTAGGTGCTGTTTAAACAGCACACGTGCACTAACAGCAACTTCTTTAGGTGCTATTAAACACCACAAGTGCAGTAACAGCAAGTACGTTTAGGTGCTATTAAACAGCACACGTGCAGTAAACAGCAACGTATATCTTTTAGCGTATTTGGTAGTGCGTTAAAGACTAGTACGCATGGGGGACGGCAGCACACAAGTGCAGTACAGAGCAGGTACACAATTAGGATGCTATTAAACAGCACACGTGCAGTAACAGCAACTGTGTTTAGGTGCTATTAAACACACACAAGTGCAGTAACAGCAAGTACGTTTAGGTGATATTAAACACCACAAGTGCAGTAACAGCAAGTATGTTTAGGTCCTATTAAACACACACCAAGTGCAGTAACAGCAACTGTGTTTAGAGGTGCATTTAAACAGCTCACACAACAGTAACAGCAAATATGTTTAGGTGCTATTAAACAGCACAAATGTGCAGTAACAGCAAGGTATGTTTAGGTACTATTAAACAGCACACGTGGCAGTAAAGCAACTTGCGTTTAGGTGTCTATTAAACAGCACACTTGCAGTTACAGCAACTGTGTTTAGGTGCTATTAAACACCACAAGTGCAGTAACAGCAAGTACGTTTAGGTGCTATTAAACACCACAAGTGCAGTAACAGCAAGTACGTTTAGGTGATATTAAACACCACAAGTGCAGTAACAGCAACTGTGTTTAGGTGCTATTAAAGAGCACACATACAGTAACAGCAAGTATGTTTAGGTGCTATTAAACAGCACATGTGCAGTAACAGCAAGTACGTTTAGGTGCTATTAAATACCACAAGTGCAGTAACAGCAAGTAGGTTTAGGTGCTATTAAACATCACAAGTGCAGTAACAGCAAGTAGGTTTAGGTGCTATTAAACAGCACACGTGCAGTAACAGCAACTGCATTTAGGTGCTATTAAACACCACAAGTGCAGTAACAGCAACTGCATTTAGGTGCTATTAAACACCACAAGTGCAGTAACAGTAAGTATGTTTAGGTGCTATTAAACACCACAAGTGCAGTAACAGCAAGTACATTTAGGTGCTAATAAACACCACAAGTGCAGTAACAGCAAGTACGTTTAGGTGCTATTAAACAGCACACGTGCAGTAACAGCAAGTACGTTTAGGTGCTGTTAAACAGCACACGTACACTAACAGCAACTTCTTTAGGTGCTATTAAACACCAAAAGTGCAGTAACAGCAGGTACGTTTAGGTGCTATTAAACAGCACACGTGCAGTAACAGCAAGTACGTTTAGGTGCTATTAAACAGCACACGTGCAGTAAGAGCAGGTACATTTAGATGCTATTAAACAGCACACGTGCAGTAACAGCAACTGTGTTTAGGTGCTATTAAACACCACAAGTGCAGTAACAGCAAGTACGTTTAGGTGATATTAAACACCACAAGTGCAGTAACAGCAAGTATGTTTAGGTCCTATTAAACACCACAAGTGCAGTAACAGCAACTGTGTTTAGGTGCTATTAAACAGCACACATACAGTAACAGCAAATATGTTTAGGTGCTATTAAACAGCACATGTGCAGTAACAGCAAGTATGTTTAGGTACTATTAAACAGCACACGTGCAGTAACAGCAACTGCGTTTAGGTGCTATTAAACAGCACACGTGCAGTTACAGCAACTGTGTTTAGGTGCTATTAAACACCACAAGTGCAGTAACAGCAAGTACGTTTAGGTGCTATTAAACACCACAAGTGCAGTAACAGCAAGTACGTTTAGGTGCTATTAAACACCACAAGTGCAGTAACAGCAAGTACGTTTAGGTGCTATTAAACAGCACACGTGCAGTAACAGCAACTGCGTTAAGGTGCTATTAAACACCACAAGTGCAGAAACAGCAAGTACGTTTAGGTGCTATTAAACACCACAAGTGCAGAAACAGCAAGTACGTTAAGGTGCTATTAAACAGCACACGTGCAGTAACAGCAAGCACGTTTAGGTGCTATTAAACACCACAAGTGCAGTAACAGCAAGTACGTTTAGGTGCTATTAAACACCACAAGTGCAGTAACAGTAAGTATGTTTAGGTGCTATTAAACACCACAAGTGCAGTAACAGCAACTGTGTTTAGGTGCTATTAAACAGCACACATACAGTAACAGCAAGTATGTTTAGGTGCTATTAAACAGCACATGTGCAGCAACAGCAAGTACGTTTAGGTACTATTAAAAAGCACACGTGCAGTAACAGCAATTGCGTTTAGGTGCTATTAAACAGCACACGTGCAGTAACAGCAACTGCGTTTAGGTGCTATTAAACACCACAAGTGCAGTAACAGCAAGTACGTTTAGGTGATATTAAACACCACAAGTGCAGTAACAGCAAGTACGTTTAGGTGCTATTAAACACCACAAGTGCAGTTACAGTAAGTATGTTTAGGTGCTATTAAACAACCAGTGCAGTAACAGCAACTGCGTTTATGTACTATTAAACAGCACACGTGCAGTAACAGCAACTGTGTTTAGGTGCTATTAAACACCACAAGTGCAGTAACAGCAAGTACGTTTAGGTGCTATTAAACACCACAAGTGCAGCAACAGCAAGTACGTTTAGGTGCTATTAAACAGCACACGTGCAGTAACAGCAAGTACGTTTAGGTGCTGTTAAACAGCACACGTGCACTAACAGCAACTTCTTTAGGTGCTATTAAACACCAAAAGTGCAGTAACAGCAGGTACGTTTAGGTGCTATTAAACAGCACACGTGCAGTAACAGCAAGTACGTTTAGGTGCTATTAAACAGCACACGTGCAGTAAGAGCAGGTACATTTAGATGCTATTAAACAGCACACGTGCAGTAACAGCAACTGTGTTTAGGTGCTATTAAACACCACAAGTGCAGTAACAGCAAGTACGTTTAGGTGATATTAAACACCACAAGTGCAGTAACAGCAAGTACGTTTAGGTGCTATTAAACACCACAAGTGCAGTAACAGCAACTGTGTTTAGGTGCTATTAAACAACCAGTGCAGTAACAGCAACTGCGTTTAGGTACTATTAAACAGCACACGTGCAGTAACAGCAACTGTGTTTAGGTGCTATTAAACAGCACACGTGCAGTAACAGCAACTGCGTTTAGGTGCTATTAAACACCACAAGTGCAGTAACAGCAAGTACGTTTAGGTGCTATTAAACACCACAAGTGCAGTAACAGCAAGTACGTTTAGGTGCTATTAAACACCACAAGTGCAGTAACAGCAAGTACATTTAGGTGCTATTAAACAGCACACGTGCAGTAACAGCAACTGCGTTTAGGTGCTATTAAACACCACAAGTGCAGTAACAGCAATTACATTTAGGTGCTATTAAACACCACAAGTGCAGAAACAGCAAGTACGTTAAGGTGCTATTAAACAGCACACGTGCAGTAACAGCAAGCACGTTTAGGTGCTATTAAACACCACAAGTGCAGTAACAGCAAGTACGTTTAGGTGCTATTAAAGACCACAAGTGCAGTAACAGTAAGTATGTTTAGGTGCTATTAAACACCACAAGTGCAGTAACAGCAACTGTGTTTAGGTGCTATTAAACAGCACACATACAGTAACAGCAAGTATGTTTAGGTGCTATTAAACACCACAAGTGCAGTAACAGCAAGTACGTTTAGGTACTATTAAAAAGCACACGTGCAGTAACAGCAATTGCGTTTAGGTGCTATTAAACAGCACACGTGCAGTAACAGCAACTGCGTTTAGGTGCTATTAAACACCACAAGTGCAGTAACAGCAACTGTGTTTAGGTGCTATTAAACAGCACACATACAGTAACAGCAAGTATGTTTAGGTGCTATTAAACAGCACATGTGCAGTAACAGCAAGTACGTTTAGGTACTATTAAAAAGCACACGTGCAGTAACAGCAATTGCGTTTAGGTGCTATTAAACAGCACACGTGCAGTAACAGCAACTGCGTTTAGGTGCTATTAAACACCACAAGTGCAGTAACAGCAAGTACGTTTAGGTGCTATTAAACACCACAAGTGCAGTAACAGCAAGTACGTTTAGGTGCTATTAAACACCACAAGTGCAGTTACAGTAAGTATGTTTAGGTGCTATTAAACAACCAGTGCAGTAACAGCAACTGCGTTTATGTACTATTAAACAGCACATGTGCAGTAACAGCAACTGTGTTTAGGTGCTATTAAACAGCACACGTGCAGTAACAGCAACTGCGTTTAGGTGCTATTAAACACCACAAGTGCAGTAATAGCAAGTACGTTTAGGTGCTATTAAACACCACAAGTGCAGTAACAGCAAGTACGTTTAGGTGCTATTAAACACCACAAGTGCAGTTACAGTAAGTATGTTTAGGTGCTATTAAACAACCAGTGCAGTAACAGCAACTGCGTTTAGGTACTATTAAACAGCACACGTGCAGTAACAGCAAGCGTGTTTAGGTGCTATTAAACAGCACACGTGCAGTAACAGCAACTGCGTTTAGGTGCTATTAAACACCACAAGTGCAGTAACAGCAAGTACGTTTAGGTGCTATTAAACACCACAAGTGCAGCAACAGCAAGTACGTTTAGGTGCTATTAAACACCACAAGTGCAGTAACAGCAAGTACGTTTAGGTGCTATTAAACAGCACACGTGCAGTAACAGCAACTGCGTTTAGGTGCTATTAAACACCACAAGTGCAGTAACAGCAATTACGTTTAGGTGCTATTAAACAGCACACATACAGTAACAGTAAGTATGTTTAGGTGCTATTAAACACCACAAGTGCAGTAACAGCAACTGTGTTTAGGTGCTATTAAACAGCACACATACAGTAACAGCAAGTATGTTTAGGTGCTATTAAACAGCACATGTGCAGTAACAGCAAGTACGTTTAGGTACTAATAAACAGCACACGTGCAGTAACAGCAATTGCGTTTAGGTGCTATTAAACAGCACACGTGCAGTAACAGCAACTGCGTTTAGGTGCTATTAAACACCACAAGTGCAGTAACAGCAAGTACGTTTAGGTGCTATTAAACACCACAAGTGCAGTAACAGCAAGTACGTTTAGGTGATATTAAACACCACAAGTGCAGTAACAGTAAGTATGTTTAGGTGCTATTAAACACCACAAGTGCAGTAACAGCAACTGTGTTTAGGTGCTATTAAAGAGCACACATACAGTAACAGCAAGTATGTTTAGGTGCTATTAAACAGCACATGTGCAGTAACAGCAAGTACGTTTAGGTGCTATTAAATACCACAAGTGCAGTAACAGCAAGTAGGTTTAGGTGCTATTAAACATCACAAGTGCAGTAACAGCAAGTAGGTTTAGGTGCTATTAAACAGCACACGTGCAGTAACAGCAACTGCATTTAGGTGCTATTAAACACCACAAGTGCAGTAACAGCAACTGCATTTAGGTGCTATTAAACACCACAAGTGCAGTAACAGTAAGTATGTTTAGGTGCTATTAAACACCACAAGTGCAGTAACAGCAAGTACATTTAGGTGCTAATAAACACCACAAGTGCAGTAACAGCAAGTACGTTTAGGTGCTATTAAACAGCACACGTGCAGTAACAGCAAGTACGTTTAGGTGCTGTTAAACAGCACACGTGCACTAACAGCAACTTCTTTAGGTGCTATTAAACACCAAAAGTGCAGTAACAGCAGGTACGTTTAGGTGCTATTAAACAGCACACGTGCAGTAACAGCAAGTACGTTTAGGTGCTATTAAACAGCACACGTGCAGTAAGAGCAGGTACATTTAGATGCTATTAAACAGCACACGTGCAGTAACAGCAACTGTGTTTAGGTGCTATTAAACACCACAAGTGCAGTAACAGCAAGTACGTTTAGGTGATATTAAACACCACAAGTGCAGTAACAGCAAGTACGTTTAGGTGCTATTAAACACCACAAGTGCAGTAACAGCAACTGTGTTTAGGTGCTATTAAACAGCACACATACAGTAACAGCAAATATGTTTAGGTGCTATTAAACAGCACATGTGCAGTAACAGCAAGTATGTTTAGGTGCTATTAAACAGCACACGTGCAGTAACAGCAACTGCGTTTAGGTGCTATTAAACAGCACACGTGCAGTTACAGCAACTGTGTTTAGGTGCTATTAAACACCACAAGTGCAGTAACAGCAAGTACGTTTAGGTGCTATTAAACACCACAAGTGCAGTAACAGCAAGTACGTTTAGGTGCTATTAAACACCACAAGTGCAGTAAAAGCAAGTACGTTTAGGTGCTATTAAACAGCGCACGTGCAGTAACAGCAACTGCTTTTATGTGCTATTAAACACCACAAGTGCAGAAACAGCAAGTACGTTTAGGTGCTATTAAACAGCACACGTGCAGTAACAGCAAGTACGTTTAGGTGCTATTAAACAGCAAGTACGTTTAGGTGCTATTAAACAGCACACGTGCAGTAACAGCAAGTACATTAAGGTGCTATTAAACAGCACACGTGCAGTAACAGCAACTGCGTTTAGGTGCTATTAAACACCACAAGTGCAGTAACAGCAAGTACGTTTAGGTGCTATTAAACACCACAAGTGCAGTAACAGCAAGTACGTTTAAGTGCTATTAAACACCACAAGTGCAGTAACAGCAACTGTGTTTAGGTGCTATTAAACAGTACACATACAGTAACAACAAGTATGTTTAGGTACTATTAAACAGCACACGTGCAGTAACAGCAACTGCGTTTAGGTGCTATTAAACACCACAAGAGCAGTAACAGCAAGTACGTTTAGGTGCTATTAAACACCACAAGTGTAGTAACAGCAAGTAAGTTTAGGTGCTATAAACAGCACACGTGCAGTAACAGCAACTGTGTTTAGGTGCTATTAAACACCACAAGTGCAGTAACAGCAAGTACGTTTAGGTGATATTAAACACCACAAGTGCAGTAACAGCAAGTATGTTTAGGTGCTATTAAACACCACAAGTGCAGTAACAGCAACTGTGTTTAGGTGCTATTAAACAGCACACATACAGTAACAGCAAGTATGTTTAGGTGCTATTAAACACCACAAGTGCAGTAACGGCAAGTACGTTTAGGTGCTATTAAACAGCACACGTGCAGTAACAGCAACTGCGTTTAGGTGCTATTAAACACCACAAGTGCAGTAACAGCAAGTACGTTTAGGTGCTATTAAACAGCACACGTGCAGTATCAGCAAGTACGTTTAGGTGCTATTAAACAGCACACGTGCAGTAACAGCAAGTACGTTTAGGTGCTATTAAACAGCACACGTGCAGTAACAGCAAGTACGTTTAGGTGCTATTAAACAGCACACGTGCAGTAACAGCAAGTACGTTTAGGTGCTATTAAACACCACATGTGCAGTAACAGCAAGTACGTTTAGGTGCTATTAAACACCACAAGTGCAGTAACAGCAAGTACGTTTAGGTGCTATTAAACAGCACACGTGCAGTAATTGCAACTGCGTTTAGGTGCTATTAAACAGCACACATACAGTAACAGCAAGTATGTTTAGGTGCTATTAAACAGCACATGTGCAGAAACAGCAAGTATGTTTAGGTACTATTAAACAGCACACGTGCAGTAACAGCAACTGCGTTTAGGTGCTATTAAACATCACACGTGCAGTTTCAGCAACTGCGTTAAGGTGCTATTAAACAGCAAACGTGCAGTTACAGCAACTGCGTTTAGGTGCTATTAAACACCACAATGCAGTAAGAGCAAGTACATTTAGGTGCTATTAAACACCACAAGTGCAGTAACAGCAAGTACGTTTAGGTGCTATTAAACACCACAAGTGCAGTAACAGCAACTGTGTTTAGGTGCTATTAAACAGCACACATACAGTAACAGCAAGTATGTTTAGGTGCTATTAAACAGCACATGTGAACTAACAGCAAGTATGTTTAGGTGCTATTAAACATCACACATGCAGTTTCAGAAACTGTGTTTAGGTGCTATTAAACAGCACACGTGCAGTTACAGCAACTGCGTTTAGGTGCTATTAAACACCACAAGTGCAGTAACAGCAAGTACGTTTATGTGCTATTAAACACCACAAGTGCAGTAACAGCAAGTACATTTAGGTGCTATTAAACACCACAAGTGCAGTAACAGCAACTGTGTTTAGGTGCTATTAAACAGCACACATACAGTAACATCAAGTATGTTTAGGTGCTATTAAACAGCACATGTGCAGTAACAGCAAGTATGTTTGGGTACTATTAAACAGCACACGTGCAGTAACAGCAACTACGTTTAGGTGCTATTAAACAGCACACGTGCAGTTACAGCAACTGCGTTTAGGTGCTATTAAACACCACAAGTGCAGTAACAGCAAGTACGTTTAGGTGCTATTAAACACCACAAGTGCAGTAACAGCAACTCAGTTTAGGTGCTATTAAACAGCACACATACAGTAACAGCAAGTATGTTTAGGTGCTATTAAACAGCACATGTGCAGTAACAGCAAGTATGTTTAGGTGCTATTAAACATCACACGTGCAGTTTCAGCAACTGCGTTTAGGTGCTATTAAACACCACAAGTGCAGTAACAGCAAGTACGTTTAGGTGCTATTAAACACCACAAGTGCAGTAACAGCAAGTATGTTTAGGTGCTATTAAACACCACAAGTGCAGTAACAGCAAGTACATTTAGGTGCTATTAAACACCACAAGTGCAGTAACAGCATGTACGTTTAGGTGCTATTAAACACCACAAGTGCAGTAACAACAAGTACATTTAGGTGCTATTAAACACCACAAGTGCAGTAACAGCAACTGTGTTTAGGTGCTATGAAACAGCACACATACAGTAACAGCAAGTATGTTTAGGTGTTATTAAACAGCACATGTGCAGTAACAGCAAGTATGTTTAGGTGCTATTAAACATCACACGTGCAGTTTCAGCAACTGTGTTTAGGTGCTATTAAACACCACAAGTGCAGTAACAGCACGTACGTTTAGGTGCTATTAAACACCACAAGTGCAGTAACAGCAACTGTGTTTAGGTGCTATTAAACAGCACACATACAGTAACAGCAAGTATGTTATGGTGCTATTAAACAGCACATGTGCAGTAACAGCAAGTATGTTTAGGTACTATTAAACAGCACACGTGCAGTAACAGCAACTGCGTTTAGGTGCTATTAAACAGCACACGTGCAGTTTCAGCAACTGTGTTTAGGTGCTATTAAACACCACAAGTGCAGTAACAGCAAGTACGTTTAGGTGCTATTAAACACCACAAGTGCAGTAACAGCAACTGTGTTTAGGTGCTATTAAACAGCACACATACAGTAACAGCAAGTATGTTATGGTGCTATTAAACAGCACATGTGCAGTAACAGCAAGTATGTTTAGGTACTATTAAACAGCACACGTGCAGTAACAGCAACTGCGTTTAGGTGCTATTAAACAGCACACGTGCAGTTACAGCAACTGCGTTTAGGTGCTATTAAACACCACAAGTGCAGTAACAGCAAGTACGTTTAGGTGCTATTAAACACCACAAGTGCAGCAACAGCAACTTAGTTTAGGTGCTATTAAACAGCACACATACAGTAACAGCAAGTATGTTTAGGTGCTATTAAACACCACAAGTGCAGTAACAGCAAGTACGTTTAGGTGCTATTAAACACCACAAGTGCAGTAACAGCAACTCAGTTTAGGTGCTATTAAACAGCACACATACAATAACAGCAAGTATGTTTAGGTGCTATTAAACAGCACATGTGCAGTAACAGCAAGTATGTTTAGGTGCTATTAAACATCACACGTGCAGTTTCAGCAACTGCGTTTAGGTGCTATTAAACACCACAAGTGCAGTAACAGCAAGTACGTTTAGGTGCTATTAAACACCACAAGTGCAGTAACAGCAAGTACATTTAGGTGCTATTAAACACCACAAGTGCAGTAACAGCAAGTACGTTTAGGTGCTATTAAACACCACAAGTGCAGTAACAGCAACTGTGTTTAGGTGCTATTAAACAGCACACATACAGTAACAGCAAGTATGTTTAGGTGCTATTAAACAGCACATGTGCAGAAACAGAAAGTATGTTTAGGTACTATTAAACAGCACACGTGCAGTCACAGCAACTGCGTTTAGGTGCTATTAAACATCACACGTGCAGTTTCAGCAACTGCGTTTAGGTGCTATTAAACAGCACACGTGCAGTTACAGCAACTGCGTTTAGGTGCTATTAAACACCACAAGTGCAGTAAGAGCAAGTACATTTAGGTGCTATTAAACACCACAAGTGCAGTAACAGCAAGTACGTTTAGGTGCTATTAAACACCACAAGTGCAGTAACAGCAACTGTGTTTAGGTGCTATTAAACAGCACACATACAGTAACATCAAGTATGTTTAGGTGCTATTAAACAGCACATGTGCAGTAACAGCAAGTATGTTTGGGTACTATTAAACAGCACACGTGCAGTAACAGCAACTACGTTTAAGTGCTGTTAAACAGCACACGTGCAGTTACAGCAACTGCGTTTAGGTGCTATTAAACACCACAAGTGCAGTAACTGCAATTACGTTTAGGTGCTATTAAACAGCACACATACAGTAACAGTAAGTATGTTTAGGCGCTATTAAACACCACAAGTGCAGTAACAGCAACTGTGTTTAGGTGCTATTAAACAGCACACATACAGTAACAGCAAATATGTTTAGGTGCTATTAAACAGCACATGTGCAGTAACAGCAAGTATGTTTAGGTACTATTAAAGAGCACACGTGCAGTAACAGCAACTGCGTTTAGGTGCTATTAAACAGCACACGTGCAGTTACAGCAACTGTGTTTAGGTGCTATTAAACACCACAAGTGCAGTAACAGCAAGTACGTTTAGGTGCTATTAAACACCACAAGTGCAGTAACAGCAAGTACGTTTAGGTGCTATTAAACACCACAAGTGCAGTAACAGCAAGTACGTTTAGGTGCTATTAAACAGCACACGTGCAGTAACAGCAACTGTGTTTAGGTGCTATTAAACACCACAAGTGCAGAAACAGCAAGTACGTTTAGGTGCTAATAAACAGCACACGTGCAGTAACAGCAAGTAGGTTTAGGTGCTATTAAACAGCAAGTACGTTTAGGTGCTATTAAACAGCACACGTGCAGTAACAGCAAGTACGTTAAGGTGCTATTAAACAGCACACGTGCAGTAACAGCAACTGCGTTGAGGTGCTATTAAACACCACAAGTGCAGTAACAGCAAGTACGTTTAGGTGCTATTAAACACCACAAGTGCAGTAACAGCAAGTACGTTTAGGTGCTATTAAACACCACAAGTGCAGTAACGGCAAGTACGTTTAGGTGCTATTAAACAGCACACGTGCAGTAACAGCAACTGCGTTTAGGTGCTATTAAACACCACAAGTGCAGTAACAGCAAGTACGTTTAGGTGCTATTAAACAGCACACGTGCAGTATCAGCAAGTACGTTTAGGTGCTATTAAACAGCAAGTACGTTTAGGTGCTATTAAACAGCACACGTGCAGTAACAGCAAGTACGTTTAGGTGCTATTAAACAGCACACGTGCAGTAACAGCAAGTACGTTTAGGTGCTATTAAACACCACATGTGCAGTAACAGCAAGTACGTTTAGGTGCTATTAAACACCACAAGTGCAGTAACAGCAAGTACGTTTAGGTGCTATTAAACAGCACACGTGCAGTAATTGCAACTGCGTTTAGGTGCTATTAAACAGCACACATACAGTAACAGCAAGTATGTTTAGGTGCTATTAAACAGCACATGTGCAGAAACAGCAAGTATGTTTAGGTACTATTAAACAGCACACGTGCAGTAACAGCAACTGCGTTTAGGTGCTATTAAACATCACACGTGCAGTTTCAGCAACTGCGTTAAGGTGCTATTAAACAGCAAACGTGCAGTTACAGCAACTGCGTTTAGGTGCTATTAAACACCACAAGTGCAGTAAGAGCAAGTACATTTAGGTGCTATTAAACACCACAAGTGCAGTAACAGCAAGTACGTTTAGGTGCTATTAAACACCACAAGTGCAGTAACAGCAACTGTGTTTAGGTGCTATTAAACAGCACACATACAGTAACAGCAAGTATGTTTAGGTGCTATTAAACAGCACATGTGAACTAACAGCAAGTATGTTTAGGTGCTATTAAACATCACACATGCAGTTTCAGAAACTGTGTTTAGGTGCTATTAAACAGCACACGTGCAGTTACAGCAACTGCGTTTAGGTGCTATTAAACACCACAAGTGCAGTAACAGCAAGTACGTTTATGTGCTATTAAACACCACAAGTGCAGTAACAGCAAGTACATTTAGGTGCTATTAAACACCACAAGTGCAGTAACAGCAAGTACGTTTAGGTGCTATTAAACACCACAAGTGCAGTAACAGCAACTGTGTTTAGGTGCTATTAAACAGCACACATACAGTAACAGCAAGTATGTTTAGGTGCTATTAAACAGCACATGTGCAGAAACAGCAAGTATGTTTAGGTACTATTAAACAGCACACGTGCAGTCACAGCAACTGCGTTTAGGTGCTATTAAACATCACAACTCACAAGTGCAGTTTCAGCAACTGCGTTTAGGTGCTATTAAACAGCACAAGTGCAGTAACAGCAACTGCGTTTAGGTGCTATTAAACACCACAAGTGCAGTAAGAGCAAGTACATTTAGGTGCTATTAAACACCACAAGTGCAGTAACAGCAAGTACGTTTAGGTGCTATTAAACACCACAAGTGCAGTAAACAGCAACTGTGTTTAGGTGCTATTAAACAGCACACATACAGTAACAGCAAGTATGTTTAGGTGCTATTAAACAGCACATGTGCAGTAACAGCAAGTATGTTGGGTACTATTAAACAGCACACGTGCAGTAACAGCAACTACGTTTAAGTGCTATTAAACAGCACACGTGCAGTAACAGCAACTACGTTTAGGTGCTATTAAACACCACAAGTGCAGTAACAGCAAGTACGTTTAGGTGCTATTAAACACCACAAGTGCAGTAACAGCAACTCAGTTTAGGTGCTATTAAACAGCACACATACAGTAACAGCAAGTATGTTTAGGTGCTATTAAACAGCACATGTGCAGTAACAGCAAGTATGTTTAGGTGCTATTAAACATCACACGTGCAGTTTCAGCAACTGCGTTTAGGTGCTATTAAACACCACAAGTGCAGTAACAGCAAGTACGTTTAGGTGCTATTAAACACCACAAGTGCAGTAACAGCAAGTATGTTTAGGTGCTATTAAACACCACAAGGGCAGTAACAGCAAGTACATTTAGGTGCTATTAAACACCACAAGTGCAGTAACAGCACGTACGTTTAGGTGCTATTAAACACCACAAGTGCAGTAACAGCAACTGTGTTTAGGTGCTATTAAACAGCACACATACAGTAACAGCAAGTATGTTTAGGTGCTATTAAACAGCACATGTGCAGTAACAGCAAGTATGTTTAGGTGCTATTAAACATCACACGTGCAGTTTCAGCAACTGTGTTTAGGTGCTATTAAACACCACAAGTGCAGTAACAGCAAGTACGTTTAGGTGCTATTAAACACCACAAGTGCAGTAACAGCAACTCAGTTTAGGTGCTATTAAACAGCACACATACAGTAACAGCAAGTACATTTAGGTGCTATTAAACACCACAAGTGCAGTAACAGCAAGTACGTTTAGGTGCTATTAAACACCACAAGTGCAGTAACAGCAACTCAGTTTAGGTGCTATTAAACAGCACACATACAATAACAGCAAGTATGTTTAGGTGCTATTAAACAGCACATGTGCAGTAACAGCAAGTATGTTTAGGTGCTATTAAACATCACACGTGCAGTTTCAGCAACTGCGTTTAGGTGCTATTAAACACCACAAGTGCAGTAACAGCAAGTACGTTTAGGTGCTATTAAACACCACAAGTGCAGTAACAGCAAGTACATTTAGGTGCTATTAAACACCACAAGTGCAGTAACAGCAAGTACGTTTAGGTGCTATTAAACACCACAAGTGCAGTAACAGCAACTGTGTTTAGGTGCTATTAAACAGCACACATACAGTAACAACAAGTATATTTAGGTGCTATTAAACAGCACATGTGCAGAAACAGCAAGTATGTTTAGGTACTATTAAACAGCACACGTGCAGTCACAGCAACTGCGTTTAGGTGCTATTAAACATCACACGTGCAGTTTCAGCAACTGCGTTTAGGTGCTATTAAACAGCACACGTGCAGTAAGAGCAAGTACATTTAGGTGCTATTAAACACCACAAGTGCAGTAACAGCAAGTACGTTTAGGTGCTATTAAACACCACAAGTGCAGTAACAGCAAGTACGTTTAGGTGCTATTAAACACCACAAGTGCAGTAACAGCAACTGTGTTTAGGTGCTATTAAACAGCACACATACAGTAACAGCAAGTATGTTTAGGTGCTATTAAACAGCACATGTGCAGTAACAGCAAGTATGTTTAGGTACTATTAAACAGCACACGTGCAGTTACAGCAACTGCGTTTAGGTGCTATTAAACACCACACGTGCAGTAACAGCAAGTACGTTTAGGTGCTATTAAACACCACAAGTGCAGTAACAGCAACTCAGTTTAGGTGCTATTAAACAGCACACATACAGTAACAGCAAGTATGTTTAGGTGCTAATAAACATCACACGTGCAGTTTCAGCAACTGCGTTTAGGTGCTATTAAACACCACAAGTGCAGTAACAGCAAGTACGTTTAGGTGCTATTAAACACCACAAGTGCAGTAACAGCAAGTACGTTTAGGTGCTATTAAACTCCACAAGTGCAGTAACAGCAAGTACGTTTAGGTGCTATTAAACACCACAAGTGCAGTAACAGCAACTGTGTTTAGGTGCTATTAAACAGCACACATACAGTAACAGCAAGTATGTTTAGGTGCTATTAAACAGCACATGTGCAGTAACTGCAAGTATGTTTAGGTACTATTAAACAGCACACGTGCAGTAACAGCAACTGCGTTTAGGTGCTATTAAACAGCACACGTGCAGTTACAGCAACTGCGTTTAGGTGCTATTAAACACCACAAGTGCAGTAACAGCAAGTATGTTTAGGTGCTATTAAACACCACAAATGCAGTAACAGCAACTCAGTTTAGGTGCTATTAAACAGCATACATACAATAACAGAAACTGCGTTTAGGTGCTATTAAACAGCACACGTGCAGTTACAGCAACTGCGTTTAGGTGCTATAAAACACCACACGTGCAGTAAAGGCAAGTACGTTTAGGTGCTATTAAACACCACAAGTGCAGTAACAGCAACTCAGTTTAGGTGCTATTAAACAGCACACATACAGTAACAGCAAGTATGTTTAGGTGCTATTAAACAGCACATGTGCAGTAACAGCAAGTATGTTTAGGTGCTAATAAACATCACACGTGCAGTTTCAGCAACTGCGTTTAGGTGCTATTAAACACCACAAGTGCAGTTACAGCAAGTACGTTTAGGTGCTATTAAACACCACAAGTGCAGTAACAGCAAGTACGTTTAGGTGCTATTAAACTCCACAAGTGCAGTAACAGCAAGTACGTTTAGGTGCTATTAAACACCACAAGTGCAGTAACAGCAACTGTGTTTAGGTGCTATTAAACAGCACACATACAGTAACAGCAAGTATGTTTAGGTGCTATTAAACAGCACATGTGCAGTAACTGCAAGTATGTTTAGGTACTATTAAACAGCACACGTGCAGTAACAGCAACTGCGTTTAGGTGCTATTAAACAGCACACGTGCAGTTACAGCAACAGCAACTGCGTATTAGGTGCTATTAAACACCACAAGTGCAGTAACAGCAAGTATGTTTAGGTGCTATTAAACACCACAAGTGCAGTAACAGCAACTCAGTTTAGGTGCTATTAAACAGCATACATACAATAACAGCAAGTATGTTTAGGTGCTATTAAACAGCACATGTGCAGTAACAGCAAGTATGTTTAGGTACTATTAAACAGCACACGTGCAGTAACAGCAACTGCATTTAGGTGCTATTAAACAGCACACGTGCAGTTATAGCAACTGCGTTTAGGTGCTATTAAACACCACAAGTGCAGTAACAGCAAGTACGTTTAGGTGCTATTAAACTCCACAAGTGCAGTAACAGCAAGTACGTTTAGGTGCTATTAAACACCACAAGTGCAGTAACAGCAAGCACGTTTAGGTGCTATTAAACAGCACACGTGCAGTAACAGCAAGTACGTTTAGGTGCTGTTAAACAGCAAGTACGGTGCTATTAAACAGCACATGTGCAGTAACAGCAAGTATGTTTAGGTACTATTAAACAGCACACGTGCAGTAACAGCAACTGCATTTAGGTGCTATTAAACAGCACACGTGCAGTTACAGCAACTGCGTTTAGGTGCTATTAAACAGCACAGTGCAGTAACAGCAAGTACGTTTAGGTGCTATTAAACACCACAAGTGCAGTAACAGCAAGTACATTTAGCTGCTATTAAACAGCACACATGCAGTAACAGCAAGTATGTTTAGGTGCTATTAAACAGCACACTTGCAGTAACAGCAACTGCGTTTAGGTGCTATTAAACAGCACACATGCAGTAACAGCAACTGCGTTGAGGTGCTATTAAACGGCACACGTGCAGTAACAGCAACTGTGTTTAGGTGCTATTAAACACCACAAGTGCAGTAACAGCAAGTACGTTTATGTGCTATTAAACACCACAAGTGCAGTAACAGCAAGTACGTTAAGGTGCTATTAAACAGCACACGTGCAGTAACAGCAAGCACGTTTAGGTGCTATTAAACACCACAAGTGCAGTAACAGCAAGTACGTTTAGGTGCCATTAAACACCACAAGTGCAGTAACAGCAAGTACGTTTAGGTGCTATTAAACAGCACATGTGCAGTAACAGCAAGTATGTTTAGGTGCTATTAAACACCACAAGTGTAGTAACAGCAAGTACGTTTAGGTGATATTAAACAGCACACGTTCAGTAACAGCAAGTACGTTTAGGTGCTATTAAACAGCACAAGTGCAGTAACAGCAAGCACGTTTAGGTGCTATTAAACACCACAAGTGCAGTAACAGCAAGTACGTTTAGGTGCCATTAAACACCACCAGTGCAGTAACAGCAAGTATGTTTAGGTGCTAATAAACAGCACACGTGCAGAAACAGCAAGTATGTTTAGGTACTATTAAACAGCACACGTGCAGTCACAGCAACTGCGTTTAGGTGCTATTAAACATCACACGTGCAGTTTCAGCAACTGCGTTTAGGTGCTATTAAACAGCACACGTGCAGTAAGAGCAAGTACATTTAGGTGCTATTAAACACCACAAGTGCAGTAACAGCAAGTACGTTTAGGTGCTATTAAACACCACAAGTGCAGTAACAGCAAGTACGTTTAGGTGCTATTAAACACCACAAGTGCAGTAACAGCAACTGTGTTTAGGTGCTATTAAACAGCACACATACAGTAACAGCAAGTATGTTTAGGTGCTATTAAACAGCACATGTGCAGTAACAGCAAGTATGTTTAGGTGCCATTAAACAGCACACGTGCAGTAACAGCAACTGCGTTTAGGTGCTATTAAACACCACACATGCAGTAACAGCAAGTACGTTTAGGTGCTATTAAACACCACAAGTGCAGTAACAGCAACTCAGTTTAGGTGCTATTAAACAGCACACATACAGTAACAGCAAGTATGTTTAGGTGCTATTAAACATCACACGTGCAGTTTCAGCAACTGCGTTTAGGTGCTATTAAACACACAAGTGCAGTATACAGCAAGTACGTTTAGGTGCTATTAAACACCACAAGTGCAGTAACAGCAAGTACGTTTAGGTGCTATTAAACTCCACAAGTGCAGTAACAGCAAGTACGTTTAGGTGCTATTAAACACCACAAGTGCAGTAACAGCAAGTACGTTTAGGTGCTATTAAACACACAAGTGCAGTAACAGCAACTGTGTTTAGGTGCTATTAAACAGCACACATACAGTAACAGCAAGTATGTTTAGGTGCTATTAAACAGCACATGTGCAGTAACTGCAAGTATGTTTAGGTACTATTAAACAGCACACGTGCAGTAACAGCAACTGCGTTTAGGTGCTATTAAACAGCACACGTGCAGTTACAGCAACTGCGTTTAGGTGCTATTAAACACCACAAGTGCAGTAACAGCAAGTATGTTTAGGTGCTATTAAACACCACAAGTGCAGTAACAGCAACTCAGTTTAGGTGCTATTAAACAGCATACATACAATAACAGCAAGTATGTTTAGGTGCTATTAAACAGCACATGTGCAGTAACAGCAAGTATGTTTAGGTACTATTAAACAGCACACGTGCAGTAACAGCAACTGCATTTAGGTGCTATTAAACAGCACATGTGCAGTTATAGCAACTGCGTTTAGGTGCTATTAAACACCACAAGTGCAGTAACAGCAAGTACGTTTAGGTGCTATTAAACTCCACAAGTGCAGTAACAGCAAGTACGTTTAGGTGCTATTAAACACCACAAGTGCAGTAACAGCAAGCACGTTTAGGTGCTATTAAACAGCACACGTGCAGTAACAGCAAGTACGTTTAGGTGCTGTTAAACAGCAAGTACGTTTAGGTGCTATTAAACAGCACACGTGCAGTAACAGCAAGTACGTTTAGGTGCTATTAAACAGCACAGTGCAGTAACAGCAAGTACGTTTAGGTGCTATTAAACACCACAAGTGCAGTAACAGCAAGTACATTTAGCTGCTATTAAACAGCACACATGCAGTAACAGCAAGTATGTTTAGGTGCTATTAAACAGCACACTTGCAGTAACAGCAACTGCGTTTAGGTGCTATTAAACAGCACACATGCAGTAACAGCAACAGCGTTGAGTGGCTATTAAAAACGGCACACGCCCCAGTAACAGGCAACTGTTTAGGTGCTATTAAACACCAACAAGTGCAGTAACAGCAAGTACGTTTATGTGCTATTAAACACCACAAGTGCAGTAACAGCAAGTACGTTTAAGGTGCTATTAAACAGCACACGTGCAGTAACAGCAAGCACGTTTAGGTGCTATAAAACACCACAAGTGCAGTAACAGCAAGTACGTTTAGGTGCCATTAAACACCACAAGTGCAGTAACAGCAAGTACGTTTAGGTGCTATTAAACAGCACATGTGCAGTAACAGCAAGTATGTTTAGGTGCTATTAAACACCACAAGTGTAGTAACAGCAAGTACGTTTAGGTGATATTAAACAGCACACGTTCAGTAACAGCAAGTACGTTTAGGTGCTATTAAACAGCACAAGTGGCAGTAACAGCAAGCACGTTTAGGTGCTATTAAACACCACAAGTGCAGTAACAGCAAGTACGTTTAGGTGCCATTAAAACACCACCAGTGCAGTAACAGCAAGTATTTTAGGTGCTAATAAACAGCACACGTGCAGTAACAGCAAGTAATGGTTTAGTACTGACATAAAACCTCACAAAACACGTGCAGTAACAGCAAGCGTTTAGGTGCTATTAAACAGCACACGTGCAGTTTCAGCAACTGCGTTAGGTGCTATTAAACACCACACTGTGCAGTAACAGCAAGTACATTTAGGTGCTATTAAACAACACAAGTGCAGTAACAGCAAGTACGTTTAGGTGCTATTAAACACCACAAGTGCAGTAACAGCAAGTACGTTTAGGTGCTATTAAACACCACAAGTGCAGTAACAGCAACGTGTTTAGGTGCTATTAAACAGCACACATACAGTAACAGCAAGTATGTGTTAGGTGCTATTAAACAGCACATGTGCAGTAACAGCAAGTATGTTTAGGTACTATTAAACAGCACAAAAATCATCCCGCAATTAGACACACAGTGCATTTACAGCAACTGCGTTTAGGTGCTGTAATACACTCCACAAGTGCAGTAACAGCAAGTACGTTTAGTGCTATTAAACACCACAAGTGCAGTAACAGCAACTCAGTTTAGGTGCTATTAAACAGCACACATACAGTAACAGCAAGTAATGTGTAGGTGCTAATATAACATCACACGGGGCAATTTCAGCAACATGCAGTTAAGGTGCTATTAAACACCAAAAAGTGGCAGTAACAGCAGTACGTTTAGGTGCTATTAAACACCACAAGTGTTCAGTAACATCAAGTGGACGTTTAGGTGCTATTAAACTCCACAAGTGCAGTAACAGCAAGTACGTTAGGTGCTATTAAACACCACAAGTGCAGTAACAGCAACTGTGTTTAGGTGCTATTAAACAGAACACATTACAGTAACAGCAAGTATGTTAGGTGCTATTAAACAGCACATGTGCAGTAACTGCAAGTATGTTTAGGTACTATTAAACAGCACACGTGCAGTAACAGCAACTGCGTTTAGGTGCTATTAAACAGCACACGTGCAGTTACAGCAACTGCGTTTTAGGTGCTATTAAACACCACAAGTGCAGTAACAGCAAGTATGTTTAGGTGCTATTAAACACCACAAGTTGCAGTAACAGCAACTCAGTTTAAGGTGCTATTAAACAGCATACATACTATAACAGCAACTTCTGCGTTTAGTTGCTATTAAAACAGCACAACGTGCATTTCACAGCATCTGCGTTTAGGTGCTATAAAAACACCACACCAATGCTGCATTAATGCAGTACAGCGTACTAGGTGCTATTAAACACCAAACAAGGCAGTCCAGTACAGCAACTCACGGTGAATGTAACTTAGTAGATGGGAAAAACAGCACCTTTAACAAATACATGCTAAATAAATGGTAACACAAGAACTCGTATTTCTGCTTATTTTATGGTAGTATGCTATGATTAAACAGCACCGTGTGCCGTAACAGCAAGTACGTTT